>JAVUNC010000006.1:20573119-21931869 GCA_032173965.1 Sitta carolinensis | reverse complement strand
GTCTTGCAATAAAGGGAGGGGCGCTGCCGTGCTCCCCACCCGCACATCTGTGGAGATGTGCTGATAAAATGGGATGCTGCTTTCCAAGGGGATTCAGCAGAGATCCTGGGCAGCCACAGCCGAGGTAGGCAGAGGAGGCACAGAAAAGATGCTGCACCCTCCCAAATTTACTCAGAAGAGAAAATATCCATTTCTACCAACGTCTGACTCCGTGCAGGAGGGGAGGCTGGATGTGTTTTAGCCCATAAGATCCAGATCTGTAATTGCCACCCAGATCCTGTTCAGTGCTGATTCCCTCTGCACTGCACGAACCAATGGTTTACTTGACCCCAAAGAACCAGGCAGAAATTTGGGCTTTGCTGATGGCCCAGGATCCCACCATGAGAGAAGAAAAATTACATTGAGAAATGCTCTTTTGTAACTGTCTCAATGGGAAAAAAAAATTCTCCATGATGATTTATTTGGTCTAACTGAGCTGTATTCCTGTGAGACCACGGATCTTACTCAGCAGAGCTCGTGGTGAAGTTGGGGGGAATCTGTGCTGACATCCTGACCCAACGATCTAACATTTAAATGGGACAGAAATAAATGCATTTTCCCTGCCCTGGAAATGTGCAGCCTACCTGCTTCCTACTGGGTTTTAAATGAATTCTTCCAAAAAGCACATGTAAAATCTTATGTAATGCTCAAAGGCTAAAATTCTTCCCCAAAACTGCCTCCAAGTCTTTATGTCTTCAGCATTGCCCATATAATATGAAGATTATTGTGAAACCCACACAGTTTATTACCCCTGTGAATTAATTTTCTAGAGTCTTTTCTGCCATGAAACTCAAAATTTTGTTTTCTATTTGAGTGGCCTGATGCAGAAGACAAAATGAAAATTTGATACCAAAGGATTTGGTTTTCTCAACAGATTCTTTTAGCAAGTTGTAATTGATTTTAACCCCAGCACTGACAGCCCTCCTTCCCTCATGACAGAGGCAGTGGATCACAGGAGGAACCTCTGCCACACTGGGCAGCTGCTCTCGTTTCCTAAAAAAAGCTAAGAAAGCTTGAATGGGCAGAAAAATATTCAAATGCTCTCAATATACCTTCATAGCATGTCCATGTCCAGGCTATTTGCAGGAAAGGGGATATATTTAGGATTCACCTCCCTCTAACAGAGAATCTCCTGGCTGTGCAGGTTGGAAACTAAAATTTCACCTGTCCTATATAACTTTCCCCTTTTCACACAGGCAAAACCCCACCTGTGATGTGAAATACAAAGTTTTCAGCTCTCAGTTGATTAAATGCTGTTGCACAGCTTCTGTGTGGAAGTGGAACATCATTTAAAGGAGTTGGGTGGTGGGGTTTTTTTGCACTGTGCCAGATGCATAAAATGTATGGTTTTTAATCTATAGCTCAAGTAGTCAACTGCTTGAAAAAAATGTCACTGACAGTTGTGGGGTTTATGCAAGTGCCAGCATTAAACAGCATTATTTAAATTTGCTTCTAAATACTTGTTTGATAAGTAGGGATATGTATGATTTATTCATCTCACAATTTACTGAAGCATGTTAGCTGGGTTGTTTCTTTTTCCAAATTCATACCCTACTGTCACTCTGGGGTTTTATATACGTTAGTTTAAAAAGATTTGCCCAATGTAAATAAGAACAATTACAGAATCACAGAGCAGGATTACTTGTGAAGGGGAGGAAAAAAAAAAATAACCATGCCTTGTATTCTCAGTGGCTATTCTCTTTGACTTCATCATTAAGGAAAGTATTCAGAGCATCTAAAGGGTGAAGAGTGGAGGAGTGTGTTTTCTTTTCGATATGATAGCTGCATTCAAGTTATTCTTCCCCCTACAATAGATTTTACCTAGCTTTATCTTCATAGGAAGCTGCTTTCAGCTGAAAAGCAGAAGTGAATAGGAGTGTCATGACATAGGATTAACAGTACAACCGGGTAGTAAATCAAATGTTTGAGATGGAGAAGCGCGGGACGTGACGCGCGCCGGCGGCAGCGCCTGGTGCCAGGTCACCCAGCCGGCCCCTGGGCTGGCACTCAGCTCCCACACACACACGGCCCCTCTGAACCAGGCAATCTCTGCAGCCAGTCTGAGCACAAGGGAAAACTTCCCCGGGAGCGGCGGGCCTTGCAGAGGGCTAATTACGGATGGCGCTCCCTAAGCCTCAGGAAAAGAGAAGCGCGAAGAGCTTGCGTGGTTTTCTGATTCAGGGCGAGCAACTTGACTAAAGAGGGATCCAACAAGTGCCAAAACTAGAGAGCAAAATTAAGATTTCAAGTCTGGTATGCTTTATTCTTTGATTGAAGCTCAATAGCCTTACAATAAGCAGGAGTAGGGACCTCTTGCTCTGATCAGCAGCATCTAAACCAAATATTGCCACCAGATTCTTCAGCACCATGGCCCTGACTATCCCAGTAACTCACCTACAGCACCTGGTCTTGCAATAATAGGACTCAAATGCATCTGTAATTCTGTACTCACAGTTTAAATTCACTGCAGAGACCAACTTGCAACACTTTTAACAGGCCCTAATCTCTCTGGTTTCAGTTTGAGACCAAGAGGCATTTCATATCATCAGCACTGGATTTGTATTGTATGCTTAGAAAACAGAAATGGATTTCCAGGAGGTTTAATTTATCAATATCTAGTCTTTCTGGGAAACAGTAGTTTGCATAGGAAAAGGGGTTAAAAGAAGGTTTAAGTGATGTCTCTAATATTTCCTGAAAACTTTGTACGAAAATATTTTATGCCACAAAAGCCCATTAAATATGCAAACTTTAATATACATTCCTCAGTAACAAATGTACAGTTAGATAACACATAAAGAATTATGAATGACTAATTATATTTTGCATATTTACAGCAAAGACAATTAGCAAATAGCTTTTATATGCAAAATAAATGAAAAAGTAATTAAGATGCACTAACTAGAGCAGCAATATCAAGTCTGTTGTCTTGTGATTCATTCCTAACAAACATAATAATTATGCATTCATTGTCATATAATTAAAACAGCTCTGTCCTTTAGAAAACTGGTTATTTACTGTATAATAACCTGAAGAGTGGCAGAAGTTCCTCATAATGGTGAGAAGGATAATTAAATATTTCTTCCTGGTGTGTCTGCTCAGTCAGTTGAGTTTATTATCTAAAACTTGTGCTATAAAACATTCCCTCTGCAGTTCCAGAAGCACTCCTGCTCCCCGATGGGAAGTTATGCCTTTGCCATGCCCTGCTCCCAAGCCAGCTGTCCAAAACTCCCAAATGGGCACAGCATTAATACCTGTTCCAGGGTGGGAAAGCTCAGGGGTCTGGCCTAGGGAGGCTCTGGGTGGAACTTGGGGTCTGTGCTATGACCTTGGCTGAACTTCTATGTCATTGCCAAGGATGGTCATATGATATATCATATATAATATGTTATATGATATATCATCATATTGCCATATCATCATATCATCATATTATCATATGATATCAAATCTCATATCATATTATAGCATGTCTCATCTCAATCATATCATAGAATGGTCTGGGTTGGGCATGAACACATGGACAGAACTCCATCCTTGTAGGACCAGGGATTTATTCATCCCACACCTCATCTCCCCGGCTGTAACATCACCACAGCTCCACCCTGCCTCTTCCCATTCCCCCTCATTTCCCAGCTCTTCCTACACTTCAATAAAACATAATAAACCATCCAGTCTCAACTGGAACCCTTAATCACTCCCGAGCAGAGCAGTAATAGCCAGCACTGTAAGCTGTCTCTGTAATACCAATATCATCAAGCGCTGCTTTTTTTGTCTTAAAATTCCGTTTTCCTGCAAACCTCGGCCTGCAGGACCCGCCGAGCTGCAGAGGAAGGAAAACAATGTAATTGCTTGGCTGCACGTAGGGCTGGCCTGGATCAGTAATCGGATTTCCAGGGACTCAATAGGTAAGGGGCAGGGCAGGAGGAGCAGGTTCACCTACGCAAGCTGGCACGGAAGGACTTAGCTCGTGCTGCTGCTCAGGCTCCATCCTCCTCTCCAAACCCCTGTGCCAGCCACCCACCTTCCCAAAAAGGGAAGGGATAACCCATTCCTTTCAGCTTTATCTACAAAGCTGGTCTTTCCTCTTAATTTTGAGGCCAAACTAAACGAGTCCTGCTGGTGGAGGGAGAATCCTGGGCATGGAAGGGTCTGTAAAAGGGAACATGGCAGAACCACAAAAAGTCCCCATGTGAGGACTCAGGACCAGCCCTGTATGATCCATGCAGAGGGATCCAGGGTGATTTTATTGCCTTTGGTCCTTGTGACAACAGCCCCATTGCTGGGAGTGTTTGGGGTGTCCTGATACTGCCCCAGGAGGGATGGCTCAGCTAAACCCTGCTGCAGCACTCACAAGAGAAAGGAAATGAAAGGACCACAGCTCCCAGGCACACTGGAAACAGCCCAGTGCCTGTCACACAGTGCCCTCCAGAAGGCAGGGATTTTTAGACAGATTTCCCAATACTCCAAGGGAAAAAAAAAAAAAAAAAAAAGAGTCCTTTGGGGCTTTGCTACGCAGTTCATTTACTTGGACTTTGTCATCTGCTTGTTCCCCTGTCAGGAATGCAGTGGGACTCCACCTGACCTACATGGAGGGATTCCCTGTGCTACACCCTGCAGTGGGATGTATTTCTTTTAAGAGAATTATGCATCCTATGATGCTCAAGTTCCAAAGGGTCCCCACCCCATTTCTAGTCAACACTTCATGTTTAGAACAGGAAAAAGAGACAAGGTATATTTTCTATTAAATCCCACAAAGATTTCAGTGTCTTTAGAACATGCTTACACTCCTGACCTGTTGCTTAGGTGGATTTCTCAACGGCTCTGTCTTTCTTTTTATTACCCCCTCTGAAATAATTTTATGGATGATCTATACTTCTGCTGAGCAACCAGGGCTTGCTCACCTCTTGCATAGCCAATATCCAGACCACTGCTTGAGTCAGGTAAGGATGGAGGGGAAATATGGGTAAGTTTATGCAAATCACCGTGATTCCTTGGAGATCCCGACCCATTTTCCTAGTCCTGCAAATCACTTCCACCAGATATGGAGGAATAGGGAGCACTAGCCATCCTATGAGGTGCCTTAGCCATGTTATGGGGTGCATTAACCACCCTACAGGGACTGTGAGCTCCCCAGAGCCTGCAAGGTGTCAGGATGGAGCAGTTCCTTGCCCAGCTCTGCACAGAGCTGTCAGGATGACAGACTTAACCTCCCTCTGTCCCTGTTTACCCAAAGTAAGAAGATTGTAAGGCTTAGTTAATGTTTGTAAGTGTCTCAGGGTTCTTATACGATAGGCGCTATGTACATGCAAGTGCATTATAATACATGTCATAGGAAGAATTAATAAAGCATTAATTTAAAAGTAGAAGACACTCATGGATGATAGCCTTTCTAGCTGCCTCTTTGCAGGCACCCAGAAAATGGCATTTAAGTTAAAATCAGGTTAAAGAAAAATAATGCAGTCAATCACTGCTGGGTACCGAGTTGGTAAATATCAATTATATAAAATGAGGCACCAATAAGAACTTTGATAAAATCAGGTGGCAGGGGAAGGACACTGAGAGAGACAGATATGACACATAGTCATTTCAGAAGATATTCTCTTTTAGGAAAAGGGGCTTTTAATTTGAGCACCTCCATTTTCTTCGTGGCCTTTCAAGACATTGGGAACCACTGAAGCAGCTGGACACAAAAGCAGGAGGATGCTCCTTCCGCCTCCAAACTTTGGTGGCAGACAATGTGAGCTCCCAGGAAGGAGCCAGGGGATCCTCTAGGACCTTCTCTGAAATCAGGGTGAGAATCAAAAGCTCTTTAAGCATTCCCAAACATAGAGGCATCCTTGTGTTTGGAGTGCTGGGAGAAAGTGAAGCGCAGGCAGAGCCGGGTGGACAGGCTGGGAGCGTGACCCTAGCCCTGGAAAATGAGGAGGGGGCACTGAAGCAATGCTGGCTCTGGGGATAAGGATGGATGAGGACCTGCCTGTAGCCCAGAGTCAGGGAAATGCTGATCTAGGACCAGAGCTTCCAGTGCCAGAGGTTCCCTTGGAGAACTCAGGAGCCTCGCTGGTACTTACAGAAACACAAACTCACAGAGGCCAGCTCCTTATTTCAGCTTTTCCTTTAATTTTAAATCAAAATCTGGGTTGGTTTTTTGTTTTGTTTTTTTTTACTTTTCCGAGGTGCTGAACTCCGTGCCTTCCTCCTCCTGGCACAGAAGTCACCCCCAGGCTTGTCCCCCTGGGCACACCCTCGATGTTGGGCCAGCAGCCAGGCTTCACCTCCAGTACAGGTATATTCACCCCTGCTTATGGGGAGGGATAAGGAGCCTTTGGTAAAAGAATAAAATCAGCTCTTTCTCTCTCTCTCTGTTTCTCTCTCTCTGCATAAAATAAAGAGAGAAAATAAAATTCCAGCAGCTACAAGCTGGCAACATTAGACTGTCATAATCCAGAAATGAACATTGATTCTGAAGAAGTCGCTTCTTCAAACTTTAACGCAACAATTAAGTATTCCATTGTCATGGCTCAATTAAATGGTATGGCCTGAGAAAATTGGGGATTGTAAAGTGAGGATGGAATGTGCTTTGATCCTCTTTCCAGGGTTATTGTTTCATTAATAAATGAACATGTCATTTGTCTCACCAGAGGGAGCTCCTGCCCTCCAGGCTTTTTCCCTTTTTTGTTCAGGTTTTATAAAGATGAATTTCCAGTGCTCTGAAATACCATGGATTAGTAGTTAAGCCTGACAGCACTTCGGGGAGTAGTGGGCTTAAAGTGCCTCACACAGGTCTCCAAAGCACTTGTTTACTAATAGAGGAAATCAGCGACCGTCTGCAGCTGCTGATATCGCATTACCATTTGGAAAGACAGTAGCTGAGATAACAAATCACACAGTTTTAATAATTACTCCTGCATTCCAGTTTTTTGTTTCCTGCGTAACTGCAAAGGCTGGATTTCTTCCAAATAAACAGATAAAAACAGTATGGAACTTTTATCTTTTAATGATAATGACAACACATCATGTTTCGCTAAAAGTTTCCTGCTGAATTTTTTTCTGATTTCTAGAGTTTCAATAAAATGTAATTATACTTTATAATTCCACTCTTTTAATCTTCACTTCAAAAACTATTCACAGTTAGCAAGTTTGCTAGGCACGGAGAGGGGGTGAGGAGCAGGAGCTGACTTCCCCCACATCGGGCTGTTCATAAATTCTGTCTGGGGGTAAACCTGTCATTGAAACGGCACAAACTGAGCTGCTTTGCATTCAAATTAATACCTAGTTTAATTTGAATATAAAATAGCTCCATTTATGTGGTTATTAAGAAAAAGTAACAAAACCGTTTGGCGATGAATGGATGTTTAAGATAGGAGACACTTGCAACCTATTTCTTTTTGGCACTTGGGGGTTTATTTCTCCTTTTCTTAATCCCTGGGATACTTTGGAATCGGGATGTTTTCCTGTCAATAGATAAGGCTTTAAAACAAAGCAGTATCTATGAAATCTGGGTGGTTAATATATACTCTGGGAGTAAAGAACTTCCAGTTAACCCAATACTGAATTAGACTTCATGTGTTTTGTTCAAATACATCTTCCCATCTTGTCCTTTGCTACACTCAGAAAAAAAAGAAGCCAGCGGTATCAGTCACAACTTTTTTTTGTTAAATAATTTCATAGATTTATTTAGGACAGCAGAGAAGAGGAAGAAGAGAGGAACACCACAATTAGACCTTCCTGTTCCAACTCAAAAATATCCAGACTGAAAGGTAAGGTAAACTTTTCTCACAGCTTTTAGTTTGCTTACCATCAGCCCATGTTCCACTGAGTGATTAAAGAAAGCTTTTTTAAAGCATTACTTCAGAATGATCTTAATTGGTGCAAGGTTGAGCCCTTTCTAGGAGGGGAGGGAAAAGGTTGAATAGCCTTTTCAAGTCACATGAAAGTTTCTAGGATGAATGTACGATAATTAGATTAATAAGTAGCTTAATTTATCACAGCTAAGGATTTCAACAGCCACACATTAGAGCAAGAAAAAAAAAGATTAGTGTGATTCCAGTTTGTAAAAAATTGTACTGAAACTTGATTAACCTTAAATACAAAGTGCCTTTCTTTTTTGTGTGTAAATTCAGTAGTTAAGGGGGGGGAAAAAAAAAACCACTAAAATAATCAGAAAGGTCTTGTTCTGTTCCTTTGTGTTCGCTAGCTAATGAGAGATAACAGGGTTGAGCAAAACAACTTTTCCTGGCGATGTTATTCTTCCTAGAACATGGATTTAGAGGAAATCTGTGATCCCTGCCACTGCTGCGGACCCTGAAGATCTGTGCGAGGTGTGAGGTAACATTTGCAGGGGTTAAAAACATCTCCAGCATCAGCCACTTTCATTTTTAAATAAGAAAAAAAGGAAGCAGCACGGAAATGGGTGAAATATTTCTTTAGATAAAGGTGAAAGTTGTATTCACCTTAGTGATGGTGATGCAGAAGGGCTGAGCAGGAGCCCACATGCCAGGCAGAGGTGTGGGGAACAACTGGGGGCAAGGCTAACGAGGAGGATGCAATTAGGGGTGACAATTAGCAGGGCAATATTCACCTACACAGCGCCAGCATCAGCCTGGAATCAAATGTGGCAAAGGCAAGAGCAGAGTGCAAAAAACCCTGACCCACGGACGGCAGATTTGTGTAAAATCCTGCCAGAGCATCCAGCTTTTCCCCCCACCACCATTCCTGCTTCTTTGCAGGACAATCCCTTAATAGAGAGTGAAATCTGCTGGGCTTTTTGATGTTGCCATCCACCGCCGAGGTTGCTTTCGGTGGTGTCATTATTTATCAGCGCCAACGTCAGCTCTCATTAATCCAACTCCTCAACGCTTGCATCGCGGATGACAAAAATTCCCAGTGAAAATTCACTTTTTGTGTGGCTGGCGGTGGGGCCAGCAGAGCCCACGGAAGGTTCTGGAGGGTGGTGGTGTGGTCCCTGTCAGCCGTGGTCGTTTTGAGGAGATTTAATGCAAACCCAGAGACGTGGGGCGCTGGGATTGTGGCTCCCCATCCCGAATCCCTCTTTGAAAGGGGGATGAGAAGGGGGAAGGTTGGCTCACGTTCATGGGAAAGCACAAACGAGGCTGCTCAGAGCCCACAAAAAAAAAAAAAAAAAATAATAATAAAAAAAGCACCATGAAACGAGAGGGGAGAAGCGCTTCTTTAATTTTATCTCCCACTTAAGAGATGAGTAAGAGCACTAATGAAAGGGAGGGTAATTATAGCCCAGATAGTGCCTCTTGCACACGCTGGAACGTGGGGAAGGTTAACTCTGGCAAAGGGAGATCATACAAATCAAAGTGGCTGAGGGCACTCATGCATCGGCCTGTTTGATAAGATTGATAACTGTAACCAGTAGCTTAGGAGAATCGATTTCCACTGCCGGGGATCTCTCCGGATGCTCTCATCTTTTATTCTGTTTACATGAAAGTGGAGCTTTAAAGATGTTTTATCATCTAATGGCGAATATGACACACAGTTACAAACGGAATCTTTTTTTAATCTCGGAATGGAAAATTTAAGCGGGGCAGTGATTCGCTTTAATTATGTATATTGAACAAATTTGAAGAGATGAGAAGAAACTTGTTTTTCAGCCCACTGAACCCAAGTGCTTGCCTGTAATCTAAAATGGATATCTAATTATTGTTTAACATTATTTATTTAGGAGGAGTTACGACCTCTAATTTGCCTTTAAATGATTAATTTAGTGTTTAAATAAAGCTCCTTTTATTTAATAATGTTTTTCTTTAACCAATCTTCACTAATGTCAATAAACTCTTTGTTTAACCTTCTTAAAGGAAACATTTCCTCAGCTCTGAGACAATTATGAATTACCAAAACCCATATAGAAAAATGAGCTAAGTAATTATCTAATATTATTGCAGTGTGCTTAAGAGGGAATATTCCACACCAATAACATAAGACAAGAGAGACGAAGTAAGCTTTTCTAAATATTGAGCATTTTAAGCAGTCTGCCTCTTTCTGAGGTGATAAGACAGTACAGAAATACCCCCAAATACTCACAGCTTTCCTAAATAAACTCTGCCACTTCCATTATCATCCTAAAAAGGTTCTTGGTTCGTGTCCCAGGTACAAACAAAGCAGCACAAATATCCTCACTCCACATGTAGGGACATGGTCAGAGGCAATTCAGGAACCTTCCTGCTATCCTCAGCCCCCAGCAGGGCACCCTCACCTGTGCCCAGGGTGACTTTGCACCTCCAGGGTGCCCCCCCTGATGTCCAGGACCAGAGGGAATTGGTCAGACATGGGGCAAGGGGCCACCAGTCATCCCCCAAAACTCCTCTGCAGATAATTGTCTCTTTTATGGAGCAGGCTCTCACATTTATATCACTGTAGATATATACTGACCAGTGATTTTTGAAATCAAAGTGCCTTTTGGAGGTCATAGAATCATGGAATAAATTGAGCTGGAGGGAACCTTTAAAGGTCACCTGCTCCAATGGCCCTGCAATGAGCAGGGACAGGTGTGACTGCTGTATATTCACTGTGAGACACCCTTGCTACATGAAAAAATGTGTTTGTGATAATGTGGGTGCTTTCCTGGCCTTGCTTAGAGCCTCTGTACTTTGCTGTGGAGAATGCTGGAACTTGGGAGATCACAGGAGAAAAACAGGCAGCACAAACAAATTGAAATCGATGTTCTAGAGGCCAGAAAGTGGCAGGATGTAAGTGGTGGAGGAGAAAGAGGAGAGGCAGAGCTTGCAGGAAGAGCCAGAAAAGCCAGGAGTGGAAGAAAGTGCTGGGAAAGAGTAAGGAGAGACTCATTGCCCAGAGAAGCTGTGGCTGCTCCACCTCTGGACATGTCCCAGGCCAAGTTGGATGGGGCTTGGAGCAGCCTGGGACAGTGGAAGGTGGAGTTTTGAATTCCCTGCCAACACAAGCCATTCTGCAATTCTATGAACTTGAAACTACAAACTGTCCAAGGTTTGAGGTGACACTGGTCACCATCTGTACCTCTTGTGGTGGAGGTCTGAAGCTTTTCTCTTGCACAGCAAAAGCAGCAGAGCAGGGCAGGCTCTCTGCAGTTATTCCTTCCAGGTCCTGTTGAGGATCCCAGGAAGAAGAAGAGGAGAAAACATCCAGATTGGAATGAACAAAAGTGAAGGGCAGCATGAAAGTCACAGCAATGCAGATGTGAAAGGAAAAGAGGGGACACGGATGTGTAGAAAACATTGATAGGAGCACTTGGCAGTAAGGAAGAAGATTGGGAAGGGAGTCTGGTGATAAATGTTGTACCTAAAGGCATCCATGAACATGGAGGGGGAATTAGGAACATGATTAACTCTGCAATAGCTACTTCAGAGCTTTTGCAAAATGTGGTGGGTCAGTTTGAGAAGGCAGGAACCTGGCCCCAGTGGCAGGTCATGGCATCAAGGATGGTGGGAGCTCGGAGTCCATGTGGTGGGACTGCCACACCCAGCCAGGAGCAGAGCTCCCTGCCTGCCAGAGACTGAGGGGTCCCCCAGGGGTATCTCCATACTCACCCCCAACACCTGAAAACATCCAACATGTCATATTTCTTCATGGTTTTCTTTTTATTTGTTTGTTTGGGGGTTTTTTTCTTGGGGGGAGGGGGTTTGGGGGTTTTTGTTTTTATTTTTTTGGTTACAACTGTTGGAGTTTTTGAGTATTTTCTAAAGTCTGGATTTCATAGTTTCAAATTTTTCCCCAACCATATGAACTAAGACCTCACACAGGTTGTAGATGTCTAAAACAAGGGAATTCTTTAATCCTTTTTATCAACAATGTGACACTGAGATGGCACATTTGCAACTGGCTTGGCAGGAGAAATATCCATGAGCTGCTTATTCCTTCTCTCCCAGCTCTTCCCAACACTTGTTGTACCCCAATCCCTGAAAACTCAGAATACCTGAGACCACACAACCACAGAGTCCAGCGGATGTTATCAATACAGGAGTCTCCTTTAACACTCACCCACAAGCTGATCTCTGGGTAAGGGATGATTTGGATCCACAGCAAGAATTAGGATCATCTTGGAGACGCCCAAAGTTTCTTCCAGAGTTGGGATGAGCTCCCACCACAACATCTCCTCGTGGTGCTGGAACAGCACACATGGAGTGAAGACTTGAACTCTGCCTTCATCTTTGCCCTTGGTTCTCCTCGCAGGTTCTCTCCCCACGACTGCAGCTGTGCCCACCAGTCCACGTGTTCCAGGAGGGACAAGACTCCCACAGCCCCTTTGAGAAAGGTGAAGGAAAAGCTGGTGAGCAACTCTACATCTAAAACTCTTCATCCCACAGCCCCCCCTGAACTGCTGCCCCTGAGGTGTTCTAGGAAGCCAAGCACAATCTCAGTGGGGTAAATGGGGAGGTGTGTTCGCCCTCGGGCAGCCTGGGGTGACACCCCCAGCCTGCTGAAGAGGGATGTCCTTTTAAACAGCCATTTCCCTCGGGGCTGCTGGCTCCAGGAGTGGCCAGCTGTCATTCCCGCTCAAGAAGGGCCTGGCTAACAGGTCCTGCCCCACCTTGGATGCAGCAGGGACAAATCCCTCAGGACTTGCTCGGCATTGCAACAACACCCAGACCTGGCCCACAATACACACTGGAGTTCTCCTAGGGTTAGAAGATAACATGGTTTGTCCCAGCAGACATGGGAAGAATTTTCCTGAGAAGTCCCAAAACCTCTGCTGTGATATGCCCAAGTCCTCTCTGCCAGCCTGTGTGCAATCCTCAAATAGGAACAGGACACATACAACTTTTTTATTATTGTTATTACTATTGTTTTTAAAATGTGGTATTGTGACTTTTTCTGAACCCTAGACAGTCAAGAATAAAGTGAGTGGTTCCTTGCTTCCACCACCTCTTTAGGCAGGACTTGCACTGCATTCTGAGCTGCTAGAGAACCTTACTAACCTAAAATAAATAAAAATTTACAAACCTAGCTAAAATTAAAACTGCTGCTTAGTAAAGAATTTACTTTCCTTCTCCCCTTCCACTAGCTTTTAATCAGCCCCGCAAAATTCCCACTGCCTGCATCGATGGGAATGTGTAATATTGTTTGATGAATGAATAAAATATCAGGAAGGAAGTGTCTTGTTTGTCTGTGTCTTCATTATCACCTTCCCCATCCCAGAGCTAGTGCATGGGCTGTGTGGCTGGACCAGTCTGTTCTCCTTTACTGGTCATCCTCTGTTTGGTTTGTGCTCGCAGCTGGAAGCTCTGGACATAGGTTAAGATCAAAGGTGTTTGACTCTGTTCAAACAGCAAATAAAAAGATGATCCCTCCAGAATAAGTTCAGAGTTTTGCCAGATTTTGCTTTTCCCTGGGCATCTTTATTTTAAATCTGAGTCAGGGGGATCGTTCAGGTGATAAACCATCTTATTTCCCTCTTTTTCCCCTTTGTAATTATTCGAACTGACACCATTATGGACTTTGATCCGGGACTGAGAACTCAGACTGGGTTGGTAAACTTTCACAGTGAAGTGCAGAATATGGAGCTGTTCTGGGAAGTGGGGGGAAAAGCCAATTCAAAATATAAAGTTATTTTGAAAGACATGCAAAACCCCTTAAGACTTGTAACCACTCTCACTGGAAGAGCTGTGCAAGAATCCCTCCCTTCAATTCCCTGTTTAATCTCTCCTTTTCTAAGCAGGTAATCTCAGATTATTTACCAGCATCTCATTTCTAACTCTCAAGAAGCTCCTGGAAGCCAGAAAAAAACAAAAAAAAAAAACAAAAAAAAACCACTCTCCATCAGCCTGTTTTTGTTTTGCTCTCGTGTTTGTTTTCATCTTAACATTAATTGCCCCATAATATCTGCTTGGTTTTATCAATTAGCCTTTGCAGTGGGAAAATATTTTAGCGCCTAATACAGCGTAATGATTTTTTTCCCTATTTGCCAAGGGGGTTATTAATAAATGTCCCCACTGGGGTTACAACTCTGGTGCTCTGGTGTTTGCTTTAGGGGAAATGAGGGATTGGAGGAAAATCCTAACCAAACGGAGCTGTAATTAGAGGGAAAGCAGCTGCAATTAGGAGTATATGTTCAACGACACCCGCGGCACTCGGGGACAAACCGCCCCTCCACCCGGGCAGGGGTGGTAGCACAGCCCCTGATGCTGAAATAAAGGGGGAAAACTCTTGGTTTTCCTCCTTCTCCAGGTGTTCCAGATTTGTGCTGTCTGCTCAGCGTATTTCTCCAAGGAAGGTTAAAAAAACAGGAGGATTTTTTTTTAGCAGGGGAGTGCTGGCCTGGCAAAGGCAGCAGCAGACTCCTCCAAGCCAGGATTTCACCCTGATCTCTCACTCCTCACTATTTATTTAGCCTGAACTGCTGCCACCAGCTCTGCTGGGCTCTCTGGGAAGCTGCCAGCCAAGCAGCCCCTTCGAGTGGCACATTTCTGTGCACATCAGACATCCACACCGTGTCCCATGGAGCCCTCCCCCGTGGCTGCAGGTACTCCAAGGCTGGATGGTGGATCCTGGCAGACCTCATTCTCCTCCCTGCTGCTGCAACAGACTTTGTTCAGGAAGGAAAAAACAGTCACCAGCCCTCTGTTTTTTTTTTCTGCCTGCTACAAATCTAAATTCTCCAGCACCAGGAAACAAAGCAGCTCATAGGATGTCCCAGAAATATTCCATCAGCAGATACGAGTTTCTGGAAAGCCAAACTCAAGGAATTCTACAGCCTGTTGAGAATTCAGGCTGGTTAAAATGTTAGGGCTTGATATTATCAATCAGCCCAACAATGAGCTTCACAAAATGCAGCAAGGGCACATAGGGAATTAGAAAATGCAGCAGATGTGCAGTACTGCTTAATATGGCTTTTAGCTTAATTCATCTCATTGCAAAAATCTGTAATTCTCATGGTTTGTGTTCTAAACAACAGCTATTGATGTAACCTTTTGTCTTTCCCTGGGTTTTGTTGGTCAACCCCACCCCCCAAACAAACAAACAATCAAACAAAAAACTCAACCAAATAATTACTATTATAGCACTATTAGCTTTGAGGATTTACAGCTTTGCTTCTTTCACAGCAGAGCTTGGAAGTAATGGAATTTACTCTGGGAAAACCTGACTGTGTCCTTGCAAGTCTCTGTAGGGCTTCTCGTATTGTGGTCCCAAATAACAGATTGTTCCAGCATAAATTCTATTCTATTCTATTCTATTCTATTCTATTCTATTCTATTCTATTCTATTCTATTCTATTCTATTCTATTCTACTATTCTATTCTATTCTATTTCACCTCCCACCCCACCCCACCTGCTGAAAACATGGAAAGCAGCAGGGAAATGCAAGGGTTGTGTCTCACTCTTGTCCTCCACCACCTGCGTGTGACACAGCTCATCCTAGTGCTGGATCCACAAGAAAGCAGATTTCCCTAAACACCCCCAAAATGCAACCTCACTCCTGCAGATTGCTGAGCACCAGAAAAGACACCCAAGTGAAGATGGGTCTTGTTGCCCTCTTCCAGCATCTCCTCCAGATCCTGGATCTCTGTGTTTTGACCAGAAGGAGTTCTGGTGGACCTGGGGACATTTGCAGTGTCAATGAACAGAAATCAAAGGTCACCAAGTGAGAAACTCTGATTTTTCATATTGAAAACCAACCTGAGATCTGTGTTCAGTGGCCACTGCTGAACATCTAGCCTGGACTCACAGTCTGTAGGACAGTGTGGGAGGAGCAGGCACCCACACCATTGTTTTGGAGCAAGGAGCACTGTCCATGCCAGGTACTTGCATTTTATACCTAACTGGTACTTCCACTAAAGCACCCAGGAGCTGCATGGAAGAGCTGGGAGCTGAACCTGCACAGCTCAGCACCTTTTGCTGTAATCCAAATATTTCTGTCCCTTAAAAGCAAAGACAATGTTTCCATCGACTTTGGGAGGGCTCAGCTGGCATCTGCTCTGATTCCTGGCCACGACTAAAAGTTTATTCAAAACCATAACCTTTCCAAACAGCCATCAAATCTTCAATTTCAGAGACATCAGACAACATTTGGTTACTTTTATTTCCCTCTTATCCTTGGGGGGAGCAGGATGGGTGTAATTGTGTGTCTGTCCATAGAATCCCTGAATGGTTTATGTTGAAAAGGACCACAAAGACCATCCAGTTCCACTCCCTGCCATGGGCAGGGACACCTTCCACTGGACCAGGTTGCCCCAGTCCCCATCCAACCTGGCTGGGAAACTTCCAGGAAATTTGCTTCCATATGTACCTTTAATGGCACACACACACTCCTTGCTCACTATACACGTGTATTACAGACCTGTCACACTCCAAGAAGTTTACAGTGGATTTCAAAACTTGTTTTAAATGGATAAGCATTATTCTAGGAATGTGTGTGCACACACACAAATGTATTTAGTACCCTGTGAGTCCACATACTCTCAATAAACCCATGTGGTGATCTGTGTCTAACCATAGAGCTCAGCACTGGGCCTTTTCCCCACTGTGCTTGAGGGTCTGAAATGAACAACAGGCTTTTAAAGCTACGTTTATTACCTTGCCACCACCAGGAACAGGCCAGCCTCATGCAGCCACTTTGACACAGACGTTAATTTTCACTTGCAGCTGTGGCAATTAGAAAGTGTACTTAATAGAGTGTCATGTTAATTGTTGCAGAGTTAACCAATTTCTCCATTTAATTGTCAATTGATTAACCTATTGAAATGGTAAGTGACTCAGTTTCCTTCCAGAACAAACAGCCGCCACATATTGTAGCTTCATCCAGCTGGAGGGGGTACTCTGTGATTTGCTCAGCCTCAATGTGCTGGTATTTTTCTACACCTCCCTGAGCTTTTAATTAGATGAGCCAATTTTACATGTATTTGTCTGCTGGAAAGGTTATCTGTGCTGGAGCTGACCTGCAGAGACAAGGTTGAGCCTAGCAGTCTTAATAGAAAAGGATTTCAGCTATGACTGCTGTACTTGATTGCATTGTAATGGTAATTAACTTGAGACTTTGCCTCCCTCAATGTTTTTTTGTAGCTTTAACTATGCAATGAGATGTTTCCTCTGTCATATATATGCACTTATTAAGCTCTCATTGGATTCTAATATGCATGCAAATAGTCAAGAGTTTCTTAAGGCTAATACTACGCTCTGTAGATTGTAGTGCCATTAAGGCACTACAAAGATGTAGCCTGCAGCAAACTTATAAGTTTTCTTCTTTCCTTCTTCTGCGAGCGCATGTGAGGGTTTGATTTTTCATTTTCGCACTTTTTTTTCCCCAACCTAAAGCAGGAGAAATTCTCTCTACGTGCTTTAGCTCCTTTTCATCCCAAGCGTTCTGCCTGCCGGAGCCCGTTCTGGCGACTTTTCCCTCCCCAGTGAGCCTTAAAAAAGGTGCTTATGTTTTAAAAGGAAGACCCTGATGTCCTTAATTCAGTTTTTCAAGTTGGACTGTAATCCATGCCCATTCCGAGTCCTTTCTGGGAGCGGCTCGTTTGAAAGCCCTCGGTATCTCCTGTGTTCCTGCATGTTCTTTTACAGTACGGTGCTGTCGTTTAATTACGAGACAATCCCCCACAACTGAGCAAGCATTTTCATCATTGATAATGTTGGTAGCAGGCAACTGAGACAAAATGATTACAAACCTATGTTGCACTCAATAGTCCTTTAGAGGATTTCTCTCTTAATAGTCCTGGCTCATTCATGTTTGGTTCAGTACATTTGTTCTTTAAAAAAGGCGTAGATTAGAAGAGTTTCAGGGTAGGTTAATAACTCAACTGAAAATGGCTGCTCGCATTGTCCAAGCCTGTTCCTGCAGTTGCCTGGTGCTTTCTTCAGTTCTTCCACACTGCAGCTTTGGCCCAGTTGGTAAACAGCTTAAGTCCAGACATCTTTTCATTCTCCGGCGCAGCGGATTGAAATAAAAATGCATATAAGTGGCGACTGACTGGCGCTGGCCTGACAATAGCCTGTAACATTATGCAAGGGTATTTACATAGGAATAAGGCCTTGGTAAAGAAGACAGGGGCAATTAATGACTAGGGCCACACATATAAGGAAAGTTTGTCCAATCTTTTCTTCAATAAAGATCTTTTGTAAAGTGCTATGGAAACTCATGGAGGCCCCAAACAGACTAGGAGAGGGACTTTTGTGGTGGGGTTTTTGGTTTCTTTTTTTAGCCTGGAGTTAAAAGGGCCAAATTTTGTAAAGGTTAAATGTAATTCTCCTGTCGTGTCAAATTTTTACTATTGTCATTTCTCTTTTTTTCCTTTTATTTTTTTTTCCATAGGATTTGGGTTTGCATGGTTTTTTTCCCTAGGAGAACATGTGGAGTAATAAAACAAAAAGAATGATGTGCCTCAGCCAGGCAGGGTGGTGGAAGTGAAGGGTTTTGGAGCAGACCTGTCACAATGCTTGGCTCCTGCTAGAACAGGTTTGGAATTCAAGCTAATTTGTAAGCATTTACGGCCTGATTCTGACCTCTCTTACATCCCAGCAGAGCTGCTGGTACTGCCAAAATGCTTCCCACCTTCTGAATTCGTCTTTCTCCCCCATTTTATCCAGATGGATTTGGCCATGAGTGATTCTGACAGAGCAAGGACGCCCCACGCTCTGGCTCTGGTGCCGAAGGCGGAGCGCCATCCACAGCGGGTGATGCTGGGACGCAGCCCAGGGCAGAATTTAACCCCATCCCACCAGATGGGAAACTCTCCCCGGGGCTTGCAGACACTAACAATGAGCCCCTTCCCCTGGGGAAGAGCAGCCCACATCCACCCGGGGCAAGGATGGCACAAAAGAGCCGCAGCTGGCGGTGCCTCCCGCACCTGCGGGGCCCTGAGTCGTAGGTTTGCACATCTTGTCACAGCCCGGGCATGGAGCCACCCTCATGGGGCTCCTGAGAGCCTTTTCACCAGCACCACGCACCCCTTTAGTGCCTCCTTGTCCCCCCCAAGAAAGCCACTGCCCTCTACATCTCCCCTGTCCACAGGGGAGTGTTTTTCATGGGCTCCTATGGCACATCTCTGGATGGCAGCTTGAATATTCCCACATCAGCTGAGCAACATTAACTTCAGGTTCATTTGTTGGTGTTTAGTCACTTTGCTCTTTTTCTGATGACTGTAGAGGGTTGATTCTGTCATGTTTTTAATATTGTTTTCAGAGGTCTCTACCTTGAAAACAAAGCAGATCCTCCTGCTCAATCTATTTATATGTCCAAGAAGTCAACACTTTGGTGGGCATCAATGAGGAAAACCCCATGGATACCTCTAAGTTCTGCCAAGCTTTTCACCATTTCCTGATCTACTTCTGAATCCTTTCCCTCTCAGGTAGAGATCCTTATAGCAGAATATAGCTCCAAGAAGAGAGATTTCCCAGGATACCCTGTTGTGCCACTTTCTTTCTTTCGTTAAAGTATTTTTTTTAGAATCAAGTCTCTCATGGAAATTTATTCATAAAATGCCTGCTGGACGTTGAAGAGAGGGACATAAATGTTACTACCACAGGTGCCTGGTTCCTACAAGAGGAGCATGCCAGGAGCAGGGAATGTGTTCCTGCTGCAGCCCCGGAAAGCTGCAGAAATCAATGCTTCATTCAAGGCTATTGATCAGCACTAAATTAATTAGACTTCAAGGCTTATGGCAGTTGATAAGACAACTTGTTAATTTAGTCAATGATAGTGTTTTCCCTAAAGCAGCAAATACCCTCTTTCTCAGAAAAGACATTTCTAGCTCTTGCTACTCAACTTTTTTTTTTGCTCCCCATCTCTTTTATTAAAAAAAAAAAAAAAAAAAAAAAAAAAAAAAAAAAAAAAGACATTCACTTTACATTTAAATTAAGATAAGAATTGGACAAGGAGCTGCTTCCATTTACCCCTATTTGCCTTCTTTTTCTCCAGCATGGAAGTGGGGTGTTGATAACATCTGAGGTAATTTAAGAGGAAGGCACCATAACATTCAGCTCCTTTGGCCCTGGCCTGTTGGTGGGGGATGTTCATTTGGGAAAGCTGCTGGGCAGAGGAGGGAGGAGGCAGCAAAGCCACTTTCTGCTTGTGGGTTGGTCGCTTTTTTCAGTGGCAAACCCAGAGGTTTTGCTTCCCACACTGGGAGGATGCTCAGGGCCACTGACAAAGGCACGGGCGCTGCCGGTCCCGCCAGCGGTGAATGAGCTGGAGATGAAGATATCCCAGAATACCCTGGACACGGGGCCATACTTCCTGCTGGCTGGGAAGGACAAAAGGACAAAACCCAAGGAGTGCCGGGGTCCCACCACCAGCTCCTGGAGGCACCAGTCTGCCACCAGCAGCACTCCAACCCTCGGAGAATGCTAATAAGCCACTGAAGAGCTCAGCTTTCCTGCCATAATTCTATAGCGCCGTTGAGGACCCCATAGTGTTCACTAAATAAAGACAACTAATTGAGAATTTTTTGCACATTTTGCTCAGTGGACTTGTTGTTCAGGCGGTTGGTTGGGGAGAATGTCCCCCTACTGACAACAGGGGCTGATTGTTTTGGCAGCCGCGGGGTTAGCGCCATTGCCCGGGTCTGAGGCTGACTTTCCAAGTATGACAAAAATGTTTAATTTCGGAATTTTTTTTTTTTTTTTTCTTTTTTTTTCTTTTTTTTAATTATGTGGCTGGGAATTATTTGGGCTACGTGGAGAAAAGGCCGTCCAGTGTTCATGCAACCAAAAGAGAAAAAAAAAAAATTTAAAATTGCTGGCAGAGTTACTCACAATAAAACCTTTGGTCTTTCTCTCCTCTGCCTCTGTTTCCCCCCCACTCCCTCTTTTTTTTTTTCCTGTATTTTCTGTGGTGAGGCCGACATTTTTGTGTCTGCAGGTGACACTTTGATTGAAACTAAAATTAATAAATCAGCTGAAAAGCTCACACCTACAGCTCACAGCAGGGCCTTGAAAACACGGTTATAAAGGGAGCTTTATGCCCTTGTGTAAAGAAGGAATAAATTACAGAAGCACTTGTTGCCCTTGGACTCGATTTTGCTTTGCAGGCTGGTATCTTATTTTTGGAGCTTATTGTTAATCAACAGGTTCCTTGTAGGTTTAGCAGGTGACTTTGTTATTAATCTCCTATTTGACCACTATAGCATATTAATGAGGTAGGCTCCTGGATGTGGCTGTGTCTCCAGCACAAGGAATCAGTTTGAAAGGTGCACTCTTTACTCAATTGCCCACAGTTAACGATGCTGCAGCCCAAATGCAAAGTAGCACTTTCTACAGCTTGTGTAGCATTAAGAGTGTTTTACTAACATTATGTTCCTCACTGTGCTTTTCTTCTGTTGTATACTTATTTCTTCTCCATGGAGGGCTATTATCAGGCTTACTGGTCCTTCCTTCTCTTTATATTTTGGGGGTCTTTCTTCATTTTTTTATTCCTCTAACAAAATCAAGAAATTATATATAAATGACAAAATGATATCCTTTCTTATTAATGTGCACCTTGGTTTTAATTAAACAATTCCAGAGCTCTTTGGAGTACCATTGGATTTAAATACAACGCTCGGCTCAACATTTCCCTTCAAAACTGGCTTAATAAATATCATTATAAAGTGCAGGAATTCAACCAGCCCCATTTCACCTTGTATTTTGGGTCTGATTTAAGCTTGGAGTGAGGATACCTATAGGGGTACTTTGAGAACATAAAGAAAAGCTGAGGATTTAAGACTTAAATTTGTAATTACCGGGATCTGCCGAAATACATAATATTATGAGCCAGGCTACAAAACACCCTGGTGGAAACAACAGCTTTGTTGTAATACAGTAATTTCCACATTCCAAGGAACGTGCTCTGCCTTAGATGGTTATTATTGGCATTTGCTTTCATAACTTTCAGACGTGTGGTCTACCTCCCAAACAGACACATTTTCCTATTTAAATTAGCACTGTCAGGCTTATGCCTGCAGATTCCCAGCATTTTTATTTTATTTTTTTAACAAGGGCTCTCACACGCAACAGCATATTCGTGTCAGGTTAGATGTCTGCCTTGAGTTTGAGCCTGAACCGTAAAATATCTGTCTTTTATGGATTAAGTTCAAAGTTATCACATTACTTTAGCTTGGTACTTTGGTATTCCTCTTCTTTGGTCTCTTTTAATTGGGAATATATATATATATATATACACATATATTTAAAGGCAGAAGAAATGAAGTCTTCTAGACTGTGTGTGTAAGAGAGAAGTTACTTAAGGTATTAGTAACACTTTTGCTACAGGCAGCAAGAGTTAGGTGTTGGCCCCTTCTGCCTCTCACACAAAAGCCTGTAAAAGATGTGCAGTCTGTATTTAAAATCACATTAGAATTTTGATCTGTATTTTCAGAAACCAACCTGCAAAAATTTAACCTGCAGCCTTCACACAGTGCTCAGCTGAGAAAGATGCCCCAAAATGATGCAGTGGAGTGAAGCATCCCATGGGCAACCAGACATCCCTGGTTATGGGGGGACAAACCACGGGGGAAAGGTGGAATCCATCTGCAGACCCTGCAGCATCCTGGCCCCCGAGTGGATGTGATGCACAATCATGACAAAACACCCAGAAACACACTCACAAACTTGGATCCCATCCAAGGTGCTCCCAGCAGAGGACATGTCCAGCTTGTGCCTGTACCTCTGAGTCTCCCCAGGATGAGCTGATAGGGCTCATTTTCAGACATCAATAATTCAACCACTTAGCTTGTTACAACTGAAGGGAGATCTTCCCTATTCCAAGCCAAAAAAAAATTTACCTAACCACACCTGGGGAAAAAAAAGCACATAGAAAGGTGGCTTTGAGCTCTGAGAACACACTCAGTAATTACTGCTGACTTTATGTTGTGTTTTATTTCTGAGGTACCACTGTTAAAACGGTTTTGCTGGATTGCTGTTCAGGGGTTTTGTGTCGGGGTCTTGCTTGTCAGGGCTCAAGGAATTGAGAATTTTTGCAGCACAGGCACAGCCCCCTGTAAATCAGGGCTGGTCGTTAAGGCACTGGCAAACCCTTCAGTGAAGTGGTGTTAGCAGGGGCTGCTCCACAGCCTCTTTCTAAGGAGGAATCCTTAATGCAACACACATTTGGGAGCCCTTCCCATCCCCAGCCCCATCTCCCCAGAACTACTTACAGCACAAGGAGGTTTGAGCTTATTTTGTCTTTTCACAACTTAGCAAGATCAGACACATTTCTGCAATGCATATGCAGATTTTACCTCTTGTTACTTTCTCTAATGAGCTTTCACTTAATCAATTTGACAGTAGCCTTTCTTCCTTTTTGCTTCGTATCCACTAGGAAAGCATTCAGGAAAAAGTGTTAACAGTTTCAAGGGGTATTAGCAAAATGAAATGGTGGCACAGCCAAATTTAGGAAGATCGCAAGAGTGCTTTAAGAAAAGAAAAAGAAAAAAAAAGAGAAGTTAAAATGGGGGATGTGGATTTAACAAGAATGTTTGTCTAGGAAATGAGCACGACTGCAGACACCACTTTTATTTTCCTGCAAATAATTAAAAAATTATACTAATAATGAGCAGAGAAATCCTGATGTTATGCAATTATCCAAGTGGTAGAAACAAGCACTTTCCTTGATAATATGCAACCACTCTGAAAATAAAAATATCCTCTTCAACAGGCTGTTGAATGCAGGCTCCAGTCTGAGCCAATCTTGCAGGACATGCAGGGGTGCTGGAAGTCCCAGTGACCTGCAGGGCCATGGGAAGGTATCTGCAGAGCCCTGCCAATCCTACACACCCAGGTTAGCAAAGCCAGCTACGTGTTTAATGCTTGTGTGGAGAGGTCCAACAGAACCCCAGAATGGTTTGGGTTGGAAGGGAATTTAAAAAACATCTTGTTCTAACCCCCGTGCTATGGACAGGGACACCTTCCACTATCCCAGGTTGCTCCAAGCCTGGTCCAGCCTGGCTTTGGACACTGCCAGGGATGGTACAGCCAGAGATTGTCTGGGCAATATTTCCAGGGCCTCAGCATCCTCACAGGAAAGAATTCCTTCCCAGCATCCCATCTAATCCTGCCCTGCAGTTAAAGCCATTCCTGCTTGTCCAGTCACTTTTTGGCCTTATCCAAAGTCCCTCTCCAGCCCTCTTGGAGCCCCTTTAGGCATTGAAAAGGGCTCTAAGGCCTCCCTGGAATATTTTCTTCTCCGGGGCACCCTGGATTTCACAGCATCCACAAGAACTTGCTTCTAAAATGCACCTGCAGAAATAAAAGTCAGTGCTCTTTTTTTTTTTTTTTTCTTTTTTTTTTTTTTTTCACATGGCATGAGAAACCAAACCAGGCAGGGAATTACCCCCAAAGTGGAGCTGATGCAGGTCTCTGAATGAGCACTTCCTCACTCAATGCCATCACTGAGCTGAGGATATCACTCAGACATTAAGCTCATAATAGCAAAGTGACAAAGCACTGCTGGCATCACCTTATTGAGAAGGAACAGGAGCTTCAGCCAGGGCTTTTGTGACAGCCACAGCCTGCAGGGATGGGTGTGGGCAGGAGAAAAACACTCAGGGGCAAATGGCTTGGGCTCCCCCCCAGTCAGTAAATCCACTGGAGTCTCCTGGCCTGGCCTGGTTGTCAATGAAAAAAATTCAGTGCCCGATTCCTGCTGGCCAGGTGATTCATGTGGAGTAACCAGGCCACTTCACATACAGCCCACGGGATCACAGCCCAACTTGCAGGATTAGACATACAGGGGCTGGGGATGCACCTCAGAAAGAGATTTTCTTTTCTCTTCATGAGAAATTTATGTCTTGATGCCATGAAAGGCGCAGCCTTCATTCATGAGCTTCCACCCCTGGGTGCCAACTTCAGCTGATGTTCTGTTTCTTTCCCGAAATGGATTCATTCCTGACTATTCCCCAAGCCAGAAAAAGCCTAGTTTTCTGCCCAACACTGAACAGCTCCTTCAGGAGACACATAATTACCAACTCTATCAAAATGTGGATTTTCCCATTGCTGGAGCAAGCTGTGATACCCAAACACCTGGCAAGAAAACGTGGCTGTCATTAGCGGACACTGAATCGCGTTTTCAACATCATTGCCTTCAAACTGAAGAACTGAGTCCCAAAAAGTGCTCCAAGAGCCTTCTTCAGCAAGTGGGGTGCTAATGGCATCGGTTTAACATAGTTCAATGTTGTTTTGCCCCGTTGGAAGTTGAGGGTGGGGTTCAGACAAAATGTGCTGGTGGGGAGAAACAACAGAACCTCGTGGAGCTGAACCTCACAGGTCAGAGCAAAGGGGGGAGACACAGACCCAGAGGTTTTAGCTGGACTTTGCTTTCTTGGCACTGTTTCCATCCCAAAACAGGGGACCCCGCCACCACGGAGCCAGGCTATGTGCTGCAACAGGACTTCTCCAAAATCACTCTTTTCAAATATTTTATTCTGATCTTCTTTTTAAGCCAGGGTCCCAAACCTTTAAATCACAGGCAATTTTGTTTTCCTAGCTGTCAGCAATATTTTGGCTATTTTAAGAATGTAGGACAGGGTTAAGGATTAGTACCAGCATTTCTTTTCTGTGTATCAGAGCTGCTTAGCAGTAATTAATTAGGACATTGGGTTTTGTACTCTTGGTTCAGGTCATTTGCCTATGAGCAGCTCAAGCCTTTTACAAAGGCACGCTGCATATGTTTCTGGGTACCTTTTTGAGAGAAGATTTAAATTGGCCAGATGAATAATACTTTGCTACAAGTGTTTTGCCCTAGGCAAAAAAGGTTTTCTTCATATTATCATCGCCCGGAGCTGGAATCCTCAAGCTTGATGTGACTGGTGTTATACTGTCACATGGCAATGATGTAAGAACAGGAGCTCTCTGTGTCAGACAAATCTGGATTTAGGGGAATTATAGCAGATGTTGCAAAATGGCAACAGTTTAGCAAGTTCCTTTCATCCCTTGGTTGGAGGCAGGTCCACAAAATACACCCAGACAGAGAAGAATGTTATCTTTGATCCCTTTCACTCCGGGGTGAGGAGACTCCACCCGATGAGGGATGCAGTGTGGCTGGAAATAAAAATAAATTTACAGTAGCTTTTCGCTTGGCAGTATGGAAATTGGCTATTATTTATTCATGCTGTTTGCCCAGACATGTATAAAAGATTTTTATCAGGGGGTAGCGTGTATTGTGCGCTATAAACAGATTAGGGCACTCAATATTAAGATTAATGGCACGGAAAAACACTTGGAAATTTGTGTGTGGTTAGATTACAAGGGAGACTTGCAGCTCCTCTCCACCATGTGTGCACGGACAGTGGCAGAGCCACTATCATGCCGAGGCTAAGAGGAGGAAAGGACTATAATTGCCTCTGATAGAAAGATAAAAAAGTTCAACATCATAGGATATCACATCGATTTTATCCATCATGTAGGATTTTTTTTAAATTTTTTTTTTTAGTGAAAGATACTAGAAATGTCTCTATTCACTTTCATTTGGACAAGCAGCTCGTTTATACCTACACAGAAACTGAACACATGATGACAACGTGACAAACCCTGTTTACAACACGAAAGCACCACCTGCAGTGAACAAAACAGGCCAGTGTAGGACCAGCAGTAATTCTTTTCATGAGTTTAAATCTGATTGGAATTTGGTCAGAATTTGCAGGATTTTTCTCAAATTGGTTGGTTCATTAGAAATTAAAAAAATAAATTAAAAAAAATCCGTTTGGTGACAGGCACAAAACCACCCCAGTTGTATTTAAAAATCCTTTTTTAGCGCCTGAAAGCAACATGGAGCTGGAGATGTATGGGATGGGCACTGCTGTTCTCACTGCACAACCTCTCACCCTATGTCCTCTTGGCCACAGCCACCCTGCCCAAAGCCACCTCACCCTCAGCATCCTCAGTCACACGGAATTTCCACCCCCAGAGGAGCTGAACCAGAGGGATTCAGGCACAAGGCTGATAAGAACCTTGGTTTTTATTGACACCTCCCCTGCCCGAACATGCACTGCTCATTTTTAGGAGTAGAAGTCCAGCTGGATTCAGCTCAGGGAGTTATCTAGGGACAAACTCAAATTTAAGTACTGGAGCTCAAAATCTGTGAGTTCTGCCACACCTTTCTGTGGGTGTCTGCAGTATCTGAGCACCTCACACAGGTGGAATATCAGCAGGACATGGTTGAGCCAGCACAGGGTGCTCAGAGAAGCTGTGGCTGCCCCTGGATCCCTGGCAGTGTTCCAGGCCAGGCTGGATAGGGCTTGGAGATAGCCTGGGACAGTGGAAGGTGTCCCTGCCCAGAGCAGGGGTTGGAACCAGGTGGTCTTTAAAGTCCCTTCCAACCCAAACTGTTCTGTGATTCTATGATCCTGTGACCATTCTCTTGTGATTCTAAGACACTCTTGGTTTTCACATTGGTGGGTTTTTGGTACCATCTTGGGGAAAGCATCCCCAAGCCATGCTGCTCACAGGAGAACAGAAAGAACCTTCTTCTTCTCATTTTGAATACTTCAAACCAGAGGAGACCTGCAGCAGCCAGGCCAAGCTGACCCCAGCACCCTCTTGTTTCTGTCTCTGAACACACAGGGGTGTCTTCTACTAGTGATCCTCCACACCAAGGTGGAGCTTGTGAGGCAAGATCCTCACTTTCACCACTCCAAAAGAAACACCTGCTCCTGTCTGCCCACCAAACCCCTTGTGCAGGCAACTCTGCTCAGGGGAAGCCCCACAGAGCCCAGGCAAGCAGCAAACCCACCTGTCAGGAGACCCTTGGCATGGTCAGCACAGTACTGACCCCTCTGCCATCAGGAGAGCCAAAACCCAGCAAGGCAGAGGCTGAACCAACGTTTTGCCAAGCAGAAAGCCAAAACCTTTAATTGTGGCCACCAAGCAGATCACTGCCACCCCTACAGCGTGGCCAAACCCACACACAAGAGTCACAGCACAAAATTGGTCACGCCACTCACGGCCCCAGCCCCGTGTGCTGGGAATCAGAGGTGTTGTAAGGAAAACATGGGATCAGCACACATTCCCATTCAAGATGCCTAATCTTGTCTACACTCAAAATGGCACCGGCTAAAATTGGTTTTCAATTGATTTAAGTTCACTGGCACAAAGCCCTGTGTAGACATTCTTAAATGGGTTTAAAAATGGCTTATCAATTTAGCTTAAGACACTTAGTAGCTAAACTAAGCTAAATCGGTATAAGCCAGGTTTAAATTGATTTATGATGTCCACAAAGAGTTTTGCACTGGTTTAACTAAATTGCTTTAAAAACACACCGCCACTTTAGCCTTCAAAAGTGAGTGCCTACAAGTGTAAGGATTTAGAGTAAATGTCTTTAAAAGTGCCTAAATATCTGAGGAGCTTATGCCCCTTTTCCCTAAACAGACTTAGGCTCTCCGAAATCAGAAACTGTCCTTTGAAACTGCTACTCCGAAAGTCCCCCCTCCAAAAAAAAGTGGGGGGAAAAGGGTCAAATTCTCCATGGAGTAAATTAGAGAGATATCTCCCATTTTACATCAGCTGGAGGAACGCCAAGCCCTGCCTCAAATTTTTAAAGGGAAAGCAAAATTATCTGAAACCTCATGTTTCAGAGGACTTATGCTTTTGTTATATTTTGGGGGTTTTTTTTATTGGGGGGGGTTGTGGGGGGTTTTGGGGTTTTTTTTGTTTGTGGGGGAGTTGGAGATTTTTTGTGGCCAATTTTTATTTTCCCTCTCCCTCCCTAGGTATGGTAGGTCCATATGATCCCCATATATTGAAATAATCCCATTGCTGCTCGCAGCATCCCTGCACACCACAGTAACTCAGGCTTTTATGTTGACGTGCACAGTCACAGTTTGGAAGATATTTGAGTGCTCGTAGCCACATCTGTTGTTTTCTCTCTTAATGATTCGCAGTTAGCCAAAATAATAGAAAGCAGGCAGAGCTTTTTAATATTGGCTTGCTTGACATGAGCCTATCTCAGTCAAAATGTTTATTTTGCGGTGCTCCCGCTAGCTCTGGAAATTCATGTATCTATATGTATTTGTGTGTTTTGCTTGACTAGGCACAAATTATGCTCTCAACTGGAAATATCACAAGTGTAAATAATTTGGAGACATAAGTGTCTCAGCGAAACTCATGTAAAAGCTATTTGTTTTATGGATTTTGATCTCCAAAGTTTAAAATATGAGCAAACTTTTCATTAAGGGTTTTGCCATTTGTTTGAACACTCCTGTAGTAATTGGAAATGCAACAATTGTTTAAAAGTGGCATTGTCCATGAAAAGATTTAGTGAGGGATGAAGAAATTTCTTGAACCTAAAGACATAATCTGGTGATCCAATTCTCCCCACTGTGTCCATTCCCGTGAAACTCCATTTACTTTCTCCTATCCGTCACCAGCTCCCCGCATCCCACCTAGCCAATCCTCTAGGTTTCCCACATTGTTTCCCCTTTTGTCTTTTCAGTCCAAACAGAAGAACAACAGACAAGGTTTCGAAGGGCAGGGAGCATCAGGGGCTGGAAGAGAATGGCTAAGATGAGGGTCAGAGTCCCAGCCCTACTGCCAACAGTTACTAGGGTTTGTGCTGCCTGGCTGGGCAGTGTTCAAAGACTTTGCTGGGCTTTGTTCCACTGTGTAGGGATTAGGCCTGGCGGTCTGAGAATTTGCCTTCTAATTAAAAAGGATAAAAGATAGAAGTAGCATTAGACTAAAACATAGCAGTGATACTTCACAGGCTTTTTTTTTTTTTCAGTAGTCACAAGACAACGCACAAAGTTGTCAGGTTGTTTTATTTCTTTTGTTTTCTGTGAGCATGAAAAAGAGAAAAATTGTAATACAGAGAAGGGATGGAAAAAGGAAAAGTTTTGAAACTCTTCCCAGCTGTTCCATATGGTGAGTGAAGGCTGAATTTCTACGTGCACTGTGGCAATTTTGCTCGCTGAGTATTGCATTTATTGACAAGGATTACACCAGCTCCCTATCACGTCCTTTAATGCTGTACCAAAAGGTGAGGGAATTCCCCACGTCATCCTGGCCGAAGGAGACTACAGGAAACCTGAATTTCTCCTTCCACAACCTCTCTTTTCTTTTCCCCCGCCTCTGCTCAGCCTCATTAGGGACACTCAAAACCAGCCACAAACCCTCCCCTCAAATTAACTGGGACATATTATTTTACCCATGCAATGTGGAAAATGCCAGAGGCCACATCCAGATAGCCGGCGCTCATAGCAGCACTTTAATTATCCTTTAAAAAAAAAAAAAAAAAAAAAAAAAAAAAAAAAAAAAAAAAAAAAAAAAAAACAGGGGAAAAATAAAAAGAAATCCTGCCTTCCGAGCAGGAAGGAGAGGCCAAATCCCCACAAGCTGTTACTCGTGTGAGTAATCCCGTCTCCTGCAAAAGCCCTGTTCAGGGCAGCCGCCAAGACCCAGCCCCACGCAGGACGGTGAGGACGGGCGTAAATCCAGGGTCTGCCAGCCCGACAAGGGCCGTTGGAAGAAATCCCTGCCATTTACAACTTGATCCGCCTTTAAAAGCATCCTCCCGGGCTGGGGCTGGGGCAGGGGAGCCGCGGTGTTTCGGGAAGGCTCTGCTGACTTCCCCTGGCACCCCAAGAGAGAGGCTGAGGTGAGCAGTTGCGTAAGGGCCGCTGATGAGATTATATTAATTACGTTGCAGAAGAAGGAAGAAAAGAGGGGGGGGAAAAATAGAAGAAGAAAAAAAAAAAAGAAAAGAGGGGGTAGGAGTTTGGTGGAAGACTTGAGAAGCTTTCAAAGCCGCCGAGCTCGGGTTGCAGGCAAGGATAAAGGAATGCCCTTTTGTTCCCACACATCTCTCCTTACGTCACAAGGAGCCCAATTTCTTCTGAATTCTGGCTGACTTTGCATGTAGTAAATAATTTGGAAGAGACGACAGACCAGGCGAAAATGATTCACAGCAGAGAGTTGTTGCACTTCATCGCAGAGGATCCAAAGGGGAAAACGTTGCTCGCAGGAAAGCGCTTCCATTCATTAAAATTTTTGCATGAGTTTTCTTTCCTCTGAGCCAGTAAAGACCATATTTGTTCTGTGCCATAACATGAGAAGAAAAGGGAGGACTTATAAACATTGCTTGGGCCAAAATGTTGTTGTCTTTAAATGAAATAAGCCCTGTCAGACCGCTGTGAGTTAGCTCAAAAGCAACATTAATGTGGCAAATTATCCCGTTGATTTTAGGCAGGGTTCTTCATTGATTTTTGCTTTTAAAAAATGGCCCTATGAGCCAGCCCATGGTTGCTAACTTCTTAATATCAGGGCACTGTGAAAGGCTAGGGATGGACTTCTGCCCTTCCACTGAGTTTTAAAGACACGGAAATTTTATAAAACCTGCGTGCTGCTGTCTGGTTATCAGCGTTGGAAATGAGACCTGCTCTTCATTGCTGGATTTAGAAGCAAATAGATTCAACGTCCCCGCAGGACAATATTCCCAATTCCCTCCAGGCCTGCAGTCAGCTCCTTTCTGCCTCCATCCCAGAGAGCCAGAGACAGGATCAGGCCACGCTTTGGTGCTGAAAACCCCTCTTGTATTGATTTACGCGCTTAACGTCGCTTCAGAGGGGCCGAAGCAAAGGCAAGGATGCCCCCTCACATTTTGTATTCCAGAGGACTGATGATAACTGAGAGGAAATTCTCAGTTTGCCCCATGATGCGGGTCACTCAGAGGTTTCCCCTGGATTTTTTTTGGCTAGTTTTGAGGAAAGGAGCAGGGATGAAAACCCCTTGGAGGAGAGATTCTCGGCCGCCACGTATCCAGACCTCCCCATGGCTCATCCTCCCTCTCCAGCATTGCTCCTTCTGCAGGGCTGAGGCCCAGTGACACAAACTGGGGGAAGGATCCTCTCATCCATTTTCTGCAAGGAAAATTATGCAAGGCATAAAGAGGAATATAATTTATTTTTTTTTTAATAGGGTATTGGAAGAAATTAAAATCTCTCCTTGTGGTGTGTTAAAAGCCCTCAGTGCTTTTGAGCTGGGTCTTCCTCAACACCCAAGAGAGACAGGAGCACGAGTGTTATTTCCCTCTTACTCTTCACTCACTCACAGGAGGAAGGTGATGATCCAAAGGGGCTTTATATTTGCAGGAACGTTCCCAATATTTGCAGTACCCGTCAAGGAAAATATTTTTAAAGGCCAAACGAATATTCATTTATATTTATTTGCTTAATCTAATGATCTATTGTGATTCTCCCTTTCATCTATTCTTCCCTTGATGAGTGTGTGGCACTCCCATTAAGATTAATAGCGGTTTCACATGCACAGTCAGGGGAGATTAGACCCCTGCCCCGGCCTCCTGCCAGCCCCATGTATGTCTTTGGATTCAAGCTCCAAACCCTCACTGATGTCAGTGAAAGCACCATGTGTACAAAAAGACCCAATCCTGCCCGGGGCTGAGCATCCTCCCCACCAGCCCGGGCACAGCTTCTCCCCAAACACATTTATTATGCTGCAAAGTCTGGGGCTGTCTGGGGAGCATATGTTTATGTGGGGTCACTGTTTCTGCAAGCACGAGGGGGGATTTTTATGACACACCAGTCTAGAACAGCATATGGGGACCAGTGAGGGGTGCACTGGAACCATTTCTTAGCAAAATAAACCGCATGAAAACGGCCCCTCCACACAAAGTTAACTCCACGTGCAGAAATTACATTTTTTGGGCATTTCAATCCTTCCTGGGCATCCAACTCTGCCATCAGGCAGCCTGGCCCAGAGATGCAATTAAGCCACCCAGTTTTGAAAATTAGGTGTATAATGTATCATGCTTCTTTACCAAGGCAGGGGCGGCTCCAAAGCCTTGGCATGAGAGCCCTCCTGTCGCCTTCAGTGGGATTTGGAGCAAGGCCTTTCTTCCAGTGGCATGAGAAGTACTTCAGTCACAAGCTGGGATCCCAGTCCTGAGAGTAATTATGCCTTTGAGAGGCTAAAAGCTTCTGAATGTCCCTGGTGCAAAAGACTGCTTCCAGGTGTAAGGGTTTGTGACACCTGAGCAGATGAGGCGGATGTTGTGTGTTGGGTCTGAAGTAAAAATTAAAAAAAAAAAAAAAAAAAAGCTGCATTTTTTCTATTGCCTCCTGGTGAATTTGTATCATCTCTTCATTTGCAGATCTTTACCAGTATCCCCTATTCCATCCCCATCCTGACTTTGTCAGATTAAGTACAGCAACTGCCTCACTACTTGTACCACTGAAGAATTTTTCCGTGGTACTTCAGGGAAGAGCAAAAGAAGGATTTTCTAATTGCTAGTGCAGAAGGCTGAGCCACAGCCTCTGTGTGTGGAGTAATTTACTCAAAATTACAAATACAGCCTCGTGCCTCAGTTTCCCCAGGCACATCGTGTGTGCAGTGATCCCTCTGTCTATCCAGTGGCACCATAAAAAACAAAACATTTATAAGGCTTTTGGAGGCTGAAAGGCATAAAGAGCCTAATCATGAAGCTTTCAGACTACTTCCAATACCCAGGCAGACTCTTTAATAGCAACAATTACAATTATTAATTTTTACTGAAAATTGCTGAGATCCAGCCTGAGCAATGTGAGCAAAGTCAGACATAAAGAGTGAGGAAGAGCCAGAAAGTGAGCAGGAGTCAGAGCATGGGAACTGCTCCACCATCTGTCCCCTCAGCTCACTCGGAAGGCATCCCACAATTAGAGTAAAACTGAGGATATGACATTGTTTTCCTGCATTGTATTCAGGCTTCGTGCTAATGACCTCATTATTGATTTGTGGGGCTTTTTCTGCTTGGAGCTTCTGCACTTTTCACAGCACACAGCACATGCAGGCTCTGAATCAGATATTTTATGTCATGCTGTCTATATCACAATATCCATCCTATATTAGCATACACTGGGTAATCATGTCCTACCAATATTTACAGGTATTTTTAATGTAAATATTTTGAGTGCTCCTATTTAAACATGACTGTAGCAGTTTATGGTATCAGGCACTAAATCTATCTGATTGATTAGATAGATATGAGTAAATGATGAATGTGTATGCTTAGCAAATGTCTTCTTGCACATTTGTATGGCAGCATCCCTTCTGGCTTTTCTAGTAAAAAATAATAAGAATTTTAAAGTATATTTAATTGAGGCAGTTTTAAAATATATTTAATTGAGGCAATTTATGGTTGTGGCCCATGAAGTACTTTAATAACAGAAAATAATCCATCGATTTTCAGTTATTTCAATAAAAACTCAGAAACTGTGTTTTAATCTCTCCAAGATCATCATCCTTTTTCTAAGTAGGAGTTCCTAAAAAGCCTGTGTTGCGATTTGCTTTTATTTTCGGGTTTGGTTTTTTTTTTGGGTTGTTTTTTTTTTTTTTTTTTTTTTTTTTTTTGGCTTAAGCGATGGGCTTGAAAGTGGCAGCTCTGAAAGCAGATTTCTTTATCCAGAAGCCAGTTTGGAGAGCGTCCACACAGGCTGCTATTCTAAGGCACCATTGCAAAGACTGCCATCTCCACGATGGCACAGGAGATGTAATTTAGTCTCTGTGTTAATTTAGCCCAGGGTCTCTCCTGAGCGGCCGTGCCAGATTGTGTTAAACTGGGGATGGCGCTTTTGTGATACGGACAACTGGCTACCAGGGGCCGAGCTGAGACCACCAAACTACTTTCATTTAGATTCTCAATTTAGTCTTGAACCAAGGTCAGAAGGTAAATAGCCAGGGCTTTATCTTCCCAGCCAAGCCCCTGGTAGAGGGTCTCTTTGAAGTGGAGTGTGATCAGTGGCAGTTTCAGAACTAATGTCCAAGACAGTGATGTTTAATACATTTGCTTCCCTTTTACATCTGCTGCTACGATCGCAGGTTAATTTAAGAACAGTTTCTCCACAAAGGAGTGTTCTCACCCAGCTGCCGTCTCAGAAACAAGTCTGAAATTAACTCAAAATGCCCTCTTGACACCACCCTTTCCCCAAAGTGTATTTGTATTTTTTTTTTTTTATCCCAACTGCTTTTAAAGCCGGTGGCTTTGGGCCTGATCCTGCTTTTTTTGTAATCAACGGCATCGTTCACATTCACTTCAATGACTGAGGCACTTTGAAGCTGCTCCCAATGCTGGCCAGTGTTTGTGGCTACAAATCCTCCAGGTGGTCAGAGGGAAGGAAATGTCCATTTCCAGGGGCATTTTCTACCATGACACACAGAGAGTGGTGTGTGGTGGCAGATTCCCCTGCACAGGCAGGCTCTACACTCACCAGTCAAGCCAGTCAATCCACAAACCTTAAACACGGGGTCACATTTGTCTGGCAATACAAATTTAGCAAGTCCTGTGACTTTCCTTCTGTGCCACCCCTTTCATTTTTTAAGGATCCAGATTCAAAATCCTGAATGTTCCTGCAACATTTATTCCCAGATTGGCTCCCTAACCCAGGTCACACCACTGGCCTGCAAACAGTTCACAGAATCACTGAGGCTGGAGAAGCCCTCTGAGATCATTGAGCCCCACCATTAACCCAGCACTGACAAGTACATCATTAGTCCCTGTCCCCAGGTGTCACATCCACACAGCCTTTAAATCCCTCCAGGAATGGTGACTGAACACCCTGTTCCAATGCCTGACAACCCTTTCCCTGAAGAAATCTCCCCTAATGCCCAATCTAAACCTCCCCTGGCACAACCTGAGATGGTTTCCCCTTGTCCTGTCCCTGTCCCCAATGAGCAAAACCTGATCTCCCCTCACTGTCCCCCCTGTCAGGGAGTTGTGCAGAGCCAGAAGGGCCCCCTGAGTCTCTTTTCTCCAGCTGAGCCCCTTCCCCAGCTCCCTCAACCTCCCCTGGGGCTCCAGACCCTTCCCCAGCTCTCTTCCCATCTCTGTACACTCTCCAATGTCATTATGGGGCCAAAAATCAATCACAGGGTTCAAGGTACAGCCTCACCATTGCCCAGCAAAGGGGGATTGTCACTGTCCTGGCCCCACTGGCTCCACAGGAATGCTGTTGTGTGGGCACAGTGAATAGTTGGGTATAAGGAGAAGATGGCCACCAAAGACCTGACTTCTTCTAAATGTGCCCCAAAACTCCCAGAGACTGATTCTCCTTCCCAGCCATGTGCCACCATGGCCACACTTTGAAAGTTTGAAAGGCTGGAACATGAACAACATGCACAGCACAGAACTGCTGGTTGCACCTTGTACTTGATGTGTGGTCTGGGAGGCCTCTGGGCACTTCAAACCTGGGGTAAGACAGAGGTTTCTCACACTTCCCTCCCACCAAAACCCCTGTAGGGTTATTTTCGTGCTAATAAAAATGTCCTAGAGGTATCCACGCTGTGGTGGTCTTCTTCTAGCCAGAGCTACTGTGATGCACACCTCTCACCTTGGGTTGGTTCCCCACAGCAGCATCCCCAGGTGCAGGATCAAGGCTTGCATGAAAGGGAAAGGGAATTGCTACTGTTTTCCCTTTAGTATTGATGGGGTTTTTTTGTGCCCAGGACTGCTATTGAAATGGATTTGTATCAGAATATTCCTTTCCATCAAAGCTTACAATTGAATACTTGAACCCAAAAATGTCTTTGTCTTTGTGCCACAATTTCTTGTTTAAAATAGAGCCAGGCTTCACCTGACTGGGTCAGGAGTTTTATGGTTAGCCAAGAAGTGGACTAGAAAGAAAATAAAGCACTGCAAACTCCAACTACTCTGCCCAGGCACAGGCAGAGGCCATGCAACACCCTCCATCCCCTGCTCCCAAGAACTGACAGGCAACTCCTGACATCTCAGCCATGAAATTTTGCAGCATTCAAGCACAACAGGCTGAATTCGAAGAGTTCTGTTTATTTTCCCTCAGTAATACTGGCGAATGTAAGGGATGGATGGAGGAGGTTTCTGTGCAGGCACATCCCAAACCCACGTAATCTTGCAATATAGCATGAAACTACAGAAAAACAAGGCTGGAAAGGACATCAAGAAGCCACCCATGCATTTGTCTGCCCCAGGGCAGGGTCATCTGTATTTTTCAGGCTGATGTTTCTCTAACAAGCAGTTAAAAGCCTTCACTGCCCCTCCGGGCACTCGGCTCTGTCTCTCCTCATGGGAATTGTTTCTTAACCTCTAAACTGAACATCAGGGCTTCAGCCCACGCCCTTTCCTTCTTGCCCTACACCCTTGGACGTAGAGGACAGACCAGCCCCTCACAACAGTCTTGGAGATGTCTGACCGCTCCTGTCCCCTCTCCCTTCCCGGCTCCCGCCTCCAAATGCACCAGGACTTTTTCAGTTCTGATCCCCTGCTTTGGTGCAGCCTTCCCAGACTGGTGTGACCTGTAACCACTCCCTCTTCATTAGGTAGAACAAGACCTCCGAGTAGGACAATCTTCACAGAATTGGAAAGGTTGGGATTCCCCTCCAAAATTATCACTCCAAGTGTTAATTACAGTGGTGGTTTATTGATAGTGCTTACAGATAAGTTGTTTCTGGTGACATTATCTAGCAATATTATATCCAAATTGCAACATTTTCCTTAAACAATTGTCTCACTGTTTTGAAATTGTCTGTTCTTGACAATTCACTGTTGACTGTCATTGGCTGTGTTGCATTTTATTGATATTCTCTATTAACAGCAGTCCCATCCTGTGACTTGAACATGTCCCTGCTGAAAAAATACTTATTCCAGTCACAGAAGACACTCCTGAAACTAGTAGAAAAAAAATCCAAAGGAAAACTGATCCATGGTTCTTAGGCTCAAAATAAATGGCACATATTTCAGTCTAGGCTGTGCCAGTCCTGTCTGGTGTGGTCTCAGAAAAATCAGCAACTTCTGGGGAAGATTTGTCCTTTTCATTGGATACAGAAGACAGGAGCACATGGTGCTGCTGGGCAGCTGGGGGTGAAGCACTCCCTCTCTCAGGTTCTCTGAAAGTCTCTGCTTCTACCCAATAACTACACCAGGGGCTTAAGTTAGTGCCTAAATTAGACAGTGTGCATACAGCCTGCAACTTCCCTGGTGGGAATTCCCCATCTGTAAAAAAGAAAGTAATTTCTACCTAACAGTGGGCTATGAGGGAAGAATTAATAATCTGAAGAAGATGAGGCACTCCAATAAACCGTCAAACACTGTAAAGGGCTGTGCTGGGTCACTGCTCTCCAGCTGGAGGCAGCCACCCCTCAGCACACTGGGATAACGTGTTTGACCAGACCCTTGACCACCCAGCTACCCCTCTGTTGTCTTTGAAAATCAGCCTTCTGATTTGTTTTAGTATAGTGCAGTCAGTTCTCATGAATTGTAAGATAAACAAGGATCATGTTTGCATTCCTTGGTGAAAAGATATCACCTGGTGGACTTCTCAAGTGACCAGTGGAGATGGAGAGGTGGGAACTTCTCTGTCCAATCTCTGATCACTGTCCAGAAACTTATATATACGAGGTCAACAATAAATTAGAGAGTTCTTTTCTTTTTCTCTACCTAAACACCTGCTGTGTGTGTTACTGTGTGTTTCTATCTACATCACAGTAACACCCCTCTTCTGGAGGTGTCAAGGTTTGTCACATTTTGTAGCTGTTTTCAGCTGAAAGATCAATTTTGAAGTTGTGACAGGCCCACACTGTGGACTGTGGGGCCACCAACGCCAGCATCGTGCCTTAAAGCCAGCAGAGGAAGGAGAAGGCTCTGAAACAGTTTATTATCACAGCTGAAGTACTTCCACAGACCATCTAAAACTCCTAAATAAATTTGGAATAAATGGATTTTACTTCATTCATCATTAGAAGCTCCTTAGCTAGGTGGTGTTGGAGATGACACGAAGCAGGACCATCAGGGCCCTGGCTGGAAGATGGATAATGGGATCCAGTACCTAAAAAACTGCATTTAGACTCACTGAGATGCTTTAGCCTCTCTAAATTTCCTCCTGAAGATCTCAAGGCCCTCAAAGGCACCAGGCTTAAGATCTGAGGTGGGAAAGGTCCATTGAAACAAAGAATAAATTAATGCATCACACAATGGTTTGGGATGGAAGGGACCTTCAAGACCATCTCATTCCAACCCCCTGCTATGGGCAGGGGCACCTTCCACTAAGCCAGGTTGCTCAGACTGGGACGTAATTAATGACCAGAACAAATGGCCAAGTGCTGCAGTGGTGTCCCCACTGCTGGAGATCTCAGTCTCCAGACTGGACATTTTTCCAAGTGAGATTCTGCAATCCAAACACGCATTAATCCTCTGGACTGCATTAAACAGCAGGACACATGAAACAGAAGCAGTTGTCCCTCTGGCTTTTATACCTGTGACTCCCTTTCTACCCAGATACCACAGAGCCTCACTCTCCCAATGAGTAACACCCACCTAACACAGACATAAAAATCCTTTTTCACAAAATTGCCAAAAATACCAGGTTTGCAGCAATTAGCAGGACACAGACAACCTCATATCTTCCCATCCATGGGACACATATGAAAATTTGACTCTACTAAGCCTAGAACTTAAGAATCAGTCCTTCCATGCATCCCTGCCCAGCATTCTGATGGCATCCTCAGGCCAGAATAGGCATTTTGGCTGCCTACAGCAAAAGAAGAGTGAAATGGGATCCAAAATAGCTGTGCTGTTGCATGGACAGTTGTCCACTTTGGCTGGGAGGGGATGCCTGCCAGGTGGGAAAGGCTTGAGACCCTTCTCTGGTCACCAAAACACATCACCTCCCTCCCTTGGCCTCTGAGAATCACACACCCTTTTTATAGCCAAGGAAAAGTGGATAAAGGTTCACAAGTCTGGGTTCAAAAGATGGCAGTGATGAATACATAAACTGGACAATAACTTGGCGTTTATGAAGCCTGAGCTGTGCTTTCCTCATCAGCCCGAGCACCTCCTAACTGGGGATATTCCCCTTCCTCCTGTGGAATGGGGTCCCTGCAGAGGGGATGGCAGAAGCCTCCCTGTAAGGAAATCCATCAGGACCATCAGGTGGGCCCCAACAATGATGGCAGGAGTCTGGGTGAGGATGTGGCTTCCTGCCACAGGAATTTTCCCCCCATGTGATCTGAGAGCAGAGCTGATTGAAATTCTGTTTTGTGTCAAGCAGGAACACCCGTCCACACCAGACACAGATCTTAAATTTCAGCACAGATGAACATGGACAGAGTCAGAGCCAAGCAAACGTGGCTTTACCACTTCAAATCCAGCACAAACCAAAAAGAGTGGTGTGGCTCTTACTCAGCAACAGACTGACCTAAACCCCTGCAACCACCACGGCTCCCAAAAATATTGCTGCTAAATCCAAACTGTGAAATTGGGAGTTGGCCCTTGACCAAGACAGCATCTTGGCTGGGCTGAAAAAAGCCACCAAGTAGACGCTGAGAAATGAGTACTCTGCTCCCCTTCTAGAGAAATCTTTTCCAAGGTCTCAATCATGTGCCCCCACTTTTCAAACCTTTATCACATGGCATAAAATAATACACACACAAACACATATATACTAAATAAAAAATAAATGGATGAGCAGTGTTAAAAAACATAAAGGACTTTTATAAATGGTACACTGTATTTGGTATAGATTTTCACTTGGAGGAAAGTGTGGACTCATAGTGAAGCACTTGAACCCAACCATCTGCACCACCCCCCTCAAAAAACTCAGCCCTCACATAATTCTTCCTCTCCCTTCCCCAGCCTGACTGCCCTTTCTCCTCACTCACCAGGAAAAATTTGGAAATCCCATAAAAGTTAACTGCCTGAAGTTGCTGTATAAGTCCTGTTAGGCAGCCAGTTCCCTTTCAAAACACACATCCACACACACACAAAGGAAGCCCTGGGAATTTCTTTGGAAAGGCAGCGGCGCTGGTGCCATGTGTTTACTGGGATGTAAAGATACAGCAGAATTAAGGTACATCCAGGCAATTTTTCAAGCGTGCCTGGGAGAGATGGCAGGGATTTCTCTCAACAGTGTTGAATTCAAATCTGAGGCACAAGGTTTGGTGAAAAGGATTGCTATTTTTAATACCCACAGTTTCCTTGTGCGATTCCAGCTCTCTAAGACCCTAAGACCTTTAAATTCCATCTAGTGTCTATCACATGCCATTGAATTGGCATGTTTGCAAATTGCATGCAGTGAGATCCTTCCATACCAGCAGCTCTGTCTCAGATTCCCCACCATCCCTGCCAAACTAGTATTGCCTGCACATTTTTTTCATCTTTTCATTGAGTTCTGTGTGTCAGCCAACACATTCTTTAGAACAGGCTTCAGTAGGCATGGTAACTGGTTCCTGGTTGCAAGCTGCCTTATGCATTTGCTCCTGCTTCTTTCTGGATAATTTCTCCCCCCGCTTCCTTCTACTTAGGTGAGGACTTAAAGTGTGTTTAGGGCTATCTGTTCCATCTCTTGTGCCTGTGATAAATAGCTGAGATATAATAAAAAAAGTCCTAATTGAGGAAGTGATGCGGTGAATAAGCAAAGCCCGTTGGTCCGGACTGTGAATCTGGATGCTTGAGAGCTGCAGGTACCTCGGGGCTGCTCAGCCTGACTCTGCTATGTTGACTTTGTCTAATTGCAGGGGAGGAGCTAGAAAAGCAGTGAAGGGCAGTGGCACACACAGCAGGAGAGCTGAAAAATACTGGCATAACCAGGCAGAGCTAAACAAACTGACTGACAAAGCTCTTGGCGTATTATTAAAAAATCTGGCAAAATGCTCATCTCTTGACAAAAATGTAGAAAGACTAGTAATGCAGAACTTTATCCCATGTTGGATTTTAAAGTGGCTAATGCCAAGTTGTCTGTCAAAATTAATAGGGCATTGCTTCTTCTTATAGAATGGGAAAAAGAGAGAGATCGCGCATACATTTTATTCATTTATTCATTCTAACAAAATGATGTATCTGCTAAAAATTTATTTAGGGAGGGCTTTGGTAGATGCTAATTCCGAAAAAGCAAAACTCAAGGAGTGATGCTAGCTTATACTTACTGGGGTTAAGGGATAAAAACCTCCCAGTAATAGCAGGAAAAGCCTGCTATCATCTCAAGCCCCATCACGAGGAAATTTCAGGCCAGAGACACCATTACCCATCTACATCTCTGCCCAGATGCATCTTTTCCTTACTAATGGTTTTCATTTAAATCCAAAAATTTCATTTTAAAATGTGCCACTTTAGTGGAATACCATTAATACTCAGGATCTCCACAGGCACTAACCCCCAAACAGATTTGTTTACCATCAGCCATAGTTAAACTTATTCTGCTTTAGTGCCTGCAGGAGATTTTTGACTCTTTTACCTGTGGATACCTGACTTGAGCTATATCTGCCAGAAAATTCTCTGATATTCCTGGGTTTTTTGGTAGGAGAACTTGCACAAACTTTCTCTGTTCTACTGTACAAGCCTACCCACCCAGTTAAAAAAACAACAACAAAAAAAAAAAAAACAAAAAAACCCCAAACAAACAAAACAAAAACAAAAACAAAAAACCAAAAAAAAAAAAAAAAAGTGAAGAAATTTGCTTAAGTTGCTTTACTATTTTTCAAATGACTAATCACAGGTCCTGAAAATATCTGAACATGCTCCCTGCCTAATGGATGCCAATTCTGTCCTCCCTGCTCTGGATAAACAGCCACATCATCCTGCAAACCTGAGAGTGTTCTGCCCATGATGCAGAGCACCCAGAGCCCCATCAAGAGCCACAGTGAAACTAAAAATGCAATTTAAAATGAAGATGCAACCGGTTTCCTTTGCAGTCTGAGGGATCTCTGCCCATCTTGAATACAATATCACAAAATGCTACAGAAAATAGCCTGGTGTACTTGGGGGTTTCCAAGAGGAACAAAAGTCAAGATGTTTCATTAGCACGCTCCAATAAAGAAAAGATTCTACCCTGCTTGAAGGAGGTGACAGTCCAAATAATGATGAATTTTGTTTCCTTCTTGTTTTTTTTTTATAACAGGCTGTGACCATCACACACATCTCTTGTGAAGCTACAGGCGTTTTGCTGGTCAGGATTGCTGAGCTGAAGCACCCATGGAGTGCAGCATTTGGTGTCTAGCTCATGTACTGGCAAATGCAGCTCTTCTTTTGTGTAAGTGATGTCTGGCTTTTGTCTTTTCCCAGCCAAGGAACCAAATAAAGGTTGCTGGAGTGTCCCCACAGCAGAGGGAGGGAATACCTTTGGAGGCATGAGCATGTTCAATACGTAAGGGGAAAAGTCCTGTACTGCCAGCGCCTGCAGAAGCCTCCAGCCTGGTGTGTGCCCAAATATTCCTGCAGCTCAGATGGGCACATTCAGACCCTGGGGGTCCTTGGAGCCACCCTCTGTATTTCAGCAGGAGATGAAGGCCTGAGAGTCCCTTCCAGTAGCCAAGTGGGCCACAATAGAGTTGGAGAAGGACTTTGGACAAGAGCATGGAGAAGGGGGAATGGGTTCATATTGCCAGAGGGCTGGGATGGATGGGATATTGGGAAGGAATTCTTCCCTCTGAGGGTGGGGAGGCCCTGGCACAGGGTGCCCAGAGAAGCTGCCCCATCCCTGGCAGTGTCCAAGGCCAGGTTGGACAGCCTGGTCTAGTGGAAGGTGTCCCTGCCCATGGCAGGGGGTTGGAACAAGATGGGTCTTAAGGTCCCTTCCAACCCAAACCATTCTGTTATTTCATTATACTCTGATTTTAAACCCCTCTTCCAGAGGGGACAGGCTGAATCTGGGCACCTTTTTGAGATCCAATTCCTTTCACTGTTAATGAGTCACCCCCCACCCTCTCAGGAGTGTGAGTAAAACGTTGACACTCCACACACACAGACACACACGAAAAAAAATAAAAAAGAATTGTGAAAACGTTCTTCAAAGGCTGATGGGATAAACATGTAAATACAAGATGGGCTGACTTCCTACTGTTCATGTTTGCTCACTGTGAACATTTGGTTCACTTGGCTTTCCTCATTATTTCAGCTGGGGAAAGTCACTATATGAATTAATAGCAGATTTCCCCGCTGAAAATAAATGTTTACCAGTAATTTTTTTTTTTTTTCCCTTTTGGCAGAGACTAGGCTTTTTTGTCTGACTGCCTCCTTTTTGGCCTGCACATCCCTGAGGTGTGTAATTAAAGTCAGGGAATTTGTGCATAGTGCTTTAGGGGCTTAATGAATAGAAAACACAGGATATTTCATTGATTTGGTGCACGCGATATTGTCAGAGTGTATATTTCCTTTGTAAATGGCAAAAAGACAGCCATAATAATTATGTTGCATTCAAGCTTGTGTGTAAAAAAAAAATAATTGAAAAAAAGGAGAACAAATAAAAATAAAAGAACTGTATCTGTTTCCAAATTCTAATATAAAACACATTCAAAAGAGCAATTTAGATTAAAACAGGAAAGGCAGGAGCTTCGACATGGTTCAGAATAAACAATCAAGCTATACTTTCCTCAAGATATAATTTCACTTAGAGTAGGTGTGGAAATCTTTGAAAAATTCATTATACAAAGCCACATGTGAAAATAAGATTTGTGTTAGCAAAAGATTCTTTGGCTGCTCTTAAAAAAATGAAAAGTACGTTAAATAGCATGTGTGTATAATGTATAAATAGTGCACAATCTGCACGGTGAGGAGGCAGCTGGAATAAGTCTCACATGTTCTGTGCTGGAATAATGCTGTGTGTTGGGATAGAAGGCAATAAGGGAAGAAAAAAATTCTCTTTTTTTTGGAGGAGCCCTTTCTTTGCAGAGCTCTGAACTGCCCCACTGTGGAAGTGTCTTGGAGGGTGGGTCGGTGCAAACACATTTTCTCACTGGATAAACAGTGGGACATCCGTGTTCCTTTGGGCCTGGTGAGGAGGTGCAGCCAGAGAAGGAGGAGCACAAACCACAGCTACAGTCCTGCAGGTGACCCAGCCCCAGCCAGCAGGTGACACAGCACAGGGGACAGGTGTCCTGGGGTGATACTGAGATGTTACAGAGAGACGTAACAGACACCACGGAGTCGGAGTGAGAGAGGAAGAAGAAGAAAAGAACTCTCTCTTTTATTGTTGACCTCGTATCTATAAGTTTCTGGACAGTAATCAGAGGTTGGACAGAGAAGTTACCACCTCTCCATCTTCACTGGTTACTTGAGAAGTCCATCAGGTGATATCTTTTACAAAGGAATGCAAACATGATCCTTGTTTATCTTACAATTCATGAGAACTGACTGCACTATACTAAAACAAATCAGAAGGCTGATTTTCAGGGACAACACTGGGGCTCCCTGCCTGTCTCCACATGCAGCATCAGCTCTCACCTGGAGGACAGAGGCAGTGGAACCAAGGAATCATTCAGGCTGGAAAAGCCCTCCCAGGCCATGGGGTCCAACTGCTGATGCAGCACTGCCAAGGCCACCTCTCCCTCGTGTCCCCAGTGCCACAACCTCAGGGCTTTAAATCCCTCCAGGGGTGGGCACTCCACCACTGCCCTGAGCAGCCTGTGTTGGGGAAGACAACCCTTTTGGGGAAGAAATTTTCCTTCATAGCCAATCTAAATCTCCCCTGGCAGCACTTGTGGCTGTTTCCCTCTCAGCCTGTCCCTTGGGGGAGCTGAGCCCAATCCCCCTGGCTGCACCCAGGGAGTTCTGCAGAGCCAGAAGGTTCCTCCAGAGCCTCCTTGGCTCCAGGCTGAGCCCCCCCAGCTCCCTCAGCTGCTCCTCCTCAGACTGAAACATCCCACCCACACCTCCTGAGCACCATCACCAGGAGGAAGAGGAAGAAGAGGACTCTCTAAGACACTTTCTGTGCCCTGTTTATGTCAGCTGTGAGTACCAGGGGTCTGGCCAGGAGCCCCTGCCCTGCACAAGTGCCAAAATACAAATAATCCGTGTGCAAGGAGCAAAGCAGGTTCACCAATCTCCTGTTCAGCAGAGAGCAGCCCTGGCCTGCCCAGCACTGAAGGCCCAAGGCAAAAGCTGGTGCTGTGATCCTCTGCTTAACAGATGGATGGTGACACGCTGGAACAGATTATCTGGTGAGACAGTGCAATTTCCAGCACTGGAGGTCTCGGAGGTATCTTCCAGCCCTATTGCTCAATGAATCTATAATTCATCATTTCGTGAGTGAGTCAAGACACTCCCTCAACTCTCAAAACAGCATGCAAAGGACAAATTGCTCTTTTTGTATCTCTTCCCCCTAAGCAGAAGAGAAAATAAGCGTGGGATGGGAATGCAGGGAGAAAGAAGGAGAGTTCAGCATCTCCCCACAGCTCTATTCTGGCCAGGCTATAAAGCTTTGTACGTGTTTTATTCATATTTAAAAAATGCATGTGAAAATATATTTTTTCTCTTCTTTCTTTTGACCCTTCTGATATCTTCTTCACAGCAGAAGATTAAGTTCAATTTCAAGAATCCATTGGAGAAGAAATGCATGTAGAATCGAAAAAGAAGCATATTATCATTAAAAGAAGACATCCTAGGGTGTGTTAGGGGATACCAGCAGAGTGAGACTGTTTTGTTGGGACCTCAGACCTCATCCTTCCTGAATTTCCAGCTCTGTCTGACACACTTGAAAAAAGCAGTTAATTCAAAGAGTTTATTTCAGGTCAGTATTATTGTTAAATACATTTCTATAACAGGCAGGATTTGAGGGCCAGGATTATGAATTATCTGAACTTCAAGGTATTTATTTTAACTGTAAATGACCTTCCTGACCTTTTCTCATTCTCATCCATCAGTGTCCTGGACTTCATCATTTAAAGCCAAATCTAACACCACCTAAAGTCCAAAGCAGAACGATCCACTTGTATAACAATATTTGCAAACTGTCAAATAAAATAAATACTTCATTAATCCACTGACACCCCATCCTATTATTTCCCTGATGTGGAAAGATAGAAGCAAAAGCTAAGTATATCATCCTGGCTTTCTGTGGGCATTTATTTATGCCTCACAGTTGCATCCCAGCACCGTGTGGGTCAGAGACATTTCAGTCCCTGCTCAGCAGATCTGCAAAGTCCAGTCAAAATCAAGGCAAAGCCATTCTTGGGTTTGCTGTTGTCCTGGTTCTGGCCAGGACAGGGTTAATTTTTGGCAGGAGGGGCATGGCCAGGATCCAGAGGTTATTCTGTACCCCCTCACTCATTGGTGGGGCCAGGAGAAAGGGGTTCTCTTCCAAGGAGAACAGGTTCTCTCTCGTGGCGGAGGAAACCGTCCAGTATTGTTTGTTATCAGAGGGGTTTCTGTGTGAATCGTGTCTTTTCTTGTTTCCTCTCCTTAGTGTTGCTGCTGTTAATGCTTGTTTCCTTGTCTCATTGCTGCTTTCAGTAAATTGCTCTTACCTCAACCCTTGATCTTTATTTTTATGCCTCCAATTCTCCTCCTCATCCCTCTGCAGTGGAGAGAGGGAGGAAAGACAGGGGAGCGGGAGCGAGCAGGGTGTGGTTTGGAGGATGGGGGCACCGATCTGGGGAGTTCCATTCCTAAAGCAGGACAGCTGCATGGCCCCAACCACTGGTCACCCACTTGAAAGGAGTGGGGCATTTCCAGAACAAAAATTGGCATTACAAAGTCCCTATATTTTATGTCAATTTTGCTGTTTTTAACTTAGAGGGAACAAGAAGAGAAAACACCGAACGCTGTAAGAACAACAGTGCAAGAATGACAGCATTGCCCAGATAGAACTGGAAAAGGGAAGCTGTGGCTGGTGCCTCTGCCCAGGGCAGGGGGCTGGAACTGGGTGGCCTTTAAGGTCCCTTCCAGCCCAAAGCATTCTGTGATTCTCCAAAGTGTATGGAATCTCTCTGGCTGTACGGGTTACTTTGCCTGCCATCCATGAGGAACTATTTGTAGGAGGTGGGAACAGCTTCGGGAAAGAGGATTCATGTGGCACCCCCAAGGACAGGGTGAGTGAGGCTTTTCAGCAGTCAGCACACACAGAAGCTTTGCCATTTATATATAATGGTTATGTGACATTCCCTGATCTTAAAATAACAAAGCGTTTTAATCGCCCAGACTTTGACCTTTTGGTCAAGTGGAACACTTGCTATTTAATTTCTTTACTTTTCCTACAACACATTAGATCGTCCCTGTAAAAGCAACTCAGGAGACTGCTCAGCAGAGAAAATCAGGGTGTGTGGTAAAGGCAGCCACAAAAGTATCAGCTCATGTCTCTGCACAGCCATCCCGGGCAGATTCAGAGAATTTGCTCACACTTTGACCCTTCCAACCCTGTTTTAGTTGTCCAAGCAGGACACACAAGAGTCTCTCTGCATCCTCTGAGAAGTCAGCAGCCAGGAAGGAGCACATCCACAGGATAAGTCAGCCTATCCAGGGCCTGAAACACGTTTTACAGATGTCTTTCTCCAGTTCCTTGTTTGAAGTGGTCTGTTGGGACTCCATGCAAACAAAATTTGCTGCTTTGGTCACATACCTGAACGTTTGTGGGGTTTTTTAAATCTTCCGGCTAGGAGTATCCAAATGGCACCAAGTAATCAGATTTTCTGGATCAAAAGCAGGAACAAGACCAAGATAACTGATATCTTCAGAAGGTTGTCAAGAAAAAAACCTTCCTGCTAGATATTCACCCATACCTGCCAGAGCACCAACTAAATTCAAAACTGATTGATAGGAAAAGGAGGAGTGGCTTTAAACTTACAGAGAGTAGGTTCAGATGGGATATTAGGCAGGAATTCTTGGCTGTGAGGGTGATGATGCCCTGGCACAGAAGCTGTGACTGCCCCTGGATCCCTGGAAGTGTTCAAGGCCAGGTTGGATGAGGATTGGAGCACTCTGGGATGGTGGAAGGTACCCCATGACAAGGGACTTGGAATTAGATGGTCTTTAATGTCCCTTCCAACTCAAACCTTCTAGGATTTTATGAGCTGTAAGTAGGGTGGAGCAGATGCACCCTGACCTCCCTTCAATCCCCATCTTCCATGACTTCATAGGTACATCCAGCTAGGCTAAAAGAAGGCACAGGTTCCCACCGTGCAGATGTGAATATTCATCCTGTCCCATGGAGCCCAACGTTTTGTGAAGGGGCTGAGCCTCCCTCATCTCAAATCAGCAACAGCCCAGTCACCTAAAAAGGCACTAAAACCTCACAATGAATATAAACACAGTAAAAAGAGTGGTTGATGTTCCTTACTCTTTTCTCTCTTTAAACAGTTTTATTACAAACTTCTACCCCCTTCTTTCTTTCCCTGTGGACACCCAGCACAGCTGGGCCCCCACAGGACCTGCTCCTGATGGGAACTCTGTCCATTTTTCTCGCAGCCAAGAACTGAGAACGGGAAGGCAGCATGACTCAGGACTTATAGAAAAAACCCCCACCACCAACTGTCTGCTCCTCAACTTTGAGCCTTCCTCTGTTGACCCCCCCTTTCCACGGGGCTCTCATTGCAAGCTGATCATGAATAACACAGGTCATCGTCTTCCCACAGCCCCAGGAGCTGCAACCTGCTGAGGCCACAGTGCCAGAAGGCAGCTCTTCCCCCCGTTGTGGTTTACAGCTCAATATTTAATATTTTCCTGAAGGGAGAGGTGTTCAGAGTGGGTGTTACCACCACACACATTTTCATTTCTCCACATCGCTCTTAGTTGTGTAAGCGCCAAACTCAAATTCATCCTGCTTTGCTCTTTCCTACTCTGCCCTTTCTGGGATGGATCCTGAGGAGCTGGGATGCATTTGTAGCTGTGTTTTAAAATCTAACTACCCAGCAGAGACTGCCAAAATTCAGTCCACAGCAAATTCTTACAACCAAGCTGTAACCCTTCAAAACAGAGACTGCTAACATATGGTGGTGTCAGTGGGAGCTTCTGTAATGCAATTTATTGTTGTGTAGGCTCTTTCAAGCTACTACACATGAAAGGTAAAGGGAACATTTACTCTTCGATGGGAGTTTAATCTTAGATTTACCTCATTTGAAACAAAACCCTCATTTGCATCTCTAATACATAAGCAATCACCTGTAAAGAGTGCTTGTGATTAGAGATGTTTCTTGACTGTCATCAGAGCCTTTGCTCCTGGCTAGGGGTTTTGCCTGAGAAAACGCTGCAGAATTCAGTCCTCTTCCAGATAGTGTGCACAAACACCCACTGGTATCACTAGAAAATAGTGATAAATGGAGGCAAGGGCTTTCATGAAGTGGAACAGATATTCACAGCTAACATGGGGCTCACGCCAGGTTCCTTCGGTCGCACGCATATATAATATATAATTTAATTCCTCCATGCTTTGCTTTCTGTGCCCTTTTTGTATCTAAGTGTTACAGAGTATGGCTGAGGCTTCAAACAGAAATAATCTCCTGTTGAAGTGAGAGTGCTTGATGCTGTACGAGCAATAAAAGCTGAAGCAGCTCCACGCCATGGTGAAGCGTTCCCCCTCTCAGCACCAGTGTCGGCAAAGGGACAGCAGTGGGACACAAACCTTCCTCATGGCCCACCCCATCACAACCCAGCTGGCACCACGAGCTGGTGGACATCACAAAGCACCTCTCCTAGGGCAGCATGCAGAGTTTGGGAGTTGGGGATGTTTAAAAACAAGGCCCTGCCCTTGGTTTAGTCTGGGCCCAGTGACGTGAAAAGCCTTCCAGACCCATCCAAGGATTTGTGCAATGCCCAGCTTCAAGCCTGGCCACAGCCCTAGGATTTTTCCTACAGGAGAACCGATGGTCCACAACTTTGAGATATTTTTCCTTTTTTTTTCCTCTTGTTTAACTCCTAATTATGAAGAATATTAAGTAATCACTGACCAGGCCATAATCAAGAACATGACCTCAGTCTCTGACCTGCCACTGCCTCCAGCTGAACTCCTTAGTCTAAACATATCAGCTTTGGGAAGGGCTTGCTCTAAAGCCTTGTGTTTCTCTTGAGGGTTTCTGAGTTGGGATACAGATTCCAGAAAACACTATGCATAAGTGATTTTTTTCCCCCTTCCAGGACAATTATTTTAACTTGGAATTTCAGTTGAGATACCATACTGGAAGAGGGCTTGGATAGTCTCTGGCAGAATTAGATACTCTTGGATATTCTCTGGCAGTGGGACATGCAGAATCATATGGACTGTAGGTTAAAGATTAGCAAATGGGGGAAAATCAGACATTTTAAATAACTCGAAGAGGTGGAGATGGTCAGGCTCTCCTTCCATCAGGTGATGACTCTGAAGCCTATCAATTGCCTTTATACACCATCCACCATTGTTAATTTTCAGAGATGATCATTTTAGCAGAATTTCCTATCCAGTATCTATACCAGGAATCTCCACATGACTTCTGAATATCAGATAACCAGGAGACCCAGCTCCAGCTTCTGCACAGAAGCTTTTTGCAAAGGACACCAGCTCTCTCCTGTAATGCACATGATATTCTCCAGCTAAAGTCACAAGATATAAAAAAATGGCCTTTTTTTCCAATAGTTTCCTTTGCTGTTTTCTGAGTCCCAAGCCATGAGTGCCCTGGTTACTATAAAAGTCATGCACACATGTCTTCTGCCAGCATGGTGTCATGTCTTCTGTCAGTGTGTTATTTAGTACTCAGTGTTCCTATTATCTTCAAACTGGCTCTGGATTGGCTCCAAAAATTGCAATGTTATTCATGAAAACTTCGGTGGAGGCTTTCCAGTCTGTTCAAGCAAGGGGTTGGAACAGTGCTGGCTTTGGCAGGGGGGAGGTGTGGGGATTGGGGTTTGGGGGGGAAAGGCAGAGACAGTTTGTGTCTGTGAGTGCCAATTTTCAGCCTGAGAGTCTGTGTCAGTCTGTCTGGATGAAAGGAATTCTGTGTGATGAGGAAAATGTGAAGCCCTGATATGTGGAAGGAGGGAAATTGCTCTCCTAGACAGCAATCATCAGGAGAACCCCCAGCCAGGTTGAGTCCTCCCTCTGCTTTGGTTACTCACCAATTCATTACCACATCTGCTTTTCCAAATAAATAAACAGAGCAGAAACCTAAAACATGGCTCTGTCGGGCTCCAAGACGAGACATTAGCAAAACTTTCATAAATTATTATTTTGAGGAGCTAATCTGGCTATTTCTTTGTCTCCCCAAATGCCGTGGCTAAATCAGCATAAGAGCTTCCCTCTCTGGATGGCTCAGTCTTACTATTACCAGAATTATTCAAGCATATTAGCAGAATTCTACCCAAGAATACCTTGTGGTCTGATGGAAAGTCTTATTTTCCTTGATTAAACCTCCATTTCTTGTGTTTGTTAGAACAAACAAGCAATTGAATATTTTATTAGAAAGAATATGATTTATTTTTGCTAGTTAATATATTTGCTCTGTGACAGAGCCTCAGGGGATGAATATTTTTCTTCATTGACAGCCCTAAAGGGATGACACTTGCAAGAGTCTGTTCTCAGCCTGTTCTAGCAGTCTGCAAGTGGTGGAGTTTGCAGCACAGAGCTAATTTTTCACATGCTGAGACAACTTATGCTTATGAAAAGAAATTCCACATCATTTTCACCCTCCTATTTAGGGATGGTGAGGTTTTTATCTATCTCCTGGTGCCAGAATTCAGGCACTGATTCACTCAGGACTTGCTTTCGAACAAAGGCCATCCCAAAAAAAAAAAAAGCAGTCCCAAACTTCTCCAAACACAGAGTACACACAATTTAGCTGCCTGCTATCTCTGAAATCAGATCTGGATTCAACATGCGCAGCTCCTGCTTGTCTTTTCTTCCCAGGAATGACACTATGAGGGAAGAGTATTTAACAAAGCTGTTATGCAGTTTACTGATTGTGATTATTCAAGGCAAATGCTTTGAAGTAACAGCTTAGTGCAGAGTGACAGTAAACAAGATATAGAGATACAGCTGGATGAGAAGAATAAATGGCAATTAGGATTGATATCCTAGGTGTGGGAAATGCCTGTAAGAGCTCAAACCCCAGCAATGACACTCTGCATTTGTGCTGCCACTGCCCCACAGGATCTCCAGGATGGATCACAAGAGGCAGTTTGACAGCTCTGAACCCTTAAACACCAGGCAAACATCAGCCCAGCTGCTGTACAGCCAGGGAAAGGGAGGAAGGGGAGCCCTGACTACACCTCCTGTGCTAATGCTTGGGGTTATCCTGCCTTGTGTCAGCAGCTGTGTGGCTAGAGGGGACAGGGCAGGGACTGTCCCCTGTGCTGGGCACTGCAGGCACCTCCAGCCCTGGGGGAAGTTCTGGGCCACTCACAAAAATCAAGATGTTGAGGAGCTGGAGCTTGTCTGGAGAAGGGAACGGTGCTGGGGAAGGGTTTGGAGCAGCAGGGGTGGCTGGGGGAGCTGGGGAAGGGGCTCAGCCTGGAAAAAAAGAAGCTCAGGGGGCCCTTCTGGCTCTGCACAACTCCCTGGCAGGAGGGGACAGCCAGGGGGGATCAGGCTCTGCTCACAGGGGGACAGGGACAGGACAAGGGGAAACCATCTCAGGTTGTGCCAGGGGAGGTTTAGATTGGATATTAAGAAAAATTTCTTCACCAGAAGGGTTGTCAAGCATTGGCAGGGCTGCCCAGGGCAGTGGTGGAGTCCCCACTCCAGGAGGGATTTATGAGAGGTGTGCCTGTGGCCCTTGGGGACAGGGGTCAGTGGTGGCCCTGGCAGTGCTGGGGGAATGGCTGGAGATCCCAGAGGGTTCTTCTAACCCAAACATTATGAGATTCTATTCCCTAAACACCTTCAACAACATTGAAGTTCCAGATAGTGATAAGGGATTCAGACCTGCTCTGGACCCCCAGCACAGTGAGAGCAGAGGAACTGGGCACTGTCCTCAGACAGGACATGATAAGGAAATTTTCTAAATTGTCACTCCCTCTCCCCATTCCTTGCACTGGGAATGAAGGGCTGGCTGTCAGGGGCAGCTTGGGGCTGAACTGTTTCACACAGTCTTGATAACAAAGTGTGTCTGTGCAAACACTGCCGTGGCTGAGGATCCCATCCACCCTCATAGAAACATGGGATGGACCTTTAGGAATATCCCAACCCAACACCCTGCCATGGGCAGGGACATCTTTCACTATCCCTGGTTGCTCCAAGCCCCATCCAGCCTGGCCTGGAACACTTCCAGGGATCCAGGGGCAGCCACATCTTCTGTGGACAACCTGTCCCCACCCTCTCAGCCAAGGATTTCTTCCCAATATCCCACAATATCCTATCCATTCCTGCCCTCTGGCAGTTTGAAGCCATTCCTCTGTGTCCTGTCACTCCACACCGTTGCCCAAAGTCCCTCTCCAGCTCCCCTGTAGATCTTATACACAGAACCTCAGATTTTTGCTGTGAATTCCTGAATATTCTTAACCCAGTAAAATTATCCATGTTTTCTTCTCATCCAGAACCCCATTTCTCCTGTAAACAACCAGAGATGAACAAGGAGGAGGACAGTGCAGGATAACAACACCTTCAGGGGGCCAACAACTCCTTCCTAGCCCTGGCACAAGAGCCCAGCCTGCAAAACCCTGGAGAGTTAAGATTCACCCCAATATTAACCTTCTCACTTTTATTTCCTCCTGAGCATTCCTGCATCTGAGGCCTGTGAAATGCCACTGTTCCAAGGGGAAAAGCAAAGAATTATGACTTATCATGAACAGAGTACGCAGAACATTGCTCTATTTTTTCCCTTTTGTTCCCACCTAATTCTAATTTTTTAGAAAAATTATTAAAACTAATTGCATTATTTAATCCCATCACATAAAATCCTCCAGTGTTTCATTAATCAATGTAATCAAGCCAATCAAAATAGATAAAGATCTTTTAGCAGGCTTTGATGAGATTTTATCAAAATCTCAGTGCATATTGTGAAGTCTTATCCTCAGAAGCAAACTAACTGTAGGATGTGGAAGCTTTATCAAGCAGGCACTAATAAAACAGATGATGCTTGGGCCATTTTAAGAGGCTCTCCATATTAAATTAATAACAGCAATGCTTTTGTATTTTATACATAGGAATACAAAAGCAAATGGAAATAACATTCGTTTCGTATCTGCTGAAAGATTGCTGTGAAGCAATCAGGTTTTTTAAGTAACCCTTTTTTTTTTAAGAGGATGCATGTCTGTGAGCCAGCAGACCATAAAGCCACAACTCTGTAAGGAAAAAGCAGTGGGTAATGCAAGAGTTAGATGAGAATAGCTGTAAGTGAAGAGCCTTATTAAAAGCACAAACCATTTCCTTTTAAATGTAGTACTCCCACCCCACATCTGATCATAAATAAATATGGATGGAAAAGCTGTGCCTTGTGCAGCATTCCCCCTCCAGGCCAGAGCTCCCACTCTTCATGGTTTTGCCTCACTAACCAGGGGTATGAGGGACTGAAATCTACCACAAAAATAGGATCTAAAGGGGACTTGGTGTAATACAGCACCATAAATCCAGGCAGTTTCTCAGTCCAGCATGGTTTACGAGACCCCAAAAAAACCCACAGCCCAGTGAACAGACCTTGATGCACCAAAGAAATCAGCCTGACAAGGAGCACTCTGCCTGCAAAGCAGAGAAAGCTGAAAAGTAAGCACTGCTCTCTCTTACAGCTACCTCTGCACTTCTTCCAGAGGAAAACAGGGGAAGTTTCACCACTGCTTTCCATTTAAAGACTCCAAATCCTCCTAAGCCAGCTGGAGTTTTATTCTCCTTCCCTTTTTTCTCTTAGTCAACAGCACGGAGATAGGCAACACGTCAGGTTCAACACTGGCCATTTCCACAGTTCAGCACTTCAAAAGGCACAGTCAGAGCTGAGCAATGACCAAACCCAGCAGAAACAATGGCAGAGAAGAATCCTGGCTTTATTCAAAATTGGACAACACTTCTTTGCTTAGAAAGGTGCTGGGCTTAGAGAGCAGGTAGCAGCCCAATAACAGCACACCTAGAGTGCAGTAATTTTGCCTTACATTGTGCTTTAGTTTCAATTCTGCCTTGGAAAAGGTTTTAAGTGGAATTAAGCTTGTCTTGCTCAAAAGCAAACTTTGTGCTTGTTCCCTCTCCTTTCTTCAAGCAGCCAGCAAGTACAGCTCAACTTAAAAATAAAACCAGGGCTGAGCAAGGCAAGATGTGCCAGCCACAGGAGTAGCTGAGCTCTCCAGAGCTGGAAAAATAACCTGGGAGGAGGTGGAAGAGCAGCTGTGGGCACCTGGAGCCTGATCCACCTGTCTTGGCTGTGTTCTCACAGAATTGGACCTGGTGTGCCAAACACAGCCCCTTCCCAACAGAGCCAGAGCTTTGCTTTGAAAGAGTTGGTAAATTTACACTCAAACTCAACTTAGTGGTGCCAGATCTCATCCAGAATCCCAGCACTGCCAAAAAGTCACTTCACATGAGCTGAAATCAGAGAATCCTAGTTAAGGATGCACAAGGTCAAACTATTCCGAAAACATCTTCCAGCAATTTATAACTGGAGGACTTCTCGGGAAGCGTGATGAGCAGGGGCTCCCACTCACCCGTTAGAGCCAGCCTGAGGATGGGTTTATTACATTAACTGATTAATTAACACGGCTACTCATGTCCTAACTGCCGTCATCAGAGAGAAAAGATTTGTTTCATCTCGATGTTCAGCCACCAGAGGAACAAACACAGAGGTTTGGGGTTTGTACAGAGTGGCTTCCAACGTCAGAATTTTGCAGTATTTTTTTTTTCATTCTGTTATAATGGTTTTTATTATGCTTTTAAGATGTTTAATTACAACAGAGCGAGGCATAAAATCTGTATTTGGTGGCTTTATTTTTGTTTTTTGTCACTTTAATTTATCAGGAAGGGGCAGAGATGATGGTGGGAAGCTGGGACCCCAGTCGGCCCAGCCCACCACTCCTTGGCCAGCAATCACAGGAGCCCAGCTCAAGCTGTGGACAAGGCTTTTCCAAGCAGCAGCATCTGCCTCCCTGGCAAGTGGAACAGGCCAGGGATCCCAACGGAGTCGCCCCTGGCTTTGCCATGTGGGGAAAAGGCTGAGGAACAGTCTGGGATGCTCTGTCCTTGTCCCAGTTCCGTTTGCCTTTGAGGGACGTGGATGTCCCTCCCCAACCCCACTGCTGGCAGCCTCGCCTTGCCCGTGCTTCCCCCGCTTTCTGCTGCCTTCAAACGAGCACATTCCCGAATTTCTGACGTGGAAATTCGTGCCCCACAAGCCCCGCCTCTCACCCCCACGGAAGGATGACCCAAAGGGATGCACCTTTGTGGATTTAAGGATGAGCATCAGGATGCTGCATTAGCAAAAACCTGCCCGGTGTTTAACGTGGCTGGGTTTCTATGAATACTTGATTAATCAAAAAATCTCCTGACTTTTAATTATTTTATTTTTTCCCAAAAAAAGCTTTGCCTGTTCACTGTGGAGAAGGTAAACACCTCCCTCCCTGCACAGCTGCAGGTTGGGGGTGGTTTCAGGGATGCTGCTGGATTTCAGGCTCCGAGCAGGGAGGAGTTGTTTTACTCACATCTGCTACCCCCCTCCTCAACCCACTCCCCACCAGTGAAACGATCAGACTTGCTCAATACTTCACATTTTAAAAAAAAAAATTAGTATAAACACAACCCAAACCTGCTCATATTAAAGCAATTAAGGAATTAAGGGACGTCACAGCAGGTGGGGAGAACTAAGCTATTATTTTGTTTCTTGATAGAGGGCAAGTTCACTGAAAATTTGAGTGTCATGCCACTCAAAACTATTTGTGAGTATGGGGGAAATTTGGGGAATGAGATTCTTCATTCCTTTGGATGTTCTTTTAAGGAAGGCTTGCTTTTAAAAATGCCCATGGTTTGTGTGTGTTTTTTTAGTTTAGTTTTGTGGGGTTTTTACTTCTTCTAAACTTCTAAATTAACTTTTTTTATTATTATTTTAAAACACCACTTTCCTACCAAAAAAAAAAATAGAGTTTTTAAACGAGTTAAATAGCCTAAAAATAAAATACTTCATGTCAGCTAAGCACAATGTCTGTGACTGATTCAAAATCACATTTCCAAGGGGTTTTAGATTACCTGTAAAATCTGGGAAAAAGAAATCTGTTTTCAGCTCTGTGAAGTCCACTTTTATCCTGACAGTTTTCTGCTTCAGTCACCAAAAGGAAAACACATTTTCCCCCCAGCTCCACGTGTATGGTGCTGAAAACCCCACCAAAGGATTTAGGATTAATGCACCGACCTTTCCACCAGCCAGACAAGTCCCTTCTGCAACTGCAGAGAAGAAGAAGTTGGGAACTCAGGTCTAGAGCAGATGAGTGGGTTGGTACTGGATGAGATTTCTGAGAAAGAGACAAATGAGAGTTTGTGAAGAAGTTCAGGCTCAAAGTTGTGGGCATAAAAAAGGGAAACCCCAGCTGACAGCCACATGAAGAGGATTCTGTTCCTGAGAACCATTCCCAGGTGGTTTAAGATTTTTGTAAGGATTCAGTAGGTGGGGCTTGCTGCCTAAAAAGGAAAAAAAAAATTAAAAAATAAAAGAAAGGGAAGTATAAAAGCTGCTTTTACAAGAGTGAGGAAACACAGAATAATTAAAATGCTGACAGAAATTTGATGGGTTTATCAGTATTCCTTTGGGACAAACAACTGGAATTGTGTGATCCGTGTTGCAGTTTGACAAATTTGGAATCTGGTCTTGCCTTTCCTCTCCCAAGCCACACAAAGGGGCAAAAACTATCTCTAAAAGGAAGGCACATCCCGTTCCACTTCCACAGTCACTGCTGCCGTATTCCCTGAGAAACCAGCAGCCAGGCCCCTCTCCACCTTCCCCACAGGGACATGGATGATTTTAGTGCACAAAAGGAAAATGAAAACGTTTCAGTGAAAGGAGAAAACATGTAAAGCTCTTAAATCATACAACCCAAGCTATCCTGTGTGCTGGATCTAGGTGCTGAGGCAGGAGGATGCCCAGTTATCCTAAGGAACAAATCTGGGCAGGGCCCTCAATATTCCTCCAGCTTTTGCAAAGTGAAAAGTTTCCAGGGTATAAATCTGCAGTTTGGTTCCCAGGGAGGTCCTAATTAAGGCAAGCAGCCAAATGAAGCCAACTGAAGCTGCCTGGGCTGGGTGTGTGGCAGAGCTCCCTCAAAGTCCAGGCTGGAAGGGACCCACGAGGATCACCAAGTTCAACTCCTGGCCCTGCACAGGACCACCCCAAAAATGCCAAAAATGCCTGCAAAAGCAGCTCTGGCAATGTTTGTGAGGCTGGCTTTTGGAGCAAGTACCTCTGCACTCGTGATCTGCCTCAGATGTGCAGCCACGTGAGTTTTTACACGTCCTTTGGTTAAACCTGAGTGAAATTTAGCACTCTGGGACATGATGGGGAGTTGCCCATTTGTCTCTAAACCACCTAAATCAGGCTTTGTCCAGGACTGTAGAAGTACCATTTGAAATTCCTCCTCTGGAAGATGCTGTGGGTGTTACCTCACTGGATTTTGAAAATTGAGAAAGGGATGAAAGGAACAGGACCTGTCCTCCCACAAGCTTTTTGCTTCACTTAAGGGGCAGTTCCTCCCCTGAAAACTGGAGAGAAATCATCCCTGTGTCATCAGGTGTGGTGAGAATTAACTCATTAGCACTGGCAGGAAGTTCCAATGCTAGAATAAATTCATAATCAATGATAATTGAAGTATTTCAAAGTATACAGAGCAATAACTAGAGTTTCATTCCGCAGGACCTTCTCTTACTGGCTCAACCATAAATGCCTGATTATTGGTCAACTTTTTTTCCCCAATCCATAACGTCCTTGTCCACATTTTTCTAAGGTGTCCAGCTGCATTTCTCAAAACCATTTTGCCATTCCAGGCTGATTTTTTTTTCTTCCAGATTTTGAGAAATGGACAGGTTTGATGAAATGGTCACATTTGAAGTAAAAAATGTACAAACTTCCAAGGCTTGGCGTCACAAAAACCAACATATTCATGGGAATTTTTTTTTCCAAAATATTTTTTCCTCAAAATAAAGGCACTCTTGAGCTTTAAAATTAGCTTTTCTGCTTGAGAAACACCTTGGACTTCTATTTACTTTAATAAATGGACTTGGATTTGTGATCTTAGCACACACAGAAAATCTGGAGTGTTAAAAGTCCTGTGTTTCATCGATAATAATTCATACATCAGCCATTGGGAAGCTTTTTTGAATGGCAAGGGCAGGATAAAATACAGCCAGTGGTGTTTATATTAGTTCTTTTTTAATCTAATAGGCTTTATATAATAACTTCTGTAACAATTAATCTGAGCACAGAGGCTGAAACTATCTACAGTGCAGGAGGATAGCATGAAAATAAAATATATTATTAAAAACTCACTTTAAAAAGGTTTTAAAGTCCTTAGTTATATGAAAGGAATCGACCTTCTTCCTTTTGTAGTGTTCTTTCAGAAAAGAACTGCAGTGAGTTAAGGGGAATTGAGCAATTATATTGTTATACTATTATGCTACAATTTGCATTTCTCGATAACGCTTATGTCAAAAAATGTTGGAAAGTTGTATTTCAATAAAATATTTCAATTGCTGACCTAGCCTGTGACTGTCTGAGTTACATAAAGACATACTGCAGCTTATTCCAAACTTCTCATCAGATATCAAACACGTGGATTTATGGACTCTATAGGGTAAATCACAGCAAATGTCCTAATTATGGATTTACAGAAGCCTACTCCCAGCTCCATGCACAGGTAGGAAATCTGGAGTGGTGCTCCAGAATGTGACAGGTAGTCCAAAAGCAAAATACAATACAACAAAAATATGCCAGGGCTGCAAACTCCTACAAGAACCAAAATGGGGCTGGGGCTGCAGCTTTCCTCCATTTCACCAGACATAAGAGCATGAACTGGTGAAGTGAAAATAACCACAGAATTACTGAGGCTGGGAAAAACGCCCAGGAGCGTCAAGTCCATCCTGTGACTGTCACCACCTTGTCACCCAGCCCAGAGCCCTGAGTTCCACATCCAGTTTTTCCCTGGACACCTGCAGGGATGGGCACTCCACCACCTCTCTGGGCAGCCCCTTCCACTGCTTAAAAGCCCTTTCTGGGAAGAAATTGTTCCTGGTACCCAATCTGAGCCTCTCCAACTCCATTGTCCTGCTCACACACCCTCCCATCCCCACTCCATCTTCCTCCTCCTCTCAGCCACAGCCAGGGCTGTAGAAGCAGGTTCAGCCCTTTCCCTTCTCCCAGAAGTTTGCCTTTGCACAAGGCATTGATCCCAGAGAACTGGAGCAGAAAGATGAGCCAGAGCTCATGGACCTCGCTCTCAAATGAACACCTGCAGCCAGCCCCCCTTACCCAAATCTGCAAACCAACCATCACCATATTTTATCTCTTGTCTTACTACCTCATCCTGGCGTCCCTGCATTTGCTTTGAGTTGAAGAACCTCAGGGTTTGGAGGATATTCTCCAGATCTCATCTGTGCACATCCAGACATCCAAAATGCTCCCTAGGCAGACACAAATAAGCAGGAAGACACTTTGGGTGACCAAGCTGAAGGACCTCAGAAGAATTTTGCTCTCATTAATTGGGTTGTCAGCACCTCCTGAGCTCAGACCTCTCTTGCTCTGTCAATCAAGTTGCCACATCATTGCTGGTGCACCTGAACAAGGCACTGAGATGGACAGAGAGCACAGGAAAACCTATGGGCAGGGTTGTGCTACCCACAGGCTCCTGCATTGCACCTGTGGATGCAAAAAGCTGTGACAGAGGTGCCACCTTGGCCCAGAAAGAGCCTGAAGAACTGATCATAGGCTGGAGCAGTGAAAATGGCTTTGTTGCCTAAATACAGGTGCCCAGTGTCACCTGAGATGTCTCTGGGTGTCTCTGCTGTGCCCCAGAGGGCACAGATCTTCTCCAAGTCCTCTGGAGTGGTGGTCTCAGGGACCTGAGGGTATCTTGGATGCTCCTGGCAACCTTTGTGCAGGCAGCAGGTCTGAGCCCTGTGCCACAGCAGTGTGTGGGGACAGGACACGGCTGAGAAATGGCCACAATTCCACCCAGAAAGCATTTATTTTCCCAAGAAACCTGCCACCAAAGGACCTCATCCCAGGGTTTATCACTGAGTGTGCACGAAAGGAGGGATTTTCTGCTTCTCAACAACCTGTTGCTATCAGATTCACCCACACCAACAGCATGGAAACACAGAGGGCAGACACATCTCCCCAGGAAACCTTGCTGCACCTGGCTGACATTCCTGCTTTCTAGACACAGGCACGAACCCGTGTGTCACTAATGTCCCCTTTGCAGGGACAGCCTTTAGGGAAACGAGGTGACAGCCCCTAGCACGGCTGTCTCCAGGCAGGAATCCGAAAGCCCCGGAAATCCCTGTGCTCCGGTCAGAAATCCCTTTGCAATCAGCCTGCCGAGGAGGCGCAGGAGCTGCGGGAAGAGCAGCGCTGGTGGTAGGGGGAGGTGGGCACAGCCCCAGCCGGGGGGCTCGCATCCCCCCGTGCCGCTAAACCCGCGGGCAGAGCAGCCGGGGCTCGGGGAGCAGGCGGGGGAGCGAGATGAAAGGCTCCTGCGAGAAATCAGGTGCAGAGGGTGGGCAGATGCTGCTGAAGAGCAAAGAGACCCGGCCAGGCTCATTTGTCTGGAAGGGAACCAGCAGGAACTTTCTTTTTATCTCCGATTGCGGATGTCGGGGCAGTTCCTAAAGGCCACAGCCGGCCTGGCCCCCGCTGCTCTGCCTCTCCCTGCCTGCGCAGGCAAGGAGACACGGCATCGATGTGTTTTTCACAGGTAGGGAATCCCCCGCTGGGATGGTCACAGACCCGATAACTCCTCTGTGGCTGCGGCTCGGGCCCTGCCTCTCCCAGCAGAGCCCCGGCTGGAGGTGTTGGGGCTGTTTGTCCGTCCAGGGGCTCCCTGGCCAGCCCTGCCTGCCCCGGCCACCGCCCGGCTGTGCCAGGGATTAGCCACGCTCTGCCCGGGATTTAGCATCCCCTTGCCAGGCGGGGTGAGGGGGCACAGCCCCGTCGGTCTGTCAGCCTGTCTGTCTGTCTGTCTGCCTGCCTGCCTGTCTGGGGATTAGCCCGGCCCCGCCAGGGCCGCCCCCAGCTCTGCCCACCAGGGTGGCCCCAGCCGGAGCAGCTCTCTCCTGCGCGGGCTGCTGGGCCACAGCTGTCTGTCCGTCTGCCCGTCTGCCCGTCTGTCCGTGAGACATGGGTGGGCACTGCTCTGCCCATCCAACCTCCATGTCTGTCTGTCCGTCCGTCTGTCTGTCTGAGAGCGCTGGATGGGCACTGCTTTGCCCAACCTACCCTCTTGCCAGTCTGTCTGTCTGTCTGTCTTCTGTCTGTCTATCCGCGAGGGGATGCTGGGCACAGCCCTGTCCGTCTGTTTCTCTGTGAGAGGATGCTGGGCACAGCCCTGTCCGTCTGTCTGTGAGGGCATGCTGGGCACAGGTCTGTCTGTCTGTCTCTCTCTGTCCATCTGTCTGTCTGTCTGCGAGGGGATGCTGGGCACAGCCCTGTCCGTCTGCCTGTCTGTCGGTGGGAGATGCCAGGCGCCGTCCCGCCCTCCCGGCCCCCGCCGTGCCCGGTGCGGGCCGCACCCCCCCCTCCCTCCCTCCCTGCCCTCCCTCCTCCCGGGCCCGGCAGCTGCGGCGGGGCCGGGCAGGGACCGCGCCCGGGGCGGGCAGCCCGCGCCGCTGGGCACCGGCCCCGGCCCCGCCGCCCGCCCTCCACCTTCCCCTTCCTCCTCCTCCTCCTCCCCCCGGCGGAGATTAAAAGCTGCCGGAGGGGGAACGGCCGGGATTAGGCCCGAGGCTGCGGGAGCCCCCCCGGCCGCATTGTCCCCGCCGCCAGCGCACCCCAGCCAGACACCCCAAAACGCCAGTTTAACCACGGGAGGCGGGGGGAGAGGAGGAAGCCCCGCTCCCAGCCCCGCACCGCCCCGGCCGGGTGGAGATGCGGGATCCAGGCCGGCAATCCTGCTCCTCAGCCCCCAAAATAAACGCAGCCCGGACCCCCCCCACACACACGCACGCCCCGAGTACCGGCGCTGCTTTGCCTAGTGCGGGACAAAGATCTGCGGGAAAGTTGCTGGCAGGGATGGCGCTGGGGAAGGGGGGAAGCAATTTTGGGAGGGAGGGATCGGTTATTGGATATTTATTTATTTATTTATTTATTTGGCGGCGGGGTGGTGATGTGGGGCAGAAATCGCGCTGCTCTGGTTTCATTATTTTATTTATAATTATCAAATCGACTTCCCTGCCGAGGAAGGGGCTCTGAGGAGGACTTTGTTTAACTCGGGCGAGGGCGCGCCCCGCTCCGCGCATCGCTCCCCCTCCGCTCCGCAAAGAGAGCGGGGCTGCGGGGCAGCGGGGCTTCCACCCAGCAGCTCCTCCTGGGAAAGGGAAGGGAAAAAAAAATTAAAATACCAGGCAAAACATCCACAGCCAGCTCTCGGTATAAACACACCTGATCGGCGCACCGAGCGGCCGAAAGTTTGATTTTTTTTTTTTTTCTTTTTTTAATTTTTTTTTTAAGTCCAAATAAATGCCCGAAGTGGAGGCGTCGCTCGGGCGGACGCTGACGCTCGGGAACGAGCTGGGGGGGACGGGACTTTCCCCTCGGCTGTGGGGCACGGATTCGTTTGCAAACTGCAGCTTAAGCGCTCCCACCACCCCGCATTGTCCTGCGCTTAAATATCCTGAATTAGGCAGCGCTGAAAAGTCCCTTTAAAGCGAGCGGCCGGGGCGAGCCGCGCTCGCACAACTCCTCGGGGTCGTGCTGCCGTTCAAACTAAAAAATGATAATAAAAATGATGCTGAGGCGGCGGTGCCCGGCTCTGGCGGCGGCGGAGGGGCCGAGCCGCGGCCGGGCAGGGCGGAGGGGCCGCGGGCGCATCCCCAGCACCTCTCAGGTACGAGCACTTGCGTTGACATTGATGTAACTACATTAGAGTTAATGGCAGCAGCCTGGTCCTCATTATTAATTGTCTTTGTGTTTGGATAAAGTATGTAATCTTCTCCTCAACCACACCATTAAAATAGGTTGCCTTTTCAATTAAGAACTGTCTTGAGCACAGCAGTCAATTTTCCTAATGAAGATGCATTATATTTTCACTTTTTTTTTTTTTTTTTTTTTTTTTTTTTTTTTTTTTTAATAATGGGAAAATCCCACGTTTTCATTAGGCGTGATTACGGAGAAAGTACAAGAGGGGGTTTGTCTAAACTAAATGTGGCCCGTGTCGTGTATTAAATACCAGGCTTTTAAATAAATTGAAATTTCATACAGATAAGACGCGAGGTTGGGGTACAAATACGGCCAGATTCGCTTCCTTCAGATTAAAAAAATGCGGGGTCCATTCTTTAAAACGCACTTATCAGATAGAAAATAATGATTAAAACAACTACAGCGGACTCTTAGTCGCAATTATTCGGGTAAACTTTTCACTCAGCCCAGTTTGCTTACATTAAACCTGAGGATGATGCTTTAAAATAGACTTGCACTTTCTGCTAATGTGCAGCTTTGGGGAACAAATAGCACAGTTTAATCATGCAGAAACACATAGGAGCTAGAATAGTCTCACAATTAATTTACCAAAATAAACCCGAAGCTGCCTGCATTGTTTAATATTTAGCTTCCACCCCCCTCCTTCCCCTGGAGAAAAACAGCCCTAGTTCTTTAGAAAGAAGGAAGCTTGGGGGAGCTTTGGGGGAAGTTGGGAATTTTTTTTCTCTCTCTCTTCTTTTCTTTTTATATAGGAAAAGAAATATCTCATGGCGGGGAAGCAAAGAGTTAAATTTTATATAATATAAAACCCTTTCAGGAAAAAAAAAAAAAAAAAAGAGAAAAAAAAAACAAAAAAGAAAAGGAGGGGGAAAGAAGCCGAACACTACGGGGAAAGGGTAAAAAAAGAAGAATAAAAGAAAGTGCTATATTTGTGAGTCTGAGAAGCTGCAAGAGGACGCGATGTGGATTTCAGCGCAGTGTTATACGTGTGGGATCTTTGTTGCCGGACAGACAGACAGGCAGACAGACAGAAACCCGCGGCACGAGCCAGACCCTTCCCGCACGGAAAATACCAGACACCAAAATCACCCAGACACCTTTTAAAAAGAAAAGAAAAAATAAAAAATAACAGTACTATTCAGAGCCGGTTTTAAACTTTTTCAATATGAAAAATACCTGCCTGCAAGGAAGAATGAAGTTAAGCACGGGGGTAATTTCTTATTCACATGGTAACAACAGTTGGTTTGGGATCTTTTGCAAGCTTTCTGTATTGTGGCTTTGTTTGGTTGGGGGGAAGATGCTTTGGGGGGTTCGGGGGGGTATTTTTGTAATGAACATTTGTTTCTCCACCAGCCAGCGGCTAAAGAAGATCTGCAAAGAATGGCAAAGAAGATTTTCGATTAAAACCTTAGCCCATCTCCACGGATTACTTTATATCGATTCCTATATATATGGCTGCAATTGAGGGGCTCTAATTAAAAATCCAAAGGGGGGGGGGCGAGAAGGGGAAAAAAAAAATAAAAGTTCTTTCTGGGTCTCAATAAAAGGAGCTTTTCATATACGGGAAATAAAGGTTGTAAAAGGTTACAAACGAAAGACTAGTTTAAAGCTTCTCTGCGGTTTTCTTTTCTTCTTTCTTACAAAACCCCTTTTCTGGCTCTTTCTCTCCCTCCCCCCGCTCCCCCGACCCCTTCATTTCTCCCAAGTTTGCCAACACGCGGGACGCGGGACTGTAACTGTTATTTTAATATCTGCCTTGGGAGCTATAATCTGATTGCTGCAGCGAGCTGCTCATCAAGGTAACTTCATGGCCTGGAGAGAAAAATTATGTAAACCGGCAGCATTAGCGCCTTTCATCAGCACAGCCCCCCCCAGCCGCCCCTCGCACACGGCCACAGCCCCGCAGCCCTGCCCCGGCCCCCGGGGGCCGCCCCGCGCCCCCTCCCCGCACAGCCTCCCCCAAATGCTGCTTTATTTATTTAGCACCGAGCATTTATTTCTCTTTCGTTTATTTGGGTTTGTTGGGTTTTTTTTTTTTTTAGTTTTTTTCGGGGTTTTTTTTTAAGTGGGGTGTTTCTCTCCCCCGCCTCGCAGCCGTGAGACGTTCCCTCAGGTGCGAGCCTTGATTTCACTTTCGCTGCTCTCGGGGTGACATTTTTAGGACTTGCCCGGCTCCAAGAGGAGCTGGGCAAATTTCAGATGGCCCCGAAATAACTCCAGCATCCCCTCCTCTCCTTCCCCCGGCGCCCCCATCCCAAGTAGGAAACTTGGTTTCATCGAGGCAAAGATGCTGCCTTCGTATATTTTTATTTTCTTTAGATTTTTTTCCCTTCCCCAAAAGAAGTGACGGTCCCGCCATCCCCCTCCCAGACGCTTGAAAAAGGAGGGGAATTTTTTTTTTTTTTAATCATTACGGCATTTTAAAACTAATCTGACCCTTCCTCGAACCGACACGGTTATACCAATGCCTCTGGCTTTGCACCCCCAGAAAGGGAGATTCTGGGGTGAGGGGGAGCTTAGAACTTAAGAAAACCCCACAAACCATAACCACAAAAACACAAATAAACACAAACAAACAGGGAAAAAAAAAACAAACCCAAAGCCCGAAACTAAAATAACCTCCAACCGGCACTTGAATTGCAGATAAACTTCAAGGAAAGTCTGGAATATTTTAACTAGACACAAATCCGATGAGGGAAAAGCTTAAAAGCGCGTAGCATGCATCGCTTTCCGGAGCCGATCAGAGATACAAAGATGACAAATTACAAACCGGTTCATTTTGGGGTGGGTTTTTCTTTTTTTTTTTCTTTTTTTTTTTTTTTTTTTTTTTTTTTTTTTTTTTTTTTTTTTTTTTACGGTTTCATACCCCCCCTCCCCCCCCTCCCCGCTTCTTTCCTTAACTTTTACCCGACCTGAATAAATGATTTCTTATTTTCCTCCCCCACCCTTGGTCATCATAATCGCGGGCAGCAGCTCAGCCCTGGGAGCGACACACACGGCGATAAAACCCCTCGCGGAACGGTCGCGATAGTGAGGAGAGTCGGAAATTAAATCAGAAGGAGAAGTGAAGAGAGTGAAGGAGAAAAGAGAGACAGCTATGCAGAGAGAGAAAATGGCTTTGCAACCCGACTGGCATCGGAAAGTTGGAGAACTTACTGAGAAGCAGAAGTTACAGTTTCTTTTCATCCCAGAAGCAGATTTTGGTTCTCTGAGCGTAAAGTTCTCAGAGGGCAGAAAATCACACATCTCCACTCACTCCCCGTTAGCCCCAGCTAGTCTGGATCTCTGGGACTGTACCTGCTCTGCAACGCTTTCCAAATGCATCAGAAGAGATGGGAAAGTTTTAAAAAAATTAGTAAAAAACAATTTAAAAAAAAAAAATCGAGATCCTACAGCTGCAATAATGATTATAATTTTTTTTTTTGGTAACTTTTTCCCGGGCTGCAGAAGATTGAAGGCAGAGGCAGCTGCAAAGTGTGTGCAGGATTGCTCCAGGAAAGAGGGTTCCCCCTTTTTCCCCCTCCTAGATCCAATCTTTGCAAGAGCCATTCCGACACATTGCTAAGCTAAAGGGAAATTCTCTTTGATAAAGCGGTGTTCCCAGCTTCTGGGTTTTAAAACCTAAATCTATATTCAAATCTGGCTGAAGGTGTGTTCTGGGATTTATGAAAGCCTCTTAAAGGGGTAAATTTACCAAACCGTGACAAAATCATCACAATCTTACTTTAGACATCTGAAGTGGATGAGAATTTTAAAGAGACCCTTGTTTATTTAAGTCACACTGTCCATCTCTGCCACTTGTTTTATTGGCCGCGGGAATTATTCCCGGCTGGTGGGGCTGGAGGGGCAGGGGCAGAGGCCGGGCTGCTGCTGCTGCTCCGGGCAGGGCACAGCTCTGCCCAGGGCCAGGCACTGCCATTCGCTCTCCCACACACTGTCTTCAGGCACTGAATTTTATTTCTCTGCCTTGCTCAGCCCTGCTCTGCCTCCAGCCCCCAGACACCCCTTTTTTTTTTTTTTTCCTTTTTTAATTTCTTTTTTTTTTTTTTTTTATAATTTTTTTCACCCTTTATTTTTAATCGATTTCGAAAATACCCTCCTGGTCAGGATACACGGGAATGAATTATCTCCCTCATTCTTCCGAGGTGGATTAAGGTTATTAAATAATATGTGGGGGCGGGAGACGATGGCAAAGGCGGAGGGGGCGGAGGGGGGGAAGGGTTCAATCGGGATATTTATTCCTGGTGCTCTGCTGAAGGAGAGGCTGAGGGGTGGCGTGGCCGTGCCGACATGCGGGGAGGTGAGGGAAGGATTTGCCCGGCGCGGATCTCTGGGCAAGGGTTGAGAGAGGGGGGGATGCTGCAAAGGGATGGCGGCTGCAGCTGCCCCTCCCTTACCTCCACCCCCTCCCCCCCATAAAAAAAAAAAAAAAGCAAACAAAAAAACAAAAACACAAAACCCCAACTAGACAAACAAACACACACACACACACACACACACAAAAAAAAAAAAAAAAAAAAAAAAAAAAAAAAAAAAAAAAAAAAAAGACCCCACAAAAGAATCTCATGGGTCTGGGAGATAAAAATAAATTAAAACACAACTCCGAGAAAGGCAGGGGCTGGGGGTCCCGTGGGGCCAGGGGTACCCAGGGTACCAACTTTCCACGAAGTCGCCTGGCAAAAAAAATAAAGAAAACCCCACCAAATACAACCCAGCGGCCAAAGTGGGAGCGGCTCCGGCGCGCAGGGCTGCGTCGGTTCTGGGCGAGGGGGTATTTTGTTTGTTTGTTTGTTTGTTTGTTTATTCGTTTTATTTCCCCTCCTCTCCCCTCCCTCCTTCCCTTCTGTCGCCTCCTTCCTCCTCCTTTCTGGGAGGAAAGGATTTAAAAAAAAAAAAAAAAAAAAAAAAAAAAAACAAAACAAAAAACCAACCCAAAACCAAGCCACACCACCCATCCGCCCAGCCCAGCCCCGAGCATCCCAAACCTGCTCCTGCAAACCTCCAGCCCGGGCTGCACCGCCGGCGCTAAAGTCCAAGGACAACCACGTTGGCTAGCACGCAGCCAGGCTCGGAGAGAGCCACAAAGAGGCGAATTAATTGCTATAACTTCATTAACATAGGTCACCCCGTTAAAATGATGGAGCCGCTGCAGATTTTTCCCCCCATTGTCGCAAGTGAGGAAAGTGTGTGAGCGCTCCCTCCCTCCGACCTCAGCCGCCTCCTGCCTTTTGCCAGAGCTTTATTTTCGGGGGGCTGTAACCCGGGAGAAGTTGAGCGAGGACGGGAGGTGAGAGGGGAACATCCCGGTGCCCGGCTCCGGTGCGCCAGGCCGGGCTGTGCCCGGCCCCGGAAACCCCCTGGGCCCTCCTCACCCTCAGCCCCGTCACTGCTCCCAAATTATTTCCATTAAAAACATGAGCACGTCCCTATCTGCAAATCCAACGCCACGCCGCTACGTCCCGTTCTACACCCTCATCCCTTTAAAAATATAATTTAAAATGCTTTTATGTCGTCCCCAGGTGACTCAATTTCCCCTCTTCCAGGGGTGACTTGGCCCCTGGGAGGTGGAATTGGGGTGCGGCCGATCCGTGGGTGCGACTGGGGGCACCCGGGGCCGGGGGGACCCTGGCGCCCCGCTCTGTGCCGGGGGGATTCTCCCCTTGGCTCCCGCGGGTTTCCTCTCACCCCTCTCCCGCTGCTCAGCCCAGGACTCCTGGTAGGCTCTGTGTCCCCCCTTCACAAATATTTGCTTCTATACATTAATGTCTTTTGTTGTTGTTATTATTATTATTACAGCCACCCCCCAGCCTTTTGCTGACCCCCCTTCCTTGCCTTCCCCGGGCAATTCGCTAATTCCACCTCTGCTGTCCATCACATTAATTTCTACAATGACTTCATCCGCTCCACTCCATAATGTATATTTTTAAACCAAGCAGGTTCTTTTAATGTATATTCTGGTGTCATTTCGGTGGCTGTTATTTCTCTCTAGATTGTCCCCCCGGTACAGCAGCGGCCTGTTTTTTCCTCCCCCTGTGTGTGTGTTTTTATTATTTTCCCCCTGGCTTAGATGTGTCAATCACTCTCTCCCTGCCATTGGTTGGAGAGTTTGCGTCAAAAAGTTGCCAGAGAGGCGCTTTCTCAGCAAAGCTCCCCGAGAGAGGTAGAGACCTTCAGCTCCAACGCACCCTGCCACTATTATTAAAAATAAAATCACTTTGACCAGCTCCAGCACCGGCCAGCTCTGTATGTACCGAGCCCAGACCCCGAGCATCCCCGCATCCCTCTCCTGCACCGTCCCCTCCCCTTTTTCCCCATTTATTCTCCTTTTTCAAACATTTTTTTCTCCACCCCCCCTCCGCCCCCCCTTTCCCCCGATGTCGTGGGCATGTGCATGCGGCGAGCTCTCTAACCTCCCGCTTTGTGCTTTCTCTCCCAGCTCAGCCCGAGCTCCGAATTTGGCGAGGATCCGGGAGCAGGTTTCCCCCTTCGCCCCCCAGCCCTACCCGCGGCTCCGGCGAGGCTCGCAGGTAAGTCCGACCCTCTGGCTCCGTCCTTCCTTGGGGGCATCGCCAGGAACGCAGGGAGAGGGGAATTAAAATTAGATATTTATTATTATGTTTTTTAAATCGTTATTCTTTTTAAATAGCCTGTGTGCGGCGGGGGTGCGCGGTGGCGGGGAGCGGGCGCTGCCCGGGAGAGGCCGGGCCGGGCGGCGGCGGCCCCGAGTCGGGGAGAGCCGGCGGCCCCGGGCCGGTGCTCGGCAGGACCGGGAGCTGCGGGAGGACGGACCGAGGGCCAAACCGGGGAGCCGGGGCCGCTCCGATCGCCGCCCTCGCCCCCGACCCTCGTTCCCCGCGGGTGGGCTCGGAGCCGCCCGCTCCCCGCTCGCTCCGCCGCGATTTCGTTGGGTGCGTGATTTTTTTCCCCCGGCCTGTTCCCTTGGCCTGTAGTTATTCCCTGACCTCGAGCTGGACTTCTAAAATTTGAGGGGGAAAAAAAACCCCAAAGAAACAAAACGGGGTGAAATTTCTCCCCTCTTTCGACTCCTACCTGAGAACCCTTTCATCCTCTTCCTCGCCATGCGGAGACTCAGCAAAGTAATTTTGCAAAGGTGTTTCTGAGCGCTCACGGCCCGGGAGAATCGGGCTGGAAAGAGCAGGGAGAGAAATCTTCAAGGCATTTTAGGGCTGGAGATTCGCGATTTGGTGTGGGCGAAACGGATGGCAGGAATGGCATCCAGGTCGGAGAGGGGCTGGAGCGGTTTCCACCTCCCTTATCTTATTTTATTTTAATTTTTTTATGCCTTGGGAAAGCGCTTCCTAAAGACACCGACCACGAGTAACGCGCCCCGGCCTCCCTCCACTGAATTCGCACCGCGCTGACAAAGAGAAAGTCGGGAAAAGTCCTTGTGCAGCGGCACAAGTTTCTTTAGAACTAAAAAACCCTCTTTGGTTGCTGAGGTTTATTTCGATTTCGGCTGCTTAGAGAAGTTGAGGCTTATTAATTATTTATTTTGAGAAGATGCAACTCTAGTTTAAGAAAAAAAAAAAATAAATAAAAAGCGTGGGGGAAAAAAAAGCAGTTTAAAAATGCGGTCGGGTGCTGCCGGGTGGCAGGGCCGGGCCGGGCGGCCCTGCGGCGGAGGGGGCTGCCCGCCGAGCCCGGCTCTGCCGCTGCCGGTCCCGGAGAGGCGCCGCGGCCGCGGAGCAGCGCGGAGATTCGGAGGGCGAAGCGCTGGGGACCGCCCGGCAGAGCCGGTGACGGCTCCAACCCCTCCGCCTTGACACCGGGGGGAAAATTCGAGTGTTGGGAAATATCAACCCTAACCGTCCCTCCAGCGGGAAGAAAAGAAAAAAAAAAAAAAAAAAAAAAAAAAAGGCTTGAATATAAAAAAAAAAAAAAATTAAATAAATTAGAATTTTTTAAATGTCAGAAATTCTTTAGAGCGTGGCGAGGGCAGGGAACGCGGCTCTGGTTTGCAAAACAAAAGGGAACAAATTCCCTTTTCTACCTTGGCACCTTTCCCCTCGCCCTCCGCGGGAGCCCCTCCGCGCCCCGGCCGAGCCCCCCCGGCCCCCGCGGCCCCCGGCAGGGCAGGGGCGCAGGCTGCGCGCCCGGGCGCGGATCGCTGCCCCGCATTAATCACCGGGGCCAGCAGCGGAGCCGGGGCCGGTGGCTCGTAATTAGGGAGCGTGTGCCGCCCGGATTATCTCGTTAGTTTATCAAGAAAACATTTATTATAATTAATTCTCGGACGGGGTAATTATTATTGAGCTAGGGCAGAGCAACTGGTAGCCGGGATCTATGCGGAGCGGGGGGGAGCAGGAGGAGGGGAAAGGTGACAGATTGCCGAGTGGAGCCGTTGCTCCGCGGGCTGCGGGGCGGCCCCGGGATGCGCGGCCGCGGCCGAGGGGCTCCGCGGGCGGCCGCGCCGCGCTGGCGCCTCGGCGGGATGCCGCCGACTTGAACCGAACGCAGCTTTTGGGGGTTGCTTTTTTGGGGGGAGGAGGTGTTTGCGCGCTTTTTTGCTGTTGTTGTTGTGTTGTTTGTTTTGGGGGATTTTTTTTAAATTCTTTTTTCACACTTTTGGGGTTTTTTACCTAAATTTCTGCTCGCTCGTCTTGAGCCCCGCTTTGCTCTCCCGCGCGTCCTGCGGGGCGAGCAGAGCGGCGGCCGCAGTCGCCCGGCTCCCCTCTCGCCCAGAACCGTCCCTGCTCGGCCTCCCCGGGCGGTGATGCTAAAAACGGGCCCGACCCTGCGCTCCCCGCGCTGGATGCGCGCTCCTTCCGCCGCTGTGCGCGATTGTGCGCGGTAAATCCCTTCCCCGAGGGGCGAAGGGGGAATTCCGCGCCGCGGAAAACCCGCACCGACGGCGCCGGCTGGGGGTGCACCGGGGCAGGAGCTCCCAGGCAGCGCTTGGCCCTCCCGGGGAGTCGGCTGGGCTGAAACGCGGAGTTTTTGGGATGTTTCGCGAAGAAAGTTGTGCTGGAGTTCGTTTTCCCGACGGCCGCTGGAAATGGAGGGAAGGGCGAACTCTTGCTCAAAAAGATTTCTTAAAAAATATTTTCTATGAGAAAAACAGCCTTAACGTTTTTAGCAGTCCTGGTTTGGCCCCTTGCCGTACGGTTTTGGTTTGTTTTTTGTTGGTATTTTTTTTTTTTTTTTGGCGGAGTGCGTGTTCGGGTCCCCCTCGTTCCCCGGTGCAGAGAGCCCGGTCCCGTCGAGGCAGCGAGCGGGGACCGGGGCAGCCGCTCGCCCGCCGGGTCTGTCCCGGGGCCGCTCACCACCGAGGTGTTTGTTTAGCTTCAACTCCGTCATCAAGAGTTTCTTGAAAGCCTAATAAATCTGTTACTTGCCTCCAAATCTAATTACCCGGAGTACTAATTAGGTGCAAATGGCCGGTGGAAATTACTGCAGACATGCACTGATGGCGGGAGAGCAGAAAAGTTTGGCTCTTCCCGAGCGGGCATTTGAGCTCTGAAATGCAGCAACGTCGGGGGGAAGGGGAAAAGGGGGAGAGGGGGAAGGTTTGAATGTTGCCCAAACCTGGGATAATTAAAGTCCTTGCAAGAGACTAGTGGAGAGATAGGTTTCTTGAATTGTTTCTTTGTTTCTCACCCTTGGGCTTTGTTATCTGCATTATTTATTTAGCCGAGGGGTTCTTTGTGTCTGCCAATGGCCCCAATCAAGTTTTGCTTGAGACAATTAGCCGGTGCCCGGCCGGGAATCCTATGCAAATGCCCCCAGCCGCCGTACAATGCGGGCAGTTGAAGGCATGGGGGGGTTTTGTTCGGGCAGTAATTACTGGCTGGGATGTGCCCCCCTTCCCTCCCCTCCTGGCCCTTTTTGGGGAGAGATGCGTTTATCTGGTCAGTCTCTCCCAGCTCCCAAATCCGGCTGGGGTACGAGCGGGAGGATTGACGGGGAGGGTGGGGGATAAAAGCGGGGGGCAGGGGGGGGAGGGGGCAGCGATCTGGCCTGACTCCCCCTTCATCCCTCCATTGCTCCCTCCTCTCCCTCCTGCGCAGGCACCTGGCGGCCCCCCCACGCCCCACGGCTCCCCCAGGCACCGCCCGGGGCAGGCAGGGCGCTCGGCCGGCTCCCCCTCGCCCGGATTTCGGCCAACTCTCCTCCCCGCCACAACTTTAGCATGATGTCTTATCTTAAGCAACCACCTTATGCAGTCAATGGCCTGAGTCTCACAACCTCGGGCATGGATTTGTTGCACCCGTCCGTCGGTTATCCCGGTAAGCCACGTTTTTCTTCCCTCTTCCCTCCCCCCTTTTTGCTCCACGGAGGAGAAGCCGCTGGGATTTTGGAGGGCCAGCATGCCCAGGGATCACGCTGACTTGGGTGGGTGAGGGCGTGGGGTCCCTCTGTATCCCTTCTTCCTCACCCCCAACTTTTTATCTGTGGAAGGGGCTGCGAACAGGGGGACCCCCATGCTGGGGATGGGGGCCAAGCTGCTCCAGACGCACGCAGGGGAGATGCGGAGCTGGGATTGTCTCACTGTGGCGGCTGATCCCGGAGGTGCGGGACCCCCGGGAGAAGGGATGGAATGTGGGTGCCTCCCTGGGGAGGGGGCTGGAGGGGACACCGGGGTCTGAGGGGCCGCTGACTGACAGCCAGGGCCTCTGGCTCCGTTCGCAGCCACCCCGCGAAAGCAGCGGCGGGAGCGCACGACCTTCACCCGGGCGCAGCTGGATGTGCTGGAGGCCCTTTTCGCCAAGACCCGCTACCCCGACATCTTCATGCGGGAGGAGGTGGCCCTGAAAATCAACCTTCCCGAGTCCAGAGTGCAGGTAGGATGCGGAGTGGCCCCGGGGAGCCCTGCCTGCCCTCCCCTGCACACCGCCGGGAAGGGCTTGGACTGGCCTGTGCCTGACGGGCGGGCACACGAGGGGGAACTGGTTTAGGGGAGGGGTTCAGTCCCGAAGCCAAATCAAGCCCTTGTGGGGTGAAGGAGGCTCAGGGTGGGTGGGGGCTCACTGGGGGATGGGGTGGTGTTTTGCCTCCCCCAGAGCTGGAGTGTGCCCCTATTCCCCCCTCTGCACAGAAGGGGTTGTGCAGATCCTGGATCCCAGCTTGAACCTTCCATGCCCATCCCCAGCACCCCCAAATCCCAGGCTGTCCTGCGGACTTCTGGGGGCCCTGCAGAAGCCACAAGGGATCCAGGGATTCCCCAGGGATCACCACATCCTCGGAGCTGTGCCAGATTGAGATCCCAGCTCACACCAGTGCTGACTGGGGGCTTCCTCTCCCTCTGAGGGGACTTAGATGAGAGAGGTGCTGCCTCGGAGGAGGGAACCCCTCTCCTGGAGCTGGTCCTTGTCTGCTCTGCAGGAGCCTGCAGGGACCCCATCCAGGCAGCATTTTGGAAATGCTGCTGGCAGGGCAGGAGGGTCCTGCCCCCTCTGGTACATGGAACACCTCAGCAGCAGGGGCAGGGCATCTCCAAAGCCATCCCTCCCACCTGCCTCCTGACGAGGCTTCCCTAGGCTGTGTGGTGCTGTGTTCCCGTGGAGGCTGTGATTGGGATATCCCCATGCCAAACCCCATCCTCCTCCCCACGAAACCTCCCCAGAGCCCTGAGATGGGCTGAGAGGCCAACTCTGGCCCAGGGGGTGAGAGCAGAGAGCCTGTTCAGAGGGTAAAGGAGACATCTTTGCCCCTCCCCATCCTGATCCTCTGCTTCCCTAATTGTTCCCTCCTTTTCTGATGTTCTCTTGTTTCTAATTAAGGGCTCGACTTCAATAGGCCTTAAACAGGGAGTCCTGGGGGTCCCCGGCTGGTGAACAGCAAAGAGGGCATGCCTCCCCTTCTCCCCAAAAGTGACCTTATTAAGGAGTCTGATTTGTGATTTCCACTTGTTATTACTGCTAATGATCTCAGGGAGGGGAGCCCCGGAGCTTTTCTTTGCAGCAGCCTGCAACCCTCAGCTCTTGGGGGACAGTTTTAGGTCTCCCTCCCCAGCAAGGTCTCCCTGCCACCATCTCTTTCCCACCTTAGGTTTTCCCATGCATCCCTAACCCCAGGCTTTTTCTCTCTCCCTCCCTTGTGTCTCTGTCTCAAGGTGTGGTTTAAAAACCGCCGAGCCAAGTGCCGGCAGCAGCAGCAGCAGCAGCAGAACGGGGGCCAGAACAAGGTACGGCCAGCTAAAAAGAAGAATTCACCAGCCCGGGAAGTGAGCTCGGAGAGTGGGACCAGCGGGCAGTTCACTCCCCCCTCCAGCACCTCAGTCCCCACCATCTCCAGCAGCAGTGCCCCCGTGTCCATCTGGAGCCCAGCGTCCATCTCCCCGCTCTCAGACCCCCTGTCCACCTCATCCTCCTGCATGCAGAGATCCTATCCCATGACCTACACCCAGGCATCGGGCTACAGCCAAGGATATGCTGGATCGACCTCCTATTTCGGAGGGATGGACTGTGGATCTTACTTGACCCCTATGCACCACCAGCTGCCCGGGCCAGGGGCCACCCTGAGTCCCATGGGTGCCAACGCGGTCACCAGCCACCTCAACCAGTCTCCAGCCTCCCTCTCCACCCAGGGCTATGGAGCCTCCAGTTTGGGCTTTAACTCCACCACCGATTGCTTGGATTATAAAGACCAAACCGCCTCCTGGAAGTTAAACTTCAATGCTGACTGCTTGGATTATAAGGACCAGACATCGTCATGGAAGTTCCAGGTTTTGTGAAGAACCTTTGTGATACGGAGAGAAATCGCGACGAGAGCGAACAGGCTGGGCTGAGCGCTCCAGTTTTAGTCAGGTCTTGGTTAAATTAAAGAGAAAAATTAACTCCACGGACAAACAAACGAACAAAAAAAAAAATAACTGACAGCAACAAGAGGGGGACAGTGTTGGTGTAATCCCGTTCGGACTCATCTCCTGCTCAGACGCTCTGGAAAAGGAATAATAAAGAGGAAAAATGGAGGAGGAAGGCCTTAAACGGACAGATCATCTAGTGAGCAGAAACCAGACAGACCCATCTGTGTTCTTTCTAGTTTTAGCCAATTGTTGGGTTTCTTTGTTTGGAAGAGGTGGGAGATCATCCCACCTGCGGGCCAGTTTTAAAAAAAAAAAAAAAAAAAAAAAAAAAAAAAAGAGTCTAGGTTTTTATTTCTTTTTTTGTGTGTGCGTGGAAAGATGATCCTTCACCCAGAGGTTTCCAATGTGTTAGCCAACCCTCGGTTAAAATATTCAGAATGGACAACATCTCTCTTTTTGTCCCTCTTTTTGTCCCTCCCTCTTTCTTTCTCGAGCTCATCCAACTGTTTCATGCCCAACTTGCTGAAGTTGGCACCCGGAGAACTTGGTTCAGGGCTGTGTGGGTTGTGTGACTGATTGTCCTAGCTGCACTACTTTATTTAAAGATTAAAAAAAAAAAAAAAGATAATGTTCATAAGGAGTCAATATGTAGTTTTTAAGAGACAATCAGTGTGTGTCTTATATAAATGGTACATCTGTGGTTTTTAATCTGTGCTAGACTTCAAAACTGTGATCTCCTGTATTGTATGCAACTATGAACTCTGCACCAGCGGGAGTTCTGCTGTGATTTAAATAGGTTATAATTATAAGTGAAATTCAGAGCAACTGAGTTACCTATTATCATCTTTTAAAAAAATTAATTAAAAATATATATTTAAAAAAATAATAAAAAAGAAAAAAAAAGAAAAACGCAAAAAACACGATCGCCTTTCACCCGAGGTGAACTGCACTGAAACTTTTCACAACAAACTGTCTCTGAAATGAAAGAGGAAAGACCGAAAATACCCCACCCGAGGACATTTAACTCCTCTGGAGCTCACTTACTGCTGGCCACGCCGGCAGTAACCGTCAAATCCAACAGGACTTTGGGCAGTTGCTCTGACCTGGATGAATTCAAACCGAGAAATTCATTGTCGTTTATGCTTGCAGATGTTAACTGAAAAAAAAAAAAAAAAAAAAAAAAAAGATATATATGCATAAACCTTTTTTTTTTTTCCTGGATTTGGCAGATATGTATAATTATATTAAAATGGTTCTAGCACACTTGATGGTTGTCTTCCATTTTAATCGCAGCCGGCGAGTGACGGAGAAGGGGCGATGCCGGGCACGGGAGACCAGGAGGGTCTGGCTGCTTCTGCAGGGCTGAGACAAAAGGGGTTCTGCTGGCAGCTCCCTGAGGTGAAGGAAGCAAAATCAAGCAGGGATTTATTATATTTTTTATTTTTGGAATCTTTAATCAAAAAACTTTCATTACAAGCTGACCTTGGCTAACACGACCTTTCCCACCCCAGCTCCGCCAAATCTCTTCGTGGGGAGGGAGGGATGTGTTTGCTTCGTGGCTTCCCAGGGATGGAATCCCAGCTGCATATTTGGGGACAGCCATGAACTTTCCAGGCAGGAGAAAGGGGAACCTGGATCAGGCAGAATGCTCTGGGCAGAAGTGCTGGAGAGGGAAGAGTGTTTGAGCTGCAGTCCTGCAAGTTGAAGCCCCAGTGCCCCAGGAGACAGGATCAGGCCCTTCCCTTGTTCTTGGTGGCTCTTTCTCTGTCCTGCTCCCTCTTTCTCTCTCCTTCCCGTGTGCAGTGCTAGGGCTGCTGGAGCCCTGACCTCGGGTTGGATTTAGCACAGCAAAAATAATGGATCTCTGGAAAGGGAGAGACCTTCAGAAAACACCCAGCACCATCCCTCGCCCTGTCACCTGCTGATCCGCGGGGTTTGTCACCAGCACCCTGTGAGTCACCCGGGGCCACCAGCACCACGCCTTGGTCCCCAGGACTGCGGAGCACGAGCGGTGAGGCAGCCCTGGAGCCTTTCCAGCCATCCCTGGGCTCTGCATCCCAGCATCCCAAACCGCCCCTTCCACAGGCACCAGCAGCCCGCTCCTTCCCGCAGTGCCGTCCGTGTCCCCGCCGCACGAGCAGGGAGCAGCCGTTCACACAGACACCTCTGGGGAAGGAGAGGTTTTGTGCTGCCTCGCGTGAGCGTGTGTCGGTCGGTGATTTTCTCATTTATTTTTCTGTGGCGGGAGGATTCCGTGCAGGGGAGGGTTGGGGAGCTCCAGCCGCGTCCCCGCCGCCGGCATCTCCCAAGCAGCAGGGCGGAAAGTTTCATTTCTCCACTGATTTGCTTCAAATCAACAAAGTTTACTTCCCCCCCCCCAAAAAAAAAAAAAAAAAAAAAAACAAAACAAAAGAACAAACCAAAACCAAACTATTTGAGCAAAATATGCTCAGGCAAACCAAGTCCGTACTAAACTGGGGCACAGCATCCCACCTGCCTGGAAAAGCTCTTTGTTTCCTGAGCTTTTGATTATTAAATTTTTTTAAAGCCTCTTTAAAACCTCTTTTTTGCATTTAGCTTTCCCCATCTTATCTTTTACTTTTCTTTCCTGAGTATTTCCCTGTCTGTCAGGGATGAGCTCCTCCAGCTAGTGCTCATTTTTATCAGAAAAAGCTAATTCATGGCAGGAGTTTCTCTGATTTTTCCCTGGCTTTTTGTACTTTCCACGTTTTCTCTCCCTGTTCGTTTCTGAGTTTAATTTAAATGGGCACATGCGTGGGCAAAGGGCAAAATCCCAAGGTGAGCTGGCAAACACAAAATATTCTGTACAGAGTGTTTTAACTCGTTTTTAATTTTTAATGTTTTACATCTCCTGGTAGAATTCATTTCCTCTGAACTCAGGCTGCGGTAGGCAATCCTGGATCCAAAAAAAGCTGGGGAGACCACGTTGGTTTGGTGTTGAAAAATCAGATTTAGGGGCAAAGAGCTGATGAGGAGGGTGTTTGATTTGAGGTGTCCTGCCCAGTCCCCCAAAATACACATACAGGCAAATCCTCTACCTCCTCTGAAATGTGACATTTCCCACCAGAGGGGAAAAAAAAAATCCCTGAAACTGGAAAAGCAGAAAACCAGGAGGGAAATCCTGAGCGCAACCATAACACAACTGCCTGGGATCCAGCCGGTTCCGGAACCTCTGCCTGCTCCCGGCTCGTCCTTGTCCCTGCCCCTCCTGCTCCCGCTCTGTTCCCTTGTTAGATTCCTTCTCCATTTTCCTGCCCACACTCTGCCCAATATTCCTTTCCACTCCCCACCAGCACCAGTCCACACTTCCCAGTGCTCCCCAGTAACCAGAGCATCCCTGCTCCTACCCCAGCCCGAGCCAGGGAGCCCCAAAACTGGGACAACTTTTGGGGTGCTGCATTTCCAGGAGGACCCCGGGGCTGGGGAGCACTGCCAGTTTCCAAGGAGACGGGGGAGATTTACTGCAAAAAAAAAGCCGGATTTAGGGACAGGCAGTGGAGCTTTACCACCTGGTGCTGGGTGGAGCGGCAGAGGAACACCCCAAACTCCCACCCACACCCCCGGCACCGCCTTTTACCTGGGATTTGGGATGTGGGGGGGGAAGGGCTGGTGGGTTGGGAATAGATTTGGGTTTGGGAAGGTTAGAAAGAGAATTTTGGGAAGAGGGGCTGTGCTGGGGTGAAGGATGGGACTGCCGAGGGTCGGGGAGTGGTGGGAGGGCTGGGCTGGGTGTGGAGAGGGATGGGAGGTGCGGGAGGGGAAGGAAATGGAAGGAGAGGAAAAGAAGGGAAGTAATGAAGTAGGGAGGGAGAGAAGGAAGGGAGAAAAAGAAGGAGCGGAGGGAAAAGAAGGAGGGGAGGGAAAGAAGGAAAGAGGGAAAAAAGGAGGGAGAGAGGAGGGAGAAAAGGATGGGGGAAGGAAGGGAAGGGAAGGGAAGGGAAGGGAAGGGAAGGGAAGGGAAGGGAAGGGAAGGGAAGGGAAGGGAAGGGAAGGGAAGGGAAGGAAGGGAAGGGAAGGGAAGGGAAGGGAAGGGAAGGGAAGGGAAGGGAAGGGAAGGGAAGACAAAGACAGAAAGGAAGGAGAAATGCCATTTCCAGCTGCTGGGGCTGCCTGGTGTCTCCCTGCTGCTGTTGCTGCTGCTGCACCTCAGTGCTGGGGCAGAGCAGAGGGAGGTGATTGGGGGCGGGGGGAGAAGAGGTGATGAAGAGATAGATAAATATATAAATCCCACACAAACTGTTAAAATCTGCTCTGAGAGTCAATTTTGACTTTTAGGCTCATGAACCATTAATAAAAATCTCCTTATACTCAGATGGCTCTCAAATGCCGTGATAGCGGATTACAAACTCCTAATGGAGATACTGTATGATCAAATATTCTCTAAGCACCAAGGTCTAACGTCCTGGGGGTGGCCAGGCCACCTGATTAACAGCTTATCAGCAAATACATCTTAGTGATGGATGTGTCGGGAAGAAAGTGGCTTCCTCAAAGTGCTCCCTTCCCCACTTTTCCTTCAGACAGGTTTGGGAATAGCATCCCGTGGTCTGGGGACCATAGGATGCCCTGTGGCAATGATGTCCCCACTCTGTCATGGGGCTGCTCCCTGGTTTCTGCTTTTCCCTGTGAGAGATGCAGAGCTGGAGGTCCCAGAGGGGTTTCAGGTTCTCAGTGCACAGAGGAACTTCTTTCTTGGTCTCAGCACTGGTGACACTCAGCTCTTGCCAGGACCAAACCCCTGAATGTGATGCATAATTACCTGGTAATTAATTTTGGAGTGCTGAGCATCATTAGAAAGAGAGAGAGAGGAGGTTCCTTCATGAGAGCAGAAACCAGAGCTCCCCACAGAGCCAATTGCTTGGAAAACTGGGGTGTAGATCTGCTGCTTTCTGTTTGCAAGGAGGAGTTGGTTCTCTCTTCACTTCTCCTCACATGCTCACAGGTAAGGACACTGGTTTTTATTCCTGTGTGGATGCTGGTAATGGGACCTGCTGATGTTTAGAAAATGCATCATCTAACCCAGTCTGGGAGCCCTGTGCACTGGGAGGGTCTGGGATCAGGCTGGAGAGGGAGGAAAGGGGCAAGCAGGGCAGCTTACATCAAAAAATAGATTTAAAAGCCCCCTCTGGACTGTAACCTTCCCCACAGGGACCATGTTTTGTGTGTGTCCCTCACCAATTCATGAATGAGCTTCCACTTGGCTGAAGTCCTCAAGACTTGGAGCATTTTTGGCTTTCCTAAAGGAGGTTGTGAGGCCAGGATGTCAATGCCAAGCAGAAGAACTTTCCTGCTGGCCCGCTATTGTTAACTTGTGACTTTTTTGGTAAGGCTTGGCATGTGCCTTGAGTTCCCAAGCACCAGCCTTGGGATGCAGGGAAGGTTCCCATGCTGGGCTGCCTTTCTCAACCTTCTCCTTCCAGAGAGGAGAGCAAAGCTGGGTTCTCCTGCATCCTCACTCCCTTCACAAGAGACAAAACTTGTGCTTTCAGGCAGATTCAAGCAGAGGTGAAGCTGATTTATCTCCTGATGTTGCTGTGATCAGTCCCTTCAAGCTTGCCACAGCTGTGGAAGGACAGGTAACTGTGCCCTCTGTCTCACTGATTTTTGAAGATCACATAGGCCAGTCTGGCTCCTCTGTAGGATGTGGGGCTGCAGGTTTTATCCCTTGGGATAATCAGGCTCCTCTCCATTAGGAAAATACACAGGGAGGGCTGTCTGGGGGGTTACTGCAGGCTGATTCAGCTGGGGGGGTTTGCCCAGGGACTGAAGAGCTGAAAACAAGGAATGTGGTGAGTTGTGAGAGTGTTTGTTGGGTTGTGAGGGTGTTTATTTGACTGTGAGGGTGTTAATTGGGTTGTGAGGGTGTTCATTGGGTTGTGAGGGTGTTTCTGGGGTTGCGGAGGGTGTTTGTTGGGTTGTGAGGTGGGTTGTTGGGTTGTGAGGGTGTTCATATTGATTGTGAGGGTGTTTGTTGGGTTGTGAGGGTGTTCATTTGATTGTGAGGGTGTTTGTTGGGTTGTGAGGGTGTTCATTTGATTGTGAGGGTGTTCAATTTTGATTTGTGAGGTGTGTTTATTTGATTGTGAGGGTGTTTGTTGGGTTGTGAGGGTGTTCATTTGATTGTGAGGGTGTTTGTTGGTTGTGAGGGTGTTCATTGATTGTGAGGGTGTTTGTTGGGTATGTTGATGTGGTGTTTGTTGGGTTGTTTAGGTTTGTTTCACTGGGTTGTGAGGTTGCTCATTGAATTGTGAGGTGGTTCCTTCATTGCTGTGCAGAGGAGGCAGGAGCCCTGAGCCCTCTGGCAGCTGTGAGGTTGCAGGATCTGGGGTGATGGAATGCAGAGAAGAGTGATGGAACCCAAACAGCATCAGCCCTGGATCAGTGGGGAGTAAGGGCTGAAACTCTGGAATCCACCCCAAACTGTGTGAGAGTAGAGACCACCACTGGAATGGTGCTGTCCAGCCTCCAGACCTGGCTTTGGAACTGAAGGGGGAGGATTAGGAAGGGTTCAGGAAGAGCCAGAAAAGCAACCCCAGGAGGCAGGAACTTGCTTGGTGAAGTACTTGGGGGTGTTCTATCCATATATGAGTTATCCATGGGAAGGTTGAGATGGTGTGAGTGCATTTGGTGAGGGCAGGATATTACCTGGGAGACAAAAGCATGTCCTTACCCATCTGGTAGGAGTACCCTGGTTGGCAAGTTAGAATAAGATTAATCCAAACTGGCCATCTAAGAAAAATAAAAATTAGAAGCTGAAACAAATTCCCTTAGGGCAGGGAAGCTCTGCATTTTTGAGTGTAACAGTCAAACACCCATGTGCCTTTCTAAAAGCCATGCAGGAGGTACTTGCCCTTGTCCATAAATACTTAAAATACAACATTCACATCATTTCTGGTAACCATCCAGGTTACTCTGGTGCTTCAGGGCTTTGTGCAGGACTTTTTAGAGGATGGACTGCTCACCAGATGGTTCCTGGGGAAGTTTGCATCTGGATCATGTCTGGCCATGGAAAGTCAAATGGAGCTGGTATAGGAGAGGGCTGAGAGCTGGCTCCAGGGATCAGGGCACCAGTGCTACAGGCAGCCTGTGCTGCTGGGATCTGTGTTCTGGGAGAACCTCCAGGCTAATGTGTCATCCAGGAAAAATGCTGGTGTCCAACCTTTCCCATCTGCAGTGGGACCAGGACACTCTCCCACTCCCATTACAGTGCTGGGATCCCCAAGGAAACCCAGCATGGGGAAACACCTTGCAAGAATTTCCTGGAGCGGTGTGGGCCAGCTCTGTGCTGTGTAGTCTGGTTTCAAGCCTGATGTTTTAGTTTTCTGATGTTTTAGTTTCTTGATGTTTTTGTTTTCTGATGTTCTTTCCCAGGGAAGTGTGATAAACATGATGGAATGTTTTTGTAGTAATATTTATGTTATTTATTCCTTCTGAAAGGAGGGATTTCTTCTTGATGTCCCTTTGGTTTGACCAATGTGATTGAAGTTTACCTTTGTTTCACCAACCACATTGGTCTGTGTAAAATTGTATATAAGGGAGAACCATCCCTAATAAAAGGGTCATTTTTTTTAGCCTTCTGAATCACAGCATCTGTGTCGTGTGTTAGCTGAAACAGATGAAACACTCTCCCACTCCCATCACAATGCTGGGATCCCCAAGGTAACCCAGCATAGGGAAATAAATACCTTGCAAGAGTTTTCTGGAGCAGTGTGGGCCAGCTCTGTGCTGCACCTCTGCTCTTCCTGGTTTCCTCTGGCCGCTCACCCTCTCTCCTTCCCTCTGTCCCCCTGCCAGAGGCACTGAGGACACAGTGCCAACCTCTCCAGGTGTGCAAACTCTCTGCCTCCTTTGGCAGGTCCTGCCAGGGGCAGCCCACACTGCTGAAGGCAGCCAAAGCTCCTTCCTGACTCACGGGCTCCCATACCAATGGCAGAGAGGTGACTGCAAAAAGGGCCACGGCAGGCACAGCTGAGTCCCTTTCCCTGTGTTTTGGGGTGTGCTTTCAGCATTTTCCAGGGTGCCAGTGCTTGAATGGATCACCAGGTCTGCTGCAAGACTGTGATGTTGAGAGGAATGGTGGTGGATTGATTAAAAGTGAGTAACAGTGTTTGGAATTTGTTGGGAGCGACTGTGCAGATGCAGAGGTCACCCTATGGCATCACACTGGTGCCTGTAAAACTGAAACCAGAATTAGAACCTTTTATGTAACCACATTAAAATAGCCCATAGATGTCTAATACCCCAGGGAAAAATCCCACTCTCTGACATTTCCTTTTTTATTTTGATGGCACTGCTGGCCAGTGAGGGCCTGTTGAGGCTGCACTCATCATCGGGTCAAGAATCAAACCCAGAAGCAGCACTGAGCAGCACCCAGGGATTCCAAGGGACCTTCAGCTCCCTCTCTGCCAGGGTGGCTCTGCAGCACCCACTCCTCACACCCCTGTCCTGTGGCCTGCACACGATTCAGGAGGGTCCTCATGGCTCAGGAGGTGCCTCTGTGGCTTTTATGCTGCTGTCTGCAGAGCCGTAATTGCCTCAACCTTTGCACAGACACTGCAGCAAACAGTTGTTATTACTTGGCCACAGCCTTTAATATTTGCTGCAAGAAGGTGTCTGGTCCTTTGTAAGGTTTCTGGGAGGCTGAGATTTCCTAAACCCAGGAGCTGAGGGCATCCTTGGCCTTGCTGGGATGGGGACAAGCAGAGAGGTTGGGGGTCCTGTGCCAGACAGAGCCCCTCGAGGGGGCACAGGGCAAATCACAGAATCCTGGAATGGTTTGGGGTGGAAAGGACCTTAAAGCCCATTCAGTCCCAACCCCCTGCCATGGGCAGGGAACCAGCTGTGTCTGGCACTTGGGCACAGGGGATTCGAGGTGTTGTAAGGAGATGGGCTGGGCTGCATGGGGAGAGGGAGTGTGAGACAGAAATCAGCTGAAATCAGCTGCGTGACACCCCCGGCAGCACCTGAGGTCTCCTGATAAACACAGCATCCTGGGATGCTCCTGGGCTCGTCCTGGGAATGAATCTGTGACTGTCCCGGTCAGAATTAAGAGCCAGGCTCTTTAACAGGCAGCGATAAGATATTACACAGAGTCAAATTACCCACGGATACCGGGCGTGACGCGCTCAGTTTTTATTTGCCTTCAGATCAGGGAAATCCACAACGGGGTTAATTCTGGATCCAGCCATACCAGCCTGTTCTGGGAGCTTTAAAATTAAAGCAGTTACCAGGCTGCCCTTCGCTTTCCAGTGACTTACACAAGAAACCAGACACATGAGAACAAAAGCACAAATGGAAAACCGAGGGTTCGGGCTGGAATTCAGACTTTTTTTTGGTTTGCACCCGGAGCAATGAGACAGTCAACTTTCCTGTGTCAGGAGAGAGGGGAGGGAGGGGGGTGTCCTGATTAGATCTAATTTCCTACCTGTTTACTGTAGGCATTTGCATAATGATCACCCTGCAAAGAGTGGTTAGCATATGCTAACACCGATTCTTGCACCCATTAAAACACAAACCCCAGGCAGGCTGCTGCTGTTTACAGCACATCTCTTCCTCCTGATTGCATCCCAGGGGATGAGGCCAGTGGTGCCCCGACTACCTGAGGTGGCTGGAAACCTCTTCCAGATGTCATCAGGACAGGATTCAGAGACGTAAACACAAACTGGTTTATTTTCACCCATAAAGAAAAATCAGAGGGCTGAAAAAAGACATCTAAAGGCCTTTCAGGAGTTGAGTTTGATGATCCTTCTGGGTGCCTCACAGCTCAGGAGATTCTGTGATTCTGTGATCCGTTTTCCATGTTAGTTCCTTGCTCAGTGTTGGAGGAAAGTGATTTCTCCAATGTCCCATATTTCCAGTCCAAGCACTAGCTTGGCAAGAGCAGCTGATAGATTTTGAGTCAAGGACAGTGGCTCAGTTATTTGAAGCCAGCAGGATACATCTTTCACCAGAACTTTCACCAAAAAAGAGTGTGATGATTTACAGATCCTCACCCTGACCTGGTGGGATGTTGAGCTTATTTGTAAATCATTTGCTTTCAGTGAGGACAGGCACAAGAGTGCCATTGTTTTGGAAGAGTTTTTTGTCAGCTGAGTGACAAAAAAAAAAAAAAAAAAAAAAAAAAGAAGATAAAGGAGAGGGATGCAAGGCAGACAGGACTGTGCCATTGCCAAAGGGTGGCAGAGGATTGCAAGCTTTGAGGAGCCAAGCAGGGAGGTGTCAGCAAACAAACTCAAGCTGGTTCACCTTTCAGCAGAGCTGTTCATTGCTTTGCTTCGACAAAGAGGGTCCTGAGGGCCTTCCACCTCCCCCTTTCCAGTGCCTCCTCGATGTGTTTTCACAGGTTGGCAGCCGCCTGCAGCAGCCACACAGGCTCCTCGTGCTGCAGTTGTGTCTCTTCCACATGCACATCTTTTTAATGGAAGAATTTTAGTAGCCTGAGCGACACAGACAGAATCGAGACCAAATGTATGCGTAGCTGGGCCAGCAGATCTCTGGGGGAGCAGAAGTATCCAGGGAACAGGCAATCACCTCTGCCCTGGGATGGAGCAGCCCATCACGTTGCAGTGGCTCTCTGCTCTGGGCAGGTTTGTTCTTGACAAATTCACATCGGCTGCCTCTTGTCAGGCAGCATTCTGCATAAACTGGATAGTGACAGAATGAAAAAGTCAAAACAATTCAAGTTTGAAGGGGCCTTCGTGGGTCTCCTGTCCTAGATGCTGTGCAAAGTAGAGCAAGATTCAAAGTTAAATCACGTTGCTTTGGTCAAACTTTTAATACCTCCGAGGATGGAGAGTCCTCTCAGGTTCTCTGCTCCCTGTCTGGGGATTTTGCTCACACAGAGGAGAGGTTTTACCTGTCTGGTGCCTGTGATGGAGAGGGAGCCCGAGGGGTTGCTGTCCCCCTCCTGCACGAGCCCACAACCCAGCTGAGTGAGGGATCATTTGCCCCAGCTCCCTCAAGCACTGTTCTCTCATGCTTTGTGCCAATCACAGGAATACTCCTTAGAATCACAGAACCCTAGAATGGTTTGTGTTGGAAGGGGCCTTAAAGGTCAGTGGTTCCAATGCCCAGAAATGTGGAACCACAGGGTCTTTAAGGCCCCTTCCAAGGCCAGTGCTGGTTCCTGGATGGACATGGGAGTAAAGGGTTCATGGCAGAGCCAGATGTGTGCAGAGGTAGGGCCAAGTGATCTTTGCTCTGTCCTGCTCTGTGAAGCCACTTTGAGCAATCCCACAGTGTGTCCCCCAGCAGGGACATCCACCTCCAGCCAACTGCTCTGGCAGCTGCTGCTGGGCACTGTCCTCTTGGATCCACCTCTCTCCCACACCAAACTTCCTAATGATCCTTCACGGTGTCTGGAAGTTCTTTGGGAATTCTGCAAGGGTGCTCCAGAGATTCCCATCACACTGCACGGGACCAGGGACAGCAGAGATGATCTTGGAGTGTTATATCTTGGAGTGGTGTTAGAACTTCTCTGTGTCCTCATTCACATTTCCCAGCAGTGATGGCACTGAGGTGTTGAAGTGACTCTAGGGGAGAAATTTTGCTTTCTGCTCTCTGTGTCATACCCAAGCCCCTGATGCTGCCCTTCCTAGATGGGGGCATTGCTGTGGGATTCCTTCTGCCACTCCACAGCCTGTCCCAGCCCCTGGCCAGCCCTCACAAGTGAGCCTGTCCCTGTGGGGTCTGCAGGGCAGAGTTCCCACCTCAGCCATGCCAACACCTCAGTGCCACCACTGATGTGCACCTCAGTGCACCTTGTGCCCCCCTCCTCTGGATTTTGAGTAACAAACAGTATCTCATTCTGTGGGGTCCCACAGCTCCTCAAATACCTTTATCAGCTGCTCCAGGATCCCTGGCAGGATTCCTGGAGATTCTCTTTCACTCACAACTCTTCCCTTTTCCCCATGAGCCTGTCAAGATTTCTGTTTTCTCACACTCATCCCTGTGGTCAGCTGCCTGTGCAGATGCTTCCATCTTGTAGGAGGCTGTCCACAAATCCAGAATTTCCAGTTTGTTTTCTTCTCTAGTTGCTGGATGTTTACCAGTCTGTCATTATGGAATCATGGAATCATAATGTGGTTTGGGTTGGAAGGGACATTAAAGACCATTTTTAAGGTTCCAATCCCCTGTCATGGGATTTTCCTGTGTAGGGACAACTCCCACTATCCCAGAGTGCTCCAAGCCCTGTCCAACCTGGCCTTGGACATTTCCAGGGATCCAGGGGCAGCCACAGCTTCTGTGGGCACCCTGTGCCAGGGACTCCCCATCCTCACAGGGAGGAATTCCTTCCCAATATCCCACCCATCCCTGCCCTCTGGCAGTGGGAGCCATTCCCTGTGTGCTGTCCCTCCATCCCTTGTCCCCAGTCGCTCTCCTGGAGCCCCTTCAGGCCCTGCCAGGGGCTCTGAGCTCTCCCTGGAGCCTTCTCCTCTCCAGGTGAGCACCCCCAGCTCTCCCAGCCTGGCTCCAGAGCAGAGGGGCTCCAGCCCTTGGAGCAGCTCTGTGGCCTCCTCCAGACTCTCTCCAGCATCTCCAAAACCTTCTCGTGCTGGGATCCTCAGAGCTGGATGCAGAAGTGACAGAGCAGCTCTGTGCTCCTGGCAGAGAGGGACATCTCAGGGCTCCTGATTTACAGCAAGGCATGGAGACACTGTAGGTAGGACTGGGTGCCCGTGGGCTCCCTTGGGATCAGCCAGCCATCTCAGGCACATCTCAAGACTCCAAGGGTGAGCTACTGCTGATGCCTCCAAAATTTGCATTTTCCCTGGCAGTCAGAGCTGGTCAGGTGTAGATCCAAATACTACACCTGGAAAAAAGGGGCAGCCCTTGGAAGCTGCTGTTTCCTGCCACCATTCCACAGCTGCAGGGACTGGTGCAAGAGCCCAGCTCTCATGCTGGAACCGCGCGTTGTGTTCTCATTATGCAACCGCTGTATTTTAATAGAAACCTCTTTTTTAGGCAGTCTCAAAAACGGTCGGGTTTTTTTTTCCCTCCTTCTGTCAAATGACCAACTTAATAATTCACTAGTTGTGCCGGGATTAGGCACTTTGGGCCACACTCTGGATTTCTTATCTTTAATGTAGTTCTCGACGACAACTTCTGCACTTAATCCCTGACAAAACTCCCTTTGATTCCCGCGACAGTCGCTCACAGAGATCAAACGCGGGACTCTGCTCTGTCAGGTAGAGCCAGGCGAATATTTTGTGACAAATAATTTACCCACAGCCTTTCTCCTCATTTTCCCTCCACAAATTGTCCATTCTGCTGAGGCTCGGGGCTGCTGATGGGTTTGTTTCTGGCCGCACAGTGAGCTGCTCATGAGAAAGAGCCTGAGAACGTTTGAAGAGCTTCAGTGTTCGTGGGCTCTGACCTCGCTCAGGATCAGCTTTGGGCTGAGCCCACCTCACCCCACAAGTGACATCAGCACTGTGAGTCATCCCCCTCGTGTTTCTGCTCCAGGCTGGAAGGGCAGTGACTCTCTGAGCCCAGACATGCAGTGCAAATAATCTCTCACATCACCTTAAAATCTCCTGTTCTGTGGGTGTGCTGTAATGTATGCGCCTGATAGGGGTTTTATCACTTTCCCTTCTAAGAATAGTCTCCAAAACCCAAGCAGAGGCGTGACAGGGATGTGCAGAGATAAAGGGACCTGGTTTCCGTGTGGGATCATGTCTGGCAGGGACAAGGAGCACTCATTGCCCAGGACTGTCTGCACCCCACATTGCATGTCCAGAGATCGAGCACACGCTCCCTATTTTTACCACTGCTGTGGCACTTATACCAGTTCAACCATTTAACTGAGCACTAATAGTATCTCCATGTGTATTATATTAATGCAATCTGGCTGCTTAAGGTAGAGAAAAAATTAGAAGTTAGTATTAATTAGGAATTAGTTCTGATGTGGAATGATTCGAGCCTGTAATTTCACAGGCAGGAATGCTTTATCTTACAATTCATGTCAACTTTAGCTCTTTTTTTTTCCTTTTTAAAAATAAACTAAATGCCCAAAAAGTCTCAAAATGCACCAAGGTGGGAACTTTAAGGTCTCCATTTATTTTCCAAACAGCCCTGGTAACGCCTGCAGGGAGCAGAGAGCAGTGCTGTCTTACCAGGGCCCACAGAGACGCTTCATTAACCCAATTAAGCAGGTGGATGGAGAGGGTCTCTCTGATAATTTACACCTTACTAATGAAGTGTGTGACTCTTAATCTCCTCCAAACAAGATACACTCATGAAACACTGGTGCAAGGAAAGGGGAAATTAATTAGGTGAAAAAACTATGAGATTATAGCAGAGGGATTCCAACAAGGCAACTGTAACATGGCTGGTGATTCATTTGTGCCTGTCTTAAATTAATGTCTGAGCTGTCAAGTAAATAAGACCCAGCATTATTTTGGCTTAAAAGACATTCTCACCAGGCCTAGCACGAGGCACCTTATTTTACTGCATGACACACCATTTTCCATGCCACAGCTGCCTGAACCACCCTGAGGTGAAACAATCCTACCCCAGGAGAGTTTGGCCTTTCCCTGAGATGTCTGGTGGAGGGTTAGAAGGAACTGCTTATTTTATGCAACGATTTTCAATGTAGTGACAGCTTTGTGTCACAGAAATGTCTGCCTGGCCCACATTTGGGTCAGGGAGCTGTGGCTGTGCCATCCCTGGAAGTGCTCGGGGCCAGGTTGGATGGGGCATGGAGCAAGCTGGTCTTTAAGGTTTCTCTCAACCCAAACCATTTTGTGATACCATGAAATCGTGGTCAGCAGAGACCTTCAGCAGCCTGAGGGCTGGGTGCCCAAAACAACACCACTTCTTCTGGCCTTCAGTGGCTCTGGAAGACCCCTACAAAATGACCCCCCACAAAATTCCCTGTCTTGCTTAGGGGCTGGGTGAGTGATCTCCCCAAAACTGGGGTTAGCCTGACTCAGAAGATTGTCTATTTTGTACCCTTTGGAAGACACTGCTCATCTTGTGGTCATGTACGACCCCTCTGCCTCCAGGCAGTGGGGCCTTCAACATGTACAGAGTGGGAATACTGCCAAAATGCATTTCATCCCTTAAATTGAACCGCTGGCCACTGAAAGATTCCCAGAGTAGCAGATCTGAGCAGATTTAGCACTGGAAATTGTATCCTGTCCTAAAAGGAACTCAATGAATCCAAGGATTTCAAAGCTTTTGGCAAACACAAATTAAATCAGCAATTAATTAAGCACTCCTCATAAAATATGATCACTTGGTAATGCCAACTGTGGACATTCACAAACTGTGAGTCCAGCTCCCCAAAATTATGAGATTGGCTTAAAAAACCACGAGATTAAACCCCCAAATTGTTGCATTTCCTTTATCCACCATCTGGCTTCTCAGCCTCTAGGGTAAACATGCCTCATGTTTTCAACTGCAAGGGTGAGCCACTTACTTAAAACCAGGAAAACTGAGATCCTGGGGCTTCATAATGACTCCAACAGCTCAGGCTTTCGGAAAAATGCCAAAAATCCTAAGACTGATTATAAAATCAGAAGAATTTGCAGTACTGATCGCTTGTAACTGAAATGTATTTGGCTCAGCAGCTATTTCCAAATGCAGGAATCCAGTGCAAGAGCTGCTGGAGAAGGAATAACAAAGGCTCTCCATCCCAATCAAAACCGCAGGAGAATTTAGGTGGATGAGATACAATGACAGAGGCAGGATGTCGTGCAGTCCTTGCTGGAATTTAGCCAAGGCATGGCAGATAAACACATCAGTTCTCCTGAAAACTCTTCTGGGATTGTTAATTATTACAAATAATTGTTCCTGTCTCTCTGGGAGGTGGTTGCAGGCAATACCACAGCAGCGGGCACTGGCTGTGGGGTGACGGCTTCCTATCGAGCCACAGATGTGAATGCCACCCCCAGAAACCCCACTCCCCCAGTTCCACAGCCCTGACAGACAGTTTGTGTCAGGAAAATCCTGTCTCAGGCTGATCCGACTTAGCTTGTGAGACAGGGCCATTTTGGTGGCAGGGCTGGCAGCCACGGCATTACTGTCTGGGGAAGAATTTGCACTGCAGTGGGAATGGCAAATTATCTGGAGGGAAAAGTAGCTGCAGCAGGGCCTTGGCTGGCCAGAACCAGGAAAACAGATTTCAAACTAATGTAAACAGCTTGGGTTTATCACCGGGTTTGCAGGTTCAAAAATAAATATCATCGTTTCCGTGGTCCGAAAGTTGGTTATTTTCTACTGACACTTCGAAAATGTAGTTTTCCAGTGACCTTGAAAACCACTTTAAATGTATTTTGCAGTAATTTAAAAACCTGAGGTTAATAAAAGAGATTCAGAGAAAGAAAGGAAGCCTCAATTCTTTAAGCGGGCCTATTTGTCAAGGAAGGGAAGATGAACTTGCAGCCACCTGAGCATCCAAGCACACGTATTCGAGAGAAAACCGCTTCTAATGTCTTCGCCACAGCAGGATCCCCTGGGCATCAAGAAGCTGTTTTCTCCAAGGAGAAACATTATAGCAGTGCTTAGGATAGGCTCTGATCTTGGCACCTAAACCTATTTAAAGTGACATTAATGGTTTTGTGCTGCTATGAAATTACCTTGGGCCAGGGAGAGCCCTCGCTGGCTGCGCGCTCCACGCTCCGCTGCGGGAATCGAGGCACAAACAGGTTGAGCTACGGACAAATCCATGCAGTGAGCACCAGCCAGGGCTATTTGAGCAAAAAGAGATACAGCCTCTGACTCTGAAGCACAGTGCTGCAAGGAATGGAGGTGATAAGGGGGAGGGCTGACCTCGTTTTTATGGTTTTTCTCTAAGCGCCTCTACTAGATGAATCTTCAGGCCAAGCTCTGAATGGTCACTTGTGCTCTTCTGTCCCTGAGGATTCCACCCCAGCCCAGAAAATCAGCACCAGGAGGAGCTCCCAAATACACAGGGCTGTGGGCAGGAGAAGCAGTTCAGATGCAGAAGATATGGGTTAACCTGTGAGCCATGGTCCTCAGAATGCTTCGCTCCGCTTGGACCCATTCCCTGCTTTCCAACGGATGTTTGTGTATTGGATAAAGATAAAGAGGGGTCTGTGGCTCAGTAATTAATGTCAGGACCCATCAGTGGTGTGTTTCTCACCTTGGTTGTACGATAGATCCAAGCACCTCTCCAAGTTGCTTTCTTCCTCCAGAAGATGCACCAGCAGGTCACGCACAGGTTAAAGATGGCAGCTCTCAGGAGCTGTTTTATCCTGTGTGCAAACCTGGTTATAAAGCTTATCAAGAAGAGAGGCTTGGTATCACAGTCTAGTACTCATAATTAATCCTGGAGACAGCACGGATTTAGATTCATTGGGGCTGACTTCAAATTAAAAAGTCACTATTAGCATGTGAAACAGACACCATATGTTATGTATTAACACTGCAGAGGTTACAGAATGTTGTGTATTTTTTTGTTTCAAGTGAGAGAGGTATAGATATGCCCTTTTCAATGTTTTCTTTCACCTAAAGTAGTCTCCATTAGAGGTGGTGGAAGATGACTTCAGAGAGATTGCTCTGCCAGGATCTATTTGTATGCAGACACCCATATAGATGTGCCCTTGTTTACAGAGCCATTTGGATTTGTACTTATAAAATTGTACTGGGTTTATGTGTATTTTATATGATATTACTACAGCTAAAATACAATACTGATCAGTACACACACCAATCAAATAGAAAAGGCATGCACACATCAAAATATATGATATATTTACACAGACAAATAACCCAAAATACAGAGGGAAATGCTGTCTAAGGATATATTTGGCAGCATCCTGTAAAACCTCATTGTATGGGGAGTTAATACAACGTTCTCAGTGTCTCCAGTCATCTGAAATTTCAGTTTAAAGTTTTTGCACAATCACAGCCAACATAAAATGCAGCAGGAAATTGCCATTAGTCAAATGTGGTCGTCTAATCCCACTGCAAAATGGAGCTTTTTCATTTTTATCCTGCCACGGGTTAGTTTGTGATTTCATATGTCAGATACATCAATTCTGCCAAGGAGAGGAGATGGGGAAGAACAAATTAAAAATATAGCCTCCTTTGCTTCAGGGGAAGTAGGGAGAGCAGGTCTTTGTAGGGAACAGTAATAATGATCTCATTTGAGAGACTTTCTGGGTTTGATTCTTTGCTGCCCTTCCTCATAGTTAATTACACCCTGGCAAATTGAGGGTCCAAGCAGCAAATCCAGATGAACATATATTCCCTCTTTTCTGCTGGAATTGCACAGGTAGAGCACACATAGGGACCATGTCCTTGGACATGCCCATGCCAGGGATGAGAGCCCTGAGTGGTCACTGATGGGAAAACCTGCATTTTTTTCTCTCCCTCTTTCTTTCCCTCATGTCATTTTGCTCCTCAGCCTCTCCCACTTTCTAATTCTCTCCCTTCATTCATGCAACCACTGGGATAAATACAGCAACAGCCCCTCTCTTCCCAGAGCCTCATGCTTGGGAGGATATTTGTGTGTGCCACACTCTGCTTGACGATTTGTCTTAAGATAATTATTTCTAATGGCTGTTGTTGTTTTTCCTGCAGAAACTGTAATGTAGCCCCTTTTGTCTCATTGGCTGGAGCCTGTTGTTTCTGTAAGAAAAACAATAGGCCCTCAGATTAGGACTGCATATTATGGCTCTACTAGCACAGCAGGCTTTTGGTATTGGTACCAATCCTATCAATTCCTGGCATCCTTCCCCCTTTACTCCTGGTAATTAATCTTTTCATGAATGCTGTCACATTTAGAGCCATTTCATTAAGTTTCTGCTTCCTACATTTTTATGTAACTCCCCGCATCCCTCATCTGCTCCATCAGCTGGGGAGAGGCAATGCTGGGTGGTGGGGTGGCTCATCCCTCTTCCCTCCCCATGGAACAGGCAGCCCCATCCATGAAGCCACATGCCCACGACAGGCAGCAGGCTCATGCTTCAGACAGCCTGAAAGGAGCAAAATTGAGCCATCAAAAATTAGGAGAAGCCCCTAAGAATGAAGCCCATGGAATGTGATGCCCGTTTCCCAGATATATGTGCATAGCAAAGGATGGATAGGGAAGGATTTACACACCTTGTGCAAATACAGAACGTTTTTAATGTGAAACACTGCAGGTTTCTCAAAGCAGGGACAGGATTTTGGGGCAATCACTTCCTCCTGCCATGCACCAGAGCTCCTCCTTCCTCCCCCTCCATAAGTGTCTCCCACAAAACGCACCGACTTCAAAGCATTTCTTCAAACCATTGTAGAAATATTTCTACAAAGCAGGAGGTTTTCTGGGTAAAGGAAGGAAAAAAGAGTTTTGAAGCCCTTTTTGCTGCTGTGCCTGCAGACTGTCACTCCTGGCTGTGGAAGGGAGGTGGGCTGGGTGGTCACACACAGCCTGTGGCTGCAGTGCACATCTTCTGAGGGCACAGCAGCGGGGTGAGAGACAAAAGCTTGTATTCCCAGCCCTGCCTCAAGTGACCTTGTGCAACCTCTTAATTACTGCAATTACTTGCCTCCTGAGATGACATTATTAGGCCGTGCTCGGTAATAAGGGCTGTGAAGTTCACAGAATTATTTGTGCCGCTGGTGGAAGAGCAGGGAGTATAACACATGGACATCTTGTGGCTCCCAAACCAGCCCAGGGTCACAAGGGCTTGATTGCTGTCTCTTCCCTGAAATTTGGAGTTGGTGGTGTCCCAGTGTCAAGTAAGAGCTGGGAATTTTTCAGTGTGGCATCTGCAGGGTGACCAAAGGGTTGCAATGTGGCTGCACCTAAACCTGTTTTTCCAGGGGCAGAAAACAGCAGCTGTCCCCCTCCAGTGCTGCCCATCTGCCAAATTCCATGTTTCTCCCCTAAAACAAACTCCTAAGTGGTAAAACACCAATTACGAAATTTGAAAGGGTTAAACCCGAATGCTGCTGAAGCCAATTTTTAGCATTAGCAACACTAATTCAAAACTCCAAAAGGCTGGGGCATTTTGCTGTCCTTGGGAAAAAAAAAAAAAACACATCTAAAACCCTAAACCAAACAACTAAAAGCAGTCAGAACTGCAGAATTCACCCTAAGGCAAGGAATAAACATTGAGGATCTCAAGTGAAGTGTTTAGTTATTGAGAAGCAGCAGCAGCTGAAAACAGGAGACTAAATGGGAAAAAACTAAACAGCCTTAAGTGTAATCACTGGTACCTCCAGTGACAGCTGTAGCTGCTTTTGCTTTTGGCTGAGGCTGCTGGGATGGAGCAGCAGCCCTCCCACCTTGATGCTGGGTTGCAGCAGGTGTGACAACATGGCTGTCACCCAACACCCGCTGCTGCCGTGGTCAGTTCCGACCTGGAGGCCTCAGGTTTGGCTGGAATGACCCATAAGGATGCCAACCCTCCTCAGCACCAGCTGCAATCCAAGCCCTGATTCCTTATTCCCAGGCTTCTCTGCCTGGCAGGGGATCCCCAGGGCAGATCCTTGCTCAGGTCCCCCATCCATCACCGAATTAGCAATGGGTGCTGAATGGCTTGTTTGGGAGAGGGTGGAGGGCAGGGGCTGGGCAGGAATGTCAGCCTGCCCTCTGCAGCAGGCCTGGATATAGAGGGGCCATGGAGGAACTCATCTCTGTGTTTTTTTGGGTGGAAGGAGGTGCCATATCAAGCCAGGCAAGCAGGAGGGGGAAACTCAAGACACTCGCTGGGGGCTGCAGGGAGCGAGTTCCAGTACCCTTTATCCCTTGTGAATAATTCAGCTGCTCTCCCTGTGCATCTTCTTCTCCACTGGAGTCAGAGGGAGCAGCCCTGCCCTCCCTCCAACATCTGCCTGGCGATTGCATTACGCTACATCCTTGGGGTTTTTTCTGTTTGGACGCTTTCTTTCCCTTATATTTTTTTATCTGCTGACACCTCTGTAATAGAGGAGGTAAACTATTTTTCATTATCCTCTCCCCAGAACGTGGAAATCTTCAAAGAGGAGGAAGGAGGGAGACGAGCTCCTCCAGCCTCATTTCCCTACTGCTGCCATTCCTTGGCTGTTCATCACAAAATGAGCCCACACGCCCATTGCATCGTGGCACCGAGCCCGTAGTACGTTTTGCCTTTTCTTTTTTTTTTTTTTTCCCCTAAAATTATTTCACGTTGCAAACCTGGCCATTATTTCATGCTGTTTAAACTATATTTGTAGTCTTTGATCATACATAAGTAGACTGAAGTAAACTGCTGATAGTGAAGATATTGTTCTCTGTGTTTCTCCTCTCGCTTTGTTCATTTCATTATGCCCATAAGCTCGCACAAAATGTTCATTGTGGCGGTGTGCCTTTGTTATTAATTCTTGTGGTGCCCCACATATTTTTATGAAACGTGGTTCATTCACAAATAGAATGATTAGGGAGTCCATGCCAGTGTGCACTGGTGTATTTCACACACAACACACAATTATTTGCACCCCAAACACATATTTATCCCCCTAAACAGAGGGACCAAACCATCGCGTCCTATTTACGTCCTGGAAATATTTTATAATCCAGCTGCCAGGGATAATTGTCAAACTAAAATCTTGTTGACTTATGGACATATATTGCTGCCTCAAGAACTGGTGCAACAGCTCAGAGGCCCAGCTCCATCCAGAAATACCCCACCCAGGATTTCAAGGCAGGTACAACAGCCCAGGACATCCCACTTGACACCTGTGTGTCTCCTTATCCTTGGAACCATTATTTACAGGGAGGCAGAGGAGTTAAATAGAGCAGTAAGGAGGTTGGAGCTGATTTGTGATGCTGAACCCCAGCCTGGCTCCTGCTTCCTTCATTTTCAAGCCCCGTGGCTGAGGACACGGCCATGCTGGAGGGTCAGGCTTCCTTTCAAAGAGGACAGGTACCTAATCCCACTGACTGGCCTCGTTTAGTGGGAGACAGATGTCCCGTTCCCAGGTTGCTCTGCAAATCACAGCGAGTCACTCCATCAAGTAATTAAAAAGCTGCCCATGTGCAGGACGTGGATAAGCTTCTCTCCAGCCCTGACTCTGCTCCACGCCCGCGTGTCTGTGGTGTGTGCAGAGCATAAAGGTGTGATTTGTGCGTGATTTATCCAATGTATCTTCAGCCTAATTTGATTTTTCCTTATAATTTGTTATTCTAGATACTAGGAAAGAGAGAGGTAGAACACTCTCCATTTTTTCTCCTGAAAAACAGCGGTCCTGTCCCTCCAGCTCAAGTCCAGTTGTGCATGGAAAGTGAGATAGGAGGGCAGGTGTGAGGTGTGATGAGAAGAAGCTGCTGAACTACATCCATAGAACCACAGAACTATAGAATATCCTGAGCTGGAAAGGACCCACAAGGATCAACAAATCCAACTCCTGGCCCTGCACAGGGCAACCCCTTGAGCAGGGTGACTGGAAGAGGCCCAGAGCCATGTCTGAGCAGGGGACAAGGTGATCCCTCCCAACCTGTGAAGGAAAGATTTGGGATTTGGCACTGGAAATGTTGCCCAGAGAGGTTATGGTTGTCCCATCCCTGGAAATATTCAAGGACATGTTGGACAGGGCTTGGAGCACCTGCTGCTGTGGAAGGTGTCCCTGTTCATGGTAAGGGGGTTGGAACAGTGTGGTTTCTAAGGTCTCTTCCAACTCAAACCATTCTGGGATGATTCTATGATGATGATTTCCCTTCATGAGTGTCTCAGGTGAGGTGGGCACATGCTGCTGCAGATGTTCCCAACAGCTGCTTTTTTTTGCCCGTTGCAGAGGGGTTTTCCATCCTTAAATGGCTTAATTCTGATGTGTGGGGCAACCAGTACTGTGTGATGGGTTCCAGTCACTCAGCTTGCACCCTGTGATTTGTGTTTTAAAGCCCCAAACCCTTCCTTGGAAGGCATCTTCTCTTTCAAGCCTTGGTAAATACAGTGTCCAATTGCAAAATGCTGATATTGTGCAGCATGGAAAAGGCTTTTTTCCCCCTGAGTTTTATTATATACAATTGATTATACACCATTTTTCTCTCCTTCTGAAACCTGCACAATTGGACTCGTGTCGCCAGAAGAACCTGCTGTTACCCAGCCCCAGGGAGAAGAAACAGAGAACAGGAAGAAAGCCACGTTGTAAAGCTCTTAAAAGTTTTAAAAAAACATTTCTCTAGGAAACATCTTGCAGCTCTGTGTACCAGGGGCCTTGTGATTGTCACACAGCACTGGGGCCACCACAGCAGTGGGAGTGCACTTCTGTGTGAGCATTTCCAGGCAGAGATGAGCTCGCTGCCATCCCTCTCCCAGGCCTGTTTCCTGCCATAGTCAGGGTACCAGTGTCTTTTTGCACCTCACAACCTGCCAACTCAAGGGCCACAATGTCCCAGAAATAAGTGGAGACCACATGAAACTCAAGAATGGAATGTGTTTGGTGAATGAAGGGTTTGACTCCTGCTCTGGAGGCTGTGGAAGAGCAGAGCCTGGACAAGAGCAGAGATGGGGCAGAAGAGAGAATATCAAGCCAGAGACATGGCCCAGAGGTGGCTTTTTGGAGCCTGGGCTGTGCTTCATCAGCAGACAGGTCTGGTTGCCCAGTGCCAGTGGAGCTGTTGGCCTGGGCTCAGGGAGCAGAGCAGCCAAACAGAGGTGGCCACCCTGGGATTCACTGGCCCAGCACTGCTGATGTGGGTCCATCCTCCAAGGGCTGGGCAGCACCAGGTCTGGGCTCTCTGCACCTTGCTCCACTCAGAGACCATGAAAGAGCAGGAACACAGTGGGAAATGTGACATTAAGCTCTGGTGTGAGCAGGGAAGGAGCACGGGGGTATTTCCTGGGTGGCCAGAACCTCAGCAGATGCCTAAGGCCCTTTCCCTGGAGGTGATGGCCACCTGGCTGCCCTTGTGAGCTCTCCCCACTGCCACCAGCCCTGAGCAGCCCCTGGCTGAGCCACCAGCAGTAGCTGGGCCCAGCAGTGCCCCTGGCTCTGCACAGGTGACACACAACACCTTGCACTTGCACACAGAAGGGACCACCTGAAGCTCCACTCCCAGCTGGGCTGAGCTACAGCCACCTCACCATCTGGCTGCTCCCTGGGTCCTGCTGACACGGAACTGGCAGGTGAAGCATCCCCACCAAGCACCAGGTGAGCTGAGTTTAACTCAGAGACCACAGGTGGTGAGAATGACTTGAGCCTCCAGATGCTTCTGGGAGGAAAGGGGAGGATGATAAAAATATTCCATAGAATCCTAAACTCAGATTGGGTTGGGTCAGAAGGGACCTTTAAGGTCATCCTGTCCAACACCCTGCAATAAGCAAGAACATCTTCAACTAAAAAAACCCTCACTGACCTTATTAACACAAAAATAAGAATATGTAGAATAAGATTTGCCCTTTTTAGTGTGGGGGTTCAAATACTGGATCACAATTTGGGTGGTTATCGTGGGTTATTCCTTTATGTAAATGAAAAAGGAACCTAACACAGAGACAGCTTGTAAAGACCCAAACTAGCCTTCCTAACTGTGAGCATTTCCACAGCCTCCAAATTATCCTCTAATCTCAATTATATATAAATATAAATGCACACACACTATCCTGACTAGCTGGGAAAATCCCTGTGGCTGGGAGTCCCCAAATCATCCTCTGGTCGTGATTAAATACACACACACAAATAAATAAGTAAACAAGTAAATAAATAAATAATACATTTGCTTAAAGGAAAAAAGCCCAAGATTTTCTCAATTTTTTTTTCCAATCACAGCTGATAAATCATTATGATTTATACTGCAGTATAGATCAGCATTGCAACAGCTTTTGGACACCACAGTTTTGCTACCCACGAGGCTGAAAACACTTTGTGTGGCTGAGTTGTAATTTTAGTGACTGAGAAACACTGAGGGATTGGGAAGGAGCAGTACATACACACTTCTGGTGTGGAGAGTGGCCTTCCAAAAAGGATTTCAGGGTCGAATGCTGTCTGTGTTTACCCTGTGTAAATCAGGTGGAACTCCACTAAAGCTAATAGAGGTAGCCTGGTGTCAAGCCCACGCGGATAAAAGGATCAGGCCCTCTAAGCTTTAAAGTTATGAGTCTTTTCAAACTGCAGATCTACTGTCATCATTTCTGTGATTACTTCTCTCTTTTTTTTTTTTTTTCCCAACACACAAACATAAAATAGTAACAAGATTATCAGATTAAAGAGCCAAAGAACAGCCAGTTTATTATACTCTTGCATCTAAAACCACTCAAATCTTATACATTTCTTTCCCACTCTGCATCTTGAGGGCGGAGATCAGTATGTTTGTTTTTATTTGGTGGGTTTTGGTTTTTTTTAGTGGCAGCTTAGTATGGCTACATAAGAAAATAAAACAGCCATAATATTAAGAATTGCATGGTGCACTCAGCAAGGAAAAAACACTCCCAGATCCTCAGAAAAACCCTTCTGAACATTTCAACTTTAAAAAAAAAAATCTTTGCTTTCTTTCTGGAGAAGAAATGAGAGGACAAACAGAATGAAAAGGACAGAGCTGTTTAAAGCAAAAAATGTGTAAATGCTGCTGCATTCCTGTGAGAGGGGGAAAAAAACCCCACAACCCAGCACCTCTGCACCAGTATAAATTATTTAAATCAGCGATGGTTTGCGTTAGGGGTCTCGAACAGATTGCATAACTGTTGCACAACTAATGTGTACAAGTGTGTCACTAATTTAATTTTAATTTTACTGTATGAGTTTGTATAAGATCCCCCAGCTGTCATGTGCTCATCATCTGTCACAGAACTATCACTAAGCCATGCTGGGCTAAGACAGGATTATAAACGATGAACTGCCATGTGCTCTAAATCTTCTTATTTGCCTAGCCTGGAAGGTATGCCCTGCAAAATTTGATTGGCAGCGCACTGCGTTCTGTCGATTGACTTTGCGGGCCCCTCTCGGTTGGCTCCCAGTGGCTGGATTGAGTGTCACCTGCTGACTCCAGCACGTGCCTGACCCCAGCCCCAGCCCCGGCGCCTCGGTGGCACCCCGGGGCTGGAGCACTCCGGTGGCACGTGCGGCACACCAGGGCATATGGCTGGGTGCAGCGCCGAGCAACCGAAGCCAAGCAGCCCCCGCGCGGTTATTACGGCAGATGGGGGAAGCGTGGCATTCAATATTAAGACAGATGCCACCTCCTTATTCCACCTGTCTGGAACTTGGACATGGGACAGAATGAACTGTCTGCCTAATAATTAAGGAGACAAAGAGTGCATTTATGCAGCTCAGCGGAGCCCCGGCTCTGCGGCGCATGCACGGGAATAATTGTTGGCGATAACAATAAGGAAACGTAGAGCGGGGCTCATCAGATGTTCGGATACGTACACACAATTACAGTAGGAAACTGTACTGTTCCCAGCTGCTTTTGTAGCCTTTTATTTAGGCTGGTTGTGTATTAAGTGAAACAAGTTGGCTGGCATTATTACTATTATAAATAACGCTCTAAAATTACAGTGAAGTTCCCGAAATAACAAAGCGCCTACCGTTCCCCCTAACAGTCCCTGCTGCTGTTGTGCTGTGCCCTTTCTTGCAAATTTGCTCTTTGCTTCTCAGTAGTCAACTGTTTTTGTAGCAGCCAGAGAGAAGAAAAACATTCTTTCCAGGACCACTATTATTTTCGCGTATTTTTACACAACAATTTGCCCCTTTCTTTGGCGTTGTTAAAGGAAAAAAAAAAGGAAAAAGAAAAAGATAACTGTGTAAAAAAGAAGGCCTGGCTTCTCGGCATTTGTGCTATGTTACGTTTCTGTTATTTAATCCTGCTTAATTTGGAACCAATTATGGTTGGACCCGCCGTGCTTTGTGGTGGGAATGGTTGTGCTGGGGAGGGCTCGATCCTTCCTGGGTCGGAGCCTGGGCTCGGGGTGGCAGCAGGGCTGGGCTGGTGGCCCTGGCCATGCTGTGCCATGGCCCTGCTGCAGCCCACGTGCCCCCAGGACCCCGCAGAGTTTGGGGTCTGGGGTTGTGGCGTGGGCTCGGCAGCACCTCTGTGTTGGCCAGGCTTGGGTCTGAGGCCTCCCATGGGGCTGGCCCGAGGTGTGGACCCCATGTTCAGGGCGAATTCCTCTCTCCTAAGGGAAACCCTAATCATGGAAAAATCCAGTGGTGCTGCTGGCAGCACCAGTGTCCCTGTCGAGTACCTGCACAGCCCCCCGAGTTCAGTGGAATTAGGTGCTTGCACACAAAACTGAGCAGGTGTGGCTGGGCAGAGACATTTCTCTGTAGAAGCAATATGCAATTAATGCCTTAGATTGAGGACCTAAAGTAATCCAGAAGGTATTTTTAGTATCTACTTACCTACCTCCGACCCTCTTTTAAATGCCTTGTACTGATGTGATCACGCCCATCCTTAAATCTTTCTAATTAATTTTGTTCTCTTTTGACTGAATGAATTCAAAGGCAGCTTAAAAAAATCATCTGTGTGTCTGTCCCGGGATTTATCTGTAGATGGCAATTGGAACAGAGATGAATAAGTTGCAGAGGATGAAAATGCAGGAGCAAGTGTTAAGGGCATGTTTACTGTGTATACATTATATACAAGATTAAGGACAAGCAGAGTGCCTATTGTCTCAGCAAGCCAGGAAAGTGGGCTTTTATGTTTATATAGATACATCTGTATATACACACTGGCAAACATATATATATATATATATATATATATATATATATATATATAAAACCAAAACTGAATAATTTAAATTTTTAAGGCAGAAAGATTGTGTGCACACCACAGGCAAAGCTTGGTCCTCACATAGATGTGCATGTACAGGTATATACACTCATTTAGACATATATTCATTTAAATATTTACAGTATAATGGGACTAATTAAACATCATATATAAATGTGTGTATTTAAATATATACACGGATGGGTATGCTGAACCTGCCGTAGTTCTGTAATAATTCTCTAATTGTTTGTTGTTCTGTATTTCTCTTTTCTAATTTACAGCAGATGTATTTATACCAGACAGCTCGTCCTCAGGATAAAAACAACTACCAGATGTATCAGCCTCTCCAAAGCACAGAAATCACATGCAACAAATTACAAAAAGTAATCAAAGCCCAAACTTTTTTTTTTTTTTTGGTAGTAGTAGAAAAGGCAGCATTGAAAAAGACACAGATACATATTACAAGATGAGGATCAATTTGAAAAGATCCCACAATATCTGTTACCAAGAGCTTTGTTAATCTTTAAAAACCTAGAATGATTATTTATACGGGAGCTGTGAATTAACCAGGCTCTCATAAATAGCTCACAGGCACGTGTGTCAGGATTGTGCTTTTTGTTTTTTATATGTGTCTGCATTTGAGGAAAACAAAAAAAAAAAGAAAAAAAAAAAGAAAAAAAGAAGCTATTATTTGTTGATTTTTTTCTGTAACAATTATTTCAAATTAAAAGCCCATCTGACGAAAGGCATATGGATGGAGAGGGGGTTCAGTCCTAATTGAACAAACCAGGACTCGTGAGGTTAATTACAGATATTAACGCTGTTGTTCTTCAGCTTCTTGCCCTCACGAAGGCTCCAGCTTCCAAATGACCTGGCTCCAACAATAAGACTCTCTTTAGCCCATTAACTAATTGATAAAAATGTGAGTGTTTAGAATGAGTCTAATTAAATCACCGAGCCTTACAATTACGAGTCCATTTGGTAGCTGTCGGGAGATGGGTAACCTCAGCTGGCATTGTAGGCGAATAAAAGATAAAAATAAAAGGGAGCTTAACCAAAGATCATTTTGAAAGCTGTTCATTTGAAGACAAAGTACACATTTGCCTGAAATGTATACATACACCACTTCAGACTAGAGCAGTGTCTTGAAAAGAAAATGGAGCATTTAGCAATCATGATTTTTTTTTTCCAGTGCATGCATGAAATTCTCAACGGGCTGTGTGATGGAATGAGCTGCTTTTATAATCATTTCTGAGTTACAGGGAATACCCAGATGCTTTGAGAGTGCCCAAACAGTTGATATCAGGTACCTCCATGTTATTAACAATTTCTTCTCTCGCTTTTTCATAACTGCAAACTCTCTACAGGCTGGCATCCCTCCGTTCCTATTCTGGTTGTGGCTGCTGCTGCAGGGACAGTTTTCAGGTGTCCCATTGGTGACAGAGACAGATTTGTTCATACACAACACAGGTGCCATTGGTGAGGGAGCTGGAAAATGCCTGGTGTGTGAAGATTCCTGTTGAAGCTGTGCCTAATGTCCTAAGCATCACAGGCAATTTTCATCTCACTGTGTCAGGCAGAGATTTAGATCTGAGAAAAGGATGGAGAGGTGGGTGATGAGGTTTGTTGAAGTAATGGTTCCCACAGAAGGAATCCTAAAACTGACAAAGCCTTCACAGGTCAAAAAATAAAAGATGGAAGTTGGATATGACAAGAACCTATAATATAAAAAGAGGGATGGAGAAGGTGACCAGGAATGAGGATGCACTGTCTCATGGCAATATCAATCAGAATGATCATTTGGTGGATTCCAAAACAAATGAGTGAGGTCAAGTTTTTTGCTGCTAAGCTGCTGATCTCATTGACAAAGGAAGTTTTGGGTGCCAAAAGTTTAAATCATAAAGCTTCTAAACCAATCAATGGAATAAAAATCCATCCCAGACTAAAAAACTCAAAGATACTGTCTTTGTCTTGGGAAGTCTCTGAGCTGCAGATGTCTGGAAAATGGAACAAAATACAGGGAATTTTCACTGTCCACCCCACCTTTATGGTCTGCAGCCATTACCAGTAACAAGATGCTGGCATAAACTGGGATGTTTTTAGTTCTCTCCGGGACTGCAGTTTGTAGGGAGTTAAGGTGCTCCAGAGTGAGTGGCTGTAAAAAAGCATCCCCAGGATGGTGTCACAGGCACTCAAGAGGACTGGAAGGAGCTTTGCACAGCCTGTGCACAGCAGAGAGGGAGAAGACAAAGCTCATCTTGTCACTGAACACTTGGGGTTGTGCTTTGGGAAACCTGAAATATGGCCAGGGAGTGAACTGCACTTTTGGCATGTTTTGGCTCCCTGCATCTCTCCAAGGCAGGCAGCTGGAGTGCACCAAGGTTTGTCTCTGCCCAGTGATGAAATGGCCAGCACAATGATTTGGGGATGGTCATGTGTGGGATTCCCTTCCCTCAGGGGATGCCTTCCCGTTTTTTCCCAGGATGGAAATCTTAAAAATCCAAATCACAGTAAGACAGGCAAATCCCAAACAAGTTTCTGTGTCACTACAAAGAAATTCCCCGGCTTGCTGCCTGTCCTCTTTCACTGTCAAAACACAATTTTGAGCATATTCAGGGAACTTGGAGGATGAAATAATGGCGGTGTATGGCTTGACCCCACAAAGTGCTTCACATCATCATTAACACCAAATTCATTAAGCCACAGCTGTCAGGTGTCCTCTGGCTGCAAGTGCTTTCTGCAGAAGCAGGAAAAATATCTGTGCTATGCTAAAAAAACAGAAGAAGCCAACCCTCACCTTCCTTTCTCACAGCCTCTCGAATCTTTCTTCTTTGAATAAGGAAGTCTAGCTCAAAGATTATAGAATCACAGACTATCTTGGGACCTTAAGGAGCATCCAGTTTCTACATCCTGCTGGGAGGCCTTCCACTATCCCAGGTTGCTCCAAGCCCCATCCAGCCTGGCCTTGGACACTTCCAGGGATGGGCCAGCAAGAGCTTCTCTGGGCAACCAAGATTAGCATTGATCCTTCTCTTTGTTCTTCTGCTGCTGCTTCCTCCTGTCTCCACACGATGTCCTTGTAGATGCCTCTCCCCATTTCATTAGTGGGAAAACTCCCTTTGATTTCCTAGGCTTTGGGTTCAGGCCCCACAAAGCAATGGGCTGCTAACAGAGATCCTTTTCCAAGCAGGGCACCAGGCATGTGGCCACGGCTCTGGGCTCAGATGGCATTTCAGGTGTTGTGAGGAGGCAAGGCAGAGAAGCAGCCTTGGACCCAGCCAGAGCTTAGTTCATTTCCGGCTTTATCGATATTTAACCAGTCTTGGACGGGGCCCAGCAGGGAGCTGGCAGCCAGTTCAGAGCATGGAGCACAGGTGTGATGCACTCCTGCCAGTTTGCCTTGCTCCCAAGATGGGCAGCTGTGCTCTGCTGTGCTGCTTGAGGCTTCCAAGCAGCCTTCCAGGGTAGCCCAAGGTAGGGCCTGCATGCTTAGATTAGCCTTGGAATGGCAGGGACAAAGATAACCACGGGAAGATCCCGGAGAAAGGAAATGAGATCTCGGAGAAACGAGATCTCCTGGGTGCACCAGAACAAAAGGGCAATTCCAGGCATTGCTGCTGTTGGGGTGTCCAGGAGAGGAGCTGCACTTGCTGGCAACCCCTTGGAGAGACCAGCCCGGGAGCCTTTGCACAGAGGGAGCAGGCGCCGTGTTCCAATCCTCCAAGACTCTGACTCTGCCAAGCTCCAGCGCTTCTGCCGGCTCTGGGCTGACCCTCAGCCAAATGGCAGAGATCCACGGCTCAGCCTCAGCCAGCACTGGGAGAGGGGGAATGGCCCAGCCAGGCGCGGGAACTGAGGCACGGAGCTGGGACGTGGCACAGAGCTCCAGCGCAGGGAGTTCCCGCATCCCGGCAGGAGCAGGAATGGCAGGAGCCAGTCTGGTGGGATGGGAGAGGCTGGGAGGGGAGGAGGTTCTGGTCCAGCTTCTGCCAGAATGCAGGGGTTGAGTTGAGGCTCCTGGAGCTGCGCTCCAGATGTCTGAGTGTGCATTGACACCGAGATAAAAAAATCTCCGTGCAACTCAGTTAATTAGTCAAGAGATTTTGGTAGCTGAAAAACCTAAGGATTGGGGCTGGATGAAATGTATTTTTGCTTGTTTTTCACCTGCCCAAAATTCCCTGAAATTATTTCACAGTAGAGATACAGCTTTTGATAAAAAAAAAAAAAAAAAAAAAAAAAAAAACCAAACAAAAAAAAAAAAAAACAGTTTTAAGAATGAAATTTTGTGCCTTATTGTGAGGGCCAGCAGAGGGAAGAGAAAGTCTGTCATCCCATGGGACACAGACTGATATTTCCCAATTATTCACATTTTCTTCTAGTGGTAAAGGCTGCTTTCAAGTGGGAAGAGAACACTATAAAGTCCCACGTGTCGTAAATTTGTTTTTGTAAAAAAGCCTTGCAAGAGAGTAGAAATAAAATAAAATAATCTAGAGTGAAATAAAATAAAATAAAATAAAATAAAATAAAATAAAATAAAATAAAATAAAATAAAATAAAATAAAATAAAATAAAATAAAATAAAATGGTCCTGAAAGTGTCTTGGGTCAATCCCAAGGACAAATACAGACTGGGAAGAGAAGGGATTGAGAGCAGCTGTGCTGACAAGGACTTGGGGGTGCTGGTGGATGAGTAGCTTGGCACGACCTGGCTGTGTGGAAAAGAGAAGTCTCTAGGAAGACCTTAGAGAAACTTCCAGTACCTAAAGGGGCTCCAAGAGAGCTGAGGAGGGACTTTGGACAAGGGCCTGGAGTGACAGGACATGGGGAATGGCTTCCCACTGCCAGAGGGCAGGATGACATTGGGAAGGAATTCCTGGCTGGGAGGGTGGGGAGGCCCTGGCACAAGTTCCCAGAGAAGCTGGGGCTGTCCCTGGATCCCTGGAAGTATCCAAGGCCAGGCTGGACAGGGCTGAGAGCAATATAGGCTATAAAATTAGGCTATAACCCAGGGATAATGGAAGGTGTCCCTGCCATGGCAGGGGGTGGGAATGGATGAGCTTTAAGGCCCCTTCCAACCCAAACTATCCTGTATTCCATGAAAAGAAAAGAACAACCTGCTCAAAGAGATTTTTTTTGGGGTAGGTAATGGACTGCTACAAGAATTGGTATCTGGAACAGCATCCTTTTCCTATTTCAGGAATAACCCCCTCCTTAAACCTCCCACATCCCTTCCTGCAGACCCCCCATGCTGCTCCTCCTCTACACAGCAACAGCTCCCACCCCACTCCTGCTCTGCCACGTCACTGCTGTCACCAGAGCCACAGCACTGCAGAGCAGAGGGCTGGGCTGAAGGCTGGCCACACAGCAACCTGCCTTCTCCCAGGGAACTCCAGGAGTTTCAGCTTGATTGGATTTCATCACCTTGGATCACACACAGGATTGTGTCACAGGTGTCAATGGAAAAGCATTAAAACAGAGAAAGAAACATAATACAGCTCAACCACTGATTGAACCTCAGCCAAGAGGAGACACCTTCTGCACAGTAGAAATCTCTCTGTTTTCCAGGCAGAGGGGATGTAATACAGGAGGCTGAACCATGGGGGTATGCAGGGGGGAGTGAAATAATTTAGAAATGCCTGCAGCAATATCTGAATGGAAGCCCTACCCTGCAAGTCACTGTTTTAAAGATAAAGAAACTACTCACAAAAATAAAGTTCCAGACCTGGGCACATCTGGCATAAGGACAGGGTAATAAAGAAATGGCCCATTAAGGAATGAAATGCTTGTTTAGGATCGACCAGGGCTCCTGCTTTATCTCAGGACTTATCAAAATAATTGCTTGGTAACGTACTAAACAAATATTAGTGTGCATTCCACCATAGGTGCAGGGGAATGAAGAGAACAGGTTTCAATTTTAAGCATAACATCACATCCTCATCCTGAAGTCAACAGAGGTCATGAGCCAGTAACATTGGTAGGTCTTCAAATTACAGCATTCAAGGACACAGATCAGAGAGTTCTACATTTGTATTTAGGGGTTCTCATATCCTATAACCCTCACAGAACTGACCAGGTTGAGAAAATACTGAATACAAGGTCTGGATATACATTTAAAACCATTTGAAACCATTTAAAACCAGCTTCCCTCCATCCACCAACCAAAACTGACTTGCTCCTGACTTAACTTCCAAAGAAAATCAGCAAATTTCAAAATCTTGGGTGAGGTTTGCACCAAGACTTTTAGAAGGCCTTATTTTGAACCGGTCAAAGGCAAGGAAACACTGAGGAAATCCTTTTCAGAGGTGGATGGAAGTTGATTTATTTATGGAGAGCAAATGAGCACGTGCTGCATGCACAGGCACACATCCTTACACAGATTGGGAAGGTATAAAATATTCTCCCAGCAAGTCCAAAACACTTTCTCCTGCTCTGTGCAAAAGAGGAGAAGATCCAACCAGCCATTCCTACTCTGCAGGCATCTGCTCAGGGTTTTAAAAAAATCACTCCTTTGGTTTTATCTTTTCCTCCTTCTGCTGAAGCCCCATCCCACTGCTCTGCTGCAGTGGGTCACTGCTGCAGCTCTGTCTGCCTGCAGGCCTGCCCATCTGCCTCTGAGAATCTAGACTTGATCACAAATGTATTTTTAATGCATTGGTGAAAGCATTTACTTAAAATTATCTCATTTCCCCTCGGGGAATTTTCAATTAAACCAACACATAATAATTATTTCCTTTAATTACTCATCTCTGCTTACCTGGAGCTAGGTTACCTTTGCCCTGTTACACATCTGAGAGCTGTCAGATTGATTCATTAGTATTTATTTGTTTCCTATTTCCAAACCATAGAGACGTACCACGGGCATTTAAGGAAATTTTCAAATTTCAAAAAATTCAAAAGGAATTTTTTCCTCTTGGTGAGGACAGCTCAGTTCCTGTGCAGTGTTTGGGAGCCTTTCCCAATGCTGGTTGCTGCAGCCGTGGTGAATCACCAAGATTTAAAGCTGAGACTTTATCTTCAAGGCTTTCCCTCGTTGTCCCACCCTTCTCAAATATTAAACCCTCTGGGAGATGGGATAATGTTGATTTTTCCATTTTTACTCCCCCAAATAACCCATTAGCAATGCCCACTCCCACCTGTCCTTCTTGGATCCCTGCTGAGCCTCCAGCCCTGTCCAAACACCACCAAAGTTCTGGGGGTTTTGTCCATCTCCACATCCCCACAAAACTCCCCACAGCTCCTGAACCCTGCAGGTTTCCTGGGGGAGCAGCACACAGACAGTCAGCTGGGGTGCAAACAAGGCCTGGAAAATAAATCTTATGACCAGTATGCTAAATTATTTTTAATGAAACTGTGAATTTCAAGCTGGATCTGTCACTCCCAGCCCTGTCCACTGCCCCTTCCTCAGCAGGTCTCATCTGCCCCTTTCCAAACTCCCACCCAGACTCTGTTATGCTCCTCTTGGAAAATTGTGTATTGATGCCCCAAGGAGGAGGGCAAATAAAATCGATGTCCCTTACACTGCTGAGCAGCCTCAAGCACTGGTGAATCAGGGAAAGACTCTGTGACTTCTACTTCCCACAGAATCCCCTCAGCAGGAAGGAATCCAGGTTGAGTTGTTTGTTCTTTAAAGCTGAGTTCAGAACCTGAGTGTGATGCAGTCATGGAGAGCGCGCTTTCTTGTACCAAAGGAAGCAGAAAACAATACAAATCTAAATACTGCCAGCCCTTCAATCACATCCTAAAATATTCTGTGTTTGCTCCCTGGCAAATGCAGCACTGGAATAAATTTTCTGAGGCACTAAAACGACCCGGTCAAAGAACCTCAGTGTCACCATGGTACAAAAAGCACATTGCCACATCAATATATCCAGAGAAATTCTGTTAGAATTCAGTTTTAACTGAAGAAGTGGGAGTTTCTTTTACAATGATCACAAATTACCACTTAAAAGCAACCGCCCCCACCAAAAAGGGTCAAAATTCCTCTGCAGATAATTTGGTGAGGTATGGGTCTGTTTGGGGTTTTTTAATTTCTTTTTTTTAGGTCATTTGACTGTCTTCTCTTTGAAACAGCAGCATCAGCCTTCATTAAAGCAAGGTTCCCCAAACTGTTTTCCAGTTGAAGAAATGTCATGCAAATCTATGTGAACAGAAAATCCTGGCAGGCAACAGAAAAAATGAGCATTGTCTGCAGCAACCAGCCATCCCACCCCAGGAGCTCTCCAGGAATAATGAAAGGTGCCACGAACAGAACATCCTGAAGGTTTCACAAATAAACTTCCAGTAAACATGACTGAAGGGCTCACATGTGTGAGGCCTCTCATGTCATAGGCATTTGCAGGATCAGGGCTTACGGAACCAGGACACTGGGGGAGTTAGGAGATAATTATCCAAAGAGACCTACAATAAATATCTGTGGGCCAAACAGCACCATATGCACTGTATATTGATTTGGTAGTAAAGGGATTACTTGAGTGGTAGTGTCTATCCTGTATATTATTCAAATACAACAGATGGGAAATTGGCATGCCATGTAAAATACAAAATTCAATACTCACCCAAGTGGGCTGATAAATTATCATAAACCATTTATGAATATCCCTCAACCATGAAGCCTAATAATAAAATAAAATTAAAAAACGCAACTCTCAGCCCGGTTCTATCAAACTGCAGAGACGGAGGCGTGTGCTGGAATAAGGGCCCTGCTCTTCATCCAGAATGAGCCAGGGTCTTCTTCTGCACATGGAGAAGGTCCACCACTACCAATGATGAAAGGAAGAGTCCTTGATCCCATCCTGGAGAGGAATGCCATCCTGAGAGAGGCTGGCAGGAGCTGGGTGGTTTAAAAGGAATAAAGCAGGAAATAAAGAGGAGAATATTTTCACACACTGCTTTTCATGAGCAGTGAGTAAATCAGGCAAACCAGAGCTGTTGGATTGCATGGGAGTGGGAAGAAGATTCCCTAGTCCTGGACAAAGATATCAGCATAATGAAAGCACCATGACTACAGGATTCATGCAGAATGTTTCCCCTAAGGCAGCCAATGCAGCACAGTGCTCTCTGATCGCCCTCAGCCTGCTGAAAAGGCTGCTGAACAGACACTTCAAAAAACAAATCTCTAGCAGGGGATGGTATCTTCAGCTTTCTTTCCAAGCAGATTCTTTTTGACAGTGGTCATCAGGTGGGCAAGGACAGTATTTTGGACAGTATTATTTGGACATTGGGTGTATTTTGAATATCAAAACCAAAAGCCAGGTTAAAAACAAGCCTCCAGTCCCCGATACTGGGCTCTTCACATTCCAACAGAGAAGGGGCATGGAAACCATTTGTTGCCTACTTTGAACTCCCCGAGCATGGATCATACAGAAATTAAGAATTCAGGGCAAGAAAAATATTTGGAAGCCCAAAGGAAGTTGTCTTCTGATCAAAGAAAACTTTTATCCTGGCTGTGTGGGGATAAAATTCATGAGGACAAATTTGAAACTGGGGTCAAAGATGGGGAGAGAAGGGAGGCTTGAGCATTGCACCTCCAAGAATTCAAGCACCTCAGCTATTCTGGCTTGAAAAATAGGGGGAAACAGTCTCTACCCAGAGGGCAGAATTCAGCACAGTGTCCTAATCGCAATTTCTGTCTCACAGAGGACAGCTCACACCGGGTCTTAAGTGGGCAGCCCAACTGATACGTGAAAATTAGGAATATCCTCTGTCTTCCTTCTGTTAGTTTAGATGCCTGATAGACTCTTTTGTCTAGACTGAGTTATTGCCTGTTCCTGATAAACCTATCTGTAAGCTGTTAAGAGTATTGACAGGAAGTTAGCCAACATGGCACCATCTGGAGCAGTCTAGCCAGTCCCCATGACCATGGCTAAAGATGACCCTGCCTCAGGGTTATTAATCAGAAAAGGAAAAATTACCCCCCCTCCAGACACACATTTACACAGCTGAATCATTCTAGGAATAATAATAATAATAATAATAATAATAATAATAATAATAATAATAATAATAATAATAATAGCAATGAAACTGAAGATCTCTAAAGGTCTTGTTCTCCAGAAAACAAGTCCTTTGGAAATGCTGCATGTTTGTTCTGCAGTATGTGTAGTTGTATCCAAAAAAAGGTGCCTAGATAAAAAAAAAATAAATAAAACCAAGGCTTATTGTGAGTAGTTTTGGACTAGAAAAAAATTAAAGGCTTGCTTTCACCCATAGACAAGATTTTCAGAATGAAGCGGAAATAATTCAGGAGGAATTTATAGTAAGGGGATTAATCCTCGAACGACACACAAAAATAAATTACCTGATTTTTTTTTTAGTATTTCTTATCATCCAGCAGCCTCATTCTGCTTTCTCCTTGGAAGAAATGCCACCTGTTAGATCACCAAAATATGGATTTATCTCTTGGTCTTTGGAAAAAGCAAACCCACTCGGTTTTGCTCTTCAGGGGTCAATTCAGTGTTGTGTTTTGCACTCAACTCTGCTCTGTCTGTAAACTGGTGCATCTAAAAAATGTCACACTTACATGCATAAGATTCCTCTGCTAAAATCACTGCAATCCTATGGAATAAAAGCTTCTGCAGTTAAATTCCAAGAATTTAGGGGATGAGTAGGCTGGGATGCTGGAATTGTCTCCCTGGTTTTATCACTGACCTGTTCTGTTAGCCAGGACTCTTCTCTCAGGTTTTATATCTAATTCCCTGCATTTTGCCTGCTTTGCCTATAGAGAACACACAGTCCTTGAGGATCTCTAAGGCCCAGGCTCCACTGGGGCCAAAAAATCCCTGTCCATAAGATAATCAGCAACTGCACCTTTCATTACAGGTGTGCGTGCTCGCTCCTCCCGCAGAGAGACAAGGGAAAGGAAAGGGAAAGGTGCAGGTGCCCTTCCATTGAAAGAGGAAACAAAGAGACATCCCGAGTCACCTCCTGAATCCATCCCCCGGGATAACAGTGCTGGGCAGGGCTGTGATTCAGAGCATCTCCCTCCAATACTTAACAGACACAGAGAGACATCACAGCAACTTCTCACGATGATCAGCCTTGGAGGCGAAAATCTGATTCGTGCCTACAAAACATTTTCTCTAGCAATCACATAAAGCAATTATTTGGGATTTCATCCTTTTCAAGCCATCTCTTTCCTCCTTCCACTTTTCTTCTTTGCCCAGCACACGAGAATCACCAGATTATCAACACAGAACACCACCAGAGACCCTCTTAAATCCGTGGTAAATGAGTGTCCTGACTTTCAAGACCCTGCAGCTGTCCCTGCTGATCCTGCTTAGTCTAAGGCAAAGACCTCAGTGAAGCTCCTCTGTTCCCCTTTTAAACACTGGCTTGAACTTTGGGACCCTTGGGCCATGGGCTGGGTATTTGTCTTTGTCCTTGGCACTGAGGGTGCAGAGCAGAGTAGCTGCTGGCACACTGCTGACCTCAGTTTTGCATCCTGTGCCCACGAGAATGGGAACCTGGCCCATTCTCCATCCTTTCTGAGGTGACACCACCCCCAAATCCATTCTTTGCCTACTGGTTCTCCTGCCATCTTTTTTTTTTACAATAAGGATTTCGGGCTCTGAACTTCCACAGTCTCAGTTGCCATGCAAACTGGGTCCTTCCCATCCTCCCAAGAATAGAAACTTCCACCTGTAGCATTCAATTAGCTTTCAGTTGCCTGATCACATCAACACAGGCTTTTCTCATGTCCCCATTACTTTAACCTTTGCTTTACATGAGACAAGCAATGCCACTTTTGTAGCTGTGTAAGCTCTTGCACCCCAGAGTAGCAGGGCACTAATGTGCCATTACTATAATTAAGAAATACAGGACTATTCAGTGGCAAAAAAAAAGAGGGGAAAAAAAAAAAAAAGAGAGACAGAAAGACAGAGAAGCCCCCTGCAACATAATTGGTCACTGCTATGAATCTTTACTCAGGGGACAGATAGCACGACCAGAGGTAATAGCTTACACACGTATTCTTGAGCTGTGCAATAGATGGAAAAGTGTCCCAGATGGATTGGGCAGGGGCTTAGTTCCGGGATTATGATGAGACAGTGGGTAATTATTGAGTGGCATTGCCTCAGCGCTGATTATATCTGCAAGCTTGTTCCTTTCCTTCAGAGGAAAGCATTGATAAAGATAAACCATGCTGCTCTATGTCCTTCATGTAGCACAAAACAACACATTTCAATCTAACAGGATCAGGTCTCCACTTTGATCACAATCTGTTACCTAGATGTCTTTGCAAATTAATCAGCCCTGCTTGTTTAGCTCCAGTCAGTTTGTACTGCTAAATTAATAAATGTACTAGGAGCAACAGAATACATAATTAAATTCTACAGTTTAATCTCCACATAATAATTTTGACCTTAGTCTGGGGCCTCTGTTATAGCCAGCAACACATCGAATAGAGGCAGACCTTGCAATGCAGCTTACACTAACAATCCACCTTGAATGATTGCGCAGGGGCACCGCAATCAAGAGCCACTAAAATCAGAGGAAATTAGGAAAACAAAATTGTGGCTGCAGCTCCTGCCTATAAGAAACAAAAGGGAGTTAATGTACCACAAGGGCACGCCTACCAGATTCACCTAATTCAAAAACAGAGAAAAGTGCTCTTCCTTGGTTCAGTTAACCAGAAATATTTTATGTTTCCAGTATCTGCTTCAAACGCAACCCAGAAGAGCAGAGGATGGCTTATGTTCTTCCCAGGAACACTTCCAAACTTGTGGGAGAAGAACAGGTCGTGCCATTGGAAGGATTTTCTGTGCTGGCCTTGTCAAAGGCAACACCATTGATTTATCAAAGCTGTTCAATATATCTGTATTTAGTGAATGCCTCTCTCCCCTATTCTGTACAATTTATATTAAGATCTGTTCTCTGCCCACTAGTGGGAATTCAGGAACTGTCCCCTGCATTTTCCACATGTGCACCAGCTACAAAATACCCAAAAACGATCAGAGATGTCAGAGATTGTTTCAGTAACAGAGAGAGATACCTGCTGAAAAACTCCATGAGGAAGGGCAGGGGGCCAAGGGAGCCTTCACCTTTAAACAACCCCTAAAAAGGGAGTTACAGGCTAAATGTCAGTGTTTAAGGCTCTGCATCCCCATTGCACCTTCAGGGACATCCTAAATCATTGACTGAGCAGATCCATCCACATCTGCCTTCCCTATGGACACAGCAATTCATGGGTACAGCCACACTACTGACAACCAGCACAGCCAGCCAGACATCCTCATCTGTGAGCTCAGCACCTTTCCATGAGGTTTCTGACCTCCCCAAAAATTGTGTCTCACTCATGTACAAGGAAGTACAGACCTACACAGAAAATGTGGATCAGAGCTCCCACTGTGTGCCACAAATACTGTTTAAAATGTACATTCTCATGCTTTGCTGCTAGTGTTGTTTTCTGGCTGCCACACAGTGGGAGGCTCTAACATAAAAAGACAGAGGTGAAAAATCAGAAAATGCTAAAGCTTGGTTCAAAACCAGCCTAAATCATTGAGATCCATTGGTTTTGACTGGTTGTTTTGGGGCTAGCAGACTGGAGGCATCTAATGGATCAGTAGAACTTGTTCCTGTGTTGCAAAGCCCTGTTGTGAATAATAAACTGAAACACTTGTTTTAAAAAGCAGCACATTGAAGAAATAAAATCAGAACAACAAGAAAAATACCTGGTAGTAATTGTTGTCATGCATTTCCTTTAAAATATTTTAATTAAAAGCCTGCCTGAATGCAGACTGAACTGGAAACTGGTTGGGTCAGATGAAGTTTCTAGAAGTTCCCAGCCTGTAAGGATGCCTTGGTCTAATGGGAAGCAGCAGAAAGTATAAGGGGCAGACCTGTAAAATGAATCATAAAATCACAGAATCCTCTAGGTTGGAAAAGCCCTCCAAGATCACCAGGTCCAACCATTCCCCCAGCTCTGCCAAGGCCACCACTACCCCATGTCCACAGGTGCCACATCCACATCTTTTAAATCCTTCCAGAAATGATGACTCCACTACTTGTGCCAGTGCTTGGCAGCCCTTTTGGTGAAGAAATATTTCCTAATCTCCAATCTAAACTTCCCCTGGCACAGCTTGAGGCTGTTCCTTCTTGCAAAAAAGAGGAATCACAATGCTTGAGAAATGGCAACAAAACCTGCTGAAAGATAACAGGAAAACAGACAAAACCACTGTCCCCAGGCACATAGGACAAAGATTGTCCCTCCTGAATAGGGCTAAGGGAACGATCCTCCAGCCCAGCAGCTCTTGTTAAGAATTTGGATAGATGGATGCATGGAGGGAGTTATGGCCTAGCATAGAGGGTCTCATGAACAAACAGAGATATCCAAAATGGAGATGTCTCTCTTCAGGCTGTTTATCTGCAGCTCCTATCAATAAATGGAGTGAGAGAGAGAGAAAAAGAGAGAGAGAGAAGCACTTCTACAGTCTGATCCTTCTGGTGTCCACCTTAGTCACCAAAGCTCAGATGATTCCCGTGTCTTGATCTTCCTGTGTCTCCATCCTGGTTTGTTGCCTGTCAAATCCACCCTGTTCCTTGAGCCAGCTCTCACAGACCACTGTCCCCAGTGCTGCATGCCAGGGAGGTAACAGAGAACCACAGACTCACATGGAATCAGCTGGGTTGGAAAAGAGCTCTGAGATCATCGAGTCCAACCCATGACTGAACACCAACTTCGTCAACCAGACCATGGCACCGAGGGCTGTAGTCTAGTTTGCCTAGGCCTGTTGCTTCTGAGTTTCTAAATACAGTTTCTTCATGATGTTTTGGTTTAGGAAGGCCTGGTTCTCACAAGATTTGATATAAACACTGCCAGAGTTTTTGTCACAAGTTTAATGTTTTGGATTCTTTTCTGTGGGATGGATTTTCTCTATGTCTTTTGGTTTTGGCCAGTGGGATGAAGAGTTCTGGCACTCTTCCTACCAATGAGAGTGGCCTGTTCAAAAAGATATAAAAGGGGGTCAGTTGTTTGAATAAAGATTGGAGTCAGAATCATTGTCAAAATGAGGAATTTGTGTGTTTGTTACTCCCACAGCAATAGAGGGCCACATCCAAGCCTTTCCTCAAACACTGTCGGGAATGGGGATTTTACTGCCTCCCTGAGCAGTCTATTCCCAACATCTAATCACTCCTTCTGTGAAGAATTTCTCCCTAATACTCAACCTAATCCTCCCCTGGAGCACCTTAGGGCTGTGTCCTCTTGTCCTGCCCCTTGCTCCCTGGGAGCAGAGCCCGACCCCCTATGGCTGCACCCAAGGAGCTGTGCAGAGCCAGAAGGTGCCCCCTGAGCCTCCTTTGCTCCAGGCTGAGCCATTCCTCGTGCCCCAGACCCTTGCCCAGCTCCATTCCTTTCCCTGGACACGCTCCAGCCCCTCAATGTCCTTCCTGAACTTCCAGAGCTGGACATGGCACCCGAGGTGTGTCCTCAGCAGCCCCAGCACAGGGGAAGGATCACTCATGGTCCTACTGCCACGTTATTCCTGATTTGAGGAGGGAGAAGACTGAAATCTGATGACTCCATGCCTGGAGCACTGAATTTCTCCTCTGCACAGAGACCTACTGATGGTAAATTTGTGTGGTGGTTCCTCCAACTCTGGCCTCACAGCCTGATACCACACAGCTCTCAAAACATCCCCCTGTGCCCATCGAGGCTGGATAATGGCATGATAGATGAGGAAAAAACCAATATTGTACTAAATTAACATGATTTACAGCCTCTCATACCACAGAAAAGCATAAATCACCCTAAAACAGCCATGTCTCAGATCTTGTTGCATTAAATACAGTATTGAGCAGAACTGTGTCATTTTTCATGTGTGCTCTGTGTAAAGTGGCACAAACCACCTTCCTCCTTACACTGAGTTCATGCAAGAGTCACAGAGATAGGATATAAACAGAGAATATTCTGAGTTGGAAGGGACTCACAAGGATCATAATTTATCTTATTTACTAAAACAACATTATGCACTATAGAAGGGTGACCAGAACTTCGTTCTAAAGCCTCATTTTAAACATCTATAAAAACAGCACCCATGCAACTAATTTATTTATAGCTTACAGTTTATATTAGCAATTATTACCAAGCAGAAGCAAAGCACATTAAATTTAAAAGTTTACCCTTTTTATAAAAAGGAGAAGAACTGAAAAAACAGAACTAAGAAGAAAATTTTGTATTCTTAAAGAATAAATAAACTTCTAACACTGAAAGGACAATTCAAGCAATCAGCCCTGTTCACCATTTATATCAATTATAAATGTAAAGATCGACTATAATATGGAAATCTCTGGAGGTCAGGGGTATTAAAAATATTATGCAGAATTGTCATGCACTATTCTTAAAAAATAAACTCCAAACCTGTGAGTAATGTGGGAGCAGATAAGCATTTGCAGTCAGGTTGTTGATCCAAAGAGAGTAATTAAAGAAGGTGAGGTCTAAACTTGTCAAAGTCATTTTGCCCTACTTTCCTATTTATAGGTTTCAAAATGGAAAAAGCCTTCAAAAGGATTTGCATCCTAGCTTCCCTCTGTAAGATCCTTCTGCAAGAGATTTGAGAATTAGCTGCTGTGCCTGCAGTATATTAAAATCTTTGACAGCCATCCACTTGGGGAATCCCTGGGAAAAAAAAGAAACAACACACACACACACACAAAATAACCACCTCATTTTGCTTCAAAAGGTTCACAGTATCACTTGAAAGTGGAGAATAAATCACTGTCCTTCAGAATTGTTCTTCCATCCCGGGAGGTCCTGCAGAGGGGAGGGTGTGTGGAAGTGCAGCCCCCACACCTTGTCCTGCTGCTCACCTGCTCCAAAGGTGTCTCCTGGCCCTGGGCCAGAGCAGGGAGGAGAGAGCAGAGTCACCTCCTTCTCTCTCAGTGTGGCTGGCCTGGATAAGGAACAGATCCAGTCATCTTTCCAATCTCAGCATCACAGAATCCCAGGATGGTTTGGGTTGGGACCCATCTCCTTCCATGCCCTGCCACCTTCCACCTCCCCAGATTCCTCCAAGCCCTGTCCAGCCTGGCCTGGAACACAGAAGTGCTGTATAAAAACAAAAAAAGACAAGTTCCCAACATCTCTCACAGAAATTCGTTTGATAACACAAGAGAGTATTGGGGTTCTGCTCTGTTAAAGACAAAATATTCTTTGAGTGAAATCTTCTCGACTTTTTCCTGCACCAGTAAATTTTAAACCCTCTTTAAACTCAAGGCTCTGCAAGACAATCTGGTGACACAGCAGTGGTAATGTGTTGATAGAAATGTTTTACATGAAAAAGAAAACAAGTTTTTAACCTTGAAAGCTGAAAAAATTGACATTTTTTTGTCATTCAGTATTTTTGACAAAGCCAAGAAAAGTCCATCTTGAAAAAAATTTAAACTGCAATCCTGATTAAAAAAAAAAAAAAAAAAAAAAAAAAGAAAAAGAAGAGAAAAGGAACTGCTTCAGTGTGAATTGTTCAACTGCTACATTCTCAGCTATGAAAAACTTGCTTTAAACGGACGCTTTAAACATCGAGTTTTCCACTTATCACAGATAAAGAACTTTTCTTTGAGCAGCTCTCCAGTAGACAAGGTCTGTGCTTTTAAAAATTGACAGCTGAGCCTGGCTTTGCCCTGTGACTTTGCAGCTAAAGGCAACCTCTGGCTCCAAATATATTCTTATGTCTCACAGGTAAAAGAGGAAATATTCAGTGGGCAGATAGGTGTGTGTTGTGGGGACACCACGTTAACACAAAACATAATTTTTGCCTTCCACTTATCTCAGCTTCCTTGTGCCAGGCCATAAAAAGGCAGGGAGCTGTCAAACTCCCACATCACAGCTCTGCAAGCAGATAAAGAACACAGCTAAAGTGATGAAAATTAAAATATTTTGGGCAGCCAAGGGAAAAAAAAAAAAAAAAAAAAAAAAAAAAAAAAAAAAAAAAAAAAGCTGACTCATTTTCTAAACTGTTCCAGTTATTTGGAAAAATAAGTCAGTGAATGGTTTTGTTTCTCTCTTGTTCATTCACTCAGATTTACCAGCCATCATTACAAAGTTTGAGTGTTTCTCATCACAAGGATTAAAGGTGAGCTGACATGGGCAGATGCCATAAAAGAAACTGCTTCTTCTACCTTGTCACTTTGCAATCTTGAGAGACAAGCAATGCTTAAGGAAATGTGCTTTTTATGCCCACAGTGATCCTGCTGGAGAGAAAATCAGTGGAAAGTGTCATTTAGATAATTAAAAGTGAGAACTAGCAGAAACAGCATCCAGAAACACACAAAAAATATAAAATTTGCTCGGGGGCCTCTTCTGTTATTCTGTTTGTGATTTTGTGGACCAGATTTTTAGCTGAGTAACATGATGCAAGTCCACCCACAGCCAAGAGTAAGCTGGTTTGCAACAGCTGAACATTTAGTCCAGCAGCTTTATGGCATTTTAAACTCCTCCTTTGAATTCTCCCATTTTTTTTCCACTGCTATCACCCTTCCAAGAGAGCATTCATCCCACAACACCTTATCTACAAAGGGCTCTGCAGAAGATATGACCCTTGAATTCTGACTGGGATGGATTGGGAGGAAAGGCTGGCTGGCTTGCTACCCTTAAAATTATTTAGCTATTTTTTTTTTCCTTAAATCATAGCCTAAATTATCTGAAAGGGAAAACCAATGTTTTAGAAATGGAAAACCCACTCTCTATTATGTATTGATGCCTCTAACAGGGGATATCTCCCCAAACTCAGTCTCTCCCACTTGAGTTTTAAGTGGGCCTTCAATGACATCTCATGACATTCTGCATGCCTCCCAGCACCTCCTCACCTGTTTGCAGAGGTGCAGAGGCTCTGTGAGCCACATCCCCGAGACCTGGCCAATAAACACAGTACTTTTCACCCCAAAATACCACAGGTACCCCGACTCAGGAGCCCAAGGCTCTGCGAGACAATCTGGTGACACAGCAGTGGTAATTGTTGTGACAAGGACCCTCTGAGCAGTGTCACTGGAGGTGACAGTCACTGGCAGTCTCCAGCTTAGCAGCAAGGTCACCGGGGAAAGGCAGTTTCCACTAATGCTGTCAGGCAGAGCAATTGTAGGCAAATCTTTCTGTTCCCGAGTGACCACCAGCCTGGAGGGCAAGAGATGCCAGGAGGAATGACAGATAAAGCACTTAAAAAACCTCTGGTTTTCCTTCTAAAGTGAAAAAAAAATAAAAATTAAACGGCACAAGATAAGGAGAAAGGGGTTCTTTGGCATCTCTGGTAAGCTGGCCAATGCCTGGGCCTGGGGGGTCTCTGTGGAAGCAACCGGGACCTGCCTGGAGCCCTCCCTCCATCCCCATGCCCTGTCCTTGCCCCCCCCGAAGCCAAGGTCATCATTCCTGACCCCTTGCAAGTGAATAGGTGGGGGAAATGGGCAGTTCTCCTCGCAGGGAACTCAGCACCACCCCCTGCCTAGGGCACAGCGCTGCCCTTCCCCGCACACGCAGGAATTCGGGTCTGCCTCCCATGGCAGCCGCGGCACGGTCACCAATGCTAAGGAGACATTCATTTGGAAAGAGGATACTCTGCAGACTGATATGCAAATAGAGGCCATCGGCAAAGGGGGGCGGCAGGCAGGAATGAGGGCTCACACACACACACACACACACTGTGTGCTCTCCCAGTTCAGCCTTTCCCTGACCTGACCTTCCCTGGAGGTACCACTTTGCCCAACAGGTGATGTTCGGCTCGGTGGTCGGGAGGTGACGATGTGCCAGGAACGGGGAATTCATATCATTTGTATTCCTTTTCCTCTGCTATTCTGAGGGTTGAAAGGGCCACCATTTTAAATTTAATTTACAGGGTATACCGTCTATCTGTTGGAAACACGAGGAAGCAGACCTTGTCCTAGTATTTATCAGACACATGCCGCCCATCTGCTTGAGCTGGGTCGAGGAGGATTTGCTGTTAATCCTTCAGACCCATCTGCAGGGGGTTCAAAATGCTGACCAGAAAGCTAGACAAGATGAGGTTTATTTAATTAAAAAAACTGCTCCGGAGGTTACTGGAAATCACTCTGAAGAAGAAATAGCTTTTGATCATGTCACTTCTAGGGAAGGCAGGAGGGGAAGGGGGATGGGGGAGGCAAGGGCAGAGTTTTGCATCAAAATAACGCCGCAGCTATCGGTAAATAAATAAAATGACAGGGCTGCACCAAATAAACCTGTCCCCGTGAGGGGACATTTCTATCTACCTGTTACATCAAATGCAGGAATAACTAAGCCCCTGGCTCCAGTTTGGGTGTTTGGCCACCACACTGCAGGTCTTGGCCTCTAATCTGGGCAGAGTAGGGAAGGCAGAAATTGGGTTACTCGTGCACGCACACGCCGAGCACACACACACACACTCACTAATCTGCAGGTTTGTTTGCATGGAGCCCAAAAGAAGGCACGCACAACCTCGAAAACAACTCCAAAACCTGCAGCACTTTCGAGCCTGGCATTTCTTCTTTGCCTGCTTTTGGGAGGAAGCACAAGTTTCCGAGGAAGGTGGTTAAACCTGAGCTTTATTGCTTTAATGTTTAATTGCTGCTTTTCGTAATCGCTGTTCGAGATCCATTTATGTGGAAGTGAGAAACAATAAAATCCCATCTCCATTTGCTCTGCTGAAAATGGACATCTGTTAGTAACAATATTAATTCTAATGAAATATTATGTACACAACTGGTTTAATGCAGTGCTGCAGTTTGGGAGAAGTGGCTTTTTGTGGGAATAATCCTTATTCTTCCAACTCCTGATTGTTATTTTACAGCAATATAATGCATAACAATTCTCAAAGTAGCTTGGACAGAGAATTTGTCCCTGCCTCTCCCAGTGCTCTCTTTCTAATCAGATTCCTGTACTGGGGGTTACACAATAATTTTCTTTTTGTTTTATGTTGTTTGGATTTTTTTCTTTCTAAGCACAAACATCCTCAGGAAAAAAAAAAATAAAAAAAGCACAGAGGCAGAACTGAGCACCAATGAGAACAACAGGCAGCAAATTGCAAAATTCCTGACAATAAACTGTGAAAGAGGGTCTGGAATTGCTGGTCCTGTACCCAGCACACCAGTGAAATACAGCTCCATCTAGGGACAAGGTACATGCAGAAAAGATGGATTTTGGAAACCAGGGCCCGGAACAATGGGGAGATCTCATTCTCCTGCAGAGTGGCAAGCAAAGATTCATGCTGCTGGGGATCAGATAGCAAGAATTGTGCTTTGTGGCTGAAGATAACCTCTGAGCAAAGTAACTTTATCTACAGCAAATTATTCCTTAGCTTCCCATTGCAGGATTTGCTTCACCTTAGTCTGAAGCAAGTGGTGCTGGCTACTATCAGATAGAGGGGTGGGGGGATGTCTGCTTTGATTTAATAGAGAAGTTCCCATGGAAAGTGCTTGGGCAAAGTAAGAAAATCTCATCCGAGGATTGTGGAGACAGAAATTCACTGAATTTCTTTTATTATTACAGGGTTAACCAACTATGCAGAGATTTGACCACACAGATATAAGGTGTCTGATGCTTAGCAGGCCACTGAAATGGATGTTCTATCTCCTGGATATACTTCTTCAAGTTATCTCTGAGTCTTTTGTTCCCCTGAAACTTCCAATCCACATCTTTTTATTGTAAACCGGGCATTTCCCGTAGTTGTTTGTTCTCAGTCATGTAAATGAGACATTAACCCTTCCCAACTGTCCATTCCTGAGCTCACAGCCCAGGGCTGTGTGGGATCTGACACCCAGCCCCTGCACTGACACTACATCGCTGCTGCCTTATTTCAATTTAATATTTTTCCTGCCCATTACTTCATCTGTGGCAGCACTGACAGAAAGAATCGTACAACTGGCTGGAAAAGACCTCCAAGACCTTCAGTCCAACCTTTGACCAAAACCTAAACCCACTAAACCACACTGCAAAGTGCCAAGTCTGCTTGCTTTTGAACACTTCCAGGGATGGTGACTCCACCGCTTCCTTGGGAGCCAGTTGGAGGCTTAACCACTCTTTCAGTGAAGAAATATTTCCTAAAACCCAACCTGAACCTCCAACTTGATGCCATTTCCCCTTGTACAAACCCTAAGTGACTGCATTTAAAAGGTAGCAAAGCCCAATTTCCCAGTGCAGAGACTTAAACCACACACAGATCCTGTATTTACACATGCAGAGTGGAATTTGCACATGCAATTAAGTTGATTGACATTTTCTCACTGTGTAGATACTTCCATCAGCAAACATTTGGGCAAGCAGTCAAGTGAGTTATATTTTTAAATGCCTACCCTGGCATGCAGAAGGAAATGTCCCAGCCAGGCTAGGAAGCAGCAAGGACACAACTTGGACGAGTTCATCTGAGCACTTAAAATCAGAGAAACCTCAAGGCTGGGAACGCCCTCGGAGACCATCAGTCGTTAGCCCAGCACTGCCAAGGCCACCCTGTCCCCAGGTGCCACATCCACACGGTTTTTAAATCCCTCCAGGGATGGGGATCCACCACTGCCCCGAAGAGCCTGTTCCAGTGCCTGACCACACTTTCTGTGAGGAAATTCTACCGGATATCCAAACTAGACATCCCCTGGCACGACTTCAAGCCGTGTCCTCTTGTCCTGTCCTCTGTTCCTGGAGCAGTCTGACCCTCACCTGGCTGCCCCCTCCTGCCAGGGAGTTGTGGAGAGGGAGAAGTTCCCCCCTGAGCCTCCTTTGCTCGTCTTGTCAACAAAGGGAGTGAACAGGGAACCAGAGTGGCAGATGACAAAAGCCACTGGTTCTGGGAAAAGTGCCTACGAAGTGGTGTTAGAAGTCTCTCAGGAACAAGCGATGATCACCTGTGATGTCACTTTGGCCATAATTAGTTGGCAAAGAAAACAGCAACGTCAAAGTCACAGTGGTGCACCACAGCCCTCCTGTTAACAGAGCAAGGCTATCGATCCCATCACTCATTTATTTAGGAGATAGAATTTTAAACAGGAATAAGAACAGAGTTACCATCAAATCAGCTGTCAGCTGGATGTCACCCTAGGCAATTAGCATGCTCCTAATGTGCTACAAATTTTAAGCCCAAATTATGTCCTCAGATGCCTGCGTTCGGCTCACACTGAGTCTGCAGAACACAGGGTTTGGAGCACGGAAAGAACAGATCTGCAGGTAGATACTGCAGAGGCTTTGAACAATCAGCCCTGGCTGGGAGAAGAGGAATGGGAGAGGAGATCCACCGTGGCTGCTGCCAACAGAGCAAAAAGTGTGAAAACTCCTTCCTGCCAGAGCAAGCAAGCAAACCTGCAAATGTGCTGTCTTCTGCCCAAAGCAGCCCTGGGCATGGACTGTAAATACATTTGTAAGCACTACAGGTAGTTAGTTATTAATATTTCTGGGGCTGAACCTCGGCAGGTATAAGTCATTGAAATTCCACTGATTTCCTTGGTTCATACCAGCTGTGGCTCCATCTCTGTGTTATTACAAAAGACAATAAATCTCTTCTTTGGGCCAAATTTAGTCCCAGCCATGTCTCTGTGACTGGATTAATTCCACTGAAACTAACAGGGAAAAGTCTGAGCTTGTGTGTGAGAAATGAGAACAGAATGTGGCTGCAGCATTTGTTAAAGCAGAAAAGAAACACCTTCACACATATATGTGAATATATTTATTTCATGTTGGGCTGATGGAACGTTTTCTTTAGAATAAAGGGGAAACAAACTGCTTTCCCTTCAGAAAATGAGATTTCTCTCAAACCAAGATTCTCCACACAGGGAAAAAACGTTTCCCAAAAATGAGTCCTGGTCGGAAAAGTGATGGCTCTTGTTTTGTTCTACATCTGCTCAAGCCAGCACACTGCAGGCTGGAATACTTGTAATTCCCTCAAGTAATCAGCTGCTGGAAGAAATAAGAGCATGTTATAGAAGACACAGTTTAACCAGTCATGGGATTTCCTGGGATCACAGGAAACAGAGCTACAGCTCCTGCAAGCAAGACACTGTTCAGGCAGAGGCAAATGATGACCTGATTCTAACAAAAATATCTCATTTTAGCTCAAAATGTCAACACGAAACACTCTGACATTTGCAAATCAATTCTTTTCAGGAATTATCTGTTCCAATTTGAGATGAAAACAAATATGAAAATACCAGAATTTCCCATGGGACGGAAATTCTGTTTTTCAACGAGCAGCAGGAAGTATATCCATTGAGAGGTCATTTCTCTATTACAAAGCCACTGTTTTCTATGGCTGTGCCAAAATGCAAATAAAAAGACACTCAGGACTTGTCTCAAAGCTCGATGGCCACCTGCCTTCCTCACATGGAGATGCCACAAGGTCCTGACCTGCTGTTCCAGAGTACCCTTGTGTGGATAATTTTTTTTGTAATGCCAAACAGGAATTTTCCATGATGCAATTTGTGGCTGCTGCTTCTTATCCTTCCAAGTTTGTCTCCAGGAACAGTCTGGCTCTGTCCCCTCTGTGACCACGCTGAAGCCAGGTCTCATCTTCCTCTGGCCAAACAAACCCAGGGTTCCCAGGCTCTGTGTGCCCACCCTGAAGGCTCCTGATCACCTCTGCTGTTGGACCAAGGAGCCCCAGACTCTACTCAGATCTCCACAGGTGACAAGGGTCTGGCATTTGAACTTGCTCCCTGCACTTCTTTTCCTTGCAGCACAACCTGGGTTGCGATAGGTTTGATGGCATTGTCTAGCTCTTACCAGCACGTGGCCACACTCCTGTCTAGCATAACCCATTTCAGCTCTGTGGTCTTCAAAATGGAGCAACCAAAACAATTTACACCCAGTCTGGGTGAACCTGGCTGAGCCCTGGGCACCTCCATCACCATTCGTGTTCAAACACATGAAGCTGTGATTGCAAATCACAAACCTGCCTGTTCCAGGCAGCAAAACAACCAATGACAGAGCCAGTGTTCCTGGGGAGAACAGCCCAGTTATGGAATTCATGAGTGGACAGCAGCATGTGGAGCAGGAGATTGTGTGTGTTTGGCAGGGGGGTGGCACAAGAGCAGAGAGAAATGGAAAAGCAAACAGGCAAGGAGAGCAATATGTAATTCCTTGCACCAAAGCACACGGCAGTCATGCTACAAAGCTGTCTGCAAGGGAAATGCTAAATGCATTTTCAAGCAGCTTTTCATCATCTGTTAATGCAAAGTAAGAGCTGGAAACAAAAGAGGGAGGCCAGCTCTCTGCATACCTCCAGCCAGGGCTCCGTGGAGAAACAGTGGCATCGGGAAAAACAATCCCAAAGGCCAGGCCAGCAGAAAGTGCCCCACAGATCCAGTGTGAATAACAAGACCTGCACGTGACTGCCTTCTCTTGAGACCCTGATCATGAGTCTAGGCAGCTTTTTCCCCTCACACAAACCAGCCCACACAAAACATCTGCCCTGCACTGGGATACTTGCTCCTTTGGTCGTTTTTAACAGTTTCCATGGGAAGCTGTACCTTTCTTGCCAGAGGATGAATTCCTCAGTATCTTTGGTAGTCCCCTGCTTTCTTTTTACACCTGACCAAGGGAGGGCTTTTCTCCCCAGATAGCCATGGAAAGGCTTTCCCCAATTTAGCTTTGGAAGAGACCTTAAAATCCTCAGAGCAAGAAGCTCTTTCCAGTTATTCGTTCTACAGTCTCACCTACTGTTTTCTTTCTGCTCCAAAATATTCAGCCTTTGCCTTCCAGCCACCCAAACCAGACACCTCTGGCTACACCTTACTATCACAGCAATTACGCATCTCGTGTCTCCAACTTCTTTAAATAGAGCTGATTAATATTCAGACTTGGCAATCCCTTGATTAAACAAGACACCCACAAGAGAAGCCACTACTAGAGACCAGTTGCCAAACTGGAAATTCCCCGTGGGGGAAAAAAAAAAAAAAAAAGAAAAAAAAAAAAGAGAGAGAAAGAAAAGAGAAGGGGAAGAAAAACCCCCAACAACCCAGCTCTTTCATCTGCTTCCTATGAAGTCTCAGCTGCGTCCGTGTCACTGTGCAGAAGGCAATAAGGGACGATGTCGACAGATGGGGAGCTGAGGACACAATTCACCCAGCCTTCAAGAAAGCTTACAGTCCCATACTATACATTAATCCACAAGGTCAGTAATGGGGGGGGACACTAACCCGTAAGCAGATAAGGAATTAAGATGGAGGTAGCAGACAAAGAGGGCACGTCTGCAGCGTTCAGCGCCGAGCACGGGGGATCTGCTGGAATGTCACGGGGGGCACTGCAGCCAGCAGGGTCCTGGCCAGAGGCACAAGGGGGAGAAGAGAGCAGAAGGAAAGAAAAGGTGCAGGAGACACTCATCCAAGTGACAGTCAGTGCTGAAGAGGGAGTAAATTAATCCAGGATGACACTGACAGACTAGGATTAAGTAGCTCACCGATGTCATTAGGTTGCATGCACATATAGATGAGCTAACGAAGATAGGGACAATGCTTACCCCAAATAATTGAGGACACGGGGAAAAAAGGGTCAGGGGAAGGTTATAAAAATAGATTAGGAAGCTTCCAGAGGAGGTTTTCAAGCCAGCCCTTTTCTCACTTGCTCCTTGCTGAAATATCTATTTCTATTCTGCTGTCACCTGTCTGTGTTCCTTGTTTTCTAGCTCCTTTCCATCTCCTTCAGCCTGTCCAAAATATCAGTTCCTTTCCCTGATTTACCACATGTTGGCCTGCTCTCCAAACACCACGTTGCCTCCCAGACCTCCATGCACCCCTTGGAGCTTCATTTCTCTCACAGCAGCCATCACCAGGGTTCAGCTGATGAGAGGTTCTTGCTGAGAAATGTTAACTCAATTATCACACTATCTCACGGGCCCAGAGCAGACACAACCAGTGTGCATCACTTTTTTAAATGGTTAAGAATTTTAGGATAATCACTGAGCTCAGCCTGCTAAATACTGAGCTCTGGCTCTCTCTTGCCTGCAACACTGTGACTTTGTGTGGGACCAGGAGCATCACCTAAATTCTGCTGTTCAATTCCTCCTACCCTCTCCCAGCCTCCTAACTGCTTCACCTAAAATTTTCCTGGGGAGTTCCTCTTGTTTTGGTGGTGTGGCAGGCAGGGCACAGCCCTGTGAAACCAGGTGTGGTTTCAGGACCAATGTCCAACAGCATATCTGCCAATAAAGGGCAGGGATGCATTTTTCATCTTTGTCCTTCATACTTGTTGATATTCTCAAATTTTAATTATTCTCAGGGCTGAGGTACAATTCACTGCAGAGCTCTGGAGTGGGCACAGGGGAGGAGGTGCATGTGCATATTTGGAGTTGGGAACAGCAATTGGCTTCAGGTCCCACCTCTGAGCTCTCCAGGAGTAAGGATAGCACTGACAATAAAAGAACACAGCCCTTTTATTGTGTTGCTCCATCCATAGGCTTTTCTGACCCTGTATTTTCAGTTTCTTCCAGTGCTTGCCCATTCAGGGTACTCAGGGCTCTCTGCCAGCAAACTTTCACTCTCCCACACTGGAATAATGAAAGCTGAAGGCTGGTAATATTTACATCAATGAGAAACTGGGTTAAATCATGTTTGGTAAATTAAAAAATGATCAGTCTCACTCAGAGCTGGCAGTGAGATAAAACTTAACCATATATGAACCAAGCTGGAAAAAAAAAAGAGCCATTTCCCATCTAAGGTTATGGCATCTCTGCCCAGAGCAGGGGACATTCATCAAGCATGTGTGTCTTCTTTTGTTTCAGTTTTCCTTCCTCATGACTTGCAATTAGCATTTCTTAATGCAGCTCAGCTGAAGCCACCCCTAACAGAATCCAAAGTTGCTAACTACAATGTCATCGTGCACCATAACGAATGTTTGCACAGAGATCAATAGGTGAGGCCAGTGTTAATTGTTAAATTAAACATAAACATTGTCAAAACACATCCCTCGTTATTCTTCCACCTGATGACATGAACCTGGAGATCCCTTGGTGACCTTATATTCAGGCTTTGTGACCTTCAGGTGGTTGGCATCAGATTACCTTATGCAAACTTGGTGTTTAAATTGATCATTTTAGAAAACAGCAGATTGCAGAACTCCTGCTGTCTCAGAACGCATTTCTTTAAGAAATGCTCTCTAAGGAGGGTAAAAACACATACAGGGTTCTTGGGAATATTTGTAGTGTGCAGGGTGACATGGAGTTAGATATGTCACAGTTTGGCTGCAGCCTTTCACGGTAACATTTCCCCCCTAACCTGCCTCAATTATCCACTGGACTCACCAGCGACAGGAAGGTGCTGCAGAGCAGTGTTTCAGGTGACAATTGCCAGATGCTTTGCTGTCTGGTGGGATGCTGCTCCTGCTGAAGTCACAGGAGGAGTCAGTTCTGAGGACAGGCACCATGGATGGTGCAGGAAGTATTTACTGGTGAATGTAAAAATTGCTGTGCTCCAACACAGCACAAGCACCCAGCTCTCAGTGACGAAGTGCTGTTCCATTCCTTGTACCAGTGAACAGGAGCTGATTCCTGCCCTGCCCCACCTTCCTACTGTGCTGCTGCTTTCAGGTAATTAGAGCTTGCCAGAGGCTGCACAGAGCCTAAAATAATTACTCTGACATGCATTATCTGTCATGTGCATCTTAGGCACTAAATTTCCTGTAGAATTAGGAGGGCTGCTCCAAGTCTGGGCACTCCGGTTCTTTACACCAGAGGGAGCAAAACTGCCCAGATTCCAAGAGTTTATCAAACACCATCTTAAAACTATTGGATTATTCCTGTCCCGCTCACACTGGCAGGGTCTGCTGCAGATCCCCTTGCCTCTGTCAGTGAAAAGCTTCCCTCCAACTTCCAGCCTTGATTTATTCAGAGCCAGTTCCTGCCTATTTGTTCTTGTGCCAGCATTTCAGCTTATATAGCTCTTATCCCTCCCTAGTGTTTACCCCCCCCTCGGTGCATTTCTGGAGAGCAGGCCTATCTCTTCCCAGCCTTCATGTTATTAGGCTGAACAAGCCCTGCTCTTTCAGCCTTCTTTCATAAAAATAGGTTCTCCATTTCCCCAGTCACCCCAGTAACCCTGCCAGTCTGAATCTTAAACATGGGCAACCACAACTGTCCCACTTGGGTTTTCCTCCGTGCCTCCTGCAGCAGCATTAACTCTGCCACAGCCCTACAATAAAATGGAAATATTCGAGGGCTGGGCTAGTTCTGCTCACAGCCAGGTTGCACAGTGGCCCATCTCCATTCCCTAAGCATTTAACATAGTCTTTCTCTACATCTGTCTTTCAAACTGAAGAGCCCATGGTTTAAGGCAGCAGCTTCTATTATTGGTCCCAGAGTGCATTGCCTTTGTACTTGACAATACCCAAATTCTGTGTGTTGATCCCAATCAACAACACTTCCAAATTTTCTGTCAGCTGTGTGTTTCATTAGCTCAACAAGCAACTCCATAACTGCTTTCCACCTCCTCGTTTCTTCTTCCCAAGTCACCTTCCACCCTTGCCCCTTCGAACACGCTTTGACCCGTGACAGAACACTGCTTTTAATCCTCCCCTTCTCCATCATCTTCTCATATTCCCTGCACAGCACAATATATTCAATTCTTCAGAGGAACCCAGCTAGTCTGGGGCATGACACTGTTCTTAACTTCACAGAGAAAGCTCTCCAAGGATCCCATATTCCGTCTCTCACAAACCCAACTTACATTTATCCCATTGTCATGTGCCTTCACATGTTCAGTCACTTAAAAAGCTGCTCTAAAGCACTGCATAGTCTTGAGGTACAGCCAGGAGTTTCCCTAATCACTTTTCAACAGCTGCTCCATCCTTTATTACAGGTACTGTGTTTGCTACTTCCCAGTCAGATGCTCAGGGCAGAGTACTCAGGCTTTGAACAGTTTATTGAGAGTCTTTGCCACAGGAATGGTGATTTCATGTGGCAGTTCCTTCTCCCTCCTGGGGCTCATCTGATCCTTCCACACCTGAACACATGAATTGCTTGCAGTTCTGCATGTTGCACATGGCCTTCTCAAGTTTTACCCATTCCCACTCATTCCCATTATCCATCTTCATCCCTAGGGAAAGCCCAGGTAGTGTCTCTTCAATGCCTGTGTGACACACACTAATCCCTAACCCATGCTCCATGGTAGACCCATCCTTTATATTTCTTTAGAGGGATGGTGTTTCTTTTTTTGTTTCTTTTACCGTTTATTTTATTGTTTCTTTTCCTTAACGTGCAAGGTCCTTTCAGTTGCAAACTCAATTTCAGATCTGCATCTCCTAACCTTCAAGACAAGGATTCTTTCCCTGATCTACCCCTTCTCCCATTCTTAGCACATTCCATTTCACTCTATATATCCATTTCAAACCTATATTTTCAAAGCTTGCCTGACAGGATTTTTTTTTTCCTCATTGGTCAGCAATGCCGATTCTAGATAACTCCTACACCTTCTTTTGAAGAAATTGCCTGCATTTTATGTGTCCAAACCCTTGAGTTTCCCTATATCCTGGAGGTGTTTAACACCTGAAGTGTCCAAAACCAGGGTGGATGTGGCTCTGGTCGAGTAGGTGTTTCTGCCCATGGCAGGGGTGTTACAACGGGATTATCTTGAAGGCCCCTTCTGCTCCCAAACATTCTGTGATTCTATGATATGATTCCATGATACCCTAATTTCACCTGCTTCACACAAATGTACAGTCTGGGGACTCTTTCTCTGCCTTTCCTAACGGTACCAGCCTTTCTGCACCAGGATCATCCCACAGATCAAATTCCTGAATGGTTGAGGCCACACACGTCTCTCCTCAAATCCTCAACAGCACGACTGAGGTGTCATCAGTGCTGCACAGAAATAAGTTGCCTTTTGATGGTTTCTCGAGTGGAGCCCTGTGTAGATCCTGTGGTTTTAAATTGCTAGAAGGAAGAAGAGCATTTTGATATCCACCCTCCCTTTCTGTCACACAAGATATGTGCTCAGACCTGCCATGACTGCAATTTCATAATTTCACGAGTGCCACACAGCAGCGAGGACGTGGTTCTGGGTAAAGAGCCATGTAACAAACCCAACATGGTTCAGTGTCAGGCTCCCTGATATTTTCCCCCTGTGTTGTTAAGACTGTTTATTCCTCTCCTAAAAAACACATTAATTCATTTTACACACATGTGAGAGCTGGTAATTACGTAATAGCACGCGTCTATCAAGCGTGGCAGGATCCACAATAAAACACTGAGAATCAACACTAAAATCCCATCTAGATAAGAAGGACACACAGAACTAAATTTAGAAGGACTCCAAAAAAAGTCTAAAACGGTCTCCTTACCTTCCCCTCTTTGTGAAAGAGCTGGGGAAATAACAACAAAGCAAAGGATGGAAAGGGATCGGAATCTCCAGAATTCGCCCTCCCCACACCATTAATTGTGGCAGTTAGAAGAATCAAGCGCTTTGCACAGATTTTGCCCGGATTCTGGAAAGCGCTTTAACATGGGTTTAAGTTTACCCTCTGTTTGGAAAGTACTTAAGTATAGGCTTAACTTCGAGCAGACATTTAAGTCCCCTTGACTTTAACATGTGCTCAAGTGCTACCTACAAAGGAAGCATTTTCCTGAAGCAGGAGACCATCTTGGCTTAGGCACTGGATTAGCTGTCAAGAGACAGGGATTTGTTCCTGGCTCTAGCCCTGGCCATTGGCAGGGTGAGCCCAGGCAAATAACATCCCCACTCTGGGCTTCAGTTTCACCACCTGGAAAAGGGAGTGAACTCCGCTGCCCTTTGCAAAATGCTCCAGTGTTGACGCGTGGAAAGCCTTTATTTAAGAAGTACACAATATTTTAATTATTTTCAGGGCTTTCTTGCAGTGTCCTTTCAAACTGGCTGCTAGGTAATGAAGGATCTTGGTTGCACATCCATCCCTGTTAATTCAGAATAAGGACTGGCTTTTTTTGGCTGATTTCCACTCTCTGTATATCTCTTCAAAATACCTTACTTTTTATTTTAACATAAAAAATTCCATTGAAGTTAATGGGTTATTAAGTTGTTGGGTGCATTTTACACCTTCATATGTGAAGTGAGTTTGGATTTTCATTAGTTAGAGCTAACAGCAATTTTCAATAAAATATTAACCAAACACACAGAGAAATAGTTCATGTGGATCTATCCACTACTTCAATAAAATTAACAGACTTAGATATTTACTCTTGCCCCAGCAGTAATATTTTCCCACATTACATTTCAAACAATGAAATGACACTAAATTCATTTAAAACAAATTTATATTATTGTTATTTTAAACAATACTTAATTCAATTTCAGTGTTTGGCATGCAAAGTTTGAAAATATCAATATTATTGTTTAATGTAAAAAAATAATAATAATTCAGCTACAAAACATTAGCATATGCAAGCTTCCCAAATGAGTTCCAGGGCTGGTATTTACATTAAACTGTAAATGAGCAAAACCAGCCAGATGTAACTGTGCCATTCAGAGAAGGGGATGCTAAGATTTAAAACCCAGGGCATTCAGCCCCAGTTTCAGCCCTTTCATCTGCACTCGGTGGAAGCTCATCCAGGGAAGTGCCACCACAGGTTTGCTGTGAATTAAAAACAGAGGGGCATGAGGATGAAGAGAGATGGGGAGGCAACTCACACACTGCTCACTGGGGAGATTTCTGGGCCTCATTTGTCACCAGCAAACCTTGAAATGTGGGAGACAACTATATGGGGGGGTTTGGGCTGCAGAAGAGAAGGTTCTGGGGAGGTTTTAAGCCCCTTTCAGTGGCTAAAGGGGCTCCAAGAGAGCTGGAGAGGGACTTGGGATGAGAGCCTGGAGAGGCAGGACAATGGGGAATGGCTTCAAGCTGGTAGAGGGCAGGGATAGGTTAGAGATTAGGAAGAAATTCTTGGTTTTGAGGGTGGTGAGGCCCTGGCACAGGGTGCCCAGATAAGATGTGGCTGCCCCATTCTTGGAAGTGTTCAAGGTTGGATGGGGTTTGGGATAGTGGAAGGTGTCCTTGCCATGGCAGGGAATGGGACTGGATGGACTTTAATGTCCCTTCCAGCCCAAACTATTCTTGATTCTCTGCACGGCTGGTGGATTAACCAGCCAGGATCTCCCCCAAACATCAGCACTGCTGAGCTGTGGTGTCCCACAGCCAGAGCAATCCATGGGGTCAAATCTCTGCACACGGGATCTAGGACCAGCTCATGGGAAACAGCGCCAGCACTGTGCAGGAAATTCCACTGTGGGCAAATGTTATGTGAAACAGCAAACATTTCAAAGCTTGCGAAGCACATGGAGAGTCCCTGATTGCTCCCCCAACAGGGAGGAGGAGAAGCCCCATCACCTGGAAACAAGCTGCTCCCTGAAAACGGCCAGGACAGCTCTTGCTGAGCTCTTCTGTTAATGGCAACACATTAATGGAGCCTGGGAGAGCCCGAGACAAACTTGGGATTCCCAGCAAGCTTGGAGGAAATCACAAAGTGTATTTAGATTTGATCTTTACCTGCTAACAGCTCTTTAAAACCCTCCTAACAGCAAGAGGATGCCTTCCCCACGTTCAGCGCTCTGAGGAGCTCTGATTCAGAATAAAACAAGTGGCTAGAAGAGTATGTGGGTATTTAGCTAATTATATGTCTGGTAAATTTGTGTTTTAAAACAATGCTGCTTGTCTCCTCCCTTTGTAGAGTGCCAGTTCACTGGAGTGTTTCCCATGGATTGGCAATTAGCTGTAATTAGGTCTTGTGATTTCCCCATTTGTCCTCATGTCACAAAGTTTACTACTGGAAATGCTCATTTGGATGGTAGGTGGTTGCTAATTGCAGCAGCAACAAAACCCATTGGCAGCTGCAGCACCTGAGTTTGCAGTTGGATCCAGCCATTGCTCCCTGCTCCCAAATTTTCAGGAGGATTTCGAAGCTCTTTGGCTGGGTCAAGCTGCCCTGAAGTCAGGGACAGGGGACTTACCCCTGCCTGCTGGCTGACAGGTGAGAGCAACTCCTAATTTCAGAGCTGGGTGGGGAGCTAGAGCCCAAAGCGAATAGCTGCTAAAAATCTAGAGGAGGGTACTGAGCTCTTATTATATATTTTTTTTTCCAGAAAAAAATCTGACCGTATTAAAGGCAGAATTCCTTCTAGAATTCAGGTCTGTGACTGACATTACCTCAGTCCCATGCAAAGTGTTTTTGTGTAGTTTGCAGTGGGGGCTAGTCTGCTTTGCTCTTCCAAGGACGGTGGGACCAGAGGCAAGAGAGTCAAGATGCAAAGGAAAATATGAGAAACCTGGTCTAGTGGAAGGTGCATGCTGGTGGCAGAGAGTTCTTTTTCTAAACCATTCTATGATTTTACCATTCTAAAAATTAGGAAAATCTCTGCAGAGTGAGATTTGGGAAGTGGTGAGCTAGGCTGGCAGTGGCACAGTTTCTTTCAGAATTTATCTCTTTAAGAACAGGTTAAGGAAAGAGCTGGCAAGATTTTGGTTTTGTTGGGTGCTGGAGCTAGGAGATGGCTTGAACAGCTTCCTAAAGGCCTTTTGAGCTGTATTCTTTGGGTTTAGGAGTAGCACAGTCCCAACATTGTAGTTATTGTTTCACTGTGTGTGCATTTGTCACGTTAACTCATCCGGGCACCAGTCCTCTCTCCTGGCTGGGCCTTCTAAGCTCTTAAAGGCATTCCCCTGAAGAGTGCACAGCAGAAGGGTGTATTTGACAAGCACAATTGGAGATAAGCAGCCCTGAGGAGTTTCAGGACATCGAAGAAAGAAAATAATCTTCTGGTTTCTTCTTTGCACAAAAAACGATTTAAAGTAACTCCATCCCCTCTGGACTGGAGAAAGAGACACTCTAAACCAGATAATCTCCAGCTCTCAGACAGAACATTTTCTCAGTTGATCTCCAAGATCTATGCTAAGGAGGTCAGCAGCAGGATCCTGTTTTGCTGAGGCACACAGGTGTGCGGTGCCGGGTTGTGGCCACGGCGCCAGGTGAGGAAAGGGTGGGAGCTGTTTTCCCCTGCTGGGAGGCAGATGTAGGCTGTGCTCAGGGCTTCTTGCAGATGGAGAGCCCAGCACCTCCAGCCTGTGCATCTGTGTGGGCAGACCAGCTGGGCCCCAGCAGAGCTAAGCTGGCCACGTCTAAGTCCATCAGCAGACACCATAAGACCAGCTCTCTCTGAGCACTCTGCAGATGCTCCGGGCCTCCCCGGCTGCCTGGCAGTGTGTGTGGGTCACAGAGCACAGGGACTGCTCTCATCCCTCTTCCTCACCACTCTGCATAGACACAGCCCCAGAAACCAGCTTGGTTCACCCCACGGGTCATGGGGTGCAGGAGGAGTAGAAAGCCGAAGGCTCCATCCCGTTGTCCTGGTGCTTTCCAAGGATGTCTTTGCCAGGAGTGAGCACACACATGGATAGCACATGTGACTGTGCACTTCCACCTGCAGGGATGGCAGCTCTTTGTCTGGTAAATGCTGCTGGGACAAAGCTGGTCCCTATCACTCCCTTTTATTAAATATTTGCAGCAGCACTGGCTCGGTGCTTCCCTTGGACCCCACAACCTTAAATTCAAGGCTGGCAGTAGAGAGGAAGCACAGAAGCAGTGTATGTGCACAGGTGCAACACCTCAAAATTCAAAGTCTGGTGGTCCCGATATCACGTGAGACTTTATTTATTTCTTCAGTCAAGCTTTGTGGGGAAAAAAAACAAAACAAGAAGAACTAAAAACTATCTCGTTTATTTTTGTCTGGAACTGCAGGGCAGATGAGTTTTCCAGAAGGAATAGAAGGCTGCCATCGATTTTATTATTGAGTCAGTTTTAATGAGTCACAGTATTTTTGGAAGGCTTTTAAGATTACTGTAAAGTGCTTAGTTACAGTGGCTACAGGTGCCAAGGCAGGAAAGGAAACAACAAAGAAATGCACAGCAGCTGTATTGCTACGCTTCCCCTCAGAACTGGGATCAGCAGAACAACACACATGGCAAATGCAAAAGAAAATAGGAGAAGATGTAAGAGATGACAGAAGTCAGCATGGTCAGCTCCTACGCTAAAGCAAAATGCATTTTATTTAAGGAACTGTCCAGTGCTCCTTAGCTGCAAGTTGGAAAGGGTCACTGACAGGCTCTGGATTGCCAGGCGTTCAGTGAATCGTGTGTTTGCCTTTCAAGCTGTCCTTTGGTTGTAAGTCGTTTGCTCCCAGAGCTGCCAAGCTCTGCCACTGCCATCCTGTGTTGAATGAAACTGTGGAAACATCTCATTTAGCAGATGAGAGAAGGGAAAGCAGGGAAGGGGGAAAAGAACTGGTGTGAAGGGAAAAAAAATATTTTTTCTTTGTTACTTGAACAGACTTGCCTTTTTGTTTTTCTTTTTCTTTTTTTTTTTTTTTTTTTTTTTTTTGCCTGTACCATTCTGAATGCACAGGGCACGACTTTCAGAGCCCTTAAGGATGATCTGTGTTCCCTGGCAAAAAATTCTTTAGTTTTTTCCACTAAACAGAAGGTGCTAGAAACCACATTCTTAATATCTGGAGACAGAAAACAAACAGCCTCGGAAATACAGGGCTGGAGGAAAAGCTTCCAGTCGCCAGGCGATGTGCCACCTGGATTTTCAGACCCGTCCTGTGATGTTTGGACTCCGAGTCAGGCAGAAGCAGCAACCATGAGCTGGAGCAGGTCTGCTGAAACGTGCACAGGGCTGCCTTTGCTCGTGCACAGCGAGTGTCAGGACGCACAGCGAGTGTCGGGATGCACAGCTGGACACTTGCATATGCAAATTCCAACCCAGACGTGCTGCACACAGCCCAGAAATCACCTCAGTCTCTGTAGGGCTGTTTTCACTCCCCTCCTGCCTCCCCCATCCCCGTCAGCAGCGGGGGACAAGCAGAATGTTCTCCAGGCGCGGGGTCACCGCCGGCGTCACGGCATCCTCCAGCATCCTCGCTGCCGGCCCTGGAGATGCCACATAGCAACCTGGGCAGCAGCCACGCACCAGCCCGGGCTGGGAGAGGCGGGGAGAGCAAAGGAAACCACTCATTGTCTCCGGTGGGTCCAGCCTTGTGTCTGCTCCTCATGCGTGCCTGGCACCGTGCCCGGCGCTCGGGCCTCGGCGGGCGGCCAGGCGCCGAGTGGCAGGCACCTGTCCCTGCTGGGAGACCTGGCGACCCCGGCGTGCCCTGACGGTTAGTTCTGTTCTAGCACCACGTCTACTCGAATTTACCTCAGGATTCCCCCCCTCCGGGTGCCAGGGAGCTCGGCCCATGCCAACTGCTTCGGCGCGGACGAGGCGAGGCGCGTTCCCGAGCCGCAGCTGCGCTCGCCTCGCCCGAGCAGATGGGGCCCATCGAGGTGTTCCTGGCCTCCAGCACATCAGCAAAGCCCCCCAGCACCGGGACAAAGTCAGGAGAGGGAAACAAAGCCTGGCAGGGATCCCTCTAGGCTGTCCTTAAAATGAAGTTTGGGATGTGTGCTAAGAAGTCCCTCGTCACACACCCACTAAAATCCTTCACACAAGGACAAGGTCTCTGTGCCCATGGAATCTGAGGCCCTGGGCTGCGTTTTGGTTCCCATTCTTTGGGAAACCTCTTCAAGCATTCCCCTGATCTTTTCCAGCACCTTGAACACACAGGTCGAAACCTTTCACAAGTGGCTCTGATGGAAAAAAGGAGTTTCAGTTCACAGGAGAGGAGACAAAGACCAGCCAGGAAGGGTTTTTTTCAGGAAGTTTAGGGCAGAGATAGGAATGTCCTTATTCTGCAGCCTGTTTCTTACATAAAACTCCACTTTCTTCAGCGTTACAAATGTGAATGGAAATATTTCCAAAGCGTGGGAGAATTTTTGAGTGATCTCCCATTATTTCAGCTTTATTTATGGTCTCTTCTCCCAGTATAGGCACAGTTCATTTATCCTTCTGAAGAAAAAGAACAGAAGCTTTTGCTTTCTGACAAATGATCTGCCTTGGAAATTGGGAAGTCCTGTGCACCTCGTCCTTGATTTTAATGGCATGAAGTTCATCAGATAGAAATAATGACAAATGGTTTGTCTTTGCAACAAAAATGGAGCTGTATTGTGTGCAGCAGAAGATTCCTGCTCCGTGATGAGGAAGAGAGTGTGGCTGAAGGCAGAGCATCCTAGCTCTACTGCCTCATGCCAGGCACTCAGTGACTCTGCAGCCTCCTTTCTCCTCATGGAACCACAGCCCAGAGGTTTCTTCTGTCTGTCCTGCCTCCCCTGACCACAGATCTTTGTGGTCCCAATTCTCCTCTGAAAGGAGGATACAGTACTGACAGCCTGGGAGCTTTATCTCAGCAGGCTCCACTACAAAAGGAGCAGCATGGGGAAAACCAAATATTCAAATCCTCTGTCTTAGAAATCAATGTTCATTGTGTGTTTAGGTTCAAAGAGGTGCAGCAAAACCGAGGCTGGGAAATAGAATCACTTTCTGGGAAGCAGAAAGTGTTTTGTGCTTGAACCACAGCCCAAGACTGGAGTCAGTAATATTCTGGGGCCTGCTCATCTGTAAGAACAGGCTAAAAGCAGCCTAGCAGCAGCAAGATGAAGGAAAAGCCATCATTTAGGGCAGTGGCAACTCGTTAACCCAAATGACCTGCAGCTCTGGCAAGCACTGACCCAAGGACTCGCGAATTTACCTCCACTGCCCAATAAACTGTCGCTGCCCGGCTTCTCTAATTAAAATAGTCCTGGATTTGCAGGACCTACCCAGAGAATAAACTGGAATTTATCAGATTAGCTAAGCCAGATCATACGCAAAGCATATAGGCTGGCCAACAGCCTACTTTGGACCAGATTAACCAGCTAAAATAATTGGGGATTTTTGCAAAGTCTGCCTCTAAAGACTGGCATTAAAGAAATGCACCAAAGACTGAGCATATATTGGAGCCTATTTCTTTTTACCCTATTTACTTCTTAGTTTGATGTTCTTTGGCAATTGCTGGAAATCAGCTTTTTGTTTTTCTCTAACCAGTGAAAAAAATTTTCTCTCTTCAGCTCCTTCAGGTGAGCTGTGCCAGTGGAAAATGGGGGATCTGTGAAAAGGGAGGGAGGCTGTATTTAATGTATTTATTTCACAGCTCTGTTCCCCTTATTCTTACACTCTGATCCATGCATTGTCAGCCTTGGGTAATGAGGAGTGATTGCTGGAGAGGTTGTGGACTGATGTTTGAGTGGGAGCAGAGCTGGGCTTGTCCTGATCCAATCAGATGTGTTTTGCTCTGGGAAAGGATGAGGTAAAAAATTCCTGCAGCCTGAAAAGGTTGGAACCCAGGTGGCTGCAGGATGCCCTGAGGGCTGTGTGTCAGACAGGGGGCTTGCCCCTGGCCTCCTCAAGGGAACTGTGGTGCAGTGGCACATCCCTCCACCTGCCCTCCCCGAGCTGCAGGAGCCAGCAGTGACATTCTGGCAGATGTGTCTCAGTGCAATTCCAGCTTTGCTGCCACTCAGGCAAAACAGGTTTTGCTGCCAGAGCCAAAGGACTGCAGCCATGGGGAGGAGCAGGAGGAGGAGCAGAACCAGCAGACACCTGGGAGCTGGATTTCCTGCTCCTGCTCGCTTCTCTCACCCTCCCTCAGCAGCCCCTGCCCATGCCAGCCACAGCAGAGCCATGGGCATCTTGCTCCCCTCCGTGGGTGTAACACCCCCTTGGCCTGTGCCTGGAGCAGGCTTTGGGCATCCTCAGCACTGCTTTGAACCAGCCACTTCAGAGGGCAATCAAACCTGAAATCTTTTAGGATATTTTTATGAGGCTCCATTTCAGCGTCACTGGTTTCAGCTTTTTCCTTTTCTTTTCCTTCAATATTTACTGGGTCTTCCTTGCTACATAAAATTGCCATATTTAATAAACTGTGTAAAACATCCTAAAAACAGGAATGTCATATTCTGCTGACTTCAGCTGTGGGATGCATTAACTCATTTCCCTTCTCCTTAGCAAGGATCTAAGGGGAAGAGAAAATAGCAGGTGACAAGAGGAGAAATAAAATGAAGCTGGTCTGGAGCCCATGCCCCTGAACATAGGGAGAAGGATAAAAGTAATTAAAGGACAGAGAAAGACATTCTCCCCCTAGTTTTGACTTTGTCAAGGACATTAGAATGGCTAATAAAATAGAGGGATAACCCAGCAGCCTGTCCTATCATACAGGAGAGCTGGGACTGGTTCAGTGTCTCCCATCACCACCTCTGCCTATCCTGGAACTCACTCCTTCCCTCATCCCCTCTGGACACTGCTGGTTTGAGCCCCAGAGAAAAACATGAAAAACCTCACATCTGTCACCAGCTGAAAGCAAATTTCCATTCCTAGATCCCACACCAAGCATAGTTCAGCCATGGCATTTGCACCCCTGATAGCCACCCCAACCAATTCAGCACTTCCAGGCTAAAGTAAGGGAATCTTGGTTGGAGGATCTCACTCCAGGACTGCCATGAGACAAAGCAAACCAAATGCTCTCTGGGCTGCAAATGAATCTTTACATACCCCAACCAGGGCAGGCATCTGCTTTTTGGGCAGAGGGACAGCTGCCACAGCAGGAGAGAACAGCTCAGACCCAGCATTCAGCCTTGGCTGCAGGCACCTGGCTCCTCAATTTCCACATGTGAAATTTCATCTGATGTAAACGGGGGAGCTCCCAGCTTCTGGACAACTGCAAAAATGCAGATCTGAGCAGCAAGGTGCTTCTCCAGGGGGCTCAGGGGGCTCCCCCAGCTCTAGCTGTGCTCTTGGAAAAGGAGCACTCAGAGGATTTGCTGCAGGATGCAGGGCTGAACCCTGAATTTTCCCCCAAGTTGGCATTTCACCTTCTTTTCTAGAAGCAATTCCAGAAGCTGACCTAAGACACCCGCGTGGGGATATTATAAACAATAGAGATTGTGTGTGTAGTTTATGTAAAAACACTTAATCTCACAGCTGCTTCCCTCCCCTACACCCCGGGCAAAATTTTTCCTCCCATCTCCCGTTTAAGTACCTGGTATTTGATAATTTCACAGGGTTGGCAAAACAAGCACAATGGAGGCAATGTTTGCTCAGATCTATTTGTGTGTGTGTGTGTGTGTGTGTGTGTGTGTGTGTGTGTGTGTGTGTACGTGTGAATTTTTGGCAGAATCAGTGTTTGCAAGAAGCAGATAAAACTTTTCTGTTGAAGAGCCACAGACAGCCAGGAATTGCTGCCTGCCAGCAAATCTCTGCTCACTGAGGGAGATCATGTCATTGTTAGCCAGGTAGAGGGGTTGGATTCGGGAATCTAGAGAGCTTCCTTGTTAGGCTAGAAATGAAGGAGTTGTTTAGCAATTACTTTAAGACAGTAAATCTCTGTGTATGAACCCACTTCAAAATAAAATCCAAACTTGGTTTTCCCTGCTTGCACAGCACAGATGCATATGCATCCTGGAAGCTACATAACCCAGTCATATTTTATTCACATCACACTCCAAGGAGCTCACTGACTGGAATTCAATAGAAACTGTTCTCTGTGTGAAAGTAATTTCAGAAAGTAATCTAGTTTATGGAAATGAAAGGCATCAAAACACAAAAAACACTGTTTCTGTACAAGTGCTTTGCTTCAAATATTTGACATGGAAATTTATATAATCCCTCTGGGGCACATGGGTTTCACGAGTGTTAACATCTTTTGAAATGAATTTCACAAATGTTTATTTGGAATACCAGGCATACAAATAATTTAGAATATCAAGGCATCTTGTTGAATCGGTCTTAATGATACAGATCTCAGATGGCTATGGAGGTTAAAAGGTATGAATTTTAATTGGGTGTGTGGAAGATGTCATTTTCAATCATTGCACTGCATTGCCAAAGCTATCACTTTCCAATTCTAAGCTTCCTGCTACCTCCTCCTTGGCTCCTTCTGTTGCTTAAAGACCAAAATGAAACATTTTTCACGTTCTATTTGTGTGCTGGGCATGTATTAAATATAGAGTTTTGCTGCCTATCTTGGTTTATACAGGACCCCATCACCATTGTATTGCAACACTTCTCAAGCAATAAAGAGGTTGACTTTTTTCCAGACAGATAGTGCTGTATTGTCATTCCAGTTTTCTAAAAAGTTAAATTATGGAAGGTAAACAGCATTAAGGAGGTAAAACTGGTTGCTAAGACTGGTCAAAGACAGATTTTACAGGTGCCTCCTCTCTTCCCTGCTTCCATGGGGGGACCCTGTTTACATTATGGGATAAATCAGAAGTAAAATTGTTTTGCTATTTAAAATACACCTGTTTTAAATTAGTAGATCCATATTTACATCTGGCTTTGGACAACATGATGGATAAGCATGAAAAGAAAAACCAGCTGGGTACCTGTGAAGAGATCTTTGTCCATCCTGCATGGCAAAGGAGCAAGGATCCTGTGGGAAAAGATATCGTGTGATTGGATAATTAAAAATTATCATAAGCCATAGGCAGTAGGAAGGCAAATTAAGCCTGCAGAGGCAGCGTGAGTTCTGAGAGCTCCTCAGCCACTGAGTGCTCAATATTGCAACTTCATCACTCATTTTAAGTCTGTTCATAGCCCAGATTTGTAATCAGCAAGATTTTATCCAAGATACCATTTCTTTTGTGTTTTACAAAAAAATAAAAAGGAACTTGAGAGTGGTTTATTCACATGGAACAAAGTGTTGGGCTCTTGTTGGCTCACTCACTGGCTACCCTTGGATGTGCTCAATCAACACAGGGATTAAGTCAGGCATGTTTTGGGGAAAAAAGTCCCTCTCCCATTCAACAGCCTTGGGCAGACCATGTCTTCAGAGAAATGAAGCAGCCAAATTTCAACAAACCTCTAAAGAACATGCATTTGACTGATAACTTGGCCAAACATGGGTGGATTTCAAGGAGGGCGTGAAAAGCACTTTGTTCACAGGCAGCACGCGGCCAATTTCCTTTCTGCTCCCAAGAGCAATGATAAAAGCTCAGCAAATGGCTCTGAGACTTTTTTTCTCTTTACAAGCACATTTTATTCCAAGAAATCATCATTGTTTTCTTTGAAATGTCCATTGTCAGCAGCAGGAGCAAAATGAGTAAGGCAAACATCCAAGCCACACAAGTCTGAGCCACTGGCAGGGGAAAAAACCCTTAGTTGGTAGAACACATTAAAGATGCCCTGGTACAGAATTGTCAACTCTACCTGCACCCAGAGTGATTCTGATTTCAAACACTTTATTTGCTAAGACTGATGGCCTGAAATATTTAATAGCAACTATTACATGTCAGGCAGCTGATGGCCAGACCAATGACTTTGGCCACCATTTAGAGAGTCATAGAACTAGACAGAATCCTAGAAAGGTTTGGGCTGGAAGGGACCTTAAAGGTCATCTCATTCCAACCCCCCACCATGGACAGAGATGCCAAGGAAAAGAAGACAATAAATATGTAGTTGTGCTTCCTGCATCTGGCAATCTGTGCCTTTAGGATTTGTGGACACGCTGGCCATAAATTTGTAGGATTGAAGGGGACTGACCCCCTGTGAGGCACAAATGTGTCCAGAGCATCCCTGGGAGATGCTGCACAGACCCTCTGATGAAAGAGGAGCCACTGAACCTTTGAGCTGGCTCAGGGCATCAACACCTCCACAAGCAGAAAATGTTTCCCAAAAAACATCTTTAAGAAACTCCCACTTTAAAAGGTGCGGGTTTACCATAAAATTCCTTTTTTTTTTTTTTTTTTTTTTTTTTTTTTTTTTTTTATCCCCTGGTTTTCTGCTTGTCCCTACTCTGGTGAGAGGCTGATCTTGGTGGGGCAAGTCCCTCTCCATGGTGTGTGAGCACACACTCCCCAGTGCCAGCCCCGAAACTCCCCCCTCGTTAGGGCACGGGGGAGGAACACAAAGCCCCGTGTTTTGCTTGAGTCCCTCCCATCAATAGGCAGAACAAATGATAAGCACAGAAAGAAAGAAGGAAAGTTGTCCAAAGGAGGCATCAGTTTTCCTCGTGGGAAAGGTTTTCCAAGCCCTCCCCTTCCTATCTGCCCTGCTTGGATGGGATTGAGCCTTCTGCTGAGCAGCCTGGACAGCAGTTCCCTTCATCCCTCCCCTTTCTTTCCCCTTCCTTTGCACCTATCCTTCATTGCAGCCTGGCAACACTCTTGTCATGAGCAATGGCAAGGTGGTTGGGCTGACTTCCAAAACTCCTCCCTTAGCAGAGCAGTGGCAGGAGCTTCCCTTGGAAGAAAAACGCTGGCAGGAGATCCTCAATTATTTCCTGGGAAATGCTTGAGAGTTGTGATGTCCTTTCTGTGCAGGCTGCAGAGTAGGGAGGAGGAGAAGAGCAGTACCTGCATCAAAGCTGAGTTCCAGGAGCAGGCTAGAGTGAGTGAAAGAATTCCTATGCTGGAAACGAGGTGCTAAAAGGGATCTCCTGCCATGAAGTGACCTTGCTGTCCCCTCTCAGGGAAACAAATCCATGCTGGTGCTGCTGGTGAGGTGTGGCTGCATCTGCCCTCAGATGCACGTGGAAGATCTGTCCCAGGGACACTCAAAGTTTTGGGGTGCAAGGGGGTCCCTGACATGGGGAAAAGCTGATGATAGATGATCTGATCCTGTCTGACCCCACAGTGGCTGTCAAGAGTGTGTCCCTCAGCAAAGCATCATTTCTGTTTCCAAGAACGTCCTTATTTGTTAATATCCACAGGAAAAATAACTTTGCATGGGTTCTAGGAGAGGGTTTCATGATTTCAGGGATGAGTTCAGCCCCAGGTTTTCATTTCACTCTGACAGCAGCCCCATTTGACAGGTCAGTCCTGCTTAGTTCAAGTCTTCAGTGCACTCCATCTACTTGCCTGGAATTGATCGATGCCTTCTTTCTACTGGTAGCACTGATTTTACAGATGTCTAAAGAGGGAAACCAGTTCAGAAATAAATGTTTCTGGTTTAGAGCATCTGTGTGTCTGTATATAGTAGACTGTAGGGTATAAGCCTCAGGGAAAACCCAGAGTCTTTAGGAAACAAGGTCTATAAGATCCCTCAAGTAAGTGTCTGGGGAGCAGCTGAGAGGAAAAAGGAATGAGCATCTTCCTGCAAGACTGCAGCAGAAAATGAGCACCAAGCAGTTTGAGCTGTCAAATCCAGACTCCTGATCCAGACTTGTGGCATGTGCTCCCTTTCCCCAGCCAAGTGCCAAGATGCCAGTTTGTATTATAGAAAGCAGAATAGACAGCCAGTGGACTGGCTACTTCGAATGCACCATTTAAAAAGCAGGAATTGCTAAAAATGGTCTTTTGCAGTGTATGTGATGTTACATTAGAGACTCCGGTTCAAGGAAGGGCTCAGAGGAGTCACTGACAGTTTCACATCTTTTGAGGATGTGAAAGCAGCACTGAAAGGTCAAGATGGAACATTTGATTGTACCAGAAGCACAGCCCTTCATCCCACAGGCAGAGTGTGCCAACAGTGTCAGTGCAGGTATTTCCTCAGCCAGGTCACACTCCCTTCACCCATGTCTGTCAGAATGTGCCAAGAGCCTGAAAAGCAGTGTCAATTGCCATGGTCATCAAAACATGACAGCAGCTCCAGGACTTTCTGGGAAGCACCTCCAGCACCAAAGAGTAAACTAAAACATCCTAAAACCCATTTGAGGACAAGAAGGGCCCCCTTTAATCACCAAGTCCTTCCCATCACATTCCCCAGCAACCAAGTCATACAATCCCATTTCACAGGCTGAACAAGCCTCAGCTTCAAATGAACTGGAGCATTTGCCCCAAGGCCATTCCCAAATCTCTGTTGTCTGAGAGTCTCAAACTCCCTTCTGATATCCAGCCTGAATATATTCCCCATCAGTTCCCGTCTCTCTGTATTTGCAGCAGCACGGTCCATTAAAGCTCGGCAGCCTCAGCCCTCCCACAATCAGTCTCTGCACGACCAACAGCCTTCAGCACACATCAAGTCCGGATAAATCATCCTGGCTGTGCCCATCTCTTCATTCCTGCCTGAATTTTAACCAGTCCTCTGGTCCTGTTCCGTCCCAAACCCAGGCATTGCCCTGAAGGAGCTCATGCAAAGATTTATCTCCCAAAGCAGAGGGTGATGCAAGAATGAGATCGTGTCCTTCACTACAGAGATGAAGTTGGAGTGGACAGATGTCCACAAAGCCTCCAGATGCTGGGACAGTTACACCAGCCCGTTGCAACCCTGAAGATGTTCATCCTTTGGAGGATATTTCCTCTGTAGGCAGTGCTGGTAATTTTGGGAATGTCTCTTAAGCTGGGCCAGGTGATTGTTGCTGTCATTGCAAATGTTTCAGAAATAAGTTTCACAAGCAGTCTGGATCTGGGTTGCTTCCCTGGTAATTGGGGCACAATTTTTTTTTTTCCCACTGGATACAAAGCCCCAAATAAACCAGCTGTGCAGGTCAGCAGGAACAGGAGTTTCTTTCTGGAGTTTCTTTTTTTTTTTTTTTTTTTTTTTTCCCTTCTTTTCCTCTTCATTTCTTGTTGAATTGGAGGCACTGGTTAAAAATAGCCTTGTAAACCCACAGTAGGGAGACAATGTCCTTCCCCCAGCACTTCCAGGCAAGTCCAAAATTGTTCTCCAAGGCTGCTTGTGCCCATGTCTCTCCCACCCAGCAATCCCATCCCTCACTTTGCAATAACAGAATAACAATCCCTCCTTTGGCTAAGAGCAGCCGAAGGACAATTTGTCTTCCTTAGCAGACAACGCTCTCAGGCATGTGGTGGGACTATTGGGGTGTTCTGTGCAGGGCCAGGAGTTGGACTTCAGTGATCCTTGTGGGTATTTTCCAATTTGGGATATTCCATGATTCTGTGATTGTACCCATCAGGAGGGAGCTGCTCCTCAGGGCTGTGTCCTTGGGACAAATCACACAGGAGAAAAACAGAACTCCCCTAGAAATGAAGGGCTTCAAATTAAGAAGGTGGCCAAGAATCAAAATTCCTCCTTCCCAGTTTTATTTCACTGGTACTTGAAGAGACTTCGGGTAGAATTTCAGACCCATTTCAGTATTTGTGTCAGTTTGGTCACGCTCATTGCAATCAGTATTTATATGAATTTAGACAAAGATTGCTGAGAATGGTGGCAAGGGGAGATCACATCTACAGGTTGTCATCTTGCTGGCAGAAAAATAAGTTTAAAAAACCTCCAATCATCATCAAATGGATTGCTTGGGGAATAATTTTCGTTCCTAAATGCAATCATCTATATTGGATACAATGTTTATTTGTTACAAAGAAAATAAAAATGGAGTTGGGGAGCTCTCATGTCTATAAAAAGACTACTTTTCCTGGCATTTATAAATATTAATTTGGAATGCTAGAGAAGAACAATACATAACAATAATGAGAATCACCAAATCCCATCATTTTTGACATCGTCGTATCAACAGCTTAAGGATTAGCAGGTGAACTTTAAACATATTGCTTCCAAATAATAATAATAATAATAATAATAATAATAATAATAATAATAATAATAATAATAATAATAACTGTAATGATAATAACATCAGAATGTAAAAAATAAAACCCCCTTACTGCATTATATATTCCTGATGGCTTTCTTCTCCTAACAGCGTTTGCGGGATCGCCGCTTTGAACGTTTGGATGACACGCTTAAAAAATTAACCTGGAGAAGGGGAGGTCTTCTTATCTGCCTCCATTCTCTCAAAGCTTTGCTTAGCCCGGTCTTTGTTTCCCACTAACCCCTGACATTGACAGAGTCAAAGGCCTATCAACTAATACCCTAATTTCAGGAGGATTTTATACACGCGTCTATCTATGCGCATCTGCGAATGTTCTCTGCACACGCGGGGGAAGTCTCCGCATAAAACGAGGCAGTGTTCGCAAAGATAAAGTTGCACCAGGTGTCAATTTTCACACCTCCCGCTAAATACGCGTGGCAAAAAAAAAAAAAAAAAAAGAAAAAACAACAAAACGATGCCACAATTTCATTGAAAATCCAAGCTATTGAGATCTAATCGCTGCTTAAGCTGTGGCTTTATTCAAATCTGGATCACCAATAGGGCTCAGGATGTAAATGAAGTGCAAAGAGAAATAAAGGAAAGGAAGGGGGGAAAAAAAAAGAAATCTATGATAGCCCTTTCCTTCAGCCATTTGATTCCCAAGTCCTTATCAGTCAATTAATGCATACTAAAACTTTAGTGGCAGCCTCAGTTTAACAGACCTAATAGCTCCAGCGAGTCCCCAGCATTAGCCAAACAAAACACACTTTCAGCTGCCTTAATATGAGACTGAAAAAAGGTCAAAATAGACAGGCTTTACAGAATAAATCCTGAAGATCCATTCTAATTTCCACTCAAGGATCTTTTAAGCAGTTCTTGGATGCTCTTTATGGTACTTTGATCCAAGCATAGTTTCATTAAAACTTTGTGGCTTGGTATTTTTAAACCTGATAGCTTCACTAAACTAGTTCTCAAAATGTTAGCTAAGCCGCTATGCATAAAACTACTTTACTGTCATGGTGTCTTCTAATATCACCTAAGTACAGGCTGTTGCAATTTTGAAAATGAACCTTTTCTACATTCACCAGATCTCAGCTTGGGAATTTCTGCTTTCGCACTTGAAGGCTGTCTCACAGCATAAAGGGAAGGTGCTGCCTTACCCCCTTCCTCTCCCCCTCTTGAAACCTAAAACTAAAATTAGCTGCTGTACCTTATTTGTTCTGGAAGCAAGTTACACAGTACTTCTATCCACTGTGGTTTCCAATTGCAGGATTAACACTGGATGTTAAAAAAAAAAAAAAAAAAAAAAAAAAAAAAAAAAAAAAAAAAGCAGCCCAACCACCCGAGAAAAATAACAAAACATTAAATGGTGGTTTAAAATCCAGTTTAATGATGGCAGGATAAATTCCCTTAAGACCCAGGAAAACAAATGTTACTTCCCACCTTCATAACGTGGCATGTTAATAAATCTGATTTAACTGCCACAGATAAAAAAAAAACACCAAACCAACTATGTCTCCAGAGATTGTCCTTTGCTCCCTTGAAAATGAGGATGGCTGAAAGGTTAGGCGACAATTTTCTTCCTCATGCCTGGTGTTCACAAAAGCCTTGATTTCTCGAGGAGCTTTTGTGGTGAGTTTGCATTACAGTAGTTAAGAGAATTACAGAAAGATGGTTTAAGAAGGGGCTGGGCTGCGTTTTTGAGAGAAAATACAAGCAAAGGATTATTTTAAAAAAGTCATAATAGTAAAACTGAGGAGATTGGATTTGCACAGGCACCCTCCTCCCATCTGAGCTGAGGGGGAGGACAAACTCCCACTAATTTTAGTCCCATCCAATTAGTGGGGCAAACTCCCACTAATTTTCATGGGTCATTGTTGGGAAACAAACACAAAACTTGCAAAACAGCCCCCGAACATCACTGGCTGGGAGATTACTTTTGTGCATGGTGGATGTTTGAGACCAAGCTAGACAATTAAGGCCAAAACAGGAGCTAACCTGTATAGTCATCCATGGAAATCCAACTTTTGTTGTCTGCTGTCCCCCCCTGTCCTGGATGGGTACAATTACCACCCTGATGCTGGTTTTAACCACAAACCAGGGTCTGAGCCCAGGATCCCACCCCCAACCTCAGCTCTGGCCCCAAGAAGTGCTCAATGGGACAGTTCTTGCTCCAAACCCACGAATATGAGTTTTTATATGCACAAAAGTCTCATGTTCACTTCTTGGGCTATGTTATTGGAAAGACCACCAACTCTTGGCTCTTTAATTCTCTCAGATGGTGTCTCCAGAAATAATGGATTACTGATTTTTGTGAGCAGCCGCTGCCCGGTGGGTTGGGAGAAGGTTGTCCCACTTCTCCCCGAGTCCTCATCACCTGGCAGAAATGGTTCAGTTGTTTTCACTGCTTCACACACCTCAGAGAGGTCAGCAGAGAATCCTGTCAGCTGAAGGGCTGACAAAAGCTCCTGATGTCAGGTATAAAAGAATGCCACCTACAGCTTAATGTCTGCACAAACCCCTCCGACTTCGGGCAAACAATGAACGTTTTTGTCTCCTTAATGCCCAGTATGCAATCGAGTGGAAATGCTACTTCCATCCTTAATCTACAAATGAAATTAAAGTTGTTGAAAGACACACGATAAACCGGGATCCTTTGTTTCTTACAGAAGAGGGGGGGAAAAATTGAAACCACTAAATATTTTAGCAGATTTACTAAATTTCCAATTAAATCTGGAATTATGGCAGAGCCTGTATCTCCCCTCTCACTCCACCACACACATTTTCTATTTGAATAAAGTAGGTTAGACACAGCGCTCCCTCCACCCGCCCACCCGAGCGGGAATATTAATGAAGCAGATCCGCGCTGGGCCAGCGGGGATGCTCGGGCATCCCCGGGCCCGAGCGTCTGGGAAGGGCTGGTTTAGAGGGGAACAGGCTCTGCTATCCGGAGGGAGAGGGATACGCAAGGCAAGAGCACCCTCTGCCCGCTGGCAGGAGGGTCTGGCTCTGCTCGCAATGCCCCCCATCCCTCCCCCTCCTTCCCTTCGCCGAGGAAAGGTCACGGGAAGCAGCTTACACAAGCCAGATGAGGTGGAGACCAAATCAGGACCAAGATTATGTGTCAGGGACTCAGAGGAGGCAGCGGGAGGGCTGCGGGCAGTGCCAGGGTGTGCTTTGTGGGCTCCAGCCCTTCCTCTACCCCAGTGAGCACTGGTAGTGTCAGGGGAGGGGAAGGGGCATCCCCTGCTCAGGGGGCTCCAGTGCAGGTGGTCGCGTTGGCCAGGAGTTGGCCAAAAAGGTTTGAGACGTGTGGATGTGCTCCTGGCTCTCCCAGTGTGGTGCAGTCCCGTGTGGAGTTGGTGCTGGCTCTCCTGGGAGGCACAGGTTTGCTGTGCCCTCCTCTGCCCGAGGGAAGGTGGGCAGGTGAGTCCTGTCACAGGGGACCCGTGGGGAGGGCTGAGCCTGGAGCAAAGCGAGGTGACACCGGCTGTAAGGACAGGGTCTCATCTCTGCTGGGACAGTTCTGGGTCCTGCAGGTGTGTTCTTCCACCTCCCACGCCAGCCACTCTGTGGAAATGAGGGAAAGGAAGAAGCACAGAGCAGCTTTCCCCCACCATGTCCCTCAGCATGCAGCAAATAGGGCTTTAGGGGTGCCTTGAGCCAGGATGCTGCTTTTGGGACCATGCCCTTTATGTTTTGGCCCCGTGACATTTCTGATACCTGTGGGGATGTCTCCTCAGAGACACACAGACCCTGGAGAGCCCAGGGAGGCTGTCACCATGCAGCCACAGGAACATGCCAAACAGGCAGCTCAGCGAGGAATGCATGGGCAAGGCTGCACAAAGGCATGGACAGACCTTCCAAAGTGGCTTTTTTATCCTTACACACCTTCTGTCACCTGCAGGTGACACCCACCTCAGGGGCACTGCTCCCAGGCACAATGCTCTGCTCCACCCTCACTTCCTCAGGCATCCTCTGCACCTGCAGGGAGCTGAGGAATTTCCTCCAGGATAGTGCTGTGGCACCTCACTTCAGTGGGAAGCAGCATGCCATGGTGGAAAATGATTCTTGTCTGATGGTGAAACCTGAGCCCCAGGGGAGACCACCTGAGCACTTACACATCCACAGAGCCAGCCCTGAGCATCTCCTCAACCACCACCGTGAGCAATCCAGACACACCAGTCACTTGGAGCTGAGCTGTGTGACCCTGGACAGCTCTCAGCACTCCAAGCGTTCCCCAGGGCCACCAGGGACTGGGGTGTGTGACAGGAGGGACTCACAGAAGCTGCCTTTGCCTCACCACTGACCACACATCCCTTTTCCTATGCATTAGACAAGGCTTTACCACTCTGCACTCCGTCCCTCCAATCCCACTTGCTCCCTGCTCTGGCTGCTCATTGCAGTGCTCAGGGACATCACTCTCCTCTTTCTTCTATTCCTTAGCACTATCCTTAGCACAGGAGAGATGGGTTTTTCCTGCCAATAAAACAAAATAAAAGAGTGGAAGATGCTTTTCCTTACATAGCAGCTAAGCCTGTGCAAATTCATCACAAATCTTGCTGTGGCACAGAGCACTTGAGAACAAGGCCAAAGAAATCAGCAATTTCCCTTATTTTCTTCTGTTATAAAAAGCTCAATTGGCCCATTGAAAGTTATTCCTGCTGTCTCTATTCATATTTTTTTCTTCCTGGCAGCTGCCAATTGATGCTGCATGTTTGCTTGGAGTGGAATATACCGGTGGACCTGAGCTGTTTCCATCATATTTCAATATTTAGCTTATACACATCTCTATAAATCCTGTTTTTTCCAAAACCTTGTACATGAAGAGAGCTAAATGGGGTTATTTCCTTGTTTGCTGTGGTCAGAAAATGCAAATTCCAGCTGCAGACGGTTTTGCCACCTTGTGTGGGCTTTCCCACACTGCAGATGCCAACGCCAGAGCTGCCCACCTGAGCTTCCTCCAGCAGGGACTGAGAGAAGGAGACCCCAACCTCTCCACGCTGTTGATTCCTCCAGGATTGCTGCCTTAGGATGGGATGGATCACCTGGTGCAGTGCAGCCCTTCCAGCAGAGTCTTCCCTGGGAAAGGTTCAGATGCAAAGGGGATGATTCAAGGGGGAACTGGAGAGATGTCTTCATCCTGTGCTGCTCCAGCATCAGGTGGAGCTGAGGAAACAGAGGGAACTGTAGGAAATTCCAGTGGAACCTGCAGAGATGGGATTTTGTTTTCTCCCTACCAAGTTTATATTAATCATGATTTTATATTTTCAGGATTTAGGTCTGAAAATTCAGGGGTGATTGTTTTTTGTTTGTTTAAAAAAAAATGTATGACTTCTCATTTTCAACAGTTTCCATCCTAAAATGGTCCTGTAAGGAAGAAACCTTTGAAACCAAAAGGCTCAAATAATGCTCTGAACGGGGCAAATGATTCCACAGCTGTGGAGTGGAGTATCACAAAGAAATGTGTCAACAGCAGATAAAAAGTGACCTAGTCTAATCTCAAGTGGCTTCAAATAAATTCCATAACTCCCAGTGGGAATTTCTGCTTACCAGTGCCTTGTGAGTTGTAGAAATATCCACTGACATCAACCTGCCATGAGCTTGTGGAGAGCAGCCACCCTGCTCTTACCAAAGGAAGCAGAGACAAGTGGGTTCAGTCAATCCCCAAGGCTTTTACTCCCTCTAAAGGGAGAAGGAATTACCTGCCAGGGCTGCCGCACATTTCCAACTTATAGGGTGAAAGCCGGGGTAGGAGCAGCCTTCCCTCCTCCTCAGACCCTGCACACCCAGTTCCAGGGGGTGTTTAGGTTCAGTCCCACCAGGACAGCAGCACCCTTTGCTTTCCTGCCTCGTTGGAGCTGGAGGTTCCCACTTCTCACCAGCCTCAGGCTTGGCAGAAGGGGTGGGAGGCATTTGGGGTCTGAGGGACAACTCAGTGGCTGCACAATGGCTTGGGATTGTGAGAGCTGGGAGCACTGAACCCTTAGATTGGAAAAGCCCTCTCAGATCATCGAGTCCAACCCTTGCCCCAGCACTGCCCAGCCCAACACTGACCCCTGTCCCCAAGTGTCACACCCACACAGCTTTTAAACCCTTCCAGGGATGAGGACTCCACCACTTCCCAACTTCACAAATCTGTGGATGTGTTTTTTTTTCTTCTAGAGGTCTACAAATAGATCCTGGATCCTCCTAGCCTGGACTGGGGACTCAGTGAATTCTGTCCCTAAAATCAGAGACAACAGAAGCCTGGGACAACTTGCTCCTGCAGATCTTGTGAGCACTACCCTGGGTTATGTGATTAAACAACAACACTGAGTTTGCAAAGATGTCAATCCCATACCTTTCATCAGCACTTAATTGACATTAAAAAAAAAAAGAAAAAAAAAAAAAAAAAAAAAAAAAAAAAGAAAGTCACACCAGCCCTTAAAAGCTTTGGAGCTGCATTTCTCATGGCTGCAATAATACTTACTTACAATATGGACTCTAGCTGCTTTTTATGTAACTGCTGCTCTTAATCAGCTCAGTATTAGCAGCTCTAACCTGCTCTTGCTTGATTTATTTTATTTTATTTCTAAAACAAACATAGCTTTACAATCTCTCTGATTTCCCAGCTTTTATGCCACTCCACTGAGGCGCTTTAAACATCTCATTTATCTCCCATACGTTGGGAAATTACAACCCCCCTCCTCTCCAAAACAAACAAGCAAGCGAAAAAACCTCCAGCTAAAAATCTACACAGTTGGAAAGTGTTGATTTAAACAAAAACCCTGAAACAAGATAGGGAGAGACCAGAACATGAAAACAGACTCCTTTTTTTTCCTTGCACAGATTGAGCTCCGAGGTTGTTTGCATCAAATGTTGACTTGTTCCAAGGCAGCATCTATTTAGATGTTGTGAAACTGGAAGGAAGCAGCATGAAATACGTTTTTCAGTTGTTTGAGAAAGACTGTGCTGTTGTATTTCTCCTCACACACGTTTCCCTCTCTTCCTTCCTTCCCACTTCATCCCACTTGTGCAAAGGGGACTGGAAGCAGTGGGAATAATTCAAAGTATCAGACTTTCCAAACAAGGATGGGCGGGAAGAACATGTTAAAAGGGTTTTTTTCTGATCTGTTTTATTTATTAAAAAAATTCTCCCCTAATCAGAGAGGCTGATTTAAGGGTTGTGCTTGTTCCTAGGGATGTGCTTCTGAATACTGACTGTACTTAGGAATATCTACCCTCTCTGCACCAGGGAAAGCACTGCTGTGTCCCAGTGGTCCATTTTTTCTAACTGCATAATTCACTGAATGCAAATAGTAGCAAATTTCTAAAAAATCTGCTGGTTTAGGCTTCCCTTACATGTTCTCCCCACCTATCTCTTGCTTAGTGCAATCACAGGATTTATTCTACAGTGTGTGAAACTAATGGGAAACTTTCTCTTTCCAGCCACTGTTTTGTCATACATAAACCAGTGACTCACAGTTTTCCATAAATAAAAGGGACAATATTCCCCTCCTTATAATTATCTTCAACCTGTTTTACTTTAGGGTTTTATTTTGCTCTCTAACATTTTTATTTACCCAGAGAAACCCACATAAAAACCTAGCTGGAGGAACACACTACCACAGGACACATCCTCTCCCTATCAGCAGCCAAGATTTGAATTTTTAATTGGAGATATCACTCAAAGACCAAGCCAGCTCCCCAATTTACCAAACCAACCCTGGCAATTTAACGAAATATAAAGTGGGCAAAACACCAAAGTCTCTTCTGTACGGATGGGGGAGGAAGGGCTCTAAATCTAAACCCTCCATTCCAGAGCGCATCCCCCAAATGGAAATAAGCACCAAAGCATGTTGCTACATATTTTTGCAGAAAATAATTCCAACCAGCCTTATCAGCGGCGGCGGGTCCGGCGTGGCACCCATCACTTATCCGTTGTGCCCTCTGCTGGATGCAGCACACAAAGGCAAGGAATATTATTTCCAATTAATTTTTGGCATCATCCCTTGGCATCTGCGTCAGGAATGCAAAGCGTGAAATTTGTAGTAGCAGGTTTAATATTTGATCCAGCCAAAAAAAAAAAAAAATTTTTTTTTTTTTTTTTTTTTTTTTTTTTTTTTTTTTTTGCTACAAGGACTTACCTTTGGTAGTGTTTTTTCTTCCCCCCCCCCCCCTCCAGCCTCGTGTTGTGTCACTGCCACTGAGCCTTGTTTACGGTCCAAACGGAGAAATCTGCCACCGAATGCCATCCATGGCAGGAATAATTTCATGCTGTGCAAAATTTGTTTCATTCTGCATCCTGTAAGAATAATTACTTAGCATAATGCCACTTAAGCTGTATTTCTAGCTGCAAACATTAAGGAAATGGTAAAAAAAAAAAAAAAAAAAGCTAAATCCTGGTTGGGAGAGAGTAAAATAAAAAAATAAAAAGGGGTATAGGGGTATTTAGTGGTTCCCAGGTTTTCTTCAAACTGGTTGGTTTTAACACCAGGAACAACTGGAAGAATTTAAGTGTTATGAGTGATGTCACTGAATTTAAAAACACAATGGACCTAAATATTTTCAATGATATTTGAGATCATCCATGTGCTGGGGACCTTGATAGGTCACTGCCTTCAGAAATTGAGGACAAAACAGACAAAACACGCAGCCCATATTGCCCACCTTTCTCATGTTTTCTGGAAATAAGTTTATTTGAAGGTGACACATGCCCGAAATGGTCCTAAATAAAACAGCAAGTGAAGAAGCTGAATTCTCTTCATGTCATGTCACAGGTTCCAATTTTTATGTGACAAAAAAATAGGTCTAGGTTGGTTTGGAGGAGAGTCATTGTGATGGGTGAGCAGGGTGTATTGATCAAATATCAGCATAAGCTGATACACTGAGCCAAAGGAGGCTCCGACCTCCCTCCTGGGCCCCCACAAGAGAGAAAAATCCTCTTTCATATCTAGTCAGATTATCCATGGTTCACTCTTACCTTCCAGCAAAACCAAGCTGCTGTCTTCAATCAAATGCAAGACTGGCATGGTCTAATTGAATTAGTTCAATTAAGTTTAAAGATCAAAATTATGATTGTGGATTTCTATAAAAATCCCGTTTTCCCGATGCCAAACCTTACAGCTTGTGACTGGGTAGTAAATTCTGACTTGTTCTTTCCCAAATGCTGGAAAGAACCACTTCCAGGGCACTTCTCTTTCTCCAACAATGGCAAACCAAGTATCCAGGTTGACCTTCATCTTCCTGGAGGCCATCGTGTCTCTTCCTCACTCACCAGCAAAGCCCAGTTTTGAATGGGACCATTGAGGATTTACTGATAAAATTCACTGTAACAAGTACGTTTGCCTTGGGTTTGTTCAGCTAAACAAAAGGCAAAATCTCCATTTTTTTAGAAGCAGGCTGTGAAGGATTGCTGGATGGATGGATGGATGGATGGATGGATGGATGCTGTCAATCACAGCACCCTCTCCAGCACAAATTCCCTCCACTCATCTGAATAAAGTGATTCCATATTCATTCTTTGTTTTCACTCTGTTTCAAATAAAGCCTTTACTGAAAAGTCAACTTCAAATGTTAACAGGAGTTTCAAGAGGCAGCAAGGGAGAAATAATAAATTTTGGGAAAATATTTGGGCAGGCTAATCCTTTAGGCCTGAAGCAGGCAGCAGATCCTCCTTGGGCTTCATGAGCAAAGGGGTTCTTCAGATGTCTTTTCTTTTTTTTTTTTAGTGTCTTTACTACTAAATCAAAGAACATGACAAAAAAGAGCCCCCAAACCACCCAAACCCATGCTCCTCTTACATGTTTTTCCCCCAAATTTCAGCAAGCTGATGCTCTATCTGACCAGCAGCAATGTGCTACAATTCCAGAACAACCAAGATTACTCAAATGCCCCTTGGAAGGGACAATGTGGTGCCACCAGCACCCTCCAGTACTGTGTGGCCATGGAGCTGGGCATTGTCTCAGCCACCTGGCAGGAGCAACACTCCAAATCCATCCATTTGGGCAGATCCAAACCAAACAGCCTTTCCAAGGGTACTGACAATGATGTCTTCATTCCCCATGCCAAACTGCCTGTCCTGGAAATCCCTGGAAAAATGGTGTGGGTTTTGCAGGACACGTGCACTGGCATCCCAGTGGGAGATGCCATCCTTAGTGCGGGCACCTTGGTTCATGAGTCCCTCAAAATGCAGAGTTTGGGGGACACATCAGTGGGGTTTTGTGCTCTAAAACCCCCATCTCAATGTCTTCCAGGTGGAGGTTGCCCATGACGTTCTCACTTCTCATGTACAAGATGCTTTCACCACTTTGCAAAAGTTTTTGTCTTTGTTGAAAATAGTGTGGGGGACATGGGGAGAGAGGTCAATAAGTACCTTCAAATTCATGCAGCACTTACCAAAATCAACATTAAAAACCAATTCACATGAGAACATCCAAGTGCCTCCACGCTGAAATACTTCCCATCTATAAATCCCGCCACTAAACCCAGGGATGACTTTTGGGCAGCCAGAATTGTCCCCTGGCATACGGAAACCTCAGCACTGCTCTGATTGACCCTGGAGTGGTTGCAAACTGTCCAGAACAGTGGTGCCCCCATCACAGACCATCTCCCACAGCTTTTGGGAAGCCTGTCCCATGAGTAGGTCTGTTTAATGCATGTGAATACATTTAAGACATGTGAATCACAGCTGCATTTCAGGGTGGATCTCCCTGAGCCACGTCTGCCTCCATCGCTCTCCTTTAAAGAACAAACACAAGCTGCCAACATCCTCATGAAGGATAAGCCAAATAATTTAGCAGTTCCCTCTTTACTTCTATATATTTTTCTATTATTTTTTTTAAGCACCACATCATACCCAGCGGGATTTTGGGGGTTTTGTTTTAATGGCGAGGCAAAAATTTGCTGACCCACCCCGTGGCGAAGTTACTTTCAAGTCAGCGAAAGTTCTTGGCCCGCAATGAAAAGTCTTTGCCAATTAGCGCTCAACAACTTCAATTCATCCCTCCTGGTTCAAGATGAGTAGGAACCTAATAAGGCTGTGATAAAAGGGCAAAAGGCACCGAGTACCCAAAGGGGATTAATGGGCTCTTCCATTTATTTGTCTTCCTAACAGCTGAACTGTTACAAGTATTGACGGTCTTCAAACGCGGGGCGCCCGGGGTCTCCAATGGCCAACTCCAGCTTCCCGAGGGGCGAGGGCTTCCCCCTGGGCGATGCCAAAACCAACAAAGCCCTGGGGATCAGGTAATGAAACTTCAGCTTTTCCCCCCTCCTCCTTCTTCTTTGAGATTTATTTACTGGCAGCTGACAAGGGGCAAATTCAGCTGGAATTGTGTAGTCAAGGCCCTGTCAAGCCTTCAGAGGCACCCTTATGTCGAATCACCTTCCTGACTGGCATGTCGCTGAAAAGCCCTCGGCGCTGGTCCTTAACAGCTCCCGACAGCACAAAGGACACTCCAGACAGATGCCTACATGGCATCCTGCAGCATTTTAAAAGAGAATTAGTGGTTTTAATTATGGTCGTCGTATGAAAGGAAACCATGCAAGCTCGGCAGGAGACCTTTGATCAAACCCTTTTGCTAGCACAATGCCGCGGAACTGTGACTATTCCTAGCAAGGGGCCTTTTCTCGCTGAATGACTCACCAGTGATCTTTGAATGCAGACAAGTTCCTCACCCTCCCTCTTCATTAGCGAGCATTTCTATACAGCCCCTATATAGTGCGCCGAGTCTTGGAGCTATACAATGGGGGGGAAAAAAGAATCCCTACAGATTCTGGCCTCTACTTAGGAAGTGCTGAAGGACTCTGAGTGACTTTATTCATTAAAACAGGTTGCTATTAATTAACTGTCATAATAAAATAAAGAACTATTATTTGCATTTCTTAGTGCGCTCCCTTTAGTAATATGTATAAAAGATGCTTGTAACAAAAATGAATTTATAAGGGAGAAAAAACCTTCAGAAGTCTTTTTTCCCCTCTGCCCCCACCCCTTTTTTTTTTTTTTTTTTTTTTTTTTTAGGTCTAGGCAGCAGGAGCCTGACTAATTATTAGGACCCGTTTTGCAAGAGAACAAATAGAGGTAAAACACAAATATGAAAGTAATTAGGAAAATGCAAAATCCTGTTTACTTGGCAACCGATTCATGCAACTGAGACTAACGAAGAGCAAATCAGCTTTGCTTGTTTGATAAACTTCAGGGTGCCACCTAAGAGGAGCTGATAAAAATTAAACTCTGCCAGCATCCCTCCGCACCGCCTTGCAGCCAACAGGCTCAGCGACATCCACGCCGCGGCTCCGTCTGCGAGCACCAGAGCCACCAGCAAATCTCATTTGAACAGGTTCAGGGGGAGGAATTTTGGAGGTTCCATCAGTGCTAGGTGTTTCCCCCTGCGTGGTATATCTCCTGCTGAACCCCCAGCACAGCCCCCCGCGTCTCACGTGCGCAGGATTTGCGAGGACACGGAGCGCGCCAACGGCACGGCTCTGATTTTCTCCCTTAAACAGCTTCACCATCCCACTGCTCTTCACACCTGGGAAGGCTTTTGCCAGTGGTAAAGTTCTTTTTTTGTAGCCACCAGCACTGTTTATTGCAATATAGGATGATGCTTTACTCAGCGCAGCCCTTCTTTTTCTCCCGAGCAGATAGTGGGATCCACAAAAGCTTCCAATTATTTCAAGACTATGCGGCTAAGGAGGGCATCTAATCAAGATAAAGAAACCCCTCAGCTCAGTATATTTGCTTGAATGGATTTGCAATAATGCAGGTAACAAAAGCATTCAAAAATTGGATTCCTAATGCTTTTCTGCCGGGGTTGGAGGACTGGTTTGGAGAAGGGAAGGAGAAAGCCTGCCCGGAGAAAGCTGCATGGAGGAATGTGTGATATTCCCTTGCTCTGCACAAACACTTCTGCAGGGACTGAGAGGAAGGAAGAGATTTAAGTGAGGCACAGCCGACCTGAAATGTAGTCAATTACAACACAAAGAGTTAAAATGACACCTCTGAACTTCTCCTCTTCCCTCTCACCCCTCTGCTTTGTGGCTTTGCAGCCCAGCAGCTTTCCATCTTTTTATTGCTCATTTCTCGTCTGCTGTTTGTACAGGAACGGCTCATAGGAATGAATGGGGAATTGCTGTGGAAGTCACAAAGTACAAAAATAAATCAAGATTGAGAAAAGTAAAGGGTATTATTTTGCAACTGGATTTAGAGATTCCTAGACAGCAGCTTGATTATTTTGTGGGAAGCATTCAGTGAAAGTTTGCAAAATCAGCACTTGGAGAGAAGTGTTCCACTTTTAAAAGGATCTATTAGGAATAGCAGCCACGTGTCCCTACACACACCTCAAACTCCAGACTGGCAGAGCATCCACCTGCAACACCCTCGCTCCTGTCCCCATCCCAGCCTGCTCCAGAGATGCTGTTGGATAATGAGATCTTTACAGAAGTACTTCTTCTCTCATAATTTTACCAGTCCAAAAGGAATCCTGGCCTGGCAGCAATTTGTCTCCTGTAAAACACTGGGCTGAGACCACAAAACCACTGAATAACTTAAGAAGTTTTAGATGAACAGAGTTTTACCAGAGTTTTGAGTCTGTTTTAAGCATTTGAAACACTGTTAACCGGCAAAATATTGAAAAACATTATTTTCTGTCTTTTCTATTGAAAATAAGAAGCTGAGTTCTTGTTAACCCCAGAAGTCGCTTGGCAGTTGGGGCAGACTGAAAAGCAGGGTGGATTAACACCCAATTCTTTTGGTTAAAGCCCAGATCTCTCCAAAATTGCAGTTCTGGCATCCCCAGGAGCCGTGAGGATGTGGCAGAGCAGAGGAGGATTCTGGTTTTGCACAGAAAGAGGCAACAGCATGGATGCCATGACCCATGGAGAGAGCAGCATCCCAGGGGAGCTGCATCCCAGGGGAGCTGCATCCCAGGGGAGCTGCTCTTATGTCCCATGTGGGGTCTCAGGGCCATGGTCCCTCCCCCCCAATGCAGGAGATGTCACACTGCTGCCAGCAGAGTCCCTCTGCAAGGGAAAACATGAGTTGCTTACTCACTGCTGGAACTCTGAGCAATAAAGACCATCCCATCAGAAAATCCCAAGGGAATGAAAGAAGCCATCCCTGAAAAGCAAGGGAGGCAGAAAATAATGGCTGGTCTCTATCCACTCCATTCCAGTAGGAAATCCTGTCCTTCCAGTGCCTAAAGGGGCTACAGAGAGCTGGAAAGGGACTGTTTACAGGGGCATGAAGTGACAGGACAAGGGGGAAGGCTTCAAAGTGAATCAGGGCTGGGTTAGGTGGGATAGTGGGAAGAAATTCTTCCCTCTGAGGGTGGGCAGGCCCTGGCATAGGCTGCCCAGAGAAGCTGTGGCTGCCCCTGGATCCCTGGAAGTGTTCCAGGCCAGGTTGGACAGAGTTTGGAGCAGCCTGGAATAGTGGGAAGTGTCCCTGCCATGGCAGGGGGTTGGAATGAGATGACCTTTAAGATCACTTTCAACCCAAACCATTCTGGGATTCTGTGATTATGATTCTGCAGTTCCAGGCACAGCCAGGGCTCAGAGCACGTCCACAACAGTACATGACCAGGCTCCTGGGAGGACACCATCCCACAGCCTGTCCTGCTGGAAATCCACCACAAAAACACACGGACACAGCACAGCTAATGAAAAATGGCTTTAGGAAACCTCTTGGCTCAGCAACAGAGGAAATAAAATGCTAAATACATTTTTACATCTAGAATGGATGCTGAATTCATAAAAAATATATATATATATTCACAGTACAAGCTCATCGTTTTCTTGTAAAAGAAAACTCTCCTTTTTGAAACCCAGTATTTTATTTAGCGGTGAGCTTCTCCCCTACCCCCAAAAAAGTTCATTTGGCAACAGAACTCAAATATCACTATGTTCCTGCAGAGGGGAATCACACTTGATTTCCTCTCTGCTGCCATTTCTGTCACCTTTTAAAACCACTCTCACACTGCCAAGTTCTAATTCAGGTTTTAAACCCCAACCAGCATTTGAGCGGGACCAGGTTCTACCCAGCTTTGCGCCTCAGCTCTGCCTTCCTCCTCCTCAGCCTCTGCAGCTCTTCCCTGAGGTGCTGCACAGCCTGCAGGATGTCCTGGCGCTGGGGATCCTCCTCTGCCCTCTCTGTGTAGAGCAGGAAATGCTCCACAGCCTCGGAGAGGAGAATTTCGGGATCCACGTCCCCCCGGCCAAGGCGCAGCATCCTCTCGCAGGCGATGGCAAAGTTCTTGTGCCAGTTCACAGGGTGATGGGGATGGGAGCTGACAATTTCTTTGTATGACTGTTAAAGGAGCATAAAAACAAAAAAAAAAAAGGAAAAAAAAAGAAGGTGGGGGCAGTAAATTAATTGAACAAAGTGGGAACAACGGCTTTTAACTTCAGAACCGCCTGGAAAGAAACAGATGCTATTTAGATGTCCAAGTCCAGAGCTGGAGTATTTCTGTAATTCACTCTGTGTTTGCCATTCAGCAGAATGAATCAGAAATCCAAGGGGGGCTGAAACGTTTCCCTTCCAACAGCAGCTGTTTGTTTAGAAACATTACAGATGATGGTGATAACCCCACGGCACATTATGTGCTTCCCCCAGAGAGGTGTTACACCAAGCTGGGGGAAAAAAGAGATTTAACTGCCGTGCCTGCAAGACATTTACTCAATATTTCAGGAGATCAGGATGTCTTCCACAGGACTCAAGCAGTCTGTTGACTTGAGTGGGAATATTCATAAGCTCAACAGCAGGCATGTGCCTGGGAACTTTGCAGAACAGCAAAAATCCCAGCAAAACGGGCAAGAATTATTAGGAAACTATTTGTTGATTCTCTGCTGGAGTATGAAATACTGCTCCTCTCGCCTGACACACACCTCGTGCATCTGCTGGCATCTCAGGCAGTCCAGGATTTCCAGAGATACCTACACCAGCTTATGGGTGTTATTCTTTGGTGTGAAATGCAGCAGAATTAATTTGCAGTGAGAAGACTGTCGGATTTTACACTTGCTGGCTCAGACGCACGACTGTGTAATGACAGAGGGGACAAGTGCATAGAGGGGACTTCAGGACAAGCAATCTCTTGGCATGGGTTTGGAGCCCAGCACAGACAACATAATTATAGCAAAAGCAGGGTGTTGACTGGTTTGCTTTTGGCATCCTCTGTGACCGAGGGGGCAAGCAGGAATGGATGAAATCCCTGAAATCTCTTGGAATCGGCTATGCTCCCAGTTTGGATAAACAAGGGGAATGCAGATTACAGGGCCTGTGTGGAATCACCCTATTTCCATGGACTCCAGAAATTTAAATGAAAAGGGGAAAAGAAAAATGATGATGGAGGCTGCAGGGAGCATTCCTAACCCAAATGCAGGACTTACAGTGTATGCAAATGTGTAAAGTTGTGATTTCGTTTCTGCCGTCACACTGGCCGTTTCTGCAAGGTCGAAGATGAAGAAAGCTGTTTTCATCCTGGGAAAACAAGAAAAAACTTCCACGTGGTAACTGCTTAATGCAACCAGCTCACATCACAGGGTTACACACAGCTGCAACATGCCCACATGTGGGACAGCAAAGCCATCGGTGATACAATTTTCTCTCCAGAATCTATTTCCTCACCCTACATCCCAACTACCTTTGAGCTGTCACCTTTTGGTGAACAGAACAGACACTTTCCTGAAGGCTTTGCTGGCACCCTTGCACACTTCATCTCATCCTGCCAGCCTTTTCCTTCTAAAGCTTGGCACGTGCAGACCCAATAAGGCCACGGCCCATCAAGCTGCCTGCTTTGGTGTGTGTTTCCACACCAGTGAGCTGGCAGCGCCCACTGGCTGTTGGAAGAGAGCAAAGGAAAATTACCTGGCTTGCCACATCTCCTCGTTGGCGACAGCTTCCCAGGAAGAGGGGCTGAAACTGAACAAGAATGGAGGCAAAATTCAGCCATCAGATCCACACCACTGGGTTTCACCCACCACAAGCCTCCCAACCCAGGCAGCTACAGACCTCCCAGGCAGAGGAGAACCTGTGGGTCTGACAGCAGGGAACGCAGCTCTGTAATTCAAAAATGATCCTCTCTCTCCATAGAAGGAGCCTCTGGTGTATCAGGTGTTTCACAGCATCCCAGATCTCAAAGCCAGAGATGTTTTTTACCACCTCAGGTAAGCCTATGACATTTAAATGTCTGGATGTCTCAATAATTTTAGATCCTGATCAAGTTTTAAGGTCAGAATTGGACTTCATACTTGACTAGAGATGTCCTTGCTGTTTTTCACACTATTAAAAATAACAGATTAGTGAGTGGTTTGGATTGGAAGAGACCTTAAAGACCATCTAATTCCAACTCCCTGCCATGAGCAGGGACACCTTGCACTAGCCCAGGTTGCTCCAAACCCCATCCAACACTGGCCTGGAACACTCCCAGGGATGGGGCATCCACATCTTCCTTGGGCTATGCCAGCATCTCACCACCCTGACAGGGAAGCATTTCTCCCTGCTATTTCTCCAGAACACAAAACACTGAGATTCTGCCTCATGTTTAATTCCTCTGACACTGCAGCAGGTGTGGCAACGCTGCTGGCAGCAAAGGATGAGCAGGGAGGAGCAGAGGCTCCTCTGCCTCGTACCTGCCATACTCTTCAGTCCAGTTATAGAGATTCCTGGTGAGCTGAATCCACTCTCCCGGGTCAAACACAGCCCCAGAAGGAACCAACTTCTCACACGTGCCCCAGGGCCACAGCGAGTGGCTCCTCCTCCAGGTCGAGTCCCCTTCATGAAGACCTATGCAGACAAACACTTCCTTACTGCCAAAAAAACCAACAGAGAGAGCAATGGTGAAGCCACCTCAGCCTGAGACCGTGGGCCCCCCGTGTCCCTGAGCACACCACACCACACTGCAGCAAACACACCCACGCAGCACATCTCCCATCAGCACAGGCAGGTTTTGGGGCAGTCTGGAGATGAATTCCCCATCTGGCATTGCCCATCCTGAGCAGCCAGCACAGCTGACACATCCTGTCCCCTCTCCTGGACCTCCCAAACAGGCCAGAAGCTGTAGGAGAAGCCTATTTTTCCCCACTGGCACCTGGCTGTGCTCCTGTGCCTCCCCACCCTCACAGGGCTCACCCCAGCTAGTCTAAATGCAGATGCTATTCTTATTCGTGTGAGTATCTAATCCTTTCTCCACTCTTACTAAGCTATTTTTATATGATGATTATTCCTGGAATACATTCATTCTATGCTAATCAGTTGGCCACAACGTTCACAAAGGAGAAGCAGCAGCAATTTGCTCTCCAACCATCATCGTTCTGAGTACACAGGAACATTCCTATTCTCTGTGATGAATTGTATCAACAACAACAACAAATCATCAGTAAACACTCTGCAGATCACCTTTTTTCTCCTCCTTCCTAAAAACCAAACCAACCTCAAAACAACAGGCAATATTATATCCGGATGGAGTTACTTCTGCAGAGATATTTCGCTTTAATTGCAAAAATAATCTCGCCACCGGGGAGGAAGTCAGTGGAGAAAATTGGTCTTTTGGATGCAGTACCAAGCTGTTCCATAAACAATTTCAAGAGGGAAAAAAAAAAAGGTCAGAGATTTTAGGAAAGCTGTTACATATGAAAGAAATGCTTACTGTTTATTTACTTTGAGGAAACGATGGAGATTAAAGGCGAGTGTCCCGTCGGGTAATACTCCTTCCACAGGATTCCACCGGCTCCCGGGAAAATAAACACCAGGTAAATGCTTTGCCAGCTTGGGTAAATACCACTCGTAAGTCATCATCTAGAATAAAAGACATCATCACAATTAAAACAGGAGCCAGAAGATTTACATCCGGAAGAAATGGTTTCTGCAGGAGTAATGACCGTTTGCTCAGGGAAGTCACCCACCAGGTCAGCAGGGACACGAGATCACAGCACCAGGCTGGGTCACCATGGCCAGGATGGGTCACCATGGCCAGGATGGGTCACTAGAGCACCAGGCTGGGTCACCATGGCCAGGATGGGTCACCATGGCCAGGCTGGGTCACCACAGCACCAGGCTGGGTCAGCACAGCACCAGGCTGGGTCACCATGGCCAGGCTGGGTCACCAGGCTGGGTCACCATGGCCAGGGTGGGTCACTAGAGCACCAGGCTGGGTCAGCACAGCACCAGGCTGGGTCACCATGGCCAGGATGGGTCACCATGGCCAGGATGGGTCACTAGAGCACCAGGCTGGGTCACTAGAGCACCAGGCTGGGTCACCATGGCCAGGCTGGGTCACCATGGCCAGGCTGGATCACCAGGCTGGGTCACCATGGCCAGGCTGGGTCACCATGGCCAGGCTGGATCACCAGGCTGGGTCACCATGGTCAGGTTGGGTCACCATGGCCAGGCTGGATCACCAGGCTGGGTCACCATGGTCAGGTTGGGTCACCATGGCCAGGCTGGATCACCAGGCTGGGTCACCATGGTCAGACTGGGTCACCATGGCCAGGCTGGATCACCAGGCTGGATCACCATGGTCAGGTTGGGTCACCATGGCCAGGCTGGATCACCAGGCTGGATCACCATGGTCAGGTTGGGTCACCATGGCCAGGCTGGATCACCAGGCTGGATCACCATGGTCAGGTTGGGTCACCATGGCCAGGCTGGATCACCTGGCTGGGTCACCAGTGCCTTGTGATCACAGGCACATGGTCCTCACCCCAACACAAAATAGCCACTGCTGGTTAAACACACAAAAGAGATTTGGTTTGGTTAAACACCAGGAATTGAGTTTGGGGTTTGCCATCTAGTCACAGACTCTTGCTGCAAAGCCAGGTGTGAGGATGATGTGGCAGTGAAGTGTGGGTGGCCCATCCTGTAACTCGTTTTTTTCCCATTTCTCAGTGAAAAAGGAATGTGCACACCCTACTCTATCCCAGGGTTACCCACTCTTCAAAAAAAAAAGAAAAGAAAAAATATTTATTTATTTCTACACAATGAACCTTATTGAACAGAGAGACCCTCTCAAGGAGATCAATGAACAACTGAACTTTTGCTGCCCATGTTTAAATCTGCCTTTCTAAACAGCATTTTCTGAACATACCTCCTGGTCCACTAAGGTGATGTCTGGCCTCATCCCCTCACAATAATGCAGGTAACGAAGAGCATTCCCAGGCAAGTCTCCCCTGAGCAGGATCACTGCCCCCACTGGCATGGAGGACAGCACGTTCCTGGCAAACTTATCAACAACATAGTTGTTGCTCTGATCACAAGTGCTGAGGAGAACAGGTGAAAAACAGAATCTCAGAACCAGGTATTTGCATGGCTTTGCAGAATTTCAGAACAATTTTATGCAACAGGCACCCACAAGGGAAATCCACCATGGTCAAGCTGAAAACATCACAGAGTCACAGAATGGTTTGGGTTGGAAGGGACTTTAAGGAACATCTCATTCCAGCTCCCTGTCATGGCAGGGACACCTTCCACTATCCCAGGTTGCTCCAAGCCCATCCAACCTGGCCTCAAACTTCCAGGGATGGAGAGTGTCAACAGCTTAATCACTACAACAACTTAATATCTCCATTTCCAGAGAAAATGAGATACAGAAACAAAGCATTTAAAGCACAGGCCCCCAGAAAGCACTGCTCACTACACCCAAAACAGTTTTGTTTTGCCAAAATACACACTCACTGCACATCTTCACCTTAAATCTCATTTCTTCTTGGGCTAAATCTAAGAACTTAATAGTCAGTGCTAGAAGTGTCAGTACAATGATGGCTCTGTAGAGCATTTGAAATCCTCCTCATCCTTTAATGCTTCCATTAAGGTTGAAAGAGCCAAATTTGTGTAGTATCAGGCAGAAGTAGATTTATATCACCTGAGATTGGGTCCTCCTCATTAAAGTTATGTGCACATACTCCAGGTATGGATTCAGAGGACACTCTAGGACAGGAGCTATGACTGGCTCACCTATGGACAAGCCTTTGGAAAAGGTGTGCAAAAAAAAGGATTCCTGAGGATGAAACCTACACTTCCTTGGTCAGCCTGAACTCATACCTGAGCAGCCCTACCAGGACACTGATTCCTATCCAAGCGACTGCATGTGGTTATGGGATAGGGAAGCCCCAAAATACAGATTTAACTCTTCAAAAATGGGGAAAAAATCAGAAAAAACTTCAGGGCACAAGGCAGCCTGAAGGAAAGCAAGAGAAGTTCAGGCCACATGAATTCTGCAAACCTCCTTAGGAGAAAAAGCACAGATCTACAAGATATTTTTAGAAGCTTATGTATCTACAGAGTTTTTATCCTTCAACTGTCACTGTGGGATAACACACAACACGGACTCCTTTTGTAATTTTTCTCAAAGGCTGTGTAAAAGTCTTTGTCAGGGATCATTCTCCCTTATATACAATTTTCCACAGACCAATTTGATTGGTGAGAGAAAGAGAAACCTCTTCACCCACACTGGTCAAACCAGAGGGACATCAAGAGAGATCCCTCCTCCCAGGAGGAATGTACAACATAGATATTGTTATAACAACATTCCTGGTATTCATGTTCTTTCCCTGGGAAGGAATTTCAGAAAACCAAAACATCAGAAAACAAAAACTTTAGAAAATCAGAGGCCTGAAACCAGGCTACACTTAACCTCTGTGAGACCCCCATTTACAGCCTGGAGTTGGTGACTCTGAGGGAGATCAAAGGGAGTCCTGCAGGCTGTGACCATGCAAGCTTAGGTGGGGTGTGAAAAGCACCTTTCTCATTCCCAGAAGCCCCAGGAGCATCCCAGCTCCCCCTGCCAGGCAGCACCAAGGGAACTCCTCACCTGTAATTCGCCCGAAGCTGAGAAGCAACGAGGGCAAGAGCAGGAAGCCACTCCAGGCATGGGCGCAGCAGGGTGCCCTCCAGCACAGTGCTCTTGCCAAGGCTGGCCAGTGTGGCCAGCCCCAGCCCTGCCAGCACGGCCACCACAGCACTGCTCTGCAGCCAGAACCGCTCCACCTGGCAGAGAGAACCCCAGAGCTGCGCGTGGGTTGGAAGGCACCAGGAAGATCATCCCATTCCACCCCCGATCTCACCACACCAGGTTGCTCCAAGCCCTGTCCAGCCTGGCCTTGGAGCTGTATTTTGGCACCGTCTGCAGCTCCCAGACAACTGCCTGCTCCTGGTCAGGTGGTTTTAAGGTTTGGAATGTTTCTCTCAAAATGAACAACTTTTGGAGCGCAACTTACCACGCCTAGAAAGAGAGGCTTTGTAACATCCAAATTTGCTCTCCAAGCGAAGAAAAGGGAATAAAGGCAGAGCATTCCAGTGAAGAGCCAGATCACAGGTGATTTCTGCTGCTTTTTCCTGTAAGAAAAATAATGTATCACTCCTGAGATATGATGAAAAACGAAGCAAAAATTATATGTGCTTGAACTCCTTGCATACCTAAATGCATTTAACTCAAGGAGCTGATGAGTCTTTCTTTACCTTTGCCATTTATGAAACTTCTGTTTTAAAAGCACAAAACCATGAGGATTTCAGGAATTTTAAGCTTGCCCTCTACCAAGCCATGGGGTTAACCAGGAGTAAGGGATATTTTGCTCTTCATAATAGATGGCCACAGCCAATTGCTGCAATTTCTGCAGCAGCAAGCAGAAGGCAAAGCAAGCTGCCCATGCAGGCAGTAAGAAAAATGGGCAAAAAATGCACATTGACGCAAATATTGTCCAACTTACGGCAGTGCTGTGCTCACACAGGCCACAAGTGCCAGGGCAAGGACGGGAAGGGAGAGCTCTGACTTCATCTGTGCCAGCTGGAAACTGTGGAGAAATTAAAGTGTGGAAGTGTCACCCCCAAATCACCACTGCACTCAATTAAAGAGTCAGGAGAAAAAGGGAATAAGAACAACAGAACATATTCCCATTCTGCTGGGATTAAGTCTACCAGAATTGGGGACAAGAGTGGGTTATATGGCAGGATTTTGAAGGGAAAATCTCTGGGGAGGGGGACCCAGTGTTTTTCCTTCAGTGGGGAAGACACAGGGCAGGAATGCTGTCCCTGTGCTGGACACACACAGCCCCAGCTCTGGACAGATGAGGAAAGGAAGGACAGCAGCCCCTTTGGCCCAAAGGACAGCAGCACTGAAAGGCACAGCCAAGGTGTGACTCACAGCAGCATCTCTCCCATGCTGGATCCTGTCTCAGACTTGGCCTAAAATAAAAACAAAGGAAACCCATGAGGAGCCCACACACTGACTGGGAGTCACTGGGACAAGGGAAGACTTCTCATTTTCTGTTTGCAAGAAAGGCAGCAACCTCTACTCAAACCTTCACTGCAAGATGTTCTCCCACATTCCTGTTTTATGTGATGCCACTGAAGGATTTTCCCCCTGGACATTTCTTCAAGGTGCTGACAACTCATTAGCCTGTGATTAGAGCATGTCATGTGGTTTAACCAGGATCTCTGCTGTATCATGGAATCAATTGGGTTGGAAAAGCCCTCTGAGACCATCGAGTCCAACCATTCCCCCAGTACTGCCCAGCCCACCACTGACCCCTGTGCCAGGTGCCACATCCACACAGCTTTTAAATCCCTCCAGGGATGGTGATTCCACCTATAGGGCAGCCTATTCCAATGCCTAACCATTCTTTCTGTGATTTTTTCCCCATAATATCCAATCTAAACCTCTCCTGCCACAACTTGAGAGGCCATGCCCTGTATCTTCATGGTGCAATTATTTTCTGGGACATCTCCCCACAGCCTAAGACAAGCTCAATTCCTCCTTGCTTACCAGACTTGCCCTTGTCTCCTTTGCCCTGACAAATGCAGAGCTGTACAAAATCTTGATGAGAAAATGAGAAATTTTACTGCAGAGACCTGAAATCCATGGCACAAGTCTGGGAAAAAAAGACATGCTGTGTGGAGGTGAGGAATTACCTTCATTGCTGCTTGTTGGAAAGGTGGTGGCTACCAGATAAAAGATAAGGTAAATGGGTTCAGGAAGGAATAATTAATCTCAATAAAAATGGAATAGCTAACTGCATCCAGGATTTGATTGAAAAATAAGAGTTAGAGGATGGAGAGGCTGCTCACAGCTCCTGAAGCCCCACTGTGCTGGCAGCTGATGGCCCTGGACACATCCATCACAGAGATGACATTTCTGATCCATGGCTTACAGGTGGAACCCTCTCCAAAACAGTTTCTGGGCTTTTTTTTTTTTTTTTTTTTTGACCCTGCCCTTAATGCAGAGCTATGGGATGTAAAAGCTGTCTGTCCATCCAGCAATGCTCTGGCATTATCCCAACTGGCACCAGGACCAAACGCTTGGATTTTGCTGTATTTATTGCTCCTGCTTCAGACAAGTTCATCCTAAATGTGATTTGTGGTGTAGGATTACACGCAGTCCATCCCTAAGCCTCCTGAACATCAACTTGAATTCATCACATTTTGATGGAGAGAGGAGTTAAGGGATTTGTATGCCTTGGTATCGCTCTGCCCACTGGATGCTGATTCTCAGGAGACAACAGGGGAAGTCTCACAAGTCCTTCAGAGGGCGGACCTGATCTCTGTAGGAGTTTTTGGACAGCTTTAGTGGCAGCAGCAGGAATTATGATGTCTTTTGACACACATCCTGCAGCCACACAGCTCTCTGAGAAGGAAGGAATGGCGCAGCCACATTGGCTGCTTGTGAGGGGTGATTTCTGAGGATGTGGGGCTACAGGACTCCAAGGAGGCACAGAATATGTAGACCACACCTTTTTATTTTTTTCCTCCCAGTGGTGTGATTTCCCAGCCCTCTGCCCTGAAATCTTTGAAGCAGGAGAGGCTCTGGGGTGATGGGCTGGTGATTTCCTTGGGTGGCCAGAGCCCAGCAGCCAAGTCAGGGCTGCAGGAGGCAGAGGCAAACCCTTCACTCTGAGAGCAACCATGGATTCCTTGCTCTCTTGGCAAGAGCAGAGACCTCAGTAACTCAGATCAGAGGTTCCTGAGAACCCTCAAACCAACTATTCACTTAAATTCAACATTGGTAAGTTAAGAGGAATAATTCTGAACACTCAGACCAACCACTCACTTAAATTCACCATTAATAAATTGAAGAGAAATAGCTTTTAAATGAAAACTGCTTGTGACCTCTTTAAATGTCTGAGTTAAAAAAAGAAAAATAAGACAATATTCATCTTTAAAACACCACAAAATTGGTGTCACCCTCTCCCTGTGGCACGGTTTGCTATTTGGTTGCTACACACATAAGACACCCTTAAAGCTCCCAGGAAATAATATGGCTCACCCCATAAAGAAAAGAGAATTATCTCTCAGCTTTCCCAGCCATGTGACCCATACCCAGAAAACCTGACAGTTCAGGAGGTCAAAATCAGAAATGAATGCTTAAAAAATGAAACATTTTCAATTTCCTTCCCCGCAAGCCCTTAATCGTCACAAACAGAACACTTCTGCTGTTGCATAAGAGAAAAGGAAGTGATTTAGGAAATGACCCTTGTTTACCAGATTGAATGTCCCATATTCTTCCCTCAGAAAGTGGGTCAAGAACCCTTGAAAAGTCGTCTGGTCTCCCCATGTCCAGCGGGCTCGATTGAGGGAGGACGAAGCCGGCAGATAGAGATAAGGCAGCAAACCAGCCAAGAAGCATAAACCCAACTTCAGCAAATGGCCCAGGGACAATTCCTGCACCAAAATATGTCATATTGCATAACAATGTTTATTTTAGTTTAATCACGCTGGAACTTCAAGAACAGATAAAGAAGGAAAAAAAAAAATCAATATATTTTTACACAGAGCTGATCTCTCAATTTATAGTAAGTCCCTACAAAATGCTATGTTAAACCTTATGATTTTGTGGATTACTAGGAAACTGCATCAAACTGATCTCCTTTGCATGGCAGGGTGAAATTTAAGTGAAGCAAATAATATTAGCTAGGACTCATGAGTATCATACTCATTGCATCTTTCACATTTAAATCATGGCATGACATGCATAGATGGCTGAAGCACTGCAAGGCTGAGATAACCCACTTTGCAGCGATTAAGAGTTGGCTGGTTTTCCATCTGGCAAAAAAAAAAGGAAAAAAACCCCACATAAACGCTGCTCTAGTACAACTGCACACATCACCACCATCATCAGGAGTCAGTTTTGCCATTTACTTGATCGTGATTACGCTGGCTAAATTGGATAGGCCAACTTTTGGGGTGGGATTTTCGAGACTGCCTAAGGGGTCAGGGAGACAAGACTTTCAAAGGGACTTCTGTGCCTAACTCCTTTAAGTGCTTTGGAAAATCCCACCCTAGAATATTGCACGCTTGCTTTGTCATTAGCCACCGCCCTGTCAATCAAAGCCCTTCCTCAGCATTTGGGGTTTCTGGGAGTGATGATCCACAGAGCAGAGAAAGGAGCTGGATAATGGTGGTGGTCAGAGCTCCTTCAGAAGGAAGGGGGCTCATTTGTACTTTAAAAAGGCAGTTTTCCATCCATTGTTCATCTTATTCAGTGGTTTCCTGCAGCAGGCACTACTGGGCTGTCCAGATCATTTCCCAGGATTATGACATTGACACAGCCTTGCCCTTGCTGGAAATCACAGAGGTCTCTCTGGACCTCCCTGCTCAAAAAAGCCCAAAAAATCTGTTTAAAGAACACAAGTTTATTGTAGAAGTGATTCTTGATTGTGTTAATGGAAATATATGGCCAGAAAAGGGGGTTTGCAGGGGATGCTGAAGAGATTTTGGATCAAGCTTGTCCGAGTTGCATCACATTTCTTGCAGCTCAAGTGCTTCACCCAGGCTTGGTTATGCCCTGTGCCACTACTGAGAACCACCCATGTGGCTTTTGTTGGTTACCACCAGGGAGCCAATACACAGAAATTCACCTTCAGGGGGGCTGATGGCATGGCAAAATCTGAGCTCTTAGCTCCAAGTGTTATTTCAGCTCACAGGGTATTTGCAAGCAGCTGGGCAAAGCTCTCCTGTGCCAGGGGACACAGGGGGGTCACAGATCACCAGCATGAGCAAAGGCCTTATATTGTGATCACAGAATCCCAGAATGGTTTGGGTTGGAAGGGAACTTAGAGATCATCTTGTTTCAAACCCCTGCCATGGGCAGGGACACCTCCCACTATCCCAGGGTGCTCCAAACCCTGTCCAACCTGGCCTTGGACACTTCCAGGGATCCAAGGGCAGCCACAGCTGCTCTGGACACCCTCACAGAGAAGAATTTCTTCCTAGTATCTAAATCCTACCTTGCCCTCTATCAGTTTAAAGGCAGTCCCCTTGTCCTGTCACTCCATGCTCTTGTCCATGCTCTCGCAGACCCTCTTTAAATCAGACCCCCTTGAGATCAGTGGCTGTGGTGTCAGACTGTAACTTCAGTGGGTGATGATTAATACACATACATCAGCTTAGAAGTGGCACAAGTTCTGGGGAGAAGGATTAATCCCAGCCTTAGAAAAACAGAGGTGTGGGTCAGTGAATACATACCCTCTTCCTGAAAAGCCGTGAGAGAACCCAGGGCACAACACAAGCAAGGTAGAGCACTATGGTGTGCTGATTGCACAGACTGAGCCCACAGCAAAAGGCACCCAATTTAGAGATCTGAGAGGGGAAAAGAAAAAGAAAAAATCACAATCACTATTTACAAGCTTGCAAAAACATGCAGAGATTAAAAAGAATCAGCACAGCATCCTTACAGGAGAAAGGCAAATACACCAGTGAGCACTGGTCAGTTGTAACACAGTACTCAAGGGATTTTTTTTATTAGTTATAGGGAGATTTCAACTGTTTAAAACGTTCTTTAAGAAGTGTCCAGCTGAACAGCCATGCCTCCAGGCATACAGAGATCCTGTGCAGCATCATCACATCCTAATGATGTGGTGAGTCCAATTCCTGAACCCAGCTGCACAGGGGAGGCTGCCCAGCAGTTCACTCTGAATGACTTTTCAGGAATGTCCTAAAATAAAGCCATTATCTACAGAAATCTCGTTTTTTATAACAGGAATGATTTTTTCTTCTTCATAAGGCACAGGGGGCTAAACTCAGGGCTGCACAAACTTCCTCAGCCAAGGGAATTAAAGGTGATACTACTCATTACTTGAAAAGCTCCAGCCTATTCCAGTGCCCAGACACCCTCTGGGCCAAGAACCTTTTCCTGATACCCAGCCTAAACCTCTCCTGCTTGTTTCAGCCAGTGGTGAGGGAGGTGTGTGAGATGCAAACTGATGATGCAGACACTTGCCTTGGTGTGGTGATGGGATCACCCTGTAATTTTTAATTAACTGCTCAGCATTCCACACTGGACACTGCCATGGAAACACCTTGCTGTGAGTTCAGAAAAACCTTTATGGGTTTCAGAGCAGCCTGGAAGGGCTCAGAACCACCTCAGTAATTTTTTAAGTACATTGATGAATTCCAGAATGATGTCTGTATGACCATCTGATTTATGAAAAGAACTGTAAGCTTCCTGTTGGCAGCCTGGCTTCTTCCAGGCGTGGGATGCCAGACACTCAAAAAAACATTGGAACAAGCTCCTTAACTGCTTCTGAAAATCTAATTTTCAAAATCCCATTGGAAACCAGGCATGTGAAACATGGGAGGAGGTTGGAAAATGCCCAGCTTCATGTCTGTGGCGTTCAGGTCGTGGGGATCTTGGGACACTGCTCATTAGAAAATAATAATAATAAAAAAAAAAAAAAAACAATGGTGAAACAAGGTCTCTGTAGCCATTGATAAAACATGTTATTTGAAAACTCACGAAGCTGAGTAAACTACCACTGCAGACTCCTGAAATTCTAACCTAGCCTGACAAAAATCCCTTTATTCACACAATTTACAGGAGTCACAGCAGGCAAGTCTGTTGGAGGAAAAGAGATCAGATGTTCGGGCAAACAAAAGTAGAAAGAACAAGACTGCTGAGCAAAAATATCATTTGGCTGCCTAGTCTGTTTATAAAGTAGAAAATACAGCATGAAATTTAAAGTCTCTGTGTTTAACAATGCCATTATTTTAGGGGCACATTTAATTTCAAAAGAAAAACTGATTGAAAATTTGCTCGTTCCTGTTTTTGAGCTGAAACCTGGTTTCTGATTAGATGAAGTTTTCTGTAAAATATATCCATTTACCCTGAAGAAAATTACCAGTTCTTAAAACAAAACCTTGAACACCCCCAGCCTAGTTTGTGTCTTTGATGCAGGATGAACTAAAACGTTTAGATTGGAATGATTTTGGTTTTTCCCTGCTTCCACCCTGTGGGTATTAAATAAACCAACCCAAACCCATCCAACAGGTCCCAACTCAATCCTTAAGCAAAGTGGACAGGGTTTTTTCAGTGTTTGTCACTTTTGAACATCCAGGCAGGTCAGGCATGGACCCCACTCAGCACAGGTGCTGAAGCAAGACCCAAAATTTGGCCTTGTTATTGAAACAAAACTAAACCAGCAGTAAACGAACAGGAAATTAAACAAACAGGTGACGAAAAGTAAAGAACTGTTCACTTTGCTTGAGATGCTTTACCTTTGATCTCTCTTTTGCAGTGGATGCCTCCTCAAAACGAGCTGTGAGAGCCATCAGCAGCCCCACAAACAGATTGTTTAAGCTGAAAACCTCCGCCGTGATGGACCACTGCCATGTTAGACGAGAAAATGAAAACACCCCCGCAGCAAGGATTCCTCCAGCATATGAGCCAGAAAGCCTGCAAACACAGATAACATGAAATCTTCTTTTCCAACAAAAAAAAAAAAGCTCCTAATTGATTGTCCTTCTTTAAAAAAAAAAAAAAAATAAAAATACTGTAGCAGCAGCGACGAGTGCCACCCAGCACCCTGCCAAAACATTATATGGTTAAGAGCTCCTTAATAATTTCCCTGCTAAGGATTGCCATTGGGAAGAGCAGAGCCTGTTTGCCAGCCACCCAACACCAAAGAATCTGCTTCTTCTCGCCGTGAAAAGTTCCAGGGTTGAATTTGGTTCAGAAATCCTGATTGTGGTGCACCGAGCCAGGGAGTCATGGCTTTAATGGGATACTCTGGAGGAGACACCAGCGAGGCTGCAGCCTTCAATTCATCCAGGAGCTGAATTAAGAGTGGATTAGAGCTATTCAGGATGGACAGCACTGGCAGGGCTTTCCTGGGGGGTGTTTGGTGTGCTGGGGGTGGCTGGGGAGTTGCAGCACCCGCAGTCCCAGCAGGGAGAGGTCAGGAGTGTGGGAAATGGGAGCTCCAGCAAGAGGGAGGAGAGGGTGAAGCACCCACTGCTGGGATGGCTGTGAGCCCAAGGCTGGCCATCTCTGTGACTCCCAGGTGGCTGCCTGCCCAGCTGTAGTGGTTTTGGTTTGCTAATTTAAGATTTTTTTTTCTGGCCAAGAGCAAAGCAGGCTTCAACTTTGAGAAGTATAGAGAAAATTTTATTAGCAGATCTAAAAAGAATAATAAGAATTAGAATAAAATTTTGATTACACTTCTATTTTCCCCTCGTACTTTGTCCTTTTCATTGACAATGTACAGAAACAACACCCAGAATTCTCAGCCAGTTTTCTGTTTTGGCTGGATGCTGCAGCCAGCACAGGGAGCCCATGAGGTGGAGTTCAGGAAAGCCATTCCACCACAGTGGCTCTTCCCAGCCAGTCTCACTGGGAGCAGCTCAGGCTCTGCCTGTCTGAAAGCTCTCCCCTTGGGGAAGTCACCCTGAAAAGACCCCTTGTAGGGCACCAGAACATGCTCAATTAACCTTTATCCCAAAACACAAACACTGTGGCTGTGGTCAGAGCTCTTCTTCAGAAATTCACTATTCCACTGTAAGATTCAGCTAATCTCCACCTTAAATTGGGTATTTTCTACTTCCACCCCAGACATGCACAGTTCCATTTAATCCTAACAATTCTAGCAGGCTAAAGCCAAAAAAAATTATGAACCACCCAGCCTCTTGATCGAGCTACAAGTGTGATTTCCACGTGAGATGAGGAAGCTCCAGACAGAGCCCTCTCTACAAGGGCTCCTCTCCTTGGTTTGCCAGAGTATCTGAAGGTATCTGGAAAATAGGACTAATGATTTTTATCTCCTTTGTGAAGTATTTTGAAATCTGCATGTGCAGGATGTAGCCAAAGGAAGTATGAAGTTAACACTGGGGAAAAAAGGAAACAATTCTGAGGTGTTCCAGGCCAAGCTCAAGATGACACAGTGAGTTCAACATCAAGACTGTGGGAACTTGTAACAGAATTGGGAAAAAAACCTGCAGAAAAATACCAGGAAAGGGCAGCAGGACCATGTGTAATTAAAACCCAACAGATCCCCAATACACAAATCCCTTCATAACGTTCCTGTTTTGACTAAACCATTAAAATAGTTCAAACTTTCAGTTATAAGGAAACAACTTCACAAATCCCTTTGAAATTCTTGCAGGGAAATAAGGTAAAAAAAAAGGTGAATCAACTTTTCCAAAAACCTTCTTCAGAAAAGCAGCATTTCAGGCAAACATCCCAATCATTCATTAATTCTCCTTGTCTTTCCCAGGAAAGACTCAGACACACCATGAGAGTTCAAATGAGATGAAAGAAATCCCATGCTCTTGATGGAAAGTCTCAAACCTGTGAGTCGAGTTTGATGAAACAAGACTTAAGGAAAAGCCACTCGACCCAAAGCTTAGAGACTTATCCCATGATCAGAGCAGGGTCAGGAGCCCAAACCAAGCACAGCCCACAGACCTTAAAAACCATCATAGAATGGCTTAGGTTGGAAGGGAACTTAGAGATCACCCAGTTCCAACCCCTGTCATGGGCAGGGACAACTTCCATTATTCCAGGGTGCCCCAAGCCCTGGCCAATCTTGCCTGGGACACTGCCAGGGATCATGGGGCTCCTGTGGGCACCTGTGCCAGGGCCTCTCCTCCCTCACAGGGAACAATTTATTCCCAGTATCCCATTCATCCCTGCCCTCTGGCAGTGGGAAGCCATTCCCCCTCGTCCTGCCACTCCATGCCCTTGTCAAAGTCTCTCCTCATTTCTCTCTGAGCTCTTTTAGGGGCTCAAAAGTCTCCCTGAAATCTCCTCTAGGCTGAACAACTTTCCCAGGAAATTCATGGCAAAGCCAAGCTGCAGAGCTCCTGGCTCAGCTCCTTTGGGACAGCCCATTTCATGGACGGAGCACTCAGCTCCTCAAAGGAGAACAGATGTCCAAAAACCAAAGGGAACATGCTGCATTCTTGAAGAACATCAAGAAAACAGCTTTGGGATGTGCAAGCTGGAGACCAAGGGGTTTTCTACAGGTTCTGGTACCAGCAATGATGGATTTGTGAGTTTGCTGATTCAGAGGAAAACTCTCAAAAGTGGAAGCAACCAGAGCAGGTATCTGCAGAGGATGAAAAGCACCTGGCAGAAGAAATGCAACAATCCACAGTGCAAGGCGGCACCAGCAGGACAAGCAGAAATGAATCCCATGTGAATGTCAGCATGATTTTGGGGCAAATTACATCAATCCTGCCCTGCAGCTCAGGCAATGTGGTTATACAGCTCATTTTGATCAACATGAGGGTCTCCATGCTCCTCTGCCCCGGCAGCCTCTTGGAATTCTCCAGCACAGAGTGTGCCACATCTCTCCTGCCTCAAAGCCAAGATGACCTCGAATGCACACACTGTCCAAGGAGGTGACAAAAACCCTCAGGCATGGACAGCTCAGCCACCTACACCACTTTGGACCCAAGACCAACCTCAAGGTGGAAAAGACACTGAAGGGTGTTCAGTGATGCAAGGCAGAGTGAGATGAAAGAACTATCCAGAAAAGGTACAAAAATGAGAGTAAAATAGACATGGGAAAATTGAGAAAGCAAAGGGATAGGCATGAAACTAAAAGCTGTGTTTTTTGTTTTCCCCCATCCCTGGAAGTGTTCCATGCCAGGTTGGATGGGGCTTGGAGCAGCCTGGTCTAATGAAAGGTGTCCCTGCCCATGGCAGGGGGTTGGAATGGGATGAGCTTTTCCAACCCAAACCATCCTTGGATTCTGTGATTCTCTAGAAAGCACGAAAAAAACTGCAAAGGGGGGCAGTGCAATCTCCAGCTGAAGATGCTGGTGACATGTTAAGTAAGGAAGCAGGACATTAGAGAGCCAGAAGATAATGACTGCCTTCATTACAGGCACAGAGAGAATTCTTGTGGTTAAGACAGAGTATTTTCTGGAAGGTTAATGAAAAGACCTCCCATAATCCCAGCAAGAGCTCAGCAACCAACGTGGAGACAGAGGGACCAAGACGAAGAAGCCACTTGTGTGGAAGTTAAGAAGTTTCTCACGGCACAGTCACTTCTCTCACCAAAATCAAACACCAGGCCTGGCACTGGCAATGCAAAATTTCCTGCAGCTCAGCCTTGCTGGACAGAAAGGAAACACGGAGCCTTTGGGCTCAGCTCCCCTGTCTGGAGCCCCACACTCTGCCACCCACACCGCCTGGAGGCTTCTCAGCTCTGCCATGGTTGGGAGAAGGGAACATTTGGGTTTTTTCCAGGAAATACCTTCCAGTTGCTTAACACTGTCTTTCCTTTGACAGCACATCAGTTCTGCAGAGCAGAGAGCAGCAGAGAATTATCCTCACTCAACTTCTACTCGTGCTTCTGTCTTTGAGCACGTTTTTCAAATAGAGTTGAGGGGCTACAAAACATTGCAAAGACACCCAACAGCTGAATCTTCCACTGGCCTCATGGAAAAGCAACATCTAGGAGAGATTTATCCCAATGATTCTGGGGAGCAGGGAGGGCAGAGAGCTGCTCCCCCAAATCCAGCTTGTTACCCCAGTTCTTGGGTCCAGTACGAGGGAGACTCAGAACTCATGAGTCAGCTCATGGGAATAAAAAGTTGAAGCCACAGCAAAAGTGGGAAAAGTCTTCATGACCACCATCTAAAAATGCACTCAGAAGGGACAGAAAGAGTCAGCAAAGCAGAGGCCACACAGTCCTTTGTGAGAAATATTTCCCCATGGCATCCCTAAACGTAAAAGGAAAAGACTAAAAAACTAAATTGTGATTTTTGTTTTCCTTTTGAAGCACAGAAGTGAAAGAATGAACGGCTGGGCATCAGCTCCAAGGATGCAGCCAGTAGGAATTTGCCTTAATCAGGACTATTTTACCTGCAGGTTTTATTAACAGTTTGCAGGAACATTTGGGGAAACTGAAATGAAATATTTTAACCTGTTTTAATATTTTAAATATTTTTTGCAATTTCAGTTTTTACCTTCTCATTTGTTGGCAATCACTAAAACATGCAAATTTGCAATTTAAAATTCAGCCTTTCCTTTAAGTTTGGTAAAATTTTCCTTTAGCCAAGGTTACAAGTCACATGCACTTAACAAAAAAGCTCTACCAGCATTTTTACTTTTTATTTATAATATAACAGCAGTCATTTTATATTTAATAATTCCCTAAAATGTATTAAATGATGGGCATAAAGCTATACATGGATGGGAACTGGAATTTAATTAAAATGTTTTCGTTAAATGCAATCTTCAGTGCACCAGATTCATTAAGAAAAGTAAGATAATTGGAATGGTTTATATTTGAAGCTGATGTATTTAACACTGGCAACACCTATCTGTACCTAGTGAAATAAGCTGATTATTTCTGCCTTCTCTTCCCTCCAAAACTTTACAGGAAGGAGATCTTAGCCTCGCATCTTTTATTAATTTTTCTTTTTTTTTTAGGCAGTGGAATAAGAAAAAATTATCCTGATTTTTTAAATCATCACTAATTAACTAAATAATGGATTTTAAAAATTTTTAATTTCTGTCTCTCCCTGCACCTGCAGATGATGACCCTGATGTTGGTGGCTCCCTGTTCACTTCCAGATTCCAGGTACCTCATCAACAACTTCTGTCTCTGCAATTCTGTGGCTTTGCAGTAGCAAATACATCCCTTTAATGTATTTTTATTTCAAGGCAGTGCGCTAAAGAGTTAACATTTTGAATTTAAGAGGTTTCACTCATTAATCAATCAATTAAAATATATATATATATATATTTTATACAGGCTAAACAGAAAGGGACGTAGAAGACTCAACAACCAAGCTTCCCACTGATTCATTTTAAGCGTGCATGAGCATGAGTGCTGAAATAGAAGAATTGTTTAAAAATTAAAATCCAAACACGAGTTTAGGGCTTAAGTAACAATAATTATCCCCAAAACCCCCAATCCCTCTGGGTTTGCCTGTCTCTTAGCCACAAACACTCCATGACAAAAGGCAGTTTCTCTTGCTGTCAGCGCTGAAGAGCCAGCTCAGGTACTACAGGGAATAGCAAACCAGATTTTATTCTTCCTCAAGGACCTGGAGCTCAATAGCCACTTAAGCCCTGCCTGCAGCAGGAGGAGGAGGAAGGAGAGCAGGGCTTGGCTCATCTCCCCTGGTTGAGTGCCATGGGCACAAGGAGCGAAGGGAAGAGAGGCAGGGCCACCATAAAATAAAACCAAACCAGTCTGGTCACAACCAGCTGCTGTCCTTCAGGTCAAACAGGACTTCAGCATCCCAGAGAGCTGTGATTTCTGGGATGGGGGTGAGCAGGCAGCGCCCTCACACCTCCCACCACACGGATGGAATGCCACTTCCCTCACACCCACCCAGCCAGGGACTGCCACCACTTCCTGACGTTTCTTTCTTGTAGTTATTTTATTGAAACGCCACAGTTTGGAGAGGGGATGGTCCGGGGTGGTTAAGGAGTGCTGAGCCAGCGAGGATTTTGGCAAAGGGGAGCTGGTCCTTGCACCCTCTCACACACGTCCTCCTGGACTGGAGGTGTCCAGTTAGGACAGCACCTCTCAAGGGTATTGTCTCTGCCCATCCCTTTGGAAATATGTACCTGTGAAGGTCACCAGCAGGTATAAGAGCCATCTTGCACCCCACCCCTCGTGTCCTGGGGCCAAGTCACCTTGGATCCTCTTGCTGGCAGGATCAAACTGCTCGGGGATGGCAGCAAGGACCTCTGTGGGGCCACGCTGGGTCTGGGCACCAGGGGTGGGAAGAGCTCTCTGTGACAACCAGTCAGGGGAGCAAGGAATGAGACATCCCAGCCTCACACCTTGCATGCTCCAGGATGTCCATTGGAGCAGAGCCTGCCTGCAGCAGCCCCTGGCCAAGAAGGTGGGTATTTAAATCCAGCACCTCCGTGCCAAGCTATTGCAGAGCAGCTCAAGGAGTGGAACAGCTCGTGACAGATCTAGAAAATGCACGCAGGGCTGCGCTGCTTTAAGGAATATCACCCCATACTCACACTTGAGTTGTACAAACTGTGCTTCCAGCCATTACAAATGAGAACTTCTCTCCTGGTGTCTTCGCAAATGCAAAGGGTGTATTAGTTCGACCCATTATTTGATTCACAATCCTTGGAAAATAGATACACCTTTATCCCAGGCTCCTGTAATAACCAGCGCCTGCTTCCAGCAGCCAAAAAACCCCAACCCGCAGTAGGAGCCGACTTGAGCTATTTAAATGTTTTATAAGTTGGCTGCTTTTTTTTTTTTTTTTTTTTTTGGGTAATTGCAGAAACTTTTCCTAATCTGACATTTGTTAAAACCCCTTATTAGAAATTATGCAGCTGCAGAAAAAAAAAAAAAAAGAAAGAAAAAAAAAAAAAAGGATAGGGGAGGAGGGCGGGGGGGAAAGGAAGGAGTTGAGGGGGGGGAAAAAATAGAATAAAATATTAAATAAAATAAAAATGAGCTGGCTTCACAATTACCAAGTCAGCCCATGCAGCCCTCTGCTATTGTACGAGTGGCATAAACCCCCCGGCGGCCTATCAGCTCCCTGGCAGGCAGGGGGCTGCGCTATTCAAAGCGAGAGATACAAGCTGCAGGGCAAAAACCTGGCAGCTCCCATCTGACCCCCAATCCCCGGCTGGTGACAGCTCCAAGCTCCATGGCAAATTAGCCCTTCTCACATTACAATTGCAGGAGACAGATTCCATTAGCGGTATCTGAAATTGAGTGGAGAGCTGCTCCGTTATCAGACTTGACTCATAAGCGCCGCTATTAATCAGAGCTATGATAGCATTTATATATTTCAAGCTATCTGCCGCCGCTGTGATATTCTGCTACAAAGGGTTGATGGGACTTAGGGAAGGGAACAATGGAGCTTTCTGGGAAAAGCAGAGTAAATCAAGAAAGTCTGTGACTTCCGCACATTCTGAAGGGATTGCGGTTTACATAAATTTTCTCCCAATTGGAGATTGAGCTCTTCCTCATCTTACACATGGGATTTAGTTGTCACTCAATGGTAACAGCTGTGAAAAGGTGAAGCGGCCCACCGCTCAGAATATTGCCTCCGCTTTTAAAGCAATTAACCCATGAACAGGAGGATACCTGGTGATATCAAAGGGATTAAGCCAGGCAGTGCATTATTAACATTTCCTTGAACTAATTCTAACTCTGACTAGCTGTCAGAAAAGACTCTTCAGTCTTTTTTTTTTTTAAAAAAAAAAAGAGAAAAAAAAATTAAAAAGGAGTTTTTTGCCCTGCTTTTTCTTCTCCCTCCCCTCCCCTTTTCAAAATGAAGCAGAGTTACTGCAGCCTCGTGCGCCTGCTTTAGAGCCAAATGCAAATGAACAGATTTGGCAGCGTCTTCAAACAGGCTGAACTCGGCACCGGTTTATTCTGGGGACAAGGGGGGGAAAAAAATAAAAATAGATATGTGATCAATTAGCCAGAGGTCACAGCAGATTTGCTAAAAGCAAATTAGTACTTGAGTACATTCCTTTCTTCTCTCCCTCCTAAAACTTTGTAACTACTTCACACTAAACCTCAGCTGCTTTCCAAACACCCGACACGTTCCTGCTGTGCTACAACAGAGATAATCTACAATAATCTGTAATCTGGAAAAATCCAAACAACACCCTGTAAGGAGATTCCTCCTTCCCTAAAACCCAATTTCTTAATTTCCCACTCTGGTTGAGCGGGCACTGGCTCCTCTCTCATCCCTCTGTCTTCCCCAAGTCCTGTCCACAAAAAAAGGGGTGAAACTGTGGAGGGATGAATCCTGCTCTGGCAAACCCCTGTACCCCAGGGACATGGAGCATCTCCTCACCCATGAGACAGCTTTTCCAGCATGGGGCAGATTTAAGGGAGCATCAGCCATCAGGTCCCTCAGGGATGGCCAGGAAGGTCACTGATCCTCCTGGTCCTCCTTAGGGACCTTCCCACAAGAGCTCCAGGACACACACACCCTGGGAGCCAGAAAGCTCCGTGCCATCCAGGGGATCAGGTGCCCCTTCCAAAACATCCCTATGATCTCAAAGTGATGGAATCATTTTGATGATTTCATTATTCAACATGCCTAATTCTCCTTTTCGCTGGCGGTGGGAGAAGAGTTGGCTCTGTGTTTTATATACACTCACAGTTTGTTTCTGGAAGGTCTAGTGGGCAGGGAATACATATATATATATAATAAAATATAATAGATATATAAAAATATTTATGTATCAATTCAAAAGTTAATATGATACCCAGAACAGCAAACCAAAGAGATGTGAACTGCTTAATTTAATGCAACTTCTTCCCCCTTTCCAAAACCCTGTGTCTAACTCAGCCAGAAAAAAGCTGACAAAAACTTCCTACAAATACCTGGGCAATGACACCATCTACTCTGCTACTGCCTCTGCAATAAAACAGAGTACTGTACATTTAGAAACCCCAAAACAACCAAACTATGAAAGGTACACACTGAAAAAAAAAAAAATGCATTTAGAGCAGGGGAGAGCTTCCTATTTCTCTTTGCAGCAGAGAATGCAAAGAATGCATCCCCTGTGCAGAAAATGACACTTTGGCAATCATATTATAAGAAGATAATTGGTTTACTTTGTAAACTTGCTATGCTTTGCCTCCCACAGTAAAACAAATAAAGAGTTGTTTAAAGAAACAATCCTACAGCCGCACTCGCTGAGTCCTAAAAACATAAAGCAGCTCCCCCCTCCTTCAAAGCAAAGATGAATTATTTGCCTCAGTTACAAGCAGTCCGAGAAAACTCTTTGTAAATGGCATTTTACGATAATTACAAGCAATTTATTAAGACTGTGCAGAGAGGGGGGGAAAAAAATCCACACTTGAGAAGTAACTCAAAGGCGCAAAGGGCTCGTTCAGCGGTAGTCTGGATTACTGACAAAAAGCCTTTCTGCACCAATGTGCTGCGACACAATTTTGCTGTGAGAACAACAATCCAGGCTTAAAAAAAAATAAATAATGTAATTAAATGAGTAATATCACATATTGTAAGACAATAGAATCAACAAACAGATGTGATGCGGCGGCTGCCTCGGCTCGAGCCCCAGCGCTGCCTGCGCGGAGCATCCCGCCAGCCATCACCTGGCAAAGGAGAAATCTGCTCCAGGAATAAATTCCACCCTAATCCCACACGTGCCACAACATCCCAAACACCACAGAGGGAACTGCCACTCTTTACCTTAAGCAATAAAAATCATCCCGACCTGCCCGGGAATAAACTCTGGGAAACGACTCGAACAAAAAGAATCGATGGAGATATGAATAATAATAAAAAAAAATAAATAAAATAAAATAAATAGAAGGGAGAGATTTACTGTATGGGGATGCTGGGAGGGAGGGAGGCACGGCAAAACCCCGCGCGAGGGTAAACAGCAACGCTGCCCGGCTGGCGGGGAGAAAAGAAAGGTTTTAGAGGTTAAGTTCAGGTCAGACGACAAATGAAATTGTAACAACCCAACTGACATTGTATAATGTCTTCTTCACTCGATCAATAGGGCAGCGTCAGCCCCATTTCCATAGAGATGGCTTCCTCCCCGCTGGAGGGTGGCTATTGTTTGAGCAGGCAGATTTGCCACTTGAACCGTGTTGCTCCCGAAGGATGTGTACTTCATCAATTATTTGTACTCCTAACATCTACATATTTTCATATTAACATCCACGTTTCACATGGCGAGAGGAGCAGGTGCTGATTTTGCCACTGGTACCTCGTAAGGGTCACCCCGTCAGATAATTTTATTTAAACATAAAAATAAGGGGGGATTTTATAGACCCGTTTAGTCCCTTTGTGAGGATGGACAAGCCCGATTTAAAACACATCACATCACCCTCAGACAGCTACAGCTTCAAGCAGACTTTCTAATTTTTTTTTCTTTTAAAAGTAAATAAAAAAGCAATAATTTATCTTTTTTTTTTTTTTTAGCCAAATGAATGTCTCAAAAAATAAATCAGTTTTAATGTGCTTGAAAGGAAAAATGTAATGTTGTAATTTGGAAATAAAACTGACCTTACAATTATTAAAAAAAAAAAAAAATCAATTATTGCTAGGCTGAGTAATTGATCCTGTCAGTATCTATGAAATAATTTCTGTAAGTCTTAGTAGTTTTTATCATCTCTCACTTCCACGTTTTCCGTTCCCTCATGCAAATTCTAAATTTGACAGAAGCGCCATCTTCCAAATCCAATTAAACAACAACAAAACACCTAAACCTTCAGAAGTGCTCAAGTAATTCCCTAAATAATTCTCAAATTTAGCCTGTCATTTCTCTCCTGTATCCTTATTTCTCTAAAGGAACGAACGCATCATTTCCAAGGCGAGCACCCAAGGAACTGTCACGCTGCGGTTCAAACTAAAAACTGGGGAAGATTTTCCAAATAACTGCAACAGTGGGAATAAACATCATGGGAAAAAAAAAAATCAGAACCAAATACAGATAACCTTTAGCAACTCCTTGCAGGAGTTTTTAACAGAATGGAGTTGTGCTCTGATGCTGCGCTGGGCACAGTGCGCGGGAGGGCAGCGCCACTTCCAGCTTCCCAAACAGGCTGTGAAATACAGGATATTAAATGAAATAATGCCGACTTAATTACATGTATTACCCACCAGTGAAAGCAATCACTCTAAATGCCTACAGAAATATTTAGGAACTACTCAAGCACACAAATAGGTGTGCTTTGGAGCTGATGAGTAAAACCGCAACTCCTCTTCGGCAGAGGAAGATGGACCCTGTGGAACAAAGTTTAAGCGAGCTCAGGGATCTCAGGCTGTGCAGAACCTGCCCCCCACCACCTCCTCATTTATTTCTGCTTTTATTTCTAGGTGGCTTTCACTCCCTGGGAAGATTTCTCTGAGGGGTGGCTCTGGAAGCGGGTGGGAGGAAAAAGAGCTTTTGTCAAAATAATCCCAGTCGGGGAGCGCCCCGTCTCATCCTGAAGCGCCCCGATACCACTGGCAGCCTCAAAACATGCCCTATTTTCCCTGCAAAAAGAACATCAGAAATTGTTTATACGGGTTGCCATAATCCTCTCAAATATGGGTCAGGCTGAGGTTAAGAGCAGCCAGAACTTGCACATCAAAGACGAGCAGGGTTAACAAAAAACCCCCCAACCACGTGAGCATCCCGATTGTTCCCTGTCCTCCCAAGGTTAGAGGCCCGGAGAGGAGGCTCCGGACATTCCCCCCCAGCCTGGAGCTGCTCCAGGGAAAAGCAGGGATGCTCTCCCTGCTCCTTGGGTACCACAGGCAGGCAACTGCCCATCCACCTCCGCCGGGAGCTGCAATTAAACCAAGTTCACGGTTTCCCGATAGGTGAAGCTCATCCTGTTAATTTAAACAGACCATCTGCATCTTTGGAGAACGACAAACTTCATTAGTTCTGGTTAGTTAAACCGAGCGGTGATTTGTGATAATGAGCCCGAGCAACCTGTCACGGCTGGGCGAGGGAAAGGGCGCACTTTTTATTATTGCTATTATTATTATTTAACAGAAAAGAAAAGCGGGGGAGAAAAAATAAAAGAGGGTGGAGGCTTTTGTGCGGGAAAGAAGGTCAAATTCAGATTAAGTTGCTGTTAGGTTAATCAGAGGAACTAATTAGGAAAGAGGGGGGGGAACGGCGGTCCGAAGGCCAGCGGGGAGCAGAGGGAGCCCTCGGGAATGTCCCGAGCCGCCGGGGAAGCAGCACGAAGCCAAGGAAAAAGCACCCCCAAGGACTTTACCTGAAAACGGTGCAAAAAAGCAAAGAGGCAGCAGCTGCTCCCACCAAGCCGCAGAGGAGATTGACTCGGAAGGCGGGGGAGCCGCCAGGCAGCCCCGTGGCCACTTTGGCCAGCAGCGTGAACAGGGGGTAGCCGGGAGGGTGGGCAACCTACGGACAGAGCGGCTGGGTTGGGAAGGGGGGAGAGGCTGGGAATGGCAGCAGGGCAGCCCAGGGAGCTCTGCTCCCCGAGCCACCCTCTTGCACATCCAACCCTTGGTGCCCATCCCAAACCCAGGTGCCACCAATCCCACCAACCCCGTGCCCATCCCAAACCCCGGTGCCCATCCCAAACCCTCAGCACCCATCCCAACCCTCGGTGCCCATCCCAAATCCTCAGCACCCATCCCAAACCCTCAGTGCCCATCCCAACCCCTGGTGCCCATCCCAACCCCACGATGCCCATCCCAAACCCCAGCACTCATCCCAACCCTCTGTGCCCATCCTAACCCCCAGTGCCCATCCCAATGCCCATCCCAGCCCCACAAAGATTTTTTTTCCTCGGTGGATCTGGCTCCACGCCTCACCCGTAATAACGAGGCGGTGAGGAAAAGGAGGTGCCACGTTTCATGAGCGTGCCTTAAAGGGCTCCTCGTTTGGGTTCACAGTATATTAGGGTCATTCAAAAGGCTGTTGTTTTATTTTTTTTTTTTTAATTTTTTTTTTTTTTAAAAAGCAGCTTCTCAACTATTTTATTGGTTAGCAAGTTGAAAGACCACACTGCTATCGGATTACCACCGCGCTGACAGTCCTAAGGTCTTGCCTAAAGGGATCATGCACCATAATAAAGTTTATTAAATAATAAAACTTATTAAAATTGTTAACCCGATTTATTTATTCTCCCCAGCTTATACAAAATTTGGGTTGATAATAAGCCAGCTACTGTATATACAGTAAAGCCTTTGCTTTATAATTTAGTTTAATTGGATTTAAAACTTGAAGTAAATTGTCGCGTGCTGTACTTATAAGTTAGTAAAAACTGTGGTTTGAAAATAAATTAATCTACTTTACTCCATGCTTAATTAAACTTCCTTAATTCCTAAAACTGTTAATGAGAGCATTGATTAAACAATAAAACTAATACTTACTCCAAGCTCATATGCGGCTGTGATCAGCTCCCCTGTGAAAAAATAATGTAAAACCAATAATTACTATTAGGAAATGACACTCCTCCAAAGTTTTCAAAATCCAAATGCTTGCATTGGGGTTTTGCATTAATTTGACTGGATAAAACTGTAAATCTGTGGAGATTTAACAGCATGAAATTTTCTAAGAATATTTTCTCCCTCTGATGTCATTGCACAAAATATCTTTTGTATGTTTTCGTGAGACTTTTATGAACAGATAAGTGAAAATATAGGTAGAATGGGGCAAAGAATGGCCTGACATACTCAAAATGCAGACGTTTGTGTGTGTGTGTATTTTTAATTTAAAACCATCTGACTCAATAACTTACAAGTTTGCAACGCTTAAGCTGCATTGTCTGTTCAATAACCCAGTTGTTTGTCATCAAAAAAAAAAAAAAAAAAAAAGAAAAGAAACCAACAAAAAACCAGAGCTTTACAGTTTTTAAAGAGGGAAAAGAGGGAAAATATAATCACTGATCGTGCAAATCTGCATCCATTTATCTGGGAATGCTGCTCTCCCTTGATGCTAAAGCAATTCTGCTTCACAAGAAACTCTTTTACCTGTCAGTGGATGCTGCAGCCAGCTCTCACTAGAAACAACATTTGGATTTTGCATTTTGTTTGTATTTTATGCCAGGGCAAATAACTGCCACAAAAAGACCCACATTAGCAGAAGAGTCGGCATTTTTAGAGCACTTCACACTCTGCATTTTGCAGCAAACACTCCTGAACAACATACATTGAATATATTCGATAGCAACAACACATTCAGGGACAAACAAAATTTAAAATTACAGCTGGTTTTCCTTCTTTCCCTCAAATTTCATAATCCAATTTTACTGGTCCTGTTAATTTTTCAAGCGCCAAGGTCACGGCAGCATTGTTGGATGGGAAAGACACAAAAGAAGAACACTGGTGGCTTTCAATGCTACATTAACAATATTTTAAATTTCTGTACAATCAAGTCCTCACCACGCCACGCAAAGAGGGAGGGGCTGCACAAATGGCATTTTTAAATCCTGACACCACAGTAAATGGTAAATTAAAAAAAAAATTATGCAAGTCAACCCATGACTGCTGGTAGCAACTCCTGCAGAATTAGAGCTGTGGCCTGGCAATGCCTGGGGCCAAACCTGCCCCAAAACCTCTCAGACACGGAGTTTCTGGCGATTCTTATTTCAGGAAAACTTCCCCCTACTGCAAAACAACCCCCCCAAAAAAAGTGGATGCAATGGGAAAACCATCCATCCCCAACTCTGAGCTCAGCAGCTCCAACATCTCCAGGGCACAGTGAGGCTGGGGAGGGATAAACCCTCCTGCAGGCAGCAGAGGATGGGGATAACAAAGGAAACCCTAAATTGGGCACTGTGGGGGTGCCCCAGTGTGCAGCAACTGGTGCTGCCCATCACCCACCACATCCCAGGGATGCTGCTCCCAAGCCAGGCATGGATTCACCTCCACTGAGGTCCTTCTGGGATGCAGATATCTGCATCTAAACCAGCAAAAATTTAAGTTCTTTCACGTTGCTGGGACATTTATATCAAGGGCAAGAAGAACCTCAAAGAAATATAGCTACAAATCAACCAGGAAGTTGCAAAAATAATATAAATAAATCACTGGTGGAAGTCAAGCTTTGAAAGACAACGGCACAACTTTGACTTGTAAGAATTAAGGGAAAAAAAAAATAAAAAGACCTGCAAATAAAAAAAGCTCACAGGCTGCAGGCTTGTTGAATTCCAGTGGGAAAATCAAAATAAGTACATAACAGCCACTACTTTGGGTAAGGTTAATTCCTCATCTCCCAGCCACACACCTGAGCAACCCTTACAGCCTCCACGGGCTGGAGGAGAAAGCAGCACTAAGATTAAATAATAAAACACAAAGAGGAAGAACCACAGCACCCACAGACTTGATTTCAATGTCTTGTGAGACAGAATGACCTGTAGCATCCTCAGGCACTGGCTCACAGTGAAGAGTTTATTCCCTCCAATTCCACAGGGCCAGGAGTTTGACTCAATGATCCTTGTGGGTCCCTTTTAATTCAGAATATTCAGTGATTTCTGATGCAAACAAGTTTCTGACTGCCCAGCCTGACTCCCCCATAAAGGTGTTCAGACAGCAAGTTTGGGAGATGATGTTTGAAACATCACAGGGAATATTTGGTTGGTTTCTTTTTTAAAAAATTTTATTTGATCCCTTTTTAAGCTGTTTTAACATCTGTGGATGTTTCTGAATTATAATTCCTTCTCCCCCTGTTATTCTCTCATTCATTTCTTTATTCTAACATTAAGCAACACAAGCAAGCTGCCAGTGGAAATACTGACTGCCTTTGACATTTTCGGATTACTGCAAACTTTGGGAACAATTAAAAATACAGATAGTTTAATAAATAAAATAAAACACTAGGCTCCATGCCTGGAAGCAGATACAGCAAATCCTTTAGCAGCTCTTTCCTCACACAAGTAGCCTCAGTGTTTTTGGTGGCACAAGTTCGAGCACCGTGCTCAGGCACAGGCAAATTAAACAATTAAACACCTCAGGTAAGGCCATGCACAGACACTCCAGGGACTCCAGCTGAGGCATTCCTTGAGAAAACCAGGGGAATAATGCCCAAAAAACTCCTGACACTGTGATGGGACAAAACACTGGCTGGGACAGGCAAAAGGGGACAGCAGGGAGGAGCCTGTGTCTGCTCAGTCCCAGTGAACACATGGAATCCAGGCAGCAAATTTAGAAGGAAATTCAATAAATAAATAAGGAGAGACAAAGAGTAATGCTGTCCCTGAAAATCAGCCTTCTGATTTGTTTTAGTATAATGGAGTCAGTTTCTCATGAATTGTAAGATAAACAAGGATCATGTTTGCATTCCTTTGTAAAAGATATCACCTGATGGACTTCTCAAGTGACCAGTGAAGATGGAGAGGTGGGAACTTCTCTGTCCAACCTCTGATCACTGTCCAGAAACTGATAGATACGAGGTCAACAATAAACTAGAGAGTTCTTTTCTTCTTCTCTGCCTGAACACCTGCTGTGTGCGTTGCTGTGTTCCCTCTGTACACCACAATAACAGAGTGAGGTCACAGGGCTGGTCAGGGATCACTGTCCTGAGACATTTCCTCAAAAACCTGTGGAAAGAGGGGTGAAGCCATGTGCTGTTTGTGTGCTCGCTCTGCCTGCTGGAATAACTCACATCAAACCAAAAAACTAACCCCAGCATCCATCCATCACATCACCAGGAGAACCTGCATCCCTCTCTGCTCATGGTTATTTGCATCCCAGAGGGAGAACCCAGGCTCAAGCACAATTAAAAACCAGGTTCCTGAGGCTTTGTGCAGCATGAACAGCTCAGAGCTCAGGGTGCTTTGCACAGACAAAAAAAGAGGCAAAAATTATAATAAAAACCGAAATGGTAACAACTGTAAATATACTAGTGATCACATATTAATTGACACATCTAGAAGGAACAAAGCCAGCCTTTTTAGTAACTTGGGAGCAGAAGCAAAAGCCATCAGGATGCACATGGCCAGCCTGGCCAGTGCCTCTCTCTCTCTCCACAAATCCTGAGCCTGTAAAATACTTGAATCCATTAAAATGCCATTTATTCAGAAGGAATTTCATGCACAGCTTGGCTTTGAAACCACTGATGACCAGGAGGCACGGTGCTAAGCAGAACACTGTTCTGGGATGACACAGAAGGAAAGTATCCTGGACACTTGTTCCATGAAATAAAAATAATCAACGTATTCCCAAGAAAAACCAAGCCCTCCTATCTCCAAACCACACATGCAGAATAAAGTATTTTTTAAGCAAGAGCAGGTTAAATCAGTAAAACCACAGCAGGACCAAACAGAACTCTGTCCCACCTGTGGGATCAGCAGTGCCAAACGCAAAAATTCCTGACACTGGCAGGAAGCTGCAGATCCAAAGATTTCCCTGCTGCACAATCCCGGGAAAGTGCCAGGGCAAGCAGCGACAGCACATTTGGCAGGATGGCACATCTGTCTCCTAAAGCCACCAGCTGTCCCCAGGGCCCCTGGTGAAATCCTCGGCTGTAAGGCTCAAACACAGGCAAAGCATTTTGGGGTGGCCCGAGGGCACCGGCCCCAGGGGGGACCTCGCTGTGCTGACCCCACTGGGCAACTGCCCTGGCCCCGAGGGGTGCACACCCCAGGGCAGGGGGGGCCTGCTGCACCCACCCGTGGGGCCAGGGCCCCTTTGGGGAGCATTAAATGCACCAACCCCGATGGGGGGAGCACCCCAAAGGTGGCTCTGTACTGCACCAGTGGGGACCAGTGGGACCAGCAACCCTATGGGGTGACAGCGATGCACCCGTCCCTATAGGATAAGCATCCCTATGGGGTGACAGCAACCCCTGGAGTGCCCCAGTCCCTGTAGGATAACAGCAACCATGTGGGGTGACAGTGAAGTACCAACCTCTATAGGATGAGCATCCTTATCCTTATCCTAATAATAACTCTGTGGGGTGACAGTGAAGTACCAGCCTCTATAGGATGAGCATCCTTATCCTTATCCTAATAATAACTCTGTGGGGTGACAGCAATGCCCCAGTCCCTGTAGGATAACAGCAACCATATGGGGTGACAGTGAAGTACCAGCCCCTATAGGATGAGCTTCTTTATGGGTGAGAGCAACCACCTGGAGTGACACTAATGCCCCAGTCCCTATAGGATAACAGCAACCATATGGAATGACAGTGAAGTACCAGCACCTAGAGGATGAGCATCCCTATGGGATTACAGCCAACCTAATGGGGTGAAAGCAACGCACCAGCCCCTCTGGAGTGACCAACCCTACAGGGGTGAGAGCCATGCACCAGCCTCTATAGGATGAGCATCCCGCGGGATGACAGCAAGCCCATAGGGTGACAGCAATGCACCAGCCCCTCTGGAGTGACCAACCCTACAGGGGTGACACTGAGCACCTGTGGGGCGACAGCAACCCCACGGAGTGACAGGATCGCCCCAGCCCCGAAGGGCTCGGCCCCCCGCCCCCCGCCCTGGCCGCTGCCGTGACCCGGTACGTTACCCGCATCCCCGCCGGGCAGGGCGGGCGGCAGCGTGGCCGTGTAGAGAGCAGCCACGGCAGCGCCCAGCGCCCCGGCGGCTCCTCCCGCCCCGTGCCCTATCCCGGTTCCGATCCCGGTCCCGGTCCCGGTCCCGGTGCCGGTGCCGGTGCCGGCCCCCGCGCCCATGTGCGCCGCCACCTTCCGGGTTCGGCCGCGCGGGGCGGGCAGGCTGTGCCATCCGCCGCCTCGCGGGGGGAGCATCCCTGACCCGCTCGCCTTCTCGCTCTCCCCAAAGCGCCTTTCGGCGCTTTTTGTTAAAACTCTCAAACTGAGACCAGAGAGAGCCGCAAACCCTGTGAGGCGATTCAGCGCGGCCTCCCGCCCTCTTCCATCCTCCCCCGCCGAGAGGAGTTGGTACAGCCAGAGAGGGCGTGGCGGAGGGCGAGTGCTACCGGGCGGCCGGGCGGGACCAACGCGCGCGAGGGGGGGGACGGGACGAAACCACCGCGGAGAGGCGGGGGGGAGGAGTGTACGGAGCGCGTCCTGCCGCTCCCTTGCTCCCGGGATCGTCCTTTCAGCGCGAGGTTTTTGAAGGATCAGCTTCTGGCCGCTCTCAGACACATCAAACCCCTCCTCGGACAGTGGTGGGTGCAGGTTGCATCCCTGCACCACAGCTCCCGTGTGCCCATACGCAAATAATAAAGATTTAACCCCTGGGTGGGGTGGTGCCCAAGCTGCTGATGGAGGGAAAGACTGAAGGTGTCAGCGCACGGAATATTAAAAGCAGCGATTCCCGCTGCGGGAAGCAGTTAAGGAAGGCAAATAACATCCCGAGACCTATCGATAGAGGACTAGAACACATCCGTGGAAATCATTATGGGATTGTGCGAAAGAGCGGCGAGGCCATACCTGCAGAATTGAGACAGATTAAAGAGAGGCTTTTGAATACAAATGGAAAAGATATAGAAGAGGGTAACGAGGATAATAAACAGCCTCATGGATTAGATCTAAGTGGAGACGTTAGAAAATTAGGTTTGCATTTATTAAGGCAAAAAAAGAAAGAGCAGGATTAAGGGCTGACACAACTGATGGAGCACGCGTGGCGTTCTGGGGGAGCTGGAGAAGGGCCCCGCTGAAACAGCAGCACAAAAACCCCTGAAAGATGGAGCCAAGGAAGGCACTAAGGGAATTCTGGGGTCTCCAGCACAGGAGGAGGGACGTGGACCTGCTGGAGAGAGCCCAGGGGAGGCCAGTGTTGTGATTTGAGGGATGGAGCCCTCAGGCTGGGAGAGCTGGGAGTGTTCAGCCTGGAAAAGAAGGATTTGGGGTCACTCCAGTGCCTGAAGGGAGATGGAGAAGGGCTTTTTACAGGAGCATGGAGTGACAGGACAAGAGGGAATGGCTTCAAAGTAAAAGAGAGTAGGTTTTGATGGGATATTAGGAAGAAATTCTTCCCTGTGAGGGTGCTGAGGCCCTGGCACAGGGTGCCCAGAGAAACTGTGGCTGCCCCTGCATCCCTGGAAATGAATTCCAGGACAGGTTGGAAAGGGCTTGGAGCAACCTCACCTAGTGGAATCTGACCCTCCACGTGGGAGTTGTTGGAAGTAGATGATATTTAAGGTCATGATTATGTATGAAATCATGTACGATTTTATGACTGTAGGGAAGCTCTGTGCATTCAGCCAGGCTGTATAGAAAAGCTGAAGTTTTGACACGCTCAGAAGTCACTTGGAGTGATGCCTTCAGGAGGCTGACCTGGAACAGAGAGCAGACAGAGCAAAAGGATAAAGCAGGGGTTTATTAAAAGGCCTCACTGGGGGCACCTGGGCAGCACAAGAGCCTGGCTGGGGCACACCCAAGATGAACCCAAAATGGTCACAAAATGGACAACTGATCACAAGGTCCCACACTTTTATAAGTTCTGGTCCATGAGCATATTGGAGTTAATTGTCCAACCACAGCTTCAGGTTCTGAAGCTCCATCCTCCTTGGTTTTCTTTACTTCTCTGTTTTTGTTCTAGGGTCTGAAACTTGTCCTTGGTATCAAACCAGAGAAAGAATTATTTTGTGTCTCTACTCTGTGAAGAGAGCTTAGTAACACTTAATATGAAACCTAAAACTACTCACCAAAACAGCACAAAACCTAAAAAATATAAATGCTAAAAACGTAAGGCATCAGGAGGAGTGGAGTTTGAGGGTGTGAACACCATCTGGAGAATGGCCTCCTCCCATCCCAAAGGGAACCTCCCAGCTCCGAAATCTTCCACGGACCCAACTCCTTGGCAGGTTCCTGCCGCTGTTGGCTGAGAACCATCGGGGAGAGGAAAAAGACAGGTTCCAATCCTCCGCCAGCCATTGTCACTATGGAAATGAGCGGGGTCATTGTTCCCGTGCCCGTTGGGGCTCCTAAAATGTAATTTTAGCAGCAAAGTGCACAGCCTGTGTGTGAAAGCAGGCTGGTGGCGAGGCTCTTTATCCGGAGCGTGGCTTTTTTCTTTGCTGTATTTTTCCTTCTTTGTGTTTCCCTTGGAAAAGGCATCCAAAGACAAATGTTAACCGTGGCTGATTACAATTATATTGATGGGGGAGGTAGCAATTTACGGGCAAATATCGAAACGTGGAAGAATGGCTGGTAATAATAGGGTGAGGACAAACTGTTCTTTAATTGTCCTGCAAGTTGTTTTATATCTTTGTCATGCAGAAACTGGAACTTTTAGGGTGCCAGTGACAAAGTACTTTGCTGTAATGTGGTGGGGCAGGCTCACAGCAGCCTTTATCTTACTGAATAACTACCACCATTTCAAAGGCTGGGATTACAGGCACACTTTATGTTGAAAAGGGGAATTTACATGTTTCTTCTGTAAGCAGAAATCTATTAATTCGTGAGATTTGCCTCCCCTTTCTTCATCAGCCATGACCCAGGGGTCTGACCAAGACAGGAAGGACATGCAAAGCGCTTTCTTTTTTTTTTTTTTGGTTTTTTAGAGACAGGTAAGTTATTTTTCAGCTCTTTTCACCCACGCTCTGGAAGCTGGGAGTTGTCCAAACCCAAGTTAGATTCACCTCACCACAGAGCGACCCTCCAGGCTTTCTCAAAGCTTTCAGCATGTGCTCAACAGCAATTAAAAAAAAAAAAAAAAAAAAAGTATTACTTAGGAAAAAAAAACAAACCACTGGGGCAAGTGGAAAGCATTTGAAAGACGGCCCCATGCTACACAGAGTGATTTATTTCTAAAAAAAAAAACCCTTGGAACTTGTAGCACTAGAGCATACTCTAGTGGCAACCCAGCAAAGAAAGTGCTCTGGTTTGTGCAGTGTCTTGGTGATAAAACACCTCCCACCTTTCTTCGAGAGGCTTTTTCTCTCCTATCTCCTCCTGCTCCACGCTCAGTGCTCAGCCCGACAGGAAATACCCAAGGCAGGCAGAGAAAATAAACAGGAACTGCTAAAAGTAATTTTAAAAACACAGCTTGGGAACGTATCTCCCCAAAATGAGTGTGTACTTAGAGAGTTGTCTTTTTACCAGGCTCCGTTGCAGATTTTCTCCTGAGAGACACAGTTTAGAGGAGGCAGGAGATAGGCAAAGGGAGAATAATACTTAAAGCAAATTCTATTCACCCATGGCAGTGTCATTACAAACTTGAATGAGCACAGTTATTGCAAATAAATAAAAACAATAGACCAGAACCAGTTTTACATAAGAAAATACTGAAATACCGTTCAATTAGTCCTAAGCTTTAGTTAAACCTTTTCTTTTGCCCATCAGGTGATAAGGTTAATACAGAAAGCACTCAACTGCTGTACTCGTGTAACAACAGTCAGCACCCATTTAATGAACTTACACGTACACACATTTAGCAAAGCCTCAATATTGTCAGCACGGAATTTTAATGGCAAAGTGGCCAGCCGGGGCTTCATTCTAAACAATATCCCCGTGCAAGGAGAGCAGGTCCTCATGGGGACCACCAACAATACAAATTGCCACAGCTCCTACATTGAAACAAGAAGTTTGGCCGAATTTCCACTGGCGATGTATGGCCGCCCGCGAAGCACGAGAAAGGAGGTTATGCTGCTTTTATTTGTTCTTAAGTTGCTCGAATAAGCTGCTTTTCATGACTTGCTTGTTGAGGGGAGCAAGACCAGGCTCTCATATCCCAGTTACAGCAACGTGGCTGCAGTGGTCACAGTGCAGAGGGAGTTTCCAAGGGGGATGAAGTGGAATAAAAGCACACCCGGTCCAGGGAGCATCCTGTTGTCCCTGCACATGGGGTTGTCTCTGCCCCATCCTGCAAAAGCACATTTTCCAGGTACATCCAGCCCTCAAGGATGTGCTTGGATGTGGCTGGTCAGCCAAAGCATGTGGGGAACCTCTGTGCTGGTTCCTTGTGTTCTCCCTGGCCATCCAAGGGACCCAGGCTCACGCATTGCACATCCACCAGCAAACGCCCAGTGACTTGTGAACCCCTCAAAATTCAAAAGAAAGGTAAAGATCTCCCAGGTGAGAAGGGGTCAGAGGTCTGGGGGAAGACGGGGGTTCAGTTCCATAGGAAAACAGGATTAGTCCCACTGCTGTCAGGACAGCTTGTTCTTTGTATCAAAGCTCAGCTTCATTTTATTTCCCAAATAGGAAAACGAACTGAACTAATTCCCCTATATTTATTGTGTCAATTTTTAATTTAATTTCCCCATTTCTTGTTTCCCACAGATTTGCACCTCTCAGAAAGGCTTTATTGGCTTGTAGGAGACTCCAGTCTCTTTCTGCACCAGTCTCAGTGGCCTCCCAGCAGATTTTCTGTCACACTGAGCAGTCATAGATCCCATTTGTCTCAGCTGGTTTTCCCAGAACTCTTGTCAGTCATCTCTATGTTTTCACACCTGATTTCCTTGAAATAATTTTATTTATTTATCCCCCTGCCTTATTGGCAGACTCAGGACTGGTGTCTGATCTGCACAGTGACTCCACCACCACCTCCCAGAACATCTTCTCTGGCTGCTGCACCACTTGAGGGCTTTGTTGCCTTCATCCCTGGACTGCTCCATTAATCTCTGGTGTTTGGAAAAATGGAACATTTTTTATGAATTTACACCTTTTCATCCTTCTTTAAATTACAGGTGTAGGACGTCAATTTCTAGCCCGTACCCTGATGGCCAAACTCACAGCCTGGCCCAGGAAATGCCCACACACAGCACATGGCTGAAAATCTGTACCAGCAGCTCAGGGGCCTCCAGGGTTTAAAGTTCTCATTTCTTCACCTGTGCTCACAGGTCCAGTAAATCTCAGCAAGGAACTCATTTGGGTAAGAATTCTCCACATTCCATCAGTCGTGTTTCATTCCCATTTCTTTAAGCTTCTACAGAATTGTGTCAGCTGAGGATCGTGCTCAGGGAGTTTGCACAAAGGATGCCAAGTAGGACAGGAATTGTACCCTGGAATTGCTCTCTGTACCTGGTTTAACTGGTGTTTTCCTACCTGGCCCCACCATATCTTTGTTGTGTTCCTCCATTGAACAAAACCTTGGTGCTGCAGCTCTTGGTTAAGCTACCCCAGGTTTCTTTTATTCCAGTTGGAAACTGATGCAGCTCCACAGTCAGTTCCAAAACCTGTGTTTTGTATTAATCTCATTCTGGTAAGATTGTGATAGGAACATTTTCTCCTCCCCCTGTTCTGCATAGATGAGGTTACAGACAAGGACTGTGGTGTGTTGATACCTGGCCAAAATGAGCTTGTGGAGATGCTGAGCAGCAGGTAGTGTTGGAATAGAGGAGAGATGTTGGACTTGCCCCATCCCTGGAAGTGTACCAGGCCAGCTTGGATGTGGCTTGGAGCAGCCTGGTCTATGGAAGGTGTCCCTGCTATGCCAGGGGGTGGAATGAGATGAGCTTTGAGGGCCCTTCCAACCCAACCCATTCTCTGATTCCATAATTCCCATTTCCCTGTATCCAAGCAGCCCTGCTGATGGCCCTCTGACCTCTGTTCAAGGTGGATGTGCCATTTTGTGGATAGTTCACATTACCTGGAGAGCTCCAATGTAATAAATCCAAGTTTTGGAGGGGAGACAGCTGGGAGGTTAACCCATGAATAGGATTTTGAATCAGGTTGAGTGGGCTGGTTTTCTTTTCCCAGGCTGATCTCTGGCTCAGCCCCCTTAGTTCCTGTCCCAGGGGGTGACAGTCTCAGAGCTGGTATTTTTATTACACAGGAGCAGAACACAATATTCCTCTCTTACACTCATAATAATGGCTGAACCATCCAAGCATAAACCTCACAAAAAATTCAGGCTGGGACAGTGGGATTTTCCATAGCTTCAAAAACCAAGCCAAACCTCAGGCACGTTTCCTTCAGCATGCTGGTGGCAGACAGGAGCACATCCCAACTCAGCAGCATCCCCAGAGCTCAGGTGGAATTTTACCCTCCACACTTCCTGGCAAATCTCCTGAACAGGCTCCATCCCCTGTTTCAAGGTCTGCACAGGTCCTGCAGTTGTTCTCCTTAGAGGTCAGGAAGCACAAAAACAGAATACTTTGGCTCCATCTCCATTTCCTGTGGAAGGCCGGGCTAGGAAACAGATTAAATGGATTACATTAAATCCAGATTAAATCCTGGCATATTCCCAGACCTGGCTTGCCCGTTCACATCACCAGTTGCTCAGCACCCATATGGCCAGAGGGCTCCAGGAGAAGTCCATGCCCAAACCAGCTGCCTTGTGGGAGATGTTGTGGGGAGGACCCCAAAATCTTCATGGAATGGTTTGGGTTGGAAGAGACCTTAAAGCCATCTCATTCCAACTCCTGCCATGGGCGGGGACACCTCCCACTAGGCCAAGTTGCTCCAAATCCTATCCCATAAAGAGCCAAATCTTCCAATCTGGTACTGCTCAATCATGGATTTGAGGTAAAATGAGCCTTCCCAGAGCATCTTTTTAACACCAAATGCTGACAATCACAAGAAAACAACATTTAACATAAAGCCAAGGGCAGCTTCTACAGGACAGTGCCTGAAGTTGTCACAGCTTCTAATTTAGGAGCCTCAGACTTCTCCTCCTCTGCTTTCTGTCATCTGGCATTTGCAGGCTCCTCTCAAGCCACAATGAGAAAAATGCATCTCATTTCTCAAAGGCCAGAACTGCTGGTGCAGAAAATAGCAAAGTGCAAGGGGCTGAGCTCTGCTTCTGCCTCCACTGGGATAAATCCAGCTTCACTCACTGCCTTCAGCTGATTTACTCCTCTTTTGGTGTAACCCAAAGCAAGAATTTGCCTCTTGATGTTTTTTTATGGCATTAAGGCCTTTAAGGAAAATCCTACAAAAATATTTAGGCGCAAACAAAATCTCCTGCTTTCCACAAATCTGCCTGAACTTACACTGCGAAAGGAAGCACAGGGGAACTGAAGCCTCTTGCAGGGGACAGGGGACTCTCCAGCAGGGTCAGCTGTGCATATATTTACCCATGATATTAGCAGGAAAAAAAGTCAAAATGGGTACATGGTGACTGTCAAAGGTTTGACGTTGGCACAAGGCCAGTGCCCCTATAACGATATACTGTCCCTGGTATCTTTTGTGAGATGTGACCAAAAACAGAGCAAAACAGTGTCTAATTTAGAAAGCAAAAGGAAAAAAACTTTATTACTTATAATAGGCAAAGAAGACACATACAGAAGAACATGGAAACTTTAAAAAAACACTCTTCCTCCCCCCCCCCACCAGTTCTCAACTTAACAAAACAAACTGAAAATTCCCCATCACGTTACCACCTTTTAGATAATTAATCTTCAGTCTATTACCACCCTTCCGATAATCAGTACTCAGCTCGTTGAGGAGAGATAGGAGTCCTTCTTGCACCACATCGTGGCCTCTTCCTCCATGTCCAGTGCTCTCACCACTGTGCATGGACCAGAGCTGCTTCTAGGGTTTCTCTTTTTTAAAGATGCTTTGGTTAGTTCCAAGAAACGACAGCCTCTCAAATTTTGGGGACACTTCTCATCTCTGTTCACACTACTGTCCACTCTTGGCTCCAAGCCAATGCCTCTCCCCAGATACAGTTTCTATGTTATAGAAAAAAAATGAGTCCGTCCATGGCTATACAAAAGAGTCCAGCCAAAGCCACTCCATCATCTCCTCCCACCTAGGATTCTTTTCAGCGTTCTCTGACAATCTTCTACTTACACAAACTTCCATCATCTTTGCTCAGTTCTTTCTATCTGTCTTCTTTAAATTCAGGAGGATTAGTATTTATAAAGTTTCCATCATTTACAAAAAGGGTTAAAATCTTGGGCTTTGTTTTCCCAGAACTCTCACGGTATTTTTGCTGCTGGGCACTCTTCTCGCGCCACCCCCCATACTCCTTCGGCCGTACTGTCTAGTTGTTGATATCAAATTTCAAGGTGACGAAGATCACACACACGGTTTCTCAGTCTCCCTCCGGGGGGGGGAAGGGGGGGAGGGAAAGGGAAAAGAAGGCTGTCTGCCACCCTTCCATCCCACAGGATTTTCCTCTCCCCCTCTGTGCCCGAGGTTCCAGGCCTACCTCGCCCAGGCCGCATGGCTTCCCCTCCCCGCCCAGCCAGCCGCTGGGCAGGGGAGATCCCTCCGTCCTCAGGGACCGGAACCAAGAGAGAGCTTTCCGGGGAGCCCTCTGCTTTTAACCCCTTGTGTTCTCAGAGGCGGATCCTTGTCCTCAGTGGCCACACCAGGTGCCAGTCTTTAAACCTGAGCACTCATTGGTTTGACCACTGAAGTTCAGAAAAAACTCATTTTTTTCCAAACTACGACATGACCCAAGGTGGTCCAAATGTTCTGTGCTATCATTTCTGCTGGGGTCAAAGGCCTGGTGGGTTGGGGCTTTGATAAGCCTGGTGTGCTAATGAGCAACAGCTTAATCAGCAGAGATAATTCTCTGCAATACAGGAGGCAATTGCAGCCTTTTTTCCTGTTTTCTAGGAATCCCGTGGATTTTTTTCACTCGTAAATATGAGATAATGCCGTACAACTTGACCTTCCCTAAACAAAGCTTTTGCAGAATAATATCCACTGGTATTCACGCAGTTTATCTGGGCTGGTTTTTTGGCCACTGTGGCTGACCAACTGGAAAGAACACCACGAAAACGAAGAAAAACCTTTAAAATTAATTTGATTTCTCTACACATGGACGAAATCCACTGGGTGCTGAGTTCAAGGAGTGGTTCCTGTTATTTCCTGAGAGACACCAAGCATGGAGATATCTGTGGGGGTCTCATCTCTTAACTACCCAGAAATGACCCAGCTCTGCAGCACTTTCAGGGTAGGAAGTTTCCAGCTAAACACCACGAGCTCTGCATAACCCATCCTTTCACCTGGCACTTTCTACCCCTGTGCTGGCCAAAACCACACCTGTGAGAGGCTGCCAGGAGGGCCCCCTGAAACAGCTGATGTGTCTGGAAGCTGGAGACAAAGAGGCTCTGCTCAGACACCCGCTCAGAGTTAACAAAGGCCGTGGCAGAGCAGGAGGAGGGCAGGACAGTCTGCAGACCCCGGGGTGGCCGCCTCAAACCGCTGTGTTCCCCCAGACAAAACGTGTCACCAGTCCAGATTGGAGGGTGGGGGATATCCTGTCTCCCACCTCCTTTGGCTCGCTCGAATTTCCCCCGACTGGAATTAAAAAAAGGAGTCAGGATGGTGTGTTGCCAAATTCCCTCGGTGGTGGTCAAACAGGAGCGGCTGCCCATCCCCGCCCTCGCTCGTTTGTTTGTGCCTGTAATCACTGCATTTCCCAGCTGGTCTCCCAGCCCAGGACCTGCTTAACTCCAGTGAACAAACACGAGCAGGGGAATTCGGTCCAAGCAGGCAGGTGCAGTGGCTGGATAGCTTGTGGATTTCCCTTCTGCCACCAAACAACAGTTACTGCACATATGTTGGGAAGATAAAGCCTTGTTTGCTTGTCGGAGGGGGAAAAGCCGGAGGCTCCCTGCGATTCCTGCTGTCCAAGAGATGTGAGAAAGGTGTGTGTGTGTGAAAATAAGGGAGGATGCTCTCCCAGCAGCTGAGGAGTGAAAGCTGAAGCATTTTGAGCTCAAATTCTTGCCAACAGGAAATAGCAGTCATGGAGTTGCATCTGCGGCCAGCTCTGATGGGAGCATTAGGCTCAGGTTAGGCTTCCCAAGGAGGATTCTTAAAACATAGAACAGGTCTAAAATTTGCTGTGAATACCAGTAGGGGTGCAAAAAAACCCCTCTGTAATTCCATTGAGCAATCTACAGCTTAGCAGAGAGGAGGGTGGGCAGGAACGTGGCCGTGGGCTGTGAGAGCCCCATGAGGAGGAGATTTTTGACTCTGGAAGGATGATTAATTGAGCAGATGAAGCTGAAGTGAGCCCCAAGTGCTAAAAGCTGCAATTAGACAAACTACACCTAGAAGTAAGGTTCTATGTGGAGGGAATTAAACACTGCAGAAATCTGGCTGGGATGGCAGATCCTAGTCCACTCCTCTGCATGGTGATGGCCACACACCCCGTTTTTTCCTCTTTGTGTTCCTTGTTTCTTTTCCAGCACCCTTTTGTCTTTTCCATGGGATGAAGGGAACATCAGGGCTTGAGATGACTTAAATGTCTCTCCAGCCATTCGTGAAGACAGAGAGAAGAGATCCAGTCTAGCAGGACTCAGTGTTTACCCACCCAGACCAGCTGGGAAGACTTGGCTTTCCCCTAAAACATTCAGTTTAGGGATAAAGACTCCAGATTTCTTCCCTGTGCCATGCAGTGTTTCCAAGGGACTAAGAGAGGCAGAGAGGTCCAGCCTCACATACCTGTGCATAAAACCAGTGCCACCAGTGACTCTGGCCTTATTCCACCCCATAAAGCAGCACCCACCCCTGAAGTCCACTGAGCTCCAGGAGGCCAAGGCTGAGAGGAGAGCAAGACCTCCTGTTCCTAACAGCCTCTAATCCCTGCCCTCCATAATCAGTTTTAAAATGGCCATCAAATCTTCCCTCCTCCTCTAATTGAAAAAGTGATGTCAACAGTAATCTGCTGCCCCAATTTATCCCCATATATTTGGGGAGGTTTTGGGCTAATGCATTGTTTCATAAACATATGTTTTAGCCCAGCCGTGTGTGCACACACACAAAGAGAAAGCTCTGAACACACTGCACCAGTTATGGATCCTAATGCCTTAAATATTACTTCTAATACTAATGTCAGATTATTAAAAACATAATCCATTCTCCTGATTGGACCTAATGTAAGCAGGAGGATAAGAGGACTTCTATCCATGCATTAACACATTTCATGTGGTGTAAAGCCACTTTCTTCCTCTTAAAACATAAGGTCAGGAACTAATAGAATCTGTACTTGAAGTGGGTTTTTAAAACATATTACATAGAAAGTTTAGTGAAAGTTAATCTGTCGATAAGTGTCGGCTGGAGCCGTATGGGTAAACAAGAAATAAATGTAATTCACATGCAATTTTTTCCCCTGTTAAAAACCTATCTGTGCACTTTAAAACATTTATGTTTAAATAGAGCAGAAACCAGCACTAAGAAGCACTCAGCCCAAAGCAGCTTTATGTAAATGTATTGCAAGGGACTAAAATAAAGTAAGCTACCCAAATCTCCCAAAGATAAAGGGAGAAGGGCTCTGACCCCATGTGAATTCTCCCCTCATCCCAACCCTCTGCTGTTTCTGGGCTTCATTCCCTGTTCTTGTGCACCTCTCTGTGGCAGCATTCCCCATCTTCCCACATCTGCTCCGTGCCTGACCAGGGCTCGGGGGCAGCTTGGCAATGGTGGGGCAGCGTTCCTGGCACCAGTGGGTCTGTCACCTCTCCATGGAGCCCAGCCTCTGCCAGCTCCTCCCTGCCAACTGCAGGACCTCCTCAGCCACACATTCCCACCGTGGAGGGCTGGGTTGTTTCCCAGACCAACCCCCTTTGCCCATTTCCTTTGCCCAGCCTCTGGAGAAGAATTTGGAAAGCCCAAGCCGGGCGCCGAAGCAAAAACAACATCGACAAAGGGCTGATTTTTGCCCCCAAATTTGGCAATGCCATCATTTTTAAGCAGCCTCAGCTCCCCAGTGCTGGTGGAGGCCAGGCAGCTGACCCTGCTGCACTTCCTTTATTGCTTTTTTGGCAGCTTGAGCGCTGGCAGGTGGTTTGGGAAGCAGCCTTTGGAGCACTGGCGATGCCCCCCAGGGAAAAGCACACAGCCAGCTGCCCAGCTCTGCCTCCTCCTTGCTCCAACAGCACATCTGGGCTGCTTCACCTCCAGCTTTACTCAGGAACCATTTGGTTCCCCTAAAATGGATCCAAGAGTAGCTGCAGGGGGTGCTGGCTGCCAGGGGAGGGAGACGGGAGGGCAGCAGGAGAAGTGGGAGGTGGAAGCTTGCGCTGGCAGGCACCAGGACTTGGCCCTCGTGCTCCCAGCCACATGCCAGAGATTTAAGCTCCATGAGCAGGCTCCAGCCACCAGAAAGAGATTGATGACATATGGATTTCGTACATCCAGCAAATGGGAGAAAAGCTCTCTACGGCTGCATGGGATTAGCAGAATTTCCACGCTGTTCCTGAGAGCCAGGGTCCTGCAGAAGGGGACAGGGAGTGGGGGGGTGTTCAAACCTTTTCACCATGGCTGCAAGCCACTCCTGCTCATCCTTATCTCAGTGGCATTGGAGAGGGTTGGCACCATCAAGACCCAGCTAGGGAGAGTAGCAGAAAAGCCAGAGGGATGGGCACCTGGAAGGTATTCAGGTCCAAGAGGGCCCAGACCTTCCCTGGAGTAAAACCAAGCAATCCCCCTCCTTCTCTGTCTTTCCATAGGCAAACACTAGGATTGGTCTTTCAGGCAGGTGCCCAGAGGTGGCTGGTGGGTGGCATAGTGCCCTGCCTGTGTGGAGTGCTCCTGTGGCCTCTTCTCCAGTGCCAGAACGAAATTGGTGCTTTGGGGGGAAAGGCAAAGTGGAATGAAGGTCCAGAAGGGGATGAAGGTCCCACAGCCTGGCACAGCCTCCTTCATTCAGGGCTCAAACCTGCTGTGTAAAGCCTAGGGAGAAAGAGTGGAGAAAGGGGTGCATAGATCAGAGTAAGTGCCAAAAGTCTGGTTTTCCTGTGCTTTGAGGGAAATGTGAAATAAAGTGATTGCCCCATCCCTGGCACTGTTCCAGGCCAGGTGGGATGGGGCTTGGAGCACCCTGGGATAGTGGAAGGGGTCCCTGCCCTTGGCATGGGGTGGGGCTGGATGATCTTTAAGGTCCCTTCTAATCCAAACTATTCTGGAATGCTGTGACTCAGTGATTTGGCATTTCCCACCCTCTCACACAGGTTAGGCAGCACTTCCTGCTATGGACATAAGTCGTGATGCTGCTTTCAACCCAGCAACCTCGAGCTGCTGCAAGTCCTTTGGCCAACTACTCCAGCACCACAAAAATCAAACAACAGGCCCTTTCACTCAAGAGGCTCAGTTTTCAGAATGAAAAAAACCCTCTTGCCTTCAAGTATCTTCAGGACATAACCCAGGCCAACATTGTGCACCAGTCCACAAGCAAAGTCACAAAAGAAAAAGAGAAAAAAATTTTTTTTTAAAAAAAGCTAGGATGCTGGGTAGTGAGCCCCAGACATTGTGCTGCCATGTTATTTTGGGAAAACTGTAGGAAAACACTTTGAAATAAATGAAAACTAGTTTGTGAGTCTGATGGTGTTGGAGGAGGAGGGAGCTGCTAGCTAAACCCTTTACGTGGCTTGAGTCCTTAGCAGAAGCTGAGCATGCCTCAGGGGATCAAAAATCCCTACAAATGGGAATCCTTTGGCCTTCTCTAGGGCTCTGATTTTGTCATGGCAGCCACGGGAGCCATGTATTCAAATTAACTCCATGAAATCTTGCAAATGGATGGAGAAATACCTCTAATTCAGCAGGTTCTTTCTTTCTCTTCCAAAAGATGGTGTTTTGCCACTGACAGCAATTCAAATCAGAGGAGATATCACTCAGCAGGGAATTATCTCCTGTAGCTGTGCCTGTGTCCAAGACATGGAGCCGAGTGGGGATGTGGAAGGAGTGAGGGAATGTGACCAAGGTCGGGATGAGATGTGGAAAATTTGATCAAGAGCTGGCCTTGGGCAGAGCAGCCTTGCAGATCCATGACAGTGCTGGCTCTGAGCACCAATTAAAGAGGAAGCAGAAACCAGAGCTAACGAAGAGGCAGCTGCTCTGGCACTGCCAGCTGGGCAGTGTCCCTGGTCACACGGCCGAGTGCTTTTCTGCATTTCAAAATTAAAAACAAAAAAAATTCAAAATTCACCCATGTTCGGTCAAATTCAGAGATTTCAGGGGTGCAAATTCCAGTTAAATACATGACACCTGTAGAGCCTCGGTGCCACTGAAGCCATGGCATTCCCACTGTGGTCACTGCCCTCCAAGGTGCTGGCCAGTGGCCACCAGTGCCCTGGTGGGATGGTGGGTGTGACCTCATGAATGTCCAGCTCAGGGTCACACCTCCTCCAGCTTCTCTGCAGGGTAAATTATCACCTCCTCACACTGTTGTGAAAGCTGGAGCTGTCTGTCTGTCTGTGAAAGTGCACCAGACAGATGTTCAGGAGAGATATTTTACTATTTAAGATCACCTTTAAGCCAAGTTCCTCATTTGGTATCAGTCCAGGGAGTTTCCCCCCTCCTCTAATCTCCAAGATTAAGCTAAAAATTAAGACTCTGAACCCACAGACACATCATCTGCTGGGAATTCCCTTCTTTATATTTAAGTGTCCCTTAAGCAGTGCCACTTGTGGAAAGCACTTGTAGGTTCGTTTGCAGCTTTCCTCCCTCTTTTCAACGCCACAACCTCTATGTCCCCTGACCCTTCAGGAAGATTTTATCATGGCAGGAGTGAAAAGAAGAGAAGCAAAGACCTTCCCCGGAGAGGAGCCGCTTTTGGGAGGCTGTCAGGTGAGGCAGAAGGTGGGCATTGCCTTAAGGAGTGGTCTGTGTCACCACCACACCCCCAAAATGATGGCAGCACCTTTGCACGTGGCACAAGGGAAAGTGGCAGCTCATTTATCCAGGCTGGGAACAGCACGCTGGAGAACACAGGGAGAAGAGGCTAAAAATCACCTGGAAACACAGGCAGCTGAACTGAAAACATTAACAAATTTGGCAATGTCTCCTGTTCGGCAGATCAGCAAGTACTGAAACAAAATGGGGCCAGGAGCTAATTATATGGAAATATTTCTATTTGCACATTTCACTGCAAGGCAAAGCAGAGAGTATAGCTAATGTATCTCCACCACTGACAGGAATATTAAGTTTTCTGTCATTTTGCTACCACAACTACCTTTCTCAGCATGCATTCTGTCCTAGTTCCTATTAAGGTGAGAGCAGAATCAAACTCATTAATTGTCTGCATTTTAGATATGATAAGAATTTAGTGGTTGGTGTTAATTAAACTACAAAACAACTCCTCTTGCTGCGGTGTGCATTCCGAGTTGGAGCAATTAATTCACTCACTTAAACTGATCAAGATTTAATTACCATCACTCTGTGCAATTACTCCATAATTAAAGTAATTTGGTTCATTCCACTCACTGACAGTGTCATTGAACAACCATTCATAGTACCAAAAGAAGTGATAATTAACTTAAAGAACAGCTCAAGGCAGTTTTACACAGACTTTTTGTTATTCCTAAATATACCTATATGGGAGAAAGAAGCCTATCAGTACTACAGGTGCTTCCCTTGTAAAGGGGTTCAGGTCTTTTGTGTTCAATTTTTTTCAGCAAATGCACTGTAACGAACAATTTTGGGGAAGGCTCTGTAGCTGTCACCAGATAACACAGCATTTCAAAAAGGCAAGCACAATAAAACCTGGATCCTTCCAGCAGTACAGGCATTCCCTGCCTGTTCCTGGAGACTCCTCATTAGGAAAGGAAAAAAATCTTCAGTTAAAGGTTCCTTCCATCTAGATAACACTGTCAGATCTTAGATCTTATTATCTTTTATCAGAGCAAGTCCCCAGTTGGTGGGACCAAGGGAAGGACGAGAAATCTTAGATTTTTTAATGATCAGTGTTCTCAGTCCCCAGGTTGTTGACAATCATTTAATTATAGAATTATTTGGGTTGGAAGGGACCTTAAAGCTCATCTCATTCCAACCCCCTGCCATGGGCAGGGACACCTTCCACTAGACCAGGTTGTTCCAAGCCTCTCCAACCTTCCTTGGATGTTGCCAGGGATCTATAAATAAATTTCTGGTCTAGGTGTTCATGGCACATCTCTTCAAAACCCAATTTTATGCTTATTTTATTCCATCTCAAACAAGTAGAAGCATCACACTTGCCTTGATCTATGGACAGCGTGGACCCCAAACGAGCCAGGTTACAAAGATCATGAATCAGCCAGGGGAAACGAGGTTTTGTAATTATCAGAGCTGGTAGATCCTGGTCAAAGGAAAACATGGAAGTTTAAGAAGAATGTAATGGGTTTAAAGTGAAAAAGGGGAAATTCAGATTAGATATACAGAAAAAATTCTTGCCTGAGGGTGAAGGTGGTGAGGCCCTGGCACAGGGGGCACAGAGCAGCTGTGGCTGCCCCTGCATCCCTGGCGGTGTCCCAGGCCAGGCTGGACAGGGCTTGGAGCACCCTGGGATAGTGGAAGGTGTCCCTGCCATGGCAGGGGGTTGGGGTGGGATGGTCTCTAGGGTTCCTTCCAGCCCACACCATTCTGTGACTCAATGATTCTCAGGTAAAATGAAAATATGTGGTGTAAGCAGAAGGTGAACAGCTCCTAAAGGGGCTTGTGGTCCCTGGCTCCATGAGGCAGCAGATCCCAGTGGCCCTGCACTCCTGTGACCCACTTCAGAGGTGGCAGGTCCCCTGCAACTCCTCTCTTGGTGCTCTTCCATAAGCCAGTAAATCCACAACCCTCAGCAATGCCAGACCTCCCCAGAAAGCTGAGCTATGCCATGAATTATTCCTCCACCTGCAGCATCCATAAATCAGAGCCTTTTGGTTGGGCTCCCAAATGCTTGTTAGCCTTCCGTGACTCAGCAGTGGCTAAGTTAATGTCAGCTCTACCCAGGGGAAAATCTTCAATATTTCTTTTTACTTAAAAAGAAAGACGAAAAAAAGAAATCTCAAACATTATTTTTAAGCCCTAAAAGAGCATTAGAAAAGAATGAAGGGGACGAAAAAAAGAGACTGTGTAAAGATTGCTTACCAGAGTCCTTTTACAATAGTCAGCCACACAACAGAAATAGGTGGACATTAATTCATGCTAACCTTGCACACCTAAATACCATTAATTCATCAAAACTAATAACATTTATTCCTTCAAAAATGAGATTAAAGACAGGCACCCCTTGCAGGCATAATCTGTGGCTGATGACTCTAAAATGAAACCTCCAGTATACAAAGCTACCAGCAGAGCTTGCAGAATCTCATAAATTGCAGCTGGCAACACATAAATCCTCGGGACAATGTACATTATTTTCTGGGGAGCGGGCGTTTGTGTGCCAATTGCCAGGCAGAAAGCAAAGCCAAGCTGTAAAACTTCTCCCCCAACCCAGGAGTTGCTGCCAGAGGCGCCAGTTGATGTCAGGTGATGCCTCTCGGACCAATGCTCACCTTAATCCATCAGGCTGGAGCAGGATTCAGGGCACACGACCTCAAAACCACTTTTGCTTTAAATTTGCAAACCCAGGGAGCAGAAACCTCTGAGCTGGAAGTGCCCAGGTCCTCTGGCAAGGCAGGCAAGACCTTGGGTGCATACCCTGCCCTCACTGGGGTGCTGGAAGAGCTGGAGAGGTCTTTGGCAGGCCCTGCTGATGCCTCTGAAGGGTGCTGAGATGGCTGTGGGGTGGATTAGGGATCAGCTGTACATTGGCTCCAATAAGGAAGTTAAAAGGTCTCTTTTTGCTTGCACTGGGTTTTGGCCATGGGAATGGCATCAAGCTGAGTCAGGGCAGGTTTAGGTTGAATTTCAGGAAAGGTTCTTCCCCAGGGAATGGGCACAGCCCCGAGGCTGCCAGAGCTCCAGGAGTGTTTGGACACTGCTCTCAGGCACAGGGTGGGATTGTTGGGGTGTGTGTGCAGGGACAGGAGTTGGACTGGATGATCCTCGGGGACCCCTTCCAGCTCAGGATCTCCTATGAATGTATGGACTTTGGTGGTAGGAGAGCCTCTCATCTGCTCCTGAAACTGCCTTCTGCTACTTTTTTTCATGTTTGGAGTGCAAGTGTCTGATGCTGGTGCTGGGCTGAGCCCCAGCAGGGTCCTACTGCGCCTGTGCTGCCAGGGTGACCCTGTCCCTGAGGTCTGTCACACTTCCCTCCCATCCTCCCTGTTGTACCCATTGCAGTTTCCTTTTCTTCCAGGCTCAGGGCAATGGTTTCACCTGCACCCAGCAGGATGGGCAGCTAGCCCACAGCCTTTACCTCGGGGCCTTTTTTTGTTGTGATTACTGCCTTGAGGGGACCCTGACAGCATGTGCCACACTCAGGTGCAGGGCGCACAGCTGTGTGCCACCTACAACAGCACCTGCACTGGTTGAGGAGTTCCACTGACTCCAGGGCCTTCACAAACCTACAAATCCAACAGATTTACGCCTTGCACTCAGAAGTGTCCAGCCTGCAGAGGGTGGTCAGGATGAGGGCGTGTGTGCTGGTGGCCACAGAGACCCAGAGCAGATCTCAGGAGGCAGCAGGGTGCTGCTGTGCCAGCCAGCTTGCCTGGCAGCACTGCCCAGGGCTCGGCAAAGACTCTGCCCATACACCCAGAACACCGGAGGTATTATTTCAGATTAAGCCCAGATTAAGCCCGTTTAATTTTAACTCAGATTAAGCCCCTATTTAGAACCTGTCCCTGTTTCCGATGCAGCTGGGCTGACCCCCCCAGGGGGCTGTGAATCACCGTGGAGGGGTGTGGGGTTCCACCCAGCCTCTCCCCCATCCTCCTGACACAGAGCAGCTAAACCTCAGAGTTGCTAAAATAAGGCTTTGCTCTGAACACTCGTGTCAGAGCAACATTTTGGGATGGGGTTTAATATTTTGTGGCTTCAGGAGGGACCCCGGTGCCTGCAGCCCACGGGGGTGTTGGGCAGACGTGAGCACTAAGGAGCTGAACTGGTTTAATCTCTAAATAACGATGGAAGTGCAAGTGTGTGAATTACTCCAAATGAATGTATCACCCACACACGCTATGCTCTCTGCATATCTAATTACACAGCACTTGCTCCTGCCCTGCTTTTGAAGAAATACTCCACAAGCCACCGGTGCCTTTCAAACAAGTGATTACAAGGCAATTTTGGGAAGGAAGAGTTTGGGACCCTTTCAGACTAGCTGAAAAACAGCAGTGGGGAGAATGCAATCAATCTCACTGATTTTTTATTCCTGTTTATGTGAAGAAGGCACCCCAAAGGTCCAAATCTCTGAGGAGATAGCCCAAATACAAGCAAAAATCTCTGGTTTTCAAGGTATCTTAAGAAGCAGGCTCCACAGCAAAGGCAGGTTTGGCAGCACTTTTTTTTTTTTTATTTATTTGATAGATTTCTGGAGTAGCTGTTATTCTGATTTTACCAACACATCCTTCCCTGCATTGGGCCGTGATATTGGATGACTGCGTGGTGTGTTTTCACTTCCTATTGACTGGTTGTGTACTTCCCTCCTGCTAATCCCTTGTTAATGGACACTTTCTTTGAGCCAGCTGAGATCTGAGTTATGTTGTCTTTGTGCTTCTCGCAGATTTTATTACTTGGATATCTTTGTTTTCATTATTTCAAGATTTGGGGATTTTGTCTCTTCCCTTCAGATGGATTCACGCAGTTAGAGACGGGCTGGCCTCCCACAGCTCCTGTTTGCATTTGATCTGGGAGCAGTGGCAGAGCAGCTCCTGAGATGGAAACAGCACAGTCCCACACTTCAGCAGCCAAATCCAGGAGAAAAGATACTTTTGGCTTTCCCTGGGAACCACCTCTTGCTTCCAAAGGTAAAAATAAAGCAATTCCACTGCTCACTTGCTGAAACTGGTTGTAACTGGGTTCTGCTGGAGGGTGCACAGCCAGGAGGATACAAACCACCCTGAGCATATGGTGGCAGGAGGAGCAGGAAAGGAGGGGACAGCCCCCCAGTTCTGGTCCTGGGATGCCCAGGAACTTACAAAAGACGTGGAACCTGAGGCTGACAGCATGGCTGGGTGCAAGCTTATTCTTCCCAATCAACTTTTCTCCTTCTGCCACAGCCCCAGGAAAGGAGCAGAGCTTTACAACCTTTTTTTTTTTTTTTCGTTTTCATTTGTCTGTGTTTTAGCCCCATCATCCTTAGGATGGGCACTGAGCCAGTTCAGGGAGGAAAGGCCAGACTGGCAGTGCTGGCATAACCTGAGCAGTCCCTGGAGAGCCAAGGCTGCCCAGAGGGACCAGGCAGGGCAGGTGGGAACTGGAGTGATGAATTGGGTTTACAAGGCAAGCAGGAAGGTGTTTTTCAGTGGAGAAATCAGAAACTTCCCCACAGTTTCAGGAAATTAGAGAAAAATAAAACCCTGAGAGTTGACCCAAAGGAATATGGTTTGAGGGGGAGTTCCTCTGCTGGGACACAGAGCCTGGTGCTGGTCATGGCAGAGCTTTGGCCACGATGTCCCTGGAGCTGAGAACCTGCTCTTTGCAGACTGGGAGCTGCTTCCAGCCAAATGCCACAGCCTAGGAAAGTCCTGGCACGTTCAACATCGCCACTTTGTCTTCTTAGTGCCCTCTCCTCAAAAAAATCACAAAGGAACCTGATATTTTGATGCTTTCTGATAAAAGTTACCTTTGTCAAAATGACCTTTTGGTTAAACAGCACTAGCTGGCATTAATCTTATTATTTCATCATGATTATTATTTTTTATCAATCCAACACAGCTGCCATTTCAGCTGGCACTAAGTGAATTGAAGTTCTCAGCTGGGGCACGCCGTGCTCTCAGATGTGTGAAACGCTGATAGCCACGACATGAATCACCCACCCCTTCCCCTCCTGCCACCCCACATTTGGCTCTAGGTGGTCAGAAAAGTCAGCTCAGCATTGAGAAAAGTAATCTCTTTCCAGCTGGTGGATGCACCAGATGAAATTCACACTTGTCTCTCATGGTGCCCCAGCTCCTCGCAGTTGGGCGATGCCACAGAATTCCTCAACTTCTGCAGAAAGGAGGAAATGTTGATGGGATTGCTGATGTCTTGAAAGGAATAACAAATACGAGACAGCCCTTATTCCAAGATTGATTTTAAGGCAGATAAAGACGAGGGCTAAAGCATTTCAAATCCAATCCAACAAAGTCCTTAAGCGCCTGCTTTAAGGCAAGCAGGGGAATAATGCCACCGTCTCAAAGGGGGTGTTTATCTGGTTATATTTATGAGGGCTCTTAAGGGCTTTGCTGGATCAGGGTGTCAGGTGAGAGAGGAGAAACACCCCACACGCCTGCCCACTGTGACCTCAGCACACCCAGCCTCAGCTTCCCAGGAAAATGCATCCAACATGCCATGCCAGGGTCCTTGGAAGGGCAGCAGAGCCTGCCTGGGGGCCCAGGGGATGTGGTGGGGTCTCACGAGCCAGTGAGACAAACATCTCCCCAGTCTGGAAGCTGCTGATCCCACCTGAGAGCCAGGCATGGGTGAGGTGGCTTTTGGAGGTCCCTGTTTCTGTGTGGGATCACAGGAGGGGCTTGTGCTGAGCTGCTCCTGCTGAGCCTGACCCTGGAGAGATGTGGGAAAGGGCATGGGTTTAACCATGGGTGTGGAGATGAACATGGAGAGTGACTTTTTACACAAGCAGATAGGGAGAGGACAAGGGGGAATGGTTTTAAATTGACAGAAGGCAGGTTTAGATTGGATATGATGAAATTCTTGATGGCTAAAGGCTGGTGGAATTGGGAATTCTCAGCCTGGAAAGGAGAAGGCTTTGGTGTGACCTAGTTGCAGCCTTCCAGTGCCTGAAGAGAGCCTTCAAGAGGGATGGTGAGGGATATTTCAAGAGCATGAAGTGACAAGACAAGAGGGAATGGCTTCAAACAAAAAGGGTACGTTTTGATGGGTTATTAGGAAGAAATTCTTCCCTGTGAGGATGGAGAGGCCCTGGCACAGGTGGCCCAGAGAAGCTGTGGCTGCCCCATCCCCGGAAGTGAATTCTAGGCCAGGTTGGAAAGGGCTTGGAGCAACCTCATCTAGTGGAAGGTGTCCCTCCACATGGAAGTGGATGGAATCAGGGGATAATCTGGGACCCACCTGAGAGCAGATTCCTGCTGGCCCTGGGAGCCTCTACTGGGGTTGGGAATGTCCCAACCCACGCAGTGGAGAAGGGACAATTTACCAGGGCAGCTCCTTTCCTCAGGGCTTCCCAAGGACCTCATCTCCAAGGAGCTCAGCCAACACAGCAAATCCCTTCTCTTGCAACCCTCCAATGAACCAGGCCCCAGCCCCTCTCCCAGGACCACAATCTGGGTGACAATCCTAGAACAGAAGGAGCTTTAGAAGATCCCTCTGTTTCTGTCTTGGATGGTGGCTGCTTCTTCTGCAACTCTTCATTTGTCCTTTACAAGGTTCTGTGATTTAAGAATGTGTGTTAAATCTTCTGCAACAATCAATTCAAATATACAAGTTTGGCTATTCAAATTACTTTTCCAAAAGTACTTTAAAATGCATTAAGTTATTAATTGCCTGCTGGCACTTTAATCAAACGGGAAAATTGACATAGCCAGAGGCATGTATTTTTGTGGAAAGGAAATTTATTTAAGAAGAAACAGCGGCTCTTACTGCTTAATTTAAACTGAGAAAACTGTGGAAAATCAACTGCTATGGAAAATTAATAAAACATTTCCAGCTGCAAACAGTGACTAATTGTACAAGATGAAGACTGCCTGGAATTAATAACTTGCAATCTTCTGTGTGAAGAACCCCCTACCAGTTCAATTTACTGGGAGATTAAATTACTTCTAAGTTTGCCATATTAAAACAGAACATGAATAAAATGTTAGTGAAAGCACATCTATTATTTACTGTCTGTGATATGGATATAATTATTTCCAAACAACCACAATGTGACGTGACTGGCAATATTTAAATCATTTGCTAGCGAATGTGGTTTTACCACCTCGCTCCCTATAAAAACAGCCCAAAAGGGTTTTTACAGATGGCATATCCCTGCCCCTGGGAATTATCCCCTCATCCTCTGCCCCGTGGTGCCCAGCATCCCTGTCTTGCTGCTCTTTTAGCACCACCTCTTGTCTTCCCCCACTGCCCCATCCTACGAGCTCCACGCCTCTCTCGCTTTGCTGGTTTTTGTGTTTTCCCCCCTTTTCCAAGCTGCCTGCACTGAGTACCCGCTGCCAACAAGAGCTTTGGCGGTGGCAGAGCGTAATCAGGCGAATGTTTTCCCCGTGTGTGAGGGCTCCTTGCTGATCCCCGTGCAGAAAGCTCACCTGTGGAGACAGAAAACTCACACTTTATCTTTTCCAGAGTGTGCCAAGCCCCTTCCAAGGGAGCAGAAAACTGGGAGGTGAACAAGAGAACCCAGGCAAGAGGGTGTTTGCAGAAACCCAAACAAAACCCAGCGGGATTTCCAAGAATCCTGCAAAGGAGCAGGAGGTGGGAGAGCTGCAGAGGATGGGGGAGCTGCCAGCCCCTCATGGCTCTTGCTGGGGTGCTCTGTGGTGGCCCCAGTGAATTGGGAGGTGCTGAGATAATGCAAAGGAAGAGGTTGTGCAATGGTGTGGCTCAGGTAGAGGGGATTTTCAAAGCCTGGAGTGAGCTGGGAGTGAGGAGAGATCACCTGGAACACGTTTGGGGCTGGTGGGATTGACCATGTGCTGGCTGCCTTGCCATGAGATGCAGAACTGGAGAGAAAGGACTGTGAGGAGCAGCTGAGGGAGCTGGGGGTGCTCAGCCTGAAGAAAAGAAGGCTCAGGGAGACCTTTTTGTTCTCCACAACTCCCTGACAGGAGGGTGCAGCCTGGTGGGGTCAGGCTTTGCTCCCAGGGAACCAGTGGCAGAATGAAAGCAAACAGCAGGGAAGATTCAGGTGGGACATCAGGAGGAATTTCTTCATGGAAAGGATTGTCAGGCATTGGAATGGGCCAGCCAGGAGTCACCACCCCTGGAAATGTTCCAGAAAAGACTGGACATGGCACTCAGTGCTCAGGTCTGGTTGACAAGGTGGTGATCAATCCAATATTGATGATATTGGAGGCCTTTTCTAACGTGATTCTGTGATTTGGTGGGAAAAGATTTCCAGGATCTCAATATAAAACTGAGATCCCTGAGAAGACCCCAGAGTATTGCAGAGATGGTATGGGAGGATGCTGGTGGGCCACAGGGTGTCTTGTCCTCTGCTTGGAGAAGGCAGGAAAGACTGTGTAGCAGCACTCTCACCTTAGAGAGGGGAAACTGAGGCACGGAGTGACCTGGACCTGGACAATCAAGCTATGTGTGGGGCATCTTGCAGTCACAGGCCTGGCAGAGAGACCACTCCGTGTCCCTGTTTATCCACCCAGCCACCAAAGGCAGCTGATAGCCCCTGCAAAGCTCAGGGGATACGAGGACAGGATGAAGTACTTTCAGGACCTGCTAAAGAGGGGTGAGAGCCATGGAGCTGGATGAGCCACAGCAGGAATCAGTGCACAACTCCTTCAAAGAGAAATCAATGATTCTGTCATTAAAGCTTGGCACAGACATGGTTAAATAAAAGTGCATTAAGCCACATCTGCCTAGGCAGCAGTGTCAGAGAAAGACAGGACCAGCCACCCTCTCCAGCTGCTGCTGGAGGTCAGAAGTTAAGCATGGAGTGGTGCCTTCACACCTTTTCTTCACCTCCACTGCTCTGCCAGGCCACTGCCTCCAGCCAGGGCTGGTCCTTTGGACCTGCCTGGGTTCCTGAGGTGAGGAGCTCCACAGCTCCATCATTGGGCCTCACCTCAGCAGGAACCATTTACTCTTGTGCTTAAAGGGATTTGGCCATGCTCTGTGGAAATAACTGTGCTGCAGAAAAGGCAGAGGGGCTCTGTGGTAACTGTGAGCACCTTTATTTGCTGTTTGTCCCCATCTGTCCTCCAGTGTCCTTCCCAGCTAGAGGTGATCCCTGTCCCTCACACTCTCTGCCTGGGAAGGTCTCTGAGGAAACAGAAGGCCTTGAAGAGATGAGTCAGCCCAGACACTCTGGGAAAGGAGCTCATGTTCACAGAATCCCAGAATAGTTTGGTTGGGCCTTAAAGATCATCTTGTTCCCACCTCCCTGCCATGGGCAGGGACACCTTCCACCAGATCAGGTTGCTCCAAGCCCTATCCTTGGCCAATTCCAGGGATGAGGCATCCACAGATTCTCTGTGTACCCTGTGGCCAGGGCTACACCACCCTCACAGGGAACAATTTCTTCCCATCTAACCCTTCCTGCTGCCAGTCTGAATCCATTCCCCCTTCTCCTGTCACTCCAGTCCCTCATAAAATCCTTCTCTGTCCACGAAGCGGCGTGTTGCAGCTCAGATCTGTTGGCTATCATTGAGAACGTGGGTGGACATGGTTTCCCAAAGACACTTTCACGTGTCAATAATTGAGCGTGGCACATTTAATCGCCGTAGTCCTGTTGCTGTGCAAACCTGGGGACCTCTCCTCTTGATGTCAGCTTAGACCCGATTTTCTAATTGCATTACCTGGGTAATTAGATAGAAATACAACAACCCTGTGCTGCACCAGAGCAAGGATCCACTTCCTAAGAGAATTAACCTGGCTTTAGTATGGAAAACTTGTACACATACACGGGCACACAGACATGTTCAGCTTCACCCAGCTGTGATCAGACAGATTAGAGCATGGGGCTTGTTCCCTTCAAGAAACAGCTCAAAATGAATTCTTCTCCAAAGAAGCCAAAGTAGTTTGAAGCTTTTAGAGGGCACCAGACAGCATGGGAGCCACCAGGTTTCCACCATCCAGCACCTTTGCAGGATTTCCCAACAGCCCTGTCCAGCCCAGCCTGAGATGCTCCAGATTTGCGTGCACCAGACACCCAGGAGCATTTCAGGCTTTGTGGAAGCACCATGCTAGGAAAGGTTTGGAGTGTTGTGGGCTTCCTGGCTGGGTCCTGCAGGTGTTTGGTGTCACAGTGTGTCCCCAGCAGCAGGCAGGACCTGGGGAAGATGGAGGGGATGTTACTGCAGGCAGGAGGACTCACTGCAGCCACCATGCCCTGCTGTCACCATGCCTACTGCCACAGTGCCTTTTCCCAGCCAGGGAGGAGAATCAGCTTCAAGAACAAGAAAGAAAGAAATAATCGCCCGTGCCCCAGCAGGGTGCAAATCTTGTAAAAACAAGTGGCTGTATTGCTCACCTGGAGACCTGGTGAGATTTGTTGGCCTGGTGAGATTTGCTGGCCTGAAGATCCTGTCCCCTTCCCTCGTGGTCCATGCAGAGCTGGATTTCCACTCTCTAGGACAATCAGCACCAGCCTTGGCCATGGTGTGACCAGTGAGGGAAAAGGCATTTTCGTGCAGAGGGTGGTTGGTGTTTAAAACAGGACCAGCCCCTTTTCCAGCCCTTCACCCCTCTCTGGGACAACCTGCTCTTTCTTCGCTTCAAATCTCCCATTTCCCATCTCATCCCACCCCTGCCTACACCTGTCCCACCTGTCCCCACCACCCTCAGCCACCACATCTCTCTGACACGCCACCAACCCTCCCTTTTTTTTTTTTTTTTTTTCCCCCTAAAGAGCGAACAAAACAAAACAAGGAAAAGCAAAAGCGATGCCGATCCGATCCTCTTAACCCAGCGTTCCTTTCCCGGGGAGGGCCCCGGCAGCGTCGAGGCACACGGTGAAAACCCCCACGCATTTTGTCCTGTTCCTTCAGAGCAACTCGAGCAAATTGAAAGCCGCGGAGGGGTGTGTGCCCCCAGGCACTCGGTAAATCCACTTCCTTTGTCATAACAAGAACAAATCCCACCTTTGAAGTTTTTCCTTCTTGTTACAAGGGGAATGTCTTTTGTTTAATCCATTTTAGCCTTTAATGCCTGACCTGGATCAATCCTGTTGGGTAGATTACACACTACTCACGCCGACTTTAAACTACCCTACAGGGATTTTTATTCTTCCCCCCTTCTCCCCACCGCATTTGTGTGAGAATCTCAGCAATAATCGGCATTACGACTTTAGACCATCACTCACTTTGAAGGAGGAGACTGTCCTTTAACAAAGGGGAGGGAGGGGGAGGAAACCCACAAATATCAAACAGATTTAATCAGCTTTGAGGCCTTTCAATCTCATATTCATACCGGATCTTTATTAGTTATGAAAATCAGGGCAGAACTTGGCTGGGCTCTGTGTCTCCATGTTCTCCTCCCCTGTTTCATGCTCTGTTCAGGACTGAACACTCCTTCCCAGCCTTCCCAGTGCTGGTCCAGGGGAAATCCAGGGAGATATCCACCCAGGACTGCTGCCAACAACCTACCAGGGTGTCCATCACCCCACACCACACCTGAACTGCCTTCTTCTCCTCCATCCCACTGCTCATTCCAGTGGAAGAGGCTGGAAAATGCTGCCAGGAGGCCCCAGGTGACCCCCATGGTGACCATGACTTCTGTGGTGGATGGATATCAGCACAGAGGGTAAATCTATGTGTGAACCCATAACCTTTACATTAGGACTTGCTGTGAGAAGTGATGACCCTCAGTTCTTGTCATCTCCTTGTTTTATAAGACAACCTTTAGCAGCATGGGCTTCCTGTGTGAGCAGGAATTGTCCCAAAGCCTTCTCCTGCAGCACTGAGGCACTGGCTGTGCTGTGGCTTTGTTAACAGATTAACATTGGCTTCACTGCTGTTCCTCATGGTTTGGGGCCAGCCACCAGCCTTGTGCAGAGCCCCAGGGCCATGCAGAGCTGCAGGGGAGCTCCAGAGGGGAGTGCAAGGTTGCAAGGAGCATTTCCCAACCCTCCTTGGCTCTGGCACCAGGATGGGGCTGATAGCATTCCCACCAGTCTTGCTTTGCTCCTGGTGGCCACGAAGTGGAGAAGATCTGAACGACCCAGTCCCTCCCCAGGAGCTCCCTGTTCTGGAAAGCTCCAAGGCAGAGGCTGCATATGGTCCCCTCATCATGGCATTGCTTTTCCAACTCAAAATAGTTTTTCCTTGAGTGCCTGTTTGACCTTCCCCAAGGAACAGGAGAACCAAATCCTGCTCCAGGAGGCTCGTAGCCCACCTTCCCTCACCAGCTATGGCCCAGCAGCACTTCTGTTCCTTCCCTCTGGACTCCCTACAAGTTCCTCCCAAGGTTTTGGAGCCCTGAGCTGGCCACAAGGCTTCCCTCATGCCTGGTAGGAGCATACAAGGTGGGACTCACATGTCTCACATGTCACTCCCTTTATAATAAACACCCCAAATAAGTTTTTCTTGGCTGTCCCATCAGCCCTAGGCTGTGATTTGTTCTGCCTTCACAACCCAGCCCCCAGTACTGCTGCTTTCCCATCTCTTCTCTATTTCATACTTGTGTGCCTAAGTTTGCTCTCCTGGGCTTTGAGAGCTTGCAACTGCTCATTTTTGCCCTTGGTTCATCCAGGTGTGCTTTGGATTCCTGCAGAAAAGCTCTGGTCTCTCCCCATCTCCAGTCTCACAGATGCACCAGCTTGGTGTCTCATCCATCCAAGCATGGGAAATCAAATAAAAGGGATTAAATCACCCAAACATGCCAGCAACACCTGGTATTGCAGCCCTCAAACCTCCCATGCCTCTTGAATGGCTGTTTTTGACAGAGTCCTGCTCCTGCCTCATGGGTAGATGCCCTCTTGGCATGTGGACACTGGGAAGACTGGGAATGTGAGGATGTTGAGGAGACTGATGAATGCCAAAACAAGATTTGGCTGATTAAGTGACAACTCCCACCCTTGCCCCTCCAGCAGCTCCCAGCCAGAAACCAGCCAAGGTCGGCACAAAAACTCATCCCAAAAGAGGTGGGAACCCTCTGCTCCTGCCACCACCATTTGGGGCCACAAAACATCCACCAAGAGCCTGCCACCTCACCCTGGGGATGAAGCAAGCAGTGGGACATTTTACAGCAAAAACACTCCCCTGGGTTAGAGTGGCTGGGGTCAGAGTGCCAGGATTAGAGCACCCGCTCCTGACAGCATCAGCCTGGGGATAAAGTGGCTTTTCCCTGGCTTCCCTAGGGCCGAGCCTGAGCAGTGGATGTAGCAGAGCATTTTGGCATGTGGAGCCAGCGGAGAGCTCAGGAGGGGGCCGGGGAGCCCACAGACACCCCCAGGACAGCCGAGTAAGGAACCATCTCCTTTCACTTTTTATGAGATTGATATGCTTTGAAATTAGTAACCCTCCATTAGGTCTCCAAATAGCTGCGAATCATTAGGGTCAGTACGTCTGCACTCCTCAAAATGAGCTTTTACCTGAATTAGCATCTCAAAGAGGCAGGACGCCCTTCCCCGGTTTTAACTCCTGCGTCGCGCCGCACATCAGGATGGTTTAGGTGGCCAATCCCAGCCCCGCATCCCAAATACATTCAGGAACCTGCTGGCTTGTTTAAAATGTTCTTTTTCCTTCCCATTCTTTACTAAATGCCTATTATATTAATGTTTAAAATCCATTTAAGTTCATCATGGGTGGCTTTGTGAGAGGACAGCGTCTCCATCACTGTAATTAGATGATTTATTGCCCTCTCGTGGTGACACGCGCTAGCTGGGGAAGCTGTGATTTAAATTGGATGATCCTTCCAAGAGTGTTTGAGTGAGAAATAAAGGGAGAATTATTAATACTATTAGAGAGCAGCGGCGTGTTCGTGCAAGGGATATACTGTGCTAGGAGAGGGATTAGCCAAAACTTGCTGGTTCTGCAGCTGAGCACGGCTCTGCCCCGGTGTGGGACCCTCAGGCAGGGCTGTGAACAGGGTGAGTCTCTGGCACAGCCACGGGCACGCTGTTCAAAACCAAGTGTGAGCCAAAATCGCTTTGTTTAGAATTGGAAATTGTGGGGAAACCGCCCCCCAAGAGGAATTGCTGCTCCATCCCAGCCAAGCGTCCCATCTGCCCCATAAAGCGGAATATGCCTGTCCTCCCTCCTTTTCAGAGGCTGCTGACCACAGGGAAAAAGTGAAGGAGGTTAATTTTTTCTTTTTTAATTGAAATTTTGGTTCCTTTCTTCTCCCTACTGATTAAAATACTTTAAAATAATACCTCTCCCCTCTGAGCACACAGCCCTCCTCATTCCCACTCTTGTGAGAGCTGGATGACTCCCAGAGCTATCCCACTGTAAGACAATCCACCCACCAGTGTAAGTGAATCCACATGAACATTTCTCACTGATTCAATTAAAACACCAGGCAGGCCTGAGCTGCAATAATTTGGTATAGAAACCAAGTATAGACCTAGCCTGGAGCTGTTATTTAAAAGCCTGGGTTAATACAGTGTAAACCCATGAGCACATCCTCTTACGATGGGGCTTAAATCTTTTAAGAGTGGCTTATATCAATCTAGTTTAAGTCAATTCCTCACCGAGTTAAGCTAAATTGAAAGAAGCACTCAGACCCCAAACACAGAGCTGGTGTTGCCTAATCCCTGTGCACACAGCCATGGCTTTGGCCAGCCCCTGCTGGGAGGGGACAGGGTACCAGGGAGCCTTGGGCAGGCCTGGGGAGCACCAGGGCACTGAGTGTCCCAGTTGGATCCCCACAGCTCCAGCCCAACACGGCTGCCCCCTCTCAAAGATCCCCTTTGCTGCAGAGCCATGCTGTGGCCCTGGCCTCACAGAGGGCAAGGATCTCCAGGGCATCATTCCTTCACTGTGAGCTTCATCTGAAAAATATGAATATCAGGTCATCAAGTTTTGGAGAAAACCTCTTTTTGTGCTGGGCTCATCCAAACCAATGGGCAAAGATTTAAAAAAAAAAAAAAAAGGTTTAAAGGTTTCCTGGCTGGAGGTACAAGGGAAGTTTCAGATATGATGAAAGTTGCAGAAGTGGTAAAAGGGAAGTTTCAGAAATGGTGGATGGATGTCCTGTGACCACCAGAGGTGTGCGTGCAGATGAGGGCTTTAGAGTGGCAAAGGAAAAAATAAAGGAAAAAAAGCTTTTCTCCTGCTTGGCAGTAAGCCTGGAGGCCACAAACTGTTTCAATGCCCAATTGCATGATTTTTGTGTGATTTTTGGGTCAGCTGGCTGGCACAATGCCCAGGAGCTCCCACCAGGAGCACCATCACCTGCACACAGGAAAAATTCTTTAAGGCCACTAAAGGAAATCAAGCCTTGTTTTTGGGCATGGCCATTAGGAAGTTCCTTGGGTGGGTCCTGTGGCCCATCAGCCCCAGATGTTCCAGCAGCCTTCATCCCTGTCCCCCTCACCCCCAGGGGAGCAGCACCTTTCCAAAAAATAAAGGCCACCCCAAATGTGACCTCCAAATTCTGAGTTTATTTGTGTCCAGCCTCACAGACCCCATGCCCTCTGCATCCTTCATGGAAATGTGAAATCACCAAAATCCTGTGGAAGGTCCTCAGGAGAGCAGACCCCACCCTGAGGGTCTCTGTGGGAAGGACAAGAGCAGGTTTTTAAATCCATTTTATATCCACCCACACTCATTTTTGGGGAGCGGTGATTGTGAATATATTAAAAAAAAAGGCAAAAAAATAAACCTTCTGCAGAAGTGACACAGTGGAAGGAACCTGCCCCCACTGCTTCAATGAGCACTAAATAAATAAAATAACCACAGGCAGTGACACTACTTAGATAGAGAGATTAATGAAGATCTGACTTGGAGAAACCTCCCTGCTCCACACAGATCTCCCATCCAGCCCATCATCCCAGCCACCAGCCCATGGCAGGGGGCTGGACTGAGGTGTTCCTTGAGATCCCTTCCCACCCAGATCATTCTAGGATTTTATGATATTATTTTGTCCAAGAAATCATTTCTCCCTCCCTGGCAGACAAAGGGCATTGCCCAGCAGCAGCCCCTGAAATCCTGGCTGTGCTGAGCAGGAGGGTGTTTTTCCTGCAATTTTCAGCTGTCCTCAGCTGACAGGACCAACTAAAAGCACTCCAGCCTACCCTGCATCCCTGCTCGGGTGCTCCTGTTAGTATAGGGTTAAAATATTCCTGGAAATCATGGGAAAGGAAGGAATGCTGTGCTTTGTTTTAGTAGGCCATGCAAAACTGCACCTGTAAAGATAATAGATAAGCATATTGATAAGAAACACAAACAGTGCAATTATTGTTTGGGGCTGAAATATTTGTAGCTTTGGGAATCATGAGAACCAATGTTTAGAGTTTCCAGGGTACCTGTAGATGAGATAATGCTGGTACAATGGGACAATATAAGTACAGTTATTAGAGTAATTTTTGCTTAATTGTTGCTTAAACAAATATGTAGTTATAGAATCGTAAGTGAAATAGTATAAATAGTAAAAATTCTGAAGAAATGGATGGAGCTAGGTTTGGGTAGCTGTACCCCTGGTTCCTGAGTGCTCTTAATAAAGCACCTGCACATAATGCACCTGTGTTAGGAGCGATGGACAGAGGTGAGAGATTTTTGAAGTCAGGACTTGGAACTTGCAGTTTATTGTAAAGGGTGTGGGTGCAGGGGCCCTGCTTGGAGTTGTCTGTTGTAGTTCAGAGCAGGCCTGAAAGAGAGTGAGGAAAGAGAGAGAGCAAGAGAAAGAGAGATCCAGAGCGATCAAGAGCTAAGTTTTCATTACAATACAATAAATTTTCTTTTGTGTTGAATATTTTAATTTTTACTAACTAATTTAGTACAAGATATAAATCTTATAGTGTAGTCTGGGTTTTCAGGCCTGAAGCTTCTGAGTTTCTAAAGCTCTGTTTTTCTGATGTTTGAGTTTTCTGAAACTCATTCCCAGAGCTTGAACATAAACAAAATAATTGTTTTTGTAATGATATTCATGTTTTGAATTCTTTCTGTGGGAGGGATTTTCTTTTGATGTCCCTCTGGTTTGGCCAATGTGGGTGAAGAGTTCTGTCTCTTGTTTACCAATCACAGTGGTCTGTGGAAAATCTATAAGAGAACAAGTTTTTCAAATAAAGATTCTACTTTATGCAAACTTGAAGAAATTTCACAGGCGTCTATGTTATGTGTGTTATTGCTACAGCCAAATTATTTTATTTATATACAGTTTATAAGAATCATTATATTACTATACTGTGTTACATTTTAAACTTTAAAAACTACGTTTTGGACTCTTTTTGTCAAGCTAGTGGGGTCTGCTCTGACCCTTGGACCTGTGTGCAAGCAGAGGGTACTGTTTAATTAAAAGGAGATTACTTTCAGCCAGCCATACCATCGTTTTCCAGTTGTTCAATAACTAAGGCTTGATATTTCAAAGCTTGCTTTCATCTCAATCTCGCTTATAGTTTCTGTATTCTCAAAACCTTTTGTCAAGTAATCACATTTATAAGGCTCTCCTGTTTCATCTTCCCCAACGCCCGTGATGATGTGTTCCTGAATTCTAACACTCCCACCACTCGCAGCTACCCGAGAGGCTGGGGAAAGCTCTCCACCTGCGGGAGGAGCAGCATTGCCCGGCACAAACAACCCTTTAAAGAAGGAGGTGGATTCCTCCGGCCGTTATTCCTGTCCCAGCTCCCGAGATGCTCCCACAGGGTGCCGGCATTAGATGGCAGCAGCGCCCAGGGATGCGGGAGCGCGGCGGCAGCAGCCGAGGGGCCGCGCAGGGCTCTGGCATTTGGGAAAGGAGAGGAAGGTGTTTGGGGAAGAGCTGTGGGCTGGCTGGGTGCGGATGTGTTGCTGACCGTGGGCGCATTCTCGTCAGGAGCCGGGCAGGGGCTGTCCCGGTGAGGGCACTGCTGGACACAGCCCTGGACACAGCTCTGGACACAGCCCTGGACACAGCCCCGGACACAGCCCTGGACACAGATCCGGACACAGCCCTGGACACAGCCCCGGACACAGCCCTGGACACAGATCCGGACACAGCCCTGGACACAGCTCTGGACACAGCCCTGGACACAGCACTGGACACAGCCCTGGACACAACCCTGGACACAGCTCTGGACACAGCCCTGGACACAGCCCCGGACACAGCCCTGGACACAGATCCGGACACAGCCCTGGACACAGCCCCGGACACAGCCCTGGACACAGATCCGGACACAGCCCTGGACACAGATCCGGACACAGCCCTGGACACAGCACTGGACACAGCCCTGGACACAGATCCGGACACAGCTCTGGACACAGCCCTGGACACAGCCCCGGACACAGCCCTGGACACAGATCCGGACACAGCCTGGACACAGATCCGGACACAGCCCTGGACACAGCACTGGACACAGCCTGGACACAGATCCGGACACAGCCCTGGACACAGCCCGGACACAGCCCTGGACACAGCCCTGGACACAGATCCGGACACAGCCCTGGACACAGCATCGGACACAGCCCTGGACACAGATCCGGACACAGCCCTGGACACAGCCCTGGACACAGCTCCGGACACAGCCCGGACACAGCCCTGGGGACAGCTCTGGACACAGCCTCGGACACAGCCCTGGACACAGCTCGGACACAGCTCTGGACACAGCTCTGGACACAGCCCTGGACACAGCCGGACACAGCCCTGGACACAGCCCTGGGACAGCTCTGGACACAGATCCGGACACAGCTCTGAACACAGCCCTGGACACAGATCCGGACACAGCCCTGGACACAGCACTGGACACAGCCCTGGACACAGCCTGGACACAGCCCTGGACACAGCTCTGGACACAGCTCTGGACCAGCTCTGGACACACCCTGGACACAACCCTGGACACAGCTCTGGACCCAGCTCTGGACACAACCCTGGACACAGCCCCGGCACAGCCCTGGACACAGCTCTGGACACAGCCCGGGACACAGCCCTGGACCCCAGCTCTGGACACAGCCCACACACAGCTCTGGACACAGCCTGACACAGCCCTGGGACACAGCCTGACACAGCTCTGGACACAGCCCCGGACACAGCCCTGGGGACAGCTCTGGACACAGCTCTGGACACAGATCCGGACACAGCCCTGGACACAACCCCAGACACAGCCCTGGACACAGCCCTGGACACAGCTCTGGACACAGCCCCGGACACAGCCCTGGACACAGCCCTGGGGACAGCTCTGGACACAGCCCTGGACACAGCCCTGGACACAGCCCTGGGGACAGCTCTGGACACAGCCCTGGGGACAGCTCTGGACACAGCTCTGGACACAGCTCTGGACACAGCCCTGGGGACAGCCCGGGGACAGCCCGGGGACAGCCCTGGGGACAGCGCCAGGACACTCCGGGAAGGACACCGAGGGCTGGAGCGTGTGCAGGGCAGGGAACGGAGTTGGGGAAGGGGCTCTGCTGTGAGAAAAAAGGCTCAGGGAGGACCTGGCTCTGCACAACTCCCTGAAAGGAGGGAACAGCCAAGGGGATCTGACTCTGCACCCAGGGAATCCCAGAATCCCAGAATAACGAGGGTGGAAGAGCCCTCCAGGATCATCGAGTCCAACCCTACCCTCACCCCTCACCCAGACCCTGGCACCCAGTGCCACAGCCAGTCTGTTTTTGAACACACCCAGGGATGGGGACTCCACCACCCGCCCAGGCAAAGCATTCCAATACTTTATTAGTATTTCTGTGAAATTCTTCCTACTATCCAGCCTGTATTTCCCTTGGCTCAGCTTGAGGCTGTGCCCTGTGGTTCTGTCAGAGCTGCTGCAGACAGAGCCCGGCCCCACCTGAGCACAGCTCCTCTCAGGAGCTGCAGAGGGTGGTGAGAGACAGGGACAGGATGGGAGGAAACAGCCTCAAGTTGCACCAGGAGAGGTTTAGGTTGGATATGAGGGGAAATTTCTTCACTGAAAGGGTGGTCACAGAGTGTCCAGTGAAGTAAAACTGGTCATTCCCATGAGCCAACCAGCCAAAAAAGCAATGTGTGTGCTGGGAAGTCTCAGGCCTGAGCTAAGAAATCCCCTCGGCTTCTCAGCTTCAGGAGATGCTGGGGGTCCTTTCCCAGGTCCAGGTGTGGCAGAGGGGACACAACCAGCAGCTCAGGGTGGCAGCAGGATGTGCAGCCACTGCTCCATGGGGATCACAGAGTGTGATCCAGTGCTGGGATCCAGCTGCAATGCAGCCCCAGCCCAGGAGTGCTCTTAGCCCAGACCCCGGGGCAGGAGCCAGGGAGCAGCTCTTGGATGGGTATTTTCACCAACAGCCATGTTTTACCCCCAGCTCTCTGTTTCTGTGCCCATCAGGAACAGATCATTACTTTGTAAAGAAATTGGAGAAGGGAAAAAGGTGTCTGGGCTGTTGCTGCAGCAAAATTCACGGATGTGGGAGGGGACTTGCAGAGCACAGTGTTTATTTTTTTTTTATCTGACATAGCCACTCTCTTAGCCTCACATTATCTTATCTGCCATCCTGATAAGGGCCCCGGAGGAAAACCCAGCAGAGAAATTAGCAATCACGGGCCTTTTTATCGGGTCTATGTGACAAACACAGGGAGCAGAGTGTCCTTTGGCCCCTCGGAGATAGGAGTGCCTGGAAACCACCTGGCTGTGTCCAGAAGAGGTCACAGAGGTGGCGTGGCTTTCAGTTTTATTTTTCCTGGTCCCACCTCTGCAAACACCCGGCACACCCAAGCTCCTGCAGGGAGCAGCAGGTTCAAGCCCTGGGTGCCAGAGGGTGCTTGGCCGTGAAGTCATTCTAGAAAGTCTTTGCTTCAGCGAAAGTAAAATCACATTTTTTTTTTTTTTCTTTGAAGCTGCTTTTGCTCCAAATGCTGATCCTCAGTGTCTGCTGAGAATCAGAGAATCAGCAGAGAATCCCAGAATGTTTTGGGTTGGAAGGGACCTTAAAAACCCTCCATGCCATGGGCAGGGAGACCTCTTCTCTGCAATGCAAACCCCTCATAGCCATAAAAACCCCACAACAAACTGGAGATGTGGCAGAGAAAATCACAGATGAGCTGGACCAGCCTCCAGAGCTGGGGCACAGCCCTGTCCCGGGTCTGGCACCAGCTGCCCCCATCCAACGCTGCACCTTGCAGAGAAGGCAGCCAGATCGATACCAACCAAATTTATATATAAAAAAAAATATATATATATAAAAAGAGAGAGAGAGAAAGAGAAGAGCTTTATAACCTTGTGCTGTGCCCTTTCTCCGTCTGGCTGATGAGATTGTGCAGCCGCCCTGCCAGGGAGGAGTGCAGGACGTGCCAGGCTCCAGCCAGCCCCGTGCCCTCCCTCCCTCCCGCTTTGGGGACATTTCGTGCTTTTTGAGGAGTGCGCCGCAGCCGCTTGCACCGGCGGCGGGGGGAGCGGGAGGTCACATTCACAAATGGTGGGGGGAAAAAAAAAATAATTAAAAAAAATCCTTAATTACTCCCCCAAGGGCCGTTTCAGAGCTGCTGCCAGGCCAAAAAAGCGAGATTGAAAAGGTTCATTAAGGAAGTTGGCAGACAGATGTGCCCGAATCACGGAGTCACAATATGGTCCCTGACCTTAAAACAGGGAACCCGACCGCCGTGGAATGAGAGGAGGGGTGGAAGAGCTCCAAATCTGCCCTTCTCCGGCAGCGAGGGAGTTGCAGAGAGGAAGATGATGTCAAGAAGCGTGGAAATTTTTTTATTTATTTTTTTTCCAGTAGGAGAATTTGCTCTGTGCAGCATTCAGCAGTGCCAAGAGAGGGCAGCCCAAGCCACCACATCACTGCCTGGCTTTTCCCAAGGCTGTACACCGAGGAGTTAGGATGCTGGGAGCATGCAGATTGAAAAAAAAAAAAAAAAATTAAAAATGTTCAAAAAATTTTAAAAGTTGGGAAAAAGGTTTAAAAACACACGGGGGAAAAAAAACAGTGAGGAAAAAAAGAGGGTGGAAAAAAGGCAGTCAAAATAACGTGAGGAAAAACATAGAGGGAAAACCAAAAGGAAACCCCAGTCTTGGAGGGATGGAGGGGCTAACACTGTAAAATTACAAACGGCCTTTGGGGCGAGAAAATTGAAAAAGGTGTGAGGTTAATCCACACCCCAGTCCCAAAGGCCGGGAGGGGGAATGTGGGATGCAGCGAGGTGCTCCAGGGATGCAGCACCTGCCCTTCACCCCCGGCAGGGAGGATGAGCCCGAGGGGCTGGGTGCTTCGGGTTCAGGATGCTCCAGGGTAAAGAGGAGCTGGGAAAGTTTCCTACCCAGGCCATAAATGGGGTTTGTGCCCACAGGAAAAGGTCTTGTCTCCCTCAGAGCAGCACAGGGGTTATGGTCTCCCCCATGTCCCTTCCTTGTGGATTGCACCTTTCCAGAATTCTTAATAACCTGGGTATTTCCCTTTCTCAAAGAGAACAAAACCTCAGGTTCAGTTGGTTTCCCTTCTTGCACTCCCAACCCAATCTGGACACGGAGGGTATTGAAGGGGGGTTGGAACTGGATTTTCCTTTAGGTCTCTTCCAGCCCAAACCATTCCAAGATTCTGCATCCAAGCAAGTGTTTGGAAATGGCACTGGTGAACATCCAGGGCACTGAGATGAGGATCTGTCCCAAATGTGAATTTTACACAGACCAAGTAAATTAACCAGAAAGAGAAAGAATTGCCCAGAAAATTCCTTCGCCACGTCGTGGCAATTTAAAGCAGCGTGAATGTTGATTTATTGATTAGGAAAGGCACTTACATTTATAAAACAGCAGGGGATTGTCTGCAGTGCCAGTAATGTAACACACACCTGATGGTCCAGGTCCCTTATCAACACCTAAAATTCATCATGAGGGTAGGATGCAAAGGGGAAAAAACACAGGAAACTTTATTTTTCCAGCAAAAAATAAACACTCCAGCAAATGCTGGAATGTCATGAGCCAACCGCCCTGCAAAGATCCAAGGGGTTAACCAGGCTGGGAATCAAAGTGGGGATCAGAGGGAGCAGCAAAGCCTCTGGCACATCTGAGGCTCTGGGATCGATACCAACACCGTAAATCCCTCAAATATCCCCAGAAGCAAAGAAAGCTCCCCCAGGGAACAGGCAGTGTTCCCAGCAGGAAAGGTGGGAGCAAACTGTAGGGCCAAGGGATGATGCTTTAGGGCTGGTGAGTAAAAGCACGGAGGGTCTGTGGATAAACTTGGAGTGTCCTTCCCTAGATCCAGTGGATGTGTGTGTGTGTTTCATGGCACAATTTGGTTTCTGGAGAGCCCTGAAGGCATTAGGTCAGAGCTGCTCAGTAAAAAGCTGCTTTTCAGAGAGAAGGAGCAGGGTTTGCTCTGGGCAGCTCAAAATGGGATGCAAAAAAATCAAAAATTTAAAAATTGCTAAGAGCCAAAAGGCTGAGGGATGCCAAAAGCCTGGGACAGCCATCCCATGGGACAGAGCCTGCCATTGCTTTTTCCCAGGTCCCTCCCGCTCCCTCTGCTTTGTGGCTTGTCCTGGAGATTCATTACTGGATCAGAGGAGGAAGAAAATCCCCTTGGAAGGCAAAAGCAAACCAAAAACCTGCTCAAGGCTCACTCTTGAGACAGGTGTGGGAATAAAGGTATTTTTTTCAGAATAGGTTGCAGAAAATAAATAATTTCTGATGAATCCATCATGGCCCAGGTCAAATAGGCAGTGCAGAAAGGATGTGCCTGGAAAAGGCAAATCCATATATTCTCCTCACAGTTTGATCCAACTCCTCACCAGGTTTTCAAAGTAAGGAGGGAATCGAGCTTCTTGCACAAAATCTGCCCCTCGGATTATTCCAGGCTGGACCAGCGCAGAGAGCAGGGAAAAGCAAGAAAAGCAATTCATTTTCTCAGCTTGGACATCTGCCCACTGCATCCCGTGGAGCTCCTGGATGGAGTCCTGGATGGACTCTCATTCCCAAATGCATCCCTGGAGGATAGGGTACCCTGTCTGCCACAGAAAAAAAGGGATGTTGATGTCTGAGCAGGCAAATCTCCCACAGATTGTACAAGCCACAGTTACTAAATGATTAAAGCATCTGATCTCTGGAAGGGTGAGGGTGAAAAGGGTTTGAAAAATGGGATATTTGGGCAGGGGGAGAGGGCTCCTCCAGCATCTCTCTGGGGGCCAGGCCACAGGAGCCCTCCAGAGGAGCCCCAGACAAGTAAGACATCATTAATAAATCAACGACAGGGAAATGAAAATGGAAGTAGATGAATCAGCGAGCTGATGGGGTCACAGATGAAAAACAGCGCATCTGCCGCCGCTTTCAGTGCATTAACAAATAAGGCCAGTGGCTCAGACACGCTAATGCTGGGAATAATGAAGCTTCAAGACCGATTAGAGCACAAATCACTTTTTTAAAGCATGCCTGAGCCCTCCCCGGCCATCGGGAGACGGCATTTGCTGCATCCCACGGATTTCCCGAAAGACAGTGCCGCTGCTCTGCCCCGCTCCGAGGGGCTGATCCCGACCAGCCGAGCGTACGGAGACACCCTCGATCCTTGGATTGCATCCCCGGCCAGGGAATGCTGGAGCCACCGCCCTCAATCTGTGGATTCCAGGGAATGCTGGAGCCACCACCCTCAATCCATGGATTCCAGGGAATTGCTGGAGCCACCACCCTCAATCCATGGATTCCAGGGAATGCCGGAGTCACCACCCTCAATCCATGGATTCCAGGGAATGCCGGATCCACTCTCAATCCTTGTGTTCCATCCCCGGCCAGGGAATCCCAGAGTCACCCACCCTCAATCCTTTTATTCCATCCCCGGCCGGGAATGCCGGAGCTGGAAGTGCGAGCCCCCAGCCCTGCCCCTCTTCCTTCCCCACTCGCATCCCTTGGGGGGATTTATTCAGACAGAGGGGGCTCCACAATATTGCTCCACAATAATCTCCTGCGTGTCCTCAGCGTGGCTTTGGGGAAGGAAGGCAAAGCGGCTTTTCCCTGGAAAACGCCCAGAGCCGGGAGCAGCCCCAGGGTGTCCCTGGGGACCTCGGGGCTGGCTGCCGGGACACGGGGGTGGCACACAGGGACAGCCACGCCTGGCAGGCTGGCACTGAGCAGCCACGGCTCGCAAATTCCTGCATTTGCTGCCTTTCTCCCCCTTGTCCCCGTGTCCCCGTCCCCGGCCATCCATCACGGTGAGGCAGTCCCAGCGTCCCGCTCATCCATCCGCTCCAAAAACAGACAAAAACCACCCTCCGAGGGCGTTTTGGGGACAAAAACACCGAGTGCCCGCACACCACACACCCCATGGATGTGTCTCCTGCTGGCTGTTCCCCGATTTCCCCCGGCACATTCCCACCTCCTCCGTCCCCTTCCCTGGACACGGCGGGCACGCTCAGGCAAACGAGGAGATCCATAAACTCATCAAGCTCCTTCCCCTCCGGGCTTGATAAGAGAGACAGATCGTTACTGGTGCTGCTATTTTTAAATGCCCGAGAAGTGCCTGGGTACGGCAGCAATGGGGTCATCCACAATCCCGAGGTATCCACAGCCGGCGGGACAGAGAGGCACAGCCTGTGCTGGAAACCCAGCACCCAAAACAGCCACGGGAACAGGCAGCTCTTCGTGTCCCTGGATGGCTGGTCTGGAAGGAAAAAGAGAGGGAAAGACAAAAAGGGAAGGTCCAGCTGCTGGGGTGGGAGGCAGGCGTGGAGCGCTGAGCTACAGCCCCCTCCATCCCAACTGGGAATCCTCCGGAGCTCATCCTGACACCGAGCAGCTCCATCCCAACTGGGAATCCTCCGGAGGTCATCCTGACACCGAGCAGCTCCATCCCAGCTGGGAATCCTCCGGAGCTCATCCTGACTCCGAGCCCCTCCGCTCAGCCCCAAAACATCATCCCCCCAAAATATCGCTGTGGCCACTGCACACCCCGGGGCAGTCAGAGCTCCAGCCTGCTGAAATCCCATTTAAATGAGGGCAGCCCCAGCTCGGGGGTCGGGATGATTGCAGGACAAGGTTCCAGAGCCACCCCGGTCCCACAGCCCCGGGTTTGTGCACAAGGGCTCTGGACTGCGGCCCCGGTCCTGCCAGCGATTCCACGGGCTGGCGGCTGCCGGTGGAAGCACACGGGAATTCTCCGGGCAGGGAATGCTGGCAGGGCCACTGTCACTGCCAGATGGCCACGGGAGGGTGCTGGGCTGGCGACTGGCAAGGGGATGGTGTCAGATGAGGCAGAGGCTGGGGGATATCAGGGAATCTCTGATCCCCAAGGAAGGGCTTTGCCTTGGCTGTAACATCCCCGTTCATTCCAGCGGCAGCTCCCGGTGTTTGTGCTCCCACCCGAAGGCAGAGCACCAGCCAGCCACACTGGTTCGTTAGGAGGAACATCGTGGAGGAGCCTGCTCGGGCTGTGATTACCTGTTTGCGAGTGATATTAATCACTGAATCAAAAACTAATTATGTGGTTCACCAGTTTTCCCTGTTCCTTCGACAGCTCCACTGTGAAACCCCCGGACTTGACAAACAGGGAGCCACAATCTGCCACTGCTCTGGCACAAAATGCCTCCTCCTTCCAAAAAGGGAAGGACCAAGGCATTTGGGATGAGCCTGGAGGAGTTGTGGGAGCATTCCAGGGTTTCTGTGTCAAACACAGAGCTCTCTGTGATGACTGGGATGTGATGGGAGGTGTTTAAAAATTCATATTCTGACCTAAAAAGAACTCCTGGGGTGTGCTTTCTAAAAAATGTCCATCCTTGGGATCTAAAGGACCCCTCTGCTTGCCTGGCTTGGCAGGGCAGGTGATCCCAAAGGAGCTGGGAGCTGCTAGAGGGGAGCCCCAGCAGAGCAACAAAAAGAGGAAAATTGGAGAGAAAAATGAGAAAAGGAAAAGGGGAAAATGAGAAGAAGGAGGGCAAAGGTAAAGAGAAGGAGAAGGAGAATGAGAATGAGAAGGAGAAGGAGAATGAGAATGAGAAGGAGAAGGAGAAGGAGAAGGAGAAGGAGAAGGAGAAGGAGAAGGAGAAGGAGAAGGAGAAGGAGAAGGAGAAGGAGAAAGGGAAGGGGAAGGAGGAGAAGGAGAGAAAAGGAGAAGGAGAGAAAAGGAGAAGGGGAAGGGAAAGAAAAATGGGAAGGAGAAAAAAGAAAAGGGAAAGGGGAAAAAAGGAAGGCTCAAACATTTTGCAACCCTGGAAGGAAGGCAAGGGTGGGAGCGCCGGGGCCCCGCCGGGTCTGTGCACCTCGAGTCACCTCTGAGCACTCACCGAGGAGCAAGCCCAGAGCAGAGCTGATTAAGTGGGTTAATTCCCATCCCTAAATGATTATTTTATCACAGCAGCAGCAGCAGCAGCATTCCATGGCAAGGCACAGGCCCTGCCTCTGCCGGCTGCTCCCCAGCCCGCCGACAGCCTTCCCCCGAAGAGCTCCAATCTAGGTCAGAGCCACGCTCTGTACGTTTTCAATATTAAACAAAACTGAGGCGCTGCGAATAACTCATCTGCAGGGGGATGGGGGGGCTCCTGCTCCCATCCAGCAGCTCTCTGGGAAAGGCAGCCTGGAAAAAACACAGAGGAAAGGCTGTAGGGCTAGCAGGAGCTCAAAGCTGGCAGAACCTGGGGGAGTAATGACCTGCCCTGAGAATATTTGGTATATTAGAGTCATTAAGGTTGGAAAATACCTCTAAGATTGAGTCCAGCCGTTCACCCAGCACTGCCAAGCCCACCCCTAACCCACGTCCCCAAGTGCCACATCCACGTGGCTTTTAAATCCCTCCAGGGATAGGGATTCAATTTTGCTCCACCTGGTGCCACAGGATGGTGGGTTTGGGGCAGGAAAAACCCCAGGAGTTCATTTTCTGCTTGAGCACCTCCCCAGGCAAAGCTCTCCCCACTGGCATGAGAGTGGGGGTTCCAGCACTGCGAGAGCTCCAGGGATCACAGGCAGGATGGAGCCCTGGAGCACATGGGCCTTTGGAAGCACTGACCACAGGGGAGAGCATCAGTTCCCTGTTTCCAGGAGCTCTGGAATTGCCATGAAAGGGCAGCTGCTGAGCGTGGTTGGGGTCCCCAAGGTCTGGCTTTGCTGCCCCATTCCCTCCCATTCCAGCACCTGTCCAAAGGGGCTCCAGACCTGATAAATCCAGCCTCAATTTAGTGCCTGTTACACTCTGCAGGGAGAAGGGCACTCCTGTCCAGGCAAATGCACTGGCTGGTTTTCATCCTTTTGATTTATAGAGCTCGTGGTTCCAGAGATGTTCCTCTCCTCTCCAAACGGAGCGGGCGCTGACAGCTCCATCCATCACCCGGCCTGTCAGGAGCCCAGTGCCTTAAATAAGCTATTAAAGTGAGATCTAGCTGGTTAACAGTCATAACAGAGCAGGAATCAGAGAGTTCACTGACGTCAGAGCCCGGTGAAATTAATTTCCTTTTAATGACCGGGCACCGGCGGGAGAGATCACGGCAGGCTGGAGATGCAGAGATATCCCTGACATGGCCGTGGCTGCGGCATCGGCTCTGAGACACCTTCCTGGGCTTGCTCCAGAGGGAGAATCTGTTTTCATACTCTGCTAAAGGCTAATTAAAGCCTCAAACACCCATGGTGCTGGGCTGGGAGAGGGAAGTGGTGGCACTTTCACTGGCAACCTCTGGGGACCCTCTGTGCCCTGGGATGAGACTGCACGTGTGCAATTTATCAGCTTTAAATATCTTCTGTGATGGCTCAACATCACCTGTTTGGCTGTTTCTTTCCTTAAAATAGATGTCCACTGCTTAGAAAATCAGTGTTGTCACCGCTGTTGAAGATTAAAGGGTTTTTTGCATGATTAACCCTTGAACTCGCCTCTGTAAGCCTTGAAATTCCAGTGTTAAAACAATTAGTGCTGTTACCCAAAGTTTATTGAGCATGTACAACCAAAGAAAGAAACACGATCTAAGTGTGATTATCTAACAGAGGATTGAAATTTAATGTAGGCATTGTAATTATCCAAAAGTAAGTCTATTACTCTAGGATAAAACTGTCAAAACAATGATGGGAGCTCCTACAAATCACACAGAAAATCAATAAAGCAAATTCTGCATCATAGCTTGAGAATTTAGAAATTGTATTTTGACCTTAATTTATGACGCAGCCGTTCAAAACATATTTTTTAAAAATGGGCTTTAGTGCTTCTTCTTAATTAAAAATTAAACTGTTCCTGCTGGGTTGGGACCACAGGAGGGCCAAGTACTGCTGTGCTCTGCCCAGCAAAGCCCAGCCCATCCCAAAAGGCCCACCAAAATTACCTGTTCTGCTTTTATGGTGTTTTTTACCCCAAAGTGGCCAGTCACCAGTGCTTCCCAGCCATCCAAATGCTGCTTTTCAGCAGCAGAGACACTCTCTCACTGCTCAGTGAATATTTAATTCCTTCAGAGCAGCAAAGTCCCTTCCAAGCTGGTCCTGTTGGCCACAGTTACGTGGGAATGTTGGGATGGGGATGCCATAACCCCACAGCTAAATGCACAAGTGGTGCTGAACCCCCAAAGGCTTGGTTCCATGGGCACAGGTTCACAAAAGTCTGGTGGAGATTTTGGGATCCACAGGTGAATGCCAGGATCTGCAGCCTCCATTCCCAGGGGCGCCAGGAGAGCTGGAGTGGGATTTCGGATAAGGGATGGAGGGACAGGACATGGGGAATGGATGGAAACTGCCAGAGGGCAGGGATGGTGAAATGAGATGGGATTTAAGGTCTCTTCCAACCCTAATAATAACAATAACAATAACAATAACAATAACAATAACAATAACAATAACAATAACAATAACAATAAAATAACAATAATAACAATAAATAATATACCACCAACAATAGTAACAATAGTAACAATAATAATTAATATTACTATATGCATATAGAATAATAAATATATAATAATAAATATATAATAGTAAAGATATACTAATAGTAAATCTGTAATAATAATAAATATATCATAATAATAAAGGACACAGCATGAGGGCAAGCAGCTCCTTTTGGGCAGAGAGGTGGGGCCAAGTGAGGGGTCATGTGCACAGTGGGGAGCAGTTGGGCACCGAGGGAAGCTCAGGCAGGCAGTGATGAATGGGCAGGGGGATGAAAAGACACAGCTGTATTTATTACCACTGGTCACTTCTGACAGCAGAATGTTAATAAGAATACTAATAGTCGATATTTCTTCGGGAGAGGCTCCATCCATTTTTAGCAGCTTGCTGCTCCCAGCACACGAGCTCCTCATGGGCTGCTCCTCGTGGCTGCTGACACGATGTGATGAAATCTGAGCTCCTCCAGCTACGGCACAGAGCAGCGGCACAACTTTATTGGGCTTTCAAAAATCCAATTTTACTGTGTCCAATATTGTGAGTTGATTAAACCTGATTTGAATCGACAAACGTCTGGGAGGCTGGGTGGTAGCTCACTGTGGAAGAAGGGAGAGAGTTTAATAAACAGGCTTGGGAGATAAAAATCTGCTTTTATTCCAATAAAACCCCGGTGTCAGAAAGCTGATGGTAGCACGAAGGGTGAGAGAGAGAGAGATAGAGTTTTAAAAAAAAGACATTTCCAAGCCAATGGAGACTCAGAGATACTGAGAGTACAAGAGATTAAAATGGAAAATGAGCCGTGGGCAGAGTTAGGGGACACGGTGCAGAGCTGGGGATCCCCAGCAGCAGCAAAAGCAGCACACCACGATTTCAGTGTGCTCAGGGAGAAGGTTAATCCTGGGGGAGAGGAGCCTGCCCTGAGCTCGAGGCAAGCTCAGCCTCTGTCCCCACCTGCAGGAGCCCAGCTGGGCTCAGCAGTGGGCTGCTGCTCTGCTGTGGGGGGATGGAGCACCCAGAGCCCTGCCAGGGCCTGGGATGCCAGAGGGAAATGCACAAAAACCCTCTGCTCCTGCCCTGCACCTCCAGCCAGCCTTGCTCAGGGTTGGCATGCAGCTCCTGGGGTGCTGGCCATCAAATCCCACCCCAAATCTCCTCTCCAGTGCACCTGTCTAGTGTCAGAAAATTTTACTTTTCCCCTGGGTGTGCCCTCCCTGGCCCCAGGAGGGGAGGGGGTGTCCGGCCATCCCTCATGGCATTCCCTGTGCCCCTGCAGCAGCCCTAAAAGCCTTCAGTCCTGCAGGTTAAACTGCTGGATCTGGGAATATCCCCAGCTGGCTCCTGCCTTGCATTTGTACTCCCTCTCCCATAAATCCAGGAATCCTTCACCGCTCCGAGCCCTGCAGCACGGTAAATTCCCTCACCCCTCTCTGTAACAGCCACATATAAAGCCTTCCTCCATGATTTAGGTGGAGGTGGGAGGGATGAAACACAAACTGAGCTCCCTTGGGGGGGATCCTCTTCCCACAGCTCCCCAAAGCCTGCCGGGTCCAGGAGAGCATCCCCTCGAGGAGGGCATGTCAGGAACCTGCTGTGCCAAGCACAGGGCTGAATCCATGGAAAACTGTTCCTGGAGAGGAGGAAGGAAAAAATCAGAGCCTCAGCTCCTGCCAGAGCCTGGCATCCAGCGGGTTTTACTGCCCTGCAAAAATAAATTGTCCTGTCCTCTGCAGCCGCCGGGTCCTTGGTATTCCGCCGGCATCCGTGTGCCTGTGGCTCTCTCCCAGGCAGCTCAGACCACAGCCAGGGCCTCCAGACTGTTGCTGAGGCTTTTTTTCACGAGGAGAGTGTTGTCAAAACCTACAGGCTCTTTGCACGAGGTTTAAAGGGGGTTTAAAGGGAGTGAGATACAATCTGCTGCTCCCAGTCACCCCCGAGAGATGAACCAGGCTCCAGGAGGATGCTCCCGCACTCAGTGGGTCCCTTCAGGCCAACAAACACTTGGCTTTCCCCACATTCCTCTGGTTTGATCAAAGAGGAGCCACCTGGCTGTGCCCTGCCCCTGGATCTGGGCATCCCACCCAAATTCCACAGGATCACAGGGTCGCTGAGGTGGGAAAAGACCTCCAAGGTCCTAGGGTTCAACCTTGGACAAAGCATTTGGTGGGTGCACGGGGGTCCTGCCCCCTCAGTGCCAGGCAGGGCACATCTGCCCCACGCAGGAATCCCAGTCCATCCCAGCCTGGCTGCTTGCAATGCCACCTCTGCCCAAATGTAAATTGAATGGGAGCAATAAGTACCTTGCATGGACCATAAAAAATTGTGCCCTGTGAGGGCACAGGGGGCACAGAGAAGCTGTGGCTGCCCCTGGATCCCTGGCAGTGTTCCAGACCAGCCTGGATGGGGCTTGGAGCAGCCTGGGACAGTGGAAGGTGTCCCTGCCCACAGCAGGGGGTAGAATTTGAGGAGCTTTAAGGTCCCTTCCAGCCCAAACCCAACTCTGAGTTTGGAGAGATGCAATTGGTACAAGCATTTTTTTATTGCCCCCTTCCCACCTTTCCCCTTGGCTAGACAGAATCCAGGTCACAGAGCCAGAGGGGTGCCCCAGCCCCTGGGGAAGGGGGCTACAGCCACAGGCTCCCTCCCAGCCTCTCACTTGCTTTATTCCCACCATGCTTATCATAACCTCAATGTCCCTCCTTTTCCATCCTCCCCCACCCTTTTCCCTCAACATCATATTTTCCCTCCATCACTTCCAGCTCCCTCCCCTCCTGCCATGAAGCCAGGAGTGTTTCCAAAGCCCTCAGCCCAGGAATTTGCCCTCAGTGGGTTTGATGTGCACAATATCCTCGTGTAGCTCACTCAAACACATCCAACCTCTCCAGGTACAAATCCAGCCATGCCCAGGGCACCCACCCTAAGAGAAAACAAAAGAAATTATTGCCAGGAGCTTAAACCCACAGCCCTGGCAGGGTTAAATATCCCTGTGGCACCCTCCCTGTCCCCTTGGTGCAGGGGAGTTACAGGATAACATGGATGGACCATAGGGAGATCTCATTTTGGTTTCTGCTTCACTAAAGCCCCAGGGCACTGGACGAGGGAATCCATCCCAAAACCCAACACAGGTGTGCAACAGCTCCAAATCTTTGGGTGGTTTTGAAGCACTTTTTTAAAAGTTTTATTTGATGCCCATCACCAGGGCAAACAATTAGCAAAGGGCATTTTCAACCCCACTTTTCAAACTACCCGAGCTTTCTTTGGTGGGGCTCAGCTGAGGGGTGAAACTCTCAAAACTTCCCTCTGCTGTTCTCTAGAAGGTGAGGCTTGAGCAAAACTTCTGATTTCCCAGGCATAAAGTTTCACGTTGGAATCGTTCTGCTGCTTCAAGTGTTGCATTTTGGAGGGTCCATAATCAAATCCCTGGCAGGGAAGGGGAAAATTAAATTAATCCCCTCTGATTTTCACCACTAATGCTCCAGGGCTCAGATTTTTCACTTCATCTGAGAGCCAGCCCCTGTCCAAACACATCAGGTTTTCCTGGGAAAGCTGCATCTTTACCCACACCACCAAGCCAGCAGCCCCCAGCCCATCACAGCATTCCCAAATCCATGCAGAAAACACGGATTTTTTTTTTTGTCTGGCAGGGAGGATAAAGAGAGAAATGACAGAATTAGCCACTCTCCTGGTGAGAAGGAGCTGTGTTTTTTCAGGGAACCAAACAGCATCCCTGGCTCCAAGGGACACTCTGCCTGCAGCCAAAATCCCTGCCCTGATAAGGAGCTCCCCTCTCTCCCCACATCCCTTTTCCCCCCAGCACCCCCCTCTTTGCCAAGTCCCATCTGCACAGAAGGTCACTCAGTTAATTTTTTTTTTTTTGTTGTTTATTCCCTTATTCGATTTTCCTGTCCCCAAATCCCTCAGCGTTTTTGAGCCAAACCAAAGCCCTGCTATAGGTTGGGTTATTTTTTTTTTTTAATTACTCATAATTAAGTGATTCTTGGCAGGGAGGCTCATGGAAAGAGCATTATCCCACAGACAGGAATTCAGCTAGGAATTTCCTCTTAGCCTCCTAACCCTAAAAACATCTGGAACAACGTACAGTCACTTTATTACAGCAGTATTTCCTTGGGAATAGAGCACCCCAGGAACTTTATCACAAAACCAACAGCAAGGCCTCGAGCTGCACCTTTGGCTCATTGTTTGCTCAGCTCCTGCCAAAATCACCAGGAAAACTCTCCAAATTCTTTTTGGGAGGGGGGGTTGAGCACCCTGGGGCAGTGGGAGTTGTCCCTGCCCATGGAAGGGCGGAACTGGATGAGCTTTAATGTTCCTGCCACCCCAAACCATTCTGGGATTCTGAATCCCCCATGCTCTGAAGGGGAAATTAACCCCAAAATGCTATTTCCCCACATCTCACAGCATTTTAGGAAGACCATTTGTGTCTCCTAGGGATGCAGGAGGCTAAATCAGCCCCCAGTCCCTTTTCCAAGCTCAGGACCATAATCCAAAATGCTCAGAGGAGCAGGTTCCCTCGGGTGGGCTGCTTCCCAAACCCTCAATGCCTGGGGGGCACAGGGTGCCCAGAGGAGCTGTGGATGTCTCATCCTTGGAAGTGCCCAAGGCCAGGTTGGATGGAGCTTGGAGCACCCTGGGATAGTGGAATTGGATCATCTTTAAGGTGCCTTCCAACCCAAAGCATTCCATGATCCCATAAAATTAAGGAACTGAGTTCACACAGTTCTGACACCCTGAGTTGCTTTGAGCTCATCACTCACTGGAGTTTAGCACCACTTTCCCAAACAAGCTCAAGGAAAAGCCCGTATCCAGGACTGTCAGCTCTAAATATTCATAAGTCATGAGACTGCCTTCAAAGTCGGCAGATTTCTTTAAAAAATCTCACTCATACATTGCTATTATTCAAAATTGTCTAATTTTTTTTTTAGTGTTCTATATTAGGCTTTCTTTTGATGTGCATTCTCTTTGGGATTGTGTTTCCCCCTGCAACCATGTGGGCTTTAAAAAATAGAAAATAAAAGACAGCTGCAATTCTGAAACATTCACACAGCTCTGGATGTTAATCCTTAAAACAAAGCAGACAGGAGAAGGAAAAAAAACAAAACCGGGATAATACCATAATAGCTGGTGGGGAGCTCCAGGAACCTCCCCCCACATCCCAAATCCTGCCTGGAATCCAGGGTGCTTTGAGGATCCATGTCCTGTGCTAAGAGACAGGGAGCAAGGTGGGGAATGTGCCAGGTGCCTTTTTGTTCTGACAGATTTGGATTTGCTAGAAAATCAGGAGCTGGCCATAAACCCACAGGTAAAATCCTACAAAAAACCTCTTTGGGGCAGCATGGATGTGTGTGAAACGAACCAGGAAAGAATGAGCATCCCAGGAACTGGATAAGAGGGACAGGGAAAGCCCCATTTCCCCCAGCAGCACCCTCCACCCAGGATGAGAAAAAGCAAAAACTCCGATTCCTGCTCGCTGTGCTGGGGAATTAAAGGGAATCCCCGGGATCCCTGAGCAGCACAGCAGTGCCCCCCTGCCTGTCTCCATCCCAAATGTGAGCTCATCCCAGCGCCCGCCAGGTGCCTGCAAAGCGCTTTGCATAATCCGATTAAAGAGAGCGGAGGGCGCGGGAGCACCGGGAACAAAAACCTGCGGGACTCCGACGGGTGCTGGGGATCCTCCAAGGAAAGGGTTTACCCTGGAAATCGCTTGGCAGGAACAGAGTTGTTATGACCGGGAAAAGGGAAAAAATTGAAGGAGAGAGGTGGGAAGGGAAGGGGAAGGGAAGGTTTGAAGGAAGGGAAGGTTTGGGAAGGGAAGTTTGGAAGGTTTGGGAAGGAAGGTTTGGGAAGGGAAGGTTTGGGAAGGGAAGGTTTGGGAAGGGAAGGTTTGGAGGGAAGGTTTGGGAAGGGAAGGTTTGGGAAGGGAAGGTTTGGGAAGGTGGGAAGGTTTGGGAAGGTTGGAAGGGAAGGTTTGGGAAGGGAAGGTTTGGGAAGGTTTGGGAAGGGAAGGTTTGGGAAGGGAAGGTTTGGGAAGGGAAGGTTTGGGAAGGGAAGGTTTGGGAAGGGAGGTGGAAGGTTTGGAAGGAAGGTTTGGGAAGGGAAGGTTTGGGAAGGGAAGGGTTTGGGAAGGGAAGGTTTGGGAAGGGAAGGTTTGGGAAGGGAAGGTTTGAGGGAAGGTTTGGGAAGGGAAGGTTTGGAGGAAGGGGAAGGTTTGGGAAGGGAAGGTTTGGGAAGGGAAGGTTTGGGAAGGGAAGGTTTGGAAGGGAAGGTTTGGGAAGAGGTTGGGAAGGGAAGGTTTGGGAAGGGAAGGGAAGGGAAGGAAGGGAGAAGGGAAGGGAAGGGAAGGAAGGGAAGGGAAGGGAAGGGAAGGGAAGGGAAGGGAAGGGAAGGGAAGGAAGGAAGGGAAGGAAGGAAGAGAAGAGAAGAGAAGAGAAGAGAAGAGAAGAGAAGAGAAGAGAAGAGAGAAGGAAGAGAAGAGAGAGAGAGAAGAGAAGAGAAGAGAAGAGAAGAGAGAAAGAGAAGAGAAGAGAAGAGAAGAGAAGAGAAGAGAGAGAAAGAGAAGAGAGAAGAGAAGAGAAGAGAAGAGAAGAGAAAGAGGAAGAAAGAAGAGAAGAGAAGAGAAGAAGTTGGGTGCAGAGCAAGAAACCTCCCAGAACCAACACAGTGCTGATAATGACATCTGATTAATTGTGGATAGCAGGAAAGTTCTGGAAAGGGAGGAGAGGATGGTTTAGAAAGATGGTTTCGTATGGATCCGGGGTCAAATAAGGCAAAAGGAATGACCCAGGTTGTTTCCCACCAGATGTCTGTCCCAGGTGGAAAACCACAGGTATTTGTGCAGGACTCAGCTCAAGGGCTAAGGAAATGCAAAACCAAGTGGCTGCACTGGGACGATGTGCAGGAATGAGCAACAAACCCGAGTGTTCTCCTTCCCCATGAGCTAATGCTCAGCTTTACCAACAGCAGGGATTTCCAGAGAGGAATTCCAAGAGGATTTTGAATTGAAAAGCCCTGACACTGGAAAGCAGAGCTGCAAAATCGTTACACTCAATGATCTTAAAGGTGTTTTCCAGCCTTAGTGATTCCGTGAGGGAATGGGGCTGATGGCAGGAGGGGAATTTGGCATGTGAGGAGGATTCCAGCCTCATGGGGTGGGGGTCTGCAGCCAAGGGAACCTCAATCCCACCAGGTTCAGCTCAGCTCAGTGAAACCAGCAACTCCCAACAGTTCCCAACTGCCTCGTGGGTGGGAACAGGGGGTTCCCAGGCTGGGATGTGACCTCACACCAGTGTCCCACTGAGGAGGTCAGCAGGAGAGCCACAGGCCCAGATCCAGTAAGGGAGCCTGAAAAGGCACAGAAAAATCACAGAAATGGCCTTAAGGGCAGAGAAGAAGCTGTGTGGAGAGAACCATAAGGATCCCACCCTGCTTAAGGGGAAGAGGATTGACAGTGGCTGAGCTGTGTTCATGGAGAGACACAGGCACAGCCCAGAGCAGCTGTGGCTGCCCCTGGATCCCTGGAAGTGTCCCAGGCCAGGCTGGACAGGGATTGGAGCAGCCTGGGATAGTGGGAGGTGTCTCTGCCCATGGCAGGGGATTGGAATGAGATGGGCTTTAACGTCCATTGCAACCCAAACCATTCTGTGAACTTCTGATCCCTCATTTTCCTTCACCTGCCAGCACTCATTAACACCCCCATTCACCCAGGGTGGTTGATAAGACACAATAGCAACCCCCTGCTCAGCAGTGAGAAGGAGACAACTCAAACCTGTGCATAATCCCACAGTGATTCTCTCTCAACAGGAACAAAACACAGCAGAAACTGCTGATTCCAGTGGAAAAAACCCAAACATAGACACCTCAACCTTTGAGAGACACTGAGCTGCCCCTGCCACAGCTTCACACCCAGTGAAGGTGTGAGAGCTCAACCCTCACCCCCTCCCTCCTGACAGAAGAGTTTAGACAAGCCCAGGGCTGGGAGCTGTTACTCAGTGCTGCTGGATAAATTCAGCTCAGGGTCCCAAAGGAATCCTGTGCTTAGGGCAGGGCTCCAAAGTGAACCCCGAGCTGCAGCACCCATCAGATGCTTTGCTCCCCTGTTGTGGATTTATTTGCCTCAAACCCAAGATATTTGGGGTTTTTTTTCAGAGAAATCCATGGCTGTGATGATGTCACCAGTGCAGAAGGGCAGGACCTGGCTGCTTTGATCCTTGCTCAGGGGGCCATTGATGGTGATTTTTCCTCCAGGCTGAACACGGCCCTGCTTCACAGAACTGCCAAAGCCCCAGGTTACAAAAACTTCCCTCCAAAAAGGGCAGAGGCAGCACAGTGAGGGGCAGCAGCTCCATCCCCCCTGCAGCAGGGCAGGGCTCAGGGTGCTGAGCTGGGGCTGGGCTCTCTCTCCTCCCAGGCTCCTGTGCAGTAATTGCAGACCTTGAAAACAAAATATGCCAAATCCTCCACGTCTGCAAACAGGGTCTGGATTCTGCTCCCAGCCAGTCTGGCACCCTGAGTCACTTGAAAACTCTGGGCTTTAGAGGGAATTTCTGCTGTGTTTGCTGGCACCTGTGATGTCTCCAGTAACCAGAACCACTGGGGAGTCATTGAAGCCCTGAATTTTTCTCTAAATGTCACCTTAAGGATGTTTTGGGTGTTTTAATTGATTTTTTTCTTTGAGATAAAGGTAAAAATGCTGTAGAACAGACTACTCCCAATACTTGTGTTTGGAACCTGATGGAGGAGGGATCATGCTCATTGTGGAATTTACTCACATCCAACTGGGGGTAGTTTCCTGAACTGGGAAAACTTAATCCAGATCCGAAGTTTTTCTATTTAAAGCAATCTGCAGCAGGGTAGCTTTGCAGTTTTGAGCAAAACCCAATGACAGGGAGCAATACAGCAGGGAGGGGATGCTCCACAGACCCAGATGTGCCAGATGTTGCTCCCTGCTCTCCCTGCCCGGCTGAGCTGGATTTGTGGCCTTTGCTCAACCAGCCCCTTGGCCCAACCCCTGTCCCTGCTGACACAGCTGGCTGTGCAGAGCCACAGCTGGATCCCACAGAGACAGGACACAGGGACACAGAGAACATCCCTGAGGATGCAGAAACCCACCAGCATGGGCAGCAGCACAGCCCATTTCTGCTCCCTTTCTGCTCCCCTTCTGTCCTTGCAGAGGACAATTCCTACCAGAATTAGCAGATTTTGGCTCAGTTCAAAGGCCAGCCCTTGCACACTCCTTCAAAAATACAGCATTTAAGGCAAACAACCCCCCTCCCCCCAAAGAGTATTTCTTTGCATACAGAATTATTTAATTCTTTACAGGCACATCTAGGATTTGAAGCCCTGATGTAACTGGGGTTCTACTGAATTCCTCTCTGCTGTGAAGCCTTTTCTCATCTCAAGCCTGTCTTCAGACAGGAGTTTTCAGCGAGCAGAAAAGAAAAGAACTATCAGGCTCAGACTCCTCTGTCAAACTTCTGTCTGCCTTAGTTTTACATGAAAGAGATTTCTTAAGTTCCTCCTAAAAATATGCATCCACACAGCCATGCCTTGAAAGGCAAAGAAAAGCAGGAGACACAGACATCCTGGAAAGCTCCCACAAAGATGATTTCCCAGCAGCACAAGCTGCAGTGAGTGAGTAGTGAAATGTTACAGCCAGGTAACAGACAGGAATCGATGCTCCCTTCAGAGAGGAGTGGGGGAAAAAAAAAGACCACAACATCTTTAATCAGGGAGCTGGAGGGATGAGGAGAAAAGCAGCAAGGGAACGGGATCATTAGGATGATGTGTGGTCCTGCTGTCTTGCATAAAATGGATGGAGAATAGGCTAAAAGCTGAAGGTTTCAATTAAAAAACAAACCTGTGACAGAATTGATACAAAATCCACACAAACTGCAAAACAAGCTCAGAGTCAGTCCTGAGGGGTACTGAGCATTGCTTTAGGAGGTGAGATGGGACACTTCTACTCTGGAGCCAGGCTGGGAGAGCTGGGGTGTCCAGCCTGGAGAAGGCTCCAGGGAGTCCCTCAGAAGGCTCCTCAGAGCTCCTGGCAGGACCTGAAGGGGCTCCAGGAGAGCTGGAGAGGGACTGAGGATAAGGGATGGGGGAACAGCACACAGGGAATGGCTGGAAACTGCCAGAGGGCAGGGCTGGGTGGGATAGTGGGAACTGAGAATTCCTGGCTGGGAGGGTGGGCAGGCCCTGGCACAGGGTGCCCAGAGCAGCTGAGGCTGGCCCTGGATCCCTGGCAGCGCCCAAAGCCAGGCTGGACAGGGCTTGGAGCAGCCTGGGACAGTGGAAAGTGTCCCTGCCCATGCAGGGCCGGAATGGGACAGTGATTCCCTAATCCCTCTCCCCAGGCTGGGGCTAGGGCAGCAGCAGCAGCTCAGCTCTGAACTCTCCTTGTTCCTCCTCTCAGCCTGTGCTCCTGCCTTGAGGCTCCTCCTCTGAGGAGCAGCAGGAACTTCTCCCTCACCCAGGTTCCAGCAGAACTGCTCCAAGGCTACCTCAGAATCCTGGGATGCTTTGGGTTGGAAAGGACCTTCCAGCCCACAGCCTTGACAGAATCCCAGGGTGGCAGAGCCCTCCAGGATCAGGGAGTCCAGCCCAGCCCGACCCCCTCAGCCCGACCCTGTGCCACAGCCAGGCTGCTTGAGACACCCCCAGCGATGGGGAGTGCACCCCTCCACAGGCAGAGAATTCCAGCACTGCTCCAAACCAGCAGCGCCCTCCCTCCCCGGGCTCTGCCTTTCTCCAGGCACAGAATTCCTGCCCAGGAATCCAGCAGGACCACCTCCCTGCCAGCAGGAAGGGCATTCCCTGCATCCTGGAGTGAAGCTGGACAGAGCAACCCACAGGAAAAAAGGTTCACTCTTCTGCTGGGAGGGGGGCACGGTCACACCCGAACACCCCAAAGCTTCCCACTCACCCAGGAGCATCTTCCCTGGAAAGGATTTAGCACTCCACTTCCATGGAAGAGCAAGAGCCAGCTGGCAGGTGACCACATCCAGAAAACACAGCAAAGATCCTAATTTCCCTTCCCTGTGCTCACGCCAACGCTTTTTTTCCAAGTCACAAAAAAGCTGACAATTCATTTTAGCTCCCTTTAAAAAATGAAGCTCCTGTACTCACAGGGGCCACCCGCAAAAAAGGGAGACAGAATACACAGATGGAAAACAAACCTCTGAATTCCCATTATGGAAATTAATTTTAAAAGTCACAAAGCATATTATTCCTGGAAATTGCTTTTATTTAGCAATTACTTTAACACTGCAAGAAGGCAGCTGGCACTGAAAACAAACAGTTCAATTTAAAAATCAGGGAAGGGCATTAACTGAAATTCCAGGGCACTCACACCTGAATATGCTCCACTACCTCCAATATTTAATAATCTTCAATCAAAGGCTTCAGGTTTTATTTGCTGAGTAGAAAGGGAATAAAAGAGTAAAAGAAACCGTTTATTTTTGAAGTCGTTTATACGGATCTTTGCAAATCAAAGTCAAGCTCTGACAACCAACCAGCAGGGAAAATAAACTGAAGGAGTCAGTGACAATACTGAGATAATATTTTAATTTGTTTTATAATTTTTTTTTCCTGTAAAATGGCTTGTACTTCCACAGGTACAACAGCAAAATTATTCCAGTCCATTTCACACGGCGTATAAAAAGACCAATTTTACAAATATACCCAGAAGTTGAACAGCTGCTCACACTGTTTTTAAGGTAAACATCACCCCCCTCACACAGGGCTGGCTGTGGGAGAGGCTTTTCCTAAGCTGTGCTGCCTTCCAAGGGCTCTGTGTCATGGATCTAACCCAGGGCAGAGCCATCCCATCCCCAATCCCCGGGAATCCAGCAGCAGGGACTTCAGGTGACCTGGAGCCTGCCTGGCCCACCAGGGAAGTGTAAATACGCCCCCAACGAGGGAATCTGGGCAGACACTGGGGTTTTTTCTGCTGTTTGGGTGTCCAAGCAGATCCTATATTTGTTGTGCTGCCCATAAATGAAAGCTGAGACTGGGAAGTTCCCCCTTTAGTGCCTGCCCAGGGTCACCCCACTGCTCTTCCACGATCCAACATCCCCTGCACTCAGTGGGAGTTTGCAGAGCCACTGGGACTCCATCCTAGAAAATCCCCCCTTTCCACCCCCAAACCAGCCTTACCTTCTATATTTGTCCTTTTACCTGACAACACCGAGTGTGCAGACTTGTGATGAGTGCTTAGAAACCCCAGAAAAACGAGAAAAATCTGTAAAAAAACCCCACTGCAACCCCAGGGTTGTGTTCTCCTTGTTTTCCTTCCAAGCTGTATTTATTTGTGTACCTGCAATTGCAGGGATGAATAGAAAATGAGGAGCCAAGGACTCACAGGAGGGTGAAAAACTAAGGGAATGAGGAGGAAGAGCCAGGTCAGTTTTCCTACCAGGCTAAAACTGGATTTAAATGCTTGGCAGTCCCCACCAAAGCCAGGTCCCTACCACTGCTTCTCCAACCCCAGCAAGTGTCAACGCCGTGGGATGGAGGAACAGAAACATGATGGTCTTGGAGAAGTTTCCTTCCACTTCCAGAAGAATGAAAAAATGGTGAGGAAGTCACCAGCTACTGCAAGAACACTAAAGGGAGAGTGACCACAGCCAAACCAGATTTCCTTTGAGTGGTGTGAGCACTAAAATATAATTAAGTTCTGTTCACAGCTCCATTGCAGTGTCTCACTCAGCACACTCAGCATCTTCTGGCTCTGAAGCTGAACCCTCAAATTCCAGGAACTGCCATTAAAACACCAAGGAGTCTCACTGGGAAGGTCACGGGCTTTCCACTGCATCCCAGAAATTCCCAACAAAATCAGGAGAATCCTTTCCAGAGCATGGAAAGCTCTGAGCTCAGTCACATTTCCAAGCAGTTCCTGGCACACCTTTGCTTCAAGGTGGATTTGTCCCTACTAGAGCCAGCTCAGCAACGGCTTTCTTCTCTTCCTATCCCCATTCCCACCCTCACAGTAGGAAAAAAAAAAAAAAAAAATCCTTCTTTAATTACCTGTACAGTACCATGACTGTACCTTCATGGTACAAAACTGCCACATATGAAAAAAAAATTAATGAGTAAAACACAGACTCATGTGAACTCTCCTGTACAACTGGACAATTCCCAGTAAGAACAGCATTCATCACTCATTTTATTTAGACTTCAGTGCTCTCCCCAAAAGCTGCCAGGAGAAAGGGAAGTGTTCCAGCTCCAGCGTGCATGGATATGACAGATATAACCTTTAAAAAAAATGAGAGTAGAAAAATACTTTTAGTTCTAAGTTATGCAGTTAAAGCTGCTTTTGAGGCATTCAAATAGAATCAACAGTAACAGGTGATAAAAACTTCCTTATGGAATACATTGCCAACATTGGAAATGGGATGCAAGGAACATTGTAACACTGAAATAATGAATAAACTTGAGGGTTGTTCACAAGTTTACTGACTCCATCCTTATTTATCCACAAACTCCTTTTTCCTGTTGAGGTACCGGAGCAGAGGAGGTGTTTCTGAGATGAGGGAAGGCGAGGGCTAAGAGCTGAATGCTCTGTCATTTCACCACAGCAGCACACCAGAGCAGGGTGAGGAAAACCATGTTACAAACCATCCTGCCTCCCCAGTAAATCCAACTCTGTGGGACTGACCCTGGATTTGAACAGCAAAGTCCCTGAATTCCATAAAAACCTTGGAGAGTTGCTTCCCAGAAAAGAATCCTGCCCCTCTGCTCAGCCCTGCCGAGGCACCCCCAGAGTGCTGTGCCCAGTTCTGGGCTCCTCAGGATGGGAGGGACCCGAAGATGCTGGAGCAGGAACAGCAGAGAGGGCAAATCCTGCCCTGAGGATGGAGTGGAGCCCCTCAGGAGGAAGGGCTGAAGGAGCTGGGCATGTTCAGCCCTGGGAAGAGCCAGCAGAGGGGACCTCATCAACGTGTATGAATATCCAAAGGGGATGGACCAGGCTCTGCTCGGTGGGACCAGAGGAACGAGCAGGAGCTGCTGCCCGCGGGTTCCACCCGAACGTGAGGAAGAACTTCCCTGTGCAGTGACCGAGCCCTGAACAGAGACCAGGGAGGGAGTGGAGTCCCCCTCACTGCGGACATTCCAGAGCTCTCTGGACCCAATCCCGTGCCCTGTGCTCCAGGATGACCCTGCTGGAGCAGGGAGGTGAGGCCAGAGGAGCCTCTGTGATCACTTCCAGCCTTGCCCACTCTGGGATTCTGAGAGTTTTCCTTCCTGCAGTATTCCGTGTGTTACACAGGACTGCCAACAGCACAAGAAAAAAAAAAAATCTTGTTTAAAGTTTCAAACTGACACTTCCCTTGGATACAAACCATCATCCAGTTTTTTGCTTCACACAAGCCAAGCACACTGAGCCTGATGCTGTGCTGTGTTTCCAGAGAGGATTCTTCCAACACTTCCCAAAGGGAACAGGAAGGGATGTGAAGCCCTGAAGCAGCAATTGAACTGCACGGCGAAGGGAGGGAGGGAAGCAGCTGGGGGAGGGAGGGGGGTGCTGGGCTGTTTCCATCCAGGGGGCTCAGAGGAGACCACCATGGGCAGCCCCTGCTCAGCCAGCCTCGGGGCAGCCAGCAGAGCCACACACGGAGCTCCAGGGCTGGATCCAGCCTGGAGCAGCTCCTGCAGGCACATCCAGAGCTCCAGGGGCTGGATCCAGCCTGGAGCAGCTCCTGCAGGCACATCCAGAGCTCCAGGGGCTGGATCCAGCCTGGAGCAGCTCCTGCAGGCACATCAGAGCTCTAGGCCTGGATCCAGCCTGGAGCAGCTCCTGCAGGCACATCCAGACTCAGGCTGGATCAGCCTGGAGCAGCTCCTGCAGGCGTATCCAGAGCTCCAGGGGCTGGATCCAGCCTGGAGCAGCTCCTGCAGGCATATCCAGAGCTCCAGGGCAGCTCCTCCCAGGCATGTGTACAACTCCAGGGCCTGAATCCATCCAGGAGCAGCTCCCCCTCCGTGTCCAGAGCTCCAGGGCCTGAATCCATCCAAGAGCAGCTCCCCATCTGTGTCCAGAGCTCCAGGACCCAAATCCATCCAGGAGCAGCTTCCCATCCGTGTCCAGAGCTCCAGGACCCAAATCCATCCAGGAGCAGCTCCCCATCCGTGTCCAGAGCTCCAGGACCCAAATCCATCAGAGCAGCTCCCATCCGTGTCAGAGCTCAGACCAAATCCATCCAGAGCAGCTCCCCATCCGTGTCCAGAGCTCCAGGGCCTGAATCCATCCAGGAGGAGCTCCCCAGGTGTGTCCAGAGCTCCAGAACCCAAATCCATCCAGGAGCAGCTCCCCAGGTGTGTGCAGAACTCCAGGACCCAAATCCATCCAGGAGCATCTCCCCATCCAGGCAGGAACACTCTCCCAGGAGCATGGGAGCCTCCCTGGGCCTGGCAGGAGGGGAGCAGGGGGCTCTCCCAGCTGAGGGATCTGCTCCCCAGGAATCACCGTGGGACCTGCAGGGGCTGAGCAGCCAGGAAGAGGCACCTCCACATCCACAACTGAAGGCTAAAGCTGTTCCTTCCCCATCTGGAAAGCTGTTCCTTCCCATCTGGCCGGGCTGGCACTGCCCCTGGAGATGAGCCACAGGGCTGCCCTGCTGGGAGTAAGGACTTGGAATATGGAATCACAAGAGGATCTCTTTGAAAAGGCACTAGGAAGAAGCATAGAGTTGTAGGTTAACATGGTTTTTCCTGTTTCCAATCACAGAGTGGGGCAAATATTGTATGGTTCGGGGCTTTCAGAATAAAAATGCTGTGGAGTTTTGTTTTTTTTTTTTTTTAACAGCAAAAGCATAAAAAGTAAAGCTATTTTCAAAGTATTAAAATGCTGAACATGTATACAGCAAAATTATATTAAAAACAGCAGCAGACAAAGTCCATCCCATCACCATTGGCAAGGGACATGTAAAATGTTTATAAGGTTAACTATAAAACAATTTTACAACCAAAATATGAACAGGCCAATTCAAGTATATATATATACAGAATATATTAAAATCATATAAATTATATATTTATACAAAGGGCACAAATATAGCAAAAAGCTATAGTTGATTAAACAGAATTGAGCTTGAAGGATCAATTTCATCTAGAGATGTTATAGATTTCTCCCAAATTCTTTTTTTTTAAAAAAAAAAAAAACCTGGATAGATTGATACCTCAGATATCAAGAGTACAGAAATCATAAAGAAAAAAAAAAACAAACCCACAAATCAAAGAGTTATCATTCTACATGAAATGAGCCTAACAGTGGGCAGGGTACACCTCATATGAAATTCTGATTTAATTATTTCCATAGTAAACATTTATCAGCTCTCTTAAAAAGTCACGAATTTCAAGTGATCCACTTCAGATGTACCACCCTGGTGCATGTATTTGATTACATTTGAATGTTGTTTGATTTGGAAACATTTGGGGGAAAAAAAGGAGATACAAACACAACTCAATCTGCAAAAGAAAAGGTGACAGATGGCAGCAAGTTGAAAAGTGAACAAAAATGCTCAGCTGAACTGGAAATGATGTTCTCCCTTCTAGTGAAAACGCTTTAAAGCGAATTTAAAAAATACCTTATTTTAAATTGCTTTTATTTCAAAATATAACAGCAAATATCCGCGATGCACTGAAGCTCTTGAGAATCTAAACAGTCCCAGCCGTGGGCTTACACTGAAACACAGACTAAGTGCTTTCCTGAAATGGGGTTTATGTAAATAAATTCTGTACCTAAATCTCGTGTTGTGCTGTGGCACCACCACCCTCCATCACTGCAGCAAAGCCTGCACACATCTCTGGCTCCATCAGCTGTGGGTGCCCCTGGAGCCCTGGCAGTGTCCCAGGCCAGGCTGGACAGGGCTCAGAGCACCTGGGACAGTGGAAGGTGTCCCTGGCCATGGCAGGGGGTGGAACTGAGGAGCTTTTTAAGGTCCCTTCCAACCTAAACCATTTTGGGAATCTGTGGCCTCCACTCCCCCAAAGGTCCTGGGTAAGGAGCACTGAGGGCAAACAAAGCCCAAAAACAACAACAACAACAACAAAAAAAAAAAAAAAAAAAAAAAAAAAAAAAAAAAAGCCAGACTACACACACATAATATCAGCTTAAAGCCCAGAGCTAAGTATGGAAAAGAGTAAAGTGGTTTCACCAGATGCAGGTTAAATGGAAAAAAAAAAAAAAAAATCAGCCATCTCCCATACCTAATAGCCAGTGGATATCTACTACACTGAAAGGAAATCAATGCAAACAGGATTTCCTCAGTTTCAAGTAATCTTTGATGCCTTTTTGGCCAGCTGTGTTATACCATAATAGATATTTTAACAGCTCTTATCCTCTACACTTTAGGCAGCTAATTTTTCTCCTACGTATCAAATTATCTCTAGTGAACATTCACCTATGGTTGTCCACACATTCTGTATTTGCTCCATGAGAAACTATTCAAGTTAAATTATATTGCAAATTAAAGACAGTTACATTCTGTATGTTCCTTCTAGATTTGAAAAATAGGTTTTAAAGGCTTGTCAAAGTTTAGAAGAAAAAACCTTTCCATTAAAAAATCTTAGCTTAAAAAAATCATTTAAGACACCTTTTTCTGATCCAGGGTACTAATAAAAAGATTACAAATATACTACAATTTGACCAAGAAGACTCCATGAATATGCTGCTTTTGAGCATGCAACACCACTGATATCTGTCAAGTTCCAGGTATCAATGCATCCCGATTCCACCGCGGTCCCTCCGTTTCCTCATCGCTTCCCCCATCCCCGCCCTACCACACCCCCCCCTCCCCTATTAACAACATTATAAAAAAAGGGGGTAAAATCTAAAGTTAGTGGCAAAAATCTTCACAGTAAACCGTTAAAGAAAACTTTTATTGTGGTCATTGATTGCCAAGCCCTCTCTCAGTCGATGGGACCCTGGAAGATGAGCTTGACGCAGTTGTGCTCCCCGGCGAGCTGCGTGGCGCAGAAGGGGCAGGCGGCGTGGAACGCGTGAGTGCCGTGGGGCAGCGGGATCTGGGCCCAGTATTTGGCGGATTTCTCGGAGCACACGTGTCCACAGGGGGTGAAAGCGTGCGTGGGCGGCCCGGCGTCCACGTAAAAACCGGCCTCGCAGCCCAGCCACAGAGGCACGTAGGGGCCAACGGTTCGGCACATGGGGCACTCGCGCTCGTTGGCTTCCGTGTCGCTGCGGTGGCCCCAGTTGTGGTAGCCGTGCACGTGGCCGCAGCTGAGGTAAGCCCAGGGCTGCTTCTCCTCCACCACGTCCTTGCGGTTGATGCTGGGGAAGGCCAGCGTGTTGAGGCCCACGGGGCACTGGGGCCGGGCGGCGTTGATCTCCTGGCGCAGCGCCTCGATGTGTTTCTGCGTGGGCGCGTGCAGCAGCCCGGCCGCCGTCCGCCACAGCAGCGTGGCGCCGCACAGGTCGATCAGCGAGCCGTCCTGCAGCACGTTGGACTCGTTTTCCACCTGGGGACAGCAAGGGGAAGGCGTGGTGGTTAATGGGGGTGGTGGCTTTTTGCAAATGGGGGAAGGAATGTTGTGTGGGTTTGTTTTCTGTAGTTTTTAGTGTGTTTGAGCTGCCTGAATAGATGGATAATGGCGGTTTTGGGTTTAGTTTGGAATTTAGGTGCAGTGTGTTTTAGCTGCCTGAATTTAGGTGCAGTGTGTTTTAACAGCCTGAATAGATGGATAATGGGGGGTTTTGGCTGTAGTTTGGAATTTAGGCGCAGTGTGTTTTAACAGCCTGAATAGATGGATAATGGGGGGGTTTGGCTGTAGTTTGGAATTTAGGTGTAGTGTGTTTTAGCTGCCTGAACAGACGGATAATGGGGTTTTTGGCTGTAGTCTGGAATTTAGGTGCAGTGTGTTTTAACAGCCTGAATAGATGGATAATGGGGTTTTGGTTGTAGTCTGGAATTTAGGTGTAGTGTGTTTTAGCTGCCTGAATTTAGGTGCAGTGTGTTTTAGTTGCCTGAGTAGATGGATAATGGGGGTTTTGGGCTGTAGTTTGGAATTTAGGTGTAGTGTGTTTTAGCTGCCTGAATAGATCGATAATGGGGGTTTTGGGCTGTAGTTTGGAATTTAGGTGTAGTGTGTTTTAGCTGCCTGAATAGATGGATAATGGGGGTTTTGGTTGTAGTCTGGAATTTAGGTGTATGTGTTTTAGCTGCCTGAATTTAGGTGCAGTGTGTTTTAGTTGCCTGAGTAGATGGATAATGGGGGTTTTGGGCTGTAGTTTGGAATTTAGGTGTAGTGTGTTTTAGCTGCCTGAATTTAGGTGCAGTGTGTTTTAGTTGCCTGAATAGATGGATAATGGGGGTTTTTGGCTGCAGTTTGGAATTTAGGTGTAATGTGTTTTAGCTGCCTGAATAGATAACTTCCAAGACTATCAGCATTCACCGCCCGTGAAAAAAGAGACCAAAGCCCAAATCAAAGGATAAGAAAGGAACTAAACTAAAGGCCACACGCTCTAAAAAGGCAGCCCAAAGGAGTGGCCATGCAGAACAGTTCCTGGAAAAGTCTGACCATGCATAAATCCATGCATGAAGAACAGTATAAAAAGGGGTGGTTCCAACACCGGTGCACCAAGGCACCCAGTCGTTTTACCTTTGCTTTATTCCCATGTCTCCTATTGTCTTTATTAAACATTTTTAAACTTTACCAGGAAAGTGAGCCTCGTTTTTCAGAGTTGTTTAGGCTGAGAGCTCTCACAGACACCACATCACCTCTGGGAGAGTTAACTGTTTGGTCTTAGTGCTGTCCTGAATCCAGCTCACCTCCTAACCTACATCGAGGATTATAACCAGCACTGCTCTCTTATTCCGTGCTTGTACAGGGGATTTACATTTGCAATACAATGGTCTTTGGGCCCCTGAGCATGCATTTTTTTTTCCTCCAATATTGATTCTCTGTGCCTTTGTCATATTTTAGTAAGTCCTGATAGACTGAAGGAGACACGTGCCATTCCCTGAGGGCTGCATTAGCAGATTCTCTCCTGGAATTCTTTGCCCACATAGACTGACAGAAGCAGCTCACACAGTTAAAAAAAAAAAAAAAAAAAAAGTCCTTTTTGGACTAAAAACTGCTACCCAGGACAGGCTAGCTGTTCTGCCTCTCAGATACCATTTTTTCTGGAGTTGTGGCAAGGGTCAAGCATTTTGCAGAAGCATGAGCTGCCAGAGTGTGGCTCAGCAGCAGCACGGGTACCTGCATGGCTTAGCACTGCAGCAGGCAGAATTACCAGTTGAATTTCTCAGGTGACAAATTTGAAGCCACACAGGCTCAGCTTATGAACAATTACCCACCCCACTCATTAGGCCTTTTATTTAATGAGGTATTCCAAGCAACTACAGCCCCAGCTTGCACTGCCTCAAGGCTTCTCTCTGATTAAAAGCAGGTACTTAAAACATTTTCAAGGGATTATGCCAAACACACATCGTACTTGACTAAAATATTCTTTAGTTTAATGTCAAAAACATATAAGCAACCCGTGCTTTTGCTATCAGTTCATTAATGATGAATATATGTTAAAAAGGTTCTTTATAAAATTAAAGAGAAAAACAGACTTACTGCCTGGCTTTGTGCACAGAAAGTATGCAGAAAATACCACTAATGCAGAACAAATAGCCAAATACAAACAAATACTTTAAGTAGGTCACATGAAATCATCACATCTGCCTAAGAATACTATGAATGACAACCAGTTTAGCATTTACATTTTAATCCAGTTTAAACTCACAGATTAACTGTGGATCATCCTTGCACAAAACACCTCAGTGGTACAATACAGACTACAGATAAGAGGTCACCAGTGCAAAGTAATTCCAGCAGAAAAATGTAGTGGTTCAAGTAGAGATGAGACAAGCCTTGATCTGATGCACTTTTCAGATAATTCCTTCACAAACAGCAAAGCAAAAAGCTCCCTCATATGCAACGTGTTCAATTCATTATACAGCCTGCATTTGGTTTTATGAACCCAATCAACGAATACTGATCACATCAATACCAGTGTGCCATGCAATTTTATTTAAATGAGAATTCAACTCATTTTGGATGCAGGGAGGGGGATTCATTTGTTTTGCTGTGCCTCTCTTTAGCAGCACTAAAAAGGTGTTTTGCTAACCACGTACAAAGGCTGCAATTGCCACATCATCTGTCCAGGTCCCCAGGCAACATTTGCCTGCCACCATCAGTGTGACAAAGCAATTTATGTCCTGCAGGCTGTCTGCTGAAAGCAGAACAGCCCAACTCCATTCCCCTAACTCTTTCAGCAGTCAGTTTTCTGCAAAGGCAGTGGCACAGTTGCAAAGTCAGTTCACTGAACTTCTCTCCTGGTTTTATGTGTCACAGGTCCCTGGCAGCTGAAATCTCTCACTTCTGGGGAAGGCAAAAGCCCGTCCTGCCTCACAGGAGAAAACAGGAATATACTTCCACAGCTCCTCTTATCTTCCCAGTGGCAGGTAAATCAAACAGAAGCTGCCTTACCCAAACTGCTTTTGCACAGAAGTGAACCCTTCTGGCAGTACTGCAAGAGACAGCTCCTCATGCAGCAACTTCCAGACACCCCTGTGTCCCAGGAGAACATTTCAGAGATGGAGATTCCAGAGCAGAGTTTATTTAACTTTCACACTCCATGCTATTTCAGTTGGAAAAGTGGCATTAGCAGAAAGTTACGAGTGTTCTCCTGTTCAATCGGTAACAGAAGAGCAGTGCAAAATCTGCTGTAACAAGGCTTTAGACACGTGCAGTGCCCACTGCTGAGGGACAGTCACCCTGTGGCTGCCTCCACTCAGAAAACAAGACCCCTTGCTTCACCTGAGCTCCTTCCCACTCACCAGTTTGCCCCTCTGCTGGGCAGACCTGGTCTCCCGGAGCGTGTACACGTCCCCACAGACGGAGATCTCCCGCCACACTCCGGGCTTGGACTCCTCCGTGAAGCCTCCCTTGGGATGCATCACCAGCACCCCGTTGGTTGTCAATCCATCCATGTGGCCATCGGGGTTTTTCCACTTGGCTGCTTTTTCCTGCGTGTGAAAGTCACAGGGATTATCAGAAATGCATCAAACCGACCTCAAGAAAATCCACTAACAGGTACTAAAGTGCAGCTTCGTTGTTAAAGACAATAATCACCACGAGTCTCTGCTGGTGATAACTCAGGCAGATAAAACTGCAGATTCTACTTAACACTGCAGCTGCTGCATTGGAGTAATAAAAATATAATGACAGTACAAGTTATCAACCAGTACAAGGAGATTTGGGGGCTTGAAAGTAACAGAATATAAACCAGAGCTTGCTCGTAACATCATTATTAGCAGTACTCACACCAAGAAATATGTTTTTAGATGAGTCAAAGCCAGCTGCAAAGATCCTTGCTGTGTATGGTGGGCTCCTGTCACAAACAATCCTGCAGGCAAATCGGGAGATGGTGCTCTGGGTAATCTGGGTTTCGTCGTTATTTTGATTTCCTGAAATAGTATCCGTTACTACAAAGTCTATGGGACTTTCTGTAGACCTCCCAACCTGCAAAAAAAAAAAAAAAAATTAAGATAATGGTGTAACTAGAAATACCTACAGGAATATGAAGCATTGAGGACAAATGTTTCACCAGGTTAAAACTGATGACATCAGTAAACTTCTGTACACTGAATTTTTGGATGGCAAGATCCAACTAGAGACTAACCTATATTTCCACATTTGACCTAGGCAGAAATATATCATGGACATAGAATGACATATTTTCGCTTACCACAAGTGATATTCATGCTTGCTTGAAATAAATCAACACAGCTGATCTGTTTGATAAGAGTATTGTCACCAAAAAAAGTATTATCACCTTGCTATTTCCTCATCCGACCACAGCAAATTACCTGCCACTGCATTCTCAGTCTGTCAGTTAAGAAAGCACTAGCTTGGATTGATGAGTTTTATTCACGTTTTCCAGTTCCAAATACAGTTGCCATGAAAATAAAGGACTTTTTTTTTAGACTCAGAACTAGGTTATTTTGATATGTCGTAACAAAGAGCTACCCACCTTCATGTTTTCAGGATCTGTAGTCCCAGAAAGGAAGAGTTCTCAGGCAAAACCCACCATATGATGAAATTTATTCCTAATCATATACATGCATGACTAACAGAATTAAAAAAAACCTTTCTTGACTTGAGCAGAAATGAAACACACTGATCAGCAGACAGGACAATTTTTCTATCTCGTCAGCTAAAAATTTTAATTCCAAATCTGGAAACATCTGGGACAGAAAGCTTCATGACTGCATGGATGGAAGGATCTGCCTGCAGACAGACAGTGAGGCTTTATCAATATTTCTACAGGCAAATTAGTGGTACACCAAATTTGAGCTTAACTGGGAAAGTGGAGCTGAGGAACAAGAAGTGGAACAGAATATTAATTTTACAGACACCTTGTGATCAAACAGAATTAGGAATGCTCCTCACATGAAACTACCTTCAGTATCGGGTATCTACATTGATATTAAATAACCTCCTCACTGAACACCATCTCCTTGTCCCCCAAGAAACTCCATTCTGCTCAGATCCTGCTCTTGGAAGGCAGCTATGGGGAGCCACACAGGCTCCCACCATCGACAAACAGCTCTGCAAACTGAACCTCTTTAAAGAAACATTGTTCAAGAGTCAAGGAAATTAATATTATCCACACCTAAGCCTTGTCACAAGTGGGCTGATAGAAAGAGGGCAGGGATCTCTCCTGCTCCAAGCTCTGCTTTGCAGGGTTTCACTCTAACACGTGTCAGAATTCCTGTCTCCAATGACACATCCAGTTACTGTCTCCACGTTGCAGGGCTCAGCACAAGGAGAAAATGGGATGAGCTCCCTGCACAGGAAACATTCAACACGGCCTAATCAAAAGTCTACAGTTCAATTTCTCACAGAAAGTATCTACTAGAATACCCAGGAGACAGAGTTTAGAAACTATTTAATACGGGATATTTCTGATTTATATAACTTGACAAGTTGAAGCTAAATCTTACAATGCAATATTCTTTTTCCTTTTACAGTATTATTTCTACCAGGTTTCTATTTCCCATTCAAAGCAATTCCTGAAAGAATCAGCACTGAGCAGCAGCAACCTCATGAATAACTTCTGCCTATTCTCTCTCTGTACGTGGAGTCTCTTAAAGGATAATCAATAACAAGTATGAAATTAATTTGTCCATAGCAAGTTTCTGCCTCTTGCAGTCTCTGAAATAGATCATTCTCTCTAAGCTTTTAGAAGCAATTAGAGAAAAATCTGCCTCATTTTTCTTTAAAGGATGACAAAGCACACAAGTGTGTGCTCCCAGCCTTTCTTACATCACACTAATCATTCACCATGAAATTCGAATTTGTTTGGATATAACCATTAAGATCTATAAACAATGCATTTTATGTGCTTTTGTAAATCTCTAAAATGATATGCAGTATTTTATATAAACACTTAAGTACTTATCTCATTTGTGCTACACCTACACAAAACCAATATTTTGACTATTTGGTTTTCTTCCCTTTTCCAGCCAAGAACACCTTCTAGTGGATCAGTCTCATGTATCGTGCTACTTTTCAGCATCTGAATTTATTTGAAGAAGTGGCCTTCAAAATCTGGCAATTTTCTCAAGCTCTGTATTAAATAAAAAAATTTGAGTTTGAGATTACCTGAAAAGCCAGCACCTAAGGAATAAATGAAAAACCTGATGCTACCAACATCCACCCTCCAGAACTTTTAACTCATCTGCTGCTGCTGTCAGACTACATGGACAGAGTCCATTATTCAGAGCTGCTCTTTACACACTTCATTCCTCATTCTTCTCCTGTTTCCTTGCACAGAACAAATGACTTTCTCCTTTCTAGCAATTTCAGGCTGTACTTTGGGACCATTCCTGTTAACTGTGTCACATGATTTCCCTAAGTTTCTTCCAACGAGAGCCCATAAATGTGCCAGGTGCTGCAGAGGCCGTGTCCTCTGCAGGTGATTGTTAAAAGCTGTGGGAGAGAGAGGCAGTCCCAGAGTTTGCTGCTGCCTGCTGTCAGTAAAACACTGCTCCTGACAAGGCAAAGCCTGCCAGCACAGAATTTAACAGCTGCAGGTTCTTGGGCTTCAAGAGAATTTCACTCTGGTGAGTGAGAATTGGATTCTGCATCTTCTGAAGGGCTGTTCTTCAGAAAAAAAATCAATGCCTCGTATTGAACGTACCTGCTTCTTGTATAAACTTGTAGTTATTTAGGGTAGGAGATGCACATTTTGGTTCTTTGGAGTGGCATTAACAGGTATAAACAACCCATTCTCACCCCATCAAACCATGAAGGAACAGATTCAACTTCACCTAAAGTATCATCAATAGAATGGTTAATCTCTGAAGAAAATCTTCATTTCTAGCAGCGCATGGATGCTGGAGCATAGAGAGTCTGGGAGATGCCAGAGGGACACATTTGTACATTCTTTTTGTAATTAAATGAAGAAATCTGACCTGGGTGTCACTAAGACAAAGCTGCATAGCAGCGTTTGCACATAGATTTCGTAATATAAAAACATTTAAAAAGAAACCAAAACCCAAAACTACAAACAACACAGCAGAACAACAGCTCAAGAAGCACAGTGGGAATAAAGAACAAAAAGCCAAGTGACTTCCCCAGGATAACACATGTTAGCTGCAGTCAAAGCGGGGCCTCAAGGCTCAGGATAATCCTGTGGTCCAGGAATTATCCTTCCCTTTTCAGCTCCCACATCCTACACAAGCCAAGAACACGCATTCGAAAAGAAAACATCAAACTCCAGGGATTGTCTGACCCAGTGATGCCTGGGTTTCATTTTCAACAATGAAACTCTACTCTGTGATCAACAGACATGAATTCTGTCATCATGTGCCACAGGGCTGCACTAAACATCCTCAAGTAACTTTTCTCCACCAGATTCATGAGAACAGTTAAAATCTAATGGCTTACATAAATAATGGACACCCCTTCAACTGCTCTGGCATTGCTTCAGTGGGGAATTATTGCCAGAGTCCACCAGACCATTCCTGTTTCCATTCTCCCCAGCCAGCAGCCCCTGCAGGCACAGAATGCAATCCTCAGAAATCCTCACATCCTCAGGGAGAGCAGAAACCTGACCCAGGACACAGTACTCGAGGTCACACTGAGATCAAGTCTCAGCAGGACCCCCCCACACATCCCAAGACTGAAATGCTGTACCCACCCAAAAAAGCTGTACCTACCACTAGAACATTATGCAAGAGATGTCTATACAGTATGCCCCCAAAAAACCAGCTGTTCTGCAACTCTTTTGTTCATATTTTTACTGTATTTGAGAAGGGGGAAAATCCAGCTTTCAAAAATGGCCTTTCAAAATTTATATACAGGAAGAAATTTTACTGCAGCTACTCAAGAGCTAAACAAGCATCACACAGTAACCCAAATGGATGGGTTACATTTTTCTTTCACTAGCCAACACAGAAAATCCTATTTCAGATCACCCTGGCTGTTCAATCCTTCACTCTGCAGCAAATGAATAAGACTGGGTTTTAATCAATTTCTATTTGGACCTTATAGTTTCAGTCACACTGGGAAAATTTAATATAGAGCAAAACAGAGAAGTCAAGAGAAGCAACGACATCTCCAAAGAGTTATTTCCTCTCTGTCAACAGTACTAAGCTGCTGACCCTTCTAAATATGAAAGGCTGAATGAGGAGGGATAACAATTCCTGGTGAGGTGCTTTAAATAGAGGTCAAAGAAAACACAGACCTGACCAATCTAGAACGAAAAAGGTTGTTTGGCAGGTTTGGGTCCCCCAAGTTTGAAATCTAAGCTTGCACAGAATTTCTGCTCTCTCATTATACACAAAAATAACCATGGCACAAGAAAATCACTCAGGTTAGTGGAATGGTAAACGATGCAGAAAAACACAAATGCAGACAGGGGACACTGAGCACGTGTTGGACAATAGATGGGAGCTTAGAGAACTCAGCCCAGGCCCCTGCAACCCCTGAGAGATCTGCACACCCCTCAGGAACAGTTTATTGTTTATCACAGGTGTGTCTCTGCTGCCCAGCTCCTTTTACCTTCCTCCTTCCACACATCCCATGTCCTTTTTATCAGCTACATGATAAACTGGAGGGTGGTGGGTGTAATTCTCATTCCTGAATCCAAACAGAGCAGACATTTCTCTCCAGCACTGTTTGTCTTTGGAGAAAAGGCTGGTACAGTTAAAGGAATAAATCAGTAAGAATATTAACAGATGCTGGCATGGGTTTGCAAAGAGCAGAATAATGCAAAATTTCAAAGTGCTCCCATATTAATGCAGCTGGGTCAGACTGTGGAAACCCCACAGGTCATGGAGAATACCCTGAGGATAATGAAGAATGGGGGTTTCTTATGTTGCTTTTAAAAAACAATCCAAGTATTTTAGAGCCTTACCTGAAACATGTCTGTATCTTTATCATGAATGTATTCCACTATAACTGTCTGGCTTCTGGATAATGTGAACGAGATACTGTGGTGACCTTTTGAGCTGATTGCCTGGTGGATAAAACAAAGAAAAAGATATCTATTACACACAAAAATACTGTAATCAAATTCATTTTGCTACAGAAACACCTTTGCTATGATCAGGAAAAGCAGTGTATCAGAACATGTTATTACAAGGTTGGGTAAACACATACAACAGGATTTCTTTTGTTTGTTTTTAATGGAAAACCCCAAGCTGCACTTGTTTGTCTCTCGTTCAACTGTACCATTTTTAAGTTTAGACTCCAAACACCCTTTTTTCTCTGAAATGATATTCAATTCCTAACCCTTGTAGCAATTTGTATCCTAGCAAAGACTTGGAGTGGAGAGAGTTTTGGCTTGTTTGTTTTTGAAGTAAGTGAACAATAGAACTGATTTCCAGTTAAAAGCCAGGACTTCAGGTTAAGTAAATTTCTGGTTATATCATAAAGAGCTCAGCAATTTTATATAACTGGTGACAAAATCCAAACACTTTCAGTGTGGCTTTCCTCATTAAAGGGTACTTCCTACTACCTGTCAAAGTAGACGGATGTCTACAGATATGGACTTAGCATCAAAGATGAAAGAGGATTTCAGTATTTAAAAGAAGAGGACAGCTCCTGTTTTCTGCCTCATCTCACCAAGATTGAGGGGAACAAGCTGAGAAACCCAATCTATTGGCTAACAGGGAAATAGATGTAAATATAAGGGCCCATATAACCACACACAATTCTGGAAGGTAATGATTACTACTCAGAAAACTCTTTGCAGATACTTAAGCAATGACTTAATAGGTTAATTAAGGCTCTCTCCAGTTTTCAGTTAAGGGGATAATTTTCTCCAAGAGGTTCTCTCACTTGTTCCATTCCTTCCTTCTGCTTTTCATCTGAAGAATTCACAGATAGGCACGATTAAACTAAACAACTAAATATATTCTACTCATCAGCCTGCCATCTCACAAAACCCTAAATTACGCCAAAGCTCCATCAATTATTGAAAAAATCATTAAAAATCTTTCTGAATGCTGGAGGTATTAAAAATATCTATGTGCATACTAAAAGCCTACTAAGGGTTAGCAAGAGTATTTGACACAGAATTACTGAAAACACATAACAGAAGAATTGTTTCTGGCAAACCTCGTGCATTTACAACCAGACAATGCTTTTACAACGTGCATGAAAGCTCCAGCACCTGGTCTAGTGGAAAACGTCCTTGCCCAAGGCAGAGGGGTAGAACTGGATCATCTTTAAGGTCCCTTCCCACCAAACCATTCCATGATCAGAGCACTGTTCCCAGAACTGCTTTTCTGCAGTGAAGCTTTTAACAAATCTTGAAGACAAAGTCTAGGAATTGTAACAGCTGGAAAGTGATGCAAACACACTTGGTAATCAGCAACAGCCTGACTCTGGATTTCCCAGATTATTTACAGTGCTTTGTAGTAACCACTACAGTGGCACACAGTTATGGCACCAAGATGCAGTTTGGATTAAGTCACTGACACACTGTGACCTGCCAGGACCCTGAGCTGTGCTCTCTAAAGGTTTTCCTCTGTGCCTGTTTGACATCTAAAAATGATCTCAAACCCTGGTCAGGTCTCAGATGTTCCTAGGATATAAAAGAAATAAAGTGATAAACAGGAGACCCTTACACCTTAACTTTTACACTTAATATAGCAATGATCAGTTCACACTCATTCTCAGGTATCACCATTTCAAACACCAGAAAGCAATAGCTTTCATACACAAGATTTCACTCCTTTCCACAAAACTCTGTTGCAGCTGGAAGACAGCAGAGGACAGGCTGTAAATGAGATAATCCTGACTGCAGCTCCAGCCACCAGCAGCCAGGCTAAATTCCCAGGCAGGACATGCGCCCCAGGCTCAGACAAGATTCTGCATCACATGGAAGCTTTGGTGACACCCCAAGCTTCAAGTTTTAAGGTCTGATGGAAAAAACACAGAAGGAAACACAAGGACTTCCTGAATTACTGAGCAAGGTCGTGCCCTACACCTACAGAGCTCAGGGCTTAGATATATTAATAATACTGACCAGGGTCAGTGTGTGCTCTGAAATTCCAGAGTAGGACATAATCTTCTTTTTCCTGTGTGTGCTCCTTTCCCCTCCCAACTTTTCTTCCCCATCTACTTCCCCTCCTCTTTGTTTTCCATTATTTATATTCGGTTATTTTCAGTGAAGAAACACTACGTTTAATTTCCTGGAATTGTTTAATCATTTTTTGGAAATGATTACAAGAACGTTATGAGAAATGTTTCAACTTGTGTGCTTTCACAGCCTGCTCAGCACCAACACTTGCTCCAATTCAGACACTTTACAGGTATTTTAAGTGCTGGTCTGAAAGCAATTGGCCACTTCCAAGTCAGGAAAAAAAACCAAACAAACCAGTAACAAAGAAAAAAAGAAAAATAACAGTATTTTAGGAACTACACAAAACAGTAGAAGTTAAGACTCCTAATAAAACACTACTGCAAGTGGAATGCAGACACAGGCAAAATCATGAAGGATTTTGACTGCTTGAGGAAATATAGAACCACACTACTACAAGTCCCAAAAGAGTCTGGAGATTGATTGTACAAATCTGGCTTTTTTGCAAACAAAATAGTGAGTCTGCCTTTACACTGCTTTTAGCATTCAAATTTCCAGACTGTTTTTCCTGTCAGCAGGATCCCCTCCTCAAAACCCCTTGATGCTGTCACATAATTGCCCTGGTGTAGCAACTCAAGCCATGAGAAAAGCCCTGACTCACATAAGAATTACAGCAGCTTCACAAGTTCCAGCAGATAAATTCAGTTTCAAGCTGGACAACACCGTGTCCACCTTCCAGGCAGGAAAAAGGACAAGGAAGAACAAGAACCTGGCACTGAACTCTACCTCTGCCTCTTCACCTCCACTCCAAGACTGCCAAGATCTACCACAACAATACTGGGTATTTTCAAAGCTTTTTCTCAGAATCCACTAAGCTTTTGAGTGAGTGGAATTGTACAATAATTTTAGGTTTAAAACACCTTTAAGATCATCAAATCCAACCATAAATCCCAGGGTTGTGGTTTCACCTGAGTAGTCATAGAAGAGAAATTTTCCTTCAGGCACTTCCAGCATTTTGGGCTCCTTTACTCTTCACTTTGCGTGGTTTGTTCTTATTTTTCAGGTTCTTAAAAACTTAATGAAAATTATCAATTGAACAGGGGAAAAACCCACCCTGAATTATTTCCCAACAGATACAAATGCTGGAAAAATCTGGCTAACATCCACAGCCTGAGCCTACCAAGCCAATCCAAACCATGTGGCTCCAGCACATCCTACCTCTTGTCCAGTGGGAATGCTGGTGGGGAAACATGGGCTGGGTGAATTCAGCTGCCTACACAAGTGTATAAATGTTGGGTTTATACATTTCACTGTCTCGAGGTGCTGAGTTCAGGTAACAATACCCTCTGGAGGAAACAGAGAGCAAAGGGAAAATGAGCTCACAAAATCCCTGTGGAGGAATAGGGGAACAAGCAGCAGCAAGAGATTTTTCCAAGATAATTCCACTGCTGGTGACTACAGTGGGGCTGAGGGAGTTTTAGAAGTCCAAATGCCAAACAGAAGCAGTAAGGGAGCCCTGAGTGCCATATTCTATGTGGCACAAAGGGACAGATTTGCCTATCATTTTTCCAAGACAGAGCTCCTGTTTGCACAGCACTCCATCCATCCATCCATCCATCCATCCATCCATCCATCCATCCATCCATCCGAGGTTTCCCAGATGGAGGCTCCAAGCCTCACTGTATGTTGAGCCTGCTCTTAAGGTGAGCAGGAGGATTCCTCCCTATTGCTCCAGGCAAACCCCAGAGCTCCCCCCACTACCTCAAGATCTGTGTTCTGGTGATTTTGGATCAAAACTGCCCCATTTTAACAGAGACTGAAAGGAGAAGGCCCATGACCTCACAATAACATGGCCTGAGTAAAATGCTCCTTTTTTGAAATTTTATTTTTCATTTTTCAACTTTGCTAGTAGCTCAAGTTTCCAGTTATATCCTTCCTGCTGGCTGGAATTACACTTGGCCTTGGTTTTTCCCCTGCCTCCTTACACATACTTTTTCATTCTTGCTCCTTTCTCTCCGTTTTGAAAACAAAACCTCGTTCCAGCACTTTGCCCTCACAATCAAAGCAGCAGCTAAAGGCTATGACTTACAAATCTGTCAGGTCTCAGAGGAGCCCAGATCAAACAGAGATCAAACAGAGCCTGCTTTCCCAGCAGCAACACTGCAAGTCTGCCAGCCCCTGGAATATCTCAGTCCATCTGAATTCTCTGCTCTCCACTCACTGCCCTGGAAAGGTGGATGCTATCAGTTTTATCATCATTTCAAGAAGTGAGAAAACAGAATTCCCTCACCCCATGTAAAGTCACCTCGTAGATAAAGGGAATAAGAATACATAAGGTTTTTATTTGAAACCAGTGTTTCTTAGTGCTCTGCTTTTTCAGCAAAGATACAGAAAAAAAGGAGGGAACAAAACTAGAACTTAACAAGTCTTCAACAGATTATCCCCAAGATCAGAAATGGCTCTTTAGTCAGAATCTCCACCTTTTTCTCCTACACTGATTTACATGTGTGCTCAGATGTCCCCTGTCTTGGGTCATGTCCTGGTGTGCCAAGCAAACCCCTGCTCACTGACAGAGCTGCTCGTGCCCCTCAGTCACCTCCTGCCCAGAGTTCAGGAACAGGTCAGGAGCTCATGGCACGATTACATCAACTTAACGCTATTAAGTCAAACCTTCCATGTCAGGAGCGTGTCAATGAACTACAGAAGCAGATCTCAAAATTCTCAAAGCCTTTAGGCTGCTGCTTGCAAAGCTTGCAGGGAACAAGCCTAATCCACTTCTAGAAATAGAGATTTTATTGCTTCCTCCTGGCTTGCAAACCATGTTTCCAAGGAAAGAAAAAACAAATATCTGCATTTGGAAATTTAAAATTAACCATTCCCTTGTGCCAGGTGAGCTCCCAAACAATGGCAAGAGGGACTTAATGTTATTACAGTCACCAATTCTAGTGCACTACAGCAGAAATAAAAGCTAAAATCCATTAAGAAAGAGGCAGATGTCTCACAGGAAAGGCTGCTTCATCAGAATAGGAGTTTTAGTTTAGTTAATTAGGTTGGATTAGGACAATAAAATGATTTATGGGAACACTTTAGTTTTCTTTGTTGGTAGTCGAGCTGACCGACACCACAGTGACGTGTTTAAAATTAATGACAGCAGAGCCTTCATGAGTTAAATGCTTTCAGACTTGGCTGCCAGCCTTCCATTGCTTTTATAAAAAGAGAACACAAGAAACACTCAGGGATGTCAGACAAAAGATCTTGCAACTTAAAAGGAAGCTTTAGCTAGCAAGGAAGGAAGCCTTCAAAAGCAAAGAACACATCCCATTTCCACTGGATTTTTGGACAGACTGACTGCCAGAGCCAGCAGACTCTGAGTTATCATAAGAAAACGTAACAAAAGCTCGTGAGCATGAGCCACTGATATTTTACCCACATCAGAAAAGTATGTCCCACCACTTGGGAAGTTTCCCAGCAAATTAAGACAAATGCCAATTCATAGAACATTAGCTAAAGACTGTTTGCAATTCTACTGTCTCAAACCCAACAGTAATTGCCCAGAATTACTGCTTCTCCAACACAGCATTTCAATAAATTTAGACTGACCTCTGCCTATTGATACAGCTACTATATATATACTGTAATTCTCCTATAGCCTTCTGCAAAGAAAGACACATTATTATGGAAACCTTAAGGGCTTCATGTGCCTGTAGGAGAGGCTGAAATATCTGTATCAACCAGAACCACCAGTTCTTTTAACTCTGCATCTGCTTCCTGCACAGCTCCATACAAGCCCATTCTTCCAGAGTTTTCCCTTTCCTTATAAACATTGCAACTGCAACAACATCTATGCAGTCATTTTTGAAACACCAATGTTAACACCTTGTCTGTCTCTAATACTTCAGCTGCCAATATTCTCTTGACAACTAAATGAGTGTTAGGAAACGGCCAAAAAAGGACCAAGAGCCAGTAACTGCATGTAGGGAAGGAAATGTGCCACCATAAAGAAATTAAATTGTCACTTTGAAAAGACCTACGTGTGGCACTGCCTGCAATCCCTGTCACAATGAACGAGTTGAAGCATGCAAATAGCAGGTCACCCACCCCACTTCAATCGACTGAAAGCACATGCCCCCCCCCAAAAACTCCAGGCTCAGTGACTACACAGAAACAAAGTCAGCATGGTGTGGTTCACTATCCCTTCACGTTTTTATGGCTTTTGAAGCACTCCCAGGTTTGTTCCATGCACCCTTTCCTGCTGAGGTTGGAGGGGGCAGAAGGGACAGCACATTTGTCTGGAGCACACATCAAAGCCATCTGCTCCAAGTGCACACGTGGGGTTGTGTGCTGCCACTCGAGCACTTCACCATTTATCAACTCAACAGGCAGATGTTAAACCATCTTCTCCATTTGCTGAATCTGTGTTGTTTTAGACAACCAGCCAATACCACACAGAGCACCCTCTCTAGAGAGTCAGCATCAAACCATGCCATTCCCTCATTCCCTGGCTGGGTACTGCAGCAAGGAAGGAGGCAGAAAAGTATGAGTTTTCCTAGATAAGCCACTGTAAAGCTATGTCAGGGCTGATAAGACACTTGGCTATACTCCGCTTTTCAGAAGAATGGAGAGTAGGCTACTCCTCAAACAAAAGGCAGTATTCAAAACATCTTCAAAATGCACAGGGGATGTTGGTGAAATTGCACAGTCTGAACTTAGGGGTCCAAACCATCATTTCTGCAGCCACTGAGCAGACAAGAGTCCCCCCCCTCATTCCTAGGACTACTGACCAGCTCTGCAAGGCCAGTTGTTCCCCCCAGTAAGTAAAAGCAGCTCAAAGTAGACACCAGTTTATACCAACACACACCAACTTTATGACACAATAGCTCAAGAGTAGCGTTGTCAATCACCAACTTTTGGTGGCTGTGAACCAACACTTTACAGAACCAACCTATGAATCATTTTCCTCTCAATCTAACCTTTTCACTTTTCCAGCCCTTAAGATCTTTCTTCTCTCTTTACATTTTTTTCTGTACATATTCAGTAACATGATATTACAAAGATCTTTCATCCATCTTTGAAATTACCTGTGCTTTTCCTCCTTTGGTCAGTTTGCTGAATTTCCTGCCCCAGACAGACCAGAGACAGCTCAGAGGCATCACACAAAGCTGCAGCAGGGTCAGATACATCAACTCCCCAAAGCATACATCACCCTTCCCAAAACCCAGAATGCTCCTCTGGACACATCAGTGCCTGCACATTGCTGTGACACTTTCTAGCACAGCTGCTGGGAATCCTGTGCTGAGGACACATTTCACCTGCTTGGGAGCCTCAGAAGACATTTCTGTTTATCACTGTCCTATATGCAGTTTCATCTGTTTGATAGGAGACCTTAAGTGTTGTTATATCAGACTGTCACGTGCATATTTTTGGAAGTTTTGCATTTTTTTATATTTGCAGTCAATAATAATTTATCCTTACTTTAAAAAAGTCATGCTACTTTTTATTTACTCCAGCAGGGATTCTCTTTTCATTGCCTGAAATGATCACTACAGACCCTATGGGGATTCCCCCACTGTATTACAGGTTAGATTTCCATATTCTTCTCAATACAGATTACAGTCAAATTATTAAGGTAATTTTTTGGACACCAGCGAGACCTTCCCTCATGTGTGACTTTCTGGAAAAGCAAAACTCCTGACCCCAAAACTCCCGGCATTAATTTCCTAAGAGTAGGATTTCTCTAGGAAGACTACAAGCCTATAGATTTAAACACGAGGGCATCAACATGATTTTGTCACTGCAGCTGGATCACATCCCCAAAACTCTTGACACACCCACAAAAATATCAGTAATTAGAGAAGCATGCAACAGTGTTTGTAACTGAACATTCTGGTGCCAACAATCTACAATTCATGTATACACATCAGGAACAAAAGCAGCAGATGCCTGGCTACACTCACTTATTTGGGTATGCCAAGCACACAAAATAGCCACAAATTAGAATCCTTAACTAAAAGCCAGACAAAAAAAAATATATAGTGATAAAGTCCCCTCAAGGGCTTCTATCAATACACAGCCTGAAAGATTTGTACACTGGGCTCATCAGCAGTGAATGCTCCTGTGAATCAAAGCACCCCTGAGCACCAAGCTGTGCCTGCCTGCCAAAGGAGAGCGCATAATAACACCAGGAGAAGCTGCAGATCATTCCAGGCTCCCAGAAACCATAAACTGCATCTCACACAAGTCAGTTTTACATTAAGACAGCCAAAGACTCTCCAGACAGCTACCTTAACAGACCTGTTAAGCAGCTGCACAAAGCTCTCTCAAGAGAGGGAAAAAAGCAAATTTTTCTTGCCAAAAAGCCACTCAGTGCTTCTAGGAAGCAGTTACATTTTACAGAGCCCATCAAGGGACAGAGGCTGCTTTCTAGAAATCACACCATGGAATAATGTCCTGATAGAAGGCACTCTGGCAGAACAAACCCAAAAGCAATCAGGTTCTTTTTCACTGGTCTGGGATTGCTACAGGAACTGCAACGAGTCATTGCAGCCTGGACTTTGTGGCAATTTCCTCTGCAGAGACTTTCAATAATAAAAAAATACCCTGTACAATAGTTCAACTGGTGCTTGAACCAAGTTGGGCAAACTTGACAGTAGCTCCTGGCAAAAGTATGCTAAGCCCAGCTTTCAGTGTCCTCACTGCAAGGGATGTCTGGGGGCAGAAGGCACACGACAGGTAAATCTGTAGGATCTGTCTCCTGCAGGGATGAAAGGGATGATCTGACCTCTCAGTTATTAACACAAGTTAATAGCCCACATCTTGCATGTGGAAAAATATCCCTTTGGGTTTCTTTAGCCCTGCAAGTGCACAGTGAATACAGTATTTAGTTTTCATTTATACACATCACCAAGCATCTTCCTGAGCAAAGTTCAGAGCTTACTCACACTCCTTACACACAACTTAGTGTATTTAAAAACTCACACACACTCTGAACTGTGTTTAACTGAGCGACTTAAGTGACTTAAGTCAACAACATAATACATTGAACAGCAGTCAGGATTAAATCCTGATTTACGTGCTGCACGGGAATTGAAAAATCAAGTTGTTAGCAAGTGAAAGCAAGGAGCTTTCCTCTCCACATGTGCAGTTGCCAAGCTAATTTCAAAACATAAGTGACTGTAAACTCCTCTGGTGCTGCCTCTGAATCTGTGCAAAACTGAAAACAAGGCTGGCCTCGATTCCCAAACCTTCCAAAATTATCCAAGGGAGAAAAAAAAAAAAGACCATCTCTGCAGGCAGGAGGTGTCAGGCTCGGGGAGGATGTGGGACCAGTAGTGCCTCTCCACCTGGCAAATGGAGAAAGACAGGGAGAAAGCAAATCCCATTCTCAGTCACTCACCAGAACTACAACGAAGTGCTTACGACCAAATTTAGCACTCATTTATCCCAGAAGGTTTTATCCCTGAGTGTTACTCCAGAACTTTTAGTGTCCAAGATACCAGCCAGCTTCACAACACACAAGCAACACCAGTACAGGGAGGTTCGGCTGAAAGCCACACATTTAACTTCAGCATCTTCGTGTATTTCCTAAACTTCAGTGTGGAATAAGGGATTGGGAAAAAAATCAGTATCGACAGCACACTACTGAGCAAAGCAAGCACAAAAGAACTGGCTGAGAGCACTTGAGCCAAAATACAGGTCACGTCTGCCACTGCACAGCTCTGGTATCAGAGTGGAGCCAAAGAGAACTTTTACAGGAGAGTCCAACACAAACAGACACAGCTGTAAATGTGCCACATCCTCACCCCCATGCCCAGAGCTCTGCCCCATCGTTTATAAAACCATGGGATTATTTAGCTACATTTCAAACCCCAGGGTGTGAAAGGGCGAGCACAGGGCAATTAAGAGCCAGGAAAATTCAAATCTGTAGCTCTGACAGAGCAGCCCCATCTGCTTGGCTCCCATCAGATAAAGACCACCACAGCCCATTACTATTCTGAGCTGGTAGCAAAATCCCTCCCTTTACAGCTTTGGAATGGAATAAATTTAGCTTACTCTAGATTGTACTGAAGGATATTCTGCAGCCCAATTCCCAGTGTTCAGAGAAAGTAATTAGAGGATTAGTCGCCTCTATTGCTCTCCATTCCTGTTATTTTCATTGTGTTCTCAAATTCGAATCTTCTGTCGTTTTTCAGGAAGATTGATACAGACAGAGGAGAGGAAGGGAAATTTATTTCCCTAAAATTTAAAATCTATCATGCCAGCTAAAAAATTCAAGCCACCAAGATTCGTTTTAAAATTTATGATCCTGGAATTTGGGTTTAGCAGGCTGTACTAGATGCATCCACATCAGGAAATTACCACTTATCTTTTCTGCAGTTTATTAAAATTTAAAGCAAGCTTTACAGGCAACTTGCTTTCTATTCATACGTAATGTCAGATAAGAGAAGAGCTCATCAGAAGCTCTGCACTTCACACAACATGATTTTACCACAGATATGACCTGCTTTGCCCCTCTCCAAAACTGTCTCAGACAGAAGCTAGGCACAACTCCATCCCATATTAACACTTTTTTTTCCAGTGTACCTTTAGTAACAAGACCCAAATTATCTGAAAACATACACACGGAGAAAAATAATAATATTTAAAATTATATTTTTATATTTTTATTTTAAAATAAAGAGGCAGAGCACAAGACTAGAGTTGCAAAATTATGGGATATGTCACAATTCCTATGAAAAATATAATTTTCCCAGTGGTAGGTGGGATTTGGGGCTTTACACTGAATGAAACAAACACTGAGCAACTGTCTTAAATAATGACACAATGCACTTAGCAGGCCCACAGTGTAAATAAGGCACAGTTTTAATTAGGGTTATAGAATATCCAGTGCTTCCTAGGATAAAGCAGCCCACACTTCTGTAGAGAACAGGTTTATGAAATCACATACAGCAAAAAAGCACTTCAAGGACCTTTTTTTTCCCCCACAGCATGCCTGGGTTGAAGTTCTTTACATAAAAATTAATTGTATTTCCCAGTATTAACTGCTTTAAAGCATGGTTTTAATTTGGTGTCTTAAACTACTTGATTTTTTAAGTCAGTTGTTTAAGTTAGGTTTAAACAAGGAGGAAAATCTTTGCTGCATTGATTCTTCTCCTGACAGAGCTCTGAATCCCAATCTCCTGACAGTTAAGGGTATTTAGCACACAGCACAAAATAAAGGCTGCCCAAAATAAAGATGATAAATGTGTTCAATATTATTGCTTCATTTAAGAAAAAAATCATGAATTTACACCCATGTTTCTGAGAGCTTTGAGAGCAGTATTTGACATGACTCAAACCACTTCCCTACCCACAATTTTACAGGTTTACTGAGAGCAGGACTTGCAACAGCCATTACACATTTCACACACACTCGAGAGATCACTGCTAACTCACTCATCGCTTTCATGCTGGAGATAATAAAAAAGTTTCCCTTCTGCAACCCTCTGCCAAAAACCTCATTTTGACTTTCCAGAGAGCTGCCCCATAAATCCAAAATCATCTCCATCATTTCCATCATTTCCCTTTCCTCTGCACCAACCTTCATCTCCAGACTTACCTGCCCTTTGCGTTCTCATGACTAAATAACTAACAACGGTTGTTACATGATTTGGAAAATGTTATATACATATATATAAAATTAAAAGCACTGGAATCCCATGCTTTGGGTGCAGTGTTAGTCACATTCCTGTGCACTTCTGGAATACTTGGATGGTATCCAGAGGAAGCCCCAAGACACCAGGGAACTGGCAGTGAAGGCAGCTGTGGGTGAGTGAATTAAGAAGCGCTGGAGTCTCCTTGGGGCAAACTGCCTACAAGTAAATTATCAAATCATCTAATGCAGGCTGTAGAAAAACCCATGAGTAGTCTTTTTTTTTCTTTTAAATAAACAGTGGCTGTGAAGATCGAATTGCAAGAACTCTGCCACCACTCTGCTGAGCTAAGAAAGCAATTTAAGAATAGTAACCGTGGGAATCTGCACTGAAATCAATTGATTCTTTCACAAGGTATGAACTGTAAGGCTACAAAACCCAGCAGGAAGCCTAATTAAAGACAACAGATGAAAATGGCAATCCAGATCAAATGCCAGATTAAAAAAATAATAATTAAAAGCTTACATATTTTTAGAGCAAATATAATAAATGGAAATCCAAAAAGATAATCTCTTCAAAGTCAATATAAATGAAGAGTACACTAAAATTCACATTTAATATAATTGCAACTGAAAAAAAAAACATTTTTCTAACAACCACCCAGCAAGTTGGTACAGATTCACTGATCCTTAAAAACAAGAACTTAATAGCACAGCAATGCTGAAGAAATGCAGACCAGAGAGTGCAGTGCCAACACAAATATTCCTTTTATATACAAATTGTACACAAATAGTTGGCTTTACTTAAAGAATTCCTTTCAGAAAACTGCAGCAGAACCTCTCTTGGGTTCTATAAATATTGAAGGGAAGGTTGGAGTGTCTCAAAAACTGAATGCACTCCCCACCTGCAGCATTGACTTCCAACTACTTCTGTCTCAGTGTATCTTGTCCTATCAAAACTTTCATTTTTGCATTGACCCTCCAATGTTTTATTAAATCTCAGCGATAACGACATGTATTCTTTAACAAGCAAGGTAATATGGAGAAAATACTTCACACCTAAAAGGTGTTTTATTCCACTACATTAACCCATCTTGCTCTCTCAACCTCTACTGTTATTATTAATACAGCCATTATGTGTAATAGGTAATTCAGAACACCTTTTATCACAGCATCTCGTTTTGACCTTTTCATTTCTGTACATGGCAACTGATGTAAAATTATTTCCACTCAGGAGATTTGCCCTCTGACTGTTAAGTCAGGTCAAGAAGTGTGGATAACAGGGATTTAAAACGATGGCACGGAAGCCATAAACCAGAATTTGTGGTTGATTACAAACTACATTTTACACTTTATACAGTATCCTTCCAAATTTACAATTCCCCAGACAAAATCTCAACTGGAGTTTGAGGCCTGTTGGTGTAGGATTCTGTTGTTGAGCCCCTGTAAGAGTAGCAAATAATCCCTTAAATCTCACATCTGCTTTGCCTAATGAAGAGCAGGAACAAAAGGCCCCAGGAGCTGCCAGGGTTTCCCTGCATCCCCCCCAAGGCTCAGGGCTCTCAGCCCCTGCCCTGATGTCTCTGCAGCCAGAGCTGGAGCTACAAATCACATATGGGCTGTAAAGATGGGATCTTCCTTTAATCTTCCCACACTAATTCTTCCCAGGTTTGTTTTACCCCCACATTATGTACACAGACTTTCACTACAAGCATCATTTTCTACACCTAAAAAAAAAAGAAAAAAAAATAAAAAAGCTCCATTTTGGCATTTGCTCACAAACAGCCCTGATTTGTTTTTCCAAAAGCTATCACCCTCCCATTCCACACACTGCACACACTGACTACTGTAACACACAGGAACATTTTCCATCATTTTCCAAACCCTGCAGTTACTGGGATACAACTCACCTCACCTCCACCCAGACCCTAAAGACAACAGTGAACACCTGCTTCAGAATAACCAAATATTTTGTGCACTTAATATTTTCTCCAAAAGAGCACAAGGAAATTATAATTTAGATTTTTAAAGAGAATTACTTAATCAGGTTAAATTTTCCCAATACCAGCTATTTCCCAAAGCCATCCTGTTGTCCCACATAATGGTTCAAATGTGTCACATTGGGCTAAAATACGTCAACCTGCTTCATGCTAATTTGACTTCATCAATGAAGTGCAAAATATACTGTATTAGAAACAAACCAGATTTCTTCAAAGAAATCAGTTTTCATACAGCAGCACGTCAAAATTCCCAGGCAGTTGCTGAAGTTCAGAATCAAATTGGTGAGGCATTTTCTGCCATGGTTCCTTGGGTAGTTGTGGGGAGTAACTTGTGGAATAGCTCATTTAAGCTGCCAGTTTTCATTTGCTGCTATACCAGGCAGAGTCTCTCCATTCCCTCCTTCAAATCACTTTTGCTACTCCTGTTTGAATGGTCCCCAGTATTTCAGAATCCTCCTGAACACTTGACAGCAGATCTGTATTGGATAACACAGACTGTTCAATTCCACAATGCCCTGCTCAGCCCAGTCCAGAAATCCATTACATTTTTAGCAATTGGAGACAACTCTCATTTCCAAGGCACAGCCCCTGTTGCAATAGCTTCAGGACCTACTGAAATCCTCCAAATATTTCACTTTGCTAGTATAGTGGTTATAGTTAATTATAACTAATGTGGTTTTTTTTAAAAAAACCATACCATCAAGCCATCTGGACAACTCCACGCAGCTGTTTTGCTCTCTTTACCCTTCTGACACTTGAACTGCTACCAGTTTTGTCAAATGAAATTTATGGGGTTTGTTATTTGGGGTTTTCTTTGTTGTTTTTCAAAGGTTTTCTTTCATGTAATGTATTTAATGCTGGAAAATTGCTTACTACTATGGAATCCCATTAGTAACCAGCTCAGGACTTTCAATTTCACAAATAATTTACCAGGATTTAAATTAATTAATAGCCAGCTGATAACAGTGAAGATAATATCACCTAAAGCTCCTTTCCATTTCCCTCTTTTTGACTTTTCCTTCCAGTGTTCAGTGGTGCTGTATTCCCATCCTGCACAGGGATCTGGTCCCTCATTATCCCTCTCCAGCTCTTAGCAGACCATTAAAGCTCTTCAGGAATTCCCCACTGCTCTCACTCCAGCAATCAATTACCAAGCCAGCAGGTGCTCTCTCCCTCTCTCTTTAGCCACTTAGGATCCTTGGGAACACACTCATTTAGAAAATGGCATTTCTAGGAAGTCCTCAATAAACCAGGACTCCCCTTCTAACCCTGCAGTGAACAGCCACCTGCTGTTCTGCTGTTATCCCCAAATACAGGGGGAAATCCTGTGCAGAGGGATGAAAAGGCAGCAGGGAGGTGCTGTGCAAGCTTTGCCATGCCCACCTGCCTTTGGGAAAGGCACAGGCTCTCTCCTGCTCCCAGCAAACCCAGAGAATGCCTCATTACAGAAAAGGGATCCAAATTATCCCAAATGGATGAGGAACTGATCCCTCCCTCAAGAACATGATAAAGAGTTTAGAATCCCTCATTCCTCTTTACTGCCTCCTCATACGCTTTCTCAAATTGTCTTTTATTACACCAACACCTCGTTTACACTCAGCAAGTCACAGAAATGTCAGATTCCTCACAGTATTATGTAGGCAAGCAAGGAATTCTCGGGACTAGAAGCTGCTAAATGAGTTTCTCCCATTTGCTGCTTACCACAGTCGCCACAGACTGCTCCCTTGGGTACTCCACCTTGTCGTCCACCCCAGAGACAAATCCCACCTGCAGAAGGTTGGGGTCATCCTTCATATTATCCATCTTCCTCTGAAATGCAACAAAATAATGCACAACACCAGAGCATTTAATTCTCACTGGGTCTTGGTACATTCTTTCCCCCCCCTCTCTCCTTGCTGAAACCATCTGAGTAAGCCAGGATTTGCATCCTGCCAAATCTATATATTGACATGTTCTCTTTTAAGTAAAATATTTTGAATAGACCTCTCCACATTACCACAATTTCTAAAAATAAATATTGCACAACAGCTAAAGCTCACTTTCCAGGCACAGAGCACTGTGAATTGCAGGTAGATACTTATGTACATTTTTTTTCAAAATATTACAGACATTCCCTTAACAAGGAGTTAGAAATGCATGAATAAACTATTCACTTCCCCTGACTTGCACTCAATACTTAAATGCTGGCAAAGATATCACTACAAAAAAAGAACTATGTTCTTCTAAAACACATAAGCTATAAAAAGGAAGAGCATTTACTTGTGTTAAAAAATTATTTAAAGGGTCTTGAAACAACAGGTGTACAACAGAGAATTTTCTGCAGTGGAAAGTTTAAACATAAGACAGTTTTTGAGTCTGTAACCAAATGTATCCTCATTACAGCTTTGTGCTGCCACTCAAGCCTCAGCTTTGATAGCTAAAATTGTCAAATTAAAGGATGTTTAAGTGTTAGGAAAAGATAAAGCACTACCTGAAGAAGGAAATGTTACTATGCAGTGTAACTAACAGTCTGGAGGGTCATAAGTACTTACCCTTAGGGTTGGATCAGCAAACCTAGAACTTGAGGAAAGCCTGCTTAAACACACACTAGTCCATCACAAAATTGAGGCTGCAAGAGTGAGAGCATTCCATGCCTGTCCAACTGCGTTAAGCAGTGTTAGAAGCAGAGCAGTTTAAAGCCATTTTGGGGCTGGAGGTGGCCCTGTCTCTGGCTGATAGCAGAGCTGTCCATACCTCTGGCCACATCACTATCAAACCAGTGAGTTCCAGTGGAATGTCCATACCTCTGCCACATCACTATCAAACCAGTGAGTTCCAGTAATGCCAGGGCTCTCTGAACTCTCACAGACCCTCCTGTTACTACAACAGCAGCAAGGAAAAAAACCAACCAAAACAAACTCCTGGTTAAATGTTCCATCAGCAGGGATGAAACACTACACACACAAAGAGAAAATAATAATTTGTTGTGTCTGTTGAAGCCTGAACCTCACCGTGCCGGGACAGAGGAGCTGCTGTAATGAAGCCCCTTGGGAGTACAGAGAGAGATAATTGCAGCTTTGTCTCACTGCACCTCCACCTGAATAACTCCTGTTAGGAAGTTCAAACACCATTCCATAAATTAACTCAAGATTTTTATTTTTATGGAAAAAACAAATAAAAAAACCCACACGGCACTTATGGGGAAGGCGTTCAGGAAAGAACAATGTGCTGGAGTTGTAAGAACAAAAGGCAGACATTCCTCCTGGAGAGAAAAAAAAAAAAAGCTGAGTTGTGACTAGGAGGCTTCTCCCATACAAACACTCCAGGAGAAATGAGTTGAAATTCTGGCCTGACCTGGAAAGATTCATTTTATTTGTGACACCAGGAGATGACACATCATTGTTGTGCCACCAGACACAAAGATCCATGATTGACACTTTCTGCTCAGACTGGCTTCCAAGGAAAATAATAATAGTTTTGAGGAAAGGAGAGCTATGAAAGAACAGCATGTATCCTACATTTTTCCCTTCAGCAGCAAAAGGCCTCAGTACCAAGGAAAACATCAAGACAGCGGAAGAATTTGAAGTGTAACGTGTAATTTTTTAGTGCTTGTCTCTGTGCAGCTCACTTAGCAAAGCAGGGAAAGTACCGATTTTCAGTAAAGCTGAACGAGGTGATCTAGTGTAACTAATACTCTAATTACAGAATCATGCCTCTTCAGCCAGGATTCCCCTTCACAGAAACGTCAACAAACAGCAATGCAACAAAATCCTATCATCTTCTGCTTTACAAAGTTAAGATCTGTTTATTCATGAAAATTCAAACCTAGGAGTCAGTGAAGATTCTAGGATTTAAGCCAGAACCATCAGGGCTCTGAACTACTTTCATAAACACAGCTATTCAAAACAAATGATGAAGGGATCAATTTGTAGTTCTGTATTTTTAGATTATTAAAAATCTTTTCTGGATCTCATGATATATGGAGTATCCTGTCAACCCATCCCCTCCATTCTGTCACTGCACTGCTATAATCTGTGTTCAGAGACCAGCACAGAAACTTGCTATGGCAAAAACAAGGCTCTCATTTTGCCAGCTCCAGAGAAAAGAAATAAAAATAAAAATATTACCAACAGGGAGGGCCAGACCAACACAGCGCAAGTGTGACTGTTACGAATGAAAACTGGGACACATCAAATCTCACAATTCCTGAGCACACCAGACTATTTTTACTTTATGTGTATTCCAGTAGGAACAAGGCTCTACACCAGTAGTGAGTGCTAAGCACAGCATATACATGTTTTATATATTAAATGCAAAATGAGAAGGAAAATTCTCTTTTAAAGCCCCATGAGTACAGTTTTAACATTTTTCTTTCCAAAAAGAAAATGTTCAGCAATGTTTACCTAAAAAGCTCAAAGGCATCTCCCTGATAGGCCAAGGAGAAAAAGCAAAAACCAACGTCTGCACTCCTGGTGTCCCTCACTTCCCAGGGACAAGAGAGCAAAGGAGAGCAGCAGCACAGGACAGGCCAGTGGCAGGAAAGAGGAGGTTTGATGGGAAGGAAAACAGCAGGACTTTAACCCAGGCTTACAAACCAATTAATTAAATCAATTTCTTCTTTACACTCTGTATTATGTCTGCATTCTTAAGATGCACAGGAGGTGATGCACAAGGGGAAGAAGACAAAGCACAAGCTTCTGTATTAGCTGATTTCCACATTAAATGTCAGCCTCTCATAAAAAGTTCAAACTGTACATCCTTCCACAACTATATCACAGCCAGATTCTGTATGTCAATTATCAAAGAGTTCAATTCAACCCCTTGAGCCCCAGTTTCTGATGCTTTAAAATCCTGGTCAAGTTGGAATTAAGTCCCAGCCCAACGATTTTGCAGCAAGAACACCACATCAGAGAGCAAGTCTCACTGTTTACACAGAGAACCAACCTATCTGCCACTTGACAAGGAGAAACAACCTGCCTCAGACAGGTATTAATCTCAGTTTCTGCCAAAAGTGCTTTAATATAACCACAGTCACTACTTCCAAGGCATGGTGTTTTCCCCCAGTGTAGAGCAAAACATACTCTTGGTATTAGAAACTATTAATAGAGAACTAGTACAGCAAGGCACAATCAGAAATTAGATTAATACAGTACTGATGATGCCAAAACTTTCAGCACATTCTTGGCTTTTCTACTTTGCATGCAATTTCTTGCTGTTGAAAAAGTTATCTCAATTCCAAAGGTGAATCTTATTCCACTTCAAGTCTCTACGAAGCTGCATGAAAAAGCATTCAATCCTCATCATCCTGGCTACAGTTAGCAGGCACTAAATAAATACATTTAAAAGCAGTGAAGGCTTCATGAGGAAAGAATTGTAATTGTAAATGACATTTCCCCTTGCAATAGTTTGTATGTCTTCTTTAACACTGCTCATCTATTTCAGTAATAAGAGGAGCATGGTATCTAGATTAATGCTTAAACAAAAAAAAAAAAAAAAACCAAACAAAAACAACCAAAAAATTAAAGAAAGCACATAAACAGCAAATCATCATAGCAAATAAATGTACAAGCTTTTACCAGTCTGGAGACTGTGAGTACATAATATTTGAATGAGGAGGATATCTGCTTTAAAGAAATTGTATTTTTTATCTTCACTGTTCTTCAAATACACGTTAATACACAACAAAGAAAAAAAAAATGTATGTAAGTGATAAAGAAGAGACATCATGTTCCTGTAACAAGTGTCCTAAGTGCTCTCTCCTTCCTGTTAATCAAGCCTGAGAAACACAAGACTGAGATAATCCTGGAACACTGGACAGGCTGATTAGATACACAGATCATATCTGTGATTTATGAACTTCTACTGGTGCTAACAACACAGCCCACAAGCAGGCAAGTGAAAGCTGGGAAAGTACTGCTAAAAGACAGCCTATGCACCATTTATGCACAATTAACAAATGATTCTGGAGATGACATTTCCTTGAAGACAACTTCCTTGACTTCAAAACAAAGAGTCCCCGAGTCTTGGCAGGAGCTCAGAAAATGACTCTGCAGACACTCAAGGTTTTGGCAGCAAAATGACTGAAGGACAATGGACTACACGAGGCTCCCAAGTTGTCAAACATCCCATGTACACAAACTGACTACAGTTCCTCCAGGAGTGACCTTCAGCCTGGGCTGTATCAGCAGCTAAGATACCAAAATTGGTATGTGCTGGCCACATCTGAGTCACTGGAGCCTTGGCCAACTCCACGTGCTCCAAAGCAGCACGTGCTGAGCCAGCCCTGAGCCCCCAGGACCCTGCAGAGCCCAAAGCCCTCAGCATCTTCCCACACAGAGCAAATGGTCCAGCACAGGCTCCAGGCTCAGCCTCTCTGAGCCTGGCACTGCTTTCTCCACAAGCAACTGGCACCACAGCAGGGACTGTGTCCACTGCTGTACCTTGAGCTTTGTTGTGGGGTTTTACCTAATGCAAAGTGCCTCGTTCAGAACAGATCTAGGCAGGGCTGTTACCCTTGAGCTGGGAGCAAGACTCTGGTTATCAGAAATAACCCAATTCACATTATTGCTCCAGCACCAATGCTGCAGCCAAGCATTACCTGGTAAACACTGGAACAGGATGGATTACTGCTCCAGGGAAACTCTAACATCCACTTGTTGAGGCAACTATCACCTCTCAGCATTTGCAAGCCCCAATCCAACCAGAGGCAGAAGTATCAGTTGTTAAATTTCAAAAATCTTCTTTTCACAGATGCGTTTGAAGCCATCAAAGCCTTTGACTGAGGAAGGTGCCTCCATACTCCTGTTTCAATGTGGTTTAGTGTTTTTAAGGCTAAGTGAGGTAACTCACTGCCACCAAGTAAAAATCAATTACTAACTCAGCCTGGAAAAGTGCATTTGTAGTGCCACACTGTATGGTGTTGTTCTCCTTTATCATGCTGTATATCTGTTATGCACATATAGATTATTTGCCATTAAGGTTAAATTTTAATCAGAGGATTTCTAGACGGAATTTCTCAGCAGTCAAAGAAAAATCAGAACCCTACCTCTACATTGAGCAAGTACATCTTCATCTGGAGATGAAAAAAAGGTTCCTCAAAAAGAGCCTTGTTTTTATATGCACCACATAATGGCACATTGATACTTTCAACCCCAGCAGCATTTGCTACTACAGTGCAAAGATACCAAGAGACAACATTAAATAACCAAGGTATTTTTAACCAAGGAAAGAAATGAGAGTCAGAGTTAGTTTCCAGTAACAGGCAAGGTCATAACACAGGGATATTTTCAGACAAGCAGCATGGGCTGTCTCTTGAACAAAATTGCAAACATTTTGTTTTGACTTCTTCAGTTTATTTATTATGCTCAAGTAGCAACAGAGTCAATTTTTGTGACATAACACCAAACAAAGATTTGAGAAAGCTCTGAGGAGGAGGAGGAGGGATGAGTTAGGGAGAACACTTGATGTGCTTTTACAAGTTTTGCAATTCAGCTTTCCAAGGCCAGCTTTTCTTTGGGAACAAACTGGGAGCAGCTGCCCATGCTGAAGCAAGGTCAGCTTTGTCCCTCCCTGCCTCCCACCTGGACCACCAAGGCACTGCCTCATTCCTGACCTTCAGCACTGGAAGATTCTTTGGTGGGCTGAAGAAGAGACAGAGATGTGGAAAACCAAATGCTAATGTAGAGAAAAGAGGCAGGAGGAAAAACTTCTGCATGTTTTACTTTGTAGCCTATTGTCCTAAGTTTATAATAGTAAATGCCATTATGGGAAAGCTACGAGCCAAAGTAACCCACAAAGCCTCCCAAAATTTCTTTCAGGCCCAGGCCCCCTTCCAACTTTTGTGCATTTGGTCTCTCTGTCCTATTCAACATTCCCTCCAATCCTTTGTAGAAAATTCAAAACTAGTAAGGCCTGTATAGAAAAAGCCCAGTGCCTCAAAGGGGCAAACTACAGAAATCAGCCCATGACACTGAAGGGTTTTTTGATCATTCACACGATTTTATTTGCATTTATGCAGTACAAGATTTTTGCTTTAATAAGACTCACAAACTCTCCAAAAACCTCGAGCACAAAAAAGCACCTCCCCCTTACCTTCTCTGAACCATATGATCTCTTTAATTACCTCTTCTGGAATTCTGTGCTTCAGCAATAGCACTGTTAGGAAGAGCCCTGTCTGGGGAAGGGAACTGAAGCTGTGATCCTCAGAGGCTGTAGCTCACTACCCAAAGAGCAGCTTCCACAGAATTCCCCAAAGAGCTGGAGAACAAACAAGCTGCTACAGGTTCAGAAATTCCCTGGTCATCCAGGGTGTAAATGTGAATGTTCTGGTCCCAAAAAGTCCTCATTTTCAGAGGTAGCCTGATACTACAAAACAAAGCATCTCTTCAGTTGAACTTCTCTGGGATTTGAGGTTAGCAATAAAACCCAGAAATTTGCATTGCTGTAGTGCAAGTATAAAACGTGGTTTCTCTCACCAGGGAAGTTCCACACTCTTTTCAGATTCCCCTGCTCAAGAACACCCTTAACCAATGCTGCAGAGAATTGTTTCAGACACAAGAGTTATTATCCAAGCTGCAAACTGGGAATACTTTGTCATCTAAGCTTTCCATCAGTTGTGAAGTCTGAGAGGAGAAACAAAATTGTGCAGCTACAGGCCCTGGAACCAGAGTTTCTTTGGCCACATGAGCTTCATGAAAGAAAACTAAATGCACAGAAATCAAACCTGTACTTGCTTCCCTTTTTCTTATCCTGGGTTAGGGCAAAAGAGAAAGAAAAGCGTCTTAAACTTAAAAAACAGGAGAGGTTCCCAGGCAAATCTCTGGGACCACAAAAGTAGTACTTGTTCTCAACAAGCAAGGCTGAGAGTGCAGCTGAGACAGATCACTGCTCACTGTCCTTGTTCTCAGGCCACAGTCCCCAGAGCAGGAGTTCCCAGGAAGTCCTGAGCTCGGTGCACCAAGTCCAGAGCTGTTCAGGTGGTCAGGGAGTGATAGCCCTCCCTGTTTGCTGGTATCAAAAAGCAGAGAAGAAGGCATCCATCATCCCCTGGCTGTTGTGAACTCTGTGGAACTCAGAGCTGGGGGAAGACAGAGCACTGAACAGAGCAAGCTGGCAGTGCTGGGCCTTTAATGAGCTTCCTCAAGTCAGAGCGATAGGCATCTGCTGCTACTGAAATTAGAAGGCCAAAGTATAGATTACCACCAGCATTATCTCACAGCAGGCATCTGCAGAGTCCAGAATTTCCTGAAGAACTGGCAGAATCACTGTGGACAAGAGACATGCAGAATTTCAAGGCAAGTCTGTACAGAACACCCTCAGCCTGACACACAGGTCACCTAAGTACAAGCTCTGATGTAGGTCCAGTGGCTGGACTTGTTTGTTTTGGAAGGACACCTCAAGGACAATCAAAAAAAGAAGATAATGATCTTGTAGAAGCAAAGCCACAGTGCTAAAGAATTCTGAATTGCTTTATGACTGCCTGAGAATTTCTGCATGCAGAGCTGAAGAGCTTGGAGCATCCAACCAATGAAGCATCACCACAAGCACTTTGCTGGGGATGCATCCCTTCAAAAGAGATTATCAGGATAAAGTACTCTGTTTTTTCCTAAAATATTTGTGAGGTCTTTGGTGTTGAATAGGAGCAAACCAGCAGGATCTCAAAACAAAGTAAATCTACATCTAAAAGAAAGCATAAACATGTCTCAGACAAGAGAGCTACAGAGTGGAAAGAGGAATCTTTGAATGTCACAAGAAAGTCACCCCTCTTAGTTCTTTTCTTGGCAAACAGATAACATTACTCATTTTACAGATGGAGTCATAAGAGACTCCCAAAAAGAGAAATATTTAGATTTTGTTCTTTCCATCAACAAAATCTCTAAGCACTCTGGAAAACAAGTACTTTCCAATTTGTAAAACGGGAGTAGCAGCTGTTTGTTTCTTTGAAAAGTTACTGTTGGCCCGTGATGCTTCAATTGCTTTCTGTGTTTTCAAAATAATTGCCCTTCTCAACAAAGCTTTGGAGCAGAGAAGTCTCATCTCCTCTTTGATGCAGTTCCAACTCCCCTGTTCCAGGAGAGCAATTCCATACTCTCTGACAGTACACACTACCTGACTTTTCCAAAACACAATGTTCCATCCATTTCAGACAATTTCATTTGGACGTTAGTTTGAGATAACAGGAAAAGCATTTACATCATCAGCTGCCATGTTCCCCCGTCATGGCATTTTCGTTTGAGCATGAAACAACCTAGAAGAGGAATTCTTGTATTACAAGTGCTGACAGTCCCAGGCTCTAACAGTTGTATCCGAGCTCCTGCAGCCATCAGGCTGTTCCCAACTGTGCTCCAGCACAGCCCACCCAAACACCTAGAACACTACAGCAGGTCCCCACCACTTTAAAGAGAATCTCCCTCAGTATTGTCAGCTTGTAGGGTGAGTTAGCCCTGGCAAGTTCCAAAGGCACAACCACCACACAGGCTGAAATACCAAGCTCAGGCCATCCAGCTTCATTTGATCCACAACCAGACTGGGGAGTTTTCCTGACTTGAGGAAGCTCGGAGCAGCACAGCTCTCAGGAGACATGCACTTCTAAGACCAAATCCATTCCAGCCAATTGAGAGCCCAAACAGAATAAATATGAAAGAGGACAGAGCTTCACCACTACAGCAGGTGGTCCAAAATTTCCACTCTAAATTCTGGGGAACAGTGGGGAAGCATGCAGGAACCAGTCAAACTGGAACAAGACAGTTTTAAACAAGTCATGCTACATTAAGCTCAAGCTGTGAAATTTTCATCTTCCAGTGAAACAAGTGGCTCTGCCGTCTCCAGGACAAATCCTACTCGTTGCTTTTCCAGTGGCACAAAAAAATTAAAAAAAAATTGAGGACATTGTGTGATGGGCAGCAAGATTTGCAGTGTCTGACCTTACACTGCAGCATTTAAACCTCAGCTGGGATGCAGCCTCTCCTTTCCCTGCATTATCAAAAGCCCAGAAACCCCCCAGCTTATTTCTGATATGGTCAAGGAAGCTGCCAAGTGACAGATCCTGCACAGCAGTGCTCCCACAGCCTGGCTCCCTGCAGGATGCCAAGGGGAGTGTATGGGGAAACGGAATGTTCCCCAGTTTCTTGACACCAGCCCTGGTGATCACTGCATCTTCCTCTGCTTTCAAAGGGCACCACATTCGAGTAGAATCTGCTCTAAAATATTGATTTAGAGCAGATGTAGTTTAAAGGGAGTTTACAAGGAAAGCAGTTTTTGATCTTTTTTTAATCCTCTGAAGGGAGAGCATGAAAACAAAAGGCAACGTTAAGTCATAAAAAAATAATTGTTGTAGACCTCAGCAATTTTTAATTCCCCTTCCTTCGACTAAACATCTGGGTTTTGTTAGAAAACACTCTAAAATGATTTTCCAAAACCTTTGACATGCATTCTGCTCAACAGGACCCAAAAGCTCAGGAGGGAGGGTTTCAAACCAAGTAAGGGTTGTTATTTATTCAGCCCTACCAGGGAAATTGGCGTAACCGTTTTCTCCTGCCTAACCATTCCCTGTTATTTGCAAGGGCACGGGGGTAGAGAGTTAGCATGTTAAGATGATGCTCATTTAATAGAAGAAAAGGACATTACACCAAGGAAACTATTATTCAAGCAGACTCAGTCTGATGAGCCAAGAAAAAGCTGCCTCTGCACAAGCCAGGGCTCTCGAGACACCTATGCGATTAAGTTACTTCAGAACAAATTAGTGCTCCATGAACTGATTAGACCATAAATAAGCCCAACAGGAAAGAGAGAAGCCACTGACAGACACAGCATCCTCCTGACAGCAGCTGAGCTCTGCAGCTCTCACTCAGAATGAGCACCAAAAAGCTGTCAGTGCCAAAAGGATTGGTGGCCTTTTTCCTCCCAATTCAAAGGACGTCAAAGCAGATGCAATATCTACAGTAGCTAACTAATCACAAGAATCCTATACTTTCATTTTCTCTCGTCACTCAAAGCACAAATTGCAGCTCTCTCCCCGACCTAATAATTATTCGTATGGCTGTGTTTTGTTCTTCTCCAGCAGCAGCAGGAAACTTGATTAGAGCTGCAGGAACTCAGCCAGTGACTATCCAAGCTGCTGTTGTGATAGCACAAAGCAGAAGCCAACCCGGCAGGTAATTGGACTTGGAAGTCAGAGAGATCTTCCTCAGTCAGCTTGAAATAGTAATTTCATAGGGGAGAGAATAGGTTGCCTTTATCAACCACAGGTTACAAAAGGAAAACTTTGATGCTAAGAAAGACAGACATAATAAATACCAAGACACACCACTATAAAAAGCTATTAAAGGTGGGGTTTTTTCGAGTCTTCAGCAATTCAAAAGGCATTTGGAATCTTCTCTGGAGCCACTATTGCACATGCAATCACTTAGGGAAGCACAACACTCCCTTGTTAAAAGGGAGTACTTCCAATGCTCAGCAGTTATATTCTCTTGTCCACTGACTTAATACTTTGGAAAGCCTCAGTTACCATCCATGTTGTAACAAGGGAATTAAGTCATGTTTCCAGAGAAATCCTAGGAATTCCTGGAGGGCTACTGTCAACAATTCCTGCTTCCCAATGCCATAATTAAAGGAATTCAAATGTACATGAAGCTCCTTCTTCATTTCTCTAAACCTCACACCCATGGAAATAATTCTGAAGCATCAAAGCCAATAGAGAAACCTAAATGTTTGCAGAGCCTAAGTCAGGGGGGTTCCAAGATCAGAGTCTCCAGTAACACCAGTGAGCTCAGTGTCAATGCCAGCTGCCAGCACCCCTCTCATATAGCACTGGGGGAGGTCTCTGCCACTATTCCACAAAAAGAATCCCAACTAACAACATCCAACAAGAAAGCCAAGGATGGTCGTGAAGAGGAGCAATGAGGAGTGAAGATTCACCTGTGCTTGTACAGGGCAAAGTGTTAACCTAGTGATCCACTGAATCAAGAGACTGGGGTGGACTGGAACAGGAACATCCATGTTCTGCAGAAATTGGGATCATACAGTTTTATTTCGACAACATATTACCGACCTGCTTAAATCTGTAAGAAAAACATACTGTCCTCAAATATTATTCCAGTGATACTAGACTGGTTTTGTTTTCAGTCAGACACCTCTTGCTCTGTTAGACTCAAATATCCCCAACCAAAAAAAAAAAAAAAAATCACAAACCTCCAAAATACTTTTTAAAAACCTTATGAAAGCTTCCCCTATCCTCCCAAAACCCAGTGAAGTCCAGTTCAGGACATTCCCAGGTGATTATTCTAAAGACAACCTTTTATCCCACTCTCACCTGAAGTTCAGCACTTACTGGAAAATTTCTTCCGAAGTAAACCCTGTAAGCATTTCAGACACCAGCAGACACCGAGTGGAGCTTCACAGCATCAAATATGTGCATGAAAACAACAGATAACACAACTCAACTAAATGATATGAACATTACAACTGACTTCTGACTCGGTTAAACAGCTCCGATATCTTGAAAATAAAAATTGCCATCTCTATGTTATGATGAGCCAATAGCAAACTTACACCTGTGAATTTGGTAGTCAGAGGAAGGTTTTCCCAAATTCTGTTATCATGACTGATAAACCTTCCTCTTCATCATGAGACCCAGGTCAAGAGGCAAGGAATGGCCTCTCCTGTGATGTGATGAGTTTGAAAGACACTCTCTAATTCAGCAAAGGGGATGATTAAAATCTTGAGAAAGATCCATACTCAATTAATGAAGACTCACAGTCCCCCATTCCCCAAACCCCCACCCCACACATGTCCACACAGACAAGCTTAGGACAGCAGAAGAGTTTAAGCTCTTTCTTACAGTAAAACAAATTTTGACAATGCTGGAAAAAGTCCATCTCAAATGGCCTGATTTTTGTCAAATAGGGGACACCACAGAATTTACTGAATGGTGCCTAAGCAAAGAGTTAATAAGATATGTTTTAAAGTCCAGTGGATAATGGAGATGCCTCTGTATTTTAACAATGACAACAACTCTTAAAAACTCGAGACTTACTGCCTTATGCACTGCTTTTCCCCTAAATACACCCAGAGACCCTCAGAAGGCCAAACATTTCTGAATTTTCTTCAGCACCTCAGAAGGCAGAGTGGCAAAAAACAAGAGCTCAGTAGAAAAAACAAAAGGCAGTGATTCATATGCAATTAGCTCAGCTAAATTTACTACTGCAGCCATTGCTACTCCAGCTGTCCTTGACACCTGCACTGCAGGGACAATGGAACATGACAAGCATCCTCTCACCATCTACTGCAGTGTTCAGGCTGACACACCAACTTGAAATTGGTGACAGCTACAGTTCTTGAGCTGCTGCATTAATGCAATCAGCACTAAACCAGCCATGCACCTTATTCAAGCCTCTGTTTTGGAATCTTTGTTTTGTCAGAGACAAAACCAGTGGAGGCAGTCAGGGCTTCTCCCACCTCTGCCAAATCCACCACTTTAAAGGTATCAGTACTCTACACTTGTCTTTTTACTCACAGATTCAGTTTACAGTGACAGACAAGCAGAACAAAACAGGAAACTGGTACATGAAAAGTTCAAATGAAGGATGTAAAGGGAGGAAACTTTAACATCCCATGCAGCACAAGTTTCTGCTAGTTTATCTTTCTTAAACACTGAAAGACTGAGAGCACTACTAAACTTCTGAGGTCAAGTTGTCCATTATTTTCTAAGAACTAAGCAGCTCCCTCTTTATTAGCCTGTGTCTCTTCAGTCATTTACACAAGTTACATGCAGAAACAATTCCCAGTAAAACAATTCAGGCTCTGGTGCCTAAGATGAGAGAAAAGCTGATGACAGCATCTTTAAAATGTAAGTGTCCTTTCTGTGCATGGCAAGAGCACTCACTGAGAGCCACTGCACCACCATTCTGGCACACATCCACCAGCCCTGTCCCAGACAGCAGCACAAATACACAAAAGCTCTTTTCTGAGGGTTCAGAGAAAGTGCAAAATACATTCAACTTGACACATCTACCCAAATCCAAATGCTCTGAGGAAAGGCTTTAATGTCCCAGATCCTCTGCTATCTTTATAAGGGCACTAATTTGTACAGCACACATATTTTATCTGCACTACAATAACACCACAGATGAACATTAACCAGATTCCTTGTGGTGTCTGCCAGGTGTTTAAATATTTTGCAACTCAAATGCTGAAATACTATCTGCAGTGTAAATGCTTAAGACCAGCCAGTGAGACCATGTGTGTATTTTCACCCACTATGTAAAACACAGTTTTTCCCTGTTTGTTACATTTTAAGCAACAAACTAGAATTACCAACATATACTACAGGTCTATTCTGAAGGTTGATTTCATCAGGAAGGTTTAACTCACAAAAGCTTTGATTTTGATAATAGAAACACTGAAAAATATTCCCTGTAACTTTTAATATAAAAGACTCCATATTTATTTGCAGCAGGCAATCCCTATACAATATTCAAAGAGAACAAGCTCTGATACTTTATATTTTGATAAGTTTAGATGTATACTCTGTATGGTGTGTATCAGAAAAGAAAACAATCCCATACTATGTATTAAACAACATTTTTCTCTTGGTCCAAGTCAGACAAGACATTTCTGAGCACGGTGTAGATTCTCTCTCTCTGTGTCCCAAGAGATCTTTCAGTGAGGTACATTTCAGACAAACCCTCCTCTTGTGTGAGTGCCAGCACATAACTCCCCCTCCAGTTTAGCATAAACTCTACTCACTTCTTGCTTCTAAGAAAAAGGCTTTGAGAAGAGAGATTGGAAAGCCTTTTGCAGCCTGAAAAACATTCCACCACCAGAATTCTGACCAGGACACTCCTATACATTAATATGTTAAAACGTTAATATATTAACTTCGCTGCTTTTCCTCCTTCAACCACACTGAACTTCAGGTAAAAATTTGTACAGTATTGTTATTAGCAAGAAAAATGAAAGGCCCAAAGGGATCAGAACACTTTTTATAGCATGTCAGTTACCTTCCTGAAGAGGAAAGAAATATCACTTCAGGGAGAAAGAAACTAAAATACTTCTTGTGTTTTTATTCCCTGTGTACTCTAAGGCTCAAATAAAACAGTCAGCACTGACAGCCAGCTTTCTGAACAGGGGCAGGAAGGTCAGATTATCTCATACCTGAGCTTACAGACTATTTTAAACAGGTAACTGGATTAAAGCTATATACCCCAGAAAGCAAATCCACTGCAGTCCCTTCATCAAACAAGAGTATCCTAGAAGCACAGAATAAGCTGGCAGCAAGGAAAATCAGCAGCAATACCTTGTTCTGCACTCAGGATCACCAAAAATCAGTGTCACTTACCTTTGAAGCTTGAGGAGTATTGATGACATGAACAGTGCTGGGTTTAACTCCATTTGCCTTAGGTCGTTTATAAAGGGCAAATCTGCTTTTTCTGCGCCCCCTGTCACCATTGGGGAGGGATCCATTATACCTGGAAATAAAGGGAAAAAGTTCAGCATAAAACACCACCAGTTTGGAATACAGCAAAGGAGAGAGAGGTAATTTGGCCACAATATTCTGGTTTCACCAAATGCATGGGGCAAAACAACAAAAAGTAACAATAAGGCTGAGTTTTGCTTCCTGAATTGAGCATTCAAACATTTTTCACCTATCAATGGTTGAAATTTTATTCTCATTAAAAAGATGATTAACTACAAATGAAATACTCAGTTTTTCAGCCTCAGAAACACTTCTTCAACTTCAGAATTCAAAGGAATTTGGAAGAACAAACTCCACATCTTCACTTTAATTTCAGAACATGAAGAGCTCTAAAACATTTTTACCCACCCCTCTGCCCACATCTCATGCAGGGATGGAAGAAGAACAGGGGCAACATGGAAAACCAAAGTAATTTAGGGGCAAGCAAAACTATGTGAAAAAAAGTTTTACTCACACAGAATGCTTTGCTAATTGTGTCAACCCCATTTAAAAAAAAAAAAAAAAACCACTTTAATCCTAAAGGCGTTGAGGCGTTGTACATTATTAAGGAAAGAGGATGCAAGTGTTTTTAATTTATGTGAAGCCTCACTAATGACTTTCTTTATCAGGTGTAACACAGGAGCCCTCGACAGTTCTTTCATCTCTCCCTGAGGACACAGACCCAGTGGATTAATTATTCAGAGAAGTCTGAAGCCTCAAGGGGACAGAGCTCCTTCCCCAGGGAAGGGATCAATGGAAATTTCTTTGCAGTGCACAAGCACGGAATCCTCACCCCAAGATTTTGGTCAGGTGGAGGCTTTTCACCACCATTCCTGCCAGCTCTCAGCTGCAAGAGCTTCCAGGGCTTTACTGACTCCTCATTCCTGATCTTCAGAGATTTCAGGCTTTTGCTCAAGAAACTACAGATTTTATTCCACTGATAAATCTCTTCTGTCTTACTGGTAGAGTCTGTTCTATACTGAACTCATATACCCCTCTCCTACAGAGAATATATATAATAAAATTTTGTTATGATTACAGGTTACATTGCAGGCAGAAAAAGTATATGAAAAGGAAAGAGGCAGCAATGCAGTAACCAGGAATATTTATTTTTAATCATTACATCCTGTCTATGTAACTTTTTACATAACAGGAGAATGCACTTCGAGAGTCTCCTACCCTTCTAGGAATCCCAAAGGCAGGACTGTTGAATGACTGAGCACAAGCAAGGAAAGATTTAAAATAAAAATTATCTCAAATCTCACTGCTCTAGGACTTAAAACCCAGACATTTAAAAAATGCCCATTTAATACATGGTGCTAAAGCCATACAGAAAGTTGAGAGACTTCCAGCTGAACCTGTCCTCTCACTGCCATTTTCATAGGGAAGACTACTGTGTATCCTGGAATATTAAAGGAGATTCCCTAACACAGCACAAAACCAAAAGGAGTAAATCACTGCTATTTCATGCCAGGCCTACTTGCACCTTGGAAATTTGTTATTTACTCTACTCCAGAGAAGTGCAGCCTGTGGATCCTCATCACAAGAGACCAATCTCTAGAAAAGTACATCAAAATGTTCCACAGGCAGCTTAAATACCAGCTCTTAAAAAAGGAGTTATTTGATTCTCCACTTTAATCTCCCTGGGTACATGCACATGTTTTCTTTCAAAGACAGTATTATCAGGAATATGCCAGCAAGTTTTAACTTGCTGAAGACAACATTCTTTCTAAAAGTATTTTAATCTGGAAACCTAAAAAGGTGACAATTCCCTCAGAAATAATATGCAACCACTATATATTACCATTGCTAGCTTTATATTCTGTAATTATTGCTTTTTCTTATACTTGTGTAACTGCTAAACAATACTGAATTTAAAGTAGTTCCACTGGAAGTTAAAACCAGGTAAGTGGGGGTTTATTTTTTCCAGGTTTTTTCTCCTCATTTTCAGAGCATTAAAATTATGGGGAAGGCCACTCCATTTCAGGTCTCTGTGGGGTTTAATTACTTTTAAAATAGATAAACAAAGAAGCTCAAAAACCTCTTGGAGTCTTCAAATAGGAAGGAAATACAAGCAAAGTGAACATGGAACTCATTCACCCCGACAAATTTTCATGAAGATTTTCCTTGTGCCCATTTCTACATTTCCTTTCCACAAAGGGCAGGAGGAATTGTGGTAGTTTTATGATTTGTTATGCTTCAATTATAGATCTGCAAGCTTGATTTTGAAAGGGTGTTGATGCCTCAAGTTTTAAGTTCTTTAAGTTCCTGTTCTGCATTGGTGTGCAGCTTTTAGTTTTATATCAAGGGTTACTAAGATCTTTTCAAAGGGTGGTGAAGACAATCTTTTTTTTGCTAGAGACTCAAGGGCAATCTCTCTAAACTTCAGGCCAAGAGCAGAAACAACATGAAGGGAGGAGGGCAGGCAAGCAGGCATGCAAGGAGGAGGAAACTTCATGGTTTGAGGCTACTAATCAGACAGTTAACTCCTGTATGCAAATGGACTAAAACATGTAAAAATGTGAGATCCTGGGACCAAGCCCTCTTTTGCTTCCATCTTGGAGCCAGCCTGGCAGAGCCACAGGTCTTGAAGGCACCTTAATAAATAGTTACTTTATTCTTCTTAACTTTGTCTCATCTCTTTTCTTATTCCACAAGGCATCAGTGTGAGAAGTTGCTGTCACTGTTTCAGATAACACAGGACATGGACTCATTGTTCAGAAGGTTAAGAAAATGACTCTTATTAGGGATTGTTTTCCCTTATATACAATTTTACACAGACCAATGTAATTGGTGAAAGAAAGGCAAGCTTCTTCAATCACATTGGTCAAACCAGGGGGATATCAAGAAGAAATCCCTCCTCTCATTAGGAATGAATAACAAGTATTATTACAAAAACATTCTATTGTGTTTATCACACTTTCTTGGGAAAGAACATCAGAAAATTAAAACATTAGGTCTGAAACTAGATTACAAGTTGCCTCTTTCCACAGCCAGCAGAGACCTTCATTTTTCCTAGGCCAGGGCTCCCAAGTGGCTCCCCACAAGCCAGCCCAGCCCGTGGCCCTGCAGCCACCGCTGACCAAGCTCCGTGCCCTGGGATCCCGCAGGATTTCTCCCTCCCAGCCTCTGTGCCCTGCCCTGGGGCAGCAGCCCCACAGCCCGAGCTGGCCCTGCCTTCCCCCAGGAGCTGCTCCCCCAGGACACAGCAGGAGGAAGAGCTGCCCTGCCCTCTCCCCAAATTGGCTCTCAGCTCCTGCACTGAGCAGCGCCCAGGTGAGCCACACGTGTCTGCCTCCGAGCAGCAACAGGATGGACTCACATATGGAGAAGGGACAAGGATGGAGGACACAAACTCCCCATCACCAGACACTTCCCCTCACAAGGCCACTCCACAAGCAGGAGCCATTTCCCTTCTCCTTTGCACTCTTCCAGGATCAGCTTAGGGACAGACACAGCTTTTTGTGTAACAGAAGAATGCACTTGGAGAGTCTCCTACCCTTCTAGGAATCCCAAAGGCAGGATTGCTGAATGACTGAGCACAAGCAAGAACAGATTTAAGACAAAAATGATCTCAAATCTCACTGCTCTAGAACTTAAAACCCAGACATTTAAAATATGCCCACAAGAAGGCCAGTACTACCCAAGGAACCTGCAGCTGGAACCCTCCTTCACCCCACCAAAAAGCCTGGAACAAATATTTTCCAACTAATAAACAAACTAGGAAAAAAGCTCAATTTCACAGCGACAGAACAGTCATTTCTGAGAGCACCCTGCCCACACACGGATCTGTGGGGCACTCTGGAAGTTCTCCAGATGTTCATCAGACCAACACATGTGGAAGGAGCAGTCCTGCACTTTTTCCAAATGTTTCTCAGTGACAGCAGTACTGGGACAAGCTGCATCATGAAACCTCCTGGGATAATTATCTCAGTTGATAGCACTATTCCTTGCAAATAAGGGAGTGGTGCTGGCATGGGCTATGGGCACCATAATTAGCAAAGCCAGTTTCCTACAGATTTACATCAAACACTTGAAGAGTTTGGTATACAATGAACTGCAAACTCCAATTAAGCTTTTCCCATGGCTGGGATATGTAATGAAAGCCTCTCCTCCACCTGGATTCAGGGCTGTCTGGAGAGCAAGAACACACATGCTCTCTCCCACAGTCCACTGTGGCAAGTTCCTACTTTCTACAAGTCTTGTACTACTTGTACAACTACAAGGACTTGTCTACTTCAGAGATCAGCAACGAGCTTTGAACTATTTGTCAGAAGGCTTGTTACACAAGCTTGTTTGGTTTATGCTTATGTTGGTTTTGCTTTAAAAAAAAAAAAAATCCAGCCTAGACAGTGGTGAAGAGTAAATGATACTTCTGTTACTTGGAACAAGAGCTCTAAATCTCAACCTGCCCCTTGGAAAGTTTGACTCAACTCAAGGAAGTCACCCTCAGAATTAGGTATCTACTAGCTGAAGGTGCTGCATGTAGCTGATTTTGTTTTTACAATGCTATCAAAATACAAGCCATCACAAACTTAAATACTTCTGCATACCTATGCAAACTATCTCCCAAAAGACTAAAACTCAACAACTCCTGATTTTCACCGGTAATATTTCCCCCAGGCAAAAAGGATTAATTTTACTTTGCTTTTCTCGTCTATTACTAACAGATCTACAGCACACCTCGTAGATTTTGGATGAAAATCATCTCAAATGACAGTCTTGGCTATAAACAAATGAAATGCTGCAGTTCACTTGTTTCCATAGCTTTAGTGAGTCAAACAGCACATCTTTGCTCACTAAACAATAAAGCTGCAGAAGTGAAGTCAGACTTGAGCAAATCTTCCCTTGCAAGTCCATTCTGATCCCATATTTGGCAGAATCCTGTAGTACACACTCCACACACAGCAAAATTCAGCTTGTCCCAACACTGTATTTTCACCATCCCTGAACCAATGTGGTCCCACACTGCTGCCAAAAGCAGCAGTCTCACCTTTCGTTTGTTAATTCGTTCCCACTGCCTCCCTCCTTGGATCACATGAAGGGGAAACAAAACTAGATTTATGCTTTATGTTCAGTTTTAAAACCACATTCCTCACTCACCAGCCCACTGCAAAGCCACAGAAGCACTAGTTTCAGCAACATGGAAAACAGCAGAGAGCGGGAGAGATTCCCTTGGAAGTACTACAGCTATCCTGACATCTACCATATATGTAGGTTAAAGATACATTATTCACCTCTGCAACACCCAGTCCCAGAGCTTTTCACAGCCTCACACTCAAGTCCTGACTAACTGGAAAACCCTCTGCTGCTGAAACAGCCAGCACTCCCTCCCTTGAACACACATTGAAAGGAAAAAATAAAAAAATCACATGTTTATAGTTTATAACAAAACACAAACAGAAAGCTTCAACATAAGCAAAGCTGACAACAAAATAAGCGTATTTTGTCTTCCTTTATATAATATCACTGCCAGTACTTCATAGTCTTTACACCCTCTTCCCTTCTATCAACCTCAACAATTCATTTCGTATCTAGTAATATTTCAGCAAAAGAATGGCTAAGAATTTCCTTTTTTAAAAAAGGCAAGAATCATTTCAAACACATTTTTCTGCATCACGGCTTCAGAAAACAAGCAGTTGCTGTCTGCCAGTTATCTGAGAATTTCAGTCAAACAGAACAGAGAAGTTATTCTCAAACTTAATCTCACAGGGAAGAGTTGCCAAATAGCAAAAGCAAAGCTAAGAAGTACTTCTGTACCAACACTCCTGGTTCATTTCCTCCTTTGAACTGTGTTCTCTGCTGCTGTATCAGTGTCACAGATATTAACTCAATGTGAACTTGGGTCTCAGCTTGTCTCCAGCTGATCACATGCATCATTGGCTGTCCCAGAAGCAGCCTCCAGACCCAGAGGTACTGCTAATCCCTGCTGCTCCTCCAACAGCACAGGGCTCCACAGATCACTGCCACAGACTGCAGCCAACACCTTGAATGCTGAAGTTTCTTGGAGGCTGGAAGGAGGATTCTGTTTTAGCCTTGCTGTCCTCAGCCCCAGGTGCTCCACAAGCCTTGACTGACCAGAGGTTCCCTTTCCCCACTGCATCACAGGCACCTCTGGAAAAACATACAGCAGCTTTCTCAGCACAGAATGACAGAAAACAGAGCTGGCAGAGTCACCTGCTCCATCCCCAACTCCAAGGCGTGATCCAGTCGATCCATGGCACCTCTGTTTGAGCTAGTCTGGAAGATCCAGGCCTCCCTACTGTGCTTCAACATCTTTAGGTTAAAACCTTCCCCATGCACACAGCAAGGGAGATCCAGGTCAAGCCAGTCTCCTACACTTCCTGCCAAATCCACCAAAGAGCTAAAACAACCTGTTCTCTTCCTTCTCACAGCAGGCTCACGTGCTAGAAGATTTAATTCCCATCAGATTTTGCTTTCTTTCTGAAGGAAAATGTTTTAAGTAGTTACAACAGCAAAACTAAAGTAGTATTAAGTAGAAAGGCTACAGCAATAAGCAACTCATGGATTACCAAAGGGCTTCTATCCTCTGATTAGGAAAAAGCCACTGATCCAAGACCTCTGGTTTATGCAACCTGCGAGGAAGTCCTGAATGAAAGACAAGGTCCCACCTCAGACTCTGCTGGCTAAGACATCTCCATAGGCACAAATGCTTCCTAATCACTACCAGTCCTACTGCTTAACAAAGCCAGTCTTCCTGCAGAGCAAGAAAATCCAAACCAACACGTTCCAAAGGCCCAAATAATCTCATCTCTTTACCCAATTAAAAGCAATGTTTTTGCATCTGTGAACTTGATTATCCACAAGAAAGGTATGTTAGAGTTACTAATTGTGGCTATAATCAGTTTGGGGGTTTTGTTTTTTGCTTGTGAGACCAGTGTTTGTCATTACAACTGGCATTTGTGAAGTCATTTTTCTACCATAAAACACTTCAGGAAGCATTCCCTTCTCTGGCACTTTTGGAACACTTACTGGCACAGTGATTAGCCTTGTGTGTTCACCACAAGCCTTCTCCTCCCCAGCATCAAATTTTAGTACTCCCTGCTTTTTTTACTGCTCCCTTCAAAGAGGCTGCAGTGATTCAGTGAAATGCAGCCTGACCTGATCTGTGCCATGACCCCAGATTTTTCAGAGAAAAGGCTGATTTACATCACTGGCTCATGATTAGGAGTTACTTTTAATTACCTTTTTTTTTAGCTACCTTTTAAAAGTTGCTCCTACCATCAGGAACCCAGCTGTGAGCTGGCCCCAAAGCCTCACACTGCACTCACAGAGCTTTTATGTTCACATCCACCCAGCCAGCCCCATGGATTAGCTGAGCACACAGTAAAAGGTTATGTACACCATGAAAAAAAAACCAACAAAAAAAAGCTTTCAGAGGCACCGACTGTGGATCAGATAAGCTAGAACCTACTTTCCTCCTTCACAGGGTATACAAATTAAGTAGAACCTTATCTACTGGAAACACCACAAGAAGTCACATGTGCAGTAGCTGAGGTTCTCCAGGGTGACCTTAATTATTCCCCGGTGTTCTGGAACAGAACTGGTCACTCTTCTGGTCTGGGGGGAAAGGCTATTCCTGGCTGCTGTGGCCTCCTCCTGTTCCCCCCACGTCCACCCACCAAGAGATGAAAGAATCTGGTGCCCTAGAGATCAGGTTAACTCATTATCTTTTTAATTATTCAACTCCACACATCCCCCTCCAGCACCAGCAGGACTACCCTGCTATTACAACAGCTGTAACCTAAGAGTAATAAAAAAATCAAGTTTGTTTCAAGGGGAATATTTATAGAAAATACAGCTGACTAATCTTCATGCATGTTTAGCTTACGTAATACAGGCACTTCAAGAGCAATGCACCTGATCAGTATTAACTCCACTCTACACAAAAAGTTAAAGGATGCTCTTGGCTTGCAAATGCCACATGGATTGTGTAAGAACTGCTTTTAATCAGCTTTATTTACACCACACATCCAGCTTCCTCCAATATTTCCAAAACTCTCTGCTATTCTGACATTCTTCTCCTCACTGAGGGCAGAGGAAGAAATTCTGGAGTAAGAAAATATAGAAGTAGCAGAAGCAACCAATCCCCTGATGCCTTCTGGAGGCTGACCTGGAACAGAGAGCAGGCAGAGCAAAAGGATAAAGCAGGGATTTATTAAAAGGCCTCAATGGGGCACCTGGGCAGCACAAGAGCCTGGCTGGGGCACACCCAAGATGAACCCAAAATGGTCACAAAATGGACAAATGGTCTCGAGGTCCCACACTTTTATGAGTTCTGGTCCATGAGCATATTGGAGTTAATTGTGCAATTACAGCTTCAGGTTATGAAGCTCCATCCTCCTTGGTTTTCCCTTCTCACTTCCCTGTTGTTTTTGTTCTAGGCCTGAAAGTTGTCCTTGGTATCAAACCAGAGAAGGAATGGTTTGGTCTCTCTACTCTGTGAAGAGAGCTTAGTAACACTTAATATGAAACCTAAAAACTACCTACCAAAACAGCACAGAACCTAAAAAGCATAAAAGCTGAAACCTTAGGCATCACCCCAAGTGAGGGGCACAGGAGTCAGAGTTTTATTACTGCAGCTAGTTGGCACAGAAGAGCAGGGAGATCCAGTCAGGAATACAAAAGAGCTGGTGTTCCTTCTGGGCTGGGAGAAACTTCCTCCAGAAACTTCTTATTGCCCTCCTTGATTTTTCTTAGCAAGTGGCTTGTTACTTGTCCCAGATTATTTTTCTGGGAAATAATCTTTGTTACTTTTGTTTTTTGTGAAATCAAAGCTGTGTAAGTAGCACCAGAGTTTGGTTGAAAGCTGATGCTCTGGAAGAACCCAAGGAACATGCTGATGCAGCCTGCTAGAGCATCAGGATAAGCTTCAATTAAAGCAGTCAAATAACCTGACAGTTCCAAACAACTTACTAGCTAAAAACTCTCCAGGCAGGGATGACCCGAGTCTCACAACATAAAACACAGAAGTCATCCAAAACCATGATATGATCAGGGAAAAAGAAAGGTAGCAACTTTAACAGAAAAAAACCCCACATTTAAAATATTATTATACCAATTCCAACAGAACTAATATGCCAGCAGAGCATTAGAATGCAAGAGGTTTCCCTTTTAGAAAGCAAAGGGTAAGGGGTAAGGAAACCTCTTCTTTCACATAATGATTTTCTTAACAATCCTTATTTCCAACCTTTTGCTGCTCCCCCCAGCATTCATTTAACAAGGAGGCAATTTTATTCAGTGCTTTAAGCCCATCTCCAAAGCTGTCAGCTAAAACCATTCACTGCTGCATAAAACCAGCAACGGTAGTGCACAGCAAAATAGAGGGTATAAACTAATCAGGTTCATTTCAAAGCATGCTTTTTATTCTGGCTAAAAGAGCACAAGAGGTGAGCAAAGCACCCTGTTTAGAGAATCCTCTTTCCAACCCTAAACCTCTCCCAGCACGGAGGAAATGCTACTCATCTGAGAAGGATCTATAATCTACCAAATGCCACCGGATTTGTTTGATGTGGCATTTGGTGAAATACACACAGACACAGATCTGACTTTCACTGCATTCAAAACAAGTCAGAAAAACACAATATCCCTTCGAAAGCAAAGTTGGGTTTTGGTGCACAGGAGGAAAGAAGGGAGACTCGATCCACACCACCAGAGGCTCAGGAACCACACAGCTTTGTTTGGAAACTGCAATCTGCTCTGAAACACCAGAGCAAGAAAAGGCTGCAAGTTTCAAAAACTGAGACAAATTAGACTTCATGGCATGCAAAGGGATGAGAGACCTCAAAACCCACCTGCCCTGACATTCTGAACATCCTCCCTACCTATCTGTACTTCCCACACGCTTGAAGGTGCAAAACCAAACTGCTCAAATTTCAGCCTGAGGAATGAACAGTAATAACACCAAGTTACTGCGCTACATTAAACATTATGGAGAAACTACATTTCACTCAAAGGACTATTGGAGCCATTGAAAATAAAAGCAGAGTCACTTCCTAAGAAATCAAGTGCTTTCCCCAAAACCCTATCAAGGACTATTTGATAGTTCACATTTTCATAAGAAAAGGTGATAGCTTTCTTATAACTTCAGTTCACCTCCAAACACAAGCAGTGGCAATGTCATTTTTGTGATTCTGCAGACAGTGGAAGAAGTTCCAGGATGCCTGTTACAGCTTTTTCAAACACTCAAGCATGACAAGAATCTTCTTAGATTGGTTTCAGTACCATTTAGCACAGAGGAAGAGAGAAAATTTGCATCCATTTTGTGAATACAGGTGATCTCACCAGCAGTGCACTGAATAGAAAGCGAGGCACTCAACTACTGCATCCTGAGCTGAACATCTGAGTCTAATTCTACCAATTTTAGCATTCCTTTTAGTTTCCCAGGGAAAAAGACACCCTCACAAACACACAGCTCCCAGTTCAACCCCAACTGCTGAACAGAATCCCAAATATTTGCCTCAGAACAGAAAATAAAGCATTGGGTTTCCTTCTTTGTAGCACTTGCAAGCATTGCTGCCTCTGAACACAGCAGCTTCCTTAATATCACTGATTCTGCATTATATCAACTGCTCCATGGCACAAGCTGTCAGGGGGAAGATAATCTACTGCACTGCCTGCTCCTAGCACATTTAGAGTGGGTAAGCAAAGAGAAAAAGCAAAGAATTACCTTTCTGCCTGTTCTTGGTTACCAAGTGCGTTATGTGCCCTAAAATCCACAAAGGATAAATTATTCTTCATACCCAGTCTGAAAAAACTGCCTGAAATCTACTGGCTGTGTGTGTGGACCCTAAGTAGAGAGGCATCACAGCACTGCTGTAACTGTGGGGGTTTTAAAAAGTCTTAATAAACCAGAAATTAACAGTGCAGCAGTGCAGAGAGCGAGATTTTAATATATCTTCTTCAGACTTAAAACACACTGACAGCTTACTAATTCACAGCAACCTTGGGTGTTTGCTTTTATCATAAACTACAACAAAGTTAATCAGACATCTCTAGCCAGGAAAAGATTTCTGCAAAGCCATTAAGTGATTAAGTGTTTACTGCTGATCAGCAAAATGAATTCTGATCTATGTACCTTTCAGTTTCATACCTTCCTCGACAGAATTTTGAGATTTTGCTTCCTTTAAGAAGGTGTCCCAAATTGCTACATAAAATATACATTGACCTCAGAAAACACCACTTACTAAGAATGAATCAAAGCAACAGAAGTGACAAATTCCCTGATGTTTTTTCCCCTCCAAACGCTCAGAGATTCTGATCTCTGAAGAATCTCAGTACAGAGCTTGGTGAGCAGTGCCTGAATAAGAGATCTGTGCTCTGCACAGGGGAAGGCATCTCCTCCTCACTGAAGCAGCAAGACAGTTTTATGCAGGACAGCCACACAAGACTGTGTTTATACTCTGAAACTCGGAAGCCACACTGAAAGCTCTACAGCAGAGAAGTTTCCTAGAGCAAAATTCTCACTCAGCTCATTTGCAGGGCTATCCCAGCCTGCCTACTTCTGGTTACACCCTGCGAGCTGAAGTTTCGTTGACATTAAGTTATGTGCACAAGTGGCACAATGGTTTGTGGAACAGAAAATAAGTTTAAAACCACAGATAGTTCTCCCTCAAATTTTTTCCTTTTGAAATCCAGCTCTTTTTCTCTGCCAACACCCACAAAGACAGACAGCATACTATTACTATTTTTGTTCACCAACTTTCAAGAAAACAAGCCACCCCGTATGTTTCCCTCTATTTCTCTAGATTCCTTTGATTTTCAAGGCAAGGACACCCTATGGGGCAAACCAGACCAAGAAAACAGAGAATCTGTTTAAAGCAATGTTTCCCCAAGTACAGGCCATAATATCAAACAGCATTACAGGATTCAGGAGTAGCTTTTGCAAGCCAAATGGAAATTCAGCTGTGGAAATAAAGCTCATGAGTCCAAGACTGAAATTGGAAGTGCATTGCCCAGCAAAGCATGACTGCAGGAGCTAGTTCAGAGACACAGAAATCAAGTAATTGATTACAGCTGCCTGGCTCGAGAGATTCCCTATTGCCCTCAAGTTTTCATACCTGACATCACTCTCCATAAGGGCACCTTGGCCATGCTGCACTGTTTCCATGAAGAGGGGAGTGCTACAATGCTAAAAAGCTTTGCAGCCACTGCAGTGCATGAGGAAGACTCAGATTATGTCTGTGCTATCTCGTTTTTATGTGGCTTTTGCAGATACCAAATTCTTTCCTGTCCTCCCTTGCCCCTAAAGGTGCTGCACGTGCATTTCAGAACATAAACCACACATTCCCTTGCTACTTGGTCATTTCTTTGGCATTATACCCAGAGGAATATCTCTAAGGGTCTCCCACAACTGTTTTCTTTTCCTCCTACAGCCCTATCAAAAAAGGGCATTTGTAGAAATCTCTCAGGCTGCACCACCTTGAGGGGGAGCAGAAGATAGGAATGACATCCAGAAATATTCATACCCCATCAGTTTGTTTCAGTATCTCTGTACAACTCAGAAGCAAATGTCCTGGAACTGCCCATTATAAAGGAACAAGCCTGAAATCTTCTGGAGAGGCATTCATGTCTGGATGAACCCCAAACTTTTCCTTTCAGAGTTTTAGCCAAGGAGAAAAATCCTCCACTAGGCTATTTTACAACCACTAGGAAAAGAAGACTTTCCACATCCAGAAAATTTAAATGTTTGAGCAACACAGAATGCTATTCTTATCTCTGAACTGAGCTCATACATGAGGCAAAATATGAGGCTGCTAAACTACATGAGACATTGTTGACAATTCTCAAAGCAGTTTCAGGTTGTGTCCAAAATTACTCCAAAGAAGCTGGTTTTCCAAGAATAGACAATATTCCCAACCTCTTCTACATCCACCCCTCAGTTACTTGGCCTGCAGAACATTTACCTGGGGTAGCAGAACATTTGTGTCCATCCCCACTCATTCAAATTCGACATCCCAACACTGTTATTACTACTGCAGGCAGCAGAGGTGAAGCAATAGTAGTGACAAGGAGAACAATGGAAAAAACAAGGAGTTTCATAAGCCAGGGAACCAGCAAAGCATGATTTCCTCTGGGTACATATCCTGCAGTTGGATTCCTTCTTTGTCTACTGAGGTGACAGCTCCAATTGAAGCTTTTCCTCAGAGGTGAGAACCAGTCACATGGATTCCCTGATGTCTAACAAGAAGGGGGGTGGGAATCTCATTCATCTTTACAGCTTCTCCTCACCTGAGCTCAAATAGCATCGGGAGGCTGTGGAATAAAATCAGTTCTGTGACATCCTTCATTTCCAGTTACAGACTACAACCTCACCTGTCACTACATCTCTCAGTAAATCACAGCGTGCTCACCAGAGGCAGATGGAAAATGACTGGGATAGGGAGCTCGTGGTGCCAGCAGAGCTGAGGATTCACTGTCCTCCTGGAGAAAACTGCCTGGGCAGCCAGGAGCAGGGACTGCTTCTCTCTGGCTGTGGCATCACCATCCCAAAACTGACACCTTGCTCTGTCCCAGCTCCAGAGCCTTAAACAGCTCATCCCACACCATGAACACCAGCAGTTCTGGAGGCTACAAGCAGTCATGACCATCAGTGTGAAACAAGCACCTGTTCAGAACTTCTCCAGATTTTACCCAGGATTCGATTATGCCAAGCCAAACTGCCCATCTGAACTGTCCAGTTATTATCTGGACTTTTGTTCTTCCAAAACAAACAACTAACAACAGGAAACTAAAAGGTCCTGTCAAATTCTGCTTGCTGTACCTCATTATTTAAATTTTGGCAATAGCTGTCACACTGTATAAGTCTGTACATCAAATAAACTCCGTTTTTCTCCAAATACAGAGTAAAGTCTAGGAAGAGAAGCAAAAAGAAAATGAAATGTGTGTTACCCCTAAATTATCATTTACTAATGGCTAAGTAAACCAAAGGCTGCTCACAGTCACTTGCACAAGCTCCACTTAGTTCATGCACAAGTAAGAATGGTGCAGGAGGTGGGAGAACATCCCTCTGCACTCGTGGTTACAATAAATTACTTGTTTTTACAAATGAATACACTTATTTTCTGGATATTAAAGAGCATCATACATTCTTATCTCTTTTAGTTCAACTCAGCTAAGTGTTTTGGTCTCTTGACTTAGGCATGACAAACTGATCTTTAATGCATTTCTCAATCTCTACACAGCACAAAGCATCCCACTTTTACCACCTGACATATTCGTAACTAATTTCATCAGTTCACAAAAGTGAGACAGCTGGTTTTTCTCAACTGTCATCTCTGCCCAAAACTTACAAATAAACCCATACTCCTTTCTGGCTTGGGTCTGAATAGAGCCTGCAACTGGACCCCAGCCAACTCCAAATCCAGTTCCTTCCTCCCCGCCTGCACTGGCTGTAGAATGCCCAGAGGTGAAAGAGCAAATCACTTTTCCCTCAAGAATCTGTTCACCCTTTAACAAAGTATCGTTTTACCATTGTTCCCTCCACACCAAAAGATTTCCAGTAGCTAAAGCCATAACATAAACCAGTCTCCTGCAAAGAGCTGAAGGTGCAAACCAGCAACACGTGATCAGAGGCCAATTCCTGAGCGGAATTTGAAGCCACATTGCACATAATAAACTAGGAGGGTACACGGAGCTTGACTTAGATTAGACCCTGCTAATCACTTAAACCCTGGCTTTGCTTACAGAGGGAACTGTACTTTCTGTAGTCTTCCTGCCTCCTTACATGGGCAGCTAGTTGCTGGATAACACCGGTCTCTGCATGCTGGAAACTCCAAACTTGTAATAAAACTGGATATATGGCACTCCAGTTTTGCAGCTGGAAGTGGGATTGCACCACCAGAGATAAGGCACAGCTAAACCAGCAATGGATCTCCAGCATTTTGTGTTCAAACATGGAAAAGGCACCAAATCCAAGTCAAAAGTTAAAGCTCTTTTGCTCTGACAGCAAGCAGACTGAAAATACTGGAAAAAACCCAGCTTAGTTATCTTTCATAGGCAAAAGAAGGAACATATCTAGAGATTCTGGGAAAGCTCCATCAAAGTCTTTTAAACAGGCGCAGGGACTCATTACCAAAAAGGGTAGAAAAGAACATTTAGGTATTAAGAAAACATTTGTGGAAATTACAGGGGAAAAATTTGCAGTGCACATCCCTAAAACCAAACAAGCAACTGCAGTCCCTACCCTGGCACCTGGAGCAAGGCATCTCGCCTAGGGAGCAAATCTCAGCACAGTCATAAGAATAAAGCACCACTGCCCATGGAGCCAGATCCTGCAACCTCCTGGAATGCCAGTGCTGTCCTGAGGGCAGCTGCACCACCAGGGCTGTTTTGAGGCATCTCTCATCTTTCATTTTTCCAGTTAAGCCCAGCCTAAAACAAAAGTGGAGTAAAAAACCGTGCAAGGCTTGTCCATTTGGCTGTTGCCAAACCTCCTTCTCCATTTTTCGCTCTGATGGAAGGAGTTGCTCAGCTGCTCATAACCTGTTCCCTCACAGATCTGCCCCAACACCAAATCATTCCATCTGTTCAATCTGCCAGTAGTTTTTTGACAAAAGCCACCAAGGTACTGACAGCCCATTTAATTAAATCTTCTGGCAGAGTCAGATGAGGGAACACTCACGAAGAATTCCTCTGTACTGCAGTCCTGCCAGAGGAGGTGCAGACCTGCAGCAGGGCACTGCCACCTCTCCCATCACACACCAAACTCCTAAGTCAAAACTCACTCCCTGATACACTAGGAAACGACTCCAGCAAACCTTAAGATTCAGAATGCGATTCAAAGTACGTACTGCATGTATATTATAAGGAAGGGTAGGGCAAGCACAAGGTAATGAATCCTATCAAGCCTGAAAGATTCTTCTTCAACACCAAAATGATCTTGAATCCAAGTATTGAGCTGCACAGCTATTTGCTCTCAGAGGTCACACACGCACTAGGAGGAAGGCAAGTTGAAAGTACAAGCAACAGTTTGGTATATTAGTCAATGTTCCATAAAAAACACAGTCAGTCTGTGAGGTGCTGAACCCTGCCACAGGATGTGCTGGGAAGCAGGAACCAGGCAGCCCTGGCTATCTGTCACCAGCACACAAACTCTGCTCCCGTTTCAAAGGCTGGGCCTCTGTCACCATTAAATCAGACACCAACAATCAAACTGAATTCATGCTGCAGCACATGAAGAAATACAGCTGTGCTTATATCAAAATTTCAGCCCATTAACTTCTGTGTCCAGACTAAACAGTTTTTTCACTCTTCCTAGGGGCACGTGCTCCAGGGTTTGCACGTTTGGGCTCCAGTTTATTTCTAACAGGCAAGCAGAGATTTGAGCTTTTATTCGCTTCAGTTTGTTTATTTTCCTACAGTGACTAATTGTCTTCACAGTCAGTCCCACTCTGTCCTCACCCATGACATTTCCATACCTTAAGAGGATACACCTCAGAAGTTTGAAGCCTACCTGTTTGTTGAGGCATTCCTAAAGCCAGCCGGTTTGAAGAATAAAATTATTTCATGAGAGCTTATGAACTGGATTCTAAATTAAAGACGGCACACATTTCTGGGTGAAGAGTAACTTGAAAGCCCACTAAACCCATCATTACAGTTCAGTAAGTACTTCAAAAAGTTAAAAAGCATTCCTCAAAAAGAACATCTGGTAACTTTTTGTCCTCAATTCCTTGAATGTAAAGAGAAAAAAAAAATTGTAACAGCAGGGGTCAGTTAACATTACAGTACTCAAGGAGATGACCACAATGCTTCTTGGCCTTCTCCTTTTAACCTACCATGTGCCAGCTGTCTCATAACTTTTCTTGCCTGTCCCCTCTCCTTTGGGGAGGCAGCACAAGAGACATTTCACACAGTACTTGACTCACTGTGCAGCCACTTGCCAGCACCTCTAGTAAATACAATCAGTTGCTACACAGCAATGTAACTATATCACAGTTAATATAAGCAATAAACATGACAGAAGAACATCAGGTCTTTATTGACAAACACTCAGTGAGGGCACGTGTGGCCTTTGTACCGATTCCCTAGAACAGGAAGCCTTGTGCTACCCAGACAAGGTACAGCCCACATCTACTCCATCCCCCTTGAAACACGAGTTGTATCTACAGTGAGGTCAGCGTGCAGTATTAAAAATTATACTGTTAAATGACCTGAAGTAAATCATTCCCAGAAACACAAACCAGAGCTTGCTTGGTTTCCTTCCCTCCAGCAGAAACAAACTGCTATTGAAAGCAGGATGCCTAAACAGGTCCTTCAGCTATCAGCACCTTCATATCATTCCTCATCAAACAGAGCTCATCTTGCTTTTAATACAACAAACTCTTCAGCTTCCTAGACGTTGTCTGTATCCATTTGCACAACTGCTGTTTATAATGTGCTCCCTCCAGATGATATTTCTGTTGTGAAACAGAGGAAAGCTTTTAGCTGAATTACTCTCTTCTGCATGAGCCAATAACTGCTGTACCACCCAGCTGTATGCGTGCTTCCCAGTGACCTCACACGAGGACTTCCAAGGCTGGAATATGAAGAACTGAGTGAAACTTCATTGCAAAACAGCTGATACTTGCTATTTTTAGGAGCAGAGGTTATACTAATCAGGAGTAATTGCAGAAGCATTGTCTAGATGAAGACAATGCAAGTCCAGTGTCACCTTGTTCACACATCACTCACAATCCCATCACACTAAAATGCTGCGTCCTCCTGCTCACAGCCCCTCAGCGACAAGTCTTCAAATCCCAAATGCTGAAAACTGCTGAACTTTCACTGCACAGGGATTTCCTACAAGGACTGTCTTCTTGAATCCCAAGATCTTTTTAACTCAAGCCAACAAGTGCTCTTTGTGGGAAGGGCAGGAGAGCTGTTTATTCCTAGGCAAACGCAAAGACAGGTCACTCTTAGCGCTGAATTCCCACAATGCCTACTCAGATTTTGAGAAAACCCTACAAACAGCCTGCTGGCCGCTGCCCTCCCCTGCTCTTTGTTTGGTTTGAAATCATTATTCAGTTATCACCACTGCAGAGACCCGGGAGAGTATTTGCACAGGAGGTCACGTTACAAGGTCAAAGAGAGGAGGCAGCACAGAGGGGGCACAGCTGGTGGTGCAGAGGAGCTGGCACAGCGCTGCTCCTGCTCTGCCCTCTGTGCTCACTAATCTCTGCCTGGGAACCCCCACTGCTCTCCACTGTACTCTTTGCTTAACAGGAGCACCAAGACTATTCCAGGCTAGCAAGTAATAGGATTAAAGCAGTCTAATCCCAGATGTTACTTACAGTTTGTCAGACAAGCCACGAATTGGTCCCCCAAAATACGGGAATGTCACCATGAACTCAAGACCCAGGACTAGCCCAAATAAAGCTACACCAGGAGATGCCTAAAACCAAATATGATGCAAAGATAAAGGAGGCATAAAATTCTGAACTGCACCTTATCAAGAGGGAAATAAGCTCTCTAAAGGAAGAGCATGAGCCCCTTGGACATTGGTCTATGCAGCTGAAGTGAAAAATGCAAGGGCACCATTTAGTGATGTCTGAAAAACAAACAAAATGAGCAGCTTTGCCTCAGAAGTCTCTGGAAGCAAGCACACTCCCTATGCCAGCATCCTCATTCCTTGTCCCTCAAGGTTTAAACTCGTGACAAGTCACATGCAAGCTTGCAGTGGTGACCTTGGACAGAGCGAGAATAAACATAAGGATTTCTGTTGATAAAAGAAAAAGCATCCTCAACACAAATGAGATTTAGGGTATCAAACAGTAGAGGCAAAAAAGGATTTGACAGCACAAAGTACACTGGAAACCAGCTCGAGACCAGCTTAGACCAAATCCTCTTCTACTTCACTTGCCTTGCTGACCACGGGACAAACGAGCCACAAGAATGACAGTGCAGAATAATCAGACAGCTGAGATGACACCACGAGAAGAACTAAACAAAGACTGCAACTAACACGCCAGAGGAGTCATCTTTGGAAGGTTTCACAGCCACAGCAGTCACAAGTGCTCAGGACAAACTGAGAACCAAAGGCTGTGCAGACAATACCAACAGGAAATAGGACGCTTCTGTAGGACTTTGTAAACAGTTGTAAAACTTCTCTGCTGGCACCCTGAACCAACAAACCCCACCCAGAGCAAGGCACAGGATTGGTTCTGCACTCACACACCTTCTCATTAGGGCACAGAAGATGAAGGCTGTTATCTTAAAGTATCAAGTTTATACCTTCTATCACTACTGAGCAAGTTAGAGAGCAGCATTAGTTCTGCAAGTATAAACGAGCCATAATTTCAGTTTGAATTGGATAATAAGTTCCTGACTTCTTAGGAAAAATCCGTTCTCAAGCAACCTTGTAATCACAGTAGAACCTTGTAATCCTGCTGTTAAGAGGGAACATGAAATAGCTTAAGTAAGATACTGCTTTCAGCAAAAAAAAAACCCAAATAAACCTTAACAGCCTAGAAAGTAATTTCTTGGTTTATATTTTAAAGTAGACCCAAGTGGACTGTTACAGTATTTACCCATTTACAAATTTCAGCTGAAAATGGAAAACTATTCATCCCTGATTCTGCCAGGACTGAAGAGGAACAGCTTCTTGGTTCTCCACGAGAAGAGCATCAAAGGCAAAGTCCTACATTTCCCAGACTTGTTTATTCAGAGTAAACTGTTTTCCATATTTTAAGAAAAAAACCCTGAGTCTTTCACTTCCACATGTGTGACCTCCTGCCCGTACACACCAAGGGGATTAGTTTAACTTCCAGAATGCACTCAGTTTCCTCTTTTATAACAAACATTAAACATGCAGACGATTGATGCTGTGATTTGCTTCAATAAACATAGATTTTAGAGTCTGACGTTTCTGCTCTCTGATTTTACATTGGTACTGAGATGTTGTGAATAAAGCCTACAGCTGGATACAAATCTGCACTCTGAGAAAGTCAAAAGTACTCCAAGGAATAGGATAGCTGCAGAAAACCCACTCAAGTATGTTTTCTTTCTTAGCTTAAATGAAGCAAAACGTTTGCTCTTTCCAGCCATACACAAGCTTTCAAAAAAACCCCACAGACCTTTCCTCGGATCTAATCCTTTTCATTGTTTTCCTCCACTGCAGTTTATGTTCTATTCAGACATAATTCTTCTGGTGTTTGATTAATCTCCTTGCAAGTTCTGAACTGACCCTGATCACACATTCACAATATGCACTTAGGAGATCCACCATAAACGCAGCACAAGACGTAAAGGTCTCTGTCAATATCAAAGAAAAATAAAACAAAACAAAATCTGTTTCTCCAGAAGAGCAGCCTTCCAGCTATGACTGCTGGAGCCAGTGATTCTCAGAGAATCATGACCTTGAACACACTGAACTGGTAACTCCCATTATGTGCTACAGCCACTCCTTTAACTGAAACCTAAAGTACATTTTCAAATTAAGGCTTAAAAGCAGAACTCGAGTCACCTAAGCAGTTTCACCAATCTATCTACAGCAGATAGTGCAGAAAATCACCAAGTCATTAAACCAAGCCGGAGTCTGGGAGCAGACAGCAAATCCATCTATGTGCAAGCTGAGTCCCCAGCTGAATTCCACAGCCAGGACGACTTTCCCTCCTCCTTCAGTCCATGCACAGACACGAACAACACTCAAGGACAAGCAGAGATCCCACACTGCATCTGCATTTGGCAACCCCACTGGAAACCTGCACTGGCTTCTTCCTGAACAGCACAGCAGGAGATGAACAAGAGTTACATGAAAAGCCAGACAGGTAAGTTGAAAAATTTTGAAATGTGTTTATAAGCAGAAGACGCCTCAGAAACTTTATCTGCCCTGCAAGGAGGTAGTGGGAACTTTCATCAGTCAGAAAAAGCCAAGATGAAACATAGGAATTTTAAAATGGATGTCACTTCAGATCTGAAGTTGCTTCAAGTATAAAGTGGTCCATCAATGAGAAGAGCTTCCCAAAAACCACCACAAAATGTATGACTGTAAACACAACTGAGAATTTTTGTAGAACCCCAAAATGGTTCAGGTTGGAAGTTTAAAGACCATTCAGCTCCAACCCCCTGCTATGGGCAGGGACATCTTCCACTAGACCATGATGTTGCTTCAAGACCTACCTGTCCTTTTAGTCTACTTTCTCAAAAGGTTAAGTTTAAGCAGAACTTAAATTTAAGCCTGTTTATTCAAGGATGTCCTGCAGTCCACATTAAACAATGCTCACATAACAACTCACAGTGGCTTCTTTCAGCACTGAACCTTCCAAATTAACCATTTACTTTAATGGAAGGCAATGGAAAATTTACACGCAAAATGTTGACAGTAACTTCAAACTGATCACTGTAACAACAATGAGGGACAGCCCTTAGAGTTTTTTCTGGTTAAATTAAAAAAATGCATTAGATATTTCAAAATCCAGTAAGTCTGTATGACAAAGTCTTCCTCAGCTGAGGATACACCAGGCTACACCTCCTTGCTAAGGAGTAGCAAACACCAAGAAACCCTTTGGTTAATAAGGAATATTCCATTTACACGCACACAGCTACCAGAAACTCCATCCAAAACTGCCATACAACAAAGCATTTAATGCCAGGTACAAGTCTTTCAGCCATTGACGACAGCTCCTGTCTCTGCTGTTCCTCCTCCAATTTACATCACTTTAATCAAGCGACTTTCCAGAGAGGTCACAGCTGCCCATCCCCAGCGGGCAGTCCCGAAGGATTTAAGGGCACCAGGCCACTGACACCTGCCTTCAGTGACAGGGACCAGCTCTGCTCAGCACAGCCATGCTGGCTGCAGCGACACTGCCGGAATAAAGTCTTCAGGGCACGATTCAAAGTCTGGGCACAAAGAGGCACCAGGAGGAAGGGGCCAGGACATGCACCTCAAAACATGAACAAGACACCAGGTAAGTCAAACAAAAGCTACTGACAAAGGCAGTAACAAACACCCTGACACTATTCAGGTACTCGATACTGCATTCAGCATCTCCTTAACTCCCTCCAGCCCCACTGTTCCAAGAAATATATAATGAGCCATTACTTTGACAGGACTTCAAACAAAGCTGCTTTCTTTTTTTCTTCAAAAAGAATTAGAATATGAATGTTTCTGCTTCACCGAGAAATCCAGAGCCTTTTGTGAGCAGATGATGCTACGAGCAGATGTACACAAGCAGATTCACAATAAAGCAGATGATCTCTTCTTTACCAGCCATCTTGACCTGTCTGGCTCGATTTACATAAACTGTTTCTATTCACTACAACATTGATTATGTAAACCTCGGCAAAATCTTAACCAAACACACGCTGCCACATCACTGCCAGCAGAGACGTAGCACAGCGCTGGGAGAAGGTTATTAGAAATGTGTTTGCTGCACCGACCGACACGAAGCGCCTGGGGCTTTACTGGGGCTCACATTAAGGCGCAGACTGAGCAATCACAACTATTGCCAGACAATAAGGAACGTGCCCTGCTGGGAGAGCCGCCTCCTGCCAAAAAAACCTGCCTTCCCCCTCCATTTAAAGGTCAAGGTACAGCAGCCCCACTTTAATGCTGCTAAGGCAGAGTGAGAGTAAAAGATAAAGGGAAAGTTTTGTCATCTTAAAAACAGAAGCTCAGCAGTTTGCCAGGTATGCCAATTCCTTTGTTCATCATCCTTTTCACCACCTAATTTAAAAGTCTCACAGTTCGAGACACAAGTTATTCATCAACATCACAATCAAGGCTTTAAAAAAAAAAAAAAACAAAAAAACAACCCACACAGTGTCTCAAAACAGCTTTTTCTTTTTTTTTTTTTTTTTTTCTTCTCAAATCTAGCTGCGAGGCTGCGCTATCAATTTTAATCAGGCAGTTGTAACAGGAGCTGCAACACTACACTTCTGCAGGTCCCCAGGTCTCAGTTTCACTACAGGGAGGAGAGCAGATTTACATTGCTTTATTTAAATGAAACTCCAGATTACAAGATTTTAATACAAAACAGGTACTAAGTGGGTTTCTTAGCACACTGAGCAGCTTAAGCTCTTCCAAGAGTTCCTAGTCACAAATGTTGAGTCACCAGAGAGAGGGATGTCTGCATTATTTGTGGCACTACAAACAACATTTAAGACGCCTCTGACAGGACACGCGAAGGGCTCTTAAAACAACAACATTCGTTCTAAAAATTAAAAATACAGCTCGCGAAGTCATGGGACTTCCTGGAGTGCTTCCAGCACGTCCACCTCCCTGCGCACCACACTCCCAGGCACAGCGTGAGCAGTGACAGCCAGTGCCCCATTGTCTGAGCACAGAGACCCAGCTCCCCTGCACAAGCTTCTTGTCCCTGGCTGCACCGCAAGGACGGGATCTGTTTGCATTTTCAGTACATCTTACACCTACAAGATGCAACCTCAGTAGTTTTAGAGAGCGGCTGAAACTCCAGCAGGACCTAAGCCCAGCCATATACGTTTTATATTTAGATTTTATTGGCGTGTTTCAACACACACAGTGAAGATCAAGGGCCCAGCAGAACCGATAAGCAGAGATCAATGCGTCCCCGTATTAAAGGCAAAGCGCACCAGACTTTGCCAGGTTAAGATCAGAGCCAAAACATTTCATACTTCTGTACTTTCAACTGCTGCTAAAAATAGTAAAGCAACAGAAAGGAAAATGCTTCCAGCTGTGCACAAAGAGCCTCTGCAGCACAACATCAATTTATGCACTCTAATTTAATTAAAGATCCTGCATTATACTATGACTTTATTGTCAGAGACAGTGTTGCACAGCTGAGCTCACCCTCCATTGCCACAATTGAAACAGTAAGAACGCTTCTTTATTAAATTTAGTGTGATATGGGTATTTCTCACGAATCAAGGGACTTAAATTCAAGGATTTCAAGTACCAGCTACGCCACGTTCCTGACAGCAGCCGTGTTTTATTCCACGGTAACTGCATCTTGAACCAGTCTCGTGACTGCAAACATTTAGCATCCCTTAAGGAAAAGAGGTGAACTACTGGATATGAGTACCCGGCCTGGACTGCTCTTTTTCAAACAGTTATTCTGCAGATGTGAAGGTGGCTCTTTAGGAAAGGACCGAAACAAAACACAAACCCCTAAGAAACCAGAACAGGCTTTTCTACGACCTTGCAGCAAACATGCACCGGATTCTGGGGGAGGCTGAGTAACGCAGCGAGCCTGTGACCGTGCTGCCTCGCGGCCGGCTCCGAACCTTTCCGTTGAGGTGAGCACCGAAAAACCTCTCCATTAACCATCCGTTACCACGTACCGAACTACCAAAATCCAGCATCTCCCCCGAGGATCGCGAGGGCTCTCAGCGAGCGCGGCTTAGACGCTTCTCCCTCATCTGCTTCCGCGGCGCTCAGCAGAGCGGCTGCGAGCTTTAACAGCAGGGCAACAGCGTAATGCCAAGCGGATTACTTTAAGATCCATATCAAGCCGAGAAAATAAATATTTCCACGACGAATCTGAATAGAAGTGCTTCACCACCCTCCCGCTCCTCGTTCCAAAATCATCCCCCTGCCATCTGCAAGGCGGACGCCGTCACCCGGAGCCGGCGGCCGAGGCACGGCGGCACCGGCGGAGGGACGGGGCCCGCAGCGGGGGAAGGGGGGGTTCGGGAGCCGTGACCCCGCATCCCCCGGCCCCGCAAGAAGTTTCTTCCCCAGCCCCGCCGCGACCTCGATGCCCGAGAGCGGCCGCACCCCGGCTCCGTCCGTCCGTCCGGCACCGGGACCCCGCAAGGGCCGCGCCGCAGCGGCCCCTCCGGCCCCGGGGCCATCCATCCCCACCCCTCCTATCCCTCCCTCCCTGCCCCTCTCAGGCACCGGGTCCCCGCTCCGTCCCTACCCGCCGGCACCGGGACCCCGCAACGGCCGCACCGCGCTCCCCGTCACGCACCGGGACCTCCCCCCGTTCACCCCTCCATCCCTCCCCGCTCCCTTCAAGCACCGGGACGCCGCCATCCATCCCTCCGTGCTCCCCTCGGGCACCGGGACATCCCCCCCCCATCCACCCACGGGTCCCCCCCGGCTCCGGCGGCCGCGCCGCGCACTCGGCGGGCGGGAAGGCGGGAAGCGCCACGCGCCCCCTCGCGCCCCCCTCCAGCTCCGAGCGCTCCTTGGCAGCGCGGAGCGGCGGCCGGCACCGAGCCGCAGGCTGGGAGGGGGCAGCCCCCGCCGCCCCGGGACCGCCGCGCTTCTTCCCCCCCGCCCCGGAGCCCCTTGCCCCAGCGCTCACCCCAGCACCACCAGCTCCCCGTACTTGACGGGCTCCTTGTTCAGCGCGCACAGCTCCTCCTGGCTGGGGGAAAACATGGGGCCGCCGCTCTGGTAGCACCGGCCGCCCCCGTCCCAGCCGCCGCCGAGGGGGCGCGTCCCGAGCGGGCTCCGCTCCGCTCTGCGCCGCCGGCCACCGGCAACGGCCACTACACCGCGGGGGGCGCGGGGGCGGGGCCACCGGGGGGACGGACCAACCCGCCGCGGCGGGGGGGCGGCAGGAGCGAACCGGCGCCGTCTCCCCCCCGCGGGGCTGCGAGTGGCCCCGCCCTCCCCGCGCTCATTAACTGCGGGCGGACGGGGCGGGGCCGGGCGCGGGTACGCCCCGCCCCCTGCCGCGCGCCGCGCCCCCCCCCCCCCCCCCCCGGCACGGGCAGCGGTGGTACGGCCCGGCAGTGTTATGTAAACATAGAGTAAAGGGGAGCCGGCCGCTCTTAAAGGGGCCGCGCACCGGCGGCCGCGGCTCGGGGGTCACCGAGGGGTCCCGAGCGGGGGGCTCTGGGTCACCCCAGCCTGGGCTCCACATCACCCGCGGGGCTCTGGATCCCCTCCTGCCCCCGGGGCGTGTCCGGCCCCGCGGCGTGGCTCTGGACGCCAGCTGCCCGGGTATGGGTGGCTGCGTGTCCTCCCGTGTGGGCCGGGGCTCTGTAGCAGCCCCCGGGTCTGCGAGAGCCCCCGGGTCTGTGAGAGCCCCGGGTATCCCCTGCCCCGCGGGTCTGTGAGAGCCCCCGGGTCTGTGAGAGCCCCGGGTATCCCCTGCCCCGCGGGTCTGTGAGAGCCCCCGGGTCAGCCCCTGCCCCACAATCTGTGAGAGCCCCCGGGTCTGTGAGAGCCCCGATTACCCCCTGCCCCACGGTCTGTGAGAGCCCCCGGGTATGCCCTGCCCCACGATCTGCGAGAGCCCCCGGGTGTGCGAGAGCCCCCGGGTGTGCGAGAGCCCCCGGATCTGTGAGAGCCCCGGGTATCCCCTGCCCCGCGGGTCTGCGAGAGCCCCCGGGTACCCCCTGTCCCACGATCTGTGAGAGCCCCCGGGTCTGCGAGAGCCCCGGGTACCCCCTGCCCCACGATCTGTGAGAGCCCCGGGCCTCTCAGCCCCACGATCTGTGAGAGCCCCGGGCCTCTCAGCCCCACGATCTGTGAGAGCCCCGGGCCTCTCAGCCCCGCGGGAGCGGCTCACCCACCCACAGCCGCTCGCCGCGGGCTCCCAGCCCTGCGGCCCCGCCGCGCCCTGGCCTGAGGGGCTCTCCGGTCCCTTCTGCCGCCTCCCTGCCCCGGAGGCGGCCGGAGCCCCGGAGCCCACGGCCCGGCCTCTTCTGAGGGCACCGAAATGCCCTCACCCCCTTTGTTCTTCAGTGCTCTCCCAGGTCCTTCCCAACCCAACCCATTCTATGACTTCCAAGGATTTTTTTTTTTTTTTCCTGCCTCGGTGTCTCCCCCACCGCCATCCCCTTCTCTTGCCTTCTGCACCTGACTGAAGCCTGAAACCAACCAAAGATCGGCTTGATGTTAATCCATGCCAAGTAATGAGAAATTTTCATCAGCTGATATTTGAGGTTTCCAACCCAGTATCAAAGACAAAAGCAATGGGGGCATCCACCTTTGCTGAAGAGCATCCTTGGGGCTGGCACAGTCACACTCGGGATCCAGCTCCTCCTGCCGAATGCTTTCCCTCTGCCAGAAATTGTGTTTAGCTATTAATTTTACCGGTAATGTTATTTTTCTGTCGTTCTGGTGAAGAGGTGAAATGGAAAAACACAACCAATCTCGAAGGGCTGCAAAATGGAGATCTTCCCAGGGGCCATGTGAAGAAGACAAGATTTTATTGAAGACAGGGAGCTGAATTATTACAGATTTATCTTCTTTATTGTTCTAACAAAATAGAAAAGAAAGCCAGGCCGTAAGTCACTGTCAAAGGAAGCAAATACATTCCCCAAAACAGTGTGGAAAACAAAGCTCCCGGCTGCATCCTCTTCAACTTCTGCATTTCTCCCCTGAAAGCAAGACCTGCCTTTCACATGGCATTAACAAACTCCAATACTCTTCCAAAAAATGCTCCTGAGCAGCTCAGCTCAGATGGGCTTCCACAAATCAGGGACGTGTCTGGACTTAGAGCATCTTTTACTGCTCCCACCTGGGGATGGAGGGATGAGGAAGGACCTTGGAGGTCTGACTTTGCCCCTCTTTTCCACTTACCCTCATTTTTTAACACTGCTCTTTTTGGAAAACAGGGGGAAGTTGGGCAGCTCTGCAGCCTTTCCCCAAACCTGCACATGTTTTTTCCTGGCACACAAACCAGTGCATTTGCTGTCCTAAAACACAGAAGTGACTCCCACTCTTCTGTGACTACAGAAAATGCGCTGGTTTGCACTGCTGAAAAAAATTATTAAATACAGCAAATGGTCTCCTTGGCATTGCTGAAAACTGAATGTGCAGGGGGAAAAAAAGATCCCTATGGGATTCACAAGGAAATATTTACATCTGTCGTGTTCAGAGGAGGAGGATGAACTGTGCTGGGGTGAGGGGCACTCACCTGCCATGTGCCTGTGGTGGGAGACTGACATAAACCCTGAGCTTGGGCTGATCCATTCTTTATTTTTTTATTTTTTTTTTTCCCCCTTGGAAATCTGCTTCATTTGTCCATGTCCAACCTCTTCGTTCTGCCCATGGGGTGATTTAGGCTGAGGGAAGATCAGGCCCAGCCCCACAAGGTGTTCTGAGGGCTGCTGAGCCTTTTCTTGCCAAATTTTAGGTTTACTCATTTCAATTCCCAAAGACCAATAGCTGCCAGCACTGGAAACCTGCTTAGAATTGTTTAATATTTAAAATTTCTACGTTTTGGCGGATGAAGCAGAGCCAGGAGGAGGCAGAAGCTCTGCCACACATTACACAGCTCCCAACCCCAAATCCCAGCTCCTCTATTCCCCCCAGCTCCAAAAAATTCCTTTTGCAACTGGTACGAGCAACACTTGGCTGGCATTTTTCCCCATTGAAAAATTCAGAAATACACCCACAGCTGCAGTCTGCTACTTTTCAGCTCAAAACATCCTTCCTTTTTGGATTTGAGATGTCTCAGGGTGGCTTTTCAGGGAGGTTTGGTTGTTTTCTACTAAAAGTGTGAGCAATGGATAACTTGAAGCTCCTTCTAGGCTGCATCAACACTGAAAGAGGAATTTTGCTCCCAGGTTTAGCACAAGCAGCTGCTTGGCTGGATGGAGGAATATCCAGCCAAGCCAGGCCTCCATTAAAAATCAATGTTTGGGAAAAAAAAAAAATCCCAAACTTGAAGAAATAGTACATGCCCATTTATTTTTAAAATGTAATAAAAAGTTATTTTAAATGCAGGAAGATTAATAATGCTCTAATTCAGCAAAGTACTTCCAGATGTGCTGGGCTCTGAGTGTACTTCAGTGCTTTTATGAATCAGGGTTTAGGGAACGGGCTTCAAAAGTACTGAAAGAGGTTTTTAAAGTAAAAGAGGGGAAATTTAGATGGAATATTGGGGAGGTGTCCAGGACTGGGATCAGGTTTATGTTCAACCATCAGGGGGGATGGTTGGGGCTGGGAAAACCAAACTCTGGGGTTGCAGGAGCCTGCATTTGGTGCTCCAGGGAGGGGAATAAACCCCAGGAAAGGAGGAAAAACTCTCTCAGCTCTAAGGTGAGGATCAAGCAGGTATCACCTGGGTGGGTGGAACCTTTCAGGCTGGAAAGTCTCCAGCCTGTCTCCTCTCCTCTCTCCAGGTGAGTGAGGCTCTCAAGCAGCCACCAAGTAGAAATAGCAGAAGAAAGAGCAGCAGGTGTTTTAAAAGTAGATTTGATTAATAAATTACAGGAAAAATAAGACATGATTGCTCATAATGAGGCAATACCAAGATTAGCTTGTTTGGGGGAGCCTCTCAATCAGGGGTTCAGAGCCTAACTTAGGTCAGGCTAAAACAGATTTCCTTTTCCTTACTCCATTAGAGAATTTCTCCTATTGTCTTAATTTTCCACCACAGCATGTAATGGTCATGATTCATAGTACCACTTAAAATTTAGAGGCGAGAATTGCATTAAAAATAAGTGGAAGAGCTGAAAGGATAAAATACTTTCAAATACCCTGGCAGCAGCTTAAAGATATGGTACAGGCTCCAGCTTAATATGTAACACTCCTTAATAAAGACCCTAAAGGAATTTCTAAAAGCAAAGAAGTTAAGTAGCAGAGTGGGGAAGGCTATTAGGAACAAAAAAGATAGCTGTCAAAAATGAGGGAAATGGAATACAGCACAAACACTGGCAAATGTAAAACCACAGCAAGGCAAGTGGAGAAGATGTTTCAAAGCATAAAAATGCTCACAAAAAACACAGCAAAGACAGAAAGTCAACCAGGGACTCACTGGGACCAGCAAGCAGTGAAAATGAGGAATTTGGGGTGAAATAAAACACTGGTGGGTCGAGTAAATGAGCTCCCCATGTGTTTGGGCTTGAGACTCCTCCAGAAAATCCCTCCTTTTCTGCTTTGCCTCTGATGAGCTTCTTAAATATAAGCATCACCAAGAAAATTTTGGAATAAAAAGGTAAATTGACAGAGGAGCAGATTTCCAGAGTGAGATGCCACTGGCTCAAGACTTGGAAAGAGATTCAAATACAATGATATGAATAATTGTATTGGTATAATTATACTCTGTTAAAAATGGTATAAATATATTGTTATCTACTTGCATTTGTACAATTATCCGAAGGATTGCACTTGTCTGCAGGATGAGAAATAACAAACTTGCCACTGAAGAAGCAAGTTTAAGAACTTAAACTTTAAGAGTTGAAGTCTGACTTGCAGTACACAAATGAAAACACAGTGGAGTTCAGGTAGATATGGATACCTGGGATGCACTGGGAAGATCTGATACACCAGGGAAAGGGCAACAGGAAGCTTTTGCAGAAAGAAGTCAAAGTTTATAACGCATTCACACCCCTTAAAGCAGTCAATGAATGTGTTGGAGGAGGTGATTGCATGTGTATCACATACCTGGGGTTCAGCAAAGCTTTGGCACCACAAGAGCTGTCAAAGAGATAAAAGTAGCATGAGATAAAGAAAGGGCTGCATGGATTAGCAGCTGAGACAAGAGAAACCAAAGGCTGGAAATCAGTTTTCATTTTCACAGTGGGGAGAGGTTATTGCTGGGATTTTGTGGTATCATGGGGCCCTGGCCAGGCTGCTGACTTCTAATGGGAAAGTTTGCTGACAAGCCAAAAACATTTTAAGCTGACTGCAAGGAGTTCTAGAAGGACCCAGCGAGAAAATGTCCAAGTAGATACAAGATGACCTTAGCCGTATCTGTCTAATGGCTGCCACTAATTGAGCTATTGTCATTCCAGAAAGGCATCCCAGGTGTTACAGGCACTCCAGGTCCTTCTCTTGAAAGAGAATGATCTAAGTCTAAAACACAACATGTCCCCAGATGGTTCTGTACGTCTTTTACAGCAGCGTGGGTTATTCCAGAGGGATGTTCTGAGTCCCTTTTCCTGTGCCCCACAGCCCACCCCCTTTCCTGGAACACCAATACTGTGCACTCACGTTGCAGCTCGAGTCCTGAAGGATTTGTGTTAGCTAAGGGGAATAAAAATAAACACCGTTCGTGTGTGTCTGCCAAAATCAGAACGCTGGCATCCCAAATCTCAGTGTTACCTTTACTGCACTTTTCCCAGGAGGATTCAGGTCCAGCCACAGCTCCAATTCCTGCTGAGGACCTCAGAGCCAAGTTCCCTCTCAAATCACCACATCCCTCTATCCTAGCCCAGTTGCTGTTTTGGGAATGGACTTTTGCTCTTCAAGATGTTGCCCCTTTTTCCTTTTAAATGTTGGGACTGTTGTGAAGTTAGCAGGAACACGGTGATGGATGCAAAAGATGGGCACAGTTCCCTTGTAATTTACTTGTACCTAATTTAGGGGAAATCCTGCTACTCTGACCTTTATCCCAGCAGACAAAGCTGGTGAATGTGGATCCCTGGGCTTGGACCACATCATCCTCCTACAGGAGCCATCCCTGGCAATGATGGTGCTCATCCCCCAGGGGTGCAGCTTCCAGAGCAGATGGCTGGGTCCCCATCCACAAAGAGAAATTCAGCCATCCCATAAATCACCCAGCTTCCCCCAGTCAGACATAATGAGAACACCCAAATCATTGCAGGATGAGAGGCAGGAGAGGAGCTCTGCTTTCCAAGTGCTGGAGCTGTGGCAAAGCACAGATCTGTGGTCTCAGCGTGGCTCTGGTGTGGAAAGCTCCCTTGGTGAGGGTTTGGCATCCAATTGCACTGACCCCTGAAAACCCCCTCTAGCTGATGGTATCACACAACCAATTTTTATCAGCCAAGAAAACCACTTTTCAGGGGATGCTCGAGGAGTTTCAGGATGATGGGAGCAATCAGTACCAGCACCGTGAACCTCAGACCCAAAACTTCCCCAGTCTGCAGGTGCCAAAATATCTCACCCACCAGCAAAGCATGAACGCCCACAAAGACACTTTGAAATAAAACATCACTTTCACATATTTCTGCTAGGGAGAATGAAATGCATTTTAGAAATTACTGCATATTAGGAATGAGAGACATTCCCCTGGCTCCCATTCAGCCAGCAGATAATCAGCAGGTTACAGAAATCTCCTCCACATCTCCAGTGAGATCCAGCCCGGGCTGTTCCCAAGCAGGATTCAGCTCCACAGCCAAAAGCGCTGAGCCCATGGGAGCCCATCCCCTTGTCTCCACAAAATTCCTCATCACTGCCTTTGGCAATCTCTGCAGCACTGATTTTGGAGGAGAAGAAAAAGGCTCCGGGCTTGGTGGGACAGAAAGGACTGTGGGATCTCAGTGGGACCTCGTGTTCTTTGAGGGAGGTTCTATGGTGGGGGTGGAGGAGCACTGAACAGGCTGGCTAAAGAGGTGGTGGGTGAGCATCACTGAAAAACTGAAAACATCACTGAAAACATTCAAGGCAGAGGTCGGACAGGGCTCTGAGCTCTAGTTGAAGGTGTCACTCCTCATTGTAGGTGGCTTAGACAAGATGACCTTTAAGGGTCCCTTCCAGCCCAGACTACTCCGTGAGAGTCCATTCTGTGCTTAACAACAACCTGGGAGTTCTTCGTGGGAAGCAAGACCTAGCAATTCATCATTTCCTCCTCTACATCTTGTTAGGGTAAAGAGATGCCAGGTCAAACCTGAATATGTTATAAAAGCAGCATTTGGCCTCCAAAGTGTATACACCAGTAAAGCCTTATAACTCCCTCCCAGCATCTGACATTCTTTTCACTGCTATAATTTACTGAGTGCATTGCCAGGTGCCCCTGGCTGGCTTCCAGCTGCCTTCAGCCAGCCAGTGCATAAACTCAGGGAAGAAAAAAAAAAAAAAAAGAAAAAAAAAAAAAAAACAAAAAAAAAACAAGAAGAGAAAAAAAAGGCTGCTGCAGCCCCCAAAATCCTTGAAATCTGAGCAAGACGGGGGGGGGGGGGGGAAAGGAAAGAAAAATCCACAACAAACGCACCACCAAAAAGCAGCGACCACCATGGGCGCGCAGATGTCAGGAGGATGCGGCAGGAGGAGCGACATCCTGCAGCATCCTGTAAAATCAACGTGCGGCGGCAGCTCCCCAAATCCGGAGCGCTGCCTTCCTGCCGCCTGTGGGAGCTTGCAGAGGTGGTTATAGATGGTCACTTCTCCGTCTGGGTAATTAGTAAGTCATTATCTTTACAAGCTGAAAGGCTCGCTATTGTCGGGAGCGGCCGGGATTCCGGTCGAGTTGTCTTTATGATAGGCTCTTTAGGAGATGGACGGCTGGAACGGTGCTCCACAGCAATCGGGTAATGGCTGAGAAACACAATCCTGGTGGGCCCCTGATTGCTGCTGGAATCGTTAGGAGATGGAGATGCCTTGTACCTCATCAGATAATGTCTCTCCTTAACAAAGGAGCCGAGTTATCATGGAAGAGGCTGAGAGCTCCTCGCCTTTTGGGCAGGGAAAAGGCGCTGGCTGGCTGAGATTTATCAGCTCTGTTAAAGAGAGGAAGATTTTGTATGGAAACACCAGAAGAATCTGTGAAAAGCACGTGATACATTTTTTTGGTACAAAAAGAGTGCACACATACCTGCTGTTGCCATTAAGAGACAGAAGATGAATGAGGAAAGCCTTTGAGCTGAAAGAAAATCAACATGAATTCATTGCTAAGGGTTAGCAATCATATACAGAGAGTACATCCAACCCCAGCAACAGAAAATACATTATTGAAGGAATCAAAGGAACAGGAAACCACTTGCTAATAAAAATCGCCATCTGCCTTCTGGAGTGAAGGAGTCCTCAGGTCAGATGTTTTAGTCAAATCCAAGCAAAAGCAACCTTATAAATCCAAATCTGATGCTGGCGAGACCACTGGGTTGTGGAATAGCTTGAGTTGGAAGGGACCTTAAAGCCCATCTCGTTCCAGCCCTCTGCCATGAGCAGGGACACCTTCCACTACACCAGGTTACTCCAAGCCCCATTCAAACTGGCCTTGCCCCAACAGTTTTCATTTCACAAGATTAATTTTATGTATTATTTTAATTATTCTGTATTTTGTTCGCCTGATTTTGGGGAAGAGATTGGAATAGAGCCATAGGAAGCCTCCTCATCCAAGAACTGACCCAACCTGCAACTCATTAGCCAGGCCCTACACAGCCAAACCCTCTGCTCGTCCCATCTGCAGCAGCCAAAGCCTCGGTGACCTCGACCCCCCCACCTGGGACCCCCCAACCCTGCCACGGCTGCTTATAAATCTTTACATTTGAGACTCAGGGCGATCGATAATTCCAGGATGCAAATGGAGCATATGGAGACTATAGCAGACAGCACAAAGGCAGAAGCCACAGGCCATTTCCATGATCAGAAAGAGAAAGAGCTGCTAATTATGCAAAGGTCATTGACTGAGCATGGTGCTACATTTAAATATTTCAGCGTGTCTGTGCCTGGATCCTCTCACAAATGTTGTGTTCATGTGGGTAAACGCTCCTCTGTTTTGGGGAAGATAAGGAAACACAGAAAAAGTGCAGATGTCTCTGTTTCATGCCACATGAGAACTTTAAAGCAGACTGAAGCGTCCTGAGGGCTTTGGGGTTCTTTTTTTTTTATTTCTCCCTGTAGTTAGCTATTCATGCTTTAACTCCTGCTTACTCCACACAGTTTCCAGCGTGAAGTAAGTCAAGAAAAACATTGCTAACTCCCAAAATTTGCATCATCTCTGCGATGGCAGCTTGATGCTGAGGGGTGTCACCTCCACCCCAGCCACCCTGTCACCCCCTCCCCAGCCCCCTGTCACCTCCCCTATGCCCACCGGGCATGGCTGGCACGGGCAAGGCGAAGGAGACAAAGTTTGACTTTTATTCTTTCCCCTCCTCCTCTTTGCGAATGTGTAACAGTGAGAAGGGACATTGTCCGCAGGTCCGTGGGAAGCACAAAGCCATGGCTGTGCTGACCTCCTTATAAAAATTCAAGCCCGTCCTCATTTTTCACGGAGGTTTTGGTGGTTTGCACACACGTATCTTTGTCCTGCCCCCGCCCCAGCACTGACCGGTCCAACAGCCTCCCGTGCAGCCCAGCCCTGCTGCCCACACTAGCAAATCCTCACAGGCCCAGCCAAAACTTCAACAATCAGGGACAAATTCTGAAAATTCTCTCTTGGAGAAAAAAAAACAAAACAAAAACCTTGCTTTTATTTCCAGTGATGCTGCCAGTTCAGTTCAGTGAAGCTCAGCTGCCAGTGCTGACAACTCAGCTTTTCCCAAAATCCAGCCCTTGAAGCCTCTCTGGCTGGACTGTCATCCCTGCAAGCACAGGGAAGGGTGGGATGCTGGGTGTGTAATATGGAGAGTTTCACTTAAATAGATTCTCTGTGACTGCTGAAGTCCCTGGCTGGAGTCTGTGAATTTTAAAAAGGATTAATGCTGTGAGAGCCTTCATCCAGATGCCCCCCAAAGAGGTTTTGACCTGGTTGTGTGCTGAGTACTTTGCCCTCCTAAACCTACCACTTCAAATCCCTTTTGCTTCCCATTTCCAACCCTATTGTTTGGGGGTTTTACCTCCTTCCAAGCATTTAAATATTGAGCTCACTACTGGTATTAAAAATTTTTTAGAAGTTGTTGATTTCACAACCTCACTCATATATTTTTATATAACATACTTTTAGATCTATATAAAATATAGATAGGTATATATAAGTGATATGTTTTTATATTTATTGTGATGTTTATACATTATATTTAAATTAAGAGGATGGATGCCCACAGTTACACAGGGGAATTCTTGTGTGGGGTAGACTGAGCTTCACCCTGGGATGTGCACAAAGGGTCCTCACCTCTGCCTGCCTCCTGGCAGCATTTTTGGATTGATGCAGGGTCATTCTACTCTGCTCCTCTCTGAAAATTTGGGATTTAAGCAGCATTTGGGAGTGACACCATTGGTAAATACGTGGGATACCCTGGGTTTCTTCCCTCAGCCACAAGCAGGATTAAGGCCAAAGAGCTGCTTCCTGCCAAAAACAGGGAGAGTAATCCTGTCATAAGCCATTAATATGGAGCTGTATTGGCACTTGGCAGCAAACCACCAAACCCACAAAGTTGTGTTTAATTTGCTGTTAGAGGACAGGCTGAGTCTTCTTCACTCAATTATACCAAGACAACATTTCAGCACTGAGCCCTGGAAACAGGCCACCCCTCAGCTCTCCATGACTCCACATCTCCATCCCAGCACCACTGGCATTGCCCAGCCGTTGCTGCTCTAATGGAAATTCCAAGAGCTCCTGTCTGCTGGCATGGCCTTTGAGCAATAAATCCCAGGGGTTTCTGTTCATGCCGATCTTGCTGTGGGAAGCAGAAGGTGTTTTGTCCCCCAGGAGCCAACCCAGCCCTGGCACCCATCTCATTTTGGCCCCATGCACATGGCAGAGTAGCAAGAACAAGCAGAAACTACCCCATTTACCCCCCCAAAAAATGGCCAGGTTGGATTTTTGACTTTCCACAAGGTTTGTTCTTCCCTCCTCCCATCCCAGGGCTCCCTGACAGTGCTGGGCTTTGCCTGGTGACTTCCTGCCTTCCTTGGCTTCCCATCGGACACAAAGCCTTCCCCCATCATCCAGGATGTAGTTTTCTATTTTTACTCAAAGCCCTTTAAGTTTTTGACATTTTTAAGGCAGCAGCCTGGAGGAAATAGATTATCCTGCTGGTGGTACTGAACGGCTCCAGTCCTTGGTTAAGAAGATAAAACTTCTTCTCAGAGTCCATCACATTCCTGAACTGCCCATGACTTCTAAGTCACAAAAAAGCAAATAAAATGCCCATGGGCTTTTGTTCCATGAAGTTTTATGATTAGTCATCATATCCTTCATGTGGATGGGGAACAACAAGCAAGGAACACCTCTTGTTTTAATACAGACAGCCTGGGAGAGAACTGCTTTAAAAAGCTTTTAATCTCAGCTCCTTGGATGTCTCTTGGCTTCCTCAAGTCCCATCTGATTCTGGAAGCTGTTTAGCTGTCCTGACATTGTGTGAGGACATGAAAAGAGGGGAACAATGATGTGATGAGGGTCTTTCACAAACTGCAGTCCCTGACGAAGGGACCACTGCTGATATTTTGTCACAGAGTCACAGAATGGTTTGGGCTGGAAAGGACATCAAAGATCAACTCATTCCACCCCCTGCCATGGCAGAGACACCTTCCACTATCCCAGGTTGCTCCAAGCCCTGTCCAATCTGGCCTGGAACACTTCCAGGGTTGGAGCATTCACAGTTTCTCCAGGGAACTTCTTCCATCATTGTCCTCACTCGTTGTGCAGAATCAGAGCTTGATATTTCCTTCTTTTGCTTCTGTAACTGCAGGGGCAAATCCTGCTTTTAATTTTGGCCTGTATTTTTGCCAAACAAACTTGCTGTAAGGCCTCACTTCTCCTTTGTTTCCAGCACCTGGAGATGTGCAGAGCAACCACAGCCTTAGGAATATTTTGAAGCAGCAAGAGGAGAAACTCCAGAGTGGCTCCAGGGAGAACGCTCCCACGTTCCTGAGATTCCTCTTCCAACGCTCTCAGACAGACTCGCAGTTTTATTTGCAAAAACTGGGAATGATTCCAAATCCCAGCCTGTAAAGCCTTTCACAAAAAAAAAAAGAATAAATAAACAACAAACCAACAGAGGAAAACCACGCTTTCCCCCAGTGTGGAGCAGGAGACCCTTGCAAGCAGCAAAGCCCCTGCAGATGTGCCCCTGTGAAGGCAGCGTGCTGTGAGTGTTCACCACTGATCTGATGCTTCCCAGGAAGAGTGCAGGGCCCAGGATTTCAATTTGCAAGCACAGCTCTGGCTTGTGTCTCCAAGGATAACGTGCTCTTCATCCACAGGAAAAATTCAAGGCGGGAATAAACAAGAGTTTCTGGGAGCCCTGACAGAGCAGGGTCCCTTGGCAGAGCTCTTGAACACGTTCTTCTTGTGCTGGTGCCTCCAGTGTGGAGCAGCTGCTGAATCCCACATACCTGGATGGCAGACTCTTGGATTTGCCCCCATTTTCCCAGCAAGTGGAAAAAACAAAGAGAGCAAAAGAGGGTGTTTCTGCTTGTCAAGAGTAGGACACAGGTAACTCCTCACACCTGCAACCAAGCCAGCTGGAAAAGCACAGGTGTGATGCCAACACTTGGACTGATGTGAACAGCAGCGGAGAAACTCCTTTTAGAGGTGTAAATTTGCCACATGGGCTTGGGGTTTTGTGGCAGATGTTTGACTTGTTGCTCTTATTTTCCCACTGGAGCCCAGAAAGAAAATTGACCTTGAGCATGCAGTTTCCCTTCTCTCCCAGATCTCCTCTCTATCTTGGTCAGTTACCAACAGTGACACCAACAGAAGAGGGAAAAAAAAAGCTGGAACAATATATATTACATTGTTTTAACTTCATTTTGCACATCCTGAGCACTCATTCTGCTGGTCAGGGAGACAAATGAGCTCTGCCTCTTCAGATCTGATCTCCAGCTTGCTGCAGCCTTTCCTGGAGCTGCAAACTCTCAGACCCAGGGGTGACAGCCAGCTCCCCACCCAAAGGGAGGCAGGTACCAATGGACAACCTGCTTTTCAAGGACAGGCTGATCACAGAGGAGCTGAGACAGGGCCAGAGGCACCTGGGTCTGTGTGCTGAGTTGAGCAGCCTCACCACTAAGAGCAATTAGCATCTGTGCACAGAGGGCTGACAGACCCTGTTTTGCAAATGCTGAAGTGTTGACACTTCCCAGCAAGGTGTATCTTATGTTTCTGGCAAAGAGGAAACTGCTCTGTTGGATTTGCAGGGTTTTCCTGCTGCATCTTCCCCTTGCTCTCACTCAGGAGCAGCCCAGTGCTGATGTCCATGCTCCGATCTGTAATCACGGAATTATGGAACGATTTGGGTTGGAAGAGACCTTAAAGATGATCCAGTTCCACCCCGCCCCATTCCTGGAGAATGCACTGGTGCCTCGCAGCTCTTGGGCTGCACAAATATGTGGAGTGTTGCTGATAACTCGCCGAGGGAAGTCTGGAAAACGGAATCTGCAAAGAAATAATTCTGCTCGTAGACTCCTGTTTTATGTATTTCTGTTTCCTTCCTTCTTCTCCCCCGGCTTCCCCCTCTCCCCCCTCCAACCCCATTTACATCTAAATGGGGTCTTTGTTTTTTCTGAGTTAATATTTAGTCACTGGTTCTTATTCAAGGCTCCTAGCTCAGTTTCTCAGAGCAGAGGCATTCTCAGGGGAGAGCAGGGTCCGGGCAGGACGTGGATCCGGTGCCACACAGCTCCTCCAGGTATTCACAGACCACACTGGAAATGGCTTTTACATATGGATTTGTAACTGAGTGATGCAAACTTGTCTATTACCAGCACACAGACATAAATAGCACATCCTATATCACAGAATCACAGAGTCATTTAGGATGGAAAACACCTCTGAAGTCATCGAGTCCAACCTGTGACTGTCACCACCTTGTCACCCAGACCAGAGCACTGAATGCCACGTCCTGTAGTCCCCTGGACATCTCCAGGGATGGGGACTCCACCACCCCACCCAGACACTCCACTCCTATGCTTAACAATCCTTCCCATGAGGAAATTCCTCCAGATTTGCTATAAGAGAAATCCAGGATCAAGCCCACTTTAGAGGTGATTTATCTGATGCCACCATCAGACTGAAAGTTCCCACAACTTCAGTTAGAGAGACACTTCCCAAAGACCCTGCTCAAACAAGGAAGTATTTCCAGCTAATCATTTTAGATCCTCCCAGAGGCTTGCACCAGCTCCAGAAACAGAGAAGGGAAACTGTCCATTAAGGGATTGATTTCCACTGAGGTATCAGCTCCTCTTTGTTCAGCTCCTGTCAGATCAGCCAACAGTGCTCTGTTGATTTACAAGGCTCCAGCTCTCCTCATCACTTTTCTTGCCTCTTGCACTGAAGCTACAAGAATATAAGTTTGTTTCTAGGCTTGTTTATATTCAGTAGTATTATGGTCTTATCTGCCAGCTGAGCTACACCAGCTGGAAGCCAAAGCTTGTCGTTATTTCAGTATAAGACCCTGTTACATCATATCCTCTAAACTGGATTTAATTTCTGTTTGTAAATAAGCAGACACTTTAAGCAGGAAAAAAAAAATAAAAAGAAAAAAAAGATATTTATAGGCTTAAGTAAAGCATCTGCTTAGACTGACACTGAAATAAATACAGGTGGGGTTACAACCTATAAACATAGCAGTTTTTCTGACCAGGGACTGTAAGGTGACACCTCAGACTGATTCCATGCAACCTAATTCACACAGCTGCACAGACTTTTGGGGTTTGTTCTGTTTGCTCCAAGTGTTTCCTGCTTTTGCACAGGTCAACTGGGAATGGGACTTGGCTGTACAGCAGGATCCCACTTCCCATGGAGCACCAATGGTTGAAAATCCAGGGATGCAGAGTTGGGTGCAGCTCTCAGGTGAACACAAGAAGGTATCAGTCACCATCTGACTACCTTGCCTGCATGGCTTGGCAGAATTGTCTGCACCTTATGCCAAGAATTGCCAAGAAAAATAGAAATACTGGAGAGGTTATGCAGAAAAATAGATTCATCTTTGGTGTGGAAGCACCAAGAGTTGCCCATGCCACAGATGATCCCAAATTATCAGCCTACACAGCACCAGGATGGAGGTGGGCTTCATTGTGACCAGGAGAAAAGCAGGAAAGAGCTAGAGGGGAGAGAGGGAGGGAGGGAGGGGAAGACAAACACACAAGGAGCCATTGGATGCAGGATGTGCACAATGGAGACCAAGGAGCTCAGGAGGGTTTGTGAGGATTTTCAAACAGGGAGTGGCCTGGCTGGGAGGGACCTTTAAAGATCAGCCAGCTCCTGTAGTCTGGTTTTCCTGGGCCTGTTGCTTCTAAGTGAGTGATATTTTGGTTTAGGAGGGTTTTGTTCTCACAGGATTTGACATAAACACTGCCAGAGTTTTTGTCACAAGTTTAATGTTTTGGATTCTTTTCTGTGGGATAGACTTTCTCTATGTCTTTTGGTTTTGGCCAATGGCATGAAGAGTTCTGGCACTCTTCCTACCAATGAGAGTGGCCTGTTCAAAAAGATATACAAGGGGGTCAATTGTTTGAATAAATTCAGAGTCAGATTCGTTGTCAAAATGAGGAATTTGTGTGGTTTGTTACTGGCCACAATGACAAGCTCCAACCAGTCCCAAGCCATCCCCTGAGGGACACCATGGGGTGGTCTCCATTGGGACACTGAGGCATTGAGTACAACACTTTGGGCATGATGATCTGGGTAATTCCTCCTCTTAGGGAACGGCTGAATTCGTGCTTGTCTCAGAGACAAGGTGTGATCAAAGAGGAGGCACCCATGGTCAGAGCTCTCTTGCTTAAATAGCTGGTGGAAAGAGGATTTTCCAGGCATGTTCTTCACTGGCATCAGCCCATTCCCCAGCTACCCCAGAGGCACAGACCCTCACCAGGCCCTGCTTCCCTCTGTGGGCCCCCTCTCTGATGGCAAATGCCAGCAGAGCAATGCTCTCTTCTCCCTCTTTTCAGCATGGCTACACTTCCTTGGCACATAAGCATTTTCCAAAGTGAAATACCAGGAAAACCCACTCCTACCCCCCCTTTCTGTGGGGACATTTAGGACAGACCACTGTGAGATGCACCCATGTCCTTCAGCTGAGCCCTGCTGGGCACACGCACAGCCTTAGAGATCCACATATTTAATTCTGACCAGGAGAAGGCTGAATACAAGATTTAAGAACATGGAGTTGGCACTTGACTCCAAACCCCTCCTGCCTCCTCAGCTGTTGACCACAGCAGGATGATTCCACAGCCAGGCTCAGTGTAATTATTCTGCTTTCTGTCTTGAAGCCACGCAGAGATGGTGTTACATAACAATACTGCTTAAGCACTTGCAAAATGCACAATTTGATTAATCTCAGCAATGTGCCGGCTCCAGGATCTAAAAAGACAGCCATGTGCATTTTAACCAAGTTAAAGCCCAAAGCTTTTCATTTCATCCTAATGGATAGCAAAGGTCATTCTCCATTTGATAGATGATGATAGCGCTGCTGAATTTGTCTTGTGGCTGGCAGGGCTGGATCCCTCTGAAGTTCGTGTTAATGAGATTCCTCCTACCACCACAGGCACAAAATTCTCCAGTGAGGCATTGGCACTGGATTTATCGTGGAGGTGCCCATTCTGCAGCCACACAACAGGATAAATGCAGCTTCCCATCATGCTGATGAGGTGCCCACAGCAGCTGCGTCCTGATGGAATGGTGTTTTCCATGGCATAAATCCCAGGTGGTGGCAACTGACTCTGCACCTAGATCTATTCCTTCTCCTCGTGACTCACTTCAACATTTTTCAGGAGGAACAGGCATCAGCGAAGAATTAAAGTGTAGATTCTATGTTTTCCCCCTGGGTAAAACACCTAAAATAAAGCTATCAGCTCAAATCCTGAAGGGATGATATTTATTTCACTTGCAGAGCCACTTAGCAGCATCCAGAAGCCATGGAGTTCCCAAGCTGGACCATAAATTATCAGAGATATGTTCATGTGCTTAATGGTGCTCTTGTGTCTCGCACGGTGAGAGGGGATGAATTAAGGCCACAGGAGATGTGGAGCCTCCCCTCCAAGAGTGAGGTGGGGAAATGGGACCAGACAGCACATGGAACATGAGACCCTTCTGCAGAGGAGAAGGATGTGGTGAGAAGCTCAGGAGCAGACATGGGTGCTGTGAGGTCCTCAGAAGAGCCAGTGCTGTGTGACAGCCTTCCTCCATCTCCTCCTGGTGCTGAAGGAGCCCAGCAGACCATCAGGGAGGCAGTGGAAGGAAAAGCCCAGGAGGTGAAATCTTGGAGAAGAATTCCTAGCTAGAGCATCAGCTGCTTGAGCTGGGCATGACTACCCAGATCCCTTGTGCCAAGAATTTATCCCAGCACTGTGGGGTTTGAGGGCTGCTCCAACAAGGAGACAGACCCTCCCAAAGACATTCCGTGTCTTCACAGAATCACAGAGGGTTTGGATTGGAAGGGAATTTAAAGCCCATCTCATTTCAACCCCTGCCATAGGCAGGGACAGCTTCCACTATCCCAGGCTGCTCTAAGCCCTGTCCAAGCTGGCCTGGGACACTTCCAGGGATGGAGCAAGAACAGATCCCTGATATCCTGGGCACTCACATGTACATGTACACAACTCTTTCTTGGAGGTGGAGATATCCACCTGTAGCTTCCTTATATTTTCCATCTGCCTCCCTCTGCAAAGGCAGGAAGGTCCTGAGTGCTGGTGAGAGACTTGAAGTGATTGGGAATGCTTCAAACACAGGGGTTTGTCCTTAAATTACACGGCCCATTAACAAGCCTAAATTAAAACAACACTATTAGCAGGAGATCTGAAGGAGAAGGTAGCTTCAATTTTCATACAAATGACACATAACAAAATACCAGAAATTTGATATACCAATAATAGCCTTTTAAATCCAGTCTTATCAGCTGCAGTTATTAAAGTCTACACCAAGGTCCCCAAAATCTTAAGACTGACACTGGAAAGATCACAGGAAAAAACACAGAAAAAAAAAAAAAACAACACAGAAAGCATTAACCTTTTTTTTTTTCTTCTGAATTTGACATTGGTGTTTTGGGATTTCATCTTTTGAAACTGCTCAGTACCTATGAGAAATTAATAACACAATTAAATACCCCATGCAGGCCTATTTTGCAGGTAGTGAAAGAGTTGAATTAGCCCAGGTGCCCAAAAAAGGCTTCTCTAACATACAGAATCATAGATTCATGGAATATCCTGAGTTGGAAAGGACCCACAAGGATCACCAAGCCCAACTCCTGGCCCTGCACAGGATAACCCCAAAAGTAACACCATGTGTCTGAGAGAACTGCCCAAGCACTTCTACACCTCTGACGGGCTTCATGCCCCAACCTCTGCCCTGGGGAGCCTATTCCAGTTCTCCACCATGCTCTGGATGAAGAATCCTTTCCTAATTTCCAACCTAAACCTCCCCAGGCCTTGTGCTGCCTTGAATGATCACACACTTCTGCCAAACCCCACGACTTCAGAGCCTGAAGCATCCCTGGGCTGTTTGATGGGCTGAGCATCACCCCGGGGACCAAACCAACCCCTTGGCCCCAAACTCAAAGGTCAGCAATTGTGCTCAGAGCTGACACATGATGAGCCCTGCTGAGCACCAGGCTCTTCACGTGCTGGGCAGCAGACAAGCCCCTCAATGGTCCCTTTCATCCTGACCTCCACACCCCACCTCATTTTGGGCCGCCACAGAGCCCTCTCCGACCGCGTGACTTTGCCGCTTGCCTTCGCCTCGGGACAGGCAAAGAAATTGCTGCAGTGAAGTTTAAAGAGCTGCCAGCACCCGAAATTCCTGCTTATTAGACATAATCATAATTCTATAATGACAATATAGTACATTATAATTTGCCAGAGAGGGGAAATCTTGACATAAATTGCTCATCTCTGATTCACCGACCCAAGTGCAGTTCTGGCACACTGGTTATGGGGAAGAGATTCTTTATCACAGAATCCCAGAATATCCTCAGTTGGAAGGGACCCACAAGGATCATCAAGTTAGCTCCTGGCACAGGACAACCCTAAAAACCTCGCCATGCAATTTATTTGTAAGCCTGAATGGGAGAGAGCTTGGTATGAGTGCCACTCCCCTCTCCCACAGTAAAAGATTTATTTATGGAAATTTCAGCACCCACCAGACTCAGCCCATCATGTTTAAGGTCATTATTTGCACCCCAGAAAGTAAAAATGTCCCACTCACAGGCCAGGACTCACCTCTTCAAGCCATGGTACAAATAAGTGGAGCCAGAAACGTGGCACCTGGGGTCATGGGTGAGTGGTGGGCTTGGCAGAGCTGGGTGAACAATTGGCTGGATGACCTTAGGGGTCTTTTCCCCTAAATGATTCCACGGTTCTGTGCGATCAACCTGTCCTGCAAAGCACTGAGAAAAGCAAGGGTCCAGTTTTGAGCCAGAAAGGTGCCTTTTGGTCCTCACTCTGACTGAATTTCTGCTGCCTTTGGGCTGCTCCAGGGGCAGGCTGCAGCCAGAGACCCCATTCCAGGCACCACAAGATCAGCTGGGCAGAGGCTCCCTTCAGGTGCTGCTGGAGCTTTAAAACACAAAATGAGATTTACTGGGGGTTGCTGCAGATTGAGGAAAGCTGAGTTACGGGGCTCCCACCCCAGAGAATGTGGATGCTGCTGTGGGAACTGAGTGCATTTCTTGGGGCTCTCCTTGGAACCCCCAGCAGACGCCTCCGCATCTCCACCCCCGCACTTTTACTCCATCCTGATCCCTGCTAATGAAACACTTAAAATAAGGAGCTGGGAGAGTCCCCAGGATACGTTAAAGGTTATCCCGGCTCCATCACTCATCCCGGAGGGGCAGGCAGAGGGAAGGAAGGACCTGACTCACATCACGCAGAGAGGGGCTGGAGACACCGGAGCCTTGGGGCTGCTCCATGAGCACACACCCTGATTTTCCTCCACAACTGCTCCTTTTCCTGACTGCTCTCCCCAAACGACGCTCTGACAAGCACCAGAGAAGCTAAATTTCCCCTCTGAGTGTGTGGGCGTGTACCTGCAAGGGGACACTCCTGCTTTTCCACCTGAATATCAACATCTCCGGCAGCCTCCGCACGCCTCGCGTAGCCCTGGGGTCTGAGACTCTTTCCAAAACTTCCCCCACACGCTGCACATCCCATCCTTACCCCAGCTCGTTTCCTGCTCTTTACTAAGGGAAAAAAAACAGCTGTCAAGCATGTGCAAAAGTTGCCCCAAAGCCATGAAGGCTCTTATCAGCTCTAGAAATCCCCAGACACTCCAAAGGATGTGCCAGGGCTCTCTCCCCACCACGGACAGGCTCAGCCCCACTCCCAGCACAGTCCAGGGGAGCCTTGGCTCTGCAGCACAGTGGGGAAGGAAGGCTGCAGGCAGGAGTGTTGGGAAAAGGTCATTTCTTGGTTTGGCCCTGAGCCAGAGCTGTATTTTCTGCTTTTTAACAGCGTTAACCAGAACACCCAGTTGTCCAAAGTATCTCTGGGGGAAGGAGCCCATAAAGCTGACCAATTCTTTCTTGGTTCAGGGCATGGCCAGGGTGTAAAAAAAGGCTCCTGGGGGCTGTTTATACCCAAGCCTGACCTTTCAACCTTTATTACTTTATAGCAGCTATTTAAAAACGGGATATCTCCCATGTCCATGCAAACACCATGGGTAACACCTCCTGCAAATGGCACGGCTGATGTGGAGCTGGGATTGATGCCTTTGGAAGCTGGAACAGAGAGCAGGCAGAGCAAAAGGATAAAGCAGGGATTTATTAAAAGGCCTCAATGGGGGCACCTGGGCAAAAGAAGAGCCTGGCTGGGGCACACCCAAGATGAACCCAAAATGGTCACAAAATGGACAACTGATCACAAGGTCCCACACTTTTACAAGCTCTGGTCCATCAGCATATTGGAGTTAATTGTGCAACTACAGCTTCAGGTTATGAAGCTCCATCCTCCTCATTTTTGATTCTCACTTCACTGTTGTTTTTGTTCTTGGGCCTGAAAGTTGTCCTTGGTATGGAGCTAGAAAAGGAATTGTTTTGCCTATCTACTCCATGAAGAGAGCTTACCAACACTTAGTATGAAACCCAGAACTACACACTAAAACAGCACAGAATCTGAAAAATATAAAAGATAAAACTTAAGGCATCAGAAGAGGGCTGAGAAATAAATATTTCTTGCCTTCCCCATGAAACAGAACACACTCCTCTCCCAGCAAAGCTGCCATTCCTTTTTTTTTTCCAGCCATCTGTGTTATTTTTGTGTTGTGTTGCTGGTTAAAAATACCCCTTGCCAGCAAGAACAGAGTTATTTGGAGCACCCTTCTTTATCTGTTTGGGAAGAGCACACACCACCATCAGCTGCTTCCTTCCTCCTAAAAATCATCTTCTACAAAAAAAAAACCATTGATGCTGTGCCCACTCTGTGGCGTTGGAGAGATGATTGTGGCCATGAGGAGCTTTCCATGCCTAAACTTTCCAACAAAGGGAACAAGGACAAAAGTTCCTATCACATGTAGGGCATGGGGAAGACTTCCAGTGTCCCCCCTGGATGTCAAAGCTCGTGGCTTCTGAAGGGGATCCTGCAAGCACATGCCTGGCTGCAGAAAAAAAAAAAAAATAAAATCTATGAGTCTGGACATCAAGATGAGCTCACTGGAAGGTTTTTACTTGTGGATCATCTCCATGACAGCAAGACTGAGAAGCCACTAATGACCATAAATAATTTGTGAGTGAAGCTGGAGCCAATGATGGAGCCAGCACAGCCCCAGAGCCTCCCCTGCTCTCCCACAGCTGACACTTCAGAGGAACAAAAAACATGGGAAGAGTCCTCACAGCCCCTCTCCATGAGGTGTCCAGGAAACTTAAAGTCCCTTCAGGATCCTGAACAAAACCAATTTGATGGTGCCAAAAGCCCAGGATATTCATTAATAACCACAACTGTTAATAGTGTCCTTGGAGCATCCCTCAAACTTCACTCTCCCAGAAAGCATCCTATAATTTGTTAAGATGGGCAAAACTATCTTCCTCAATCTTTAGCAATCTTTGATTGTTTTTATTTACTGCAGGGCATTCTGGGACCCAAAAAAATTCCTGGGGAAACTGTAGCACCCTGTGCTCAGCAGTGCCATGCCCTCGCCACTGAATCAGGCCCTTCTTTTCTCCCTTTTTTTCCAGGCTAAAGTAATCATGGAGTACAAGTCTGGAATCCAACCACAAGGAGCATGAAAATATTTGAACAAGCTGGTTTAAATCAAGGCTTTGACTTGCCTTTGTAATGGCCTCTTTGGTCGAGGCTTGAGCATGCTGCTGCATTTTGGAGTGGAAAGCAGAGCATGGGTTTGCTCCATCTGCTCTCAGGGTGAGAACAGAGGCAGAAGCATGGCCTGTGGACTCCAATATCCCAGAGAGAGAAAGGGAATTATTTAATCCTGTTTTTTTTTTGGTTTGTTTTTCTTTTGTAGTGAATCTGAGCAGGGTGGTTTTGATCCAGCTGGGCTCACATTGCTCATCCCTCTCCATCATGCAGCTCCCACTGAACATGGGACTGTGGAAGAAACCCAGAGCACCAGAGGTGACACTGACCCTCCCAGTCACTCCAATTTCTTCATTTCAGGGTTTTTTTCCTGTCTCCATGGGCCCAAAGGAGCCATATGCCTCTGTTTCCCACTGTCCTCCAAAAACACATCAAAGCCCAGCCCTACGCTCAGCGAAGGCTGGAGCAGCCCAGCCTCCTGCTTTCCAAGGTAAATAATGACTTTGATTAGAAACTATGCCTAATTAACCACGTGGAGTTGATGACTCAGCTGACTGTCAAAAGCTTTTTTGCTCTGGTTTCCAGTTTTCACAGCCTGACCCGGTGTCTGCCCCTGTGTGCATCAGCACAGACCCCAAAGCTCGGGGAAATCCCACTTACACCAGCCAGGCCCTTCAGGTTGGCCTCAAGCTGTGACATCTCTTTGAGTGAGTTTGGCAAAGCCCCTCCTGCAGGGGCCTCCTGAAAAGGAGATTATTTTTGTCCTCATTTGAATTTTGAAAAGCAAACAGGCTGTGTTGATTCAGACATCACACTTGGGCTCGGGCCGTAAATACTGCAAGGCTTGCTCTTTTTATCAGCTTGCTCGGCAAATCAATAGAAGGACTCAGAAACGTATTGTCATCATAAACGAAGGAATTCATTAATGCCCGTTGTTTGCCTCCATGTTTTAATGGAATGCACAGCAAATACCTCCAGAGGGTGTTTGCTGAGGCTGGCAGCACGAGCCAGGATCTCTGGAATTTTGGGATTTGTCTGGGAGAAAGAGGTGATGGAGGTGAAGAGGTGGTGGCAGACCTGGAGGCTTGGGATTTGCATCACTCTTCCTGTGCATATCCTGAGGGAAAGAAATCCATCTTTTGGATGTCCCCTCTGACACCTCCACCCCCTGGAGGCATTTTGGGAGTGGAGGGATGTGTCTGGCTGAACTCTCACCTCTCACAGAGCCTGTTATCTCACTTGTGGGAGAGATTTCATCTCGTTTAACGCCTCTGGACAGCACATCTGAAAACTGCATTGCTTTAAATACTCCATGCACCCTCCAAGAGCCTTGTTCCCTTTCCATGAATCACCAGGACCCAGACAGAGCAGCTGTCCTGGAGGTTCTATGTGCTCAGCAAAGGCGTGTTTTGGCACCAAGATGAGCATTTTCCCAGCAGCACTTCTGAAGTGTAAAAGGGAAAAGATGCAAAGCATCAGCTCCACTGCCATCACACAGCTCCAGGAGCTATGACCCACGATCCCATCAGGACCCACAAGCCTCTGTCAGCACCAGGCAGGAGTCTGAGCATGCCAAGAGGTTCGTGTGTCCCATTTCTTAAACAAACCCTCCTTCCAGGCATATTGGAGAGCAGGGTCAGATCCAGGCACAATGTAGGATCCAGCTCTTGTACCTTTGCCCGTGTCCCACGGGTCCTCCTGGGCCTTCAGCAGCAGGAACTAGGGAAATCCATGGCATTTGCCCAACCTCCAGGCACTTGCAACTATGTTTGGCTGGAAGGTATTGCAGATATCTTAACAGATTTTAAAATTTTTTAAAGTTTTTCCCAACTTGCTCAGCAGCAGAAGTGACCAAGCAGAAGGTTCTGCACCTGGATCGGGGCAACAAGCTGGGGATTGAAGGGGTTGAGAGCAGCTCTGCCAAGAAAGATTTGGGGTGCTGGTGGATGGAAGGCTGAACGTCACTGGCAATGTGCATTGGCAGCCCAGAAAGCCAAACGTGTCCTGGGGTGCATCCAAAGCAGCTCAGGCAGCAGGTGAGGGAGGGGATTCTGCCCCTCTGTTTCATTGTCATGAGACCCCCACCTGCAGTGCTGCTCTGGGACCCCCAACAGAAGGATGTGGACCTGTTGGAGCCAGTCCAGAGGAGGCCATGAAGCTGCTCCAAAGGCTGGAGCCAGGGTGGCAGAGTCTGGAGTGTTCAGCTGGAGAAGGGAAAGTTCCAGAGAGAGCTCAGAGCCCCCTCCAGTGCCTGAAGGGGCTCCAGAAGAGCTGGAGAGGGACTGGGGATAAGGGATGGAGGGACAGCACACAGGGAATGGCTTCCACTGCCAGAGGGCAGGGATGGGTGGGATAGTGGGAAGGAATCCTTCCCTGTGAGGGTGGGCAGGCCCTGGCACAGGGTGCCCAGAGCAGCTGTGGCTGCCCCTGGATCCCTGGAAGAGCCCAAGGCCAGGCTGGACAGGGCTTGGAGCAATGTGGTCTAGGGGAAGGCATCTCTGCTCATTGCAGTAATTTTGGAAGGAGATGGCCTTTAACCCAAACTGTTCCATGATTCTGTGACCCTTCTGCTGTCCCCATAGTAAATCATCCTGGCACAGCCCCTGCACGCTCACAGAGGAATTAATGTGACCCCATGGAATGCCTGCCTCAAATGGAGCCACCGCCAAAACCAAGCTCATTTGCACATATTTGTCATCAGGAGAAAAAATAGCCACTCACTGATCCAGAACATTCATCTCTAAATATTTACAAAGCATTATTTATCCGAATAAAAGAGACATTTTTCACTCAACAGACCAGGCATATGGTAGCGGCGTGCGGTAGGAGACGAATTGCACTGAGTAATTCTGAACAGATTTAATGCCAGCAATAATTATTTTTAATCAGACAGAAAGTTCCCTGGGTGATAACCGAACATGCAGCATTTGAAAGCAATCCCGTCGACCTGTGTTGTTGGATATCATTTGTTCAAACGTGCTTGTTGTGCCTTTTGGTACTTCAGTGCAACTTCCACCCGCCTTCCTATCTCCCTTGGGGAAGGGAAAAAACAAAGGAGGGGAAAAAACCCACAAACCCCAAGCCCTCTGTCATTTATTTCAAGCATGTCTTTTAATTACAGTGCTGCATTTAGATAGTGTACAAAATATTCCAGGCTGGGTGCCTGTTTAACAGACTCCCCAGTTGCTGCTTGAAGCTGCTCAGCAGAACACAGTGTGAATCATTATGAAATCTCTCACTTCAGTACCGGGGAAAATGGAGAACCAAATGTACTGATGGCAAACATTTAAGAAAGAATGGCACAGAAGGAGGGATTTTGCCAGGCTTTGGTTTTCCAGGGCAGCTTTGATAGATGCTACAGGTGAACGCAGCAGGTTCCCAGTCCCTGCTGTGCTGCAGGATGAGGTGTTTTGTGTCACCCACATGTCCCCATGTCACCATGCTCACAAACACACTCCCCAGGGGATTTTGTAATGCTGGGAGAGCACAGCTGGAGAAGACACAGAAACCTCTGGTATCTCTTGCAGTCAAATCATAGGTTTCATAGAATGGCTTGGTTTGGAAGGGACCTTAAAGCTCATCTCATTCCACCCCCTGCCATGGAGAGGGACACCTCCCACTATTTCAGGTTGCTCCAAGCCCTGTCCAGTCTGGCCTTGGACACTCCCAGGGATGTGACATTATTTCTCCATAGCCTTGGGGCTGTGACCCGGTGCCACGTTCAGGACATCTCTCAAGCCCCAGGAATGGGTATGGCCACATCCAGGTCCCTCACCAGTTATTTCCATCTGGGAAGATGGGGAACAATGGAAACAGGATTCCAGGAACAGGCTGGGCTGGAAACACAATCCCTGAGCCAGACGAGGATACAGCCAGAGGTGAGCAGGGCACACAAATGAGGCCAATGGCATATTAATGAGCAATAAGATCTACCTGGCAACAGCTCGTCCATCTGCTGAATAAGCCCCTGTAACGAGCTTACCTGGGCTCCTTGTTATGCACTTGGAGGGAGCAGCAGCACCCAGACCCTCCCTGCCATCTCTGGGATCAGGATTGATCCCCTGCCACCATGAGAAGAGCAAATCCCCACACTCAGCCCTCAGAAGCAACAGCTCAGGAAAGATTAAGTTATGTTTCCGGCAGGGCTCAGGGTTGCCAAGTCCCCTGCAATTACAGTGACAATTACAGGGCTGCCAATGGCTGCAGTTGGACTCAGGGGAGCAGCGTGGGAGCTGCTGCAATTTGGGGGTTGGTTCGTGCAGTTTCCAGAACTAAGGAATGTCAATTCCTGATGAGGGGTGTAACCAACACCAGGACCCCATTGCTTAAATCTGCACTGGCTGTGGGGGTACTCCTGGCCCTGACAAACCCACAGTTAGAGGGTAAAGATGCAGGAGGGATGAGGAGAAGCAGCCCAGAGGGCGCATGAGACACCTTTCATTTCTGGCCCAGAAGGAAAATACTTTGGATCTGATGGTCTCACAGATGCTCAGGGCAGCAATCTCCTTGTCTCAAAGTAATCCAGGAGAACCATGAACATCTACATCACCTGGGGATATCTGACTGGAGATGTGTCTCAGAGCTTAAAACCTCCTCCAGGAGTGCTGAGTAGCTCAGAAAATCCTTTTCAGCCTCACTTGGGGGATCCGGCAGAGATTCCATAAGGACAGCTCCACTCCATTAATCCCCAAGGCTCTCCCCATGTCTGTCAGCCTATTTCCAATAAACCAAAGGAGGTGATCACCAAATTCAGGAAGGCAGCTGATGAGAAGCAAGATTTTCATCTTCAATTGCAGGAGTAGTAACAAACCCCACATTATACAGCAAAATGCATCCCCTGCACCTGAAAATTGCCCTCACCTGCTTCTAAATGGGATGGACACCTCTGATCCTCCAACTGTTTGCATTCAGGAAAGACAAATGGGATTTTGCTTTCATCCCTGGAGCTTTTGTGCTCAGCTGGGCTAGAGCACACAGCCAGCACACACAAGTCATTTCAGCAAGGAGAGAGCTCAAGGGAATCATCTTGAAGTGCTACTGTCAGGCTGAGAAGGTCTAGGGCTCGAGGCTTGATAGTCAAGATTATTTTAGGCAAGAAAAAAACAGCACTTCTTCATCCCAAATGCAGGAGGTAACTCTGGACTTGTTCTCCACCATAGCTCGTGTCAGGCCTGGGTGCTGAGATGCTCCTGGGGAGAATTTTAGGAGATGCTGGGAAGAACTTTCCATGCAACCCTGGACTTGAGCATAAGCGCACCCAGGAAAGACTCACCTGCCCATGCCAGCCCCAGACATGAGCCCTGCCAGAAACCTCCACCAACACTGGCCATAACTTTCAGCCAAACCTCAGCCCCCTGGGCCTGGTGGTGGTTTTGCCATATTCCCAAGCAGATTGATTTGGGGATGATGCTCAGACTCCGAGGTGAGGTGACTGCTCCTTATTGCCAGCATCAAAGCCATGCTCTCCCAGCGTTCCCAGCAGTTCATTATCCCTCCCAGCCTCCTTGTCCTGCCATAATAAGGCAGGAGGCAGAAGTCAGAGGCATCATTCAGGGAAAGCTCTCAGGAGCTGTTCGTCAAACTTGCCCTTTTCTAATGAGAGTCATCTCATTTACATGCTCATTTAATGCTACACTCCACATCTAACAGCACATTCCAGTCACCTCCTTCCTTTACCTAAAAAACCCATTTATAAAAAACACCATTTTCCCTAAATCCTAATTAGGCCACTGTGACCCTACATAAGCTTCAGCAAACCCCTTTTGTGTCCAAACAGCACAGCCTCCCAAAGGCTTTATCCAAACACCCTCATCACGAGGTTAATTCCAGCCCAACGAATTAACAGTTCTGCGAGCTTCGTCTGATTAACAAAACTGAAATGCCTGGGGGAAAAAAATAGGGAAATCATTCCTGTGTCTGTTTCTGCTGCAGAACAAACACCCTTCTGCCCCAGGGGAGCCTCTCCCACCTCCCTCTCCCCACCCTTTCCAAAATCTCAAGCGTGGCTGGCAGCCCACAAACCACCCTGTGAGGGCCTGTCCCAAAAAACATCGAGAGCTTTTATGATCCATCTGTCTGGAGGCTCTCAGGGTGCAGGAAATGCTCAGATTAACTGAGAAAAAAGTAAATTTTTGCCCATTTCTGGTCTGCTACCATAAGGTGCTAACGCAATATTGTGGTTCCAATGATAGGAGCAATATGCAGCAGCTCAGAGTGGGTTTGTGCCCACACACCCTTGTCTCAGGCAGGGCTGAGCATCCCCCACCACGAGCACCTTCTGCTCATCAGCACAGGACCCTCACAAGCTCCTTTGTACCTATATCAGGGGCCTTGCTGGAAGCCCCTGTGCTAATCCTGATATCCAGGTGCAAGGAGGCCTTTTCAGACATCCTTGTATTAATTTCAAATATTCCTTTCTTTATCCTTACAAATAGCATGGGATAGGTGTGGAAAATACAAATAAAGAATCCTGTAGAGTTATGAATATCCCTACTCCTATTACCATAGGCTCAGGGTCACTGGGATGTTGTGGATGCAAGTCAGGGAGCTCACAGTAATTCACCCCCAAAGGGATTTCCCAGCTCAGCCCCCACTCTGCTGCCAGCAGAGAATGGCCCCATCAGATCTTTCATCAGTTTAACAAGCTCTGCCTCAAAATTAGGTTTGAGGTCTTTCACCCCCAACAATCCTATTAGCCCCAGCCACCCCAGGATCCCATAGCCACGTGCTGATCCCCTCTCAGATTTAGTCCTGGCTCTTTCAGAGTGATTTGGTTTTCTGCTGACACAGCCCTTCCAGTTAAATCAGTTTGTTTCCCTCCCTGGTGTTTACACTCCCTCTGTATTTATAGGCAGGCATCACGTCCTCTCCCAACATCCTTGGCCAAACCCAGAGGATATTTTTCAGCTCTTTGCCTAAAATAGGCCATTTTCCCCTGCCCTTCCCAACGCCCCTGTGCTGCTGCACCTGCTGCCATTTAAAATCACCCTTTTTGGGGGTAAACACCAGAACTCTGTTGCACATTCCCAAAGAGGCTTCCCCAGCATTTGCAAGAGTCCTTACATTTTTCCTCATCTGTACTTTGCTTATTACACTTTAGGGTCCCATTTTCCTTTTCCCAGCAGCAGCCCATATCAATGGCACATAGGGAATGCACCAAGGTCTTTGTTCTCCTTTTAATTTCCCCTCAGTTTAGCAGAAAATCTGCTTCACCTCCCAGATTCTTGAGCTCACCCTTTGCAATATGGCATTTGCCCTGCTTTGCATCACCCCTAAGCCACCCCCTTGCTTTCACAGCCCTTTCCCAGGCCTCAGTAGCAGCACTGACCCTCAGACTCCCTCTGCAACCTCACACAGGCTGAGCTTTAGGGAAGGCAGTCAGACTCCAGACACTGCATTTGCCTTGCCTAGAAGCTCTGCTCTCTTTTGAAGAAAGAAATCTGGTGACAGCAGGTTGGCCTGGCATCATCTATGGCAAAATCCCATTTTCTAGTATCTGCTGGCAGTCAGCAGGGTGAGAAAAAAAAAACCAAGGGGAGCATCCTCATAGCCAGTTCTCGTGCTGGGGATTTAATTTTCATAGAGCTCATTAACTTCCCCAGCAGCAAGCTCGCTGCCCACACTTCATAACTCCAATTATTCCCTCCATCCCCTTTCATCCCACAGCTTCCCAAGCCTTGCAAGCTCAGGAAAATGAAATAATCTCGATGACTAGCTCTTTTTATCCCCCTATTTCCAGTCTTTTCTGTTCTCCAGTCAGATGATACCACCTCTGACTTTTCTGTCCACAAAGGGCTACCTTAAGTATTTGATGTAAATGCTGTAGGGAGAAAAACTGACTCCATTTGGGGTTATTATCTCACCAGAATGCCATATATTATCCAGCAATCTCCAGCCAGGCAGGGGGTCTGCTGTATCTCTGCATTATCTTGTTTGGAGCACACGGATTGCTCACTACGTGGTTCTCACCACAAAGAATACACACAAAAAAAAAAAAAAAAAAAAGAAATAGAAAGCATCCACTTAGGCTGCTGATATTATCCTGGTGGGGGAAAAAAATAAAAGAAAAAAAGAATGGAGCGATTGCTAATGGCCCAGAATTCATCCTAAACACACAGAATGTGCCAAAGTCTGGCTTTTTAATACTTGGTGCCTGTAATTCTCCATGTGGCCCTGCACAGGTGTGTGTGCCAGAAAGGGATGCTGAGGAAAAGGCAGAGTTAAAACATCAGAGCAGTCTGGATACCCCAGGGGATGATGTCTCTCACTGTATTTTCTCCTGAGCTCAGAAACCACAAGGAGCCCGTGAAGGTGATCACAGGGCTGGAGCCCCTCTGCCCTGGAGACAGGCTGGGAGAGCTGGGGCTGTTCAACCTGGAGAAGGTTCCAGAGTGGCTTCAGTGCCTAAAGGGGCTCCAGGAGAGCTGGAGAGGGACTGGGGACAGGGGATGGAGTGACAGGACAAGGGGGAGTGGCTTTAAGCTCAAGGAGGGCAGATCTAGGTGGGATAGCAGGAAAAAAATTATTCCCTGTGAGTGTGTGGAGTTCCTGGCACAGGGTACCCAGAGAAGCTGTGGCTGCCCCATCCCTGGAATTGTTCCAGACCAGGCTGGATGGGGCTTGGAACACTCTGGGATAGTAGAAGGTGTCCCTGCCATGGCAGGGGTGGAAGTGGATGAGATTTAAGAGATCACTTCCAACCCAAACCATTCTGTGACTCTGTGAATCTAAATGTCTCAGTGCTTCCAGAACGTTTAGGATTGGCAAGTCCCACGTTTTCAGGCCAAGGGGTAGAGGGGAAACAAGGATAACCAGCACTGGTGAGCTGAGACACACCAGCATCAGCCTCATCCCAGCAGTTTAAAAGCTGCCTCTGTGTTCTCCACCACTAAGGACAAGTCCTGCTGATTGGAGCAACATGGAGCCACTCGAGACAGAAATCACAGCTCCCTGCTGGAGAGGCATCAGGCAACGGGCAAAGCTCCCTGGATTTTGTGTTTCTCAAGGGAAGAGAGCCTAACCCAGCAACTCTGGTCTTTGGCAGAACACACCTCAGGGACTTCACAGGTATTTCATAACGACATCAGCGTGAGTCCTTTAGAGACTTAAAGAGATAAGACATTTTTCATGGCCATGGTAATCAATTCCTCTGCTCAATTAGCCTGCAGATCTAAGTTATTATGAATCTTTTTTCTAGGGGAAATAAAAAACCCAGCATTTCTACAGCAAAGCTGCAGTCTAGGAGGCTCAACAGCAGCAGCAGCAGCAGCAGCAGCAGCAGCATGGGCACCAGCCCTTTGCCCTCCAGAGAGTGGCAGGGTCCAGGTGCCAAGGAGGGCCGTAAGGTGGGAGCAGGGGCAGATGGAGCCAAGATCCTGCCCTGGGGCTGGGAAGGTGCTCAGGTTCTCCATGGAGGCAGGAGCACACAGTGCAGACCCCTGTCCCCAGCCTGAGCTTCACCCATCAGTTGCCTTTGCTGGAGGGAATGACTCAGAAAAATCCATTTCCATGTCCTCTGAGACCACAGCTGGGGACAGAGCTGGGGCTGCAGCTCTGCCTCCAGTGGGCTTAGTGCCAAGAGAAAGAGGGAAAGGGATTTAACCTGCCAAGTTTGAGCTGCCAGGGAGAATTTCAAATACGAAATAAATGCAGAAAAGTGCTTTTATTCCCTGCCTTGATCCCCTCCTTGAGCTGGCTGGACTTTGTACATCTATGTCCATGCTCCTGGACAAGAGGTTGGGCCAGTGTTGGTGTCCCCAAAGTGAGCGGCACAGCCAAGGTCTCAGAGCCCACTGTCCCCACCATGTCCCCAGCGTGGTGGGTCATGCTGCAACCTCAGCCACCAGCCCCAAATGCAGCACCTTCTGGTGACTGCAACGCAGAACCAAAAAGAAATATCGAATGCCTCCAGCACAGAGAGCTCACCCCACAACCCAGAGCACCCATCACAGTCCCCTTGGCATGGCAGAGAAATAGGACAGAGGAGGGAAAACACTGGGGGTGGGGGGTGTCTGCCTGCTCCCAGACTTCTTAGAGCTTCCCCAGAAACATCTGGCTGTGGCCAGTGCAAGGTGCTGGAGGAGACAGAGGGGGCTCAATCCTGCACAATCCGGGGCTGATCTGATGCCTGCAGACGTGTGCACTCTGATTTCATTAGTCACAGATGATTCCCCACTGCTTTCCCTCTCTCCCCATCTCCAAGAGCAGCTCTCTGGGAGGACATAATCCAACATGTTGGGTGTTCCTGTGGGAGCAGAGCATCTGTCCTCGCCCCCAGATCCCCTGCAGGAGCTGCACAGGGGTCAGGGATTAGCAAGGGGCTGGCTCTGCAGGCACCAGGCAGCCCAGGGGTTCCTATCCCTGCCCCTCAGCCTGGCTTTGTACTCTCCTAATGCCCTACAGCAGCTCAGAACAGTGTTTCCCCTGGTTCAAGGATATTTTACAGCCTTTGCTCCCCAGTTTCCACTCCTCTGTGCCAACCTGGAGAGGTGCTGGCAAACCAAATCCTTCCTCTGGAGGATATTTTGGTTCTTCTCTATGAATTAGTGACTTTACCATTTGCATCCTGTGGTCCCAGTTTGGGAGGGGATACAGAGGGACCTAGGGCTGCTGAGCTGACTGGAAAAAAAACCCATTGCTTTTGGGGCTGGCAAGTGGTGACCCTTGGGTGCTCCATCCCTCCTGAGAGGTTTCATCCTGACATCTAACAGAGAGATGCAATTAAGCTTAACCTTACACTTATTTCCATGGCCTCAAATATAAGCAGGACATGGATCTGCTGGAGTGAGTCCAGAGGAGGCCATGGAAAAGCTGCAAGGGCTGGAGCTCCTCTGCTCTGGAGCCAGGCTGGGAGAGCTGGGGGGGCTCACCTGGAGAGGAGAAGGCTCCAGGGAGAGCTCAGGGCCCCTGGCAGGGCCTGGAGGGGCTCCAGGAGAGCTGGGGAGGGACTGGGGACAAGGGATGGAGGGACAGGACAATCAGCAGTAGTTTCACAATGTCAGGGGGCAGGGTTAGATGGGATATTGGAAAGGAATTCTTCCCTGTGAGGGTGCTGAGGCCCTGGCATAGAGTGCCCACAGAAGCTGTGGCTGCCCCTGGATACCTGGAAGTGTCCAAGGCCAGGCTGGATGGGGCTTGGAGCAGCCTGGAACAGTGGAACATGTCCCTGCCCAGGCCAGGGGGTGGAACTGGATGAGCTTTAAGAGATCATTCCAAACCATTCCATGCTTCTATGATTCTATGAGAGCAGGAAGATTAATACCCCCACCAGCTCTTCCATTTTCTACAACCATTGCCAATTTCAGGTTCTTTCATATTCATTCTTTCTTTCATATTCTGCTACAGACTCACACAAGTTTGAACAGGTCATATCTCAGCCTCACGAAATCCTGACATTGGCTGGATTCTGCAGTGAGTCACCTTTCATCAAATCTGACACCTCCTCAACCCCCAAAATCCTACCTGAAAAACATTCGATGCCCTGCCTATGTCACTCTCTCAGGTAATTACCACCATCCCTGTGACTCCATAGCCAGGCCAGTGGGGCATCCCCATCCCTCTATGCCACTGGCTTCAGAATCCAGCCTTGGATTAAATAACCCTGCATTTGGTTGGGAAATAATTGGTGCCACTCTGTGAGCTATTGCCTTTGGTAGTGAAAGCCTCTGTTCCAACCCAATTAGCATGATACTCCAAAAAGGCAAAGGACAAAGCTATGATAGCTCAGGGATAAAAATAGTTAGCAGATTTGGATTGGAGGGGTGGAAAAAAGGAGAAAAAATGTCCCACAAACATCAAAACCTTACAGCAGACCTTGTCCCAGCTGTGTCATTCTGGACTGAGCCGAGAGAGGATTCACCAAGGACCCGAGGATGCTGTAGAAAGGTTTTGCACACTGTGGCAGGGATGCATCCCCAGGGATGTATGTCCTTCCTGCTGGGATGTGCATCAGGAGTTGAAACCTAACTGAGGAGAGACCTCATTGCAGCCTTCAGCATCCTCACACGGGGACGCAGAGATGCAGCAGCAGCTCTTGACTCTCATGAGTGACAGGGGGGAACGGTTGGAGCTGAGTCAGGGGAGCTTTAGGTTGGATGTTAGGAAAATATTTGTCATCCAGAGGGTGGCTGGGCACTGCCCAGGCTCCCCAGGGAATGGGCACAGCCCTGAGGCTGCCAGAGCTCCAGAGTGTTGGACAACACTTGCAGGAATGCACAGTGTTCATTCTGGATTGCTGCGGTATCTGTGCAGAGCCAGGAGCTGGGCTCTGGCCCTTCCTGCTCAGGATTGTGAAAAACGAGGTTCACTTTCCTGGTAAAATTTTAAAATGTTTAATAGAGACAATAAGAGAAATAAAATAAAGCAAAGAAATAAATACGGTCAGATGGGTGTCTGGGCACTCTGCCAAGAGCACACCAGTGTCTTGGAACCCCCCCTTGTTATCCTGTTCTTTGTGCATGGATTTATGCACATTCACTTTTTTAGGAACTGCTCTGCATGGTTGCTCCTTGGGTCTGTCAAGGGTAATCCCACTTTTATTCGGTTCTTATCATCTTTTGATTTGGGCTTGGGTCTCTTTTTCACAAGCAGAGAATGCTGATGGTCACTTGGGCCTCTTTCAGAAGTTATCCTCTCTATTCAGGCAGCTAAAACACACTACACCTAAATTCCAAACTACAGCAAGGAAAACACCTTATCCATCTATCCAGGCAGTTCAAACCAAATAACAAAAAACTACAGCAAAACCACCACATTGACAACATTCATTCCAATATTTGTGAGAAACACCAAAATACGTGTTTCTAACAGGACGCCGTGCGGTTCCCTGGAGCGCCTCCTCCACACCCCGGGCTGCTAAACCGGCACTTCCCGGGGGTTACCGGCCCTAATCCCGGCTGCAATCCCCGCTGCCGGGCAGAATGGCTTGCATTACATGTAATCCCTGCGCTAATGCTCTCGGAGAGGGAGCCAGAGCCGACGTTTGGATAGTTTTTCCTGGGAAAAACCGCTCGGCCTGCTGCAGGCTGGGGTGCGCCTGAGGACAGGTCTAGGGGCTGCCTCCGTGAACTGAACCAAACCTGGGGCAAAAGCTGAGCAAAAGCTCAGAGCAAAAGCTCTGAGCAAAAGCTGCCATCCCTCCGAGTGTTCAAGGCCAGGTGGGATGAGTTTTGGAGCAGCCTGGGCTGGTGGTGTTATAAATGCATATTTTAGTATTGGCTTTTCGCAAATGTTGGAATTAATGTTATAAGCATGATGGTGGTTTTTTTTCTTTCTCTCTCTCTAGTAGAATTTTACTGTCTGAATAGATATATAAGGTTTTTCTTTGCTGTAGTTCGAATTTAGGTGTAGTGTGTTTCAGCTGCCTGAATAGATAACTTCCAGAAGAGGCCCAAGTGACCATCAGCATTCACTGCTTGTAAAAGAAGGGACCAAAGCCCAAATCAAAAAGATGATAACCGAATAAAAATGGGATTATGCTTGACAGACCCAAGGAGTGACCATACAGAGCTGTTCCTGGAAAAATGAATATGCATAAGTCCGTGCATGAAGACCGGACCCAAGGAGTGACTATGCAGTTCCTGAAAAAGTGAATGTGCATAAATCCATGCTTGAGGAAAAGGATCAAAAGGGGGGGTTCCAAGACACCAGAGTGCTTTTGGCAGCGGGCCAAGACACCCGGCCAACTGTATTTCTTTGCTCTATTATTTCTCCTATTGTCTTTATTAAACATTTTTAAACTTTAACAGGAAAGTGAACCTCGTTTTTCACAGTGGGAAGTGTCCCTGCCTGTGGCAAGGGTGTTTCAAGTCCCTTCTGAGCCAAACCATTGTAGGAGTCCATATAACAATTCTGGAATGTAAATGTATTTGGGATGCTGCACAGCACACAGGCCATGTGCAGCAGACAGAGCATATATAACACAGTGGCAATATATAGCACAAAAACAATATATAGCACATAATATATAGCACATTTCTGTGGCTGCGTGGAAGGATTTACACAGGGAAGGAGTTTGGAGGCTGGAGGGTGAGGGTGGACATTCCCCTAGAGCAAACCCCAACAGCAGGACCAAGAGGATTCAGAGCAGAAATCCTGGGTGGGGGGGGGGGGGGAAGCAAAACAGCAAATATAGCTAAAACCCTATCCGTGGCAAAATAAAACTGACCGGATTTATGGATAGCATTTCAAATTAAAGGCTTTGCATAATGCACGGGGTTTGTGTTTTATTAGACTTGCAGCCAGAAGCAGGAGAAAATCATGACAAGGGGGAAGAAGGGGAGCACACAGCTCGAATTCCCAAACCTGCCCACATCCCATCCAGGCTGGGAATGTGAGGAACACCATCCCAGTGTGAAACAAACGAGCAATGGATAATAAAGGAATGGAGAGCAGGAGATTTAACTTGCTTTGAAAATCTTGCTCCAGCTGTGCCAGCTCCCTGTCTGTGCCAGGGGAGGCAAAGTGCTGCTGCCACCACTCCTCCACTGGGCTCCCAGCCTGGCTTTCCCCGGGCTGAAAGCAGTCCTGTGCCTTCATGCTTCAAGGCATTTGTAGCCAAAGGAACCCAAACAAACGCTCTGATGATCCCAGTAGGTCATTAGCACTTTACAACCTCAATCATCCCTGCCACCACCCACCCCTGTTCCCAATACTCCCGTGACATCTTGATAAGATCAGCCTTGTTGGCTTTTTTCTGCTGATCCAGGACCGAGTGAAAACTTTGAGGCTAAAGAAAAAAATCTTAATTAAAGAGCTCATTTGAAAATAACATCCCCCACGATTTTTGTTGAGGGAATGTGTTTCACGTGGTGTTTCACACACCATTAAAACGGAAGAATTTCTGGCCAGCCAACAGTTTTGGTTGGGAGTATCTGATGTTTTGCTTATATCTCTGTTTACTCCTATGTGCCAGCTATTGCCATCTGGAAACAGCCTTTTACTACAGTGGATTTATCACACAGAGAAATAAGCTCAGTTGTCAACTTCTCTAATAAAGATGAGAGGCTCCGTACAGATCTAAAAGCAAAATGCTGTCCCATATTCCCTATTAGGCTGAGTACTGTCAGGTTTCTCCTGTGTCTCTATTTGCATTCCCTTCTCCAGACATAATGAAAAATAAACTGCAGGGCTGGAGAAAGAAAGGAGTAGTGTTGCTTAATATGGAATGAAAAGTCATTTTTCTTTGCAAGGAAGTCCACTTGGTGAGTAGTTGAAAAATATTTAAGATTGGGAAGGAATTCTTGGCTGTAAGGGTGGGCAGGCCCTGGCACAGGGTGCCCAGAGCAGCTGTGGCTGCCCCATGCCTGGCAGTGTTCCAGACCAGGTTGGACAGGGCTTGGAGCAACCTGGGATAGTGGAAAGTGTCCTTACCTATGGAAAAGAGTTGGGACAAAATTACCTTTTAGGTCCTGGGTTAGAAAATACCTAACCTTAAATGTATTTTTAAGGAAAGCCTGTTTAATAAAGCTGAAATCCCTGGGACTTCAGCTGTGCTCCAGTCCATGTTCTGGAGCCAGAGCTTGCACTGCCAGAGAGCTGGAGAATCCCTGGAAAAGGGGTTGTCTCCCTTCTCTTCACAATGCCTGAATATTTCATAGCCCCAGGATGAAGCAGTGAGGGCATCTGTTTATAAAGAAAACATGTTTAACACAGAGAAATTCGTAGCTTAGGGCAAAATCAGCAGGAATTTTGCTCATGTCGTTTCCCAGACTCCCCTGAGCTTCCTGCCCAATTTCAGGCTGCGCAGAAAACGCCAGTATAACAGAAAATACTTATAATAATAAAATAAAACCTCCCTCTCCCGCTGCACTGTGATTGCATGTTTAATGGCCATCATATATTCAAAAGTCTTCCAGTGGGCAGCTGTGTGTCTTCTGGTTTGCTGCACAAAAGTGCTATTCTTTCAGCAGTGCTTGTCCTTTGTATTCCCAAAACCATGGAATCCTCTCTCCCATTTCCCACAGGTCTGTGCCACAGCCCAGGGTGTGCCACAAGCCCAGAGAAGCTGTGGCTGCCTGTGCCCCATCCCTGGCAGTGTCCCAGGCCAGGCTGGACAGGGCTTGGAGCACCCTGGGATAGTGGAAGGTGTCCCTGCCATGGCAGGGGTTGGAATGAGATGGGCTTTAAGAGTATAGGGCCAGAGGTGCATTTATTTTTTTTTTTTTATTTATATATGCATTCATTCATTCATTCATTCATTCATTCATTCATTCATTCATTCATTCATTCACTTATTTGAAAGCCCAATTTTAGTGCTCCCTCAGTCACAGACTCATCAAACAGACACATTTCTTGTGACTGGCTAGCAGCACGGGCAGCAAATTGTCCGTCCTTGGCTTGAAAGCTCTTTCTGCACAAATTTATGCCAGATTGGCAAATCTTCATGTGATTATTTCATCTGTTGAGCTTCTGTGGCTGAAAGCACAAGGAATTTTGTGAAATGTAAGCTTTTGGGGCAAGGCCACGTTGGATGGGGCCTGGAGCAAGCTGGGATAGTGGAAGGTGGCTCTGTCCACAGCAGGGGTTTGGAACAAGAGGGTCTGTAAGGTCCCTCCCAGTTCTGGGATTAGATGATGCAACTCTGCTGGAAGGACTAAAAGGACGGGTCACTGTTGGATTTCAGCTTGGCCTCACTCCAGGTCTGCCTTGGAGACCTCACCAGAGGCTCCAGGAGAAACCCCAATCCCAGGGCCATGGTCATCAACTCCTCTCTGACCTCTGTAAGGCTGGGATATCATCCCACAGCCCATAAAGATGTTTCATCCCCTTCCCAAATCCTGTATCAGCATGAGATAGAAGTGAATTTGAGATTCACTTGCTGACCCCAGACCTGACCTCCCTTGCCCTGGGAATGGCTGGAAATCATCCCACCTCCACTAAAGCTTGGAAAAGCCACCTGAGACGTAAATCTGGATTTGGGGTTGAGTTTAGAGCTGATTCCCCAGGAATGAGGGGGAAAAGCTGAGTGTTTGCTGTGCGTGCCCAGCTTTGCCAACCCAGCTCATCTGCGGCAGCAAACGGACAGAGATTTGCAGTAATTGAATGGAATAATACACTGGAAATTTTAAATGTATTTCATTCAGAGATAAATTAAGCTGTAATTAAACAGTGTCAATTAATGTACTGCCCAGTGGATGCAGTAATTGTGTTTTTTTTAAGAGGCAGCGTGGTAATATCTACTCATTCCTAAAGGGATAACGATGCTGATTTAACCTAGTGGGGCTATAAACAGCCACCCCGTGTGTCACAGCCCAGAGCAACAAACCCAAAAGCTCACTTTGATCACAAAACTACACTGCATGCATCCCCTAACCCCTCTCCTGCTCCCATCCAAAGCAGCCAGGAACTAGCACTGGTTTCACAAGAGAAACTGGATCTTGCTCCTTTCCTGCCCCAAAAGCTGAGGACGGTTTCTTACAGGGGTTTTCTTCGAGGATGCAAAAGGGAAAGGGAGCACCTTATCCTGAGCTGTCTGCTCTGTATCCGTACAAGACCATCATTTTAACCAGTAAAACTACTGGAAGTTTAATGCCAGAGTTTCTGAAGAGCCTCAAAGAATCCCATTTGGATTCTTTGTGAAACCTATCCTGAGTGACTCTCAGGTATGGAAAATCCTGCAGCCAGAGTAGAAAAAAGCATTTCCCAAAACTTTAAGGACTCCCTGTGAATATTCCTTCCCAACCAGCTCGTGGAGTCCCACATGTTGGATTTTCCACCCCTCTCCATCTCTTCACCCCCTGCCTTGCTCCCTGCTGAGTTAATTCCCCTCCCTTTGCGCTGCCCTCTCCTTTCATCCCTCTTTTAATGAGCTAAGTTGTAGTTAACGATTCTCCTTTTCAATGCAACAGAGGTAGGAACCAGGTTAAAATTCGGGGCTGTTCCCTCGGGCTCTCTGCAGATTCAGTCCAAGGCAAGAGAGAGGATTTGCCACAAATGCTGGAGGTAACTCCTGACATGACTTATGGCTACACCAGAAAGGCAGCCCTAGAAACATACTGATTTTCCAGGCAGCATCACTTCCCTTTGAGCAGCTCCAGGTTTACTCATTGTAGATTTTTCAGCTCTTTCATTTTTTTTTTTTTTTTTTTAGACTGGAAGTTCATTTTGCAAACAGAGCAGCTGAGGACTTGTAAATATGTATATAGATGTATTTATTTTTACATGCGTGTGCGTATATGTGTGTGTATATATATGTGCACGCACGCACATATAAATGTGTATTTTCAGGACGGATATTTGAGGAAATTTTTAGAATATTTGCCGCTTACAGCCCCTCAGTGCCTCCAACCCAAGGGTGGAAGCTGGCATGAGGTGAACCCAAAACTGAGCCCCAGTTTGGAGAAGAGCCATGGTGCTTCCACAGGGGCTGAGGAGGAAGGATGGGGAGCAGCCCTCACCAGCTAATTTTAACAAAGCACACATTTTCCTGGCTCCGTCATGGGCTTGCATATTTTAACTGCTATCTTCTGTTCAGCAGCTAAAAAGAGACTTTCATTGCCGTTTTGGCTGCCGGGCCTCGTTTCCCATGGGCGGGCTGTTACACAGGCTCTATTCTTGCAGCGCTGATAGCGGGGCGGGCACGGAGAGCCCAGAGCTGCCCCCTCCAAGGGCTGGGGGGCTCTGCCAGCACCCGGGGCCACAAGCCCAGCACTGTTGGGTCCGAGGCGAGCCAGGAATGGCAATCAGCACGGGGGCTGAATTAGCTTTCTGCCCACAGCCCTGCCCAAGGCGTTCTGACAGAGCTACATTTGTATTTGAGGCAGGAGATTAGAGAGAGCCATATAAATGCAATCCATCATCCACAATTAGGAATAAACGAGGGCAGGGGCAAGAGGAAGTTTCTGTCTTTGAGTCCTTTGAGGCCTTTTTCAGGAATATATATATATATATTTATTTTTATGTGTATACGTCTCTCTGTGTGTATGTTATATGTTTATATAAATATAGATTCCATTATATGTTTATTTATTTGTCTCTCTGTGTGTTATATGTATATAGAGATATGGATGCTATTATTTATTTCTCTGTTTAATTATTTATTTATCTGTCTCTCTGTGTGTTATATGTATATAGAAATATGGATGCTACTATTTATTTCTCTATTTATTTATTTATTTATCTGTCTCTGCGTGTGTTATATGTATATATAAATATGGATGCTATTATTTATTTATCTGTTTAATTATTTATTTATAAATATATATGTGTGTGTGTATGCTTCGTTTATATATAATTATGGGTGCTAAATTTTTTTTATTATGTCTCTGTGTGTATATGTACATATAAATATGGATGCTAATATATATTTATCTGTTTAAATATTTATTGATTTATATATGTCTGTGTGTGTGTTGTACATATATATAAATATGGATGCTATTATATATTTATCTATTTATTTATTTCTATATATGTCTCTGTGTGTGCATGTTATATGCATATATAAATATGGATTCTATTATATATATTTTTATTTATTTATTTATATGTCTCCTCTGTGTGTGTATGTATATATAAACATGGATGCTATTATATATATATTTATTTATTTATCTATTTATTTATATATGTGTGTCTGTGTGTGTATGTTATATGCATATATAAATATAAATGCTATTATATGTATATATAAATATATATGGGTTTATACACTACTATATATATATATAGACACAGGCACACATATATACACACAGCTATATATTCATATATTCAAAAAGTTTTGTTACAACTTAACCTATACAGTATACATATATATTTATGTATATATCATGCATAAAACTTTTTTTAGATATAGGTATTGACATATAGATTGCATAGATACCTGCCCACTGTACATACACACAAGCAGCCAAAATAAGCAGAGAACCTGCTTGCTTTGCCCAAAGCCTGACACATCATCACCCAAAGGAAGTTTTATCCCAAAATTTCACCTTTTTTTTTGTTTTTTTTCCCTTAAAGATCCAACTCCAGGAATCGAGGGAATATTTTCTAACCACAGTTTTCTTCCAGAAGGCAATCGGAAAAAGCTGTTTAATCAAAAATTATATTCTCATCACCATTATTTCACCATCAACATCCTGGTGCCACTCTGGGCTCCCGACAGGAGCAGGAGGATCCTCAAGGGAACGCCCTCTATTGAAGGAGGGATCTGATGCATCAGCAAAAACCACACCTCACCTTCAGCAGGACATAAATCACTGCAAAACTCAGATTTCCACACCAACACACAGCCCCAGCACTCCTCTCCCAGGAGGAACTTTCAGGAGCACTGAATTTACCCAAAACCATTTTCAAAAGACCTTATTTGTTTGGGAAGTGTGGGAGGTGAAAGATTCCTCTAAGGAGATTTAATGTGAGCACCATTAGCAGTACATTGTTCATTCAGCCCCTCTATCCACGACATGAGAACAAAATGATCTGATCTAAGCAAAACTTCTGGTTTCATAGCAATAATGATTTTTTTTTTTTTTTTTTTTGTGGGGAAATATAATGTAAATCAGTGCTTAGGTGCATAACTTGTGACTACTTTATTTCTTGTACTACAGTCTGTTGAAACACTATTAAAATGTAATTTAACTAAATGGCTTCCTGGAAAATAATAATAATTAAAAAAAAAACCTTTCTAGTTTAAAAGTCAAAAAATGTCAAAGTGGTTCATGCATGAAAAATAAAAATGCTTTTTAGCTCTTACATAAGTCTTTCCATGAGTTCTCAAAATAATTTTGGAAGAAAATGGTGTGGATTGCTCTTTCCTAGAGCTGGAATCAAGAGCCATGTCTTGAAAAGCAGACATCACTAAATCTACCAGAGACAGGTTATTTTGTATTTTGGATCACAGCAGGTCTTTCTGCCTTACAAATTTGGGTGAAAATTTGGGTGTTCCAGGCAGAGCTGAGGGATAAATACCAGTTTTACAGGTAGAAAATAATTTTGTATGCAGATGTTTTCAGCCTTGATCTGGAGACGAGTTGGATCCGTGGTCTTTGGTCCTGACAAGGAATGATGGCTAAATTTTACCTGACTCCAGCAACATCAGAAATTGGACCAAGATTTCTTGAGCAGTTCATTTATAAGCTACTTCAAGGACCCCAATGTCCCAATCAAAGCAAAATTTGTCCAGCCCAGATCTTGCCTTTAATCTTCTTTGTTTCCTGCAAAACAAGGAAATAGTTCCCTCAGGACAATCAAATCTATGAGTTTTCAGAGCTGTTTTATCCCAAGTCCCTCCCACAGGCTGACACTTCTAGAATTTCCCTTCTCCATTGGGGAAATGGGGCTAAAAGGGTTTTGGGGTGATGGCCAGATGGACACAACCAGGTGGAGTGACAGCTGAGGTCACACCAAGTTCTCCCCACCCCCAAAAATGTGCCCAAGTGCTTCACTGCCCTTCCCCTAAGAAAAAATGCTCCAGATGTTTAATCCAAACTCCCAGGCTGCCATTTAGAGCCTTTATTTTTCTCCATGTCCCCGATGAGCAATAACAGAGAAACATTATCACATAATATAAAATATTAAACACCTGTTGTACATATTAAATTATATACAAATACAACCTGGCAAAGATAATACTCGATGCATTGTTTACATTGCTGCTGATTAATATTGGAGATTAAAATTAATACTCACACAACATAAACATCAACATGCTTTTAGCATGCAATTAAGCCGAACAATTTCATCAGCACAGAATGTTCTTGTCCTTTCAAAACGAGACACACTAAAAACAAAGCTGCCCTGAAAATATCATTGAAATCAAACTCCAAGTGCAAAACATTTGGGTCATTAGAGATTTTTTTTATTTTGCCCCCACTTTGGAAGTGCTGTTTTCCATACTAGAAGGCCACAGTTGGAGACAGTCAGAAATAAAGAAAGAAGGTGGGTTTTGATGGGATATTGGGAATAAATTATTCTCTGTGAAGGTGGGGAGGCCCTGGAACAGAGCAGCTGTGGCTGCCCCATCCCTGGGAGTGTTCCAGGCCAGGTTGGACAGGGCTTGGAGCACTCTGGAATAGTGGAAGGTGTCCCTGCCCATGGCAGGGGGTTGGACTGGATAAGCATTAAGGTTCCTTCCAACCCAAACCACTCTGGGCTTCCATTCTGGGATCTGTGAAATCCCACCATGCTGGGCAGAGCCTCATCTTCTCCACCACAACGTCCATCCCCCCCTTCACTGCTGTGACAGGGCCATGAGAGCCACTGGTGTTTTCTCTCCTGGAAAAGCCATTTTAGAAAGGGGTGAGTTGAGACAATTGTTGGATTTAAGGTCCGTGAGGTCTTCCTTTGGCAAGGCTCACTGCTGGAAATCAACCATAGGAGCAAGGTGCAAACAAACTGATCAGAGCCAGGAGAGGTGAGATGATGGTGACCAGAGGTTGGAAAAACCTGAGGCCTGAAGGAAATGGGGGGAAAAAGACTGAGGGAAGGGCTTCCAGCAGTCCTCAGAGGTACAGCACTCCTTCAGAGACAGTTCTCTTCAGAGACAGTTCTCCAAAGCCACTTCAGGCAGGACAAGGAGGGCTGAATTATAGAGCAGCACATTCGAGGGAGGCTGAAGGAAATCTTTGAGATTACAAAGTTAATTAAGCAGGGGTATAGATTAGCTGGGGAAGCACAGGAGTCCACGTCACTGGAAATCTTTAAGAACAAGTTGGATGAGTGTGTAGGACTGATGTGGAACAGAGTGTCACCTTGGATCTGCTGATGTGTTAAACAGACATCACTTTGCTCTGATTGCTCTTAACCCTTGCATTTTGTCTCCACAGGAGTCTGCCCAGCTGGATTTTAGCCACATGGGAGCTAAGAGGTGCATTAGCTGCTCAGCAAGCTCTCAGCCATCAACCAGCACAAGAGGAGAGAGAGCCCAGGAGATGCCCAGAGGGACAGCACTGTCCTTGTCCAGCGTGTCCCACTGCTCTGATGGAGCAGCACCCAGAGCTCTGCCTGAAAATCCTAGGGCTGCCGCCTCTGCAGGGAACCAGGCAAAATGTAGAGAGAGGAGACAAAATGTGGGTGTGTAATTAGGTGACAGCACATGTCCTGGCAGATGATTGCAGTGCTAAAGCATGCCATATGCTCCGGCTCCTATGGAAATCTGACATCATTATGGAGCATTTGGGAACATACGCCGGTCCCTTATGTTTTCCCTGTCCTTCCTAAATGTTGCCAAGCACCAAATACCTAAACACAATTAACCTCTGACATCACATTGAAAGGCTCTGCAACAGCCTCAAAGAACAGGGAATGTCTCCCAAATATACCTGGAGTGCTCTACCTGGAGATTTGTCCTCCAGGACTGGGACAAATCCATAGGCGTCGCAGCAGCCAGCACTGAGAGCAAGCTCTTGTGCCAGCCAGCCTTCACTCACCAAAGGGCAGATGAGTCAGATGTGCCAAACTGGTCCCAGTTTGGGGTCAGCAATGGCAGGACAGGATAGAAATGAGGTGGAGTGTCCAGGCAGTGCCCAGGGCATCCCAGCCACGGCCTGGAGCTCAGCAGCCAGAAACCTACGGGTGCAAATTGTTAAGGAATTTAGAAATATTAGATCAGAGGGAAAGCAAGGGAAGAGAAATTGCCAACAGGGATTTTGCCAGAGCAAATTCCTGTCAATCCTTCCTGCTCTTTGTCAGGAAATCTGGTCGGGAGGATGGAGGGAAGGCAGGATGGAGGGAAGAGAGGATGGAGGGAGGATGGAGGAAGGGGAGGATGGAAGGAAGCTGTAGCTGTGACAGAGCCTCGCTCAGGGGAGGCTCCTGGCACCATCTTGGTTGAGGACTTTGCAAACAAACGAAGGAAGCCTGATCCAGGTGAGGTTATAAAGGAGGGGAGGAAACCTGCACCCCTCGAGCTGCTGTTATCAGGCATTCCTTGTCAGGCTGCAGGGGACACCTAGTCCCCATAGATTCGAAATTTGCATTAGCAACTCAATGACAGACTTGAGAGTGTGTCAGAAAGTGTGTGGATAACCCGGGCTGTGAGGTGTGCCAGCTTTTGGAAGGCAGATCATTAGAAATTCATACCATTTATTTTGAGTGAGCTACACAAAATTCAGTAAGAGCAAAGAAGTAAAGAGGCGGTATTTTGGATGGATAAATAACACCCAAATCTAGACTGGGGAATGGCATTTGGACAGGTGTAAAACACCATGGAAATAGCTGAGGAGGTTGGGGTGGGCCCCAGCTTGGGGGGATACTCAGGAGGGGAAGGGCAGGGCAAGGGCCACCATGGAAGGTGACAGAGGTGACAGCTCTCCCTGGGCACAAGGCAATGCTCCACAAGGCTTAGGGATAACACAGATGAGCTGGAGCTGGTCCAGGAAAGAGCAACCTGACATGGTCTGGAAACAACAGCCAACGCAGAAGGGATTAAAGAATTGGGGGCTGCAGACTTTTTCACCATCTGCTATTTAAAAAAAAATAAATAAATAAAGAGAGAGAAAACAAGCTCAGGTTTTGTCTGCTTTGCCCGGAGACAGGGTGATAATTGGATACATTCAGCTGCCTGTTTCACAATAAGCAGCTTCACAGCAGTGGTTGGCTCCCCAAAGTGGGTCTCTGGCTCCTGGGCTGAGGTTTCCCAGGCAGTACCTTCCCTTTGCACAGCACACAAAGCCTGGTCACGATTTTCCTCCATCATGCTGGTCACCCTTGGCTTCTTTTTAACTCCTGAAGCTCACAGTGGTGAGATTCTTTTATTTCTAGTAATTTTACAGAAGTTGCACGGTGGACACCTGTGTGTGTTTCACTGAACAGCCACAAACATTGTTCTTGAAATTTCTGCTTTCCACCAATTTTTGCAAAGCTGTTTCCCAGATCACTTCTTTGCATTAGTGCTTTGTTTTGGGGTTGGTTTTTTGGGTTTTTTTGTTTTCCCTCGAGTGGGTTCTCTGAATTTTTTCCATTCCCAATGGAGTTCTGGGCATCCTAAGGAAGTGGGATAAGAGTCCCCATCACATGGGTGGGCAGAGCAGACTTGGTACCCATTGTTCTCTGCATCCGCCGTGGCTGCGAGAGGAGGAAATCGGCTTTATCTGAAGCAAAGAAAGACATCCATTAGGAAAATTATTGGGAAAAACTTCCTGGCAGCAGCAGAGCAATGCATGGGAACAGACACAGCAGGCAAGGGCGGAAACAGCCGCGGGTTTAAGGGACAGCCTTGCAGGAGGGGACGTTGTCACCTCGTGGGACACACCTGATCCTCTTCAAAGGGTTCCCCTCTCTCCCTACCCCATCATGTCACTTTTCTGGGGTCCCTGCATCCCCCTCTCTGGACAGCACCGAGCCCCAGAGTCTCACCCTCACCCTCTCACACTGTGCGTCCCTTATGGGGTTGAGAACATTCCACACTCCCTGAAGGGCTGGGAGAAGGGCAGGGAGAGAAGGGCAGGGCTTTCTACAAGGCTCTGAGGTGGGTGGGGGTGAGGGTGGGGGTTTCACCTGCCCTCAAGAGCAGCATTTGGCAGGGGGAGGTGGCTGGTGGTAGCCACTGAAGCCCCTGCCACTGGCACTGTGCAGGAATGTGCTCTGGAGCCCACCCAAGCATCCCTGCATGCAGGAGGTCCCTGCTAATGGCAAAGCTACCTGTTTTTCCCTCAAAACAAGAAAAATAAAATCATTTTTTTTACTGCTAGCCATTGCTGAGCAATCAAAAACCCCAAAGAGCTTTGAGCTGACTTTTAGCCAAATTATTCCCCTGAACAATATTCAAGGGGACAAAACAGCAGAGCTAGCCCAAGTAGCCCCAGCCACCATGGCTTGGCACATGGCAGCAGCCAGCACCAAGAGCAGAGTAAGCTACTGGCTCATAAATCTCATGTCTAGTGGTTTTCTTATTTTTTTGTTTGTTAGGGGGCAGAAAAATCAAGCAATGCAATCTGTTGTTCACTTCGCACTTCTCAGGTGCCTCTCTGTCCCTAATCTGGGATAGAAACTGTGGGGTGCTGAGCTGTGGGACACATCTGAGCAAGGAAACGTGTGTTGGGATGGATGTCTCAGGAGGTTCTGCCACACACCATGGGCACACGTTTCCTGAAAAGCCAGAGAGCAGACAAAAAATAAAGGAAAAAAACCAAAAAGCCCTTCCCTTCCACCTGTGTCCTTGCTAATCACCTCAGCAGATGTCTCAGCCCATCAGGAGTGGTGGAGGGAACCCCTCCTTGTCCCAGCAGGTCCCCAGGCCTCGTGCTGGGCACCAAAGCCATTTGGATGCCCATGGAATGGCACAAAGCCGTGTGGCTCCGGGCCAGAGCCCAGGCTGGCAGACCTGCAGGCAGGAGGGTGCCACCTGGGCTCTGCCAACAAGCTGCTCCTGGCATCCACTGCTCCCCTGCTCCAATATATCCCTCTCTCCAAGGAATGTATTCCCTCTCACCCCTAGCTGCACTGACGTTGTTGCCATCACAAATGCAATGTTTAGCATCTCTGCCCTGAGTTGATCCCTGGTGGTCGCTGATATTCCCTGCTTTGCCTCTGCATCTCTCCATTTCCAGGCAATAAAATGACACTGCTCAATTCCAGCTGGAAAAAAAAAATAAAAAAACCAACCCAAAACCAACATTTCAGCCTCTGGGCTGAGACTCCCTGGGGCCTGGCAGGGTTGGGGCAGCTCGTGTCAGGGAAAAGTCACGACCCACAGGGGAAGGAAGCTCCAGCAAAGAGGTGTATTTTTGTTACTGTGGCTGTGCTTTAAGTTTCTATAGCTACCAGAAGAGACTTGTCAGGAAATGCTGCTCTCCCTTCTCCCCATGCTGCTTTGGAGTGGAAAAGCAGGAAAAGGGGCCCGTCGGAAATTGTCGTAGCTTCCCATATCTAAGCACCTCTCTTCCTTTCATCTCCATACCCTTTAGTCTGGTTTCAGGCCTGATATTTTGTTTTTCTGATGTTCTTTTCCCAAAGTGTGATAAACAGGATGGAATGTTTTTGTAATAATATTTATGTTATTCATTCCTTCTGAAAACAGGGATTTCTTCTTAATGTCCCTCTGGTTTGACCAATGTGATTGAAGAGGTTTGCTTTTCTTTCACCAGCCACATTGGTCTGTGTAAAATTGTACACATTGTGTAAATTTGTATATAAAGAAGGATCATCCCTAATAAAAGAAGTCATTTTTTTAACCTGAATCACAGAGTCCATGTTGTGTGTTATCAAAACCAGTGACAACAGCTCCTTTCTGGGATGGAAGAGCACATTTGGTGATGCTTCACCAAGCCCAGCAATCAGATTGCAGGGCCAGATGCAGCACAGCTTTCCTGCAGAGCTGAGTGATGGTGGCCAAGGATCCTGAAATCCACTGGGAAGCAGCATGCCAGGCTGGACAGGGGATGCTGCCAGAGGGGTTGATCCCCAGCCCTCAGGCTTCCAGGTCCTGGGCATGGATGTTGCCTGCTGCTGAGCATGCCTCTGTGCCCTGCAAGGATCCTGCAGAAATGCAAACCTCACCCCATTTTAGCTCCCTTTCCCTGATCCATCTATCTCCTAGGGTTTACATATAAATGAACATGGCATACAGTGGATAACCTTTAAACCACTTGTAATTCTGCTTTCTGTTTTCAAGGGAGTCCAGCCCTCAGAAGAGAAGGAGAAGAGCTAGAGGAGAGTCACAACCTCTCAAAATCCAGAAGCACCCCGTGGAGCTCAAGCTGAATCCCAAGGCCACCTTTGCATTCTGGTGCTTGCATCCACAGCTCACTGCTGCAGCAATAAAATCCACCTTCCTCCTTCACACAACGAGCCTGTCTCCCACTTGTTTTCAGGAATATTGTGCACAGTGTTCCACACAGTGCCTAAATTGCTCTGGTGTGCACAGGGGTGCTCAGACACAAGATGACAAACGGGGTGTAAAGACCATTTCCTCAAAGGGTTGAGGTATTCAAGCCCTACCAGTAACAAACCCCACTTTGTTCAGGGATGGGTGTGTTTCTGGAGGCATCATCCACATCCCAGGTGCTTCTCCTCCTTCTGCCAAGCACTGGAACACAACAGCAAAGTGTTCACAGCCCTGAAAGTTCATTTTCTCTAACAGTTTGGGTGTCTTTCCGTGGTGCACACAAACACACACACACACAGATGTCCATGTAAATATTCCATCTGTACTTGTGAATCAGTGCAGTGTGAGGCTGGGGAGGTCAGGGGTTGGGTTCGTACAAACATCCTGAAGTTCAGCTGTTTCCCCAAAGCTTGTCTGAACTGTGTGTGACCTCCCTCAGTCTGGAAATGTGAGGCAGCCCGTGTTCCTCGCGAGGTTACCAGCACTTCATGAATGTGGAAAAGCCTGCACACCACCAGTTAAAAACCACTTTCCTTGGAGGGTTCATTTGATGCTTGGCTTCAGCTGCTGAGCAGCACCAGAAGGGCCCTGGGTCACAGACAAATGCCAGACAGGGTTTGGACAGCTTCCAACCGTGTGGGCACAGACTTCAGGTGCTCCTCTGCCTCTTCTTGCTGCAGCCCTTGAGACCCAAGACACAGAAAGTGGTCAAAGTTTCCTAACCAAACAAAAGCTGCCTCTTCATCCTCATTATAAACTCTGCCTCCTTCCCACAGCAGGGAGATGGGGGCTCAGGGGCTGAGCCTGGGCAGAGGATCTTGCACGAGGATATTCACAAGTGGGAAGGAACCCCAGGATCCTGGTGGATATTTTGCTGCCTGCTCACTGACATTACAAGGCATTTCACAACATTAAAATCTCTGTTCTTTAGAATAGCTCACATACAAAGCAAAGCCACCTCAGGTGAGTGTTTTAGTTGTAAGTTGTTTAAGAGAAAATGATATTTCTGCCGTTTTTTCTAACACAGATCTTCCTACATTTTGATGTTGTGTGAAATGCCAGGAGATTAACAGCCTCTCCCTCATGGGGTCTGCAAAACCTCCTTTTACCACTGAAACTAATTATGCTGTTAACCACTAATGCCCACGAAGGAGAGCTAATGAGTCGCCAGACAACGGATGCTTTATCTCCCCTGCACAGGGAGCTGCAGCCACACCACCCCCAGCACCGACAGACAACTCTGTCCTGTGGCAGACAGACTGCCAGGCTGAAGGGAAAACCATGGAGGAGGTGACACAAGCGCTCCCAAACACCTCTGGTGCCTCCATCACCTGCAGTGCTCAGGGAAAACAGCGGTGGAGATGTCAATGAAACGATGCCCCTGGTCTCTTTTACACCCCCAGGACATTGTCAGCCTTAATGAGTTAATATTGTTAAACCCTCCTGTGCTCATCAGCTGGGAAACGGGGTGGGAAAGGTGCTTTCCAAGGGAGGCCCTCCCAGGACAGCATTTGTATATTCCCATCTCCTCCAGCCATCTGCTGCCTTCCCAGCCCCCCCAGGAGCCCGGTCCTGCTGATGCTGGGTTTATTGCTACTGTCATCGTCAGATCTCGGTGTTAATATCACAGAAGCAGCTTGGAGCACTAATTATGGTCTCTTGTCTCAGTAGGGCTGGAGCCATCAGACAAGGGAACTAAGAGGGGATGAATGTGAATGGACTCCTCTGTGAAGCTGAGGTGGTGGAAATCCAGGGAAAACTCCTGATTTTGTTCACCCTTGAACCTCCAGTAGGAGAGATCTCTGGTGGGGCAGAAACACTCCTAATTGAGTTCAAACATAACCAAACAATCTTGTTCATCAATTTCTCCATAGGGCTGACAGTGCTTTCCATTGTCCTCAGGGTACCACAGGAATTAAACCATCATTGCACAGTGGAGCTGAGAGTGAGAGATGACCACAGGAACTGGTGATATCACAAATTCACCTTAGACCTTCCACCTGGAGCAGCCAGTTCAAATTCTTCCTTTTCCCCACATCACAAAGGTTGGACTCGATGACCTTGGAGGTCCTTCCCAACTTCAATGATTCTCTGGGTCTGTGACCAGCACTCCTGGGAGCAGAGCAAGAGCTGGGGTGCATCTCCAAGAGCCCAGCCCAAATCCTTGGGGTGTTGGACGCCTTAAACCCTGCAACCCACTTTGTGTTCACTGCAGGTGTTAATATTTATTGGGAGTCATGCCATGGATCATGTTTAGTGAATTCAGTAGAAACAAATCTTCCATGACCTCAACAAAGATCCTGAGAGCAGAAACACACCAGTTGCTGGCTCCTTGGTGGGCAAACCCCAGGATAGGAGTGGGACAAGATTGGTATGCTCAAACATGCCTGGGAGCTTTCCAGCTCTTTTTCCATCCTCAGACAGCTAAATCTGCATTCACACCTACACTTTATCACCTCTCACCTGTGCACACAGCAGGTGATTTCCCTGCATGTCACCAGGTTTTGACCCACGTGTTCTCGTTGTTGGTTATGCTTGGCTGCCGCTGTCCCAAATCAGCCTCCACATTTCCCTGCCTTCCTTCCCGATTCACAGAGCTCCTCCAAGCCCCTCATGACCAACTTTCTCTGCTTTGCAGCCTTTCCCAGCTGCCTCGGTTTTGAGCCTAAGAACATTTTTATATCTCCTGCTTTGATGGCTCATTCAAAGGCTTCAATCACCGTGTCTCGGGTTTTGTAGCCTTTCCTGAGCGCTGTTGTTTACATTGGGGACTTTCAATTGCACAACAGTTCCTTCATGAAAACCTCACTTCCTCACACTTGGGTTGAACTCGTGGCTTGAAATTGTCTCTTTCCATGTGTTTGTAAACATTTTCTGTGTCTGTTATGGCCAGGCAGCAGATCTCTGCTTCCAGGGAAGAAATTGCTGCTAAAAAAACATCCCCTGCACAGCTATGATGAGTTCTGAAGGCAGAGAATAAAGTGTAAGCTACCACAGAGGTAGGAAAAAAGGAGGTCAAAAAGCTTCAGAGGCTCATGCAAGCCTGGAAAACTTTTGGAAGTGGAGCTGGGAGTGGGGAAAGCTAGCAAAAGGAAAGTTGTTTTCCCCTATTTTTGCCTTCTCCGTTGCATTCCCTTTACTCCCTGTGGAACTGTAGGGTTTCTGTGCCCAGAAAAAGAGACAGGACCCATCACAGGCCAAACCAGGGGACAGAGGACAGGGCATGAAGAGCCTCAGGGGGCTGGAACCCAAAGGTGAACTCGAGTTACACATTTAGGAGGTCCTTTTTTACAAGGCAAAGTCAGCATTTTGGGGAATTCAGGGATAAGCAGCATTACCAGGGGAGACCAACCCATAACAGACACACCTCGAGCTGGGACCTTGATTTAAGTCATCTACCACTGGTGTGATGCCCAAAGGTCTCTTGGGGCTCCTCAGCTTCTGAGCTGCTCTGCCTCATCCAGGGCAGCTGTCCTGTAGGAGGCAGGTGACTTTTGGAATGTTGTCCACTCTGATCTGGAACCTCTGGAGTCTCATCTTCTCCACAGAGTGGGTGGAGCCCAAGGGACTTTCCCTCACTCAGAGCTCAACATCTGGTGGAATCACTATCCCTGGAAGTTTTCATAAAGGCATGTGACACTTGGGAATATGGTTCTGTGGTGAACCCATTGCAGCCTTTCTTCTTCTCATTCCTCTATTTTTTTTCCTTTCCTTAATCACAAAGCTGAGTTTTGGCCCCTGGGCTGGGTTCCTGCCTTGTCTCAGCAAGCTCCTCTCTAATGACTTCCAGCAGGTTTTTCCCAGATCCAGCAGCTCTCTTGCAAGATGCTGCATTTCTCAGATTGCTGCCATAAATGCACAAATCAGCTGTTGTGGTGAGCATTGGGTGGCCACACACCTCCTCTGAGCCCAGCTGAGAGCTTCCAGTTCCCTGGGTCTGCATAAATCATGGGGGTTTTGTTGTGGGGTTTTGTTTTCCCACCAGAATTTATTTAACCATGCAAACCCCACCCTGGGGTCGGCAGGGACCCGAGTGCCACCCTGGGAGAGCCCCTTTGCAGCTGAATGAAGCCTCTGTCACAGCTCACAGTGGCACCTCTGTGTGAGACACTCCAGGCTCCCTTTTGTGCTGGCTCCCCTGGCCCAGGGTGGCACAGCCACTCTCTGATCCCGCTCTGATCCCCTCAGATCCCCTGGAGCAGATGTACAAGCACTGGGTCAGAAGCTTCCATGGAGCTGGGAGGAGAGACATGACTGATTCCTGCAAAGCCTGGGGCTGGAGCAGGGAGCCAGGGAAGTCAAGGACACCGAAACCTCATATTTAAGAAATAATTCAGATCTTCATCCCTGGTCCTGCCTGTTCTTTTCTCAGATTAACACTCTGGGGCCGCAGTGGCTTTGGGACAGGCATTGTGGCAAAGGTGGCTCTGCCTATGAAACACACCCTTTCCATGCCTTTTTCCCAGCTCCCAGCAACCTTTTTGCCAACAATCCACTGGATTTTCATGATCTAGCCCAGGCATCCACAGTGCGGGCAGGCACATACCACCCCAGCAGGAGCACAGCACAGGTGCAGAGGCAATGAGTGCTGGGTGTTTGGTCACCACCACCCAAATATCTCTGTCTCCTCTGGAGCCAACCTGAGCCAGGAGGGAAACATTACAGGTGGGGAGCCTCATGTTGTCCCTGGACTGTCGACACAGCTGAACACACAGCTGTTCCTGATTGGACAAGAAATCAAGCCCAGCCCAGCAAGTGATGCACTCCCTTGGTCTTTTGCTGTAGACATTTTAAACCGATTGGTCTGTCAATGCTGGATAAACAAAATGGGAAAGGCAATTACTGAAGGAGCAGCACAGTGATTGCTATTAGTGTTATTGCCCTCTTCCCTCTGAGCCTTATTAGGTGCTTATTGTAGAGACAGACTTCCCTGAAATGTCAGTGAGCATCAACACTTGAAAATCCAGCCCTGAGGAAGCTCAAAAATCTGTTGATTACATTTAGACATTGTATGAAACCATGGGAACCACACAACGCCTGCCTGCAGGTGAATCCCAGCCAAACCATCCATCAGTGAGAATCAGAGAGAGCAGAGGGAATCTGTGCCCTGCAGACTTCTTCCCCTGAAGCCACCATGCTGGGAGCACTGCACAGCAACCCTTGGAGCCAGGGGACAAATCCTGCCCCTCCCTTCCATAGAACCAGAGAGTCACGGAAAGGCTTGGGTTGGAAGGGGCATTAAAGCATCCACTCCCTGCCAAAGGACACTTTCCACCATCCCAGGCTGCTCCAAGCCCTGTTCAACCTGGCCTTGGACACCTCCAGGGATCCAGGGGCAGCCACGGCTTCTGTGGACACCCTGTGCCAGGATCTCACCACCCTCACAGCCAGGAATTTACTCCTTATATCTACTCAATTACCAATTTCAAGTAGGGAAAAGGGCCTCCATGCATCCTCACCCACATCCAGACTTCTCCACCAGCCTTATTAGAGATGGGTGCAGAAGTGTCATTATTTAAAAGGGGAAGACAAATTTCCCACACTTCCCTACAAATGCCAAGGGGCTGCAGCCCTAAAGCAGCCCCAGAAACTGTGGGGCTGAGCAGGGGCTTTGCTAGCATTGAGTCACTTCACAGCAGGTGGAAGTGGCTGGATCTGGGGTTTCTTTGCCTTTTAGGTGTGTGGAGGAACATTCAGGGAGACAGTGCCAGCCCGGGAGAGCCTTTGGTTCAAACTGAGAAGGAGCAGGGTGAGGAGACAACACCCTGAAAGGGAACTGGGCCGGTTCCCAGTGACCCCAGTTCTCCCACTCCCCATCTCTGCCCAGGATTGGAGAAAAAGACCTCCTGGTTCCCAGTGCAGGGACCTGTTCATGGAGGTGACATGGCCATGTCATGGACTTCTCCCCTCAGCAGGACATCAGTGGGTTGAATTTTGCAGACACAGTGGGCTTGCTGTCTCCTGGGCAGTTATATTTACTCTGCCTTTCCTTGCTGTTTTCTTTAACCCAAAATAGGATGTCCCAGACTGTAAAAAAAAAAAAAAAAAAGAAAAAAAAAAAAAGTGTGTTTTGCTCCCAGTGTCTGGATAAACATAATCACTTCCCGACCCTTAAATAGAGTTAATGGGATGAGCTGTGGGAAGCTCATTAAGATGCAGCAGCTTCAGAGGCTGGAGAGAATTGTAGAGGAGATGAGGGTCCTGTTTTCTTTCTTCTTCTGCCTGTTCTCCTTCTTTTTCTGCTTGGCCATGCCTCACACTGTAAGGTTTGGGAAATCAGCCCCCATCTGCCTTGCCCTGGCTCTCCTGCGGTGCTCCTCGTTAGGAGTGTGTGGCTGTAATTAGCACAGCCCGAGCCTGCTCAGAGCTCCTCCTCGGGGGCAGCTGCTGGCTGGAACCATCTATTTTTTGCCACCACAAAACAGCATTCATGTGCCAACTTGTCTTTTGCTCTGCCCCTGACAGAGCTCCCTCCTCCTCCTCTCTGAGAGTCGGAATGAGCTCTGGGAAGGTTGGGTTTGCCTCAGAGGAGAAGCAATGATCTGTTTCAGCCTTTTGACAGTGGAGGAGTTAGTAGTTTTTTTGCTTGGATGGGCTTTTTGTCTAGCTCAGACCACCTCTGCCTGGATTAAATGAAATGTTTAAATGTTATCAAGTGCAGATAGGGCTGAAATTACATCCTCCATCAGCTGCAGACAGGGCTGGCTGATTAGCCTTTCACATTTTGTGTCCATTTAAGAATCAAAGGTAGTGGGAGCAGGCTTGATGTCTCTCACAGGCCCTTTCAGAAAGGTCCAGAGGATGAACCCGGAGGAGATGAGCATCCATCAGCTCTCAGAGGTGTGCCAGGCAGAGAAGACCATTTGGCCCATCTCAGTGTCCCAAAGAAGAGCAAGAAGAGGCACCTGCACCATGCTCTGCACCCTGGACCCTCCTGTGCATCACCAGCCCTTTTCCCTGGTTTTGGGGAACACTAACAAAAGCAAATTTTACTTGAACAGGAGAACATTCCTTCATTCTCTCACCTCCAGAAATGATCACAGGATCATTTAGGTTGGAAAAGACCTTGAAGATCACAGGGTCCAATCGTTACCACAGCACTGCCAAGGCCACCACTGACCCTGTCCCCGAGTGCCACAGCCACAGGGCTTTCAGATCCCTCCAGGGATGGGGACTACACCAGTGCCCTGAGCAGCTGTGCCAGGGCTGGACACCCTTTCCATGAAGGCATTTTCTCTAATATCCAATCTAAAGCTCCCCTGCTGCAACTTGAGGCCTTTTCCTCTCATCCTGTCACTTGTTCCCTGGGAAAGGGGCCCATCTCCTCCACTGTCATGGCTCAAGCTATTGTCCCACATATTCATTTTCTACCACAGGATCAGAGCTCAAAGTTACCAGTGCTCAGCAGCCAGACCAGCCCCCTACTCCATTTCCTTTATAATCCTGCTTCTGCCATCAAAGATTCCCATTAAGGACTCATGGATTCATCTCCACAAGTGACACAGTGGCAGATCAAGAGGAAACTCTGTGTATCAACACTCAGCCATTAAATCAGCCCTGCAATGTCTCTCTGTTCTTTCTCTGTGACTTTATTTTGGTTGCCTTCATATATTTAGTAAAAAAATATAGTTTGTGTATAATCCCTTTTAAATCTGGCCTTCTGAAAATAACCTTGCCTCTGGACAAAGAGCCCATCATCTTCTGCCCTCGTGAGCCTGACTTGCCCCTTCAGGAGGTTGTGCCTTTGGCTGCTGTTCCACCTCCAGGCCTCCCACTGACCCTGGGCCAATCTCCTGGAGGTGCTGCAGAGAAAAGCACGTCCAGCCCCTTGGGACTCCCAGGAACCAGAAGTGACCAGAGGCTGCCAGCCCAAGACATCTTGGCTGACAGCTCAGACACTTTCCTGCTGCTGGGGAATGACCCAAGGAGCGAGGGGAGCTGCTTGGCAAGGGAGGAACAACTGAGTCAGCACCAGAATGGGAAGTGACGGCGCTGAGGTCGGGCAGGGAGAGGGATGATGGATGGGGAGACGTGAGCAGCTGATCCTGAAGCACCTCTGGAGCAGGGAATGGCTGCAGGGATGCAGGAGCTGCTCATGGAGCTGCTGCCCTGCAGCTCTGGGGGCTCGCCTGCTGTGTTCCACCCAGAGGAGATTTTCTCTCCAAAGAGGAGAGGAATTTTAATGCCACCCAATGATGAAAAAAAAAATCTGTTGTGGAGGGAATGGAGCATGGGTTAAGCAGCCTACCACAGTGCTTCTGATCTACCATTTATTTACCACTGGGATTTAAATAACCTGCTCAGGGCTGGATGTGAAATATGACTGAGTCGGACAGACACGGCTCAGCGGGTGAAAGCCTGAGAAGAGCAAGCATCATTTCCTTCAGCTCCAGGGTAAAAGTTATTTAAGGACAAGGACTTATCCAAGGAGAGCCCCACAGTGATCTCCAAACTGTCCTCACAGCCAGTTGGCTGGAAAAGAAACCAAGTCATGCATTGATTAGGAGCCTTTGGTGCCTGGTCCACTCTAAGTTTCAAGGCAGAAGCTCCAGGGTTGTCTACCCCATTTTATCCCCACCCTCCCATACACATCTCTGCTGGTGGAGCTGAGAAAGTCAGAGAAAATGTGTGAAATTCAAAGCCCTCACAGCATCTATTGCAAAAACATCTGCAGCACAACATCTGCAACATCTGCACTATGTGCTAACCAGATTTCTGAGCTGTTCCTTGCACGTTTTCACACCACAGAACTGTTCAAAAGTTGGTGTCCAGCCACGCTGGATTAGATTGGCCCCTGGACTGAAGACCTTGCTGCAGGGAAGATGAAAGGACTGTAACCTCCACTTCCCAGAGGGAAACCAGAGGGACCAGAAAAAAATAGGTGACCTCTGCCACTTTATAGCAGAGCCCTCATTGTTTGGTAAAGTTTCATGATGTTGTCTTAAAATAAAACAGTCTTTTATTAGAGATTTTCTTAGTGCAGCAGCAGGCTGAAACTCTTGTCATTGCACAGTTTAAAAGCCAGGCTGTAAAAGCAAAATGATACATCCCTGATCATTAATGCATCTCCAAAGAGGGCTCTCACTCCTTTACTTTGCTTTTCAAAGCCTGGATGAAAAAAGGCTTATGTGAGCAAATCTAAAATTAATCACCTGAATGTCTTACAGATTCCCAGGTAGCAAGGGCAGCTGTGAATCATTGTCTTTGCAGGATGCAGAGACATCAAAGATCATCTCCTCTCTCCTCCTGCCCTTTCCCTGGATTTGTTGCTCCAAGACAAGAGCAAACCTCTCGTCCTTACATGCAGGTCTTGGAGGTAGAAACTGGGCAGCCTCACATGGATGGGTAGAAACTTGCAAATAAATAAAATTCTGCCTCTGAAGCAGGTCGTGCATGGCAGATCCTTTCCCATGGCTCTGCCCTATCCCCATTCCTCTTCTCTTCTGGGCTGTCAGGAAGAAATGATCCTTCCTGAGCAGCCAGGATCCTCCAGGAATGGTTCCAGAGCCATGGGGACAAACAGGAGCCAACAGCTTAGATTGCCACCAGCAATACCAGAATCATTTCTGCAAGTGAGATACTTAGGCAAACTAGACCTTGGGTTTAGGCCAACGGTTTCACCTATGGAAAAGAAATATCCCTGAGGTTCAGGCTTAAATTCACAATACCCTGCCAGCCAAGATGCTAAGCAGCCAGCTTTTATCAAAGAGAGGGAGTAGATGCCTTAATCAATGTCTTTTATTGCCCTAAGAACACTCTTTCTGGAGGTTTGTTTCCCATTTTGTTCAGTCTCCTCATCCTGGTGCTGTGTTTTCCCCCCTTCTGGTTTTCCCAGAGATGTGAGTCTCTGCAGATCTCCCAGATCCATTGTTCCCACTCTGTATGTGGAAGTTCATCTTTTGCAGCCCATACAAAGGAACCTTTCCAGGATAAGGAGAACACCTCACCACACCTGGAGCTCCTTCCACCCATCCTGGAGGCACTGCAGAGTGTACAACCCACTCTGCAAACATTTCCTTACCTTTCTTGTTTCCTCACCACAAAACAGGCAAATCAGTGTGGCTCTGACTTCTCCTGGTAACAAAAGTCCAGGCTGAGAAAAATATCAATCAAATTCAAGCCTCAAAATGAAGAGGCTGAGGGAGTCATGAGCAGAAGGGGAATATTTCTCCACAGTCAGTGATGTTCATTAGCCCACACTCAGCACAGTGGGCTTGGGGCACAGGAGATTGGCTGCACAGCAGCAGTGATGGAAGGTGTAAATAATAAAGAATAAAAAATAAAGATAAACAAAGTAGATGGAGAGAAAAAATTCTGATTTCAACAAAATGAGGCTCTCCAGCCATCGACTCTCTTTTCTATGTGAAGGCTGGGGCTTTCTAGCCCATCCCAAGGTGACTTTCTGTGGCCAACAAGGAGACAGGATGGGACCAGAGTAGCCTGGGACAGCCTACAGCCTCCCCAGCCTTGGGACCACTCAGTCTCTCTGCAAAGACATCTCTGCTCTCCATTCACCAGCCTTTGGGAGTGGTTTTAAATCAAAATCCAGGGCTCCCTTGCACAAAGGGTGCTGCAGAGATGTGGGATCAGGGTCAGCACAGGTGGTGACCACTTGTGTTCGGTGTCCCTCATTTTGCAGAGATGAATAAAGATCAATTTTCAGTCAGTGCCTTGAACATCTTCTTCAGAGGCTTCTTGAAGGCTCTGGGCTGGTGCTGCACAGCCTTGCCAGCTCCACAGGAGATGTTTGCCAGGAAAAGTGCTGCATTTGTTTTGTCTGAACTAGTAAGTCTGGGAAATCAGCTTAAAGCATTCCAGTTTGGAGACCCGTTTCTCATAAACTCCTCAGGTCCCTTTCCTTCCAGCCTAAGCCAATCCAACACATTTGTTTCTAGGCTAAGATCCAGCAGAGAGATTTCTTTTGAGTGCCAGCAGCAAATTTTTATGACCACAAAATAAACCTTGAAATACGATCTGTTTAGATAAGCTGTAAGAATGCTGAGAGGCACTGGGTGATTTGAATCCAGAGGTGTGAACAGTTCTGCTTAAAGGACATTCAAAAATAATGGCACTGGGGCTGTGCTGCAGCTTCCAGGAGGAAACAGATCGTGTTAATGATGTTTTGAATTGTGGCTCTGCAAAACCTACACAGGAGCAAGAAGAGGTGCATTACAGCAGCCCTGAAGCAATGACGAGGTCCCAGGGAGGTCAGACCCCAAAGCCCTGCCCCAAACCTGCCTCCCAAGAGCTCCTTTACAGCTCCCAGCAGCACAGCTGCTTGTACCCTGGCTGCCTCCTGCCAAACAGGAAGAGAAACTTTCCCCACACATCCATGGCTAAGTAGCTCTACGTGTCCTGGTGCATTTTTTTCCAGGCATTGTGCTGAAGGGTTTCCCATGACTCCAGATGAAATGTTCAACTTATTCCAGAGCTTGACCTGCTCACCACCACTGCTGATATCATTACCACTGAGGTACCCATTTTGGACAAGATCATTCCCTGTGTAAAGCCTATTTGTGTAAAGAATATTTGTCTGAAAGCAAAACTGAGAAGCAGAGATTATTTCTACAACTCCCTGAAAGGAGGAAGGGAGATTATAGATGGGTGGAGATCAGTCTCTTTGCCCAGGTAACAAGTGATGCCTCAAATTGTGCCAGGAGATGTTTAGATTGGGTATCAGGAAAAATTTCTTCCCTGAAATGTTTGTCTGGCACTGGAACAGGCTTCTCAGAGCAGTGATGGGATCATCGTGTGTGTTCAAAACACAAGTGGATGTGGCTGCTGTGGACGTGGTTTGGTTCTGAACACTGCAGTGCTGGTCAGTGCTGTGTGGGCTGTCACTCCTAATGCAAAACTCCACAGATACCAAAGGCTGTAACTGACACTGAATATTAGAAATCCTCAAAACCCACCCAGATAAATCCTGGTGGAAATGGAAAACGCTGGCACCACATAGCCCTAAACAGAGCAATTCCTGGAGAGGAGGATCCAGCTGCTGTTTGCACAGTCAGGATATCCCAGGCTCCTGATTTCCTACCCATGCTGAGCTCAGCCACCCTGGCAGCACCCTGTGATGTTTCCCATCATCCTGAGGAGCAACCACCCTGCCCAGACAGACAGATGATGACAGATAATTCAGCTCAGGGCAGAAATGCAGCTGTGGCACAGAGCTAAGCCCGAGCCATCATCAGTTTGGAAACCCCAGGGAGATGGGGATGTTTGAACTCCCATCCTCAATCCTGCCCTGTCCTCCCTGGGGATTGAGGGAAACCACTTAAATCTTTGCAGCACGCCATGGTCAGGCTCCAGACCAGCTGAGCAAGCCAGCAAGCAGCTAAATCAGTGTACAGTGGTGCTGCTGGGAGAGGGGCAGCATTAGCGCTGCTTTCCCAGGGAAGCCACATGGATGAACTGCTCCAGGACCCATCCCAGACCCCCCTGGTCAGCTGCTGGTTTCTGCACACCCCGTGGTGTGCAGAGGGCACTTGGCAAGGCCCAGCAGCACGTCCTCAAATGATCAGAGACACAGCAGCACGGGCGGCTGCTGCTGCGCTCCCCGGAGATCGCGGCAGGCGCCGGAGGACACCTGACTACAGCAGGAACAAAACCCGGGCTCCACAGCTTTCCCCAGACACTGACATCACCAAAGGTGTGGTGGGGACAGGACCCAGTGCTGCCCACCCTCCAGTCTCCTCAGGGTTGATATTTTAGTTAAAGCCCCAGGTTCTGGAGTCGACATGGTGATGGCGGCGGCTCCGCTCTTTATATTTCAAACAATTTTAGCCCCCATTCCTTCACTGAAGCTGGAGACACAGTTCCTTGAATATTTTAGCAAATTGAAGACAGACTCAGGGGCAGGAAGACACCCTAAGGAGCTGCATTTAATCACCCAGACCCCATGGATGGCTCCAAGACACATCAAATGTCCTGCTCTGGCACTGAGACCCTGCCTGGGTTTCCTGAGCTTTGTGTTAAACTTTGCTGTGAATTTTTCAAGAGAAAGAACCCAGGTCTGGGACTCCTCTCTATTTTTATCATGCTCCATCACTCCCAGCAAGATCCAGACAAACAACCCCAAGAAATGGCTTGGGAAGTCTGGAGGACAAAAATAAATGCCCAGACTGTGGTTAGAGGGGCTGAGTTTGGCTGAGCCAGCTTGGGCTGGAAAACAAGCAAGCTGTTTTCCTTTAAAACAACACTGGTGCCCAGAGAGGCAGAAATACCATCTCATGGGGTCAGGAGAGCACAGATCCATGAGAGGAGGACATGCCTGGCCTCAGCACATCCAGGGAAGTGCATTCCCTGAGCTACATTAAACAGCTCCTTTCTCTCCCTGTCTGCCTCCTCCCTTCTCTTTGCCTCTCAGCCAAGCCTACATCAGGATGCACCCAAAATAACCTTGGGAATCCTGTTATGGCCCAACTTCAGCCACCCATGGGCAGGGCTGGGGAGCAGATGTGGGACACGGTGGCTTTGCAGGGACATAGCCCAGGGAAGGTGTGGGTTTATTCTCCTGCTTCACCTCACAGAGTTTCTGAGCAACCCCGGGCAGGTGAGTGGGACACATCATCCTTTGGAGCATCTCTTTCCTCACACCATCTCTTTACTCACCTCATCACACCCGTTGCTGGAAATTATCAGGTTGAAATAAATAAAATGGGTATTCTGCTCTGGTGAGAACAGAGATGGGGATGGACCTACCAAGCTTCTACCTACCCCTAAATCCTATCTGATGCAGAACTCTGGATCTTAGTGAAGGATCCAGGAGGTTCTGGGGGCAGGGCCAAGCTCTGGCTGGCCTTGCTGGCAGAGCAAAACCCTCCTGCTCTTTACCTGCTCTAAATAAAGACACAGCCTGCCTCGAGTCTTCTGTATTCTGGCAACTCTTTGGGAATTCCTGCAATCCTCAGTAGTGAGAATAATGCAATTGCTTCCTAATGTGAGATTTCCTTTGCTGGGTAGAGTACACCTAAGGGCTGCTGATGTAATTCTCTCATACTAAGCTGATTAAATGCTGAGGAGTTAGAGCCTTTTATAATTTTACTACATTAGATTCCAGAGATGAAATGAATAGAAATGACCAGACAGTGAAGGAGGCAGAGATCTGTGCCCACAGATTTTAGAGACTCCAAATTACATTCAGACAATCCAGCGAGGTGTCTGCAAGAGCAAATCTAATAACAGAGTGCCTGTCTCTTCCACAATGTGGATAAACTTGGGTTAGCAGGGTTGTACGATATTAAAAGGACAATTACAAGCAGAGAACACATAAAGGTCTTGATGTCCCAAGGATTCCTGCTGTCCCTTTGAGGAAGACCAGCAGCCGTTAGCACTGCTTAGCAACTCTGGCTGCAGGGTGTTATTAGCACCACTAATGACTTGGAGATGGACAGGAAGGTTTCCTGTCAGACAGAGGACATGAGAAAGCCATTATCTGTACCCCAAAACGTCTGAGCTGGACCACATCTCTGTATGGAACCTTGTAAAGGTGTGACTGAGTTGGAAGAGAAATCAGGATTGAAGAAGCTTGGATAACTTTAAAAATCCAGGCAGGAACAGCAAAATGCTTCAGGGTACAAAAAAAAAAAAACCAAAAAAACCAACAAACCCATGACATTGACTTTGGTCAATTGGCTCATTTCAGCCAAACCCTTAATTTCACTGTGGCTTAGACAAGTCAGCTGGGATAGGGATCACCATGATTCATCTGCTTGCAGAGCTCCCTCCTGTTTCCACTGCAAGGAAAAGCTGGATTTATGATGAGCTTCCAACCAGGTCTCTGTGCACACCATCCTGGCCCTGTTGACCACAGGTTTGCAGTTGCTGGGCTGGCTGATTTATGCCAGTCCCCAACAAAGCCAGCGAGGGCCACACGACCTCAGGCACAATGTGAAATTCAGGGATATTCCTGCATCCGTGCTTTGCATTTTTCTCTGGGTCCAGCGTCAGCAAAACACTCAAATATTCAGATGAGGGTCCTGCAAAAGGTCAAACTGAAATTTGCTTGCATGTCTGAGCAAATATTTGTGAACAATTTCCCCCATTATTCTCTAAGCTTTACATATGGCCCCCTCAGCTGAGGGAAGTGTGGTCCTTGTTAAAATACTTCTGGGGACTGCAGTGACTTCAAAAACTGCCTGGAAGCAATTCCTAGGCTGACTATTCAAATGCATTTTCTGCAAACAAAAGTTTATTTGCTATGTGTAGATAAATGCTGTCAGTGGGCTAATTTGGAAGCACTGTTGATTACCCATTGTAATGAGGCCTATTACATAATTAAAAGTGTTTTCTCCTAACTGCATTTTGCTGCTAATTAACATTTTATGCCATCTACAATGGACACTTTGGGCTGCATCAAAGACATTATTATGCAATTTTATCCTAAGAGCAGACTATGAATTATTAATTAATATCAAATCTGTTGATTAAAGGGTAATTTGTAAGTAAGCCAGTCATAACCAGGAACATGCTTCACCCATAAATATTCCCCTGAAACACAGTCCAAAATAATATGGAGTAAAGGAAAGGTAGAAGATTGGGAGTGTGAAACATGGGAGACTGGGATAATTTATGAGAACCTCTGATGTTTTTTCCAGAAATTCCTGTTGTTAGTGTTTTAATTAAGCAGCGTCTTCTAAAACGCTCTGTCATGTCCCAGCAGGATTCACAAAGGGAAAACGGTGGAACCCTTGTTCCTTGAGCAAGTCAGACAACAACAGCAACTCAGTGTACAAATTCACCTCAGCCTGGAAGCTCAGATCAGAAATTTACCCAGTCTGGGGGTGGAAGCAGCAGATGTTGGCAGAGATTGAGGAACACCAACAGAAATTATTTTGTTGTGGCATCACCTTGAAAAATGAGATGTGTGTAAAAGCAAGGCTGCAGTGTAAGCATGGAGAGAGTTGCCTGCCCACTGCTCTCTTACACAACTGCCTAAATTGGCACAAACTTATTCAAATGTCTAAATTTAGATTCAATTCATGATCTGGATTGCCCACCATGAGTGAAAATCAATGCACATCAGGTCCTGAACACCACATCCAGCCCAGCTGCACCCTCAGCCAGGAGGAACTGGGAGCTCTGGAGGGCAGCAGAACCTGCTGGGAGCCACAGTCACCCTAAAGAGTCAAACCTGCTTCTTCCAAGACCAGGCATCCCTTGAGACTGGGGTGGGATGCTGTGGAGTGCCCACTCCATGCTGCTTGGCTGCCCTGGAGCCAGGGCTCATCAACCACAGGCAGCAGCACATGGAATCATCCCAGGATTCAGAAATGCAGGAGCAGCCTGATGCACCCTCTGCCAGCCCTGGCATCTGCTCACTGCTGCAGCAGCCTGGGTCTGCTGTGGGCTCAGGCCTGAACTGGCTGCAGCTCCTCCTGAGCTCTGGAAAGATATAATAATAATAATAATAACAATAATAACAATAATAACAATAATAATAATAATAATAATAATAGGACTAGTAGTAGTAGTAGTTTTATTGTTGTTGTATTGTAGTAATAGAATTATTATCGTTGTTGTAGTTACAATAATTTTAATAGGTATTGCTGTTGTTGATATACTCATTATTATTACTATTAATCAGGCTGGTGATGTGCCTGCTGGAGCAGAGCTGGAGACACCTGAACTGCACTCCACATGCTGCACAGATTGCATCCAGGCAGGGAAAAGCATCCAGGCTGCTTTCATCCAGCAAATGCCTGTTGGGAAAAGCTGCTTGAGCAGCCTTGTTTACCAACAGGAGCAGGCTGCAGGAGAGCTGTGTGCTAGCACACACCACAGGCAGACTCGGTGCTTGAATTTTAAAAGGGGATGGGGATAGGGAGGCACTGGGAATGATGGGGGGGTTGCAGATTGGGACAGTCCCAGCTGTGCTCACCTGGTTCTCACACCCACTGGCATCAGAGTGGCACCCAGGTGAGAGAAAAGTAGCAAAATAGGTCATAAATTTAAAAATAGGTCAAGCAAAGAGCCACACTTCAGGGCTTGGATGTGCACGGGTGCCCCTGGATGGAAAAGGATTTTCTGGAGGCTGAAGGAGGACCCATGACATCCACCCCTCCAGATCAGCTCCAGAATAATCCTGCCCCCAAAAAGGCAAAAACCTCCCAGATTCCTGGTTCAAGCACAAACCCAAGCCCAGAGGGGAAGGTCCTCTCCCCTCTCATCCACAAGAGCTCTGTGTGTGGACTGCCCCCTGCCCACGGGCACCTTGTTAAGTCCTGCCAGACCCAGGAGCATTAATGAAGCCCAGGACCACTTAATTAATCATTATTCTCCTTGAAAGAAAAGTACACAGAGAAAATAATAATTGGAATTCATAAGCCCTTGGATACACAATGGTTAATGAGAGCCTCTAACTACAGAGACTTGTAGGAGGATGCAGCTCTGTTTATAGCAGCCCTTTTCATTATATTTTTCTCATTTTGACTTCCCTCATTATTTCTGGAGGACGTAAAGAAGAGCTCCTTCAGACATGCAAAAATTAAACCAGACAGCACAGAGAGGGTCTGGAAGGTTTTTCTTTACAAGACTGGGTAATTCTGAAGACAGACTAAAGGAAAGGTGTGTTAACATCTTTTTTTTTTTTTTCACACTCTATGTTGTCACTTCACCTTTAGCAAGAAGTTTTGCGCTTTGGGTTAGTTGGCAAGTCTTATTTCAAGTGCAAACCCTAGCACAGGAGATGTCACTGATAGCAGGTCTCCCAGGTTTGGGGACCACAAAAATCATGATGGTCCCCAAAACTGAATGTCTGTACCCCCCAGTCCCACACCAGGTTTCTTTGTAGGGTTATGCAAATTTCTTTTCTAACATGTTTCTGGCCATCAGGGCTGCAGAGGAAACGTGAAAGCATTAACTGGATGCAAACAAAAAAAGGGCCAAATGGTAGAAAATCATCCCCCTCATTGCTGTTTTCCTCAAGCTTTCAAAGCAGTGCCTCACCCGAGTAATTCCTGCTCTTTAACCACCAGAAAGTGGGGATTGTTGGGGTCCCCCATTCACCACCCAGTATAACTCCAGCCTCAGCATTTCCCCTCCTCACTGATGGTTCTCACAGTGAAACCAAGTCATTCATTTGTAAGGCCATGAGGGCACAGAGGACATCCATGATTCCACCCTGGAAAGCTCTCCAGGTGGTTAAAGCCATGACATATTTCCTGCTCCCACCACACTGGGATGGGGACTTATTGACCCTGGCCGCTGGCAGAAAGCCAAACCATCCTATGGACTGCAATTTTTTTTTATTTTTTTTTTAATAAACATCCCATGTTTGACAGCCTATAAATATCCAAGCCATTCCTTGCAGATTTCCCACTCTCCATTTTTCTGATCTCAGCGCTGGGGCTCCGAGTTCATCCCCAATCCGAGTTAATACACAGCAGCAGCTTTGCATGTCAATTAGAGGGAGAAGGTTGTTTTCTGGCTCGACCTCTGAGATCAAGTGCTAATGCACTACAGAAAAAGGCAGTGATCTATCATCCAAAGCCCAGCCAGGACCACTTTTTTCCCGGGAGAAGGGCTTGCAATAACTTACTCGACACCATCAGTCATCTCTTGGCCGTCCTCTCGGGACATTCCCAGCCTTACTCCAGCACCAGGAGCCTTCAGCCCTGGACACTGATTGAACACAACACTCATTTTATGGCAGCAGCTTGGAGGGCAGCAGCTCTCGTGCCCAGAAACTCTGTGGTTTGAGGATTTGCCATGTTTTGATCATGGAGCAACAAACGCTCCTCCCTACGGAGGGGTTCCTGAAAAGATCAGCAGCAATGGGAGGAAAAGTGACCTGGTCATGAATTATGTCTGGGAGCAGTCAAAAAGCAATGTTTGCAAGACATCTCACTGGCTTTTGCTGTGTGTTGGAAATCACAGGCTGAGCTGTTCTCCTGCACAGACCAAAGTGGGGATGCAGCACCCAAGGGGACCAGAGATGAAGCTGTGACCCCCAAAGGATGAGGGACACAAGGAGGAAGAGCTTCCAAAAGATATCCTGGAGGATATTCTTTCAAAGGGGATATTTGAGGACAATAATTTTTTATTTTTTTAATTCCCCCATAAAAAATTTTGTTTTCCTTCTCTTTCCCGCCTTTCCTTCTTTTTTAGAGGGAAGATTTTAGGCTGGGAACAGGTGAAGAGCTCTAAAGTCTTCACCCCAGCACAGTCCCCAACACAGAGAACTGATGGCAGCCTGTCCCTGTGGGCAACATGGGGTGGGAAGGATGCCAAGAGCCTGGGAAATATTTCCAAATACCTGCCACAGAGTGCAGTCAGTGCATCCCTGGGGAAAAAAAAATCTGCTCATCAGAGATGCTCCCAGGAAAACACCTCTGGGGGATGGTTTATGGGGCAGGAAGGACCTCTCTGGACAGGCTGGCCCCTCCCAGCACACACAGCACGTTCAGCCAGGAGCAAAGCGCCGTCCCAAGCATCCTTCAGGGAGGCTCAGAGCCTTATTTGCCTTTTTTCCCCAGCTGCATATTCATCTGCTTAGTTGGTAAATCCCTGGAGCCTCGTTTGTCCAATTAGTGCTCGCTGAGTCTCTTGCTACTGGCGAGTAATAGGCTCTTCCATGCACTATTGCATTACCCAGGAGAAAATTACTTGGCAGCTAAGGAGCGAGGGGCTTTAGTGCTAGGAGGATCCGAGGGCAGGAGAGGCAGCTCCTGCACCTTCACTGGCCCTGACATGAGCCCTGAGTGCACAGGAGGGCTCAGCCCTGTCCCTTGCAAGGTGTCAGGCCATTTCTGGGAGCTGGGATTTGAGAAAAACCCACCTGATCCCCTCATACCCAAAAGTTTTGCAAGCAAACCACTTTCCCTTCGCTCTTCTAAGCCCTGACGGTGCTGTAGCATCACACAGCTCCTCAGTGGCATTCCTTGCCCTGCTCCCTGTTGCAGCTTGCTGCTGGTGGAAGCTAATCCCCTCCAGCCAGACCTTTTGCAGCAGAATAAATCATCCAAGTGGGATAAAAAAGATTCCCAAGCATTTGAAGAATGAGGCCGTATTTTTAGAAGCAACAACCAAAAAAAAAAAAAAAAAAAAAAAAGGGCTCTTTTTTTTCCCTCCACCTTTCTACTGGTGCAGTTCATCACTCAGAGGGAAGACTGTTGACACTTTCCACTAGAAAAAGTTGCTCCAAGATCCATCCAACCTGGCCTTGGACAATTCCAGGGATCCAGGGGCAGCCACAGCTTCTCTGGGCACCCTGTGCCAGGGCCTGCCCACCCTCACAGGGAAGAATTTCTTCCTAAATACTAACCTAAATTTCTCCTCTTTTAGTTTCAAACAGTTCCCCCCTGCCCTGTCGCTAACATGAGAGCAGATCATCCAGTTGGAGACAAAAAAAAAGAAGGGACAAAAATTCAGCATCCAGACAAAGGGGCAAAGAGAGATATAACTGATGGAATCACCCACACTGGGATGCAGCAGGGCCAGAGAGCCCAGGTTTTCTTTACTCCAGCCTGACATTTAGGTTAGACATATATATTCCTTGACAGAGGTTTGTGAGCAATTTGACCTGTGCTAATCTGTACTCTGAGCTGGGAGAGAGCCTTGCCCCAGAAATCAATCTGCCTCACCTCCACTTCTTGTCTGACTGCACCCAGTTCCTTAGGAAGAGGCAAAAAATGTCCCTCTCTGATTTATCATACAACTTTAATAAGTACATTTTATAGTTCAGGTCGTATCCTTTCATGAGCCTCATTATTTTACACTGGTTTTATAACAAGGAAAATGTGCCATTAAAGTGTCTTTCTCCAGTGGACTCAAGTAGCCCTTCAGCTTAAGCCTCCCACATGGCTTGGAAAACTGGAATTTTGTTTGTCAATGCTGAAGAAGACACCAAGATGATGGCATGAGTGTCTGAAAGGTGTGTAAAATAATTGTGGCTGCAGCTGGATCCTCCTGAGTGTGGCTGGATCATCACTCACATCCTCCAGGAGGGGTCTGGAAGTGCTGCTGATTTACAGCTTGCCAAATCCTGCCCCTGGGAAGGCTCCGTGCCCACAGCTCTGCTCTTCCCTTGGCTCCATGCTGGCTTTGCAGAAAGGTAAAAGAGAACAGAACTGAGCTTGGATCTGCTGGAAACCTCTCCATCCAGGCTGCTACTGAGAAAATTTAAATCCCCATCACATCTCAGTGGGCATTGAGTCAGAGCTTTAATTGTTATCCGACTAAAACCAACATTCGAACTGGGAATAAGCCAAACCTGGAGATATTTGTCCAAATTTTAGAATAAGCTTAGTCTGAACCCAGTTACTAAAACCTGAAGTTAATTAAAGCAGAAGTAGATCTGAGTATAAATTCTGGAGCAAACTCACCTGGATTTTAGGGACAGCTTGCACACATAAGCTAAGCCCACCCTTGCTGGATAAAAACAAAAGTCAAACCATCCTCTCTTGGCTTTTGCAGAGAGCCAGTGAATTCCATTTCTCTGCTTTGCTCCTTTGGCCTTCCCTCTCCAAACAGACCAAATGCCCCAGACTGAAATCAAAACCAAACAAATTCCCTTCCACACAGATCCAGGGGAGAAACTGGCACATCCTTGGCTGCTGGTGTTTGACAAAGCTCAGATATACAGGCTCTGCTTTCCGCCTTTACTGATTTCTGCTAAAATCTGTCACCCCCAGTTGTCTACCTTCTCTTTGTGCTCTCCAGGTGAGTCCAGCAGGCTCTGCTCCTCACCTTGGACCATGTTTAGGTCTGGGCTTGCACATCTGGGGGTTCTCATTAAAGGAGGGCTTTGATTTGGGGCAGCAAAGTTTGGAGAGCTTGGGAATGACCAAGGCAAGGGGTCAGCCCTGACCACTGCTCAGCACTGATGGAGGAAAATGTGATATATGGCCATTCAAGGGACACCCTGGAATGAGAGAGTGGAGCAAACAGGAGCAGTCCCTGGCCCCAGGGGAGGAAAACAGAGCTGGGTCATGGCTGCAGTGACAGGAGATGGACCTGGAGTTGGTTTTGCAGATTCTGGGTGGAATATCACCCTTGATCTGACACAGATAAAGCTGTCAGAGATGGCCGCTCACCTGTGTTTAAAAGATGCTGCCTGTCACAACTGGTGCTTAAGGCTCCCTGCCCCACAACAGGATTAAGCCAACCTTTTCCAGGCAGGGGGAAATGCCCCACCACTGCTTTAGCAGACAGGATGAGATACTATATTTATTTCTATAGCCACATAGCAGAGCAAAAAGGCAAAAAATTTCCCCTATGAACTAAAAGGATATCAGTACAGTCCCTCCCAAATCCTCTCTCTCCAGCAAAGCCTGAGACATCTGCTGCTGAGCTGCACACTCAGCAGTTACACCACACAGGAGTTTTTCCTTCTGAGCCCAAAGAGGAACCGAGTGAGTCACGGCTCTGTCACGGAGCCTTTTTTTTCTCTGTTTTGCCAATTTTTGCTGTGGGTAATGCTGTAACTTTTGTCCTGCCTGCAGAGCAGTAGCTGTGTGTGCAAAGAGGTGATGTTAAACTGGGGCTACAGAAGAGCTCAGGGAGGGACTGCACAGGGAAAATAGTCCAGGATGTGCTGCTCCAGCTCATGAATCCAGCACTGAATCCTGGCCCTGAATCCCCAACAGGGAAAACTCCTGAGAGCTGCCACTCTCCCTCTGGAGACCTTCTGCCAGCTCACGTTTTAATCAGGTGGGTTAATCACTGCTCTCTCTCCAGCCATGGGGCCATCAGCTCTGTGCTGGCAGCAGAAAGGAGGAGAGGGTGACTCCACCTGTGTCAGATCCAGCTGTGGATTGATGTCACGAGCCCCCACTTTATTCCAGACATGGATCCCAACATGTCGGGATCCAAGGCCCCAGGAATCCCAAGATTCCCTGCTCAGGTGATCCTTAAGGTCCCTCCCAACCCAAACCATTCAGAGACCCTTTGCCAGACCCTGGTTTAGGAACCCAAGCACTTGGGAAAGCAACAGTTCTGTGAAACCACGAGCTGCCAGCCCAGAGGTTTCAGCACTGTGAACTGCCAGGAGGATGAGCTGGAGCCACAATTCCTGGCTGGATCAGCTCTTGGCTCCATGGGAAAGGCTGTGCTTCCATGCCAAGGTGCCATACTCTCCCTTCACAAGCAGCCCTACTCCTCCACACCTGAAAAACCAGAGCTCCCCTTTCCTTCCTGGCAATGTTCAGATCTGCAAAGTGCCCTCAATCCAAAATATCAACAACAAGAAGGTTGGAAAAGACCCAGACGGGTCTGCTGCTATCACAGACCCTCTGGCAGGGTTGGCCCAGATCCACTGGGCACCAGCATGTCCCCCATCCATGGCAAACTGCTTTGAGGAATAACAAAATTACAGAAATCCCCCCATTTGTGCAAAGAACAGAGAGAGCCTGTTCCTCAGGCCGCGTTAAAACGCTTAGCTTAGTGTTGCAACAGGTTTTTCAAACATTTCTGGCTCTGGTAAAACATTTTCATAACCCTGATAATGTCTATCATGTGGTTAGGGGTGCTTGGGCTGGAATAAGCCATAATTCCAGCTGGCAGGAACTCCAGGAACCAAACAGCTCCTGTCTCTGGCTGTGAGCTGATGTTCCTCACTCACACCCTTCCCAGGCTGGCCCCAAGGTTGGGAAGCAGCACAGAGCCCTTGGGAAAAAGATTTTTAATGGCCTCAGTGACTCAGGCCACACAAAGCCAGGGAGACTTAGGGCCAGATGTTTCACAGCAATTCCAGCACTGTTCCCATGAGGGTTTCAGCAGAGCCACAGGGAATCACATGGCAGGAAAAAGTGCAACAGCACCTGGAGCATCACCTGGAGAAGGGACTGAGGGGGATGGAGAGGAGGAGTTGGGTTCAGAGAAACCATCACAGCCCTGGATTCCACCACCCCACTCACCAAGCCCCTGCTCCAGACCCTGAGGACCTCTTATCCTGCCAACACCTTGCAAAAAAGGCCTTATATTAATAATTTCCTTGTGAAGAGGATGATTTCAGCTCCCTAGGGGGTGTCACTCCTATGTGGTGCCTGTTGGAATGATGGGAAGCAGGGCTATAGGTAAACAGGATATTCCCTGCAGGGAAAACTCCGTCTCCCAGCAAGCAGGAAAGAGGTGGATTCCTGGAACAGGGTATTTTCCACTCGCTGGTAGAAATAGGTGGACAGAGCCTCAGGCTGTGCTTTTCCTGTTATGTGAGCAAAGCTTTAGGTGGGTTACTCTTTTATTTCTTTTTCCATGTATCTCGGACATTATGGATTTATTTTGTTGATTTAGTGGAACACCTGATTGTGCCACACCAGTTTATTGGGCTTTTCACCCTGGCTTCAGGATTTGTGCTGTTGTTATGTCTGCTCACACACATGCATCGGCCCAGGGAGATTTTTACACTGCTGGAAAAGTGTAAAAGTGTTTGGAAAGGATTCCCATCAAAAATATCAGACTAGGTCCATGTGGTGGAGGAAATAAGAGTGAGGGGCTGGAGCTCCTGAGCCACTCAGGAGCTTGGGCAGGAGCAAGGCAGCTGGAAGGATGTGGAGAAGGTGCTGCTCAGATGTTCACTCTCCCAGGATGCAGTGGTTGGAGCCAAATCCATCAGGAAGGAGATCAACAGCTGATAAAAGAGTCCTGCAGTGATTTAAGTTTTCACTTTGTAGAATCAGAAAATGGTTGGAAGGGGCCTCAAAGCCCATTTCCCCATGGGCAGGGACACCTTCCACCATCCCAGGCTGCTCCAAGCCCTGTCCAGCCTGGCTTTGGGCACCTCCAGGGATCCAGGGGCAGCCACAGCTGCTCTGGGCACCCTGTGCCAGGGTTTCCCCACCCTCACAGGGAGGAATTCCTTCCCAGTCTCCCACCCATCCCTGCCCTCTGGCAGTAGAAACCATTCCCTGTGTCCTATCCCTTCATCCCTTGTCCCCAGTCCCTCTCCAGCTCTCCTGGAGCCCCTTCAGGCCCTGGAAGGAGCTCTGAGCTCTCTCTGGAACCTTCTGTTCTTCAGGCTGAACATCCCAGGTGGTACCTGAGCCAGGAGGGGATGCAGTTGGGAATTAAGGGCTGAGGGCAGAAGGATGCAATATCTGCTGTCCTGTTTAGCCATGTGTGTGGTGCCCTCGGATCAGCCTCTCCAGGAGCAGCACAAACTGAAGCCTGGGCTAAGCCAATGACTCCTTTTTTTTTTTCTTTTTATCTCTTTTTTTTTTTTTTTTTTTTAAATGCTGTAAAAACAGGACCATTCCATAATGGATTATAGGACTTAAACAAGCACATGGACCCTATGGAGGGAATAAATTCAGTGGGAAGGCTGAGTACCAGGAGTCAGAGCAGTGACTGACATGAAATTGGCTTTGGTGGAACTGTGCTGATTTATTGCAGCTGAAATCCTGAGCCGAGGTGGGAAGGAGCAGCCAGCAGAGAGGAATGGACAGACTTCCCTGCAGGAGGCTGGTGCTGCTTTGGAGCATGGGCCCAGCATGGCATCTCTGTCTCCAGGGTTTCCAGGGCTCATTGAGTCCACAGGAGCCAGGAAAATCCCATTTCACAGAGCAGGGGATCACAGATCCCCAGACATGCTCCCCCCATCACCGCTCTGGTTCCTGATCCAGGCTGTGTGGTTTGCTCCTGAAGGACACAAGTGTCACTTTTTCCCTGCTGGCTTGTCCCCAGCTGTCCCAGGATGATGGGGGCACACCCAGAGAGGCTCCACATTAATGGCAGAGACCCTGTGGTCCCTCAGCCACCCCTGCTGTGAGCACTGACCCCTGAATCTGCTGCCACACCAATAATTATTATTAACAAACCCTGCAAGGAGCTGAGGGTGCTCAAAACACACCGAGGGACTTCCACCCCACTTTCAGGGGTGCAGGGGTGGGGCTGGGGTCCCGTGGTCTGTGAAAAGCCCAGCACAGCCAGGGCCTGCAGGCACTGGGCAGCAGCTCCAGAGAGCTCATGGCTCTGGCCGTGAAGGGTTTTGGGAGGCTCAGCTCCTCAGCCAGTGCCCCAGGCTGCAACAGGGAAAGGAATCTGAAGGAGGATTGAATTTCACCGGGATCTGAGCCCCATTCCCCTCAGGGCCCTTTCCAAACCCCCCCCCCCCCCCCCCCCCCGCCAGCAGAAGCAAACACAGAATTTATCAGGAGCAACCCCTCCCAGGGGCTGGCACCTCAAACTGCTGCTCCCAGGGCAGCCCCTTTCCAGCACGGGCCCAGGCCCCCACAGACCTGCTGCTGCTAATTAATATTAATAATTTTTAATATTAATTTATTATATATTATTATACTATTTCCCTCGATATTAACGCTGTCAGGAGCTCCTAAGGCTGTGATTAGGAGCAAAAGGAGGAGATGGACACATGGCAGGGGGAACACTGGGAAGCACGAGCTGCTCCAGGTCAGAGGGTGGGCTGGAGAACCTGTGCTACAAGAGACCTTCACAAGCTTCATTAATCTGGAGCCTCTAATTGGGGCTTTGGAAGGAGCCTTTTCCATCTGTCCTGGAAGAAGGAGGGCCAGAGCTGCCTGGAGGAGGCTGGGGCAGGGTGGCCACCAGCCCCTGCTGTTACTGTGGCAAATAACAACAGGAAATTCTTCTAAATAGTCTGGAGAGATTGATTTGATTTTGTTTATTTAAAAATCGGGGTTTTTTCTATGCATTTTCGACAGATTACTGTGCTTGGTGAACGAGCGACAGAACCCTTCACCTACATTGGTTAAATTAGAAGGATATTAAGAGATAGTTCATCTTACAGAAAGGATTCTGAACATGAATATTGTTACAAAAATAACCTTGATGTTTTGTTCTTTTGCTTGGGAAAGCAGTTTTAGCAACTCAAAACATCAGGAGAAAGGGAGCTTTAGAAACTTAGATACTGCAGGTTTGAAAATCAGACTGCACCCTGCGGGGCTGGCTCGTGGAATGGGTCCCATCTTCCCTCTCTGCAGGCAACCTCCTGGACCAGAGGCACACGTCACAACCTGCTGCTGGTCCTCCTGTGCTGCCTCAGCCCTGCGGCCCCGGGGGAGGATGAATTTCCAGCACTGCTTTCAAGTGGTGCTGCTGGTTATTGCTTACCACCGTATCAGCCATCAAAGTTCCCATGAAAACACTGAATAGGACACAAATTGCAAATTAGGCTTTAATTAGAAGCTGGCACCTGCTTTCTGACCAAGAAATACAATGAAGACGTCTATATGTTGCTATGGCAGTCCAGAAACATGGATTTCTGTTTCAGGACCCTTTGAAGACAAATTTACTCAGCTCTATAAACTTGTATGCCAAAGTGATTAACACTTTAATGCTAATATCAAGCTGGACCAGTTACACACATTTTATTCATTAGAAGGCATCATTTTTCAACTGTGTCTTATCAGTATGTAAATGAGATTTTGACTCAGTCATTGTCTGCTCCCAAAAGCGCAGCCAAAGTGAATTCAATTAATGCGATTTACATCCCAATGTGACACGCGAGGCTGTGCCGGGCGTGATAAGGGAGCCAGATGGGAGCTGGGCTCCCGGCAGAGCCCAGCCATCCTCCTCCTCCTCTTCCTCCCCCTCCCGGCTCCCCGGCCTGCCTGGGCACCCCCGCAACAAAGACGCGCAGCCAGCTCCAACCCAAACCGGATTCCCCCTCCCCGGATGCCTCTGCGGCCAGGGGACACCCCATTGGAGCCCCCGAAATGTTTAAAAACATGAAAAACGCCTCCGCTGCCAGCCCAGGATCGCGTCAGGGTAATTGAGGACGAACTCCAGCCTTTCTTCTTCGCTCGGTCGAGCCTTACAGATGTGCAGAACAGCTGGATAAGCAGCTTCCACTGCAAGGGCGGATCCTCACGAGGTCCTGGCTGCCCCCTGGACAATCCCTCTGATTTTTTCCCGGATCAGGGTCAGACTCCTGATACCTGGAGGACGCCTGTTTGCAGAGCTGGCCCTGCCCCAGCCGTAGATCTTGGTGTGAGCGCCGGGGCAGAATTGATGTGCACGGGTTCGGGCACTGCCGGGCTGGAACCAAGGGCAGCAGGACACTCCTTGTCCCTTTTTTGTCCTCTCTTTGTCCTCTCTTTTGTCCCCTCTTTGTCACACTGCACAGCATCTCTGCACATGGGGCTTCAACCAGAGACCTCAGCTTCATCTCAGAGCTCGGGATTTTCCCGTGGCCCCCAAGATTCTTCGACACCTGTTTGGCCAGAGCTAGGAAAGCACAGGCAGCCCCCACCCGGGAATGGCCTCACGGGCATCTTGCCAGCACCTGGTCAAAACCAGACTGTGTTGGGGTCTGGGAGTCACCCTAAAACCCCCAAAACCACGCTCACTGCCTGCCCTTAAACACAGGAACTTGCCCAAAGGTGCTACTGATACACACAGGAGGTGCAAGAACACACACCCAAGAGCCTGGGAGTTAAACAAAAAACCTTTTCTTAAGTGGCTGAGCTTCCCCTGGGAATTCAAGGGGTGTTTCTGCCCTTGCTTGTGCCAGGACACTGCCCAGAAGCTGCATGGATGCTCCTTGGCTGGAGCTGTGGAGGCTGGGTGTGAGGCTGAAAGCCACCAATGCCAGGCCAATTTGTTCACAGGGCAAAAAACTTTCTGCTGAAGGGATGAGCCCATGCTAAAATTCCCAAAGCAGGCAGCATTTATTGCTTTATTTACCTAATGCTTTTATCCAAGTAAACCACTGAAGTCCCTCCCAATCCCAGTGTTTGCCCAGCCCAGGTGGATGCCCCGTTTGAGCACGGGGTGGGACCACAAGGTAAATGACACACGCGGCTCTGAGCAGCACCCAGCCCGAGCTGGCAGCCCTGGCACAGCTGGGAACAGCAGTGGAGCAGAGCCCACACGTCCGGGAGAGTTAATGACCCCAGGGGATGCGCAGCCGGGAGCTGAACCTGTGCTGAGCTCACCCTGCCCACTGTGCCCCCCATCCCTCGGGGTCCCCGCCCTCCCCTGCCCCTCCTCTTTCACTCCCCAAAGTTGTTTTTTTTTCTGTGGTTGCACAGCTCGTTTTCACGCTCACAGGGTGGGAAAGCTTTCCCAGGCACATCCCTGTCCTGCTCGCTCCCCTCCCCCTCCCACCCAGCGTGGCTGTTCACCCCCTCCCTCCCAATATTCCCTGGCCCATTTCCACCTCCTGCACCCTAGCCCCACCGCCACCCCGATCTGACCATTCTCCTCACTGCAACCTCCCCATCCCAGCTCAAATTGGGCTTCCAGGCATGTTTTTGGCTTGTGCTGAGAACCACCAGTAAATCATTGTGTACCCCCTTTCAGCCAGCCGGCACTTTGTTATCCCTGAGCACAGTTAACCTTTTTCCACAAACGAAACATTCCAGGACCATTATTCACCTCGGCAGAGGGAAGCCAAGAGGAAAGAACATTTCTAGAGAGGCAAATCCTGCCTGGGAGCTGGAGCGGCCCCGACCCCAAACACAAAGTCAATTGCTGCTCAAAATCTTCCCTTTTTAGGGTTCAAAGGACAGGCAATAAGCAAGCTCAAATTATCGCTGGCCCTTAATGAAGTTGCTTTCAGCCCGGCCAGAATTGCCTGTTTATTCATGCAAATTCGCTGTAACCAGCTTAGGCACGTTATCCGGCGCCGGGAGCTGCGGGAGATCCCGGCAGCCCGGGGGAGATTAGGAGAGGGAAACTCGGGGCCGGGTATCAGCACAGGCGGTTAAGGTGCTCCAAAAATCCCGATTAATTCCCAGATTGGCCTGGCATTAGGATAACATAACAGGCCCTCGTTTGTCGGAGTGCGTGTGACTGTTAATGATGGGCGAAGCCCCCAGGGGAAGCTGCATCCCATTGATCAGCGCCTGATCGATACCTGCTTGGACTGCGTGGAAATCTCATTTGTCTGGGACGTGCGGGCAATGATGAGAGCGTGGAGGTGGCTGAAATAAATCCTGGGGGATGTTAACATCCCCCTCCCGTGCTGCTGTCAGCGGGAATTCTCATTGCATGGAATTCTCATTGCTCTCTCCCAGGTGTTAGACACGGAGCCCTGGTGGCTTGTGCTGCCTGGGGAAGGGCAACCACAAGCCATTGCTTGCCAGGGCACACGGGGCAGGGAGTAAAGGAGCTTCCAGGGTTTGTTTGAGGGGAATTTGGGCGCTCAAAGGCAATGACCCCCACCCAAGCATTCTCCCAAGCACTGCTGAAGGGAGAGCTCAGAGCCCCCTCCAGGGCCTGAAGGGGCTCCAAAAAAGCTGGAGAGGGATTTGGGACAAGGGATGGAGGGACAGGACACAGGGAATGGTTTCTACTGCCAGAGGGCAGGGATGGGTGGGAGACTGGGAAGGAATTCTTCCCTGTGAAACACTGGCACAGGGTGCCCAGAGCAGCTGTGGCTGCCCCTGGATCCCTGGCAGTGTCCAAGGCCAGGCTGGACAGGGCTTGGAGCAGCCTGGGACAGTGGAATTGTCCCTGCCCATGGCAGGGGGTGGAACTGGATATTCCTTAAGGTCCCTCCCAACCCAAACCGTTCTGGGATTCTGTGGTTTTAAGAGCAGAGGAAGTTTCGTCAGCTGCAGGGGCCGGAGTTTGGTGTGGATTTTCAGTCACTGTAGGGTGAATCCAGAGTGATTGAAGCACACACCATCCCACCTGAGCAGCACTCGTGCAGGTGGTCACAGTTTGGCATCACTGATGCAGGGAGAAGGAGCTGGAGGAGCTGCCCAAGGCTTGGGGCATGGAGGGAAGAGAGAACAACAGGCTGGAGCCCCATGAATCTCTTTAAAACTGATACCTGCTACCACAAAAAGCCAACAAAAAAGAAAGATTTAAGTGCGTTTAGCTCAAGACTGGGGTGTTCCCAGAGCACATGGTGAGCCTGTTCACTGTGAAAAACCCACATCCCTACAAACCAGACGAGCAACACTTGCTCTTTCAGGGCAGGAGAGGCAGCCCAAGCTGGTGTTTTGTAGCTTCAGGAAAGTGGGGTACCATTGGAAACGTGTTATTTTTCCATTTGTTATTCTCCTATTTAACCAGGCTGTCCCAGGGACACAAATATCAACTTCCTTTTCCTTATCAGCTGCAGGGGGAGGGGGGAAATAACAGGCTGCTGACCCCAGTTAAGTCCTTCCCACAGCAGGGTGCTCCATGGCTGTTACTGCATCCCCTCCAGGTCAGTGGGTTACTGCTCTTCCCAAGGATATCTGTTTCAACTACCCCCCAAAAAAAAACAAAACAAAAGAATAAAATATCCCACAGTGCTACAAAACAACACTGGAGGGGGAAAGGGGGTTTGTTTTCAGCTGAGCCTGTTAAAAATATGGGGTGTCATGAAAGTGAGAGCCTGGTGTTCCCAGGAGCAGCTTGTGGCCCTAATAACTCCAAATTGGCTCAGGTTGAAGGGGCTAAAGTCTTCCTGCAGGTCGTCTCCAAACCAGCCTGGAGAGCAGGATGGGCAAGGAAAAGCCCTGTCAGTGCCTTTTAAGGGAAAATGAGAGAAATGTTTTATTCACCCCAAGTCTTCCCACCAGTTTTTTCCTGTTTGGCTGCCACAGCTGAGCTGATGCCTTTGGAGGCTGACCTGGAACAGAGAGCAGGCAGAGCAAAAGGATAAAGCAGGGATTTATTAAAAGGCCTCAATGGGGGCACCTGGGCAGCACAAGAGCCTGGCTGGGGCACACCCAAGATGAACCCAAAATGGTCACAAAATGGACAACTGATCACAAGGTCCCACACTTTTACAAGCTCTGGTCCATCAGCATATTGGAGTTAATTGTTCAGTTATAGTTTCAGGCTATCAAGTTCCATCCTCCTTGTTTTTTCTTCTCACTTCACTGTTGTTTATGCTCTCGGGCCTGACATTTGTATCAGTTGTCCTTGGTCCCAAGCTAGAAAGGGAATTATTATTTTGCCTACCTACTCTGTGAAGAGAGCTTACCAACACTTAATATGAAGCCCAGAACTACACACTAAAACAGCACAGAATCTGAAAAATATAAAAGGTAAAACTTAAGGCATCAAACCCAATATCCATTCCCTGCCACCAAACACCTTCAAACATCCTGGAAAGTGCAGGGCTGGGGTTGGCGATCTAAAATCTTGAAGGACCAAGACTAAAGGAGATATTTAGTAAAGAAGATTAAAGGAATTTGTGGATGTCCCATCCCTGGAAGAGTCCAGGGCCAGGCTGGACAGGGCTTGGAGAAACCTGGGATAGTGGAAGTTGTCCCTGCCTGTGGCAGGGGATAGAATTGAATGATCTTTAAGGTTCCTCACAACACAAACCTTTCAATAATTCTGTAAAATGAGCCAAGAAAATAAAACTTGTGGTTTCTTCAGACCTGACTGAAGCACAGAAGCACCCCAGTAATGCCCTACAAGCCAATACACTGAATTCATCTGGGCTCTGGGAAGGAGCAGCACACAGCCCTGTCAGGGCATCAGGACCTTTCTGGAAAGGAATTTCTGGAGATTCCTTGATCCTGTCAGGGTGAGTAACCCAGGTGTGGAGGTGGGATATAACCCAGGAGCAGGTTTTCTAGAAACTGAGCTCAAGAAACAGAGGAGAGAGGAGGCACCAACATCTTCTCAGCAAGGAAAAAGGCTCTCTAAATTGGTAGGCACTAAATTCTCTGCCAGCTCCTCTGCTGGACACAGATTTGATCTAGAGCTGCTCTTGTCATGGGATTTGGACTTTAATGGTCCCTTCCAACCCAAACCATCCCATGATTCTGTGGTAAGCCAGGGAAATCTCACAGCAGTTGCAGGCAGGGACAGGACGTGGCAGTTTTGGCACAGGACAGGATGCTGACCCTGCTGACACACAGCCCAGCACTGCCCCCACACATCACTCATCCTGCCAAAAAACCATCAGGGTTTCCCTTCTGAAGGCAAAACAAGCCACAAATATTCCTTAATCAAACAATAACGTTAAACAGAAATACTATTGGTGTGGGGTGATGCTACCCTTGACTCCCCAAAAATGCAGGGAGGGGCAAGGTATCTCCAGAGGCAGAAGAAATGAATCCTCAGACACTTCTATCACTGTGACATAATTTACATCATACCCTGGAACCAGTGGAGATGTAATCATGTCCCTTGATGGATGGCCCTGTACGAGGGTGCAAATTGCTTTATTGACCTGCTCCCTTCCCATTGGCCAAGGGAGGGGCGGGAAGGGGATGTCGAATCCACCCAAGCAGATTCTGAAGGTGCAGGAGACCCTTTCAAGCCTGATTCTTTTCGTCCTGCCAGGCAGGCCCCATCTCTTTGAACGTGCTGTTAAAACCTGCCGCCGCAGGGACATGTGGCAGGCACAGAAATTGCAAATGAAGCTGTTGCCACCTGCTCCGGCACGATGCAAATCCCATTCGGGACAAGGAGCCGCTGCCGGGAGCCCCCCCGGCAGAGCCAGCGCCACACCAGCGCTCCCAGTTCGCCGCCGTGGCTGGGGAAGAGCGCTGCGCTCAGGGATGCTGGGAGCATCCCGCAGCTGGTCCTGCCGTGGCAGGCAAAATGGGTCTCGTCCTCACCTGGAAAATACAAACTGAGTAGCAAACAAACACCCCCAAAGTTAGGAAAAAACCCAAAAGGATATATATATATATATATAAAATGCAGCTCCATACATTCAATTTGTATTCCTCTTGCTGAAGTCGGAGCAGCCAGGGCTGGCTCCTCCAGGCGCTGAGCAGCACAGTCAGCACCCAGCTGTCCTGCACCAAACCCAACAGTCAGGCAAAGCACCAGGATCTGTTTTAAACCCCGTTTTCACGTCTCTGCATGGTCAAGGAAAGGTGGCAGCGTGTTGGACATTTCTAGGGAAGAGGAGAATGTCCCAGACATCCCGTGGTCACTCCAGGGATGTCACCTCTGGGCAGGGTTCAGCCTCTCACCCTGCAAACCATCCATCCCTGAGCACTGCAACCGCTGCCCAAACTGCCCGAATTTTTCAGGCCGGCCAAAAATCCATCACCTCCTTCCCTCATCCAACCTCCAAAAATTCCCTCACCCAGCCTCCTCCAGGAGGAGAAGGAGCTCAGGGCCAGCGGAGTCCCGGGGCTGCAGAGAAATGCAAAGCACAGTAATTATCTGTTGCAGAGCCCTGTTAATGATTAAGTTTGGGAGACGCTAACAATCAAGCCTATTGAAAAGAACTACAAGGGTTTCAAAGTGTTTCCTCCGAACCATGTGATGGCAAATTGTTCGGAGTAGACGGCTCTTAATTCAAATGCTGGTTGCCATGGGGACGGGATAACACCCCTCCTATTCAGGGATGCCACACAAGCAGCCTACTATGTGCCACAATAGGCTTTTGAGTTTGAGCCACGCTTTATAAATATTCCCCCCAAAAAATTAATCTGGAGGATGATATCGGGGCTCACCTTTCCAAGCACAACACAGCCAAAAGGCCAGAGGGTGCCAGGGCTGTGGGAAGGGCTGTGAGCACATGGATGGATGGATGGATGGATCCATGGATGGATCCATGGATGGTTGGATGTGATGGATGGATTGGATGGATGGATGGATGGATGGATGGATGGATGGATGGATGGATGGATGGATGGATGGATGGATGGATGGATGGATGGATGGATGGATGGATGGAGGATGGATGGATGATGGATGGATGGATGGATGGATGGATGGATGGATGGATGGATGGATGGATGGATGGATGGATGGATGGATGGATGGATTGACAGATGGATGGACGGATGGATAGATAATAGATGGATGGATGGATGGATGGATGGATGGATGGATGGATGGATGGATGGATGGATGGATATGGATGGATGGATGGATGGATGGATGGATGGATGGATGGATGGATGGATGGATGGATGATGGATGGATGGATGGATGGATGGATGGATGGATGGATGGATGGATGGATGGATGGATAGAAAATTGATGGATCCATGGATGGATGGATGATGGATGGATGGATGGATGGATGGATGGATTGTATGGATGGATGGATGGATGGATGGATGGATGGATGGACGGACGATGGATGTGGGAAGCAGATCACTGTGGCCTGTGCTCTCATGTTGATGAGTTCAGACAAGTGTGCATGGGCAGGAGTTTCCCTCTAATCCCAAAATGTCACTGGCAAAGTCCTGGCACTAAAACACTACCTGAATGCTGCCAAGACATTAGCAGACACTGGAGGAGGGCAGGAGACACCACTGGCACTGGCTGGGAATTCAGATAGGGAGAAACATGGAGAAATAGGTTCTGCCAAGGCCAAGCTGCGATCACCCATCCTGTTGCATCTCTCCTCACATCCAGACCTTTGGGGGGCTCTCCACAAGTTGTGGAAAGCATCCAGGCTTTGCTGCCCCACCCAACACCAGTAACCTCTGGGACAGGTGAGTGGAGCAGCACCCAGGAGCCCTGAGGAGAGGCTGAAGCAGATTTCTCTGCTGGTGACAACTTGCTCCAAACTCCTGGACTCATTCTGGTGTCTGAACCCATGGAAAAATCAAACCTTGCTGCTGGGAGGGATGGAGAAGCTGAAGCCTTCGGGCAGGCTCTGAGCTTAGAGCTGCCAAATTTGGGCTAAAATCAGCTGTGACACCAACAGCTGCTGCACGAGCTGCTCGCTCGCCTCCTGCTCACAGGGGCCAGGGAAACATTTGTACAAAACATGAAATCAGTTCCCAGGAGCTGCAGAAACGCGCCAGGAATTCCTGGAACAAATCCTGCAGGATTTAAGAGCTTCGTTCACTTTTGGGGTTGCAAGCACGGGGCCAGCAGGATTTAACAGAGGGTCCCTACGGGTGTGGGGGTTTAATCAGTGAATCTCCTTGCCTCGGGGCACCGCGGTTAAGGGAGCTCCAGCAGGGCCAGGATAAGCCCACGGATAGTTCTTACACACAAGGAAAGCACCCGTGGCTCAGGATATCCCGTGCTGCAGACCACCAGCAGCTGGGAGAGCATCACTACACCCTGCCCTAAAGGCAGCAGCTGGAGAGGGCTTGGAGAACTTTTTTCCTTACACTGCCCAAAACCCCCTTTTTATGCACAAAACCACAAATGCCCCGGGGCTGAGAATGTGTGAGAGCGCTGGAGGGACACGGCGCCACCCCAGAGCCCCAACCTGCTCCCCCTGAAGGCATCTCTGAAAGCACCGGGCTGCAGCGGGAGCAGCTCCGACAGCTCCATTGTTCCTCTGACGAGGAAGGAGGAGAACCAGAACCATCACCTTCCTGCGTGGGAGCAGCGCCGAGGAGAAGGCACCCGCTAGACGGGTGAGTCATTTCCATCGGCACCTCCTCCCCCGGTGCTGAGCGTCCTCAGCAAAGAACAGGAGGCAATCCTTCCCCTCCAGGCTCCCTCGCTGCCGGCGAGAGGAAGGAAAAAATAAATAAAACCCGGAGTGCTGCCGAAACCCCATCCCTGCAGGGTGCGGGTGCCCCCCAGACCCAGCTGTGGTGGAGCAAACGCTCTCAGAGCACCCTGGCACCCAACAGCGGCACAGATGTGATTTCCAGACAGACAGCAGCCACAAATGTGGTTTTCCCCTCCAGGGTTTCCCCCTCGACAGCATCCTGAGCCAAGAGGACGGTGCGGACAACCCTGCTCATGAGTGGCAGCCTGTCCCCATCCCCAAAAGGAGCTCCACGGAGGTGTGGATGCTGCAGGGTCCCCCAACATGGGCTGCCCGTGTGATGCATCTCCAGCTGGTGATGAGGGAAACCTCTGTCCTGTTGCTAAAACTGGGAAAAGGCAAAAGGCAGCATCACACCTCTCCCAGGGTTCTCACTCCTGCCTTGGGAGAGTGGTGAGGGACAGCTTACACCTCCCTAAATTCCCTTCCAGGCTGATGCTTGTCCTATCTTGCAACTCCCTGCAGGCAGAAAGCTCCTGCAAAGCCAAGGCTGCTTTCACCACTTGCTCCATGCCTGGTAGCCAAGGAGTCTAAACCCAAGTAGGAAGGGATGTGGGCCATCCAAACCCTCTTAAAACTGGCAGGGGACTCACAGCAGCCCTGCCATTGCCCCATGCAATGTGTAAATATTTCAGGAAATTAAATACAATGCTCTTCACTAAGTGTCTGCACTCTGGTTTGGGAGGCAGAAGTTAAAAATTGTGTATTTGTGGTGCTGTTTTATCAACTTGCACATGGGATCCATCCAGAGCCACCACAGAAAGGAAAACCACTGCTTCAGAGCCAGGAATGTTTTATCCTGCAAAGCACCAGCCTGATTTAAAAGTCTGTCTACCTCCAGGACACCTCATTCTCCCCAGTCAGCAGAAGACTCGGAGGTTTCACACAAAAGGCAACTTTTTCATAGGAGAAAGAGGATGAAAGCAGGGAAAACATAAGTGAGTGGAAAACACTGACTAAAATCAGGATGCAGCAGTTCAAAGCCTGTGTGGTTGCTGGCCTGTGCAGGCTTAGCTGCTTTAATCTGAGCCCTTTCTCCCTTTCCTGAGATGCCCAGTGTACACAGAGCCGCAGTTACACAGCCGCTGAGCAAATGGTAACGGAATATTTTAATCGGATTTTAACAAAACTAAAGCCCCTGCAACCCGAGTGGGAGAGCAAGGTAAACAGCAGAGAGGAAGGCTTAAATGTGCCTTTCCATCCCACTAACTCCAGGCTTGCTCCAGCTTAGGCAGCAAAAGGACGTGGCCCCTGCACCCGCCCGGCACAGAGCGAAGCCCCCACTGGAAGGGTTCCTGCCAAGGACAAGCCTTTGCCACCATCCCAACATTTCATCCCCATTTCCCTCCCTAATATCCTGATGCCTTAAGTTTTACTTTTATATTTTTCAGATTCTGTGCTGGTTTAGTGTGTGTTCTGGGCTTCATATTAAGTGTTGGTAAGCTCTCTTCACAGAGTAGGTAGGCAAAATAATAATTCCCTTTCTAGCTTGGGACCAAGGACAACTGATACAAATGTCAGGCCCGAGAGCATAAACAACAGTGAAGTGAGAAGAAAAAACAAGGAGGATGGAACTTGATAGCCTGAAACTATAACTGGACAATTAACTCCAATATGCTGATGGACCAGAGCTTGTAAAGGTGTGGGACCTTGTGATCAGTTGTCCATTTTGTGACCATTTTGGGTTCATCTTGGGTGTGCCCCAGCCAGGCTCTTGTGCTGCCCAGGTGCCCCCATAATAAATCCCTGCTTATCCTTTTGCTCTGTCTGCTCTCTGCTCCAGGTCAGCCTCCTGAAGGCACCAATCCCATCCCAACAAAGGCATTTGCTGAAGGTGGAAGGCAGCTGCCCCAGCAGAGCCTCCCATTTCCAGGGGACAGATTAATGAGAGGCTGCTCTATTATCAGGTTATGGCTCCCCGTTTTCCTTAATTGAGGCGCTGCACCTCCATCCTCTAAACTTCAAGGATGACAATAATTAGCACAGCAAGTCGTTATTGCTCTCATCATCTCTCCCCTTCAGGAAGCACAAGATCTGAGGCACCAGCCATGAATAGGAAATCCAGCTTTGCCAGGCACACTCTCACCGACCCCAGAGCCGCCCCGCGATCTTGTAATGAGAGGATTAGCCCAGAATACATATGTGGCCCTTTAAAAGAGAATATTTATTAAAAATACATCAATATGCCACTGCTGGGGTGCACACGCAGCTTATTAACAAGAGACCCCCTCCTGAGCAGGCTTTTGTCAGCAGCAAACAGAGCTGGGGAGATAAACAGCAGCTCCTGTAATTAAGAGTAGCCCTTGTGTTAATGCTGGTTGCTGTTACAGCAGCTTATTGTCAGCTGCAGGGCCTGGGGAACCAGGATGATGGCAAAGGCTAATGCTGAAAGGTGGATTTAGTTAGCAAAAGATGAGCCTGGAACATGGATTTTAAGCAAAAGGTGAGAAAAAAAAATGATGCTTGGATTTAGCCAACCTCAGGCAAGATTTAACTGCAAATTAGGACTTAAGAAAGTCACAGAATGGTTTAGGTTGGTTAAAGCTCATGTCATTCCAGCCCCCTGCCATGGACACCCTCTTCCATCCCAGGTTGCTCCAAGCCCTGTCCACCCAAGGCTGACCCATAAAACTCCTCCTCTATTGGTGAAACACAGGCACACAAAAAGAGATCTGTAACTAACACGTGGCCATGATGCTGGGATGGGAGCAGAGCCCCTTTATTGGCTCAAGACACTCTGAGCATGCAGTGCTGGGGGAGCCCTCCTGGCCTTCCTCCCACAGGATTCACCCTCACCCACCCATGGGGGGTGAAATTGCCTCAGCTTCCAAAAGGAACCTGCAGAGAAATTCACCTGTCAAATAGCACAAGGCTGGCAATAAACTCACCCTGCCCAGCAAGAACAGGAATCCCAGGGCAAAGACAACCTGGGGAGAGTTTGTGTTTCTGCCTGTACAGCTCCCCAGGCCATATATGTGTATCTAAAATAAATTTATTGTATATGTGTATTTAAAATAAATATATTTATTGTATATGTGTATTTAAAATAAATACACCGTGTGCTCAAAGCTCTTCAAAAGACACCTCCTAAGGGGGCAGAGGGCCAGGCTGTGGGGAATTTTGCCCCATGGGGACAAGGCTGCAGGGCCACAGAACAACCCCACATCCCCCCAAAACCAGCCCAGAGCCCAGCTGCCCCTGCCCCCCATCAAGGTGAGGGGAGCTTACATTTACACTCTATAACACATATAAAAATATATCATATGTAAAATACATAGAGATCAGATATTGGGAAAAAATTCTTCCCTGTGTGGGCGGTGAGGCCCTGGTACAGGTTCTCCAGAAGAAGGATCCAGATTCCCTGGATCCCTGGAAGTGTCCAAGGCCAGGTTGGACAGGGTTTGGAGCAACCTGGGATAGTGGAAAATGTCCCTGCCCATGGCAGGGGATGGCACTGGATGAGCTTCAAGGTTCCTCCCAACCCAAACCATTCTGGGATTCCATGATATTCAGAAGTTCCTGTCCCCCAGGTGTCCCATTTTCAGGCTTTTCCCCTACAAACACTTACTCTCAAGAGAGCAGTTGTGTTCTCACACACACCAACAAACAGGTTGCTCTTGCTGGTTCCCCTCATCAGGTTTCAGAAGCCCTTTGACAGGACAGAGGTATCAGTTTCTCTTTGTTTCAGCTGGGTAACAAAATGCCTTGTTAGGCTGGGAACAGGGACTGAGCCCACTCTGCCAGGGCAGCCGGCATCTTGGAGTCTCCTTAATCCAAAATTATCACCCCACCACGGGGCCCCAAAAGCAGGAGATTTGGGACAGGCATCCTAGAAAGCACCACTGACTGTTTGGGAGTGCAAAACAACTCTTTTTTACTGTATTTAACACCTGGGTCAAGGCTGGGGGCCCCATTCTGAGTCACTGAAGATCCAGCAAATCATCTCAGCCATGTGGGGGGAAGCAGCACTTAAAATTTCAGCTGTTGTGCTTCCTCAGCCAATTTATAACTGCATCCATTGAATTAATAATGACCAGCCAGGACCAGCATTGCTGATACAGACCAGCTCCCTCTGCTCCTGAAATATTTATTGATTTTAAAGAATTCTATCCCGAGCCTGGTGCAGCTCAGGTTGTTTTCAATAGGGTTGGATTAGGAGGAGCCCATTTGCTCAAGCAAGAGATCAGGTTCTTCCAGGATGGCCCTGGGCAGTATTGATGTGCTGCAGCAACACTCTGGCTCTGAATATGAGCTTTGAAATGGTCTTGGGGTCTTTTTTTTTTCTCTGCTCTAAGCCTGGTTGAGGTGGTGAGGGGTGTTTTACCCAAATGAATCCTGTGAGAAGATCACAAAGGCCATGAACTTTCAGAGTCCCCATCCTCTCGTGGCTTTGGGTCCCACAGTGACACAAACAGGACCCATGGCCCCATTTGACAGTGGGTTTGTTAATACAAAGAATTGCTGGTGGCCAAGCTGGAGATGCAGAGCCCACTGGGACCCCTCAGCACATCTGGGCTGGATATTAACCCCAGAGCTCCAGAAATTTACTGGGTGAAATTTAAAGCTGTTTGCCAGGCCCCCTTCTCCACTGAGGGGCTGCTCAGGGTCACAGTGGGGCTGGAGTTCAGGGTCTGGGGGGGGGGGGTCACAGCTGCACAAAAAATAAAGCATTAATGCCCAAACATCCAGGTGCAAACCTGCCCTTCCCACAGAGGAAGGATAAACCTCTGGACCTTGCCCATGCAGCACAAGAGGAACACGGATTGCTGCAAAAACGGGGAAAAACCAAACCCACAACATTTTAAGCAACAAGGAGTAAGCCCTGCTCAAGGGCCTGCGTTTCCCCCAGTTTAATTAGCTCCTCAATGATGCAGAGCCAGCTTCCCCAGGAGCCTGAAGATGTATTTTTAGGTGCAACCACTCCAGAAATAGAAGCATCCCCACAGGAAGCTCGAACAGCCACCAAGGAGCCACGTGCGGGTTGTGCTGTGGCTGCACGAGCTGAGAGCAGAACTGGCCCCCATCCTGAGCCCAGGGGACTTCAGAACAGGGGCACTTCCAGCAGCCACCCCAGCAGCCTCCAGACATGCCCTTGGAAAAACAGGAACACAGAAATTCCAACAGAAGTGAAACATTTTGTACATCCCCTTGTCACAGCACGGGTTTGGAAGGGGGCACACCACAGGTGACCTCCAGTGAACACGTGAGCAAGTCCTGGCATTCCCATGGGTTCTCCTGTACTTCTGGTCACTCATACAGACTTGGGAAACATCTCAGGACTTCTACTGATCAGTTTGCTTGGGCAGTCTCACAGAGCAAAACACCCACACTGAGCTCCAGAGGAAGCCCCCTCTCAGACCCTAACCCTGCCCCTGGGACAGGCAGGGCTCCCAGCAAAATCTGTGCCTTCAGGAGTCAGTTCAGCCTTGTTTCAAGCAAGTCTGGGAGACAAGACACCCTCTGTGAAGATATTTGGTTGAATTTCCCTCCAAGGAGCACCCCTTGCCCACTGCTCCCCCCACAGCCACTGCCAGGGGATCCACAGGGATTTGTGAGAGCAGGATTGATCTCCAACAGGGTGTGAGAGAAAGCCTGAATGCTGGAAAAGTAGCCAACATCTCCAATTTGTTTTAAAGCTTTTGGAGACTTTACATCCCATAGCATCACCAGAGGCTTTCTCCTCAAAACCTTTTCTCTCCAGCCAGGGCACAAGCACAGTCTGGGCCCATGGAGGAGAGTTTTTGCTGCAAGATGATGTTTAACCTTGAAGTCTGGCAGAAATCAGGTGGTTTACACCTTCTGGATGCTCCCTTAGGAATTCCCACTCTGCCAGCAGAAGTTCCCTCCCCTCATCTTCCACCAACAGAAGAGCCCCCCCAGTACAACCCCTCTGGCAGAGCCCTGCCAAAACCAGCCTGGCAAGATCCTTGGTGACCACCAAACTGCAAACACCCCTGAGAGAGCTGCAGGGGAAAGCCAAGGGCACACAAGGAGCAAGGGGGACCCCCGGGAGGACACACAGCTGTGTCATTGCAGAGGGCTTTTATGGCAAAATCAGCTGCATTATTTGGGGCTGAATTAAAGCTGCACGAGTTTTCCTTTTTTAATGGCAGGAATAAATAGCTGAGTGAGTCACTGCCTGAGAAAACCCCGGGTGAAGAACCTGCTGCTCCTCAGTGCTGGATACAGCGGGGAAAGGGTGGGAGGGCTCTGCTGGGGACTCAGGAGAGGCAGCACAGCTTCGGGGAGACAGCTCAGAGCCTCCCCCTGCACTTCCCACTGCCATTCCGAGGGATGGCGATGATGAACTGAAAGCAAGAGCCAGGCTGGAACAGGAGCCAGGCTCGACAGGCAGCACCTCCCGGGAAGCGCTCGGCCCCGCATCGCACGGCACGGGTTCTCCCGGCGCAAATCGCCTCTAAAAATACCAAAAAAAAAAAAAAAAATCTATTTGCTAGCATCTGAACATCCCACTTCGGGCTTTTTTCCAAGAAAAGCATCCCTGTATCCATTAGCTATTGTCTCCCTCTAGCGCGGGCAGACACCAGCCTGCCTCCTCCCCTGCCTGGCCGGGCACAAGGGCTGGAGCTCTGCGCAGACCCGGGGGCTGCCGGCCCTGGGAACAAGCCAAGCACCGGCTCTACCTTTGCACTGATGAATCAGCTTCCCACACTTTTAAATTTTTTTCTTTCTCATCCCGTTTCTCCCGGCAGATGCTCAGAGCAGGAGGGATTTCTCAGTGAGCAAACGGGCGAGGCAAAGCTTTCCAAAGCGGAGATGAGTGGAGAGGACAGCAAGATGAGGCAGCATCCTTCCCTCTTCCCAGCGCTCCTGGGGAGCCAGGCTGACCTCTCCTCACCCTTCAGAGAGGGGGATCAGGCTTTGCTCAGCTGAGCTTTCCAGGGCATCTTTCCACAGCTGCCTCTAGCACCTCTGTACATGCCCTAAAGCGAAATAAAAACCTGCACTTAAATTTCAAAACGAAAAGATCTCCCGTCCTCTCCGGGGAAAATTCCTGCCAAGAGAAAGGCAATGATGCTGCAAATCTCTCCAACCGAGCACTGCAGCAGCACCTTCACCCCCTGCCTTGCTGCTCAACCCCCAGAAAGCCAAGAGCCTGGAGACACAGCCAGGCTCCAAGGGCTGCACCCAGAGGCTCTCCAGGCATTGCTGTCCCGTCCAAATGCATTTATTTATTGAATGAGGCACCTCCAGCATTTACAAACCTGCCTTTTTAAAGAAAAAAGGCGCATCACTCCACCTGCAGAGCCCAGTTCCCATTGGGTTGGTGCTTCAGAGGAGCTTCCCAGTGTGGGTGGCCAAGGGGACTCCCCAGAGAGGCAGGAAAGAATCAGAGGCACAGGGACAGCCCCAGCCCAAACCATCAGCACCGAAGCTCCTGGGTTATGTTCTGAAATCATTTTAAACCAGCCAAACCTGCATGGATCCATTAAACTGGCATTTACATCCCAGAACAGGAGTTTAGACACCTGCTAAAGCCTCTGACCCCAAGCTGGAGCCCCTCCAGGGTTCAGGTTTTCCTTGGATCTGCAGCTGCAGAGATGTCTTTCTACTTTCCACATCAAACACCTGTACAAGTCAGGCTAATGGCATTTGGGTTTTAACTCCATGGAATAACATCTCCATGGAACACAGCACTTCAGTGGCCACAGCTGGAGACCAGGGGTAGCTCCTGCTGTGAGGAAACCACATTTTCCAGTTTTTTCTCCCTCTTCCGAGCTATTTCACAGCTCTCAGCAGGACTTGGCATGATCCGGATCACTGGAACCATGTAAGGAGGAGGCTTCTTTACCTCCTGCCTGGTGAAGGCCAAATATTAACTAGAAAAACAGCAGAGAGAGGAGTGTGAACAGCTCAGGGTGAGCAGTTTGATCTGCTTCACCTCTGCAATTAACCCCCAATTAACGACTGACCCCGGGTTTATTGCCTTCCCTCAGATAATCACATCAAGTGTTCTAAAAAGCCAAACCACTCCAGAATCCCACAGGACTGAGAGGTTCCTCTAATCACACAGAGGAGGGGCCACCTGATCCCCCAGGAGAATCCCTGTGCCAACAGAGACCCTGCCCACACTTGTCCCCAACAAAGCACCAGGAATCAGCACCCAAACCCTCTCCCAGAACCCTTGCACCCCACACTCCCACCCAGGGGGTGGATCTGGGAAATGGACACGCTCTGCTCGCCACTGGCTCTGCCACATCCCCTGTTTCCAGCTGTTCCTCCCCCTGGCACTCCCCGATTTTTCCCAAGGACAACACATGACACAGAACCACAGTTTACATGGCACTCTGAGGGGGATTTCTTGTGTTTTTTAAAACCCTAATACCTTTTCTTTAGAATAAAAACTCACTCTGGAGTTGCCAAATCTCCCCAGCTTGCTTCTTCTCAAGCTGGTTCCTCCTCCTCTGCCCAAAAACAAACACAGTGGGTGCAGCCTGATGCTCATTTCAGGGAGGGGAGAGGTAGAAACCTCACCTGAGTCATCCAAATTCACTTGAAAGAAGAGAGCAGGAACACCTTGAATAATAGCATCCCTTTATTTGCTGACACCATTACAAAAACTGATTACATTAGCAACCAAAAAAAAAAAAAAAAAAGAAAAAAAAAAAGAAAAAAAAAAAAAAGGAGTGTTTACTTGAGGTTGAAGTCAGAGGCAGCTAATCCCAAAAATGTAATTAAGTAAAACAGTGTACAACATCAGTATTAAAATGTCATTTCCCGTCGGTGACTTTACCACGTTGGAGTTTTCTGAACAAGTTTTATTGAGCAAAATAAAAGATTATGTGTTTACTGTCTCTCCAGGAATGTAAAGGTCTAATTATCCAAACAGATTTGTTTTTATTATAAAACTAAACTCTGGAGGTGTCTACAGAGTTGGGTTTTTTCTTTAAATCAGTAGTCTACCAAGGATTAGAAAAGACAAAACTCTGTTCAGTGTTTCTGACAAAGTAGAAAGGGTGAAAACATAAATAAGGCTTTAATTTGGCAAAATATAATACAATGCCTTCTGCTATCCTCAAATGAACCATTCCCCCGTGACTTCACCCTGCAAGAGAAACACAAATCACCAGTGAGGGGAGCAGCCTCCCAAGGGAAAACCCAGCACCCAGCCTGCACTGCCTTCTGTCAGCTCCCCAGGGAGCCGCAGGGGATGAGCCTGGGTGGTGGAGGCTGAGCAGGAAGAGCCTCCAGAGCAGAGGCCAAGGTGCAGCAGCACCTCCCTCCCACCTGAGCACCCAGGTACTCTCGGCCAGCTCTGCTGCATTGCAAAGGCAGGAGCATAAAAAGCACCCCAGGCAGGAGTACGAGTCCCCATCAGCAGCAGATGAAAGGGAGCTCTGACACTCCTTGTTCAGTGCTGCCTCCCAAGGCAAACAGTTCCCAGTTCAGACCCAAACCTGCATCAGCTCCCTTAAAAAGTTCAGTGTCTTGAGCTTATCAAACCTCCAGCTAACTCTGAGCCTTGTAACTTTATCAGCACCAGGTTTCCAAGCTGTTGTGTATTAAAATTGAAGCCTTGTCCACGAGTCTGTAACTGGATAAAGAGCTCACACCAGGCTGATGCTTCAGACACCCACAGCTGGCAGCTCAGTGAAAGCCCAGGGGGTTATTTTATATCCTCCACCCCAAAGCAATCAGAGCATGGAAGCGCAGAGTTTGGTGGTGGAGCAGACAAAGAGGAGAAAAGGCACAGGTTTTGTGGAGAACAAAACTTGGGGCAATCTGCTGCAGGAAGAAGCAGGGAGTGGAAGGGAGGGTGGAATTACATGCCTACAGAGGGACATGGGGACTCAAGATTAGTCTCAGCTAATTGCCATGTGCATCCAGAGAGGAACAAATCCAGAAGCTTTTTATGATTTGCATGTGGAATTTGGATCAATATGAGGAAAAGATTCTTCACTGAAAGTGTTATCAGGGTTAGGCATGAGAACAGGGCAGTGATGGAATCTCTATCCCTGGATTTAAAAGCCACGTGGATGTGGCACTTGGGAACATGGTCAGTGGTGGCCTTGGCAGAACTGGGAATGGCTGGGGTCCCAGTCTTAGAAGGCTCTTCCATTAGTAATTCACTGATTCTGTAATCTGACTCTGAAAAATCTCACACTCTGAGATGAGAGTCGCTCATTTGGACAAAGCCCCACCATAACACACCCGTGGCCTTCCCAGCAGCTGAACTGGGGGGGCCACTGTCCACACCCACCTGGCTGTAGTGTCCTCATCCCTTTGCCAGCATTTGGCTTATTGACATGAGCAGCTTCTTGAGATGACCCACGTCCTGGGTGAGACTCACCGCCACATTTCGCCTTTTATCACTCAACTCCTGGGAGAAGGAAAGGAAAAAAAAAAAAAAAAAGGAAATAACGAAAAACTCCTTTACAATCTAATTACTAAGAAAGCCTAGAATTATGTCCTCTGTACAAAGTTACAACTCATGGTGCAGATGGGAACAATTCTTGTCAGCCAGAGGGTTATGGCCACGTTTAAGGGGAATATGGTTCAAAATCAAGGAGCCCTTTGCTGTTCCAGGGCATCCCCTGCACATCCAGCTCCTACCCCCACTGCCTGGGACTCCAGCACTCCCAGGAATTTGCTGCTATCCACAGCTGATCCAGCCTCAAAGGTTATTTCCCCCCCAGACCTGGTTTATAAGGCAGGTCAGGGTGCCCAGGGATGAATTCAGACCCCACAGCTGGAAGAGCAGCACTCCTGGACCACCAAGGATGGGATGTGATTGAGGGTCTGTGGGATGGTGACCTCAGCAGTACCCAAGGCAGCTCCAGCTGGGAAACAGCATTTGGAACAGCTGCCTGGAGATCCACACCCTTCCCCAGCCATGGATTCAGCCTCTGATGTAGTCTTGTTTCAGGCCTGATGTTTTGGTTTTCTGATGTTCTTTCCCAGGGAAGTGTGATAAACAGGATGGAATGTTTTTGTAATAATATTTATGTTATTCATTCCTTCTGACAGGAGGGATTTCTTCTTGATGTCCCTCTGTGTGGTTGAAGAGGTTTGCCTTTGTTTCACCAATCACACTGGTCTGTGTAAAATTGTATAAAAGGGAGAACACCCCTAATAAAAGAAGTCATTTTTAACCTTCTGATCACAGAGCCTGTGTCGTGTGTTATCTGAAATAATGACACTCTGACCCAAAGCCCTGGGAAATTCCCACTTGCCAGCAGCACCTGGACTTGGATGAAGCCTTCACAAAGCAGTCCAAGCACCAGAACACAGAGAGAAAAGGAAAAAGGAAAGCTACCACAAACTAGAAAGTTTCCTGTGTTGAAATCAAAATGCTGAGCTTGTGTTTTGAAACAAAAATAAATGTTTTAGCTTTTTTTTCTTCCAAGAATTGGACAGTTTATTAATCAGGAAGTGTCACAGCTGAAGATGGACTCTCCCCCTCCTGCCTCCCTGCCTGTCAGCCTTGCTGGGCTAACAGTGCTGTGTAATCCCTGTTTTATTAGCTTTATTGATTAACTCCTCCAGAGACAGAGCACTCCACACCTAACACACACACCTTACTGCTCCTTATTCAGCTCAGAACACAGACATGCAGATCACCTGCAGGAGAGCTTTTCCTTGAAATTTAACAGCTAAAAATAAGCAACTCTGCCATGGTGTCAGCCATGCAGAAGGGCCCAGCTCTCCACAGGAGCACAGAGGGGTTTGCAGGCACTCAGCACCCGTCAGCCCCGCTCTGGAGCTACCCACAGAAGGAGACTGATGCATAATGCAGGTGCAAATCTCTCCCCAGAGCTCCAGGGAAATTAGAGGGAGTTCAGAGAGGGCCATTTTCCCTGCTCCCATTTGGCTGGAAATGCAGAATGAGCAGTAAATCAAACTCAAGCACCTGCACCATTACAGAAACGACTCTGGGCTCAGACAAGAGAACAAAATCTACAGCAAAGCTCTGACTCCTGTGCGACTGGTAAACATTTTTCTACTGTAAAAAAATCATTGGGATCTGTATTAGGGCAGCCTTAACCTGTTTTACCCTTATTAAAGTAGAAAATCAGGTCTGTCAAGGCTGAGACTTGGCTTTGCAGTCTCACACAGACTGATGGAAGTGGAAAGGCAAAGGCAATTAGCAGCCCAGGAGGTGAATTAATCCAGCCCTGACCAGCAGTGCGGCTGCCTGGGCAGCAGCACAGAACCAGCAGGAGAAAAGGAGCCCTCCAGCCCACTCCCAGCCCCCTCTCTGGGAACAGCTCCTCCCTCCCTCCCTCATTTACTGCATCTCCCTTCTGTTTTGTGACCTCACTAATCTCAGGCAGTGCTCACTCATGAATTATAGACACATCCCCAATCCTCCCAGGGCCAATCCTGACTAGATCCCAATGGATTTGGGCTCAGCACAGTCCTCCTGCAGCTCCTGCTAACCCAGGAGTGCACAGCTGCCTTACACAAGCCCCTGCCCTGGGCTCTCTGACTCAGGGGAAGGAGGAGAAATTTAGGTCAGATTTACAGAAGAAATCCTTCTCTGTGAAGGTGGGGAGGCCCTGGCACAGGCTGCCCAGAGAAGCTGCCCCTGGATCCCTGGATGTGTTCCAGGCCAGGCTGGATGGGCTTGGAGCTCCCTGGAATGGTGGAAGGTGTCCCTGCCCTTGGCAGGGGGTGGAACTGGATGGTTTTTAGGGTCCTTTCCAACTCCAACCATTCCAGGATTCTCTTGACTCCACTTCTCTGGGACATGAGGATGGAGAGAAGAAGAGGATGGTGGTGGGGAAGCCCCTGTGATTTCAGGCCCAGCAGCTGAAACAGGAGCTGAACTGTCTGCACAGATTCCCCTCTGCTGTTTCACACATATGGCACTCCCAGTTTCCAGTGATGGAGAGCTCTGCACTGAGATTTGGGGGAAAAGCACATTAGATTTCACATGAGCCTCAAAATAAGCTCAGTGCCTAAGCAAGCTGCTGAATGTAAATGACTTCCTTAAAGCACACTAAAAAGCCCCCTTTAGTCATCAGCTGGTCCCACAAGTGACAAAGCAGCTGATTAGAAACCCCAAATGGTCTATTTTTAAATAGAAAGAAAAGGAGTCTAAAGAAAACACTCTGAGTGTGTTTGAGGGTTTATGCAAGTATCATTTCTCAATTTTGTGGGTTGGTTCCAGCACCCAGAAGGAACAAATATGTTCATTTTCAAGCATGTGTTTTCAGGTCCTTCGTGAAAAAAAAAGAGGCACTGTTGCTAGGTGGAAGTAGCTGGAAGACTTTCTTTTTTGATCTCAGAGCTATTTTCAGCTGGGTTTTTAGGCTTCTGGGGAGACAGTTTCCTTTTCTCCCCTCGAAAAAAGAAAAAAAAAAAAAAAAAAAAAGGCAGCAGAAAAGGCTTGGAGAAAAGATAATGTTCTAATTCCAGCCTCTGCCAATGGCTACCTGTCAAGAGCACTGCTTAGACAATTAATGTATTTTTACTAATGAAGGCTTAATTGCAGGTTTATTAGGACTGTTTTTCCACACTCCTCTTTAGAATAAAGCCATGGATATTCTGGCAGAAACCTGGGCTCCACGATGTGCAGCAAGAGCAGAGCAATGCGAGAGCCAGAGGCATTCTGTGAGTTAAGGCAATTAAGCCAAAGGAGCACACTTGGGCCACCCACAGGGCACATCTAATGCCAGCCCAGCTCAGGAGGGCTGGCCAGGGCCACCAGGCACGAATGCCATGGCTGATGGCATCACTGTCCCCATGCACCACACGGAAAAGCCATAAGGGCCCAGCAGAGAGAGCTGGGCATTGGCTTGAGGGGGCTTTTCTCCAGCTTGCTGCAGACAGGGACACACAGCACCTGACTGGCACCAGAAACCCCTGGGAACACAGGATCCTCCAGGAATCAGCTCCCAGGGCTGACACCCCTGAAGTCTCACAGGCCCAGCTGCATCTCTGGCTCTGACACAGCGAGCCCAGGGCAGGGGTCCATCAGCAGCCACCACTGATTAGCCTGGAAAAGCCATTTCATTCCTGCTAATGACTGCAGAGGCTTTTCTGCAGCTCTCCTCAGAGGACCCCGAGCTCCCTCTCACAGCTGATGAAGCCACTTAGGCTCAGCAGCTAAAGGGAGTCGATATAAATTATTTGCCCTGTCAGCAAGTGCTCCTCTGCCCCTCAAACGACAGAGATTCCCCTCCACTTCTTCTGTCCCTCAGAAGAAAATGGGTAATGAGTTCCACTGACACCACTGAGCTAGGAGAGAATCTCCTTCAGCCTTCCCCTTCCCAGCTGCCTTCTGGAAAACTATTCCAGGGCTGGTGTGAAAGCTCTTTTTTCCAAAGATGGAAAAAGCCAGTGACAAAGCCTCAACCCAAGCCCCTGTGCAGGTGGTGTCCTTAGGGTGAACACTCTGAGTGAAACACTGCCCCCCAATTCCAGTCCTTAAAGCTGGAATGCCACTGCAGGAGGATACAGGAACACCAGCAGTCTGCAGTCACCCACCCACAGCACTCAGGGCTGGTCCCCACTGAAGTTCATCTCAACAAGATTTTGCTGCTGGGCCACAGCAAAGTCAACACAAATTCCCAGGAGCCAGGCCCAGCTGAAATCAAGTTCTGGCTCTTGGCCACAGCTGCAGAGGAGCAGAGGGAACCATGTTCTGGCAGGGGAACCTCTGCCTGAGTGTTCCAGGTTGTGCAAGACTGATGTCAGCAAGGGCCAACCCAACACTGTTTTCAGCCCACTTAGTCATCAGCAGAGTTATTTTTAGCTTCTCTTTTCCCCTCTTGAAGGGACAAGTCTGGGGATCTCCCCACTTTTGCCCAAACCAAACCAAAAACCCATCAAAAGCCCAGAATCTCTCCCCTCCCTCCTTGCAAATCTGAGCCACAGGAAGGAGGTCACGATCCAGACAGCAGCAAAATTCCCAGTGAATCCTTGACACCCTGGCAAGCTGTAGCACTGGAATCTTCATAAAGCTCCCAGCACCCACCAGCAGCAAACATCCAGTCCCTTTGCTGGAGCTCACTTCCCAAAGTTGCCACTTTGCCTGAGATTTGTGTGGCCCCTGAGCACGAGCTCCAGGAAACACTCACCGAGTCTGTGCAAACGTCGCTGTTTTCAATTACATTGGCATCCCCAAAAACCTTCCCAATTTCTCTCTCCAGAGCTGCCAAAGACTCCTGGGCCTGTAAGGGAAAGATGTTATAAAAAAAATAAATAAATGAAGGAACAGGGAAGGCACGACAATTAGCAAAGCCCCCATCTCCCTGAGAGCCCCAGAGACACAGGAAATCACTGTTCAGGAGGAAATCTGTTTTATACCAGACTTGCTCCAGGGACCAAGTCATTTGCCAAGACTGACATGTCTCCTCACAATCAGCATGTTGCATGTCAGCCTGTCTGCATCTGAGAGCAATCCTACAGGGAAGCTTTAATAGTCTCCCATCAAGTTATCAGGTAAAAATCATGCAGTAAATTTCACAAGAGTGAGAGTGCAGGTCTCCAAAATCCTACCCCCAGCTCTGTATTTATGTAGAATATACCATGAACAGCTTCACAGCTGGCTCTGCATGTCAACACCCAACATAAATGTCCAGAGCAAAAAGTTTTCAGTTCTTTATTACAGCAGGTTTCCTTTAGCTTCTCACCTCCTCCAGTGCTTTTGTGACCATCTATCCCTGTCTAGAACAAGACATGCTCCCCCAACAGCATTTCCCACTCCAGCCCTGGAAGAACTCAGCCCAATTTGCTTACTATGCTGAAGGAACAAGGTGTTGCTGAGTCTGGAGCCAGAGCTCAGCCACTCCACAGGCTATTCCTGTCTCCATTTATCAATTCTCCCATGACAGCTTCGTTTCTGGAGTGACAGCACTGAGACCTCTCATGCTTCAAGATTTTCCACTCCAACCCATCTTGTAAGAGCAGTCATTGAGGAAAAGCACAGGAAACCCACCTGTTTGTCCATCACACCTGCACAGATCTAACTTTTAGGATTTGCAGTCTCCTGGGTTATAGTGGATATGTCACCATGTGCAAAAGGGCAGAGATGCTTTGTTAATCAGTTAGCAACCCTCTGCCATTCGAGACTGGATTTAAAAGCCTCAGGCTGCAGTGTGGGTGGAGGGCTGTGGGATGTGCTTTTTGTTAGGCTGGGGTTTCTTTTAAATAAAGAATTATTTGTCAGCCCCAAATCACCACTTGTTCCTATTGGCATAAAATTATCGTGAACAGGGGAGTCTTTCAAGCAGGATGATTAAACAGAGCTTTCAGCTGCAGTTTTATCCTTCCTGCACACATGCAGGTTGAGCTCTTACAGTCCCAGCCAGTGGAGCAAGACACCCCACCAGGCAAGGCAGCTCAAATCAAGTTCCTTCAAATCATCATTTCCAGCACTGCAGAACTCCAGACACTGAGGGGGTTTGCTAACATTTATATGTGCCACTGCTAAGGGCCTCTGCTTACCTTGGGCAAGTCACCAGCCACCTTTTCTCTCTCGTTTTGATCAACTTTGAGTTTGGATAGTGTTTCGTTTAGCTGCGTTTTCAGCTGCAAAACAGTAACAAAGCAAATCAGTTTCCCTCACACACACAGAGAGCTCTCATCTGTCTGTCCCAGGGATTAACCCAGTGCACGTGGACTGCAAAGGGAGCAAGATTTACTAACAATTACTGCACACACTGGATTAGTCGACACGTATGATGAGGTTTACAAGGACAGGCAAGGCAGAGAGACTCCATCTGTAAAGATAAAGGTAAAGAATGGAAACTACAGAAGACAAAAACGTGGTTGGCATTGGCTTCCGTGAAAGTGGTTTCAGCTTTGCAACTCCATTCCAGGAGGAGCACAGCCTCTCCAGCATCCTTATCACGGGAGTCAGCCCAGACTCCAACTTAAGCCATGGCAAATAAGCAAAAATGAAGATTGTCATTTTCCTAGAGCAGGCTAAACAGTCTCTACTGCTGAATAAACTAAAAAGCTCTACTTGTCATCTTAATAAAGCACCACTTACTACAACTATGTTGACTTAACCAGTCTGTTAAATGGCACATCAAGGCATGAATCACTGACAGGGGGATATTAAGTTGTCGATTGTGTTTAGATTCAATCCAAAAAAAGTGAAACTATTTCAGTCAAGAGGGATGAATACTTAGTACTGGCTGCAGTCAGTACTTAAACTGCAGCCTTCCAAAAGATACAGTTTTTTAAAGGATATTTTGATTGCTCTTCAACACAGCACACAGAAGCAGCCACAGCACTCGAGGCTTGAGCCTCAAACAGAAGTGCTAACAAGGAGCTCGAGTGCCAATTTTGTTGGATTTGTGCCTCTGAAGTGTGCTGTGCTAATGTTCACTATTCCTGCTGTCAATCTTCCTGGAAGCCAGCAGGAGATTAAAGGAGGGAACAATGGGCTACTCAGAGCCCTGAATTCTCACTGACTCCAAACCTACACATTGGATTTTTCTCACTCTTGGAAGGCTTCTCCCTTTGGAGCACCCGGGCTGGTGAATGCTGGGCTCAAACATTTTGGGGAAGCTCCTCTGCACTTTCAGCTTTTCCTTGCTTACCTTTTAAATAGTGGGGAGCCCATTTTGAAACCCCATCATCTCTATTCCTCAGCCTCCTGCAAAAGCCACTCACACTCAGGACAGCATTCCTGAGCCAGCTGCATGGAGGTGAATGTTTAACACATCCTCACACTCCCACCAGCACAGCAGCATCACACTGCACTGAAGCTGCCCTAGCAGGGAGCTCAGCTTTTTAAGCTTTTGTTGTGCACAGACATAATAAATTGTTGCCTCAAAGAGATTGGTGTTTCCTGATTAACTCCAAGATATGCACTCAATTCCCAATTCCCTTGCTTTCAGAACGAGAGGCTTTGCTTGCTGAAGCTCGTGTACTAAAAACTTAAGCAGATTGTTACTGTGGTGGTGGTTATTTTTCTAAATCAATTATTTCAACCCAGTTACATCACTGGCAGTAGCCTGGTTGTCCCATCATCCCAAGGACATGGCAACAGAGACAACCCTCCCCAATTCTGGCTCAAAAGCAGGAAATCACTGGCCAAACACAAGCAGAGGAAGGCTCTGACTGCTCCTGCAGCCTTAAAAAACAGATCACTGAAACAAGTGAGAAGGGAAAGGGCTCAAAACAGAAAACCATGCATCCTTAGGTCTACCCTGTTAATGCAAGTCCTTCTTGAGAAAGCTGCTATAGGAGCATTATTGGCTGGGAGCACTTCCAGCCAAACACGCTGTAACACATGCAAGCACCAAGCCAGCAGAGCCATTCAGCCACAGCAGGGTGTCAGCAGCTGAATGGCTGAACACTCTGAATTCCTCTGACTTTGGGTCTGGCCAATTTTGTCCATACAGAGCAGGTTGGAAAAGGCTCTGCACAGTCAGGGCACGGATAGCACTGCTGCATCCTCCAAAGCTTTGGGGAAAAAAAAAAAAAATCCCACCAGAGAATAATCCTCCAGTGAAACCCATGAGAGCAGCACTTTTGTTGCTCCAAGGACATTACATTTGCTGCTGCATATGCCTGCACTGCAAATCTTCTCAAGAAGTTTCAGGAATGAAAGTCTTACAGACTTTGGGAAAAAGTCTTTAAGAACCAGACATGCTATTGTTAGGAGCAGAGAAAAGAGACAAATTGTAAAAGTCAGACTACATAAATGAATTCAATGGACAAAAATATCAAGCTGAAGAGGTTAGCAGAACAGACAGGATTTGAAATAAGTCTCCGCTTCGTACATATGCTGGGAGCCTCGTTTGTGCCCAATGGAGAACAAGCTTCTTACCAAATTTAACTCTTCATTCTGTCTTACTGCTTCAGAATATGAATCATCAAGTTTTTTCTGCAATTCAGTCAAGAGATCTTTGAGCTGAAATGAAGTTTAGAGTTTTAGGATTTGTCTCCTTACGATGCCCGTTCTCTTCTGCTCAGTTATTAGTGTGCTGCTCTACCCTAAGGTCACAAGCATACAAACTCCTCAGCCACAGGGGCTAAGCACTAGGTTAGTTTGCCAGCCAACTGGTAACCAAAAGGAAAAAAAAAAAAAAGTACAGCTTGTACAATTATGTTTACCTCTCTGACTTCTGAAACATAAGTAGATCGTTCTATTTCTGCCTTTTCTAGTTCACTTTCCAAATGTTCTCTCTCTTTTTTAAGCTAGAAACAGAAAAACAGAGTTAAAACAGATGTTTTCAGTGCTTTCTTGCAGTATCATTTGCTTGATTTACATTTGGCTGTAAATTTCTATCAAATGTTCCATGACGTTTAGAGAGCATTTCAAGCCCAGTGATTGCACAGTGAAGATCTGAACCTCAAAAATAAGATAAAAAGAGAAAGAATCAAGCCCATGATCGTCAACAAGCAGCGAACTGCTCAGTCTCACAAGAAAGAGCCTCAGTGGGTGAGCACAGAAGTGAAAACCAGAAAGTGAAATCCAGCTTCTCTGCCTTTTAAAAACACTGCCCCAAAGGCTCAGGTTAAACTGCAGCACAGGCTGTGCCACTGGCAGGAGGGAAGTTCAGATTTACAGCACAAGCCTAAATTGTGTTTCAACAACAGAAAGCTTCAAAGACAAGAAGAAAAAGCCACCTGCACGTACAGTTTCAACTTCTTTGTTTTCTTCCTTTAACCTCTCCACCTCGCTGCTGCAAAGAAGTGACCACGGAATGCATCTGCAGTTTGGGGGGAAAATAAAGAACTTTAGTTGGGTTGGTCTAAGACAGACTCTGCATAAATACACAAGATTGCAGAAATAATCTAAGAATATTAAGGATGAAATCAGAGTGGCTGAATAAAATAAGATGTTGACTCGAATAATTCAATATACTGAATTCCTACCTATTCCCAGCCCAAGGTCTTTGACATATTTAGAGCCCACATGCCTGAAAGATTTGGAATATAAGCACTAATCCAGTTGTGCATTAGCCATGGTAAGGAACATATCCTTCCCAGACTGGAACAGTCACCATCCATGTACCCAAACCCAGCATTTTTAGCCTTATTTGGGGCTCTGTAAGTGCAGCAGATGGCAGCACATCTATAGCTGGAGATCTGACAGCCTTTATAAACCCCTCAAACAAGATGTTTATAAATCATCTGTTTGCTGCCAGGCTCACACAGTAGCACTCAAATTTACTAAGCAGAGATACTTTGGAAATTACTTTTCAAAAAAGCAGTTTGGCCTACTTGAATTCTAGATTAGAAAAGAAACATAAAAGCATTTTTTCTTCCCACTTTTGCTATCAACAAAGCCTTCCTAAAAGGAAAGCTTGGCAGGCAATTTCAAGTGTAATTAGTTGACTATAATGGATTGAGCAGTACTTTAACAGCTTTCAAAAAACTGTTATGATTCTATGATATGTCAATTTTAGCCCAAAGAGTCCTTATATCTGCTCACAATATATATAGGAAAAAACCTATGTGCTCAATAAAAATAGAGTCCAAGTTACCAGGATGAGAAAAATATATATTCCTGGGCACATTAATGGAATACACTTGTGGCTTCCTAGCCCATCAGCTAATAATAATCAGTAATAATATTATTATTTCTTCTTATTTGGCTGCTTCCTGCAGCATCTGCAAAGGATTCTCCATCCCTGGAAGTGCCCAAGGCCAGCCTGGACAGGGCTTGGAGCAGCCTGGGACAGTGGAAGGTGTCCCTGCCATGGCAGGGGTGGCACTGGGGGAGCTTTAAGGTCCTTCCAACCCAAAGCACTCTGATCCTGTGACTGTGACACAGATTTATAATAATGGTCAAAGGCTTTATACCTGTGCTGTTTATTTTTCTTGCTTCTGTAAAAATGGCAATAGTGATAGGAAAAGAAATAGGGATACAAATCTAAAGATATCCTCCATTTTCCAGTCTCTTTAGTGGAAATACATTCCTTCAAAAATGAAAACCCAGCCTTTACATGAAGCTAAGTATCAGAGCACCAAAATACCATTGATATGAGGAATCATTCCTATTATACTTGTAGCAGGCTTTGCCTTTTTCATCCCCTGGTCATGCACACATCAAACCAGGCATCCAGGGCTGTTCCACACCTGCCTTCACAGAGCTCAGACACCCCCTGTGACTTCAAGCAGAACCTGCCAGGCTGCTGAGGAAAAAAAAAAAATTCAGAAATACCTGTTTAAGTTCTTTCTGTGATTCTTCAACTTTTATCTTCCATTTGCTTTCTTCCTCTTCCACACTCCTCTGTAGCCTTTGTAAAATCCCCTCCTAAGAAGAGAGAGGGATTTGAAAGCTCAGAGCAGAAGAAAGGCAGCTGGAACATCACAGAGGTGACCAGGCATCCCACTTACTGTCTCTGCCAGAACAGATTTGTATTTCTCACACTCCAGCTGCAGCAGGATGTGCATTTCCTCAGCCTCCTTCAACTTCTGCTCCATAGCCTGGCAAAGGAGGAAAGGGACCACAACAGTCACATCTCAGTGGATGGATTTCAGTTCTACTCATCTTATTTCAACAAGCTGGTATCACTCCTGGGCAGGGCTAACTTTCCAACCCATGAAAAGATGACAGCAAGTGCAGTGTTCACCTACAACTCTCAATACCCAATCACAGACTTGGAGGCACTGAAAAAACCCTGTTACTTCAAAAAAACAGAATGGGGATTTCCAATTTCATGACCTCACATTTCCACAAGGTATTTATCACAGATGTAAATACATTTCTGTAAATATCTAAACAGCAGGTTGCCCAGAGAAGCTGTGGCTGACTCATCTCTGCAAGTGTTCAAGACCAGGCTGGATGAGGCTTGGAGCAACCTGGTCTAGTGAGTGGCATCCCTGGCCAAGGCAGGGGGGTTGGACCTGGATGGTTTTAAACCCAAACCATTCTAGAATTAATACAAAACAATTTTCTTGTGACTGTCTGAGAACCTGAACCTCCCAACCCCCAGCACAATTTGTAAGACTTATCCTGGACAAACACATTATGCCACACATCAGTTGTCCACCTTTTGTGCCTACCTTGACATCTTCAGATCCTGAAGCCTCTCTTAAGTATTCTTTAGCCATCTTTTCAAACCCACATATCCATTCACTGTGGCTCTGTTGGGAAATCATTCAGTTAAGGCTGAGAATAACCTCAGGAGAACTCTCCCCAGGACCTTTGCCTCCTCACTGCAGGCTGGGGGAGCAGAGCCTCAGCATCCCAAGTCCCTGGAGCTCACACAGAGCCCGATGGTTGTTGTTCAGCCAGTGCCACACACAGCTGGCAGCAACCCAGGAGCACGAGGTGATGAGACACACACAGTTCAGGGGGGCCTGGATGAGCTGAAATACAGCTGGGTGACACAGGAGGCCCTGCAAGTGTCAGGGCTCTGCATAAGCATTTGAAGATTCAAAGGAATCTTGCCCAAAATCCCTGAGCACTTCAAGCTGTATAACTCTAAGAAGGTTGTTCTATAATCTTACAGAAAATCTTTTTAGAGACTGGATCATCAGGATACTTACTTTAGCACATTTGGGAACAATTTTAAATACGAATATTTGAAACTTCTAGAGGTTATAATAAATGAAATGCACCCATTTCTCCAGACTCACTTGATGTTATTCACCCCATCTGAACCCTGTGAACCCAGGGCATTTTCCCTGCAAACCACTGAAAGCCACCAAAAATATAAAACTGGAAATTGGTGCTTGAGAACAAAATAACCCCCCCTAAATTGTATTAACTGTCACTGAGGCACTGCAGCTCCTCTGGAAATGCTGGGAATATCCAGATTCCCATGGTGCCAGCCAGTGAGCAAACACAGCAGCCATTATCCCCCCCTGAAAATTTACTGTCTCAGTGAGACAAGACAACACAGGCAGGTAAATCAGATGCTGGGACAAAAACCACAAGACAGTAACTTTTATTTTCCTCTTTTAACACTTCTTGAAGCAACCTCTCTGCAGCTTTGCCTCCCTGTGCAAACACAGGCACCACCAGCAAGAGACACTCTCATCCCACTGCAAAAACCTGGGGATAGAGGGGCTGTGAGGAAACACCCAAGGACTGCCAGCACAGCAGGACCAGAGCAACCTGACTCCCAGCAGGAGGTTTAAGAAGAGCCACTTCTCTTACCATGTTGGAAGGAAGAGAGACTTTGGGGAAGAGCTTCTGGAGGAGCCGGCGTGTCTCCACCTCGGCAGCTTCCAAATGCTGCTGCTTCTCCTAAAGCAAGGGGAGGGCACAGGTGAGACCGGGCACCACACTCACCGACCTGCCAGCAGCCCCTCCTCTGCCTACAGCAATGTACTTAACCCAGCAAGTCTTTTTTTCTAAGTGAGAAAGGCGCTATAGTCTCTAAATTGCCAGTAAATTGCTCCAGAAATGGGCACTGAATTGCTCCAGAATTCGGCCTTAGCATTTGTTATCCCTTTAAGCTTTTATTTTCGGATGTTCTCCTCCAATCTAGCCTGTTGGTACAGAAATTACACCGTTGTTCACTTGCCCACAACACAAACTCAGCGCTGTGCTGAGTAACTGCATCCACAGATCACACCAGCCCTGCCACTCAAGTTAAGCGAGCTCAAAATCAAATACTTTGGTCAATCAACTATTTTTATTTTTTTTTTAAATCATTTTAGGTGTGAAAAAAATCACCGTAAGGGTAACGTCATCACATCAGAAACAGAGAATTAAAGTCAAAAGGAAACTTTGTGTTAATGCACATTTGAACCAGGCCAAGAAAGTAAGACTTTAAAACATTACTTTTAAATACTTAAGAGGAAGGCACTTACATCCTCTTTTCCCAACCCTGGATGCAATGGGAGATAATTATTAGAGCTGTGTGACAATCTCCAGGCTTTTTATTGTTAGTGCTCTGAAAGTACAAATACCAGAGCCACAAACACAGATCTATCCTTCCATGTATTTAACATTAAAAGCAGAGCAGGCACAGGACACGTGCTCACTGTGCTCGTGGCACATCAGGTTAGTTAAACGACATCACACTCAGGCTCCCATTTAAACTCCAATGTAGAAAGCCTGAAACACTGCACAGAAGGGCAGCTTTCAGCTAAAATCCTTCACTGATATTTGGGATTGTTTTCCCCTTTGACATCAGTGCTGCTGCCTGGGTGCTCTGAGCTGCTCTGCTGCAAGGGATCGGTGGGGTGAGCAGGCTGAGATCCAGAGACACAAACACACGGGAGACAGGAGGTGGTGGGGCTGTGCTAAGTGCATTAGTTGGCAGCAGTTTAGGAGCCACCATGAAGGGGCAAAAAGCTGTTTGCTGAAGTCTTGAGCTGCAAGAGAAAGCAGGCAAGCGTTAGCACACAGCAAGGGCAGGGTCAGGCTCCTCCCAGCGTGGGGCCGGCTCCAAACACAGACACACAACCCCAAAGCAGAGCTCCTCTGCTCCTGGCTGCCTCACTGGTGTCCTCAGATTTAGCTGGATGCTTTTTTTTTTTTTTTTTTTTTGAGTTCTGCAATGAACACTGAATCAGGCCCACAGCAAATACAAGCTCCTTTCAGAGCAGTTCACACCCTATATCATTTTGAACATTGGACCAATAGTCCCTTGTCCAGCTTCACGTGCATTCAAGGAGGAAATTCACAGCTGTGGTCACACCAATTCTCTGAAAAGCTCTCAGGTTTTTTTAATAACAATAATAACAATTTAGTCCTGGTTCGTCCCAGGTCCAACAGATTGGTTCAAGCACAGCCAAAGCCCAGTAGAAGAAAGCAGGTTGCTCACCAGCACAGCTTTTAATTTGGAGCTCCCCACAAATCAAAAACAATTCACGACAGCTCTAACAATTATGCAAACAGAAATCAAAAGTCAGCATGCCCACAAACTAACCATTAAAAAAAAAAAAAAAAAACGAACAACCTAAAGACATCAGGAAGAAGCAGAGGTGAAAGTATATGAATGATCACTCAGAAGAGGTTATACTTAAACTGCAGTAAAAGTTAAATGTCTCCATTTCACTTAAAAAATCAGCTGCAGATCTGCTTCTAGCTTAACGCATCATTTCTAGCAGTCAACATTACAACCTTGGCAGTCTTGTTCACTTTGTCCTGCAGCAATTTTTCAGTTGATGCCAATGCTTCCATTGCTTCCCAGTTTTTCTCCCGAAGGTCCTAATCATTTTTAGAAAGAATGATTTCAGTTCAGCCAATATTCAAACTGTTTTCGCTTTTACTTCAGAGAAATATTTCGCATTACATTCAACCATGTGCATTTAAATGCTGGTTACTGCAAGGTGATTTTGCTGGGGAGTGTGACATACACTAGCAAAAACAAGTGTGATGTTCAAAGAGTCTGAATGAAAAGTGGAGGGGAAAAAAAAATGCCAATTTCTGCCCAACCTGCCCCCGTGTCCAAAACTGATGCAAGTGTAACTGCAGAGCGTTATCACTACTGCGACCCCGCACTTTGACTGCACTTGTAAGAAGAAAGAGGGAAGTTTTCAAAAGTAGTGAGAGGAACACAGACACCAAACCACAGATTACACGACAGAGTGTTAGGCAGTGCAGAACCCAGCATGGACCCAGGAGACATGGAGGTGTGCACATTTACTCCCTGCTCCTGCCACCAGACCTCCAGCCCGAGCCCGCCGCGGCGCCTTGGGGCTGATCTTGGGAACACACACAGCTCAGGGTTTGCAGCTCTCTCCACTGCACCCACAGAAATCTGGGTTGGTGCTCAGCAGCCCTCCTGGGAGGCTCTGGGATTTCAGCAGTGCTCAGCACATCCCAGCTCCACGTGGGAAGGCCACGGTGCCGTGCTCCTGTGTCTTTCTTGGCGAGGTGGTCAAACGTGTACTCCACAAGGTGTCAACACAACCCAGGGGGAGGCTGAGAGCTCTTTTAAGAGCAGCCTCACAGCTCTTCTCTGGGAAGGATGGTGGGGCTTTGCAGCAAGGAGGTTACAGTGCTTGGGATTTAATTTTTTTTTTTTTTCCAACCCTCAGAGCAAGTCTCCTTTAGCAAAGGGCTATTTTGGAAAGGCAGCATTTTAAATTCATCAAAAGCCCAGCAAGCACCTAGGTTAGTTTTACTTTATCACTTCTATTTGCCCACAATCCTAAGGGCTGTTCACAGGATACAAACACAACGTTGGATAAAACTGAGATAAAGCTGGGACCTACAGGCCTGCCCTGCCTTTAGCAGCTGCCAGCCTTCTGCCTGCAGCACAGAGGGTATTCAGACCTTGAGACTCTGCAGGGAACAGACCTTCTGTTCTACCTTTCCAGCTCATCTGTCTTCTGAGACTACTCAGCCTCTTTCTCTCTACTTTATTTCAGCTCTTAAACAGCACTCCTTGCTCAAAGTTCTCAGTATTTTCCTTGTGCATTTTCCTTAGATTGTCTGACTATTAAGAAATAAAGGTTATTGCCTGGTATTCATTGGATTTTACAAGGTATCACAGAGAGACAGGTGAGATAAACACCCTGTATTTTAACTTTCTTTTATGTAACTTAAAAGATAACACTCCCCTGCCCTGCACAGGTAATGTATTACAAGGAAGAAACTCCACAGCTCTGTGATGGAAGATACAACCTTTAATTCCATCTACAAACAACCCAGAGTGCACCATCAGCAGCTGTTGTGAAGGAAGGCTCAGTCCTTCCCTTCCTTTGGAAGATCAGGATTAGTCACTCTTAGGAATGGGAAGAGCCAGATCTGAGCACCCTGAAGGCAATGCCTCCCACATGTCCACACACAAGGACCAGAACTCTGTCAGAGCACAGCACCTTTCCTCCTCCCACCCTCCCTGCCCCCGGCAAAGGACATGCTTCTGAACAGGGTTCACCAGCTTAGAATCCAAATCCAAGAACTTGCTGTGGGATGTGTTCCCCAGCAAGTCTCCTTCCTCTCATCCAATCAACAGATTGTCCAGGAGCTGACACAACTCTGAGCAGTGAACTCAGGTGTGCTGAGTCACTCCCAAGAGGCAAGGAGTGCCCAGGGACACAGAAAGCAGACAGCTGTCAGAAAAGCTCTCTGCAAAATGCCCCAGGCCTCAAGAAGTGCTGGGAACACAGGTTTGGTTGTTCTGGGGGGGGTTTCTGGGGTGGTGGGGAAGAATTTCCTTACGTTGTTCTTTTTCCTCTGCTGCTCAAAGGCATTTCTCTGAGAGGCGAGCTCGCTCTGGAGACTGGCGATTTCCTTCTCTTTGCCTGCAACCCTGAAGTAACAAAGGGAACCACAAACCAGTCAGGAGACATTGAAGAACTTTCTAGTGAAGCACTGACACCCTTTCCCACACACTAACTTGCCTTCCCTTCCAGCAAGACTCTCTCCCTGTGAGAGAGCTGTTTTCACTGACTTGGCAGCATCGCCTCCTTCCCACTGCTCCCTGAGCAAACCCATTGTAAAGCTGTTGTTTGCCTACAACAGGCATCTGCACACATTTATCAAGGCCATGGAGAGGCAGCACATTAACTGAGGGTAGAGTGAGCCAGCCCATGCCAGTACAACACCACGGAACAGGCAATGCCTGCTGGATGAGAGCATTCCCTTTCAAGCACCTAATCCACAATTTGTAAGTCATTTAACTTGAAAGACAAATAATTCAGCCAGCCAAAAATGCATGACAGTGGCAATTTGCTTAGCACAATATAGCATTAGCTTCCACATAGTTATTTAATGTGCTTCAGCCCCACATTGTAACACACTTTTACCCCCGAGATTTTCCCTGGAAGAGATTTCCAGATGATTTTATAATGGGAACAACCCTCTGCTAAGCTGAAGTTCCAAGAAAAAAGCCTGTCACTTTTGCCTGAAACACCAACATTTAACTCTTCAGCCATACAGCTGAGCTGGCATGCATTCAAAATAACATCAATCAAGGCTTGCTTCTATGGTGGGCACAACATATTGCCAAGCACTGTCTGTCTGCAGGAGATTACACCTGAGGATTAGCAGTGTGAGCAGAATCTCCCATGCTCAACTTTCATTAGACAGTAATTTAATTTATTTTTTTTTTTACTGGCCACTTCACATACTCTGATATCGTACATTTGGCATTTATTTATAAATATCCTGAGCAATAAAGTGAACTTAATCAATTCTCTAATGCATTCAGCTCCTGGCAGTACTCACACTTGCAGCAGCTCCTCGCTTTGGACAGCCAGAGATGCCTACAAAGAGATCAGAGATGTGTTAGGAGCAGAGCAGCAGCAAAGACCAGAAAGCTGCACTCTGAGGGAATCCTGTCCAGCCTCCTCTGGCCAGGAACACAGCAGGCACAAGAAAGAGCACAAGGCTGCAAATCCTTGTGATAAAAGGAAGCAACAGCCAGAAAAGCTGGCTCAGTGCAACCCAATCCCAAAGGTGTCCCTGGATTTCCATGGGCAGTACAACTCCTGGTTTTCCATGCCACCCATGCAAGCTACCACCACCCTCTTTTCACTTCACTCAGTAACACTGCAATTGGGAGCTGTACCTGTTTGCAGTTCTCCTGCTTTAATTCCTGTATTTGGGCTTTGAAAGATTCATTTTCTTTTTGCACATCCTGTTGAAAGAAAAAAGGCAATATATACTCATATCTAAATAGAGATATACACTCACAATATACACACTCCTCAAGACAAGGTGTTTCTATCAAAACTTTACCTGTAACTGTTTTACTTGATTTGCAATTTCTCTCTCTTTTTCTTCCACCATAGCTTTCAACTTCTTCATTTGTTCTTCCTCCTGTTTCAACCTGCACAGATTGTTTAGAAAGTAAGGAGAAAGGGTTAAAGCAGGGAAAAAAATATGTTAAAGTAAGAATTTATGCTAAAAAGGGACAGACACTCAAAGTGGGACAGTTTGTGTAGAAGATAAATCCATTTTGTGTGTTGAGGCTGCCTCAGGTACCACACACCAGCTGCACTGGAGCTCTGCTGGGAGAGCAGCACATCCCAGGAGCTGCTCTGAAGAGAGAGCCCTTTCTGGCACAGTCTCATACAACCTTCCTCTGACTTGGAGCAGCCAGACAAAGCAGAGTCAGAAGACAGGAAAGCCTGGCAGCATTTCTCCATTAAACAGGAGCTGGAGAATTGGCCATTGCAGCTCAGCCTGAGAACGGCACAAACCAGATCTGCTCACTGCTGCTACCGACTGAGCCACAGGCACTGCAACCCCTAAACTTGCTGAACAGAAGGAGAAATTAGCACTGGACACGAGAAGCAGCAGCACTTCCACTGGTTCAGAGAGCCCTGGTGCACATTCCCAGTGTGTGAGCAGCACAGCTCAGGGCAGGGATGTCGGGCACGGCAGCAGTCACCGGCACTAACAGCTTATTTCAGCAAAGCCCATGAAATTCCTGACAGCAACTCAAACATTCCAACTGAAGATAAACGCAATGTATATTCCCAGCAGGCACTTGAGGAACTGCTACTCTGCATACTCACAGGTTCTCCACGTCCTGGACTTGGGGTGCAGCAGGTACCTGAAAAAGTAATTCCCAGTCTCATTTGGATGGCACGGATTTCAAATTAACAGCAGCTCTTTGCACGAGAAGGGGCAACACACAGCTGGCAAGACACTTGCCAAAGAAATACCAGGAATTTTGCATCAGGCATTGCTCCAAGAATATTTAAACACATAATGGATTTCAGAAACAGAGCTTACACCAAGCATCCCAAATTTCACACCAGTCAAATTGGTCTCCATTCCATCTTTCCCCTGGGATAAATGCCTGTGTCTAGACATCCACCCAAAATAAAAGTTCAACTCAGTCTCCTCCTTTTATCATCAACAAAAATCCAAACTGAGCCAGAATACCACCTTATTGGAAAAATTCCTCCCTTAAGTAACACCTGGCTTCAAGATTGTCCAGTTGTCTGCTGTCAAGTCCAGTGCAGGAAATCAAAATCCAAAATATTCCAGCCCCAGGGGAAGGCAGGAAGGAATCACAGCACAGGCTGACCACTTCAAGAGATGCTGTTATTCGTTACAGCCAAAGCTCCTGCATGACCAGAGCCCTGCAGAGATGCTGCTTCAGCCTGGCAAGGAGGTGGCTGGGACACAGCTGGGACTGTCTGTGAGCTCCAAGGCTTTCAGACCACCAAAGCTCCTCTTTATGCACAGTATCATCCCAGTTAAAACCTCCCAAAACTTGCTATCCATGTAAAACCTGTTTTGGGTGAAGACAGTGGGCTCTCTGCATTACACACAGCTTAGTCAAGTAGGATTTAAAACATCTCTAAGTTGAAGCCAATGCAAATCATCTGAGTGAGGTAGAGGAGAAAAAGCAGCTTCCTGTTCAGCCAAGCAGCACTCCCAAACCACATCCACTCTGCAGGCTGTACCTGTTGGAGTTGTTGCAGGTTTTGTTGCTCCAGCTCCTGAACTTTACTGGTTAACTGTGCAATTGTATCCTTCTGACCCTTTGGACAGATAAAAAGCAAGGTTAGAAGCATGAATGGATTTTTCCCAGCCAGAAATGCTATAACAGAACTTATTTCCCTTCAGAATATGAAAGCAGCTTACCTGCAAACACTCTCCTTTCTTAACAATCTCTTTCTCCTTCTCTTCCAATAAGGCCTCCATGGTTTTCACCTGTTTTTCCTTCCCCTTCAACCTGTGCCACAGAACACAGACACACAGCATAAACCCCCTGCTCTTTCATCACCTGAAAATGAAGCATCCTGTGCTTTGCAGCACCTAACAAAAGCAGCATCTCTGATCAAAGGCACAAGCACAGTTCACCTACTAAAAATCAGTGTGTGAACACTTTCACTTCAGCCTGGGATAGCAGGAGATGCCCTTGATCAATGGCACTGCTCATTAGGTGAAAGCTGACACATTGCAGGGGTTTCACAAATGTATGCTCTCCTCATCCAAAAATACTTCCTTGCCCCTCCCCAGCTGGGGATACGAGGCACTCACTGATCATTTCCCCACCCCACAGCTCAGGTATTACCAAAGCAGGTTTTCCACTATGCCTTGCCTACATCCCTCCCTCCTGACTTGGATTTAAGGGGTCAGTAAGGGGTGCCCAGGGCAGCTCAGACTTTAATAACTGCACTTACAGAGTCTGAAGTTCTTTGACTTGTGATGTTATTGTCACCTAAAGAAAACAATCAGCACTTCAGTTCAACGTACATGGAAAAAAAAACCACATAAATGCTAAAAATTGCTCTCTGAAGAAACAGGGGGAAAAGCTATCAGACATTATCAAAGTAGGCACCGTTTATTGCAGTAAGCATAAACACACTTTTATTTTTTTTTAATTACAAGGCACCAAGTGTCTCCAACTATTTACATTCCCCACACCTAAAATGTGACTTTTAGAGCAGCAAAGGAAACAGTGCAAATGGGAACAAGCAGCAAGCCCACAGGAGACAAACAGGAAGAAGCAGAGAGTGACTGTGACCACCATCTCACTGGCAACTGCAGCTCCAACCACAGAGAACATCCCTGGCCCCCGAGACCTTTCCATAAAGGAAGTGTTTTTTGGGTGCTCTCTGAAAAGTCAGCACTCCCTTAAATTCCCATTCTAAGGCTGAATATGGATTGAAGACATAAGATTTAGTGGAAATGTTACTTTTGCATGCTGTGTGAAAGCCTGACAGTGTTTATCTGTCAATCCTCCACCACAACACAGCAGGAATTTCAGACATCCCCAAAAATCTCTCTTCTGTTTGCAGGAGACCAAAATGTGCACCTTCAGAGCAAACATCCCTCCCAGAGCATTCCAGACACAGCAAATCTAAACTGCATTTTTTTTTCTGGGCTCTGACAGTTCCAGGGAAGGAAATACACACAAAAAATTCCCTCAGGTCCTGGAAATTTGCTTTGGAGGAAAAGCCCAAGACGGAAACCCATTTTGTGAAGCTTTGCCTAAAAAGGACAAAACTCCAACACTGAGAAGGGGGTGACATGTTGGAATGCAGCTAAAGGGACTGAAAAGAGTGCAGAGCAAAAACACAACCCACACAAACAAGCAAACTTCCTGACAGCACGATGGATTAAGCTGCCTGCAGAATGGGCTCCCTAAGGAAACATGGGCTTCCCTTGTTTTGGATGCCAGACAGCAATCATGCCAAAAAAGCCAATACTCCTCCATCCCTGCATTCCTGACAGCTAAAGTAAAACTGACTGTGCCAAGTGTGAACTCTTTTTGGGCACTGGGGAAAAAAAACAGTCTTGGGTTTACCTGGAAACCAGATACTATGTGGGCCTGTAGCATTGCTCCAGCAGCACAGAAAGGCCAACAACAGGAGCAGTAACTTCAGCACTTGAAATTTCCAAGTTGCCAGCACCAAGGATGTCCCAGGATTTCATGTTTACTACAGGGACAGTGTGCCCAGGCAGAGCTGATGCTGCAATGCATTAAGTTGTAGCAGTTTGTGTCAAATTTCATACCAATGGCCAAAAAAACTCAGGCTTCCAGAGGTGTGTGGTTTCTGAAGGACAGCATTAGTTATCCTACATTTTCATGGCTTTATATCCCAGAAAAGTGTAGCTCCAGCATTAAAAAGTTCCTTACCCAATGACATTCACCAGTGAAACAGAACACACTAGAACAAAAATGAGTGAGCAGCACATCCAAGGCAAGGCTGGTTCACACTGCTGGCACTAAAGTATTTTACCTGTTTTTCCATCTCAAGCTGGGAATTTCCTACTTCTTCTTTCAGAGCCTCTATTTCCTGTGTCAAAGCCTTTTCAATGACAAAACAAGACAGGGTTGGACAATGGAAACACAAAAACGCCACAAAAATGGATGCTACAAATTGATCACTGTAAAATGCCATGCAGTAACAAACAAATGTGGTCATGGCATCAACACAGAAAGGAAGGCAGGGATTGCACAGAGATACCTGAACAGCCTTCTCTTTGTTTGCTACTTTTAGGATTTCAGCTTGTAGGAGTTCTTCCACTGATTTTATTTTTCCATCTTTTTCGTGGATCCTTAAAATGAGCAGAGAAACAGCATTAGCTGGCTGAAAAAAATGTGCTACTCAAGCAAATGGACAAAATTTGGTTCTGCTATCACATCCCATTCCATCACCAGCCTCAGGGATCCACAGTGGGACCAGGCAGGAGGAACAAATAGGAAGAATTAGACTGGGACTAGTGCATGACCAGCTGGCTTTATATAACCAGTAGCTCACATGCTAAGTCAATACTACTACAGTCAAAAAATGCAAATTAAGATATCAAGAGTGGCTGGTATGACACACACTTAAAATCAGCCTTCATTGGCCATTCCAGAAAAGTATTTATCAACTTAAAACACACACACATGGGACAACCCCACTCCTTTTCAAGTGCCTACTGAACAAAAATTACTATCTAACAAATCAGAGCAATTCCTCATCTAGTCAAAGTCAGGTTTATGAAATTAACTGCTTAGCAGAGAGGTAAGTGGATTTTCAGCAGGTATTGATCTGGCATGACATGTTTCAAAAATGAAAATGCTTCCTGCCACACACCCAGTTAAAAGCCAATCATTTCAGGGAAGCAATACACTTGGAATCATGGAATGAAGACAGAGAGAATTAATCAGAAATTAAATCTGTGCAGTAACTTACACTTTCTGCATTTCCTCCACCATTGATTGGAAGGAAACCTGTCAAAAACAGAGCTTCATCTTAGGAAAAACAGAACAGAGCAAAACAATCTGTGAATGTTGAGGAGTGAGGATAGAGAGCTGGAGCTCTCTGCCACTGGATGAACTATGTAGCAGCCTCATGATTTTATTTATCTGGCTGCTCCTGAGAAAATTAGCTGTCAGTCTGCAGTTCCTGGCAAACCAAAAATACTAGGCTTGCTGCAAATTCCATGAAAACAAAAGGAAACCCACAGCATCTTTACCAGGAGAAGGTGAGGTTCAGGAGCAGCATTTCATCAGCTACCCTTTAATAGTGACATTACTGTACATCTCTTCAGGGTCACTGTGCCTCCCCCCTCTCCCATAAATGATTTTTCTAGGAACTAATTGCCCTCCTGAGGGGTCCAAGCAGAGCTGGATGTCAGGGAAAGGCACTTGCTGATCAGCACATCAAAAATGACAACACTGACAGTGTCACTGATCAGACACAAGGAGAAGGGGGATAAGTGACACCTGCAGAGTGTGGATTGACAGTGGGAAGCTCAAACCTTCATCATGAAGCTGAGGCAGGACAAGCTGCCTGCCAGCCATGCCTGCTGCTCCAGGCTTCTGGAAAAGGAGACCCACAGACCTCTCAGAGCATGGCAAACTCAAACCAGCCAGCACTGACTGGATCCTGCACGTCTGCCCTGCTTCTGACACTTCAGCAAAAGAAATATTTGACAGAAGTATCAGCTCCCAGCCCAACGCTGAAAGAAAACAGGATGCTTTGCCAACAGGCTTCAAAGGCATCTCCACCTTCTTCCCTTGACTTTTGCAACCACAGCAAGATTCTTTCAGATTTAGTTTAGGTGTAATAAAAGTTTTAGATGAAAAGTACTACCTGCTCCGATTGCTGAATTTGCAGGCTTTGAAGTTCTTTTCTCAGAGATGAATTTTCTGTTCGCAGGGCCTTTGAAAGCAGACACAGAGATAATGAAAGCCTCATTTGTGGGGGAAAAGAGTGTTAAGCTTGACAGAAAAGTAATTTCTTTTAGAATAAGTGAAAGACTTTGAAAGTCTGAAAGAGACCCCCCTCTGCAGCTGTTGCAGCCAAAGTATTCAAGAGACTAATTATTCACCATGGATAGCTTGGAGTGGACACTGATTTATAGGAAATTAGAGCCCAGCTATAAAGCAAGGTGGGAATGCTGTAACTGAGCAGAGAGGTCAGACTAACAAATATAACAACTCATGTTACAGCCCAGCTTTTGGACAGCCCATTTATTTATATGTATTTACATAATATTGGGATTCTCCCACGGACAGGCTTCTCACCACTTTGGGACTACAAATAAAAATTACTTTTTATAACACCGTGGGTTTTAATAGTCTAGATCCTATTCTGGAGTCAATAATAACATCCAAAATACGTAAAAATTCAAAGATGCCTTTGTACAGAAAGGCACTACAAGAATAAAAATAATAATTTAAACATCGTTGTCAGCACTATTAAAAAAATTGTAAAATATTATTTCAAACAAACAAACTTGCAGAATACCACCACCTCTGGAGAGGTTCAAAAGCCATGAGGATGTGGCACTTGGGGATGTGGGTTAGTGATGGGCTTGGCAGTGCTGGGCAATGGTTGGACTCAGTCTCAGAGGGTTTTTCAGCCTGAAGGAGTCTGTGATGTGCTCACAGCTTTGGCTGCTCAGTAACCTCAGGGTGTCACCCCCTCCCCAGCACAGGGCTGGAAATGCCCCTGGAATTCAGGCACCTTAAGAAAGGGAACATTCATTGTCTTGGCTATGCCCAGGTGGACACAGCTTTCCAGCAAGAGCCAGCTCAAAACAAACAGGGATTTCTGTACTGGCTCTCCAGGCTTCTAATCACCACCTTCTTTATAAATGAACAGGAAGGAAATAACTTTATCACCATCCCAGAAATGTCACTAGTTTATAATCCACTTAACCCTTCAGATGATCAGCTAAGCAATAAAAAAAAAAACAAAACAAAACACAAAAACCAGGAGTTTTGTAATACCAAGTTTTTACAAAACACCCTTTCCTAAAGGGGGGGTTTGCTGGAGATTAAACCAAATGTACAGCTCTACAAATATATTCCCATTATTCCAAAGGGCATCCTAGCCAAATCTGCCCTAGACTAAGCAGAGACAAGCACTTATTCTGCCCCACTGATGCTCATGCTTAGTCTATCTTACAGGAAAGGTTTTAACCTCATCTCCATTAGGTGCTTTTCCTATTCAGAAGGAATTCAGACCGAATTATGAGCACTCCAACATAGACTTTGCACAAGAGCACTTAATCTCTATTTCCCCATCAAAAGATAATAGGAGGGATTTTACCTTCAGCTCCTCCTCTTTAGTAGCCACCTGGATGAGTCCTGCCTCAAGCAGCTCTTCAACTGTCTTGATTTTATCATCCCTCTCTCTCATGCTGAAAAAGCAAGAGTGAAAATTAAGAAAAAAGGAAGTTTAACTTTGAAGGCAGTTAGCTCTCAACAGTAACCTTACTGCCACCAAAATCTTTATTTTAACCTCTGATTCAAAACAAAGTTTCTTACCTTTTTTCCATCTGCTCTATCAAGTCTTTGTTTGTCTATGAAGGAAAAAAAAAATAGGGCCATCATTAATTGGATCAATAATGGTTTGGGATTTTAAAAAATGGAAAGCACAACTTAACCAGAAGCTTAGTTACAACACAAATATAGAAAGGAAAACAAAGTAGGGGGAGAAAGTCCTCATGGCACATGTGTCTAAAACTGATGCTGGAAAGAAATCAATCTTTCAGGGGAGGGACAGATCCAGCCCAAATGCTTTGCTGGTTTTAAACTGATGGAATTGCAGCCAGCTCAGTACCTGAAAAATTTGCCTCTTGAGCATTTATCAGAGGCACAAGCTCCAACTGAGGCTCACTCAGCAGAACATTTATGATTTCTCACCACCACCACACTGTGAGAAACCAGATGGGAAATATAAACCAGCTTCCAAGAAAAATCACCTCCAGTCTTTCAGGCAGGACACCAGATCAGCCAGACCCAGGGGAGCAGATCTGGTTCTCCACCAGAGGAAAGGCAGCAGTTCCAGACAGGGAGCTCTTGACTAGCAGGAGCACAGGAAAGTTTCCTGTCTTGCCAGTCTTTTTGCAGTGTTTCAGGAATTTTTCTCATTCCACAGTGGTGCAAAGTCAGGGATGTTCATATGGGCTCTCCCAAAGGAGATGGAGCTGAACAACACAACAGCTCTGAACCTGCAGCATCTGTGAGCACCAGTCTGGCTGCAGCAGGTGAAACGGGCAAAAATACAGAACAGGAGGCAAAAGACATCACAATGTAAGGAGCTTTCTATTTCCAAGGGTCAGAGTGGGTGCAGAAATAAGTTCTTGCTTGTGTTAAGCTATATGAGTCTTCAGAAGTGGAAAAAAAAAAAAAAATCCAGATTTTGTTTGGACACTCCTGACTAGGTCTATAAGACAGTCATGACTGCCTTACTGACCCTCCACAGATGAGAAAATACCTACAAAAGCATCAGGGTTTGATATCAACCAGCTCAGCCTACAGCCAGGTTAAGAAAAAATACTGATGAAATTAAAAGCACTGAAGACATTTGATAAAAGCTCAGCAAACACTGGCTGTACCTGCTCAGAGAGGAGAGTCTGCAGCTTCTGAACTTCAGCTTGCAGAGTTGTGTTTTGATCCTTCAGAACCTGGAAGAAAATTGAGGCATTTTATCAGTTCAGAAGTGCAGAGCCTAAATACAGCTTTTCCATAATGGCAAAGAGGCAATTAAATAGCACAGAAGTTATTACAGAGAGTTCTTTGGAAGCTTCAAGACTACAAAGAGTCCTTCCCTTCTCTGTCTTGCTTTTCTGTATTATAAAGGACAAAAGTATTGTCCTTATGTTCCCATGAGAAATTCAGCTGTTACCATCTTTATTCCCTGGCAGGGAATCAGACAGCACAAAATGTGAGAAGCTCGGAAAAAACGCATTTTCCTCCTAAAGCAGCATCAGCATCGTGTCAAGATTTGATAACTGCCTCTTACAACTCATCTGGCAAAGCAAATGGTCAAAAAGCAAAAAGATTCCCTTTCTGATTCCCTTCAGCTGCCTCCATGCACAGCAAGGAACTGGCAGTCAGCAGCAGAGGGGCTTGCACAGCTCTCACACTCGGTCCCACTGGAGGCTGGGAAGAGGTGGATGGGGAGGACAAGCAGACTTTGCCTCTCCTCCTGCATTCCTGCTCCATAAAATGGTCACAACAGCCCTTAAAGGACAGTATTTAAAAATCCTCCTCGATTATTGCTTTTTGTCTTTTTAAAGACTTGCTTGGTGCTTCACAAAAGTGAAAAGCAGGACATGTGCTCTGTGCTCCCCAAAGCCTTACAGGGGAAACACAAGCAGGAAGGGACAGCAAGAGTGAGGATTAAATGCATTGCTCTGTTTTGAACCTGGCTTTTCCCTCTTTCATGTGCCTGGGAAAAAAGCAGCACTTCCTTAGGTGGAAGCATTCAGAACAGCACTGGTCTGGTTTCTGTTTGGGATCAAAGAGAAGAGGAAGGAGAGAGCAGCAGTGCCCATAATATTCATGCTGGGAGCACACAGTGGATTTCTGCAGCATCACCACGATGATGATCTGCATTCAGTTCTCTATTCACTTCCCAAGAACTGCTGGAACTGCCTGCAGGTGATTTTTGCCATTACTTAGCAGTGAATTGATTACAGCACATAACCATTCACAACACCTCTAAGGCCTTTTTCCTGGGTAAGTTACTACAGAAACCATCACACTAAAAGGATGCTCATATTCCTTCTCACATTCACTTTCACCTCACCTACCATTTTATAATGTTCCACCACACAAAGTCCTGAGAGTGTCACTAATTTGAGACTTACCCCAGCCTGCCACCTCTTCCCACTCCCCTCTCCACACTGTCCACCTGTGACCCAGCACACACTTCACTGAAGATTTAGTCAACAGCTTTATTCCAAAAATCAACTGAAATTGTACTTTGCTTCCTGTTTCTTTAATTGAACAAACCTCTTCCCTCTTATTCTCTGACAGCTTAGAGAAACTACAGAGCCTTGACAAGGGACTCTCATCAAAACCTCTTTGAAAGTGTGACTTTAATACAAGAATCAAGTTTACTACCTGCTTCAAAGAGCTCCAGGAGACTCCAGAGGCTTCTCCTACAAAAGCATCCTGCCTCTGCCACTGCCCACTCGCTCTGTTCCTCACTAGCAATCTCACCAAGGTGACAGTGGGAGGTTCAGAGGGACTGACCTCACACCAGAAACATCAGAGGAGCAGCAGCACCCAGCATGGGCTTTAAAGGGATGGAGTCAGCACCTCTCTTGGGAAGCAGGGCTGTTTCTGACAGCCCCAGCTCAGAAGAAAAAAGCCAAGGTGGCAGAGGGCAAGGAGGAATTAAGCTGCTCTCTGCACACACCACCCAGAAACAAGCAGCAGCTTGGCTGAGCAGACCCCAGATGTCAGAAAAAAAGCTTCAGCAGTTTAGCTGCAGCCTTATGAGAAAATGTGGAAGGAGGCAGAGTTAAAATAGCATTTTTACATCTGCCTGACAGAAAACAGAGGCTTGCATGATAACCCAAGCAACAAAGGCTCCAAACAAAAGCACTAAGGCCTTCAAAGGCATATTTGCAGGTGGAAAGCAGGGAAATCACAACATTTTTTACTATACAACCTCCTCTTGCAGAATTCAAAGCCCTCTCTCTCCACAGCTGCAGACATTGCATTTAACTTGTGCTGTCCCACCTCTCACTCTGCTGCCACTACTATGACATCCCACATTGCTCCAGCCTGACAAACACAACACTGTAATTTACCTAAGTACCCAAAGGTCAGTTTTATTTCACTGTTCTACAGTTGCTCCACAACCTCTGGAGACTGGAAAACTTACTGAAAACAACCCCAAAAACACCTGTTCTGTATCTTACCTTGAATTCTTCTTTCGTGTTTGAAATCTGAGCGAGTTCTTCTCGAAGCTGATCTTCAAGAGTTCTTATTTTGTCATCTTTTATGTGAATGCTAAGACACAGGAGAGCAGTTAAACATGTTTCCCCATCCAAGTCTTACAAAAAGCATCATTGAAAAGAACATGAAAGACTGATAAACATTGTTTATCAAATCCCAGAGCTATTTACCTTTTCTGCATCCTTTCCAGCTCATGTGCAGCAGCAGCCTAGATATAAAGAGGATTAACACAGACTTAGGATACATCACATGATTCAATCAACCTTTCATTCCACAATATTAAAAAGCTAGAACAAGTCATTTGGCCTCCCAGCACATGACTGAAATCAAGAGTGAAAGGGGTAAGCTTGTCTTCATGCACTTTTACAAAACCAATCTACAAGCATGCAATTATACAAAGGGAAGACGATCTCCAAGAGATTCTTTTGACAACTGGGATTATCTCTAATTAAACACTTCATTTCCACTCCTGTAATGAGCAGGCCACATAGCAGCTACACAGGGACAGCATTTTGTTTAGCTCTAAAAACATCTCTGTGGTGAGGCAGGGAGAGCTGTGGGCTTTGGGGTTTTTGGGGGGATGTTTATGAATCTTGTATGCAAATGCCAGTCCTGCAGATCCACAGACAGCTGTGTTCACTCCTGTGAAGTGTCCTGCACTCTGCTTAAATATCTAAACCAACCAAGCAAAATGCTTCAGTGAGTTGGACATCCAAGTACAGGACTCTGCTGGTGAAGGAGGGGGAAGAATTAGGCCTCCCACCAGCTCTAAGAACTCCAGGGAATCAGATATTAGCCCAATCCGGAAGCCTCACAACATTAATGTGCTTAAGCAGAGCTTGCTTAAAGCCAACAGATCTGCATTTGTATTTATGACAGAATAGGTACTGGGAAGGGAGAAAAACCAAAACAGCTGCTTTACCTGTTCATTTGTCAGAGCCTGTAACTTCTGTACTTCTGATTTCAGGGAGAGGTTCATATTCTGTAAGACCTGAAGGAAGGAGGGGAAAAAAAGAAATGGATTTGCAGTTCATACACAGATAGTCTTTCCCTCTCCAGGGTGAAATGTCAGGGGATTTTTTGGAGGAAAATCCTCAAGTTTCCTTATCAACAGCTTTCCCAGCATCTAGCATTGGCCTTGCCTAGAAAAGCAGACCTGTAACCAAAAAGGCTGTTTCTAAACCCAAAGACAGCAGCCTTGGGGGCTTCATTTTTGCATGCAGCCAGCGAGCCTCCCCCTGGATCAGCTGGCATTTGCACAGGCTTTTATTATACCTTGAGCTCTTCCTCCTTGCTGGTTAAGTTGGCACGTTCATTGCCTAATGAGTCCTCCATCTGCTTTATCTGTTTGTCCTTCTCTGCAACCCTGCACAAAGGAGAAACAGTGGCAGATCAGCACAGAAGATGTGGATGGAAGTGGTGCAGGAAGCATCAGCCTAAACCCAAAATACACCTTGGCCCTTTAGGCCAGCTCCTACTCCAAATCCTGCTGACTGCACACTTGGGGTCCCAAAAGCTTTTCCATTTTAAATGCTGCCTGCGTGCCAAAAAATTTATGAGACATTCCCTAGCTCTGAAACACAACTACCAGCCCATGTCCCCGAGGGAGAAACCTCCTGGCACAGCCCCACAGCCCAAATAATAACAATTCTCACGGTCACGCACATTCCTGCACGCTGCACTGACCCTGCACACAGGCAGGGACAAACAACAGAAGAGATGCTGCTTTCTCTGGAGCTCAGAGCTACAGCAGCCTCCAAACCTGAGGCTAGGCACGGAAGGGAAATCTGTAGGAAGAGGTTTCCCAGCTCCCAGTGGATCTCATGAGAAGTTAAAAGCACAGACAGCAACATTTCCTTCACCAGTCCCTCCCGTACGCTCTGCACGTGAGGGGAGGGAAGGTGGCAGGCACTGAAAGCCACCAACACCTCCCAAATCCCAGAGGAAAGGGATGCTCACACTTTTTGAAGTTCTTCTGCCCGGACCGAGGCTGAGCTCTGCAGGAAAAAAAACAAAATCAAAACAAATAACTGGAAGTAAAGCAAGTCAAAGAATGCTCATCTAAACCAAGCCAGGAATAGCATTTGTCTGGTTATTTTAAAATGGCACAGGATGCTTCCAACTATTTCCTGGCTAAGGAACATTGAAGGAATACCAGCACATACCAATGTCCCTTCCCCTCTGGCCTGATGCAACAGGAAGGAAAAAGAGACCCCAATTATTTGCCCTTCACTAGATTTAAACAGCCATGGGGCTCACCAGCACCTCCCTCCCAGGAACTAAGTGCTTTATGGGACATTCTGCTGACAAACCACACAAATTAAAAAAAAAAAAAAAAAAAAAAGAAATCTATGCACTGTGCACCCGGAGTTGTGTTGAACAGAAATAGCACCACAAAATCAGCAAGTGGCATTTTTCCCTCTGGAAAAAGCCTGTCCCTAGGCTGTCACACACAACAGGGCAAGAGAGATCCATCACAATTGAGGTTTTGAAGGCCTCAAGGGAACTCTGCAGACTGTGGGAGAACTTCCACGTTCACAATTCCAGCCCCTCTTAATAACTAGAAGAGTTTCATCCCTCCTGATATCCAGAGCAGGATACAGCCCCTGCTCACTTCTCCAAAGTGTCATTTTCACACCCACTGTCCATGGGGGAAAAACACCTCTGAATTTTCATGGCCAGTTGAGGCTACCTGGGGAAAGCACACAGCTCCAGCTCCCTCCCTGTGTAACTCAGAGCTAAAAAGTAAAATCTCCCTAGGAATTTATTTCCAAAGCTCTTAAAGGGATGAGAGGAGCAGGCCATGAAGATGCTGTAAATCTAGAGTGGCTCTTCCCTCACTGCTCTCCCCACCCAAAGGGTTAAAGCACTTCAAGCAAAGCCAGATTTTCAGCCTGATGTCGAATTTAATCAAATTCCATCAAGCACATCCATGATTAAAAGAAGGCAGCACCCAACTGTAGAGGAACAGCCTCCACTTGTGCCCCCAAAAGCCTTTCTGAGCTGATTTCTGTGACCTCCCTCTACATGGAGGCAACTCCAGTGATCTTGAGGCTTTACACAGTGTTTACAACAGAAATAATATCTCAAATATACTAGTCAAACCAAAATGTTAAAGATTAAAATAACTGAGAAAGGCATTGTGCAGGTTTGGTGGAGTTTGGTGTGATTTTTTTTTTTTTTTTTTTTGCTTCTGCACAGAAATCAGCACTAAAATGAACAGACAGCTTGGTACAGGAGCTACTGCAAGGGAAAAAGCACAATCAGGTGGTTCAGAGGAGGACTGCAGAAAGACCAAAAGACCCACAAGACAGAATTGTAGACATGCAAAGGTACAGGGAAAAAAAACACTGAAAAAGGTACTATACCCTTTACTTATAAATGAAAGCTACTATGGGAAGAAATGAGTGGATTTTTCCCCCAAAAAAGAAAAGAAACTTGAAGTTTTAAAACAGTTTAAGGAACATTAGAAAAGAGGATGCTAACAAGTCTTTGCTTTCAGCATTACACCTCACACCCAGCTAGAAAAAGTCTTACTTTTAATGAAAGTTCACAAGTCATGACTACAAAAGAAAGTCTGAGAACATGCTGTACCTGGGCTGCCATTTGTGAATGAAACTTCTGAAGCTGAGCATTCAAAGCATCATTCTGCTCTATCAGCTCCTTGTAAGAGAGCACAGAAAGAAAAGCAGGCTGAGATCTGCAGCTACTGAACTTTTGCTAGGATTAGCTTTTAGCCATGATTATGTTAGTAAGAACAGTTCAGCATTTACATGTCAGACACTTCACAAAAGATGTTGGGTTTTTTTCTCTCCACTACCACCAACCAGTTGGAGTGGAAGCACCAGAACCTGTTCTGTATAAAGGAAAAAAAAAATGTTCCCTGCTCCACCATAATCCATTTGGTTTCCCTGAAGCCCTTGAGAGTTCTGTCCATGCTGCCTCTCCCCACCTGGTGCCAGGAGGAGGGAGATCACCCAAACATCAAAGGTTCATGGCTGCTCTCCCAGGGTGTCCCCCAGACCATGGATCACTTCTCACAGCTTGGGAAATGGGGTCAGCACCTTTTCCTGACTTGCCCCAAGTGTTTCTCAGGTGTGAGGTAGCCCCACACCTCCTCAAAGCACCACACACACACAAGGTCTCACTTCACAAGCAGGGCTTTTTCATCCTTCATTCAGTGGGAAAAGTTTACTAAAGCAGCATTTCAGGGATATCTCTCTGTTTCCACAGATACAAAGAGAAAGGAAAAACCCCAAACCCTTAAAGCACTTGAGGAATAATACCTGCACCTGCATTTGCATGGAGTCCTCCTCAGTAGCTCTCTTTTGCTCAGCCTCCAATAACTGCAGCATCCTCTGCTCCAGCTGCTGTTTTGACACCATTGTATCAGTAAGTTTACTGTGCAAGCTCTGGATTTCATTGTCTTTGGCCACAAGCTTATTCTGCACATCTGTAGCAGAAATGTCAGGATTTTAATTCAGAAGTCAATATTTAACTTTGGGGGAAATCATTTTCACTGTAAACAGGGAGGCTGATTAGGAGCCTCACTCCAGCAAGGTTCAGCTCCCCCATCAGCTTTCAGACCATCTGGGATCCCAAAACACCTTCCCCAGGGTGCTGAAAAGCAGGGCTGGCTTCACCTGAGCTTTGTTTAAGACATTTCCTCCATAATGCCCCTCTTTTACAAATGGCAACAGCCAGTTCACTGCAGTAAGCATTATTTGGGAATTCTGGGATACGTGCCTTGTTGTGCTGCTTCATGTTCTGCTGTTCTTTTCCTGAGATAAGCCTGGATTTCTTCCCATCTTCTCTCTGCTTCCTGCTGCTGGACCTTCACATTGAAGAAAGAGTTGGTGAAAAGAAGTCTAACCTTTAATTTATTTTTGAAACATTCAGAGTGCATCTCCTCTCTGCTATTCCCAAAACATATGGCAATGAAGTGAAATTGTTTCTTGTTTCCATTAGGACACATCAGAGAGACAGAGTGCTCTGTAATCCTCCTCCTAGACTAGTTTAGCCTATTAATTTGAAAGGCAAATTGTGAACAGGATTTCATTATAGGCTCTTAACAGAATGGTTTCTGTAATATGAAAATGTAGCATCTTTGCCCTGATAGTTCAGAATTAACACCAGAAGCCAGACCAGCCAAGCATCACATAAATCCGCATTCAGTAATTAAAACATCTCAACTCTAGATGCCAATTCTCCACCTGCCAGGGCGAAAGGCAGGGAGGACTTCTGGTAAAACTTAATTGAAATGTTAAAGAAATCATGAGCTCTGGATAGACATTCTCACCTGAAAGCACTTTCTCTTCTTAAAAACAAAATAAATAAAAAAATCAGAAGACTTTCTTCCAAAGAAACAGAAAGAGATTCATCCAGAAGCCTGTCCACTTACGTGTTAGCTCTTTAAAAAGTATACTTATTGTAAAAATTAAGCATACATTTAAGCAAAAGCATGTAGCTTCAAATCAAAACCACACAAGGACAGTGCCATCTGGATGAATGGCTCTGAAGCATCAACTCCTGTTGGAACTGCACTCTCAGAGAAAGCAAAACAAAAAGCTTAACTGGTGATGTTGAAAAGATCTTTACCTGGAAGGTAAGTTTTACTTCACAGGGAGGTCTGTAATCACTCAAAACCCAGTGCACTGAATAAAAACATTCAATAAACCCCCTAGGCTGGCTGAGCCCATCTGAAACGAGCAGCTACAGCAATTCCCACAAGCCTCACGTCCCGGCTCAGCTAAAACCCTGAGCACAGCCTGACAGGCAGAGCAAAGCCCAGGCACCTTGAGTTGAGCCACTGCCTGCTCTGCATTCTTCTTCTGGAGCTCCTCCTGCTGCAGTTTGCTGCTCTTCTCCCCCAGCTCGTTCATCAGCCTCGCGTAGTCCTGGCGCAGCTTGTTCAGCTCGGCCGACTGCCTGCAAACCAACATTTCCACAGGGGTTTGTTACTCAAATGTCAACACCAAGGCCTGTATTTGCAACCAAAAGGGCTGTACGGGGTGGGGTTGGGGTGTTTTCCCCCTCTAAAACTGTTTTACTCTAGGAAAGGGATGAGGGTCAGGTGTTCCTGGCCACAGCAGCAAAACCATCGCTGCTGCTCATCAGCACAACTCAGTAGTTACAAGCCAGGGTCAGGAATAAAAGGTCAGCAAGGAGCCACAAGCATCAGCTCCTTGAAGAGGTCTGCAAGCTGACTGGCAAGACTGGGGCAGGCTGATGTAAAGAGGTTCAGCATAAGGAGAGGTCTCACATCGAAATTCACCTTCTTTTCCTCTTCCCATAAAGGATTATTGATCTCAGGCTTGCTGAAAACTATTCCTCCTGGATACTAATGCACACTTTTCTTCAGACTCTTTGTTGCCTCCTGGCCTTGACCTGACTATTAACTTCTGGAGGTATCTGATGCACTTTCTCAGCTGGGAGAGAAGATGCATTTGTTCAGCCCAAGGGAAGAATTTTAAGAGGCTCCTCTCTGTGCCTAAGCAAGTAAAAAGCATTTCATTTTTATCTCAAGTTTGCTTGAATTAAAGCCTTTTCAGGATAACTGTCTGAAAGATAATGATGCTTCATTTAAGTGAACAGGACACCTAAAATGAGGGTCCCACATCCTTCCTTCTCTGAGCACTTGACATTCAGTAATAAGTATCTAAGGGAGGATATTGTGTCAGTTTTGTCTTCTACACACCTTAACAGGGTGCTCAGCTTTTACCTGCACAATGCACAAAATCCTCCCTTGCCAGCTCAGGGGCAGCCCAAGTCATAACTCAAAAAAGACAATTTTTGTTTCTCCAAACATTTGCACCACCAGCAGATAAACCCAAGCACCACCCCAGCTGTATCAGCAACTGCAGGGTACTGACATTGTGAATTTAGAGCTGTTGCTCTCCCAAGAGGCCACAAGCAGCACCTCTCCTAAAGCCCCAGGGCAAGGATACATACCCTGCCAAAAACTCCAGAGGTGCCTGAGCACTGCTGCACTTCTTTCTCTTAAAGCCTCAGCACCACAGTCAAAAAAGCTCAGGCTTCAAGTTGAAAAAAGGTGATTATTTGCTCTGAAAAGCCCTGGCTCAATACAAACACCACCAGCTACCTGTCCAGCCCAAAACGTTTGTGTTCCCAGCTTAACCACCAATTCAGAGACAGCCAAGGACTTGGAAACAAAAGAAGCAGAAGCCAGAACAACTCTTCAGGGGAGGCTCAAAAACACACAGAGCTCCAAATAGCTGCCAACATACTTGCTCTCCATTTGATTGGTGGAAGTGCTGACAGCATCTCTCAGGATACCATTTTCCTGCTTCAGGTGGCTTATTTCTGCCTCCATCTGCTCACGGAGTTGCTGGAACTGATGGGGAAAGAAAGACCAAGTCCATAAAAGATTAAGCTAAGGAGCAATAAAAACAAAAGAAAAGCAGCTTGCAGAAGTAGGTAAGGTATCACAATAGTTTCAGTAAATAAAACTAAGTGGATTTTTTGGGAGAGGGGGAGCTTTGTTCCTTGCTCACACACCAATTCTTAAACTGTGCTACTGAGACCCTCGTGCTCAAATCACAGCACAGGTTTCCTTTTATATCAGTGCATCAATCTATTTATCAAGGCAACATTTTATTGTTTAAAAGACTACATGAGTGTTACTCAGAATACCAATTGCTCAGCTACACAACCTGAGATATTTATCAATAACTGGACACCAATATATTACTTTTCCATGGGGAAATAAAACAAACGTGCTGTGAATTATCATTAGACAATCCTCATTTGCTGTTCCTTTCAACAAATCAGGAAAAGTAACAAATAACTAACAATACACAGATTACAGCATGCAAACTGCAGAAGGCAAATCCTCATCCAATATTCTGATTTTCAGCAAGGCTCCAAAGCTGAGGCAGAAAGGAAACCCTGATAACCAAGGTTCAGAATAGTGTGAGCAAAATCAAGAGACAGGATTTAAAGAGAAAAAATGGACTCTGCATATGCAGACACAGCAGAGCTGGTCCTGGAGCCCAAAAGTCTGCTCTGAAAATCCTTGAGCACACACAACACTCTCCCTTTATCAGTGCCAGTCGGTAGATATGGCTGACACCATTCCAAAGCCCAGTTTCATCAAGAGGCTGATTCATCAGTGAGCATTTCTTCCATTAGAAAATGCAAAGAAATGTTTGTGTAACAACCAAAGCAGCAGGGAGCAGTCCCTTGTAGGGCACTCACCTCCAGTTCTGCCCCAACAAACATAACAAGCTGGGCCTTGGACATTTACTGGGGGGTTCTTTTCCTTGCCTGCTTAATTTTTTAATGCCAACAGGATCCCAAGAGAAGCAAGGGCACAAACCCCACCCAACTGGAAGCTGTGACCATTTTCAGCTCCTCTGCCATGCTGCAGCACATCAGCAGAGGGAGCAGGACCAGAGCACTGGATCTTTTGTATCTCTTTTCTCCAGCTCAGCCTGGAACAGCAGCACTTGCGCGAGTCTCCCAGGTGTACCCAGGTCTCCTTTCCCCTTCCCCAGCCAGCAGCAAGACCCTCTCCTTGTCTAGTTATCTACACAGGTTCCAAGGAGGTTCCCTCTACTCCAAAACTGCAGAGATGCTGCTCTCCAAAGGGCCAAGACAGAAGATACAATTTTGAAGTTGAGGAGTTCCCATTCTGGGGTTAATGCTGTGACATCCATACAGGAAAGAATTACTAGAACAAAATCTAAACATAAGATGGGCTATTTTCTTTAGAAAAAGTTAAGTTAAACTTTTTAATATGTTGAAACAAACCCTCCTAAGGTCACTCCATAAAGCAACTAAAATAGAAAGTAACAAGGGGTTTAAAACAATGCAAGTAGCTGCTCTTCAAATATTTCCAGCAAAGCACTCCCTCAGGCAATGATACTTCATGTGTATTATGCTATGTTGTCACTCTGTACTATAATCCTAAAGACACTTACTTGCTGGTAAATGATCATCAGCATTAGTGGCTCCCTTAAGCTGAGTATTTCAATTAGACTTTACACTTTAATTGAATAACATTTCAGCAGAACACCAGGAAGGAAAAATAACTAGATCAGGGACCAGCTGCCCGGCCAGCACCGGGCTTTACACAGCTCGAAAGTCACCTGTGAAAACTCCCTGCTTTTGAAATCAGCAAACTGCCACAAAGTCTTGCAGTGATTTCTCAGCACACATCTGCTTGTGCAGGAGCATCCCCCTCCAGCAGTTTTGGCAAAGCACTTACCTTTATCTTCATCTGCTGAGACTCCTGGTAGCTGACGTGTATTTTGCTCTGGAAGGTGCCGTGCTCCTTCTCCAGCCGCTTGATGCGCTCGCGCATCTTGGCCGTGAGCAAACCATTCCTCTCCTTCTCTGCAACCAGCTCCTGGGGAGGGAAGTGACAGCAAGAGGGAAACGAGTCACCCACTGCTGCTTTCTAAAGGTTAGGAGTCTTTAAGACGACTAAAAACACAGCCAAGTGTGCATCAAAGCGAAGTCAGCGTCAAATCTTCGTTCAGCGAATTTACAGAACCAGACCAAACTTCCAGAACCTTATGCTGATCCTGTATCATCATAAAACTCACATTTATTAAAAAACTTGCCAATTTAAACACTGATCTTGCGTTGTCACACGAGAGATGGGAGTTTTATTTCTATCAAGTCTGGCCAAATCACAGTCCTAACAACTACAACCACAGATATAACAGAGAACAAAGCTTCATCCCAAGTTTAGCAAAATGGAAGAACACAGCTAAAGCACCATGGTAAAATAGAACACTTTAGAGCAAAATAATTGCTTTGTAGCAGGTTGCAAAGCCAACAGCTTTGCCACAGGAGATGGGCTATTAGAGCACTACAAAGGCCAGAGAAGCCCTGAATCCCACCAGCATGATGCCTTATTATTGCTTTCAGATGAAAATACACATTGCTTTTTAATCTTTTATTAGCCAGTAATTCAACCCAGACACCTGAGAAATCCACAGAGCTGCTCCTCTGCAATATAAATGCACTTGCTGTAGTAAGCAAAAACATTAAGTGCAGCTTTCAGCAGCTCCCATCACACAAATAGGAATTTGTACCACCCAAGCTTCAGGTGCTTCCAGCCACACAGCTCCTAACATTGCCAGGGAGCCTCAACACAGTTTAAGTGCTCTAAATTATTAGCCTGAATACCCTCCATCTCCTTAAATTAATTATAGCCTTCTTCACCTTTTAGTTTAAATAAAAGCCATTCTGTCTTGTAGTTCAAACTCCCAAGTTTTAAGCCACTTCTGCAAATACAATCCAGACAGCTCAAAACAAATCTTTCTCCATGTTTATTTTTAACTAAGATGCAATTAAAAGAAGGGCACCAGGACACCCTGCAGCTTCCTCTATCCCTGCACCAATCCCATCATTCACTTGTAGTTCTCAATAACCCAGCTGCCCCATCAGGGCAGAACCAGAGATCCTGGGAAGATTAACTTCCCCCTACTTTGTAGTTTTGCCAAATACCTCTGAGTCTTGGGGTACTCAGCTCTGGCTCTCATTTATCCTTCTCCAGGTATTATCTTTAGCAAGATCCCTGCAGGAATCCTTCTGCACCTTAAAGCACCTTTAGCTTTTGACAGGGCTTTTCAGAGAAACACATTAACTGGAAGATAAGAGCTTTTATCAGTCAAGCTGAGCTTTATCCCTTGTTTATCCTGATACTTCAGCATTGCAGCAACTTTGCTTTTATCCATTTTCTCCCAGCCTTTCCCTTCCCCAATTCTGATGGGAAAACCCCCCAATGACTCCTACCTCTCTACAGCTTCTGCCTCTCCTTTACAAGCACCACTTTGCAGATTTTTTCCCCAACCACATCTGCATTTCCCACGTTCAGATTCCTTCATCCATTCCCCCTGCTCCTTCAGCAGCAGATCCCTCTCTCCAATTTGATTCTGCAGCCCTGAGTTAGCTTCTTTTCTTCCCTCCAAACACATCACAAGCCCCTTCTCCCTGCAGTTACACACTGACTATCCCAAACCTCTTGATCCCACTTGTAAACACCTGTTGCCCTGCCAGGAGCTCACACAACACCCACACCCTTCTTTCCTTCTCATCTCCCAAGGCTCCCAACTCCTGCATCCTCTGGCCACCCAGCTTTCTGTACCCAAATTGTGTCCCACAACGTGGCCTTCCCAAGTCTAAAGCTCATGTGCTTCCAGACCAGCCAAAACACACAAATCTTTCTCCCAAGACTCCAAAATTCAGTTCATATCTGCCTCATTGTTTGGTCTACTGTAACTGTTTTCCTCTGAAATGTTCATAAAGAAGTAAATTTTCATAAACTAGTTTTGACAGTGATGCATCAGCATCCCTCTAAGTCCAAAGCAATCAGAGCTGCACCTCCAGGGGCTAAGCAGGCAGTCTGCACTTTGTCTATCTTCCTTCTTGAAGAAAAACAGTGATTGCTGTGCCTGGAAGCACACAGGCATATGAATGCTACAGCATGGACCAAATTAAAACTGCAATGCAGGAAAGACATTTAATATTTGCATCCACAGGAAAGTCTCACAGTGGTGAAGGAAGTGCTTTTAAAGTAATAATTTGAAAAGAAAAACAGGCTCAGCTTACAAGTCTCAGTAAATTAACTCCCTGGAAAAACTACTGGAAAGTAACTGTATGAATACATTATAAAACCAACCATAGTGTCTTGGTAAGTATGTTCAGTAAAAATATTCCACCTTTTGGCTTATACTAAGCTCAGTAAACCAGCATTTGCTGGCTGCTAGTCCTACCAACCCCTGCTCCTCTCTATACCAATGAACATCTCAGTTTTTACCTGGGAGAGCTGCTTGCACTGCTCCTTTGCAACAGCTGCCTCCTCCTTCATGGCCGAGAGCATCTTCTCCTTGTCCTGGAGCTGGTGCAGAGCTGCTGCCGTCTCAGCCTTGCTGGCCTGCAGTAGAATGATATAAAAACAACCACAAGTAGTGGCACAGCACACTAAAAGGCAGCAGAGCAAATATGAGAGGAGGGAACACCCACCCCTGCCCCCAAATTTTCCGTCTGCCCAGTGCACGTGGCATGGCCAGGACCCAGTTCTGCTGCTAATGGATCCCGTTTCACCAGGCAAAGAAATGCATTTCCAAAGCATGGAAACCAATTAAGAGAGTAAATGGGCTCTTAAGATGCTTCCCATTGGAAGAGAGCTGCTGTGGTGGCAGTGGGGAAAATAAAGAACAGCCATTAAGAGAAATAATGGGAAAAGATGCAGAGATGCTGAATCAATCAATAACTGCGGTTGGAAGGACTTCCAAGATCAGCTGGTCCAGTCCACACTCAGAGCAGGTATAATCCAACAAATGTGATTGCTTGAAGTATCTCACCATAGAGGGAAAAAGAAACACTGATCTGGTGTCTCCTTCCACTTCCCAGGAGAGCCTCCAGCTGATGTAACTACATTTCTGCTGGCACACTGACACAAAGTCTCAGCAATACTCAGGGGAATAGAGGAACCATCCCCAGGTGTGCTATTGCACACTGGTCCTACAAATGAAATAAATGTAACAAAGAGCACAAATTCTAAGTGTTGTGCTCAGATTTGACTCAGTGAAGTCTGATGGCTGCCCAGAGTGGTTGTGCAGTCTCAGCCCTTGAAGTTCTCAAGCCCAGACTGGATAAAGCCCTGAGCAGTCTGTGCTGACCTCAGAGCTGGTGCTGCTCTGAGTTGGGGGTTGGACTACTTGGACTTCACTCATTCAAGTCTGATAACTGAAGAAAGAAGTGTCAGTCCCATACATGGACCCTGATTTTGTTTGGAAATTCTCCTTTAGTGTGCATGCCTGCAGTATAAACACACTGTCAGTGACTTGCATGAGCTACAGAGAGAACAAGATTCACATTTCCACCCACAGAAACCTACATTTTCTTGTTGCATACAAGCCCAGGTACTCGTTTTCATCCTAAAGGTTCAGCTTTAATACCAAACCTTCTTTTAAAACTAAAAAACACCCACAACAAGCAGGGTGGCTCAAAGAGGCAACACCATTCCAAGGGTAGCACTACCGGGTTTTGTCCTTGGAGGTTTTCAAGATGCAACTGGACAAATCCCTGAGCAACTTGCTCAGAATTCAGTGCTGGCCCTGTTCTGAGCAGGGAGCTGGACTGCACAGCCTCCTGAAGCCCCTCCCAGCCCAAGCTGTGTTGTTCTGCTGCTGTATTGCATTAGCTGGACTGACACGGAGCCAGTTCTGCATTTCTGCTCTGGAACTGTGTCTGCAGAGGAACACAGGCTTGCCAGAGCTCAAGTGTGACACACAGGATGTGACAAGCACAAAGTGACACCCACAGTGAGTCATGGCAGGGAGGAGTAGGTGTGTGCCCAGCAACAGGACAAGGAGCAGTGGCCACAAACTAAAACACAAGTGAGTTTCACATCCACATGAGGAAAAGCTGCTTTTCCTGGAGGATGGCAGAGACCTGGAACAGCTTCCCTGGAAAGGGATGGAGTTTCCCTCTCTGGAGGCATTCCAAATCCACCTGGACACATTCCTGGGTCACCTGCTCCAGGTGGCCCTGCCTTGGCCAGGGGTTTGGACTGGATGGTCTCCAGAGCTCCCTTCCAGCCCCAAGGATTGTGTGATTGATAAGATAGTGGTGGACACAATTCTCTTCTGTCTTGACTACAAGAATTAAAAAGAACTGCCAAGCACTGGCACAGGTTGCTCAGAGAAGTTTTGCAGTCATTCCCTGGAGGCCTCAAGATACCCAGACTGGATAAAGCCCTGAGCAGCATGGGCTGACCTCAGAGCTGGTCCTGTTTCGAAGCAGGAGGCTGGACTCCAAACCCCTTGAGGTCCCTTCCAAACCTGAACTGCCCTACAATCCCATGAAAAACATCCAAAGAAGTCAAACTACATTGTATAGACTGGCAAAACACAGAACTAGCTAATCAAGCAGCTTGTTCTGAATTCCTCCCATGGCTTATCCTATTGACACATTTGGGAAAGATCCCTCCCAAAATCACCAGCCATCCTTCCCCATGCCAACACACGCGTGGCAGCAGCAGCAGCATTCCTGCTTTATTCCTTGCTCTCCAAGGCCATGCCTGCTCTCTCCAAATGGCCAGAGTCACCCCTGGCATGGCAGATGGCACCACAAAGGCACCTGAGAGCTCATTCCTGCATGCAAGGCAAGCACAGAGCAGCTGGAGAGAGTCTTCCCAAGACACACTGCCCAGATCACAACAGAACCCTGACAGAGCTGATCTGACAGCACCTCTCCCCATTTCTGTTTGTTTAATAAGTTTTGTCTTCCCCCCACACTCCACAGTCACTCACCTTTTGCAAGAAATCATGAATTGCACCGGATTTTTCCTTTAACACCTCCACCACACAACGGGCCTCATCTTCAGAGAAGATCATGTTCTTCATGGATGTTACAAAATCCTTGAATTTTACTTCAGCATTCTCTGCAACAGAGAAGGGAGGATTTATTTACTTTGGACTGCATACAGAATTATTTATTTTGCCTTGAAACAACATGTGATGGGGTATCATTATGCATTACATTTAATTCCAGTGTGAAATGCCAAGAAGCAAGAGGTCATGAACATTCAGCAAAAACAACATCTCTCCAATTTAAACCCGATAACAATCTGCCAGCTGATAGCTTTGGGAAAAGAGACAATCCCACCACTTGGTTTGCACAGTTGGTAACGTTTATAGTGCTGCTAGCAAGAAGAAAAAGCACAACACAGATTTTGGAGGAGAAAAGTGGCATAAATGTGAAAAATTGAAGAGTCCTTTCCAGTGTATCATGACAGTAATTTAAACGGAGCTCTCAATTTGGAGGACAGCCTGGCTGCACAAGCAATATGCACATGACAAGTTAATTAATTTTAAAACTGGCACATTTTTGATTACAATATATGGAAGAGAAAAATATTAACTTCCAAATTTAGATTGAAGGACCTGCTGCAAGAAGAGTTCAGCGGTAGGAAGATAAATCAGTAAGATCCCTCTTAATGGCTGACCAAGGGTTTAAAAAGACACACACAAGGAAAGACAACTCAACTGAACTATTCTCTAACAAAAAACACTGCTCACAAACAGGCTGCTCATAGGCAGGTCATTAGGTGGCCCTCTGACTCCAGGAAATGGGAGCACAAGACCAAGGCACCCCATATCCCTATCAAACATTCACCAGTGCCCAAAACGATGTGAAGGGATGGGAAGAATTAAAAAGCACAAGCTTAGAAGTGATGCTTGGTCAGAAATTGTCCCATACATCATGGAAACAGGTCTGGGTTTTTTACCACAGGTGCTAAACAGGTGCCCCTGAAATCAAGCTACACATCAAACCCAAAGATCTGTCTGAGAAATAAATGAAGAACAAAGAAGCAGCAGTGATACTATGCCCTAAAAGAAATTACCAAGCATAAAATCACTGAATGACAGAGCATGGGGAGGGAGTGCTGAGGAATTCTAGCACACTCTCTCCTAGTCCTAAATCCAACTTAGTCTTCACTTCAGCTCACATCAGTGCTGCATTGACATCATCAGTGATGCTGTTACCAGGAATATGCCAAGATCCTGAGACCACAGCCCAGCGAGCCAGGAACTGATCACAGCTGGGCCAGGACCAGCCCCAGCCCTGTGCTCCCTGGAGGCACACAGACCTTGCCCGGGCATCCAAGGAGCTTACAATTAGTGCAGGGCAAGATTTCTATATCGGGAGGGCAAATCCCAGCTGACAGGGGAGAATTAGGAGTTCATGGAGAAGGTCAGAGCGTGCCGAGGAAACGAGCAGGGACAGGCGCACGTGAGGGGCTCGGATGCTCAGGACAGTAACGTGCAGCCACTGAGCCAGAAGCACAAGAGGAGCCTCAGGAATGGGGGAAGCCAATTAAAGAACTGCCAGGAAGCTTTTGAGGGGGCATTTGGAACCTCAAGAGAGGTTCTGAAGAGTGAAATGAGTGACCAGACAGTGTTGAAGAACCAGCCTTCTACCCAAATCTGAGCTGGGTGTCACTGCACAGCTGCCAAGCTTCTCTCTGGCTGCTCACAAATTTGAGGTCTCACCTCATGGCTCTGTAAGTTTATCAGGCTTTGAGATGGTCAGAAGCCTATTTAAAGCTTCAGGGTGGAACACAGTGCTCATTAATCACTCCAGGCATTTGTGGGAGAGTATGAAGGAAGTTCCCCTGTCTCAACTAATTCCAACTGCACTGAAGAGAAAATTCAGAGTCTCCCTGGAAATTGCCAGACTCTCTCCACTGACAATCTGCTTCAGGTCACCCTGTATTGCACTGGGTCAGCCTCAGATAGCTCCATGAACAGCCCTAGAGCATGCAGGCTGCTCTTCCAGCCTCCAGCAGACTCCAAAAGCTTATGCTGAACGCCCTGGGTTTGGAGCCCATCCCTGTGAGCAATGTCTGAACTGTGAACTCCCTCACTGCATCTGTGTGGTCTGTGATCACTCCTCTGCTCGCTGGGGACACAAAAGCCCAGTCAGAGCTGAAAGGACTCAGATGGCACAGAGCCCTTTCCACAGTGCCAAAGACAAGGCAGAAATGAGCACACATAAGAGCATCCTGCAGCCACAAATGTTTTCCTCAAATCCCTTCTTCACATTACATCAGAAAGGATCCCCCTCCCCACACGTCTTCCCTGTTGCAGTTTGCAAGCAGGCTATGCCAGAAATAGACTGAATTATCAGTTTCTTACCTTTATCTGTTTCATTCTTCAGTTTCTTGCCACCGCTCTTCTGGATGCCCTCATTCACATTGTGTTTTACAACTTCAACCGGCTCACGCTTTTCCAAAGTGCCTGAGTCAGAATTATCCATCAAAGGAATATAAGTAGTTGCTTGAATAAGAGGTTCATCCACCAAAACTGTAATCATAAGTCCACAGGACGGGTTAAAGCTTTGTAATAATTGACACCAATATTTTTAGAAAAGGTGCCTAACAAATTAAGAGTTGAAGTAAAGCATCTCTAACCTCACTAGTTAGTTATGCTCTCCATTTCTATTATCCTTCACAGGTTAACTCATTAAAGCTCTTCAGCTAAGTCCATTAAATAAAGGTCTCTAATGCATAGTAATTTAATAGCTTCAATTAAATTTCTACTTCCAAAGCTGTCTTTTAGCATTTTAACAAGAAGAAGAGAAGAACCTTTACATTTGACTTTCATTTCACTTTAGCAGGAAAGTTGCACATGGCATCAATGAGACTGTATTACTTGTAGGCTGTGCAGGAAATCATACAGCATCCCTAAAGCATGAGTAAAGAATTTCATCCCTATTCTCTTAAAAGCTGGTACTTCACTGCCAGCATTTTCATGGATTACATCACCTGTGAACTCAACCACTTCGGCAGAACATGCAGCAGGGGCAGCAACGAGCTTACTTCGCATGCAGACTCCACTGCACTTCATGAAGATCTCTCATGTGTCAGAGCAGGCTTTGGGCACCATTAACATGCAGAGAGGTACCCAGAGGAACTGCCTGAGCCCAGGGCTCCACTCCCACACCACTGGATCACCGTGGGGAGGAGCAGGCTCTGTCCAGAGAGCACAGGCAAAAGCAGGGGAGGGCAGGAGTGAGAGACCTGGGGCAAGAGGCACAGCCAGAGCTGCAGCTGCTGCTGGCCCAGCTCCTGCTGCACACTGCCTGCAGCATGCCAGAGGCTGTGCATGGCCCAGCAGGCAAATCACTGCCCCAGCCAGCCCAGACTGCAGGGCTGAGGGACAACAGATGCCAGGCAGCAGCACAGAGAGAGGAGGAACCGGGTGGGATGCAGCGTTTTGGGCATCAGTGAAAAACAAGTATGCACTCTTGGCTGCCAGAGAGCCAGTTATGAAACACTCTTAAATTCTGGCTGCTGTAAAAGGAGAATAGGCCAGATGGACCTTTTTGTGTCACCTGGTGTCTCTCCACTTAAGCAGCCAGCAAACACCTGCAGGTACACTGCAAGCTCAGAAGAGAGGAGAGCTCTCCTCTAGCAGAAACAACCACCAGCTACTCCAGCTGCTCCCCTCCTATCTTCCCTCCTCTCATTAACTTCCTTTCAACACCTATTTCACATCAATGAGACATTTTGCAGTAGGAAATCCCCACAGTAATGTCTTGGCTAATCCTGGTGTCCACCACAGCTCATTTTTGCTCTGTCATTTTGGAGTTGGCTTGAAAAGAAAACAGTTTGCATTCAAATAATGCATGAGCTATTGCCCTGTAGCACTGACAGCTCAGCTTTGCCACTGACATTTATTGCCACGTACAGACAAGTTTGTGGCCCCTAAAAAGTGCAATGCACCCATTTCCATCAGGAAAAGCACAAGAACATCCATAAAAGGTGATCATATCCTGAGTACCCCATCAGCAGGCTTTTTCCAGGAATCATTTTGGAGTTTTTCAGTTATACTGCAATCCTTTACAGTGCTTGGAATTCCATCCTGGATTAAACAGGGCCCACGACAGAACTGCACCCTGATGATAACCTGACCAAAGTATAAAGGGAACAGTGGACAACAGTGTCTCCTCCAGGAGCAGCCCATCAGCTTCCAACTTCACAGAGAAGAGTCTTGAGAAGCTAACAAGGTGGCTCAGAGAACTTCATGGTCACATTGTGTCCAAAAGCCAGACACAACAGCACTCATTGTAAAAAATTAAAAAAAAAAAAAAAAGAAAAAAACACACACACAGAGGCACAGTGAGCCAAGAGGACACAAGAAGCAGCATCTTGGCAGAGAACAAGGGATGACGAACAGTGGAGGCCTTGACAGCAAAGATGCACAGTTTATGTTGGAGCAAGAGCCAGCCAACAAAAGGACAATAAGAGAGGAATGTGGTCAAAGCAACTGGCTGAAAAAACTGCAATCTTGTTTGGGGCAGCTGACTGCAGCAGTTCCAGACACGCCTTGCTCAGAGCAACTTAGAGCCTGCTCAGCTTATACTCTAGGTCTGCACATTACTCCTCATCCAAGCATGGATGTCTGGATCCAAGAGCGCTCAGAAAGGTTCACAACATTCATTATGCTGTGCTCAGTGGTACCAGATGTTCATAAAATTTAACAGGATTCAGGCTCAGCAATCGTTCCTACCTGGAATTCCTACTTTTTCAAATCAAAAGAGATACTATTCTATGAGTTCCTCTTCCAAAGGAAGAGAAACTAAAGCATGGATGGCAAAAAGGTTTAACAGTCAGGTTTATCTGAGCAACATCACTGACTGAATTCTTACCATTATCAACTTTCTGCTTCTTTGCAGAGACCTTCTTCTTCCCTGACACATTTTCTTGCTTTATCTCCTGGTGGACCAGCACTGGTTCTTGCTTTTTGGCAGGAGGTACAACAGAATCAGTCTTACTGTCTTGATCATCTGCAACAGACAATTTAGACAATATATGCTCTTCTGTATATTCCCAATCAGCAGATCTGTAATAAACAAATACTCCACTCACAGGAAAACAAACTCACATCTTTTAAATCAGAACACAAATTTATCCACATATACATACACACACAAACTCACACACACACACAATTCCCAGATCAGGTGAGACCCCAAAGCAACAGGAAGGTTTAGCAGAATCAAGAGCCACAGCACCCAGTGATTTTTAAGACAGGAATCTCATGTGCAAGCAGAACACACAGCAATGCAAGGAACAGTTTAACAACTCCAATCCAGATTTCACTTTGACAGAGCAGACAGCACACATTACCCATATTAGTTTCTTATTTAGAAGTGTACTTTTCCCCTCCATGAACCCACTTGGGCACTTTAAACACACACCCCCAATAGCTACTGGGACTGTGAGAAGCAGAAAATAAGTGTTTCCCATTAGGGAACTGTTCTTTTTAAAAGCACTTGCTAGTGAGAAATTTTTTTATCATTTTGGACAGCCTGTGCTATATTAAGATTCTTGTCAGAGCTGACACACACAGCACAGGGCTCTGGTGTCAGCTCCTGTAATCAAGGATAAGAGTTTGTTGTGGCTGCCCTCAGAACTGTGCTTGCAGACCACATTTTAACTGTGCCACAGAGATTTTTGGAGAACACCCACAAACAGGATTGGATACTTTCTCTGTTGATAGTGGGTGGGTCTTTTTTTCTTCGGTTTAGGGGTTTTTTTTAAGAAAAAGAAAAAATCTACCACATCAAGCAGCAATGTCATTCTTTTTCCTCACTCCCTGTGCAGACCTGCTGCGCCTGCATCTCACAACGGGATCTGCAAATATTTTGGGTTTCATTTATTTCTAGAACTGGGTATTTTTATTCTTTTTTTCACTTCTATTCCTAGTCAAGACAACCACACTGAGACATGTCAGCAGCTGAGGATACGGTCAAGACAGTCAGAAGTGATTCTGGTGAGCTTTTGGTCTGTTCTAGGCTGGATATTTCAGTCACAACAGCCAGAACAGTTTTAGCATCAGCTCCATTCAGTTAAAGAGGTGTAGCAGGTGGGCAGCAATGAATCAACCACCAACCCATGAATCAGCCACCAAACACCTCTCTGTGCATTAAGCCTGCACTTTAACAGTGATTTATTTTGCAGACCGCTATGAGGTTTCTCGAGATGCTCTCCCTTTTCAGTGCAACCATTCTTAGGGCTCTACCTTTTCACAGCCTGGCTCAGAATGTACACAGCAAAAACATCTACTGACTTCTCTCAGGTAATCAAAATTTTGATGGAGAGCAAAGCAGCCAAACCACAAAGCAAAGCAGAGGAACGAGCTACTCTGTTTCACTTCATCTTTAGTAGAAGAAAGCAAGGATGGGAGGAGGAAAACCAGAGCACTGCTGCCAGATGAAAAACAGAGGGGGGAAAAAAAGCAATAGCTCGTAAAAAAGAGAAGGTTAGAAGGGAGCTTTGCCCCGTAGAGATCAGGCAGAACAGTTGTGAGAGACACTCTGTGGCCTTGCAAAAAGCAGAACACAGTTTTGGCGTTCTGTGCAAGAAGCATATGCAACATCAGATACCCATTCCATTTTTCTGCTTCTTCTGCCCAGGCTTCTTCTTAGCTGCTGTTGGTTCAGATGGTGGAGTGGGCTGTTTTGTAACAGGGACTGGCTCTACTTTCTTGCCTGAAGACTTGGAGCCTTCCGAGTCCTTAGTTACGTGCTCATCTTGGTTGGCCTTGTGCTTCTTGTCCTTCTTCTTGCGCTCCCGGAGGCCGGCGGGGGCCTCGGGCACGGCCACGTGCTCCTCGTCTGTGCTCAGGGCATCAGACAGCTTAAAGTCCCGAGGGGCACTCTCGGAGTCAGACTCGTGGATGTTCCCATTCTGAGCCTCTTTCTTCTTGTTCTTCTTCTTCTCGGTTTTCTTTTTGTCGGCCTTGGTAGGAGGGAACTTCAGGTCCCGTTTCTGTTTGGCGAGGACCTCGTCGTATAAAGTCTCTTTCATGAAGAGCCAGAAGAAGAGGAAGATGACTGTGATAACCACAGAAGGAATGAGGATGATGAAGTAGGTAGACTCGTAAAACTCCATTGTGCTTTTTTCTTAGCTATGATTTCTTAAAAAATAACCTACAGGACAAAGGAAACAAAAAAAAAAAAAAAAAAGAAAAAAGAATAAAAATTAGGTTTTGAACAGGTTTTCCCTCGGTGTTATTTCCTCCACCCATTATAATAATAAAAGAAGATTTCATATTGTTATAGAGTAGTCTCAAAGTAGCTTTAATAAAATTACCAAACTACATCAGCCATAGAACAGCTTCTGGAATCATTTACCACTTGCTTCAAAGCTGTTGGCCTGGATAGGAGGAAGTGCAGAGTTTGTCAGACTGCTGATCTGGGGAAGAAATAATTGCCTTAATTCCCTTCCCTTGCTTTTCTTCATCTTCTTCACTATTCCTTCCCACATGACTTTCATAAAGTTAAAGCTTTTGATTTCAGAAATACATGAGACAGCACTTCCACAGGCTGTGAAATTAGGACCAGTATATGCAGAACATCACTTTTTTTCCTTTTTTTTTTTTTTTTTTTTCATAAATCAAACATAATGAATTAAGATTCTTATCCTGTCAAGTGGGAGTTAAATTTCACCTTCCTTTTCCTCCCAGATTTATGAAAGCTTCAAAAGTGGAATGAGGAGAAGACAGAAGAGAGCCCTGAATTTTAGTCAGCCATAAAGAATCAGGTATTTTCAAAACTGCTTGTTGAAGTCTAAAATCCAGCTTTACAGTCATGAAAATTCCATACATTTATGGGGAAACAGAAAGATCTGTTACTTATTTTGAACATGCAATGGCATAAAACTTCCAGGGCACTTACACAGACCAGATGATTCCAGAAAAATTTGCTGAAAACAATTACTTTTGTCCCAAACATTTTATTTATTTTCTTTTTTTAAAAAACAGGAACCACAGAGATTAAAAAAAAAAAAAGCCAAAACAACATTTAAAAACCTAACTTTGGGGTCAAAACAACCCAGATTTTCTCATTTCACAACTGATTGCTATGAACAGACCTGGATTTTTGCAGGATGAATCCAAATCTTCTCCAGACTATTTGTTCCAAGAAGGAAAACAACCCAAAAAACCCCCAAAACACTTAATATTGAGAAAAAAAAATCCAGACATAACCCAAACTAATCAGGCAAATGCAATTCCCAATCCACCAACTCAGTCTAAAACCCATCATGGAAAGAACATGCCACAACTACATTTTCCTCTACACAAGAGAAAATGACTCTTCAACTCGAGTGTCCCTTGGGACACCCATCCTCTTGGGAATGAAAGGCAAGGGATTTAACCCAGGTTGCTCAGAATATTTCCACTGCTGCTTGACAAATACAAACAGATGAGGGCACAGGGAAAAACAAAATCCACGGAGAAGCTGCGTGGTGCAGAGAGGACAGGCTCTCCTTGCCTCTGGGCAGAGATTTACGCATTTAAAGCTGTTTTACCTCAATTCCTGACTGTTTGGGAAGCTGCTGTGCTTGTGCCATCCTGCCACACTGCAGAGAGCTCGGTGTGGAGTCTGGTTCAAGAGGGAATAGTTGTTACACAGAATAATTTCTGGACAGAGAGGAGTTACTGTGATAATATATTTGTACAGTGCATTGAGCAGCACAGAAAGGAAGGCTTGGGAACTCTAATTTGGCTATTAAGTTATCCAAATAAAAGACTAACACTTCAATACACTAATTATTCATCAGTTGTCTTAACATTAACTCTCCTCCCAGTTTGTATTTATTTTCTGCATGCATGCAGCTCGCTGAAAATTACAGGGTCTAAAATTACATCCAGCACAGAAAGTTTTGGAAGGGCTGAGAGGGATGGGAAGAGAAGCTTTTCTTTTGGGGAGAAAAAGCACAGATGCTCAAAACTAAGCTGGAGCTTTCAAAATGATTAATTACAGCTACTTGATAAACCCAGCTCCCTGCACTAAGTGATCTAATATTAGTCATCTCTTGAAGGAAGCAGATCTTGAAAATTTGTCTCAGCCAAAGTCAATATTGAATGCTTACGGGGAAAAGCTAATCCCCAAAGTAAATATGTAATTAAGCAGATTTTTCACAAGTATAATTAAGTTGATCATTACAATACATTACTGCAACAGTTACAATACCAGGAGCCCAGCACAGCCCAGCTCCTGACACCAGCACAGAGCCAGCCATGAACTCATGGGATGGACAGTCACACCCTGTCAGTCCTACACATTTCCCAGCATCTGACACCAGATGCTCAGGGCAAACCACAGGCTCAGGGTAACCTGTGCTGGCAAAGAGGGTCAGGAGGGCACCATGGCCATCCAGGCAGGACATGCTCCACAACGTGATTGTTGCTCTGAGACCAGAGAGGAGCTATGAAAAGCACTGAAAAGCTACACAGCTGCTTGCAGAGGAGCCATAAATACGTAATTACAGCAGCCAGCCCGGGGTGGGGAACGTGTGCTGGACTCACTGAGGTCTGATCTCAGAGCTGGACAAGCTCTACTGAGCCTCCGTCCCCCGCCCTGCTCCTCCCCAAACCCGGCATCATCTCCCAGATCTGGAGCAGGACTCTGCAGTGCTGAGGCCCAGAGCATCCCCAGGCTCCACTCCTGCTCCTGTCCCCCTCCTGCTCCTCAGGGCAAAGCCAAACACGAGCCACATGGACCCCTCCACCCCAAACCCCGACCAGAGGAAGGTAGATGTGATCTCTGAACTCCATACACAAATCCAGTTTTATCACATGGAAGCAGAGTTCAAAAGAAAATCCTAAATCTAAATAAAATTCTCAGGGTATAACTAGAATTGATTAAGTACATGGAACAGCAAGCTCTGCTCTGATGGCCATACACTAATTTCTCATCTCAGCCCAGTAAGGGTATTTAAAACTCACTCTAGGAAGATCCCACTGCTGCTGGCTCTATGCAGAATGACAAAACAACATCCATTACACCACCCCCTGTCAAAATGTCTTTGTAAAGTGGCATCCTTGCCATGAGGTAAATTAGCAGTGTTTTGGTTCACACACAGTTTCCAGTTGTCCTCTAACAATCCACAATTACTAAAACAGTTCCATCATTTCCATTTATATTTCTGTATTACACTGACAAGCCACCTAGGAAAAACCAGAACCAGTCTACAGGGGGAAAAATTTTATGCCATGCAGTAAGAAACAGAATGACGAAACTCATTCTATTAAAGCAGAAAAAAGCAAATGCTACCTTCACATACCTTCACCTACCAGCTTAACTGCTCCATTTAGTTTTACCATCCTGCTTAGGAGACATTCTCACCAAAAAAATTTTAAAAAATTTTAAAAAAGCATTTCTCTCCCAGAAGTGCTGCAATGGGACTTAATGGGACTTTTATCACTTGCAGCTCCTTCAGAGAACTCTGCAAGGCAGCTGCAGCAGCTCCCCACCCACCCAAACCCACAATCCCAGGCAAGGCACTCCCAGCAGCAATCACACTGCACTCCCCCTCCCTACTGCCTACAGAGGCACAGCGACTTTAGCTACACCTAAATTGCCAGGTATTTGGTTAAATACTCACCTTTCACTCGTATTTCATGTTCAACCTGCTCTTGATCACGTTTCTTAGAGCCCAGCACCCGTGCCAGGCTCCCCCCTTCCAGACATGCTCCCGTCTCACCCGTAAATCCCAGACCTCACAACATCCCTTTAGTCATTCTGAAAAAGGGGAACAAGCTGCATCTGTCCCAGGCCGTGCACAGACCCAGTTACTGTTCCCATCCCGCCTTTAACAAAAGAATTGCACTTTTGTTCCCTAAACAGAGCCCGTGCCACAGAAAAATAACTATTTCTGAACTCCAGAGCCCTGTTACTGCCTGCACCTGACTTCCCCTGCCAGTTCACACTGTCCTGGATTTTCTAACCCACCCTGTGCCTTTTTGAATTTAAATCTCAAGTTTCACCCTGTGCAGATACCACATTTCACAGGATATTCATTCAGTTGAGGTCCAGGGGATTAACTTACTTGAGAAGATAGAAATAAATTATAGCTCCATCTGGCTAATGAGTCACTCATAGCTTAGCCCCAGCACACGAGAAGCACAGCTTCTATAAATGCTTGGGTCCCAAAATGCACATAATCTTCAGGGATTTGTGCCTCTTTGAAAAGCTAACATTAAAGAGGGAAATACAGGTAGCAAGGTGCCTTTTTTTTTAAATACTAAGCAGTTTAAGAGATACCACGTATGATTTAGCCAAGGCAACATCTCCTTTAATTGGGATATTTTCCTGGGATTTTCTCAAGCTGGCAAGTAGACTCATATCCAACAGTCACTAGGAACACAGCAAGAAGTCTCAGAGCAATATCTGGCTTCAATAAATTCCTCAAACAGATAGCACTGGTTTTGTTCTCCCTAATCTGCACGCAGTTTGGAACACACTCCCTATCAGCTGGCTGCAAAGAGGAGCCTCTGGAAAACAGCTTCACTCCCAAGCTCATCCTCCCCCAAAGCTTTTGAAGGGATGATGCCCAGCAACTTGGGCAACTAAACCCAGATCTTGCCACAGGCAAGGTATGAAATTAAAGAAGTTCAGCCACTCCATGCCTATTCCACATTCATACAGCAAGAGCAACCAGCTCTCTGTGACTTGTTCATGAGTGCTACCTGACTAAAGCACTGCTGGGCTCGAGCTCTAGGAAGGGGGGCCGCCAGAAAAACCTCAGGGTAGTTCATTTCACATCACTGTTGGTACAATATATGGGAAAACTGCAGAATTACAGGTTAGGTTGGTTTAGTTTGGGGTTTTTTAAGCAGTGCTGTGTGTTACTGAAAAAATGAGATGGGTTTTTCATGCCCCAAGAAGACACAAAAGGCAGCAGATGCTGTGATGTGACCCAAAAGAGCTGTCAGAGCAGGCAGGGATTTTAGCCCATCAAACTTGCTTGAGTTCATTAACACCTGGCTAACTTTAGCAGGTGAGCCACACTGGGGAGGAAGGAACCCCTGCAGTCCTCAGCCTTCCCAAAAACACCCAGTCCAGAGAATACTACAAGGAGCTGACTGCACCTGAGCAGCTTTTTCTTTCCCAGGAGAATTAAGGTATTGCACATAAACCTCACCTGACACAAAGAAAAGGCACAGTTTCCAGTAAGATCACACACAATCTCCTCACAGGTCACTTTTAAAATGGCACAGTTTAAAGTCATGCATGAGACACTCAGCAGCCAGGAAAACTGAAGGTCTAAACAGACCTGTGAGTTTTGATCCCAGTGGCAAATCAGAAAATTACAGAAAAGTGTCATTGAATATTCTGAGTTGGAAGGGACCCACAAAGATCAAAGTTCAACTCCTGGCCCTGCACAGACACCTCAACATTCCCACCCTGTGCCTGAGAGCAGTGTCCAAACACTCCTGGAGCTCTGGCAGCCTCGGGGCTGTGCCCATTCCCTGGGCAGTGCCCAGCACCCTCTGGGGAAGAATCTATTCTGAAATCCAACCTCAACCTGCCCTGGCACAGCTCCAGCCCTTCCCTCAGGTCCTGCTGCTGGTCACCAGGGAGAAGAACTCAGCATCTGCCCCTCCACCTCCCTCTGTGAGGAAGATGAAGTCTGTCTCAGTCTCATCCCCTCCAGGCTGAACAAGCCAGGTGACCTCAGCCACTCCTCTCATGGCTTCCCCCCTGGACCCTTCACCACTTCCTTGGGTACTCTCCAATACCTCTATAACCTTCTTAAATTGTGGCATCCAAACTGCACACGTTACTCAGGGCAAAACTTAATCTACACATTTGTATTCTTTTTAAGAATACAGTTTTCATTTTATATCTGTATTTCTATGTATTTCTCTTCACACCAATTCTCCCAAACCCTAGACTGGGGGGCAAGCATAATAAACAGCATTTCAAGCTCTGAATTTCTCATTTCAATACTTGCCCTGACAGCATGATTTGTGCAGCCACTGGAGAAAGCTGTAGACACTGAAAAACACCAACTGAGCCATTCAGGTGTTAAAACTGCTCTTCCCAGGAAGACCTGTTCAAGGGAAGCTCAACAGTGCTTGACACCCCCTCCAAGGTGCTGACAGCAACAGCAGAGTAAAACTTGTCAATGAATCTTGCTCTCCACTTTATTTCACTGATACAATTAAGCCATTTGCAGAGCACAAGCTCAGTGCTTCAAATACCCTCTAGGTAAATATTTTCCATTCCAAACATGCCGCTGTTTGTACCATCTGTTGGGCTCTGTCTGCTCTCAGTCGCTTGATGTTAGTTAACACAGACAAGCTCTTTATTACATTCCAGAAAGAGTAGCTTTGCTTCGACAAAAGCCATTCCTTTCAGAGGGATTTTTTAATACAGCTTCAGAGCAAACCCCTGACAAAATGCAGTGCTGAGAGGAAGCCAGGAGTGCAATATGGCTGCAGCACCTTGCCCCCAGTCCCCAGCAGATGTCCTTGATCTTGTCCCAGTGCTGGCAGCGGGGAGCACCCAGGTACCTCCCGCACAAGGCTTTCACCACAGCCCGGCTGTCCAGGCAAGTTCCTACAAGATAAGGCAGGGCAAGGATTCACCAGGCAGCAGCTGACACCCTGAAACCACCTGGGCTGTAGGATAAAGCCCAGAACTGGAATTAGCATCAGGGAAAGTGGAGCGAGCAACCTCGCATTTAGCTAGGGAGAAATAAATGCAGACGTACCTGCTGCTGGCACAAAGCAAGGAGAATCATGCTCTGTGTTCCTGCTGGCAGCTCACACGAATATCCCCAAACTGCACAGAGCCTGGCACAGCAGCACCCCACTGGGTTCACCAAAGCATGGGCACAGACACATTGATATCAGGAATAGTGTGGCAGCAGGGCCAGGGCAGGGACTGTCCCCTGTGCTGGGCACTGCTGGGGTACCTCCAGTCCTAGGGGCAGTTTTGGGCCCCTCGTGAAAATAAAGATGTTGAGGAGCTGGAGCTTGTCCAGGAAAGGGAACAGAGCTGGGGAAGGGTTTGGAGCACCAGGGACAGCTGAGGGGGTTCAGCCTGGAGAAAAGGAGGCTCAGGGGGGACCTTCCAACTCTCCACAACTCCCTGACAGGAGCATGCAACCAGGGGGGCTCAGGCTCTGCTCCCAGGGAACAAGCACAGGACAAGAGGAAACAGCCTCAAGCTGCACCAGAGGAGGTTTGGCTTGGATATGATGGAAAATTTCTTCATTGAAAGGGTGGTCAGGCACTGGCACAGGCTGCCAAGGGCAGTGGTGGAGTCCCCATCCCTGGAGGGATTTAAAAACCGTGAGGATGTGGCACCTGGGGACAGAGGTTAGTGGTGGCCTTGGCAGTGCTGGGGAATGGTTAGACTTGATCTTATAGGGCTCTTCCAACCTAAATGAGTCTATATTGTTCAGCACAGGAAAGTCTTGTGAAACCAAAACATTTCTTGCAGTATTTGTGAGGGGATGTTACTTGGGATAAATGCCAGTGTGCATCAGGGCCAGAGAAAAATGTCCTTGTCTCCACCAGACTCCAGAAACTGCAAGTTTGCCCTTTAAATCACTAGCAGCTAACACACACGCACACCTATTATCTCCAGAGTCAGAAGATAAGAAATTATCTTTACACTACCTTCTTCCAAAGTACCTGCAAAGAATCAAAGGTTTCTTTCTTCCAGCAGGAATTACTCAGCAAGTCTGCATCTTCCCATCGCTACTTCCAAGGAGTCCCTGAGGCATCCCCAGCTCCTTCCTTCACTCATTCACGTACAGACATGCTCTGCCCACACCACCATGAACTATTTGAGAGGCATTTAAACACCCAAGCAGCCAGCTCAGGCTTTTGGGTAAGAATTTCCCCTTTCCCTGCTCTCCACATTTGATCAGACATTTGCTGTTCAATCACCACCCGCTTCCGAGCGCAGGGAACTGGGAAGTGATACTTCTCAAAATAGGAAGGCATAAAAAAAAAAGACCACAGGATTTTCTCAAAATAATACTACAAATAAGAGCCAAATCTAGCAGACTTATGGCCAAAGCTGAATTTAGGTTCCCAGTCTGAGCAGCAGTTCCATATGTCGTGTAGTTTTCTGAGCATCAAGGGATCTCCTGCAACATGAGCCCATCCAAAAGCACAAGGCAGGTACAGATTCGAGCCAGGACTCTTGGGTCAGACAGGCAAAAGCATTAAACACACACAACCACACCTGAAATCTGCTTCTGCCCAGCCCTGGACAGGAGGGAGGGACCAGGCCACACCTGTTTTTATTCTAATTAGCTGTCTGGGAAGTTCCCAGGGGTTTGTACAATCTAGGTTGCTGTGACACTCCACAGCAGCTCGGCTTTACCACACACAAAAGCCATTTACACAGCTTTAAAGCTGCTGTGCACCTCAACAAAGGCCTTAAGACAGCTGTTGTGGTCTAGTGTATAAATAGACATTCACAGTATAATCTTCACCTTGGACCCACAGGAAGCCTCAGGGAGCAGCTACCGGTCCCTAAAAAGACAGGGCAGGTACAATACAGGTCTGAGCCTAGGTGGGTTTGCTCACTTTAATACAGCTCAATCCCTTTCTGATGCAGGAAAAAGTTGCATTAGTGTAAGTATGTTCATTCTGCACCTGCCCCTGCTGTGCTCTATTACTTTAACTCAATTAAAACAAGGTCTGCAGCACCCATGGGAATGATGCAGTTGACCACCCTCTGCTCACAAATGAGGCAGAGCCCCAGCTTCCAAAACAAAAAAAACCAAAAAATTAAGATCATCTCCTGAGAAATTTAGGGTTGCTACATCCCTTTCATCTTCTTACATCCAATTTCAAGTGTGTAAGGAAATTCTTGGCTGTGAGGGTGGTGAGGGTGTGGCACAGGCTTGCCCAGGGAAGCTGTGGCTGCCCCATTCTTGAAGTGTTCAAATACAGTTTGGATGGAGTTTAAGCAGCCTGGTCTAGTGGAAGGTATCCCTGCCCATGGCATGGGGTAGAAATAAGATGGTTTTTAAGGTCCCTTCCAAACCCAAATCATTCCATAATTCTATAACAGAGGAGAGCAGGTATGAGCAGTAGCTTCTCAGTACTCAAATTCCTCTCATACCTTCACAGCAATCTGCAAAAAGAAAACAGCTGAATGAAACATTTTCCCTTTCCCAGTGTATACAGCAAATAGAACTACATAAATATACATTCTTGTATTATGAATACTTGTTAACATTTAAAAAAATAAATGTAAAATAAGAGAAGACAGAAACAAAAGAAGCAAAGGCCTTTGGTTCAGCTTTTTTTTTTTTTTTTTTTTTTTTTTTTTTTTTTTTTTTTTGCCTTAGCAGATTCTGTGAAACTATGAATGGCATCCGAGTACTGGGAGGCTAATGCTCATTCAAAAAAAAAACAACCCAGGGTTTTATACACAAGAGCTGCAAAGAACCAAGGAGAAGACTGGAGTGTATTACCTGCCTGTGCATCCCAGGAGAGGTAAAGCCCCCTTTCTGCAAGCTTTGCACATCCCAGCAGCACAGCTTTCCCCCTGCTGCCCAAGCAGGCACAAGCTGTGCTCCCCCTGAATGCAGGGCAGAGCAGAGCCCTCAGCACCAGAGCCACAGGGAAACCACAACAGATTGCTAAAGAGGATGGCATGCTGTTTATGGGCTGTGCTTCTAAAGGCTGGACAGACTGAGATCACTCTTCATTTACTGCTCAATTCTCTGCATTTCTGCTCAACTTTGCCCTTAACTAGACTCGCCAGGCAACTTTTTAGCCTCTTCACTTGTATTCCTCCGCACACACAAGAAAGTTTTAAACCTACCACTTGTCCTGCAGCTCTCCAGACCACCTGGTGCTACAGCTTTTCTCCCAAATTTCTCACTAAGGCAGCCACAGCAACAGAGCAGCAAAAAGCATCCAGCCTTCAAGGGTAGGCAACTTTAGCAGGTCCCTGGAAGTTGGATTTATTAACCTTTGTACCCCACACCCCGAGGGTGCAGAGGCTGTCAGAACTACCCCAAAGTGAGCCATGCACAGCCCAACAGTGTCACACTGCTGCTTTCACCAAGTTTCCACCCACACTGAAGGAGATCTCACAGGAGCAATGTGTGCACGGAGGTGATGGCACAGGAGGAAGACAAGAAAGCTCAAAATAAATGAATTTGGAAAATTTCCTATTGCAATATGTCACCAAAGGTCTTCTTGCAAGAATGTATTAAATTCATGATAAGAATATTAATCTTGTTCATATTAGAATTTCTTTCCACTACAAAAATAAATCACACAAAGATATTCTTAGTCTGAACGCCATAAAAGTGACTTTATCCGGACTTATTTTTGAACATATATTGAAGGGATAAGAACAGAATTCTTCTGCCAACAAAGACAGGTATTAACCAAGAGAATCTGTTTAGCTTCAGACTTCTTAACCAGACAAGATTTTACTCAAGTATGCACACGCTGTCCTTTACCCTGTTGTGAAAGGAACAAAAGAAGAGGAAATGACTAATCAAAGCAGCAGCACATTAATATATTTTGGTATGTGGAAAGGGAAAATTGTAGCTGGTATTTTTAACATTCCCAACAGGAGAATGCAGGGCCACGCATACACCAGTCACCAGGGAGGCTCGGCAGCTCCCTGGAGGGGAAAATAAAAAAAAAAAAAAAAAAAAAAAAAAAAAAGAGAAAAATGAGAAAAAAAGTGAAGTTGTGTCCCAAAGAGGAGTTCTGTATTTTCCATTTTCAGCATGAGCTCTGCTGGAATGAGAGCCTGCAAAGGAGGAACAGCTGGGACCAGCAGCAAGGCCTGAGTGATAACAGGTGCACTTTGCCTGAACTGTAGGGGAAACCCAGCCTGGAGAAGTGCTCTGGAAGGAAAAGGTGAGAGTTTCTTGGAGCACTGCCACCAGCAAACATTCCTGTAAATCCCATTGCCACCCTGCTCTGCTGGGTGCCCTCAGCCACAAGCTGATAAGAGATAGGGCAAGGAAGTGTCCCAAGTGACATCCAGTAAGTCCCAGCTCACCCATGTGTCATCCATCCCACACTTAATTCCCCCTCAAAGCTCTCCAGACCCTGCAGGAGCAAAACACAGCACCTTCACATCTTCTCCTGCCACTTTGCCACTGAACCCACACGAGCCAAGGCACTGATGTCCCAGTTCAACTGGATTTAACAACTGGTTTTTAATCCCATGCTCATCCCCATGGGAAGTTCTTTGGGGCAGCCATGGTAACAGGCTTACTCAGAGCAACAGGGCAGGAGCCTGACTACTGTGATAAACCCAAAATGAGAGCTTCAAACCCCTTCCTAAAGGGGATCAAAACCAATCAATCCAGCAACAGCCCGGCATGGTCATTTGTGCAGCAGGATGGCACAGCACAAAAGCTTTGCTCACTCAGGAAGAGGAGCTGGACTGCTGCCTGTCTGTCCAGCTCCAATTGTTCCCACACTTCATAATTAAGGGCTACAATTCACCCTTTTTCCAATGCCAAACCCCAAAAGGCTCGTAACAAAACCATTCTAAATACTAAATGGGAGCTACTGCTGAACCATCTGTAACGGTTCAGATTCCCTCCCCTTGCTGTTACATGTAAGGAGACACAGAGAAACTAATATTTAATGTTCTTGCAGAGAGATTTGTGCTCAGCCTCCCCGTAACACAGCCAGAAGCCTGAAGTCTTTACCCTGCTATCACAAAATGACAACCCTGGTCATTCCAGCAACAAGATTTTCCCATTATTTCTGTTCAGTGTGCTGTTCCACACAGCTATACAAAGAGGTTGGACCACTGACAAGAAAAAAAAAAAAAGCTTCGTTAACCTCTCAGTGACTCGACAATCCTATTGTTGAACAGCAATGGACAAAAGGAGAAGCCAGCAGCAGACGGATGCTCTCATCTATCTGAATTCCTAGAGGAAAATGAAATTGAGCTGCACTGGGAACAGGCTGCAAGGCAGAGGAGAGTTGTTAGCTCAGAGGGAAATCAAAACTTCAGTGATTGTGAATCATATCAGATCTAGATGCTTTTATGTGGTTTGTTCTAACTACCTAGAGTCTCGAGACATTATTTATTGCACACATTATGTCTAAGCAGTTGAGTGATTTCAGCTGTCTCTAAAGAGAAAACGTGTGATTGCTGTATCAAAATTACTGTCAGTGTGGCACAGATGTAGCTAAATGAGAGCATCAGAAGGCAGCAAGTGAAACAAGATTGCTGTACCCCATCATCAGACTGAGTCTTGATAATTCTTCAGCTGCAAACGGAGAGGAATCAACAGGGAAGATCTTTCTTCTTTGTCACCACACACAGTACAATAAAAGAATGGAGGGGGAAAGTATCCATAGGTTAAACAACCAAAGTTCAAGGATTGATAATAAATTTTCAAATGTGCCAAGAGTTTAAAACTCAGAGGTATGCAATTATTTTCTCGACCTCAAGATTTTAAAAGGGCAGCTTCAGTTTAGGCTGGATGACTGGAGGAACAGAGACTAAACACAGAGAGGTCAAAGTTCCTGTAAACTGACCGAGGCATCATAAATGAAATTATCACCAACATGCACAACTACCAAACTAGAATTTAGGGATTACTCCGAGGCTGGAATTGCCTCCTCCTCTGCCCACGCAGCCTGGTAAGCACTGCATCAGCAGGTCTGCTTTTACTTTTAATACTCTACACCACAGTCGTGGGTCAGAAAGACACAAAAAAAAAAAAAAAAACAACACTGGAAAATCTGAACAGCCAGGCTTGAGCAGGCATTACTTGCTACCCTCCCTTCCTCTGTGCACGAACAGCTCTGCTGCCCTGAACTGCACCCAAGGAACAGGACCCTGGCCAGCTTCCTCTGCTCCCACCTTGCAGGGAGGGGCTGAAGCCAGAGGACAATGCTGGCCTGGGAACAAATGGGCAGCAATGGGCCATGGCTGCATTTTGGCTGCAAGTCGGGAAAACATTCTATCCTCAATCCAACAAGGTGCTCAGGGCTGTAATGGGCAATCTGCAGCCTCTGCTGGAGCAAGGGCCCTGTGTTTTATTTCATCCTTTTGCTGGTAGCAATCAATGAGTTTTAATCCATAGTCGCATTAGGAATGACACCTCCAAAGAGGGTTGGATTTTATTTCAACCGTGCATTAAATTTAAAATCATTTGCCAGATTAAAGCATTGTTCACACTCTACTAACAAACTCTCTGAACACAGGGAATGTTTAGAGGCATGCTCAGGACTGAATCTGGACCACAGAAGGTTCTGCTGGTGATAGGGCTTCCTACAGCACTGATATTTTGACTTTCTGCTCCAGCAGAAACTTGCACCAGCTGAAGGCTGAACAAACTTCCATCACGAAAACTTCCACAGTAGACATGAGTTAGCTTGACTGCTCCATAGCAAAGCTGTCCTTTAGCATTTATCCCAAAGCACGTTATCATGCAGGCAAAAAGACAGCAATTCTATATCCAAGCCAGATCCCTCATGTTGTAAAATATGGTGCTGTTAATACTGTTAGAAATAAAGTTTCAAAATGGTTTAGGAATAAAAGAGGCTTTAGAAGCAATCCCTGCAGCACTGGCACCATACAAGTTACTTACACCAGCGCGTTTCAAAGTATAAATTGCATCATGAGCTGGAACTTCTAACTCTATTTAAAAGCACAACATGAAGTTTTAGAAATTGCTGCTGAACTGTGGCCGTTTCCCTGCTGAGGCAGGTGAAGTGTTAAGGCCTTTCTCTGCTCTCCTCTGAGACACTGCACGTATCTCATTTACCGAGGGCAGCACTAAGAGCTCACCCCATCAGCCAGCCGAAACACCTCCTGCACTACAACGAGAATTTCACTGGCTACAGCTCCACCGGGATGCCATCCCTTCAGCTTCCCCGACAAGATGTGCTCCTCACCAGCAGCACCACACATTCCTCCCCACAAGGCTTCTTTTCACCTTGTTAACCTCCCTGTGCTTCGCTGACCAGTCTGCTGAAGGCACTGGCAGCTGAAGCCATGACACGCAGCCGGTGTCAGCTCACGGTGTCATCACCCGCATCCTTTAGGCTCTGGCAGGCAGCTTAAGAAGGTCACATGCTCTCAGGAATCAGTGCAGGGTTTCAGCAGACCCCGAGGCAATATTTGCCTCTTAAAGCAACCAGAGGAGAGGCCCAGACTCCCCTCCAGCAGCAGGGAAAAGGCTGCAGCTCCTCCACAGACTTGCTTAACGCTTGAATCACACCCGAGCCACATGGTGAAGGCTTTTACCCCCCTCCTCATGCAGCTGTTGATGCCCCAGGTGAGTGATGCTGAGGGCTGCGAATGGTCCCCTGAGCAGCAGCAGCCCAGGGGATGCTGCAACCCTCCTTACTGGTCCCAGTTCCACAGTCCAGTTCACCGCAATAGCACAGGAGAACCCCGCAAAAGGCGTGGGCAAAGCACATCTCTAAAGCTTTCCACTTGTGACCATAAGGACCAAGAGAGCAGGAGTCTCCTAAAGGAACTGCAAAGAGTGAAATGCATATTTGAAGAGTTTTGAGTTCAAGTCAAGAACCCAACAACCCAGAGTTCTGCCTCCTAACACAAGCACACACACCCGCCCCAACACGCTCAGCACTCATCTGAACTCTAGAATGTGCCAGGTTGTTAAAAAGGCCTAAAAATGCTCAGCAACAGAAATGCAGAGTAATTGAGGTCATTTCTCTCACGCTTCTCTGGGTCTCACTCCCTTTGCTTTGCTGTCCCACAATCTGCTCCTCCTTTGGCGTGCAAGAATTGAACAAATACTTCATTGCAACCACACAGATCTAAACTTATTGGCCTCCAACTTAAGTTACATCTCAGACTATTAGTCCAGTAGCCTGTAGTAACAAGCAGGGATTAAAAAAAAAAAATCTACTGAGAAATAGGTACACCAGACCTGAAGCCAAAAAACTCATTTTCTGGCAGACAAACAGCATAGGAAAAGAGGTAAAAACTTGGAGATGGGGGGGGGGCAAAAAAGGCAAGATTGTAATGGAAACATCTGATCAAGAATTTTCACAAGCCTTTAAAACTTCTGAAACCCAACCCCTCCACCAGCACTTCTCACATGCCTCAGACTGCAGACCATGTTATGCAAGTTCTAATTGTGCCTCCACAGCCCTCCTCCCACCCACGGGCTCTGCACCTCAGCAAATCCCTGGGTGGAAGTACACTGAGGCAGAGAAGAACCCTCCCACACCTGGCCTGGGGTGCTGCCACCTGTGCAAAGAAAGCCTGGCCTTGTTGGGCATCTTGTTGGGCTCTAACCCCTTAAAAGCTGCTAAACCCCTCTCTGGTTTTACACACACAAACCAAGCTGTAAAAAGGTTCACTAAATTTAGCACGCAACCCAATCCTAGTGGTAGTGTAGCACAGGCTGAAGATATGGAAGTGACCTTAGGTGAAGGTAACAAGGAAAAACTCTCAACTGAGCTGCCATGGGAAAGCCCAGAGAACTAATAAAATCCTAAGAAAACCTCCATAAATCCTCCAAGGCTTTGAGATGCCACCTCTGTCTCCCTTCTGGACAATGCTGCTCATTAGGGTTGGGCACAGGGTTGGGAAGAACCTTCTGAGCACACTCCAGGGCAAACAGTTCTCCATGAATTTGGAGAAGTAAAGCTTGATGGACCTCCACCACCACTGCTGTAAGCACAAAGCCAGGCAGCATGAAGAGAGAAAGCAGCACAGTCCTCTGTCCTTCCATCACATCAGCCACACGTGCTGCCAACAGGTGCTGAACCAAGCAAAGGTCAGTAGGTGTGACAGGACATACAGCACTCACCTGTAAATTCCATTTTCTGCCAGTTCCCAGCACCACACCCCTGAGAACTGCAGACACTGCCTGCTCCAAGGACAGGACAGAGCCCTCCTGGAGAACAGCAAGCTGAAGGAGGCAAAAGAGTTCCCACCAAGTCCTGAGGGGAAGGGCACAGCACCCTAAACTCTGATCACTTCCCAGATCTGAAAATGCCCTGTAAAAGCTCCAGTGGCTATGAGCTGCTGTAGCCATGGTGATGCTCTCAGGTACACCTGGAGCTGAAGCAGAGAGGAGCAGCAGAGATGCTGCAACTGGTTTATGTACCTGTTTTTAGGGCCTCACACAGAATTAAAGGCAATGCCTACATGAAAGCCAAGCTGGGATGCCCACTTGCAACATTAAGTGATGATTTAGAGGGCAAAGCAGCATTAAACACCAAGCCAGCCTTTCAAACCAGTCTGGGAGGCAAGAAGCAACATCACTTTCTGGGGTTAGGCATGGCCTTCAACCCACACCAGAGAAGAGACCCTGAAAGGAAGGGGCACGTGGGAACAGTCCTGGATACTGCAGGAAAACAGTTTCATGTCCTATCACAGAATGGGTTGGGTTGGATTGGAAGGGACCTGAAAGATCATCACATTCCAACCCCCTGCCATGGAGCAACTACCCCAGATTGCTCCAAGCCCTGTCCAACCTGGCCCTGGACACTTCCAGGGATCCAGGCTGGAGAAGCCACAGCTTCTCTGAGCACCCTGTGCCAGGGCCTCACCACCTTCCCAGGGAACAATTCCTTCCTAATATCTAATCTAAATCTCTCCTCTCTTTGTTTAAATCCATTCCCCCTTGTCCTGTCACTATCTGACAATGCAGCTCACCCACCAGCTGACTGTCAGGGGTCCAAGTCACAGATGGGACCAAGAAAAAGGCACCACCAGCTGCTCTGCTGGTGACCTCCTGGCATCCTCACCTGCAGGTGCCTGGCCTCTGCCTTCCCTTCTGCAAACTGGGCAGGTAAGTGCCATGCCAGAGCCTGGCAGCAGCACAGGGCAGGTGCCTGATGGAGAAACACTCCTGTGAGTCAAATGCAAGACATCAGCTTAAAAACTCCTGCCACGCAGCACTTCCCACCCAAGGCCTGGGAACCATTCACTTCCTCCAATAAATTGGACTTTTTAATTTGTTGTCATCAAGTGCAGACTTTCCAACTTAAAACCCCACAGCAAATTGGCTGGGAAAGAAAAGTAGTCATGGCCAGTGGTCAGATGAAACCAGTAACAATTAAAATTAGGAGCTGACTGATATTATAGGCTCTCTTATGAGTCAGTCACAATCCAGTCCAATCCTGGCGAGCTCCCTGAAGAGCTGCACCTTGTGCAATAGCTTAGTCATCATCTTCCTTGACAGCTACGCACTTACAAACAGATTTTGAGTCTACTCACATTTTCCCATGAAAATTTTCCTCTCTGCCCTACTGCTGGCAGGACAGAGCAGAGTGGTGCCAGCCTAGGAGTGGGCAGCTTGTCCCTTGCAGGGGAGGAGATAAAGCTTTTACCTCCCAGACTCAACAACTTCCTTCCTGTGTGGTAGCAGGAGGACAAAAGACACCTTTTCACACCACAGACAGGAACGAGATGTACTAAAATTTGTCACAACCCTGAAATAAAATACCCTGCTTACTGTTTCCAGTCCATACGGGAGAGTGTAAAACAGAACTAAGCCAGCATTTCTTCTACAAGGAATTTGCAGGGTGGGATTTGGAAGCAAAAGAATAAGGAGCCCAAAATAACTCAGGTTGAGTTTATATTGCTCTGGCAGCTAGGCAAAAGTTGATAACACTGGACAGACTGAGGTACTTCCCCTCTGCAGGATGAGGGCTGGATTGTTTTTGGAAGCACCATGAATCACGGGCATAAATATACCAGGCTTTAAGAGCCTTTGACACCCACATAATTCTGAATTCCAGCTTGATTTTCCCTGGGTCATTCAACACATACTCGGCAAGCTGGGCACCAGACAGGCAAGCTGGGAAGGTCACCTATTCAATTAATAGGTGTAATCACAAAACCAGAACTTGTGTTTTGCTGGATAACATCAACACACTTCTTCTGAGAGAAAAAGAGCTTGCCCTGATGCTCAATTAGTCATTCAACTGCAACTTGAAGGAAAACAGAAGTTTTGCTCCATTTCCTCAACTTCACAGCATAAAAGGGCTTAAAGATGCTTCCTGCAGCAGGGGAGCTGTGATGCAGCAGCTCCAGCAGAGCAGTGATTTGCAGGATTGCCTGGCTGCCAGCAGATCCAGACAGGGAAGCCAGGGAGAGAGATCAGCCAGAAGGAAGAATGTCCAATGGGAAAAGAGGAAAAAAAAAAAAAACCTGCACGAAAAGCTCTTCCCCATGTTTCACTACCACTGAAAATCCTGCACACCTGAGAGCAACTGCAGCAAAGAGCTGGAAATGGAAGCAGAGAACAACACTATTTATAACAGGGATTATTAGTGCAACGAGTAGCTTGTCTACCATGACTGATTTACAGACACTTTCTCCAAGTAACAGTGATGCACAAGCAAAGATTAGCTTTCATTTGAAATAGAAAAAAATGCTATTCCTCTAAATAAATCTTCATGGGATGAAAAGGGGAAGAAACTACTTTTACTTCTCTTCAGTAACAGCAATTTAGAGGTGCGGATTTTGGTAAACAGGGTGGCCACAAAGCACTAACAAAAACAGAACACTGCAGAAAAGAAGGAGGAAAGGGACAAAGAAGTAACTCTCTTGATTACCCCACCAACCCTTCCAGCTCCTCTCCCTCCCACCCCACACTCATTCCACAGCAAAACTCAAGGCTTGAAACACCCAAACTATTTCTCTGCACCACACAGTGACAAGGAGATAACCACAGTTAGAGATTGTTTCCAGAGTTTTCAAGTAACAGATACTATTCCACTTTTTCCCTGTTTTCTACAGTATCTAAGGGACTTAAAAAAAAAAAACCTCACCTCTAGTTAAATTGGAAGCATTAAAAAGGATCAGGAAATTTGCATTCTTCAGCACCTCAGATTATCAGAGTTTCCACTGCCATGACTTCCCCTCCCAACTCTGCACCGAGCTTCAATTAAAGAACTTTCATATTTGGGTGGACTTTGGTATTTCTTGTACCAAGACACTGGAGCATCCAGGCTGACAAGATGGCCAAGGCAGTGGAATTTATGCACTCCCAGGAGCTCTCTGTTAAATTTTGCTGTATGGAGAGATCCTGCACCAAGCCTGCCCTCTGCCCAGGACCTATATTTAGGGACTGAGCTGACCCGACAGTGCCCCCATAAGCTCATTTATCGAGATTCACTTATTCATTCTAATATAATCTAATTAGATGCAGCAGTCCTGTACACAGGCATGGCAGTGACCAGGAGAGGAGGAGTTCAAACACAGGGAACCCAGCCCAGGTGCTGCTTAGTTCTCACACAGAGGGGAAAAAACACCTTGCAGAGGAATGGCAGGAATTGCAGATGCCTGTGCACTATCTCCAAGCAGCACCTGGATCCACTCTGCTTCTTCCCTCCACCAGGTACAAAACAATTCCTCAGCTGGAAGCAGCAGCAGAGTCCAGATCAATGCATGGTGCTAATCCATGAAAGGGCTGCTGCTCCTGCTCTGAAATCACTGGAAATGAGGGCAAAAAAAAAAGAAAAAAAAAAAAAGCAGCAATCAGTCTGTAAGGCAGTGCCCACGCCAGCAGGCACAGATGCATTCCCTAACTGCAGACCACAGGCATCAGCCTGGAAAAAGTGCCAAGAGTCCACATTGTAAGAAAATACTTTAAAGGCTCCATTCTGGCAAGAAACAGAAGTTTTCAAATCTCCCAAGTACCCTCTCTCCTGCCACCAGCTGTAGTTCAGGCATGCGAACAGGAAGAAGCTTTTACATTTCTACAAACATAAATAAATACTTCTTTTTTTTAAAGTCCCCATGTGTTTTATTTGCTTGGACATCTTGTATAACGATGAGAGGAGAAGCAGATTCCTAGGAGTCATGGGCTGGTAATTCTCCAATTTATCATCTCCATAGTTTATGCAGAGTCATTAACAAGAAGTGATTTGTCTGGGACAGATTTAGCCCAGCAACTCCCTGTCTCGTTAGCCTGAAACAATCACCCGAGGAATGTCAAAAAGTTTGTGAGCTTAGTGCAGCAATCAGTCCCCTCCAAAATATTCCTACTTTTAAAAATAGCCCAATCCTGCTGCTTTGCCAATGCAGAGCAGGAAGTTTAAGAGCTAAACACAGATGCATAAAATTCCCTTTATATTAAAAAGGTTCTGGTAGGGAAAGGCAAAAGGTTGTGACTGACAAGGAAATCCTGAGAATATCGATAAGAGAACAACTCAGGGAGACTTAAAGACTTCGACTTGTTTAACCTATGAAAACAAGGGGTCAAGAGAGGATCCGATTGCTCTAATTACATCAGGGAGGGAAAACAATCATTTAAACCAAATGGAAACAGTAGAACCAAAACCAAATTACACAAACAGGCCATGAACACTGCGAGGATGGAAATTCAGCAACTGCTTGAGACTTCAAGGAGGTTCTTCAACAGCTCTCCTGCGGAGATGGAGAAAGAATAAAGGGATCGAGTTTCACCTTGGAAGTAGTTGTGTTATGAAAGGCATCCACGGCACGGATGGGTGCTAAAAACAAGGAAACTGAACTTGATTTGGGTTGCTGCCACAGCTTTTGGAGTGAAGAGCAGGATGAAGAATTACCTCGTCCTGACACTCTGCCTTCTGCTTCCTCCCCATCCCTCCGGGCCAGCACAGGGGGCATTCACACTATTTACACAGGCACGACACTGGGGTATGACCAGGGAGCTAAACTTGGGAGCTGGAGCCCCACAGAGTCAATGGTGAGAGGTGGGAGCCTTGGCAGCAGCAGGGGAAGGGATTAGGAGCAACCAAGTTTGATGCTTAAAATAAAACACACGTCCTGTCCCCCAGTGTCCTCACGCTTCAGGGTCTTGGGTGTAGCTTAAACACAGCCCCGGTCATCGCCTCTGAAATTCACAGGGAATTCCAGTTCCGAAGGGATTTTTTTAGCCCTAGGTTTCCAGCACCCAGGGTCAAGAATGATTAGACATTTTTGAGCCATAACCACCAAATCTCCAACAGCAAGAGCAGATGACGCAAACGAAAGCTGTTACAGAGCTAACCAAGCAACACCACAGCTCCACACAGGCTTGAGCAAGTCTTTCCCTTTTCTTCAAGGGGTTTCAAAAACAAAGTAGTCATCAGGTCTGAGACAGGGTTTTGTGGCGAGGGGGATAAAGGAAAAATTTTAAATCTCATTGTGTCCTTCAGATCCTACCACTGCTATTCCCAAGAGCAAAAATCATCTTCTTGAGAGCAGCCAAAAAAGGGGGGGGGGGCAGTAAGAAAAAAAACTACCAAAAAAGGTATTTGGTAATAACTCTACCAGAGAATTAGTGTTTCTCTCCAATCCCCAACCTTTCACTGCTGCACTTACACACAAAAGTTATTTTAATCACAGTATGCAGAAAGCAGCATCAGCATATGAGGCAAGAGAAAAAATATGTGGTAAAGCGAGTTGCATGGCCTGTTCGCGGGCAGAAATTACAGCACAGTTACAGGCGAGAGGTCCACGAGGCAGAGAAACACTTCCAGCCCAAGCCAAACAGGAGCATGATAGTGATCCACCGAGAGAAAAGGCAAGGAAAAACATCTGAGAGGACGTGGAACACAGGAATCCCTTCTCAACTTTTGCAGCAACCAGTTCGGACTGCCCAGCGAGAGATTTTTGCCTTGTCATAGGTAAAGCTATGTCAAATGGAACAGTTATGTCAACTAAATACCATTTGTGTTGGTGGACAGATACAGCAATGAAAGCTCTAAAGGAACAGGGGGGGAAAAAAGGGAGAATTTTAAACAGAAAAGAGCTACAGCAGGGTATCAGCTCAGCTCCTCTCCACAAAGTGAGAAATCATCTTTGAGGTTTTCGAACAGTGACCTCAAAATACACAGCACCCCCTTAGGGGGGTGTGGGGAAAAAAGGTTATAAAACGACAAACCTAAAGCACACGGATGGATGCACATCACTAGAGAGCAGAACTTGTCACTGTCTAATGCAGAAAAGATGCTGAGCTACGTTATTCTTTATAACCACCTACTCAATTAAAATACTTCATCAATTGAAGGCAGCCGGGTACAAAAGGTGCAGCTTCGCCACCTTAACCCCCCTTCTCCGTGTCTCGCATGCTGGAAGAAGGGAGTCAGCTGTGAGCAGAGGAGAGGCGACGGGGCATGAACACCTCCAGGGTTAACAAGAGCTGCACACGACCCGTACCGGGGCCCTACCAAAGGGCACGGGCAACCTCAGACACGAACCACCGCTGACAACATCCCCGACGAGGGTGGGGAGCAGCGTTTGCGAGCATTTGACACCGGCACAGGCACCCGAGGCGGCCCAGACCGCGGTAATGAAGCGCAATGCTCCTCAAAGCTCGCACGGCTACCCGGGCGCTGCAGCAGCCGCCTCTGGTCAAACCTCACCCGGGGCTCCCACAGCCACGGGCACCCTCCGCGATCGCATTTCGGGCATCGGTCCTCGCCCAGCCGCCCCTCGGCGGGCGGGGTAACGCAGCGGGCTCCGGGCACACCGCGGACACGGCGTGGCTGCCCCGCTTCACCCGGTTCCGCCGAGATGCGCTCGGGAGGCGCCGGAGCCCCCCGGGAGCCCCGCAGGAGCCCCCCGAGCGCCGCCGGCCGCAGGGCACCCCCCTCTCCCCGGCGTGGAGCCGCACCCCGACCCCCCCCCCGGCCGGGCCGCAGCCCCGGGCCCGCCGCGGCCTGGGCCCGCCGCCCCTCGCCGGGAGGGCCCGGCCCCGCTGCGACCCGCGGCGCTCCCCGGGCGGGACTCACCGAGACGGCGGCGGGCAGGGCAGGGCAGGGCCGGACCGTGCCGGGCCGGGGCTGCGGGGACGGAGCGGGAGCGGCCGGTGCTGCGCGGCGCGGGCGGCAGGAAGGGGAGGAGGCGGCCCCGCACGTCCGCCGCGCCTGCGGCCGCCCCCCCGCGCGTTAAAGGCACCGGCACCGCCCCGGCCGGCAGCCCCCGGCACTGCCAGGCACGGAGCCCGGCCGCGGGGCAGCCCCGGCAGCGGGCAGCGCCCGCCCGGCTGAGCCACGTGTGTGGGTGCATCACCCGGAGCCCGCCCGTGCGCCCGGGGAGCGCCCCCCGAGCTCTGCACGTGGGGATCCTCACCTGCTCCTGAGGCTCACCCACCCAGATCCCCCCGCGCGGGGATCCCGGGGATCACCCAGCGAGACTCGGATCTGAGAGGTCACCCACCCAGATTCGGATCCCAGGAGATCATCCACCCAGACTCCCTACACACAGGGGTCCACAGGGATCACCCACCCAGATCCCCCCACGCGGGGATCCCATCACCCCCATTCTGCAATCCCTCACCTGTTCCTGAGGATCATCTACCTAGATTTCCACTAGGCAGGGATCCCCAGGGATCACCCATCCTGAGTTCCCCCAGACAGGGATGCCCAGGGATCTCCCCACCATACCCTGCCCATGGACAGGGATCCCCCACCCACACCTCCCGGAGGTAGGGATCCTCCCATCCAGCTTTCCCAGACGCAGGGAACACAGGTACATCCACGCCAACCCCACCCAAGCGTGGGAATCACCTCCCACACGCAGGTCTCCCCAGGGATCTCCCCACCCATTCTCCCCGGACTTGCCCCATGCAGGGATCCCACTGCCCAGACTCACCGGGCACGGGGATGGCCCACCCAGCTCCCCAATTCCAGCCAGCCCCACCATAGCCCTCTCCAACCCCTTTCCTGGAGCTGGCACAACGGGCATCCCAGTGGGATGCCAGGGGCCCAAGGCAAGCAGACAGAGCACACCCCGAGGTCTCCTCCAGGACACGAAAGAGACCTGACACCTCCTCATGACCAGGAACGGGGCTTGTCTTTTCAATTTCCCTTAAATGTCTTAGAACTGCCCGGCAGCCCTGCCTGCAGCGCAGACTTAACAGGGGCTCATTCAGCGGCATCCCAGCAGGCTGTGGAGCCTGCAGCGAGGGAGATTAACGGGATTTTTTTCAGCTCTGACTTCTTAGAGCCCCAAGTTGTTCTTCCCTCTGACGTGGATCCTTCCCAAAGTGCTCACAGGGCAGATCGCTTTCTCCTGCCTGAGCTAAGCGGCTGACCACGGATCTGTGGGTACCCACGGGGATGGAAACTGATGCTCTGTCAGTTACTTGGGGAAAAAAAAAAACAAAAACAAAACAAAAAAAAAAAAAAAAAAAAAAAAAAAAAAAAACAAAACAAAAAAAAAACAGCCCAAGAAGCCACCGAGGGCACCCGTCCAGCTCCATCGCTGGGGGACTGACATTAACTCTCAGCTTCCCCGAATCCCAAACATGTTGGGGAAAACACAAGAAAATGCAGTTTTTAGCTCAGCAGGACGGACTGAGCCAGCGGTGGCTGCGGGGAAGTTCTGGGGCTGGTCGGGTAAACACAGGGTCCTGTTGCAGCCGGCAAAAGGGAGTTCGCATGAGGCTGGCATCACCCCAGGGCTTTGCACTCACCCTCCCATCATTTCTTCTGACCTCTGGCAGCGAGGAGCCTGGCTGGACTTCCAGGCTATGTTACTCAGAGCAAGCCGTTCGTTTATTTGTCCCACAGCATCCTTGAGAAATCACCCGCATGGAGCTGCGGGGAGGGCTCAGCATCCCCTCCTGACCAGCCATGCGTGTCACTCAGCTTCAATCCCGCCGCATTCCCAAACTCTCCGGAGCAAACAAAGGCAGCGGCATGAGGTGGATGCTGACGGGAGCTGTGCCTTTCTTTGCCTGGGAGGTGAAGCGGACCCGTAGGCGATGCCTCGCTGGCCGGAGGGGTGGCCACGGGGGTGTGGTGGCGACCGGACACTTGGAATGTGTGGCCGGCCATCAGCTGGCCAGGCAGTTCTGCTGTTTCATGCCGGAGCTTCCCTGGCTCAGCACATCCCGGCTGAGAGCAGCACATGATCCAGCCAAAGGCAGCATCCCCACCCTGCACTTCCAAGGTGAAAATTTAAGGCCAAATCTTCCTAATATTAACCATTAACCATTCCAGAAGTGGTGGTGGCAAGGCTTGGCAGCAGCAGATTCTGCAGATGTTTAATTGCTTTGGTCCATATAAAAGTTTTCTAGCTGGCATCAGAAGCAAACCATGGCTTCCCAGGAATGGGATTTGCTGCCTCACAGACAGTGGGTGAGGGTCCTGCTAACAAAGAGAGAAAGATTGGAGCCACAAGCCTGGGAAGGGTGTTGGAGGGACAGAGCTGCCCCTCCTGCCAGGAGCAGAGCTGCAGTGGAAAAGCAGAGAGTGCATATCCAAATGCTACATCTCCAGAAGGGACAGGCACTGATCTCTGCCCTGTGACAGTGACAGGACAGAGGGAAGGGCTGGAGCAGTGCCAGGGCTGGTTGAGGTTGGATTTCAGGAAAGGTTCTTGCCCCAGAGGGTGCTGGGCACTGCCCAGGCTCCCAGGGAATGGGCACAGCCCCGAGGCTGCCAGAGCTCCAGGAGTGTTTGGACACTGCTCTCAGGCACAGGGTGGGATTGTTGGGGTGTCTGTGCAGGGCCAGCAGTCAGACTCACGATCCTTGTGTCCCCCTATGATCCAGAACTTTCTCCTTTTCCTCCTGCCAGGATTTGAGGTTGATTTCCTCGCTGGGTGGTCTCTGAAGGATTTCAGCTGAAAACTTTCCACTTCCTATCAGCTCAGAAGTCTCTGGTCCTTCACATCTTACACATTTGCCACAACACCAGAGCATAAAGGACCCGAAAATGCTTTTAAATCCCATGTCAGATACTATTACCCAAAATGGAAGGCGGTCAACTATCTCAGTTGTGTGGATTGGGAAACCTGGTGGAAAACCTCACTAGAGAGCCACTGCTGTGCTGAGCAGCCAGGCAGGCTAATGGTGCTGAATGTCCCGGCTGCAGGGAGGAAATAATGCAAACAGCCACTGAAATCCCACTCACATTAGGCAGCCACTCATGGGGAAAAAGAAAATGTTTTAAAATGCCACAGGAGCCCCAAGTCATTAGTTCTGTCAGGAATTTTGCTTTCTCAGATCACAGGGATAAAGCCCTCAGATCTGTGGATTCAGAGGAAGCCCGAGAGAAAGGCAGGCTATGCGCTGAGCAGGGCTGTAAGTCGTGGGGGCTGATTATTGTTAATTTAGCATTTTATATAAGAATGTGAGAGATCCTTATCAAAGCCTGAAACAAACGCCCTGCATGTTTCAACACCTCACTGAATCCAGCTAGGTAAAAAAAAGACCAAATGCTGGATTTTTCTCTCTCTCTCTGTCTTTTTATTTGCATTAAAATTTTTCATACTATTTATAATCATGAATCCCTGCAATTGACAGGAAGTGGAATTTAATAGATTATAGGCACACGTGCCAAAAAACATTTCAACTGCTGCTAAAGAGGGTCACAAAATGACTACAATTTTCTTCTCAGAGTAGTCAACTAGGAGTAACTCCATTGTGGAAACTTGAGTTATATGGAAAAAGATGTTTGATCCAATTCAACTGTAAGGGAATAAAAATAAATCTGTCCTAAGCAGCATCTGTCAGCAGAAATAACACTGGAAACTCTTGGAAGAAGAGTAAAAGCTCGTAATAAAAAAACAATCTAAACCATGACATTGTATGTGTGCAAGATGAAAATCCATCGAGCTACTACCAGTCTCCCTCCACACACTCCCACAATATAGGTATGCTGTTAATTAAATGGAGATGGTCACATTTTGTACTGCTGGAAATCCAGCTAATTAAATGAATTGTCCAAAACTGTTTCAGAGCTCACTGGAAAAAGAAAATGTATTTATAAACTACATTCACTGTCCATTTCTGGATTTCATCATTGTAACAGAGCACTGAAAAGCCCCAAACTGTGTTTAAAACTGTACTGTTCAATTTTATCACATTCAAAATATGATCACCTATGAGCAGCACAATTAGAGGCCCCCAGACAGCTGAGTGCCCATCTCAGTGACTGACATCTGCAGAGTGATCACACTTAAATCATGATTTCTGCCAGTTTCCCTTGAGGCTCTTCAGTCCCCACCTCCCAGCACAGGCCTGACACCAGTCACTCCCAGTTTTTTGCATTTGCAAAATAAACCAGAAATCTCAATGGGAAAATCCCTCTCCTGCCCTCCCAGGCTGCTGCTCCTGTACCAGACATCCAAACCACACCTATCCAGCCCTGAAATGCTGTGGTTTATACCCTTTATACCCAACTCAGCAGCAGGAATTGCTGCCTGATGCTCTAAGTGCTGCATCCCACCCAGCTGTCGCAACTGCACACTCCTGGCCATGTCACAGCCTCTCCTAAATCCCCCAGGACAGAGCCCTCCCAACTTTGGACTCACACATGCCAGCAGAATTAAACAAGCACCTAAATCCCTGCAAGATCAGGGCCTGCCATCACTCTGAATAATCCCTACTCAATTTCAAGTCAATTATTATTCCTACACCTGTATCACATGGCTTTAATTATCTTTTTATTTTTTTCCAAAATGTTTGATTTTGACCAAAAAGCAAGAGCTTTAGCTGGAAGCACTCACTGTAAAGGAAAACCAATTTGCTGTGACTCCAGCAGGTCATCAGGTCTGGGCCACAGAGGTGGAATTTAATTTCTAATCTGGAGATCTCAAGCCTTTGGTATCAGATAGAGCTAAAGGGATCACAGGAAAGCTGGACAGAAAAGCAGCTTTCCGAGCAGCACAATAATAACCATGCTTTGAATTCCCATCTGAGTGCTGTTTCAAAGCAAATTCCAAATTGTCATCTTCTTTCTTGGTAGCATCCTAGCAGAAGAAGAATTTTTAAGAGTGGATGGTTAATGGATATTGTTAAGTAAAGCAAATGCAGAAATGACACAGAAAACACTCCCTGTGTGGTGGAACAGTGATAGTCCAAATCCTTTTCTCCCACTCATCATTCACAGCACCTGCTTGTTATTTTTGCTGTTCTACATTAATCTAGGGCAGGTTTTAAATTAATACTCTTCTTCATCAATACCTATGGAATGAAGATGTTTCCCTTTGCAAAGAAAAACCTTTGCGACCGACACAACGTGTCCCTCCTCAGCTCCTGTCATTCACCTGAAACGTAGCAGGATGGGCAGCAAACAAAATATAAAGTGAGAGATGGGGAGAAAAAAGAAATGGAGAGTCAGACAGACCTCGTGCTCCGAGGGCTCTTCCAGCCTGAGGATCAGCTATCCCACGGCTGGAGCAGCTTGCACGGCTGGCTCAGCGTGTTTTCCTCCTGCAGCCAGGGAAGGACATTGATCGAGCTCTGCGAGGCAGCACGGGAATGGTGTGGGTCAGGCTGTGACACGCTCCTAAGGAAACGTGCAGCAAACACCCTGGAAGCCTGTCTGGAGAAATCAAAGAGCACAGGAGCCATCCCAGCTGCTCTTGCCATTGCAGAGGGGGTTAATATGGAAGGATTTTGTCTGAGGCTTCACAAGGGATGTGTCTGCCTGCCTGGAGCAATGAGTGTCACACCAAGGTCCCCAGTTTGCCATCCCTGGTGGTGACACACCTGTTGTCCCAAGGGTGGCTGGAGGCTTGGAAACGTTCACAAATCCTTAGGTGTGAGAAGACATCCCATTCTCTGGTGCCCCAGGAGATCCAGAAATTCCCAGCGATGTCACAAACTCACTGTGCAGCCCTCTGCAAGCTTCTATTTTAGCTCACACCTAAACCGAGCAAATATTCTTCTCTTCACCTATATATCCAATTTTTTTACATAGTAATAAGACTCTCCCTACAGCTGCCCACATTCTGCCTAGTCTTCTAAGGTATCTAAGGGTTTCTGTCATGCTGTTTGTAAGGCCTGGGGGCAGAAAGGGTTAAGAACTAACTCAGATTCTCTAGGGAAAACAGAAAGGCACCAGAAAAGCCAATTCAACTGATTTTACCCAAAGGGACAAAAGAAGGTTTAGTAGGTCCTTTATAAAATGTCAGAGAGAAAAGCTTTATTTTCCCACAGGGAAAAACATACCCATTAACAAATTAGGTGAAAGCCGAGTGAGATGTAAAAGGTCTGAAATTCCTCCAAGCCTTTAAACTGCCTGTCTTCACACACTTCATTTATTTTGGACAGCAGCACTGCCCAAGCCAATTTGAGAGCAAAGGGGACTGTGAAAATACCTGGAGATGAATGTATTTTTAGTGTTAATAAGCAAATCATAATTGATCTGAGCAACACTATTTTAAAGAGCAACTCGGGATCCTCCCAAACACAAATCCATCTGGGTTGCTCGTTTTCCTCAGAGCATCACTGAGCAAACCTTCACAACCCTACCTAGTGGAAACAGAGTTCAGGGGAGCTGCTCTTGTATTTATGAGTTGGGTAAATGCCCATTGAAGGGAGGCCAAAGCAATCACAGCATTTAATTATTGCTGACAAGTCACAGGGAGAAAAAAAGAGGGAAAAATAGCACCTTTGTAATGAAGGGCACCGTGACAAGTGAGCTTCCTCTACAGCCTATAGATACCGAAAATATATAAAAATATTCCCTATAGTATCTTGGATAGCATGGGGAAAATTAACTCATATTCCACTTCCAGAGACTGACCATAAAAGCCAAATGCCATAACCTATTGGAGGGAAACTGCAAGGACAGCAAGGAGGAGAGAGGAAGATCCAAATGGAGTGATGAAGCTGTAATAAAAGGGCTCTCAGGCTGGGTTCCTGCTTGGCTGAGATGAGCTCGGAAATGAGATGAAGTGCAGGAGCGTGAGGCTGCAGAGCTGGGCACAGACTCCTCCATCACAGCTAAACTAACAGCATTTATCAGCAGAGCACGGGTGAAAGGCTGGAGTGACAGAAACAGGACGCTGTTAACAGTTAATTATGTGCGTTAAAAGTACCGAACCATCAAGGCGAGGGGATCGGAGCTTCTGCTGACATCTGGCAGCGTTTTGGGGAAGCTTAGTTTCTCCTGAGGTCCTCGTTGATTCAGGAGCACTGGTTTGCTGACGTTAATTGGAGGAAGAGGTAATGAGAACTGACTAATCACCGAGCTGTGTGCCCTGCAGACTCATTCCAGTGTCAGTCATTATATCTTGCTGATCACTCAGACAAAACTCAGTTTTAAGGGGAATTCAGTGATTGGTCAGCACCCTTCTTTGACTCATTGTATTTGCATTTAGTTGTACAATAAGCTGATAAAAACTCCGGTGGTGTCACAGCTCAGCTGACACAGCAGTGAAGGCATCACAGTACATGCTCTAATTCCTGGAGAGCCTGCACTGAAGGTCTGGACATGCTAATGTCGCTGCTGGTGTCTCCAGCGTGACTGTGACCCCTGCAAACTGAATTACCAGAGCTCTGCCAGCATCTGCTGCGTGCACACCTCTCCTTCTCTGTGCAAACACGCAGGACTGCTATTACTATATTGTTTTTCCAGACGAGGCTTAAAGGATCAGTATTTAATTGCAGCGGTGAGTTCAAGGCATGAGACACGGTGTTTGCATTAGAGAGATTTGTCACAAAACTCGGAGGATCCATCACACACTCACCTCATTTAAATGCTATTCAATTTAGCCAGATACTTTGGCACAGAAGTGGGAAAGATGACTTAACAAAAAGCACGGAAGAATACTTCTGACCCCAGGTGTCAGATGGATTTGTGTGTGACATTCACGGAGGAGCTGTCCAAGAAAGCCCGCAGCCATTCATTGCTAGGCTGCAATTAAGGTGGCAGCCAACGTTTAAAACCCTCCTCAGCCCATTCCCCCCTTCTCTGGCCACATTTTAAATGCAACACAGAATGAAAAATAAAAATCTAGACTGCTGTGCCCTGCCCCACATGAGGCTGGGCCAGGACGAGTGGATTTCTATGCAAACAACACACAGAATGCCTTCCTTTAATCAGTTTGTTGCCAGACACGGATAGGAAAATTAAATGAAGTTAACTGTACAGTTTTCAAGTCAACATTCAGCCTTTCAGTTGAGACAGACGACTTCTACTTACAGTGCCTCTTCCTCTGGCATTCAGCGGAGAATTTGGCAATCCCCTCTGGGTCTGGTTCTCAGCAGTTCTCTGACATGGGGGCAGTTAGTGTCTCCATTGCACATAATAGAGCTGTAGAAGCCAGAAAAAAATGGCTCTTTTCTAGCCAGTTTACCCCTTTCCCATCTGACAGAAGTGATTTTCTTTCCTGATCCAAAAGCCAACACACCCTGGTCTCTGCTAGCGAGCATGGCAGGCACAGGCATTAGCACACAAATGCTCTGAGTCCACCAATGTTTGCAAAAAGTATCAACTCCTCCCATTACTGCCCTTCTCAGGGAATAAGAGAGCCCCGGTTTAACCAGGGCAAAGAGGCAGCCTTACCACTGGGTGATTTGGGCAGCATCATCTGATCCAGCGAGGGGCACACAGCACTAGGGGGAGAAGGGGAAGTTACAGCCCTTCCCATCACCCAGCAAACCTGGGGAATTAACACTGACTTCTGCCTTAACTTCCAACCAGTGTAACCTCACTTTTGCCAAAGGGTTACTCCTGATTTACACAGGGCAAATTAGACCCAGGTACCAACTCTATATAAGGACCTGATTCTGTTTGTGTTTACACCAGCACAACCTGAGGATGACGCTAAATAATTCACAATTAAAAGTCAAATTACTCACTATTACTTGGTGAGTAGTCATGGCAACTTCTTTCTTTCCCTAGCAATAAATTCAGTATCTGCTGATTCTTCCAGGCATTGATCAGGTCTGGACTGGAGTATTATGGGACAGATGAGGGTGATGGTCACACTTGTCAGACTCCAGAATCTCTCTCTGAGTTTCCTTTTTGGCTGCAGGCATTTCTGGAGAGCTTTTCCAGCTCCATGCAGATCCTGTGCTCCCACTGACTTGACTGCAGCTCACCTGCTCCTCTCCAGGGTCCCCCTCAGCATCTCACTCTACATTCCTGACATGGTGGGAATCAAGGCACAGGGACCAAAACAAGGGTAAACCATGAAGAAGGAACAACCTCTGCAACAAGGCTTGGATTCTGCTGTTGACAGAGGAGTGCTGGCTCCTGGACTAATTAGAAAGTGCTGAATTTGGAGACATCTTGTGTATAATATATTGATTTTCCCCTTGGAACACGGACCAGCCCTCAGTTGCTCTTCCACGTGCTCCAAAGGCAGAGGTTTAACACTGCAGGCAGCGAGGGCACCGGGAGATGGAAGCTACACCTGAGGCAAGCTACACTCTTCTGAGACAATTACAGCCATAAAGGATAACATAAAGCTCAGGAGGGCAGAACGCTGTCAGTCACAAGCTTTTAATTCTGAAACTGGCTCCTAAAACAGATAAGATAAAGCCAAACCAGATTAACCAACTTCAAAGCAAGCAGCAAGGCATTTAGGGCACGCTAGAATAGAATGCAGCTGTGCAGAGCGCTGATGAACAAAACAGGTAGAGGTTCCTTAATGCCTTGCTCCTTGTCCCTTCCAGGTTTTTGGAAGTCTCCTGTGATTAGTCCCATCCCCTGATGAGATTACAGCATCCAGGTGATGCAGAAGTGCCTGCTGCAGAAATGTTTAAGAAGCTGATCCAGGCATGCCAGTAGGAGTTCTGTGGAAGAGTCTCCTCAATTAGTTATCCAAGGAAGAGTGAGATTGAATGACTCTTACCAAGGATACAATAAGCACTTATCCTCGTGCTAATCATCAACTTTCTAAGTAAAATTAACCAATTTGCTAATTAAGGCTCGTGACAATTCCTCATTACAGTAACTCTGCGCTGCAGTGATTCATCACCCGGTCACCGGACCTGGGGAAGGGCTCCCAGCGGCTCCTGCCCCGCGCTGAGCAGTCCTGCCATGACTCACTGGGGCCGCGATCTGGATGGCTCTGCTTTCCAAAGGAATTTAAAAGGTGGAGGGAAAGAGAAGGGGAGGAAAAGAAGAGAGGGAGGAGGGAAAAGGGAGAGGGGAAAAAAAAAAAGGGGGTGTGGAAGCCCAGGCAGTTTGAGAGAGAAATAATCTTTTTTAAAACTGGCTTGGGAAAAATAGTTGCCTTTTCTATCATTATTTGACTTGGATGTCAGAAATTAAGCAGGTAGGTCTCATGAGTTCTGAGTGGTACATTTTTCATTCACATCTGTCCAACCCATGACAGGGCTCAGTCTCCTGCTGAAGAAGGAAGGAGCAGAGAGAGCATAATGCCTCTGCTGACTCAGGAGACACAGAAGTTGGGAGGCTGAGGGGGGAAGCCCAGCATTCGGTGCCTCCTGCTCTCTGGACCTCCCACCACCTGGGCCTTCACTCCCTGGGGCTCCCATCGCTGCACACCCCATGGACCTCCCCTCTGGGCAGATGCCCAGCTTGGAATGTCTGCTGTGAGCACAGAGCCCTCCTGAGGCACAGCCACTCTGCCCTCCTTTGGGCAGTGGCCAGAAGACCCTTCTCCTACAGCAAAGCAACCCTGAGAGCTTGAATTGCACACACAGTGTGGCTCTTGGGTCCTCAGATGTTCTCTGAGCTTTCTGAGCATCTTCCCTTCTTCAAATGGGTAAACAATCTTTCACCCATTTAACCTGAGCCACCAAACCCCATGACACTCCCAAAATCTCAACCCTTCCTTGTGCCCCTGCCATTTGTCCTTATGCAAGGCAAGAAACAACACCATTATCAAGAGATTTGTATTTTATGTTCCTCTCTGATGTAGCCTCACTCACTTGAACACCATCATTTGACCTTCTGTATCTCAGGTTTACAAAATGCAGACAAATCAATTCTCGGGGCTGCAGGATGAACGTATCTCCTCTCCAGGGGGTTCTGCAACGAAGGATTAATTAGCTGAGGAAACTCACAGCTCTAAAGCTGCAATGCTACAGGCAGGGCCACACCAGGGGAGCCCCGGGAGCACCTTCAGCTTCCCAACTTAAGCCCAGCAATAGTGTCACACACTGGGGGAGCACCAACCTCCTGGCCTGAGATGTCACTGCAAGGACTACACTCAGAACAATCCCTGTGCTCAGTTCAGTGATTTCTGTGGGCAGGGCAGGTGCCTGCTGTCAGCTGTGAAGGCTGGGCTTGCACTGCAGGTGGGAGCAGAGCCCTCCCAGCCCTCAGTACCCCACCCTGTTGAGCCCACAAAGGCAGCTGAGACCACGGAACTGTCTGCAAGCACCCCAATCACCTGCCAGCCCTAAATGGGACATCTTAGATTTAACCAGCCTAAGCTGACCTGAGCTAGCTCCACCAACCTCCCTAATTCAAAGTACAACCTCTCTGAGTCCTCTCCTTGCTTTGCTGCCTGATTTGCCTCCAGGGTGCTCCAGGACAGGCTGTGTGATGTAAATCAACCTGCTTGAGGCTGGATTTTTCTGGGGCTGGGAGGATTTGGCATCTTTTATTACTCACTTGTAAGGTGAGTCCCAGAAATACCACAAACAAGCCCAGCAGGCTGGCTGAGGAGGGAAGGATGCTCATCAGCCATGTATGCTCTGCTCCTTGGATAAGGGCACTAATCTAAACCTTTGCACCTCTGGGGCAGAGAGAAGAGCCTGGCAGCACCTCCCAAGGACCTGCTGCATGTCTGAGCTTTGACATCTTCTTCCAAAGGGTTTCCTCAGCTCAGCTTGCTGTTTGTAAGCAAATCTCACAGCAAAGTCCTGTCTGGCAGAGCAACAGGTGCAGTGATCTCAACAGTCAGCACATCCACAGCCCAGGCAGGCACAGGGATGTGTTCCCAGTTGTGCCTCCACAGAAATCCATCCATCACCACACAGCAACAGGACAGGAGAGAAGGAACAAGTCAGACAGCAACTGCTGGCTTTGACTCAAGCGGTGTCCAAGCCAAACTGTGTCAGCAGCCTGAGACTCCCACTGGATCCATCAGCCAGGAACAACAGGAGCTCCTTCCTGGGGAAGTGCTGCCTCACACAGGGACATGGGAAAGGGAATGGCCCGAAATCATCACTTATAGAGGGCAGAAGTACACTCCAGAGGGGAAATGCCTGCACGGGGAGGGTAGTGAATGTAAAGAGTAAAGACTTCTCTCCACCCCCCAAGCAGTGCTAGTCCAACTGAGAATAAACCAATTCATCACAATACCTTCCTTTTAAAGTTTACACTTTTGGCTGTGGGGAGCTCCTCTGGAAGGACCAGATGTGCCTCACTGCACTCGATGAGGCAGGTGGGAGAAATTAAGGGGCACATGACACTTGCTAAAAAGCATCATCTGTGCAAGGTCTAAACTACAGGTCCATCTTCATTTCTCTTCAACCCTGCAGAGAAAAGCAGGCTCGGAGGAGCTCGGGGACAGGTCGTGTGTTTAGGCTCCTGTAAAGCACACGGGAAGAGCACCCCAATTTCTTCGGTCCTGCAGGACGGGACAAAGCCTCTCAGGCAGCAGTGCAGGCAGGCGAGAGGCTCCGGGGCTGCTTGATGAGGGTAAAACTCGCAGCTGCGATGGGCTCTGCTCCCTGACAAGCCGCACGTGGCCCCGGTGCTGTCCCCCGAGGTTAAAAGCGGGCCCGGAGCAGGCTGGTGGATTTGCGGGTTTGTGTCGGCGGCTGTGCCTATGGAGGGCGGTCACCGCTGGAGCGGTACCTGGACAGCTGCAGCGGGCAGGTAAGGGAGGAAGGGGAGAACGAAGGGAGAGGAGAAAAATTAAAATGAAGCTGCGTTGGCCGGGAATCGAACCCGGGTCAACTGCTTGGAAGGCAGCTATGCTCACCACTATACCACCAACGCTACGCTGAAAGCATCCCTGCAGCCGCGCCACAACTGCGTCAGTACCGCATTCCTTGTCGGGCCGAGCCCGAAATTCCATCATCCCGAGGGATTCCTTCCTGGTCTGGAGCTGCCGAGGGCACGGAGGAGCTCTTGGAGCGGGAGGTCGCTCGTACTCCCTGTCAGAGGGATGACGCGGCTGCCTTTAAACTCTTGCGGTGGGATGGATGCTGCTTGCGGGGGTCAGCCCAGGTGCTGCTGTGGGTGGACACGGAGAGGGCAGGAGGCTCCCGTCTCCTTGTTCTGCTTGGTAAATGTCCGCAAAAATTCTTTATTTCGGTATTTGGAATGGTCGTCGTGATCTCAGGTGGTTGTAGGAACGACTGGGAGAGGGCTGGGCTCCACAGCTGAGCATCAGCGTTACTCAGGGAACGAAACTTCTTTACATCTCCCTTGTAAACTACTTTTCAGCTCAGAAAACGGGCTTAACACAAGCTGTTTAAATCCAGAGACTGTCCTGTGGCAGTGGGTAAAGCCCTCTGAATGTGCCCTCACAAAGTATGTAATGTGGTAAGGTATAATACAGCTTTTGTAAATGCTAGTGAGATTTTTACATTCAGACTTGCTGGTACACTTGATAATAGCAGATGTGTGATATCACTGCAGGGTGGAAAAAAAAAAAAAGAAATCCAAGTCTGTTGCTTAAGGCAGCTGGGTTTGATTTGTGTCTACCTGAGTTGCAGGGGTTTTTGCAGTGGAAGTGAAAAAGGCTGTTTCCCTCAAGCTGCCCCAAACCGAGGGTGCTCAGACAGGATCTGTGTGTGAAATCTCCCTGGAGCTGTCGGGAGATGCCCAAAGTGATGCACTTGGTGGGGCCTTGGGTGAAGTTAATTAACTCAGAGTCTATAGCAATAACCCTTGGCAGCCAGCCCAATGCAAACATGGTCTTGTGGCCCTTTCACAGCCTCTGAGCATCTGTTGACAAGAAGGAAATATTCCCCAGCACTTAACCCTATCAGGGCCTTTCCCCTAACCTCAGGTGCAAACCTGGTCAGAAAGGAAAATTTGCTTTCTGTTTCTACCTGCTTTATGCAATTTACTGTACTTTTTGAAAATTTTACAGCTGTGATTCTTCCAGCCTCATGTACCACTCGTTTCTCCATCAGTCTCTTTAAGCTATGTCACAAACTGGCTTTGGTTGGTTGTTTATGGGTTGTTTTCTTACTGCTGTTTTCATTCTTTGATGCCCATTAGTATGATGTGAGTAGTCCCACTGGGAGCTTTTTGTACCATTTTCTCTACATTGTGGTTCATACAAAACCTTCCTAATGAGCTCCTCTACAGCTAATCCTTAGTCCACTGGAATTCTTGCAGAGACTGTGACTTCCTTCTCTTGCTGCTGACTTGAAAAATGTTTATTTAAACTAGATGTATTTTTGTGATTCATAACATTTTATTTGTAACTTATAATTACACGCTTGACCTTTTTTTCTAAAGGGTAAAGGACTTATTCAACAGCACCCTGCCCTACCAGATCTTCTTCGGGGCTCTGTATTTAGAAGTCAGTTTGAGAAGCAGTTTTAAATGTAGTTGTTGGCAACGCTTTCCTGCTTGCATCTGTATTCAGGCTAGTGAGGGTCCTCTGGGAGGATTTGTCACTTCGTCAGAGTTTTCCAAGTGTCTGCAGGCAAATATACTGCAAAGTAGGAGCAGAGATCTCCCGTGTGCATGGCTGGGTTGCCAAGTGAGCTGACTAGAAGAGAGCAGCACTAGCTCAGGGCTGGGAAGCATTGATCTGGAAGTCTGCTCCTGCTGGAGGTCAGGCAGCTGCTGCCAACTCGAGGGCCTCAGTCTTATGCACCATTCCCTGTTCTGATTTGTGCTTGGACTTTTCAAGTCCTTCTGGCTCTTGAACCTAAAAATGCCTGATTAAACACAAAACCTCTTGTATGGGTTCTTTAGTCCAAGCTGTCACCTGCTGTGGATGTTGGCAGGAACAACCTTCAGAAAGAGGCTTATACACCAATGAGAAGAAATAAATCCTGTCCTGAAACTCTTGACTCATTGCTGTGATGATGCTTTTTAAACAGCTTTTAATAATAAATAGTTGATAAAGGAGGACATTAGTATGGAAGAGCTTACTTGCAGGTGTTGTGTGCTTGGTGCAGGGCAGGATGCTGGTTCTGCTGACTATGGTGATGTTTTTTTAGTCCCTTCTTCTCATCTATAGCTTCAGTCAGGCTGGTGGCCCCAGGAGCTGAGGGATGAGCTGCTGCTGGTTTTGTGAGCTGCTGCCCTCTGTTGCACAAAGCAACACTGACAGTGTCCCCTGCTAGCAGGGAGAGGAAATGGAATTATATACAGAATGGGAGATAAAGACAGCCAGAAAATGCTGTCTGTCTTCCTTGGAAACACTCACGAGTGTGATAATGTGGCTGTGAAGGGTAAAGTGCCAGTGTTGTACCTGCATTACTCAATTTGTGCTGTCCCAGGAGTTCTCTAGAGTGCTCATGGACTGTGGTGGGAAAATGCATTATACAAGCTGTCTGGATTTTTATACACTCACAGAGAAGCAAAGGACACACTTCCAATCTTAAAACTAGTCTTTGCTAAAATATATATTTATTAAAAATTATTGAAATTTCCTCATTGAAGATTAATCTTAATTTACTCTCCTAGCTACAGTAACTGTTTTAATACAAGACCCCTAATGGCACTTTTTTTTTAATTCAAGGATGACTTCTCCACTAGCCCTCATCTGTTCACTCCTATGAGCCCTTATGATTTGGAACTTCCAATTCAAACAGCTTCCCAGCTAAGTGAGTCCAAGGAGCTCTGTACAGACTTCTCCTCTGTGGATCTCAGCTTTCTCCCAGACGTTACCCAGGATAACAAAGAACAAAACCTCTCTGAGGATGGTCATGAAACACAGAAAGAGCTCGATGGGTCGCTACCAAGTAAGGAGGACAGTGGTGTTTTCATGGATGAAAGCAGCTTGGCACATCCAGGTGCATCTCAGCCATCTCCTGAAGCATCTGGAGAGTGTCCTCCCCTGATTCCAATGACTCCGATGACCCCAGCAGCATCTCCTTCAGAAAGCTCTGGAATAGTCCCTCAGCTACAGTAAGTTTTGTATTATTTATGTAGCACACACCACAGTCAGAGTTTGGCTTAAACTGCAAGGTGTTGCTCTGACTTTTCCCTTGGAGAATGTAGCAAGCATGGCCTGGTCTTAAACAAGCCAAAAAAATACAGGTGCAATTGTTCCTCTTGAAGGGGAAAGGTGGAGAAAGCAAACTGGCAATATTGGATTAAAAAATGAAGGTACTTGAAAGGGAGGATTTCTTTCAGGAAGGAGAATGTGAAGGGTAACAGCAGACTCCAGGGGCTTAAAGATGTCACTCTGCTTTTTCCAAAGGACACAGAACAGAATGTGAGAAACTCTAGCCTCATTAAAAGATGCTGTCCTGTCTAGGGTAGAGCAACTCTGGATTAGTTTATACCTGTAGAAAATAACTCACCCTTAGGTGCTGTAGTAACTCTAAATAGTCATTAATAACCCAATCCAAAGCTGTGAAAGGCTTCAGTGATGCAGTTTTTGGAAGACACACAAACTTATAATTCACTGACTAATAATTTCATACCTTGTCTATCTCAAAGTGCAGTTTTGGGATTGAATTACTTAAGTTTTGCCAGGAGTAGCTTAATGCTAGAATGGGGAAGAGACAGGCAGGAACTCAGTTGGTGGCAATTATGAATTGGAATGTGACTCCAGGTTAAGCCAGTCCTGCTGGGGGGTGGCTCTGCAGTGGCTGGATTTTGCAATGAGAAAATTCCTCCCTCATTCCTCAGGAATATTGTGTCAACTGTAAACTTGGCTTGTAAACTGGATCTGAAGAACATAGCTCTGCATGCCAGAAATGCAGAGTACAACCCAAAGGTAAATCTTGGACTCAAAGCTTGACCCTCACTTCCCTTTCTTGGTGCTGCTGGATCCCAATGGTCCCGTGACTGTGGTCTTAACTCCTGCTCCTAGGTGGGTGGAAAATAACTTTAGGGTGGTAAAGAAACACTTAAAAAGCAAATATGTGTTGTGAAAAGATTTGAAAATTAATAGTTGCAAGACTGAACAGAAATACAAGCTGCAGGAAATACAGCTAAATTCCTGTCAGGTCCTCCTTTGAATTTGTAGAGGTTTGCTGCTGTGATCATGAGAATCAGGGAACCAAGAACAACAGCCCTCATCTTCAGTTCAGGAAAAATGGTCTGCACAGGAGCAAAAAGGTATTTTTCTAGATTTCCCCTTCCCTCCAAAGGTCTGGGTCTTGCAGCTATGCATATATTCTATGGAGAATGTCTGAAAAGCCTTGTTTAAAACATCTAGCAAAGGACTAATTGCAAGAAAAAGTGAAGTGCTGATATTGAAAATCTTGCTTTCTTCATGATGGCACTTTAGCAATTTTTGAACTCTTACTTCTGTTCCTGAATTTAGATTGAGCTGAGCAGACATCATAGAAAAGCTGCTGAGATTCCCAGAAATTGTTAAGGGATTATTTGCATTTCTCACTGATTTTTTTAAAAGTGTTTAGGACATAACTTGTGTCTGTCAAGTCTCTCTTCAGTGTCTGTGTTCACCAGTCAATACATCTGCCTCTAGAGGAAATGGGAATTGGGGAAAGCAAAATTTATTTCTGTACTCTGAGGCTTTTTTTTCCTGAAGTCCAGCAGAGACTGCCTTGGTTTTTATATTCCCAAAACAGTCAATTAGGATTAATTAACTCATGCTTAAGAGACCTCTTCTCCAGCCCCTACCACCACTCCAGGTAAGTGATTGTACTGGTGCCTGCAGTCTAACTCTTGGAGCAGCACTGAAAGCTGTTTTGAGGAACTGAGAAACCTCTCAAAAGGGGAACCTCTGGGTGATAAAACATCTCCAGTGGGTTCATCCAGGCCACAGGAAGGTGAATGAACAAGTGCCTTACCCCTTTTAGCTTCCCTACAGCAGTTCTGGGGATGGAGCCTTGCTATTTTGAGCAGCAGGATCTCTTTTTCTAGAATGCAGTTTAGCACAGTGGTGGCTATAAACTGAATTCCACCTCAAGAGCAGAGGAGAGCACAAATAGAAGTTGATTTTTCCCCCTTTGCTCTTCCTTCAGTGAAGGAAGCAGTCTTTCCTTCCATCCCTGGAAATGTCCAAGGCCAGGCTGGACGGGGCTTGGAGCAACCTGGACTAGGTGGGAGGTGTCCCTGCCCATGGCACGGGGTGGAACAAGATGGGCTTTAAGGTCCCTTCCATCCCCCACCATCCTGGCATTCTATGATTTGAGGGCTGTTTGGAGATTGCAATAAAAGTTTCTTCCTTCAGTGAAGAGCAGTCAAGGCTGGCAGCCAGGAAATATGCGCGGGTGGTGCAGAAGCTCGGCTTCCCTGCCAAGTTCTTGGACTTCAAGATCCAGAATATGGTGGGGAGCTGTGATGTGAGGTTCCCTATCCGGCTGGAAGGCTTGGTTCTCACCCACCAGCAGTTCAGCAGGTATGAGGAAATCGGGAATAACCCTGGGCACCCTGCAGCAGGGTCTGTAGCTGCTTGAGCCTGGTCTGTGCCTTTGCTCCACTGAGGATTTTAATAACAGGATGTCCTCAACTCGCAGCAAGGCAGGTTTCTGTCTGCAGGGATAAGGTTTCCAAACTTCAGGCACAATCCACATTTGCAAAATACAGAATTGCAGCTACATTGTGTTTTTCTGGGATATTGTTTCAGTGCTGTTTGGATATTCTTTAGCCTAGAATTGAAAGTAAAGCTGTAGCTGAGTGATGGCAATGTTGTGCCTGCCAGATCAGCTTGTTCAAAACCAGATAATGCCATCAGGAAAGGATGATTTCAGCACTGACAAAACCAAAATGCAGTTGTCTTTTATTAACACTGCATCTAATAGTTTGCATTTCATTTAGGAACTAGATATATATATAAATATTTATGTTGGCCGTTATCTTGTCTTAGTTGCACGAGATGCTTCCTGATAAGGGCTCTTTGCAGACTAGAAAGGATTTACTCTGAGAATGGGGTGGCCCTGGCACAGAGCAGCTGTGGCTGCCCCTGGATCCCTGGGAGCGTTCCAGGCCAGGTTGGATGGGGCTTGGAGCACCCTGGCATAGTGGGAGGAGTCCCTGCCTGTGGCAGGGGGTGGAACAGGATGGTTTTTAAGGCCCCTTCCAACCCAGGCCATCAATGTTTTGAGGACTGTTTGAAGATTACAGTAAAGGTCCCAATGCTATGACAAATCAGAAGTGGCTCACGAATCTTTAAAGTCAGCATGAAGATCCAGCTCCAGTTTGGTTTACCAGGTTTCTCTTCAAGATGTGCAGAGCCTGACCTGCCTTTCTCAGGGTAGCTAGAGAAAATCTGTGTGGTTAATTACCCTATTGTTACTGGAATTAAAGAGCACTTTATTCATACAACACTGAAACTGCATTTGCATTTTAATCTTACCTGCTTGCCTTGAACAGCTATGAACCTGAACTGTTCCTGGCCTGGTTTATAGGATGGTCAAACCAAGGATAGTGCTGCTTATCTTTGTGTCTGGAAAAGTTGTATTGACTGGTAAGTGGTGCCTCTCTATATCTGCAGCCCACTGCTGCTTCACTTTCTGAGAGAGCATTTAAATTAAAAATTAACTAAAAATCAGTGTCTTGCCACAGTAAAGCCACTCAGCAATCTTTTTAATGGCTGCAGCAGCTTATCTGTGATTTCTGCAGATAACATCAGTATTGTTGCACTAGAATCTTGTATTGTTTCATATACAGAGTCTCAGATTTCCATGTCAAGTATTTTTTTTGTTCAAAGCTTGATGCCATGTGCCAGTGCAGAGGATGCCAACAGGATGCTGACATGCCAACAACTACTCAAGCACTTAAATAGGAACCTCACAATAAGCAATTTAAAATTGCTTGGACAGGAAACAAACTTCTTAAAACACTTGACTGACAACATTTAGTAGGGATTATCAGAGGAAAGGGTGGAGATCTAAGAACTTGTTCCAGACTGTATAGCAAAAAAACCAGGAGGCAAAAGCCTTGCTGAGTCAGTGTGCTCAGCAGATACCTGTACCTCAGACCCAGGACAAAAAAGGTGAATTTTTCAGCTCCTGGCACATTGTTGTTGTGAAGCTCATGAAAATGCTTCTATTCAGATGTACTGAAAGGTAAATGGTGCTTGTTCCCAGGAGCTCTGAATGTGGCATTCATAATCACAACACAGCTTTGAGACATGTGGAAGGCAAGAAGTGCCTGCCTTAGCCAGAGATTCTCACAACCAGAAATCAGGAATGAGCTCAGCCAACTGAAAGATGGGGTGCTCAGGACGAAGCTTAAATGCTTCCCCTTCCAATATCCACAATTTTCTTAGGTTCAGTAAAATTATACTGGTCAGTGAAATCATATTGGTCAGTTCCAATCCACTGACGCTTGCATTTTTTGGGGGTACACTAATTGTAACACCCTTGCTTCAGGGCCTGCTGCACACTCAGTCCTCTTCTGTGAGCATTGGGCCCAGCTGTAATGACAAAACTGAATTTACTGAGCTCTGAGGGTTTTTTTTTTTTTCCCCTAATCGAGAAAGTAACTTTACTTTTGAAAGTAAAAGTTGTGGTAAGGCAGATGAATTATTCATGTCCAAGTGAGGACATGAGAAAAGGTTTACCCATTCAACCTGAGCAGGGCTTAATTCCACTTTTTAGTTCATTTAAATGCGTTTTTCTTGCAGCTGATGTTTGTTGGACCAGCCTGAGTAGCGTTGCTGGCAGGGAATGTTCCTGCCTACTGCAATGCAGTTTGTGTGCAAAACTTGGTATTAAAGATTTGCTTACAGTACCACGGAAAGGGATTTGAAATCAAAGGTGTCTTAACACACAGCTGAAAATTAAAATTGCTTCTTGGAGCTGGAGGAGAGTTCTTGCACTGTGGAACAAGTCCCAGTATGAAATAAAGGCCTTTGACTTCTTGTTTCTACCTTTCCACTCACCTTGTGAACAGGCAGAGCTGCTATTCTCAAGCAGATCACACCATGGTGGTGCTCAGTTGCTTTTTTTCCTTCTTCAAAGCCAATATTTTGCACCTGTCAGGAGCAGAAAATTGCTGTTTTGGTTCCACAGATTAAACAAAACTAGTCTTAAAGCTAAGCAAGCTAGAAATTGTTCTTTGAGGTGGCAGATAGAAATTCTGCTTTTAATATTAAGGTGCTTTCAATCTCCTGGGTTTCTCCACGGTTTGTAATCTTACTGGGTTAAACTGCATTCAGTTATTCTCAGCACTCTGTTAATCCATGGGGTTGTTTGGGTTTTTTGTTTCCTTAAATATCCATTTAGGAGCAAAAGAGCGTTCTGAAATCTATGAGGCGTTTGAGAACATCTACCCCATTTTACGAGGTTTCAAGAAACCATCATGACATGGCTCACAGAGCAATCAGAAAAACACCTGGGTTTGTGTTGCTGTGCTTGGAACAGAAGCCAAGGGGAGTCCTGGACCCACTGGTGGAGCTGTGGATTATTAAGCAACTTATTAATTTCTGATGCCTTTCTACAGTTTGTGAAATATTCTTTTTCTTTCAGATTATCTGTCTGTAATCCACCTGAGTTCTGACAACTTTTGTAAAGCTAAAGCACTTGATAAATTAATGCACTTTTCATAGAATGTATATTAAGGTGGCACTTAAAATATTTTGCAACAGAAGCCATGTGTCTCTTTCCCTGTCGAACAGGTGAATCCACATTGCACTTCAAACTGGCCTAATCAAAATCCTCAGCCCTAAGAGTCCAGAATTGCTCCTGTAGTGTTGCAGTTTTATGTTTAAGCTCAACCTATATTATTGTCTATTACATGGCTCACGAAATCCTGCATGAGTTCATTTTGGTGTTTAGAAGACATGTACTAAAGTCACTCTGATCCCACTGGCTAACTCTTGTGTATGATGGTGCAGGATTTTCTTTCACAGAGAAGATGTTCCAGATCCTGACTGCTGGGATATACCTACAAAATCTGTGGGTGGAGGAGAGCTAATTAAATTATCTAATTTGATATGGGACAAGTTAGATTTTAACTAAATGGTACCCACTTGTACTACTGAAGCGCCCTCAGATGATGGGAGTTCAGTGCAGGCAAAAGCATGTTGTTTTGGAATTTTGTTAAAAACCGATTTGAGGAAAATACAAAAAATTTTGGATGCTCATGACTGAATTATCTGTATTATTTAACCAGAGCACTACATTTGGTAACTCTGGAGCAAAACCAAGGGGTTTTCCTGTACCTGGTTTGAACCCCAGCCTTTCTTTTCAGAAGGTGTCCTGCTCAGAGCAGGGCTGGGAGCAGGAACAGTGCAAAGCCTCTCCCATGGCTGTTCTGGAAAGCCCCTGGAAGCAAGCCAGGACACTTTGTGCTGTGTCCTCCCCTCCCGAAGGTGTGGTACCTGTCTGCAAACACCACTAGAGGTTGCTCTTAGATGACTTAAGTGTAACCCAGGCCAAAATCTTCCTCTGTCCTCGCTGGAAATACTCGGGATGAGCTATGGCTCAACTCAGAACAGGGTCTTGCTGGGCTGAGTTTTGCTGCCACAAAAGTTTATTTCTGATTCGGTTGTGGGTGTGACTTCATCTTCTGTATCTGTTATGTGTCATTCACAAGTGTTTTTATATCTATCTCCCTGCTTCCCTGGAAAAGAGTTTAAAAAACTTTGTGCACTTCCTCATGATAAGCTGGTCTTAGCTGTTATCAGTTTCTCTGTCAAACTGTGGATTTCCACACTCAAGTCTATTTTAAACACAGGCTTACTTTTCTGTTTGCTTTCTAATGCTGGAGACTTTCCACAGCTATGGGCTGGACTTTTATTTGCACTGTAGCTGTAGCAGCAGCAGATGAGCTTCAGTTAAAATAATCTTTTGTAACTGAAAACACCCTGGTTTTATTGAGGTTTTTGGGGAGGGGGAAAAAAAGTTTATTTAAGTTGAGCCCTCTTCAAGCAGTCACATTTTGCTTAAGAGCTTGCCCCATGATTTCAGTGGTAAAATTAGTGCTCTTTAGAAATACAGATAAAGCCTTAGAGATAAGAAATGGGCTCTGTGCCTTTTCACTGAGCTACTGATTAAGTTAATGTTTGCTATGGTAACTCTTGTCTTAAAAACAACAATCTTGGTTCTACCTCCCAGTGCTGTTCCTGCTTAGTGTTTGATAACACTGGGAAGGGACAAAAACTATAAGCTGGGCATTGCTCTTAAAAAAAAAAATAGGTAGGGCAATGTTTTGTTGCAGCTGTGGTTTTTTTTGGGAAGGGGGATAGGGGGGATATTGCTTAAATTATTCTGGCTTTTGTAGCCTCCGTCTCCTCTAATTGCCTGGTGTAAAGAAGGCAGAAGAGGGAATGGCTTCAAACTGAGAGTAGGTTGGTGTTAGGAAATATTAGCTACCAGGAAAAACCCTTTACTGAGAAGGGGGTGCTGAGGCCCTGGCCCAGGGTGCCCGCAGAGCTGTGGGTGCCCCTGGATCCCAGGCAGTGATCCAGGTGATCCAAGGCCAGGCTGGCCAGGGCTCGGAGTACTCTGCTCTAGTCCAGGGGGTCCCTTTGGGGGGCAGGAACCTGGAACTGGAGGATTTCGAAGGTCCCTTCACCTCAACCCCGCTTCATCCTCCGTATTTAACTCCTCATCCAGTGGAGGCTGGGTTGAGGCAACCTCCGCCTGTGTCGGTGTTTGCTACTCGGCCAAAGCGCTTCGGCTGCGACTGTAAAGAATTGCTTGGTAGCCGCAGTCCCCTCAGCAGCCCTACTGCCTGGTTATGCTACGCCTACCCGCTGTAAAGCCCCGGGACCCGGCATCCACCCCCCACCATCGTTCTAGGCGCTGCCTTTCCCGCCGCGCAAGGAAAAGGGCGCAGTTTTTAACCAAAACTCGGGATTTTCCCGGCGCCCTCCCCCGCTGCCGCCCGCCGCCTCAGCGCCCCTTCCCACAATGCCCTGCCCGGCCAAGCGTCCCACGTGACCCGCGGCGCCAACATGGCGGCTCCCAGCGGCCGCCGGCCGCAGCCCGCGGGGCCGGGCGGGGGCAGCGGCGCCGGGCCCGGGGCTCTGCGCGGCGCCGACGAGGACGCCGAGGGTCTCTACGTGGCGGTGGAGCGGTGCCCGCTCTGCAACACCACGCGCCGCCGCCTCACCTGCGCCAAGTGCGTGCAGAGCGGCGACTTCGTCTTCTTCGACGGGCGCGACTCGGAGAGGTAACGGCGGCGCTGAGGGGGACGGGGCGGCCCCTGGGGTCGCTGTGCCTCGGGGCCGGCGGAGGGGCCGGGCTGTGCCCCCTCCCGCTGTCCCGGCCTCGGGGGGCTGCGGGTGTGGGCGGGGGAACGCTCCGGGGGCTGCCGGGCCCACCCGCGGCCGGGGGCGGACACAGCGGGACCCTCGCTCCGAGCCTTGAAATAATAATGGTTTTAATAGTGATGATTAAGGAATCGCCCCGACTTTCACTCAGCCGGGTGCAGCTGTATCCGTGTGGATGTAGCCACAGAAGCTCCAGGCAGTTCAAGGCACAGAGATTCGTGCAGTGTTGTTTCAAATGGGGTTACGCGTTTTCGTCAGCGCTCCTTGAAATAGTAGTTTTCTAAATTGTTAAGCAGCAGCAGGAAAGGTATGTAACAAAGAAACCAAACGTTTTGTCGTGTGTATCCCCATAAACGTGGACACCCCTTCCTTTAGCATTACAAAAGAAATATTCCACTTGAGTTAGTCCTGTGCCATGCTGCTGCTTTCGGGGCACGGGCTCTCCCTGAGGGAGCTCCATGAAGTGCTATGCCCATAAACAAATTTGCTCATGATCTGACTCAGATGGCTCCTCCACCTCTGGTGTTCACAGCGTGTCCATCCCACATTCTTAAAAAGTCTCCAGTGCCGTGCCTGGGATGGCTCTGATTCTTGGCTGGGAGTGATTCCTGGAGCTATTCTGGGAAGGTGACAGTGTGTGGGGTGGGTGGTGGAGCCCTCGCTCCAAAGGCTCCTCGTGTCCCCAGATCCGAGGGGACAGAGGTGCCTTTCACCCCTCAGCATCCACGGCAGTGGGGACAGGCTGTCATGCGTGTCAGCTTGCAGAACCGAGACCTTGCTCTGTCACTGGATGGCTTTCCCTTTTTTAATAAAAAAAAAGCTGTGTTGTGGAACCACAGACTAGATTTAGCCTTTCTAAAATAGGTGGAAAGCGTGTAGTTGTGTGAGACTGCTTGGGGTTTTCTGCAGATTCTATTAAAAGATTGGATATGGAGCTTGGAGCGTAAACCGAGTTTGGGTTTTTTCCTGTCTTTTTTTGCAGCCTTAAGTTTTTGGCTAAACATCAGGTTTAATTATAGAAATTCAGCTATAGCCTTTGTTAGAGTTGAGGCACTGTTGTTCTGTATTAACCAAGGCATAAGAAGTCTCTGCCCATGAGAAAAATGAAGTCATAAAGAAGCAGCTTTAGCCAAAGCACCAGAGGCAGCAGTGTAAGAGAAAACCGTCTTTATCTTCTCACCAGAGACAGGATCAGCTTTTCTGTCTGACAGTTGTCACTGCATCCTCCTGAGAAGCTTTCACTGCCTCACTTGTCTGTGGCTGGAAAGGCTTCTGTATATTTACGTTGTGTTTTTTAACTGCAAGGATTAAATCTCATTTTGGGTTTTTTTTTGTCTTTTTTTCCCCCTCCTCTGCCTGGACATCACAGTTCCATCTCTGGGGGTCATTGCTGTTGTATCAACCTGGGGCCTCCCTACACACTCCATTTTTCCCAGGCTTTGTTTCTCCTGCTGCTCAGCACTTTTCCGTGAATGAATTACAGTAGTGCAATTCATTAAAAATGGCAAATTTATTTTAATGAATTAAAGGAGCAGCACACCTGTATGAACAGCACAATGTTAACAACCTGAATATCCTCGATGGCTGCAGGAACACTGTGTAGGGACAAAAGCTTGGGTTTTGAGGATAATGGGATTATGTTTAAACTGTGCCTGAAATATTTTGTTTGCGTTCTCTAATTAATATTTGGAATTACCGATGTAAAAATGTGGAAGAGGCCAATTTTCTTTGTTTGCTCTCAGCGGGTGTCTCTGAATTTCTTGTTCATGTGAGCCCTGGGAGAGGGGGAGATGTTTGAAATAGTGACCAGGCACTACCAGGGCAAAGCCATGCAGGGACAGGTGCAGGTCACTGGCTGCTTTTCAGCTGGTGTTTACAACCATCGTTATTTATTTGTTTCTTTTATGCCTTCTAGTAGTACCTGGGTTAATTTTAGATCAGCCAGTGCTAGTGGAGTGTCGTGACAAGGGTTTTGCTGAGTGGCTCAGTGTGAGAAATTCAGAATGTGGAAGTGTTTGAGGGCACTTGGGCCTCCCATTTGTCTTTTTGAAGTGTTACAGATGGGGGAAAAAGATCATTATCTTCCTGGTTAAATATAAAAAAACCCCAAGTATTACTCCTTGTATCCAACAGTGGTTTATTTTTAAAATTTTCTTGTGAATTTTCCTTATATGAAGACAAACAATTTCATGTTCTAATTATTTCAGATTTCATGGGACTCCTTTGTGTGTTAATTTTTAGAAGAGCTACAGTAAAATTGGAAGTTTTTCATCTGTCTGGCAAAAATCACACCCCGTATCTGTGAGGGGAGAGACTGAGGAGCTGTTAAGATTAATTACTTAAGGAGAGCTACAATTAAGGATGAGTAGTCCAGAAGTCCTCCAGTAAAACAGTCACTGACATCCTTCTTTTCATGAGTAATGTGTTGTATATTCAAAAGCCAAGCTGATGTCTTGATGTTGGTCTCAGCTCAGAGGTTCTTCTCCCTCCTGGGAGTGTCCTCCAGCCTGTCATGTGGATAAATCCTCAGAGTGTGCTTCCCAGACTGCTGGATTGCTGTGCTTTGTGTGTCTGCAGATGGCAAAAGCCAAGGACAATGCAATTGTGACATCTGAGCCTGGCTAATTTCTCCAAGCTATGGGTTATGATTGGGAATAGTGACTTTTTTAGCAAGGGAGTTGTAGTGAATATAGTGCCCTCAGCTCCTTGAGCATTCATCTACCCCTGTAGATTAGGAAGCCACTCTGGTTGCTTCTCTCTAATCATGAGCATGTGGAAATAAGCCAGGCAAGCACAGCAAATCTCACCTTAATGTGATAAGACTCGAGGAAAGAGAAACATTTCATGGGTAATTCGAGACGTTCTCTCCTCTCAGTTTACATTTTATGGGAGTTCCTATAATAATTCATCCCGAGTTTTGTTTCTTTGCCAAATTGAAAGGCTAAAGATATATAAAGAAAAACGAGTTGCGGGATGCAATGCAATTGAAATCAGAGCTATATAAAGCAATGGAAACATTTGCTTAGGAGAAACCTGCTGGAGAAGTTTGTAGGAGCTGTTTGACATTGCTGCTGAAGAGCGTGGTGAGCTGGAATTTCTACAGGCTTCCACAAATATTCCTGTCTTCCCTCCACAGTCAGAACTTAATTAATTCCTGTCTTCTTTGACAGATCATTCAACTTTTTGCTGGTGTGATGGACGGGAATTGGGAGATTCTGTTCACAAGAATTGCTGAATTACCCCGGTGCTCTCCCTGGGTGGCTGCTGAGCTCTGTGTTTCTGGGCCGGGGGGGTTTGGTGGCAGCCAAAGGTCGGGGTGCATAGGTGTGAGTCTCTGTGGTAAACAGGAGGCTCATGCAGGGCCTTTTGTCATTTCCAGGGTGACTCCTGGGGTGAGGACACACAGGAAGAGGGGACCTGCTGGGCTGAGCAGCTGGGCTCCAGTTGCACCACATTCCTCCAGCTCACGTGGGGGCCTCTGGCTTTTGTGCCAAGCACCTGCATTTGGTTTTGGTTTGTTTTGGAAGGAAAACAGATTCTTTTACTTGACTACAGAAGCAGCAGGCAGTGGTTTTGTTGTTCTAATGCTAATGTCATCTGGGAGGGTGGTTACACACGCTCTGAATCCAAAGGTAGTCACCAAGCTTTCAGATTTCAGCTCTTGAAGGGAAAAAGTGCAGCATTTTGAAGTTTTACCTGAAATCAAATCCACTGAGTAACAGAGAGGGAATCCAAAATGTCATCCTATCAAGGCTTAGTGTACTATTATTCCTAAATAAAGCTTAAATATATCCATGAAATCAAGGTCAAATCATAAAATCACGTGGTTTGGGTTGGAAGGGACCCTAAGTACCATGGAGTTCCAACCCCTGCCATGGGCAGGGGCACCTTCATGCCCCATCCTGCCTGGCCTTGAACACTTCCAGGGATTTGGCATCTGCAAATATCACAGCTCTGTCACAGTGGAAATCAGTTCTACGTGTTGCAGAGGAAAATGAATGAATTGTGGAACAATAAGGGGGGCAGAACGTGGCTTCTGTATACTCAAAGGGTGAAAACACAGGATGATGAATCCTGAAAAACTTCGTTTCTGATAGTTCCCATATCCTAGAATCCAGGGAAGCAGAGCTGAAGCAGGCATTTGGGTCATGGCCTGTGTGAGATAGTGCTATTAATTTCTCCAGTGAATGGAGGGTTTTAAAGTACTCCATGTTTTTTGTAACACACAAAATACTGATCTGGCTAAGCTATAAATCCAGAAATAGCAGTAATTTGCTATTTGTTTGATAGTTCAACACTCTGATGTTTCTCCAGCTTAGAGGTTCTGTTGCAATTCCAGCAAGACACATGCTCTAGAATTCTGCAAGAGTTTTACACATTCAGCCATAACTTCCCAAGATGAAGACAGATAGCTGAGGTTTGGAGAATCCCCAAGCTTCAATTTTATTATCTTTTTCAGACAACTTGCAGTGCTGTAATTGTGCAAAATATCAATAAAAGAATTTAATCTCTTCCAGGTTTTCAGACAAGAAAGAAAGGCTGATGCATCTTAAAACCAAACAGAGAGAATTCCAAAAGCAGTAAGTTGTATTTGTTAAATTGATATAAAAGCTAAGAGATCTCATAAAAGGAAACAGTCTCTTTTAACACACTGTTGCTGGAGACAGACAGTCCAGATAGTCATAAAACTTTCAATCATGTTTTTTCCTCTAGTGTTTTGAAGGCCATGGAAGGGAAAGAAATAACTGATCAGCTGGTGAGTTGCTCCAAGTGTCCCATGGTTTTTAAACTCTCTGAATTCCTAGATCTCATAGTTTAAAGTTACAGTTTACCCTGAGGGCATTGTGTTGCTTTCCCAAAGAGCCTGTTGTAAGCAAAACTGAAATGGGCTCTGCCAGCAGAGTGTTCCAAGCTGTCTGAATTTTTCATTTCTCACTAGATATTTGTTCAATAACTTACTTTACCAACTAACTTTGTACTAAGCACACATTTTGTTTATGGCATTTTTCTGTGCACAAAACACTGTATGAAATATTTAGTTGTTTGATCCATTCAAGAGCATCCTGCTCCTTTCGCATTAAAGCTGCTGGCTTTGTTGTTAATCATTAGTTCAGCGTGCTTGAAGTCGTTTGTGCCCTAGAGTTGCTGAATGTTCTTTTTCAGAGATGGAAAATAATGTCTTGCAAGATGAGGATTGAGCAGCTGAAACAGACCATTTGCAAAGAAAATGATGAAATGACAAGACGTGAGTAATGCCTGTGCTTTTGTGATGTGGGAAAGCTCCCTGTGCCTTAGAGTGAAAAATCAATCGAGGTGAATTTAAGCGTTAGTTTTTAAAAAAATGGTGAACTTACAAACTGTCGCTTTCTAAATCAACTTGAAGGCAAATAACTGAGTGGATTTTGGCCTTTTTATGCTTGGGTTTTAATTAGCAAACAGCAGACATTATTCAGCTGGATGGAAATGGTTTTGCAACAGCTTTAAGAGCAAATGCTTAGCAGCCTGTGACTGGCTGTGTCCCTAGAGATGGTTTTATTCAGTGTAGTGTTTCTGATCACTTCCTCTTGATAAAGAGGAGCAAACAGCTCTGCAGCTGTCACAGATTTCCTGAAACTGCTGAAATTTAACCCACACCTGTCTGAAAATCCTAAAATCCTACTTGAGCAGCAGTCACTGAAATACAGTATAGGCTCCATTGAGAAACTTCAGATTTTGAACCCCATTAGATTGTTTTACACTAAATTTGCAGGGTCATTTTTCAGAAGAGAACATGCAGCTCTCCTTACAGCCTAAACACAAAGGAAGTAGAGGAAGCGTATTCAGAAGCATATTGATTGAATCTGGGATATTTTTATGGCTTGAAATTCAAGAGGAGCCATACAGAGAGTGGAAGCAGAGGCATAACCTGAGAAGAGCCATAAAGGATTAGCCTGGGCTTGGGGTGAAAAATCCAAGAGGTTGAGATGCAAAATTATTTTCAATTAATAAGGAGGATGGATAGCAACAATAATAAATGGATTACAAAGAGAAGGTGAAGGAGCAGACAACTGTGTTAGTTAACAGGAAAGAGAGCAAATAACAGTGCAGAGAATTCTGCAGCATTCATTCAGTGCTGCCTTTGCTTCATTTCCTGCAAAGAAAATGTGATCAGCTGCTTAGCCAGGTTAAATCTTACATCATGAGAGGACTGCAGGCTGAGGAAAGGAAACAGACAGCTACACATTAGTTTGCTTTATGGAACCAAGGAAGAAGCTGAAGTGGTCTGTGGAGCACTTGGGAAACGTGAGGGAGCTGAAAACTGTACCTGCTTTCCAAGGGGGCAGGAAGGGAGAAGCTCAGAGTGATGACACAGGCATCCTGTTACAGACCTGGGGGGGCTTTGCTGGTAACTGGCAGATAAAGTGCTTAAAAATAGGCATCACTTGGTTAGGATATTCTTGTCAAATCAATATTTTGCTATTTATGTCAAGATACTCATGTCAAATCAACCCTTTTTCTGGAGATCAAGTGGTGCAGCGGAGGATGAAGCAGAAGCTGCACATAACTTGGGATTGGGCACTGCCTGAAACTGTCTTGTGAGCAAAAAAAATTTGCTCTGGGTGTAACCCCTGCAAGTTCATCACAAAAGGTTAGAAAAGCTGCTTTCAAAGAGTGGTGACACTGGTCAGGGTGAGGAGGTGAGACAGGTGGAGCTCAGCAGGAGCCAGTTCCTGGCCAGTTCTCTTCAGTATTTCCCATAATAGCTCAGCAGAATAGAGGGTGGAGTGGAGGAAGCCAGGCTGGATGGTGAAATGGCTTCTGTGGAGACCAGGACCAAATTCAAAATTGTGCAGATAAATAGACAGCATCATCTGAAAAGGACAAAATCAAGGCACACATTGTTGTAAAGAGAAACATAAACCCAGAATGGGGGATGGTGGAGAGATTTGGCAGGAAGGGATCTGGGGAGTTGCAAATTAAATAAAAATTATCGATCTTGTGCTGCTCCAGAAAGGTTCAGGCCTCTTTCTGGGTTAACTAATGTAAGTGCTGTATTTAAGGTGGAAGCAGTTCTCCTGCTGTGCCAGGTATTGCTGTTGCTTCAGTGGAAGTCTGGTGTCCAATTTAAACAATTTAAGAAAGATACAGATCAGCTGGGAAAAGTCTGAGTGTTGGAAATGAAACAGAACGCCCAAGAAAATTCATGTTTGGTTTAGAGAAGAGGAAGTTGAAGAAAAACAAGCTTTTCAGTAGGTAGAAGATTATTGTTATGGAGATTAGATTATGAGGTTTTGTCTTTTGCTTGTGAAGAAAGAGGAAATCCATGTGACTTTAAGGAATTAGTCACCTTTTCTCAAAATGCTCTGCTCTGAAGGACCAACCAGGGAGTGGAGTTCTCTATTTTCCCACTCTTCTGTGGAATTTATTATCTGCAACGTTTGCAACTTCTCTTGATTCACAGTGAATTTGATTAGCTTTAACTGAAAAACTGAGCTGACTATTGCCCAACTAACCTATTGTTAACTCAGTTGCTTTTGGAGAGAGACCAGAAATGAATTCTAGCTGTGAGTAGCCAACAGATCAGGATCCAACTTGGTCACTTTTGGGCCACATTAAAAAGTGTGAAAAGGTTGTTTCTCTGCTCTTGGATGTGGCATAGTTTAATTTCTGAAATAAAAAACATTTCTAGAACACTGGGTTCTGCTTTTGGAGTTGACTGTCCTGGAGACCCAATAATTGGTGGTGCTTAAAATAATGTTTTAAAATCTGTGTGTTTGCCTTCTTTCTGTGCAGAACAGTTCAAGGAGACAAGCTTGCAAATACCTGGCAGAGCCCTCTGGGCAGAGATCAGTGTGCCTGGGCTTGCATTTATCAGGCAGTGCAGGTGTGTGGGACACAGTGCTGTGCTGAAATACTCCTGGGGACAGATTTTTAATCACCTCATGGACTGGGTGGTAAAGCAGAGGTGCTGTGCAGAGAGCAGGACAGTTGTTTGTGCTCTGGGACTGCTGCAGAGGAAACGTGAGGGCAGTGTCTGCCCTGCTCCAGAATAATTGCTGTTGGACCTGCAGGGAAGGGAGTTCACTCTGGAGAAGTAGCCTTTCAAGTCAAACATGAATGTGAAAATTGAACAGATGGACCTTTTCCTCTTCCTCCTGTCTCCTGTTCTTCTTGCAAAGGGAGAGTTTGGGAATATGAATGCAGGTGTTAATTGATTTTCTGTTGATGTTACAGGACTGCTTAAAGGAAAGGGAATTACAGCTGACACATAGGGATTCTGGTGTTGCTCAGAGAAAAGTGGGTTTTTCTACTGCTCCTCTAACAGGGGTCACTTATTTATATTATATAAACCTAAGGATTATTAGTTCTTATCTGCATGGAGGAGGTTTTCTCACCTCCTTTAATTTGGGACTTCGCATCTCCCACATACCAGCTCATCCTTCCTACCAGACACACCATGGATTGCAGCAGATCAGATGACTGGAAATAATTCCTGATGTTCAGAGAGAGCAGCCTCTGTCTCTGCAGGGGCAGGCACACCTCAAACTAGGGCACAGGGAGAGTTTTAAACATATATTTGGGGAGAGCACAAGAAATCTTGCCCTGTGCTTTTAAAAGACAGAGGTGGCTGACTCTCTGTGGGAGCATTACTGCAGCCACTTATTTTATACCTGAATTAGGAGATTATGGCATCATCAAGGTTGCAAAAGACCTCAGAGATCATCAGGCCCAGCCTTGGATGCTCCAAGATGCTCTTTCAGGGTGTTTTATCCAATACATGGAAGGAATCCAGGCAGTTGCAGCACTTCAGCACAATTCCCATTATGGAGAGGGAGATAACCAGTGCTCCCTGTGGGAACAAGGAGCCTGCACTGTTGAGATCCAAGTGCTGTGAGAGCACATCCATGAGTGAAGCCCAAATAACCCCCACCAAGAGCAGCAGAGGTGCCAGGAGTGGTGAATGAAGATGCTATCTGCACTTGATTTTGGCTGCAAGCAGGGCAGGGCTTTTTTGGCCAGCACGATGCAAACGTGTACAGTCAGGCTATTTCTGTCAGGATGATTACCTCAGGAGTTTAATTAAACTGGGAAATCTTGGCTTTTGTGCTCCAAATCCAAAAATAGCTGGGTAAAAGATAGGAAAAGAGTAATCCCAGTTGCAGTCTCTTTGGAGATCTTCAGAGGAGATTAAAAACTTGTACTGCTGAGCAGCTGGAAGAAGTTAATAGTTTAGCAGGGTTTTCTGTTTTAAGCTGCCATAGATCTTGTTTTCCATAAATATTAATAAAGCTTTTCTCAAGCTTTTCCTACGAGCACCTCCCAGCTCCATTTCCAAGGGATAACATCTGCTGCTGTCCTCACAGACACAGAGGGGCTGCTGAGGATTAAAGAGGAGAACCAGAAGCATTATCGCAGGGCTCAGAGGCACCAGGAGAAGAAGGAGAAGATCCAGAGGCACAACAGGAAGCTGGGAGACCTGGTGGAGAAAAAAACCTACGAGCTGAAAACGCAGTACGAGCACCTGGCCAACCTGCGGCGGGCGCACATCCTGGAGCTGACCTCGGTCATCTTCCCCATGGAAGAGGTGAAGACAAGCATGAGGTAGGGCAGCCTTGTCCTTTTGGGATCATTTTGCTTGGCTTTAGGCAGCCAGAAAGGAGTTGTGTCAGTTTAAGGTAGGTGGTCTGGCTCCCTTGGGGGAAGAGGAGTTGTTCTCTCACTCACAGGTAGAGGTCCAGGATAGAAGAATCTGGATCTGGAGGTGCTTGCATCTCCCCACTGAGAGATCTGAGGTGCATGTCCAGTGTTAAACTTCCTTAAAATATGGATTCCCCATCCCTGGAAGTGTACAAGGCCAGGCTGCACAGGGCTTGGAGCAGCCTGGTGTAGTGGAAGGTGTCCCTGCCCATGGCAGGGGTGGAATGAGATGTTCTGTAAAGCCCCTTCCAACCCAAACCTTTCCAGGATTCTACAAAAACCGGTAATTAAAAATCTCAGAGAAAATGAAAGCAGTTTTGGGAACGCAGAGTTTTGCAGAAGTGATCTGTAAGGTCCTTTCCAACCCAAACCATTCCTGGATTTTACAAAACCAGCCAATTAAAAACCCCAGAACACAGGAAAGTAGATTTGGCACGGAGGAGTTTCGCGCGAGCGTTCCTACAAGCACTTTTTCCCGAGTGAAATCTCTCTCAGTTCCTGCCAAGTTGGATTCTGTTTTCAACCACTTCTTTTCAACCCCTGCTGGGTGCTGCAGGGGACCCTGCAGATGTGTCCTCAGAGAGTGACAATGCCATGACCTCCAGCACTGTGAGCAAGCTGGCAGAAGCACGGAGAACCACGTACCTGTCGGGGCGGTGGGTGTGTGACGACCACAACGGGGACACCAGCATCAGCATCACGGGGCCCTGGATCATCCTCCCCAACAACGGGGACTACTCTGCTTACTACAGCTGGGTGGAGGAGAAGAAGACTACACAGGGACCTGGTAAGGGGCAGGACCTGCTTTTAGGCAGCTGGGACACTCCAGAAGCTTTGGGTGCCAGCAGAAGGCACTGAGGAGCAGGAGACTGGTCCATTGTTCTCACCCTGAGCCAGAAATCAATGTCAGAATAGGGATTTTAGGAGAAGATTCCCTGCCCAGTTGGAACTAGGTGGTCTTTAAGGTCCCTTCCAACCCAAACCATTCTGTGATTTTATGGTTAGTCTGCTGAAATTTTCTTTTGCATGAAATGCTCACTGGGATACACAGCACAGTGAAAGAGAGAAAGTTAATTAATCGCAGTTTTGACACAGTTCACATGTCATCATCTTAACAGGAATTCCAAGAATTACTATTTTCTTCCAACTTCTGACAGATTTCACTGGAAACGATTGCTAGATTCAGGCTGTTCTCCATACTTAGAAATTGCATATTCCAGAGCAGACTCCAGGAACATATTAACACACCCACCGAGGCTTCATTTAAAACAAAGATTTCATGTTGCTTTCATTTCTTTCAGATATGGAACATAATAACCCTGCTCATACCATCAGTGCTGCCTTGTGCTATGCAACTCAGCTCGTTAACACTTTGTCTCTCATACTTGATGTAAATCTTCCCAAGAAGCTCTGCAACAGGCAAGTGAAAACTCAGCAGGGGAATCAGTGACCTTAGATCGGTTTGGTTTGAGGGAAAAAGTCTTGAACTGGAACAGCTTTTGGTAACATAGGTGGCTCATGGGTTTTTGTGCTGTTTGAGGGGAGGGCTAGTAGGATTTTAGACCACAGTTAACAGTCCCTGCCTCCTTTTTTTACTCCCTGAGAGGGAGACCAACCGTCACAGTTGAAAATAACACCTCTCTAATTGACATATTCAGCACCCTCAAATGAGAGATGAAATATGGCAGTGCATGAATGGCACTTTTCATTTCATTGGACCCCACTGTGCTTCACAAAATCCCAGCCCAATCCAGCAGCTCTTGAACAGCTCTGCTGCCTCCTGTGCTGTAGGAAAAATCCTATAATATGGCACAGCAGCAGTGTAATTCCCAATGGGATAAAACACCCATGGGGAACACACCTAGGAGTGCACTGTGTAAACCAAACCCCATTTGGGATGAAGAGCACTGTTAGAATTTTGGTGTGGAGCAGCTGGGATCTGCAAGAGAAGGAGCTGCAGGCCTGGTCAGACTCCCAGGGATCCCAAAACGTGCTGCTGAGATTCTTTAAAGTGTTTTAAAACAGTGGTTGTCAAAGTGAGAGCACAGAAGTCGTGTAGGGTTTCAGCTTTTTCCCACCCTGTGGCTGGAGGTTGGAACCAGATGATCTTGAAGGTGCCTTCCAACCCAAACCATTCTGTGAGTCTCTGATTTTGTTTGGGTGTTCAGGCCTCACAGAAGGGAAAGGCTGGGAGCAGGAAATGATGCAAGATTTTAAAGGAGAGCTGAAGCAGTTTGGCTCTGGTGGATCTGAGTTCCCTACAGTTCACACCACCTGTCCTGTGGAAACTGGTGAGGCCAGGGCAAGCAGAGCTTATTGATAAAATGCTCACAGTCCTGCTAGGTTTAAAATTAATCTCCTCAGCACCCTAAAGCTGGCTGTAGACTTTGAACAAGTGCTCGCTGCGAGGATTTCTACTCCAGGATTTGTTAGGAAGCCAGGGCATGGAATGCTGATGCCTCCAGTGAGTGTATTTTCACAGCATTTTGCTTTCTGTGTATTTTTGTGTGTGTGGTGTTTTAACAGTGAATTCTGTGGAGAGAATCTCAGCAGACACAGGTTCACACGGGCAGTGAAGAAGCTGAATGCTAATATCCTTCACCTCTGCTTCTCTCAGGTAGGGGGGATGCACAGTTGATATCTTTAAATAGCTTTTGAAATAGCAGCTGTGCCTGCTGGTTTCCTTCAGGACCTGATCTTGGTTTTTTTTTTCTCCCTTCCCCATGTCAGCATGTAAATTTAGATCTGTTGCACCCCCTGCATACCCTCAGGAACCTCATGTACTTGGTCAGCCCCGACACTGAGAACTTGGGCAGGTAAGAAAAGCAAAACATGAACTCTCCTGTGCCTGAATCCCTTTTGAATTTATGCCTTTGCCTCGTTATTCATGTGGCAGTTCTCTTCTGCTGTGCCTATAGATCAGTCCTCAGCACAGAAATCAGGGTAGTTGCAGGAGGAGGAAAGACTGGACAGAAAAAGGGGCTCCTGAGTAGGGAATTAAATTTCACAGACGTGTGTTTGCTGTGCTTCTGCCTATGGCAGGCTCAGCTGGAGGCTTTGCAGCTGATGATGGACTCATTTCCCCTACACCCAGGAGCAGGAACTCCTTCCCTCCAGGGAACAGCAGCACAAATGCCAGGCAGCTTTGCCATGCTCCAAGTGTGACCCTGCCCACGCCTTGCCAACATGGAAATACCTGAGAGCATCCAGTAACACAAACCCTGAAAAGAATCCCAGGCAAACCTTGCCCAAAATACTTCCAGTCAATGAACTGCCTAGACCAAAGCTGACCCTTTAAATAATACTCATTTATATGTAAATTAAGATTAAAGACGACTGTTCTCTTAGAACATGATGAAGAGAATGTCAGTTCTGGCCTCCACGTACCGGGTTTAATAATTTTGGGGTTTTTACAAGTTAAATATAAGAAAGCAAACAACACTGATTTCCCCATTGGGATAACCCAGACACAAGTCACTTGTGCCCAAGACAGTCTGCAAATATTTGTTTGATGTGCCTGGTGTTTTATTCCCCCCTTAAACACAGTAGTGTTCTGAGATCTGCTTTGTTCTCTTGTATGGATCTGGTTTGATTCAAAACCCTGCAGTGCCACTAAGAGGAGCTGCCTGTTCCCATTTCCTCGTGTTCTCTGGATATATCCCTACTGATTCAGCCCAGAGACATGGAGAGCCACATCTTTGTAAAAGATTTTGGACAAGAATCTGTGCTTGCTGCCACTTGCCTGAAAAGAGAGCGCAGGAAATACCCAGAGGATGGAGAGCTGTGACCTCAAAGGAAAGCAGCTGCTCTGAAAGGTCCAGGAGCTGCAGTGGGTACCTGTGCAGGTGTCACAGAGCTCCACGTGCATCAGCTGGGTCCAGAGAGTAAAAGAAAGGGTTACAGGAGAGTTGGATGAAATACCCACCAGGCTGCTGAATGGCTTTACAGACAGCACTGGGAGCAAAGAGTCTGAGCTGGTTGAAATGAGGCACATGCACTTAGCAGAGACATTAATTACCCACAGGAATTCTGTTTCCTTCTGTCATCCTCTCAAGGCTGGATGAGTTTCTGGAACGGATGCTGTCATCAGGCAGGAGTTGCTGGGCTCAGGACAGGGAGAACGGGTGGGACGCAGTGGCCTTTGTTAGAGAGGAGGTCACTGGAGATGATCTAATGGTCCCTTCTGGCCTCACCCCCCATGACTCCCTTCTTGTGTTGCCTTGTTAAGCAAAAGGCTTTGCCGGGAGGCAGCACTCCCATTCCTTTCCAGTTTATGAAAGAGGAGTGTTTGCCTTTAATTTCTGAGCTGGCTGCTACGTTTGCTGCAACCAGCTCTCTTTATTTTCCTTTAGGTACCTAAGCCTGTGGTTGCCTGACAATCTCCTTTATATGCTGCTGTTTTCATATGCTGCTGTTTACATATGCTTATAATTTTACCAAGCTTTAATTATCTGGATTAATATTTCCCATGATAAATCACTGCTTTAGGCTCCTTCCTAAGGAGCTGGATAAACTTGCCTGTGTTAAATGGTTACTGTGTTTAATGGCTGGACTCGGTGATCTTGGGGATCTTTTCCAGCCTAAACGATTCCATGATTCCATCAAATGCTTGCTCATGTTCACGGGGCAGTTTCGTGGCTTGGAGTGAACTGTGTTGCTGAGGGGAATCCTCCTTTTTCCATGGAATACCAGCAGCCCAAAGCAGTGGGGCAGGGCAGGATGCAATGGCCTCTCCCACCAGGCAGTGGCAGCAGGGAACTCTGAGTCAGGCACAGGTGGGACCCTGCGGGACCCCGGGATCCAGCCATGGCCCTGCTCAGAGCAGAGCCAGTGCCCACGGCTGGAGCACCTCCCTGCCCAGCAGAGGCTGAGGGGCCCTCAGCCCTGCCTGTGCCTGCCTGCAGGGAGGGCTCAGACACAGAGCAGGAGCTGCTGCCCACGGGTTCCACCCGAACGTGAGGAAGAACTTCCCTGTGCAGTGACCCAGCCCTGAACAGAGACCAGGGAGGGAGTGGAGTCCCCCTCACTGGGGACATTCCAGAGCTCTCTGGACCCAACCCTGTGCCCTGGGATGACCCTGCTGGAGCAGGGAGACTGGACCAGATGAGCCTCCATGGTGATCTCCAACCTGACCCACTCTGTGATTGTGTGGTGGGGTCTGGAGTGTCCCCAGGGGGACCCCTCAGCCTCTCTGGGCAGCCTGTTCCAGTGTCTGGCCAACCTCAGAGTGAGGAAAAGGTTGAAGTGCTGCTCGAGGCAGAGTCTCCACTGGTGAGCTGTGCCAGACCTGTGAGTCACAGGCTACAGCCTGACTGAGCTGAGCTCTCCTGGCCTGGCCAGGGCTGGTGTTGGACACTAAAGCTGCTCCACATCAAGCCCAGATTCCCACCAGTGGAGCCCTGAGTTATCACCAGTAGCTTTCTCTGCTCTGTGTTTCTCTATCCCTGCCAAGCAGAACTGCTCTCCCACCGTTCCTGCTCCCTGGTCTGGAACCCCGTCCCTTCCACGGCCGAGTGTTTGTGCTGTGTCCGTGGGGACACAGAGTTCCCTCTGCCAGCTGACGGTTCCTGCTGAGCCCGGGGCAGAGCAGGAGCTGTGGCCTGAGGGGACAGAGGGACTGATGGCTCTGTCCTCACCCCAGGTCCGGCCCCTTCGAAATCAGCGCTGACCTGGAGGACTCCATGGAGTTCGTGGAGCCCAGCGCGGCGGGCGAGACGGACGAGAGCGGCGACGAGCACGTGAGTGACGAGGAGACAGACCTGGGCACGGACTGGGAGAACCTGCCCAGCCCCAGGTTCTGTGACATCCCCTCGCAGCAGGTGGAGATGCTGCAGAGCCAGAGCACCCAGGTGTCCCAGCCCATCGCCAGCAGCAGCGCGGGCGGGATGATCTCGTCCGCCGCCGCCTCGGTCACCTCGTGGCTCAAGGCGTACACCGGGCACCGCTAGCGGGCACAGGGGCTGTGCCAGGAACCCCTCCCCGACTGTGCTGTAGTCCACCTTTACCCATTCAGTTAAGGAGTGCCTGGAACAAAGGAAAGGTCAGACTTCTGTTTTGTAAACCGGTGAAAACCTTTTTATTTCCCCAAGATGACTGCGACGGCCCCGTTTTGTAAATTAGCTCCGTGCTCCCCACGGATTCTGCCAGGGCGCTTTGTGTCTTGGTTCTGTCTGCATCGAGGATTGCAAAAGGACCCAGCAACCTCCAGCTCTACTTTCTGAAGAAGAAACAGATTTTGGAGCGTTTGGCTCGGGATGAGCGCAGGGAAGGCTGCTCAGGGTGCAGTCTGGACAGTGGTGCAAATGCAGTTCCCACTTTCTTAACTCCTTACAGGGTTTTCCTTCATGTGTGTGTGTGTGTTTTAAATCTGTCTTGCATAATGCAAAAATGCGTATTTCTAAATTTTTTTCATTCAGGACATGAAAATTATGCATTTTTAACATGTTTTCTAATCTCTGTTGCCATATTTTTAATACAGATGATCAGCATGGACAGGGAATTCACACAGCGAATTGCCCTCGGTTTAGATTTGGTTGTGAATCTTTACCCAGTTTTGCCATAGAAAACTGGCTTGTCTCATGCTGTCTCCACTGGTAGGTGTAGAAGTTTTGTGTTGTGCTGAGGCACACAGGCTCTGTACTCTTAATACCATACACCAAAGAAACACTGGACATTCTCTTGCTAGACCCACATTCGATGCTGATACAGAATTGCATTGTTGCAATAATATCCATCGGTTACCACACCATGTTGCCACTTCTTAGCATTAGAAAAACCTCATTTCAAGCCAGTTTGGTAAAGTCACAGGCTCTCCACACTACATGTGTTTTTAACGCTATTTTCTTGTATGTTCATGGTGGGGTTTGTTGTTTACTGACTGCCAAGGAGTTGGTTTGGTTTCCCTGGCACAGCTGGCTCGTGGAGCCCCAGCAGGTGGGTGCTGGATGGTGACCTGGTGAGCAAGGGCTCCTCCTCCTCCTCCTCTGCCTTGCAGGACGGGGCACCCACGGGTGGTTCGCTCAGCAGAGCTTCCAACGTTTACATTTAGAGCTGGGACAGTTCCTCCAGGGGAAGAGCCTCCTGCCCTCCCTCCACGAGGGAGGATTTCTGCCACTGCCCACAGCTCGTGGGGACACAGCTCCTAAGGAGGACGTGGTGACAGAGGCCACGTCCCTGCCCCATCCCAGCTCCAGGACTGGCTTTCCCAGCCACCTCACAGGGTGTTTTGGGGTGATTTCTCTGTTCCTCTGCAGGCTGCCCTGCCTCCTGGGTGGGAAGCCAGGCCTGCCCCATGCCAGGGGCTCAGCTGAGCATTGTGCACCCACCCCTCCGTGGCAGCTGCTTCTCCTTAGCCCTGAGCTTGGACATCTGTTGTCAGTAGTTTCTCCTAATTTTTTTTTTTAATTTTTTTTTTAAACCAAAGACCCTTAATCGGGCGCGAGCAGCGCGCTCGCTGCCAGACAGCACCACCCTCGCTCCTGCCCCCTGTGCCCTGAGGGCTGGGTTTGTTTTGGGAGAACAGCCCAGGCCCCTGCACTGCTGCAGCCTGGGGGGGCCAGTGCCCCCAGCCCGCTGCCAGGCCCACAGCTCGGGGCTCTGTTGGCTCACAGCACTTTATCACTCACAGCTCTGAGCGACCAGCACACGCCAGTATTGGAAACTGGGCTCACAGCCCAGCCCCTTCTGCTTCCCCGTGGATTTTGCACTGGACCCCACCATCGAAATCCCTTTTGTTGGTTGGTTTTTAATTTCAGTCCCTTTTTCATTGCTGCCTTTGTGCTTTGAGCCCCGGAAGGTCAGGCCATGACTCAGCTTCGTGCACTGTCACTGAACTTAGGGAAAGAAAATCCAACACAATAACTTTTCTAAGCCATATACTTCCTATCCATGTTTTCCAAAATAATCTATTTGCAACCCTGTCGTACTCTGAGAGTGCCCAAGGGCACCGTGAGGGTGTTCAAATGTGTTGGGGTGGGGCTTTTCCTGGAACCTTTTTTTGTAACAAGAACACAAGGTTGTGGTGGTTTTTTAAAAAGTGTTTTGCACATGTGTAGCTGAGGAAGAATTGTGTGTGTCCAAACCTTGAGTGCAATCACCAGGATTCATTTCCCAGGTTGTTCGGGGGGTGGGGGAGGGAATATCTGTAATTATAGATATTTGAAGGCAGCCAGCTGAGAGTTTACAAAACATTTTGTGTAGCATGAACACGGGAATTTCAATTCAGGCCGGGACTTCTGGTCGTGACCAGTGACCTGGGGTGGCCAATTTGGGCTGCCAAGGAAGAGCCTGATTTCAGGGGTCTGCCCTGTGCCCAAAATCAGGTGCCTGGGCAGGGTCTCCCCGGGGTGGTTTTTTCACCTGCGGAAACTTGCGGCCCCTCTCTCGAAACTTCCAGACTCAAGATGTAACTAACCACAAATGGTTTGGTTTTTTGAGTTTTTGTTGTTTTTTTTTTTTTCCTTCTAAATTTTATTGTATTATTGCAATAAATCTTTAACAGTAATTTTTTTTTTAAAGTTGTATATTTATGACTGTTACTTCTGTGTGGTTTGTTTTTCACCGTGCTGGGCAAAGTACACAAGAATTTCCAGCCTTCAAAGCATCACAGGGACCAGACCTGTTACAGTGCAATCAGTTGTACAGCGGTGGAATAAGCAATACCCATTCTAAAAAAATACTCTTACATAAAATAACTGCATCTCCATGGGAGCAGAGGGTGGAGTCCTGCACAAACACACACACACACACACACATCCCTCTATGTACATGTAAACGGGAAAACCTCTTGGGTGAGCCTGGCTCGGGGCTGCTCCTGTGCCAGGGGATGTTTCTGCAGGTGCTGGATTCCTTCTGCATGCAAAGGCTCCTGGTTACAAGCTCACTTCAGGTGTCTTTAGAGGAATGGAGTAGTAAAGTGAAGCAGTGTCAGAGTGACAGGGGTGGCACAGGGCCAAGCAGCTCTGTTCACAGGCTGCTGGAGGATGGAGGAACAACCCCTCCCTCTCCATTTCGTGTGACACATCGCTGGCCCTGTGAGTGCTGGCTGCAGGACACGCAGGAGTGGGGCAGCAGCCAGCCGGGGCTCCTGCACACAGAGCTGGGCAGCTCCTGCCCTCCCTCACTGCACACTCGGGTCATGGCCAGGGGCACAGCAAAGTCTGGCCCCGAGCTCGGCTCGTGCAGACAATGCTCAGGCCATTTCTGCTTAAGCAGGACCAGCAGCAGCAGCTGCAGCTTTTTTTTTCTGGTTTGTGGCAGGAGAGCAGCCTGGAAATGCCCTCAGCTGACCCTACAGCTGGGCAGCCAAAGGCAGCTGGGAGGGGGAAACAGCCCCGGGGGAGGCGTCAGCACCATTTCCACCGTGCAGCAAGTGGGAGTCGAGACACAGGTTGGATCTGGCAGTGCAGTTTTGTGCAGGTGTGAAATCCTAGAACGGTTGGGCTTGGAAGAGACCTTAAAGATCACCTCTGCCATGGGCAGGGACACCTTCCACCATCCCAGGCTGCTCCAAGCCCTGTCCAACCTGGCTGGAGCACTGCCAGGGATCCAGGGGCAGCCACAGCTGCTCTGGGCACCCTGTGCCAGGGCCTCACCACCCTCACAGGGAAGAAGTTTTTCCCAGTCTCCCACCCAGCCCTGCCCTCTGGCAGTTCCCATCCATGCCCTGTGTGCTGTCCCCCCATCCCTTGTCCCCAGTCCCTCTCCTGGAGCCCCTTCAGGCCCTGCCAGGGGCTCTGAGCTCTCCCTGGAGCTTCTCCTGTCCAGCTGAGCCCCCCCAGCTCTCCCAGCCTGGCTCCAGAGCAGAGGGGCTCAGCCCTTGGAGCTTTTCCTGGCCTTACCAACAGCTCCAGGGGCTGGCACGGGGACGGGAGCTGCAGGGAGGGACCTGGGTCCAACACCAGGAACTGAACTCTGCTGCAGCATCCCAGGATTCCTCCACAGGGAACAGGGCCCAGCAAAGGGAAAAGCTGCTGCAGAAACAGCCAGGACAGAGCAAGAGCCCAACCACAAGGCTCAGCCACAGGCGGCTTTCTCAGTGCTGTCCATGCCAGGAGAGCCCCGGAGCCTGATGAAAACTGGAAGCTTATGGACAATGGAAATGTTATTACAACTTCTTCACAGGCCTATCTGGAAATTCAGTCCAGACACTCCAAATGCTCCCAGGCAAGGAAGTCAAGCACATGGTGCAATCCTTCAGCCTCACTTCTGAACTTTGTAAATCCAACACTGGATTTTATTTTATTTTTTTTAATTGCTTCTTAGGAAAAGAACCCAAAACCCTAACATTCATCAGACCTTAGCTTCTCCCTGAACCATCCCTTAAGGAAACAGAAATCTGCATTTTACAACGTTACAGGGAAAATAAAAGCTTGCAGGCAGCTCAGCATGGCAACACTCAGAACCAACCCACTTCTGGAAGCAAAAGCTTGCTCTGTGAAACAATTTTCGACAGCAATGCTGTGCAGGAGGGAGAGTTCCAGCAGACAACGTAACAAATGATGTCTAAACCAGCCCACACTCCCCAGCCAGCCTGGGGGGAGGGCAGGGATGGGGTAGGGTAGACAGCAACTTGTCCTCTGGATTTACCTGCTCCAAGAAAAAAAGAATAGCCTCATTGTACTATTTTATCCTCATTTTTCCCCTTGTTCAACAAAAGTGACCAAAATTTCACACCCTGTTCCAAATAAAATGACCTCACTGGCCCCTTATCTAATTACAAAATATTTTCCTCTGCCACTCCATTCCATTCCAGCCTCGCAGGGACTTTCCTCGCTGCTGTCAGCCTCAAGTTTTCCAGAGTCGGGTGGGGGGCAGGAAAGCAGCTTCTTTTCCTTTTCCCCTAATCAAAATTAAGCTGAAGCTTTGATGCCGATGGCTTTGGCAAAACAACAGCCTGGAGGTTGTTTTGCTGCTGGTCCGGGGGGAGCAGATGGAAGTTTGGGTGAAGCCTGTGCCCCGTTAGAGGATGAAGTCAGAGATTAAGGAGGGATCCCGCTCTTCCTCTCCCTCTTCCCAGCCGATTACAAGGCGGCCACACCCTTCTTTTAGATTCCTAATTTCATTCCTCCTGGTTGTCATCATGTCTGCGGTGCAGGGAGGCTGAGCAGCTCCGGGAGGGGTGGCTGACACCCGGTGGGTGGCAGGAGCAGGTGAAGGCAAAATACAAAACCAGCACATCCTTTAAACCTCCCTGAAAAGCCTGAGCTCACCAAACCCACATTTCAGGCTGCCAGGGCTCGATTTTCCTTCTCCAACTGTTAAAAGAACAAAGCATCCGCCTCCAAACCCTCTTTAGTCCTCCTCAGTCACTCCCTGTGAGCCCAGGGCAGGTGCAGGTGGGTGGCTCAGACCCACAGCCAGCAGTTTTCCACACCTTGCTGATCCAGCACCGAAGGATAGAGAACAGGATGAGCCAGGGGCAGGGCAGCCCCATCCCTGCCCTTCCCAGCAGCTCCTGGAGGTTTGCAGGGCAGAGGAAGGCCCGAGCTGAGCAGATGGCACCGGCTCTTCTTGCAGCAGGTCAGAGATTTTGGCTGCTCCAGCTGGAATGGTGAGAGCCAGGAGTCCATCCGTGCCCTGAGCAGGGGCAGAGGAACAGCTCCAGCACCAGGTGTGGGCAGAAGGGACAAGGCCAGGGCAAAGGCACGGCTGCCACGCTCTGCTGGGCTCCTGGAGAACGCTGCTGCTCCCTGCCTGAGCTGCACGGGCACAGCCCCAGCTCCCAGAGCCTCCCCCCTGCCAGGGAGCAGGGCAGGAGGGGATCCAGGGCCATGGGGACCACGCTCCTCTCCCATCAGAATCGCCATTCACCCAACAGGAACCTCCTCAATTCCCCTGGGAATTCCCGGGCAGGAGAGGCCATGGCTGCAGCAGAGCAGGGCAAAGCACTGCAAGGAGGCTTCTTGAAAAATTCCATACAGAGCAGATAGGAAAGCTTCCAGCAACTCCACACTGCTCCTGCTGGAGCCACCCTTGTCCTCGAGCACCCAGGGAACAGGGCAGGTGCCCACACAAGAGCCAAGAAGCAGGAGGACCAGCAAGTGCCTGTTTTTTTGCAAGCTTTACACACCTAGCACCAAATTCCCAATGGCAGGAAGGAAAGGAAAAGCCAGAATCTGTGACTGCTACAGCAGGGAGGTCTCCAAGTACCACAGAATTGGGGGGTTTTGTTTCTTTGTTAGTAGGAGGACAGGTTTGCTAGAGAAAGCACATTGCACGTCTGAACTACAGCACAGCACCAAATTTCTGCCACTTGTTTTACAGCATTTTTATTTTGGGGCAAAAGTCTTACAAGAGAAAGTCTGGTAAGGCAGATCTAGAATGCACACTTTATTTATGTAAAAAAAAAACCCAACCAGACAACATGGGTAAGGTAGACAAGAACTTTTTTTTATATTCTGACTATACAATAATATTCTTCTCTTTGTTTTTTTTAATCCACTGCCACACTACTATAATGGATCTGTTCTATAGTCTAAGTTTCAGGTTGTCCAGTTAAGTTGGCTGCAGCTTCTTTAAACAAGTTGACCTTTACCTATTTAGAGTTTCTTCTCAGAAACATTCATATATTATACAGGATATACAGATTTTGAAACAAGACACTTAAAAACACACACACCTATAGCCGCAACACTGGGATAGCTGCATTGTAGGGGTTACCTTGTTCAGCCAGCTGTAGACTCTGTATGTACAATTAGTTTTTATAGTGTTATTTACAGAGATGGACTAAAAGCTCTCTTTTAATCTAAAAGGTAAAGGCTCTTGTGTTTGAGTATGTGCAGTTTCATAGCCCTGTGGGACAAAAAAACAAAAAAAATATCACGACCATTATATACACTGTAAACAGCACAAGGCATGAGAATCTCCTCCTCCTCCTCTCCCCAAACAATCTTGCAGGAAAGTGTTTGTGCACTAATACTCCTCTTCCACCTCCACTCCCGCTCCTCGGGTTTTCTTATGGATCGCCCGGTTAAAGGTGTGGCAGGCAGGGACCCAGTGATTGTCGTGGAGCCCCAGCTTACAACCCGGGATGCCCTTCTGGGAGCGGTGGCAGCACATCCAGTAGCCAGGCCCGTAGGGCAGAGCCTGGCAGTAGGGCTTGGGGTGCCACCTGCACAGGGACACGTCCCCCCTCACGTACTTCTTCTTGCACTGCTTGCAGGGATCCTCCCGGTAGCGAGGGTCGCGCACCCAGCGCGAGTCCGCCGGCCGGATGTTGTAGTACTCGATGATGAATTTGAAGTAGTAGCAAGTGCATTTTAGGGCAACCAGGCTCCTGGTGGGAAGCAACCCGAAGATCTTCACGATGATGTGGTGAGGCAAGAAGGCCATGTACTGCTGAGGCTCCAAAAGCTGCTGGATTTTAAACCTGGTCTCCAGAAAGTCATGGGAAACCTGCCGCTTTAGGCAGGAGGTGTCAAGTACTTGCAAAGCCCCTTCTGTGGGAGGGACAGAAGGGGCCGATGGCTCTGTAGGGACACTGCTTCTGACACACGGTCTACCAGATGCCAGAGCATCCTCATCCTCGTTTTGGGCTACTTCCCCTGGCTTCTCCTGGGTACTCTCCTGCAGTGGCTGTTGCTCCTGAGCAGCAGGCTGCTCACCCTGGAGGAAAAACAGCCTCCCTGGGAGTGAATCCTCGCCAGAACTGGAGAGCTTCTCCTTCCTGCACCCTTCCTCTGTCTTGGTGACTGATATACTGATGCATAAGGGCTCCTTCCTAGCGGGATGCTTTGGGAAAATCACAGGCTCTTTCGACATACAATCAACAGTCGCGTTCTCGCTCTGCAAGGGACCCGGTGGCAGCCTGGCAGCAGCTGGGCACGGGGCCAGCAGAGCCCTGGCAGGCTCCACCCGTGTTCCAGGGTCGTTCCTGCCAGCCGCCATCGCCAACACCGCGTGGGCAAGTCCCGCGTTCACATTCGCCACGCGGCTGCCCAGCCCCGAAGGAAACGGCTGCTGGGCAGAGGCAGCGCCGGCCCAGAGCTCGGTGTCACCCAGCGGGCCACCACAGCCACCCCCGTACCCAGCCTCCGCCACCCCCGCCTCCCCCTGCGGCTCCCCTTGCCCGGCTCTGCCTCGGGCTGGGTGCTGCTGGCCAGGAGCACCCTGCCGACGTTCCTGCGGAAGCTGTTGTTGCGAGACAGGCTCCCGGCCTCGCGCTCGCTCTGCCGCCGCAGGCACTCCGACTCCAGCCTGGCCACCATGTCCAGCACGCGCACGGGCTCGCCCTGCGGCTCGCCGGGGCTCCGTTCCGCGGGCGCCTCGCCCGACGGCAAGGGCTCGGGCTGGGCGGCCTTGGGCTGGGCGCCGGGCCTGGGGGCAGAGGTGGCCGTGCAGGTCTTGGCACAGTCCACCAGCAGGGCGCTGGCCCGCTGCTCCAGGAAGGCCACCATCTCGATGACCGAGAGCGAGCGGGCCGGGAAGGCGCCCTCGGCGCCGTCCCCGCCGAAGTGCACCGAGCAGTGCTCGATGCCGCAGGAGAAAGGCTCCGGCTGCGAGCACCTGGCCTCCCTCATTCTTTCCAGTTGAATTTTGGCTTTTTTAAGATCCACCGATTTTTTCCTGCGTTTGGCCGTTCTCCCGTCGATGTCCCACGTGCTCTTGATTTTCATGGAGCCCGTGCGGGTGCTGCTGCTGCACTGCTGGGCTGCGAAGAAGGCGATTTTCTCCTTGGTGTTGCCAGGTTTCACCACAGCCCAGACATCCATCGGCCCTTCCCCTTCTTCTCCCTGGTGGATGGTGGCAGACAGGGAGTTCTTCTTTTCCCTTGCACTCGGACCGTCCGTGGGGCCTTTCCCGTTCATATTGCACATAGTATTTGGATAAATAATCCCCAGAAGCTTTTGAGATGGAGTCACGAGGGAGGGTTTTGGGAAAACGCTCAGTTTGGTGCAGTTGGTGTATTTCTCTCCTTGTGCTGGTCCCTGGTGGCCTCGCAGGGAATCCTGGCTTATTTCTGGGGATCGCTCTTTCTTCTGTAACTTGAGATATGGCTTTAAGTGCATACCAGAAACCCTGGAAAAACAGAGAGGGAAGAAGTTATAGTTGCAAAATGTGCCTGTCTGGAACTAGAGAAGGTGGCCCAGAGCAGGCACCGGCCCACACCTCAAGAGGAACCACATGAGAAAGGAAAAGAGCCACCAAGGCTGCAATATCCACCCCTGAAGAACTTCCTGCGGTAGGAGAGAAGTTCCCATTACAGAAATCTGTTTCCAGGCAGTTTCAAGGACAAATCCTACAGTTTAAGTTGTATCAGTTGTGAAAACATAGCTAGTGGTTCATTCTTGAGCTAGAGCCATCCTTCTGTCTGTTCATTCCTTAATCAGTTGTAAGGCACACATGGGTCACAGGCTTTATCTGGACATCAGCTACCACACACACTCTTTTCAGTAGATAAAATGTGGTTAAAGCTCAAAAGGGGAATTGGCAAGAGTAATTATGTTAATCAGAGATCCCAGGGGATATCTAATCTCCTAGTATCACCCAAAATCACAGAGAGGTTTGGGCTGGAAGGGATCCTAAAGCTCATTTTGTTCCCTTCCCTTCCATGGGCAGGACACCTTCCACTATCTCAGGTTGCTCCAAGTCCCATTCAACCCAGCCTTGGACACTTCCAGGGATGAAGCAGCCCCAGCTTCTCTGGGCAATGAAACCTTTCCTTTAGCATATTGATAATGGCAAATTTAGTGACTTTCCCACAAGGGTCTTTATGCTACACATCAGACAGAGGACACCCACTCTCAAGGATGGGATTTTTCAGTCAGGAATTCCAGGGCTGTGAAGGACCCCTTGGATGCTGCTGATGCTGCAGCAGCAGCCTCAGACTCCTCTGTCCTGTCCCACATCCACAGCCACCTTCCATTCAAAGCTCAGGAGCACCGGGGCACTGCCACACAGGATGCAGCCACCAGGAGCCTCCAGGCTCTTCTCCCAGGAGTGTCACATAAGCACATTACAGAACTAACTACAGATTATGTTTCCATGGTAATCCTTGAGTTGTTGCACTCAAGGGCCTCCTCTTCAGGCATGATCTGTGCTTGAGAGTTGACGAGCAGCAGGTTCAACGCCATGCTCCTCATGGGCTGACACAGACTCATTCAGGCACTGAACATGTTTCCCTTGAGAGCCAACACCAGGAGAGAGTAGTTTAAGTATGGCAGCTTTGTAGGTTTCCAGCCTAAAACCAGCTTTTAACTAAAACCCTCAATTTGTTGGTCTATAAAGTCCAACACATTTATAAGTGATGTTTCCCAGCAGAGGAAGCCTCCAGGAACAGAATCAGCTGTGCTGCCTAACCACTGCTTTCCCTGGAGGTCTGGTTCCTCCTGGCCCTAGTGACAACGAGGGAGGGCAGGCACAGAGGTTTTAGGGAGGTACATCAAGAGGAAGGGCTTAGTTCACCTTTCTACACCTCTCAGGTCCAAGCAGGGCTCTGAAGGCCAGGAAGCAGCTGCTGGAAAAACAGATGTGTTCCTTCCCTGTGATTTTTTAGGGACACCATCACCTGGCTCTTGCAACCAGACAGTGTCCAAACCACCTGCATCTCACCCAGAGACTGTGGGGGTCAGAGATCCCAGTGCTGCACACACACCTCCCCAGCCCTCTGAGTTAATTCTCTCCCATGCCTCCTGCATGCCAATCCCAGCTCGTTGGAATTGGGTCACCTCCCAGTTTAGTCTCCTCTGCAAAATGCAACTGAGCTACTTTGTTTGCCTCCTCAGTCGGATGCTAAAAACTAAAATAATCTCATAAAAATAGAACTTTGGGGCGTTGAAATTGATGCATGGAGAGAAAAATGGGAAATCGAGGCTGCTGGAGTTCGCTTTGGCCTCATTTTTCACAGGGGCTGCCTCACTCTGGCTGTACTTCACAGTGAAGCAGGGTCAGGCCACTGATGTGACCTGGCCAAAGCCCAGCCCAGAAGAGCAGCAGGTGAAGCACTGCAGCAAACTGCTGCAGAGAACAGTGCCTGCAGCCTTCCCCTCCCTTCCCTTCCAGAAGGACATTTCCCAGACTAGAGAGAGAAAAGCTCCAGTGGCTGCTCGCCACCGTACCCTGGGGAGAAGAGGTGAATACAATTAAAACACAACTTTGCATGCTGAAATCTCCTGAGCCAGGAGCACAAGATCAAATTTCATTCATGAGTTTTCATGCCGAGGTGTTTGAAAGATGAGCTGAGCTTGTTTTTAAAAGGCTTTCTTCGAGCAGTTTTCAGGAATCCAGCAGGACAATCAGCTCGACACCCTTCATTAAGGGAAGCTGCAAATGGAGGTGAGAGCAGGTATTAGATGAATAAAACCAGAACCAAACTGGTTACCCCAACAGGCTCAGGGGACATGCTCAGCCAGCAGAGTTGGTTCAGCTGCTCCCAGCTATTTCTGGTCTATGGAGAAAGACAAAGGGTAAAGTTCTGCCTCACCTATTACAGATTTCTTGTTTAAGGTTATATTTCCTATGTTTCAGTTAGTCCTTGGCTAAGCCAACAATACCATTTAAGGTTGAAAAGTTATAATTTACATAACAAAATTATGCCTTAGTCAGAAGTTTTACTGCCAGAATAATTGCCTCATTTGAATTCAGCATTCAGTTCATTGCACATGTTTTAATGGATCCAGATTTAAAGAAAACCTTCATCTAATAACTTCAGACAGCTATAAAGAGCACTGCAAACTCCACGAGACCAGCTGCCACCTGCCTCAGAGTTTTCCAGCAGCAGGGAAGAGAACTTTTCATTTTAAAAGCCTTCTCAGCAATGGCCCTTACCTGAAAGTGTCACTTGGAAAAAACGAGCCCCCACCTCACACGCCCTTTGCTGTGGACACTGAGAATGAACTTTTAGGCTAATGCAGCTTCTTCCCTGCACGTCAGCAGCACATTTCATCTCTAGCTCCTACAATTAGAACAAGGCTTCCCAGCAGAAATTGCTTTGAAGATGAACCAGAGCCCAGTCCCCACCCACAGACTCCCCTGTTTCTCAGTGCTGGCAAGCAGAGAGCTGTGGCAGCTGCAGGTAAGCTTTTAAATATTTAAAACCACCAAAAATAGTTTGTTAAAAGGTGAAGTCACATATTCCCTATGACACTTATTCCAGAATAATTCTGTTTGCTTTCCTCCACCCTTTAAGTTATCAAGCTCTCTAATTTTATCTTTAGAGACAAGGACTCTTCAGAAGTCCATGGGAGCAAACATAAAAGGTTTTCAATCCCAAATGTGCGGTCTTAAATTGCTGATAAGAGAGAATTCTGCCAGGAATGATCAGCACTGAAACAACGAGCAGTGCTGCCTTTATACTGTTATTCCATCCTTAAGCTGATGAAATAAAGGGGCCAGTTTTTCTATTTCTAATCAGCCATGTCTGAAAAACAGGATACTTGCACTGCTGGAATGACACTGCTGTTTTTGTAAGTTGTAACTACAGCTTGTTTCCACTGCAGTTTTATCAAGTTGGTTACTACACATTGCTGATACAGAAATATATTCCTTTATAGGAGCTCACACAGCCCTCCTCTCCCCACCCAAAGGAAGACCCATAACCCACTGGTGGACTCCCCATCCCTGAAAATGTCCAAATCCAGGCTGCATGGGGGGCTTGGAGCAACCTGGTCTAGTGGGAGGTGTCCCTGCCCAGGCAATGGGGTGGAATGAGATGGCCTTTGAGGTCTTTTCCAACCCAAATCATTCCACTAGTCTACTTGCCAAGCTGGCCAGAACCTTCCAGCATCCTTTTGTATTTATGTATGTTCTAAATCACAGCAGCCTAAAACAATACTACATTTGTTTTTGTGGAAACTCCAGAGTTGGAGGAAAAACTGTCAGAAAAGACTCAGTTTTCACAACTGCTTTGTAAGGTCCACAGAGAGCCTTAATTCCCCTGGCAGCTCCCAGCTCAGGGACTCTGCTGATGCCCTGTAAAGCCGAAAGATTTCCTCTGGCCAGCAAGAACAACAACAACAATAAGAAAAAAGCCTAATCTTCACAATCAGCATATTCACACTGCAAGTTTTCTGGGCAAAGCACCCGAAGGTTTTATTAGGGGGAAAATTTCCATCAAAACCCCCAAGTTTCCTATGGATTTCTCCTTGTAAACACCAACTGCAGTCGACAAAAGCTCCTCACGTTGCTGACTGCACACCCAGTGCCAACTACAACTCTGAAAAACCTCTCAGGACGTACTAACACAAGGCAGAAGCCAAAAACAACAAAAAAGGGGAAAAAAATCAACAACAATAAAAACCCCCACACCTCTGGCAAAGCCTTCCTCTTCCTTGGCATCCCAGTTCTCTGTCCATAGTTTTCTTCCTCCATAAAGGACACTGACAATTAGCAAGGACTGAGCACTGAGAGGGAGTTAACCACGGTCAACCACTTGTTATTTCTGGAAGGGCTTGCTGGGTCCTTTGGGCTCCATCTCCAGTACCATTTCCATCCCCTTTGCACTGCCAGGGCAAGGCAAAGCAGACAGAGAGCTGCTTCAAAGGCATTCCATGGATTCTGCTGGGGCGGGAAAGTCCCGGGATGGAAGGCTCTGCTACTCATGGAGTTTGTTCTGGAGCATGGCAAAGGTCCAAGCTCAGAGAAAGGAGGGCTGGGAAGCTCCAGAGCAGGGGTGGGTTTGATTCTAGCAGCTGTGGAAGCATCTGATTTCCTGAAAACCCACTCCCCTTGGAGGAACAACTGCTCCTGACCCACCTCCCAACACCTCCAACATGCCTCTTCAGCAAAGGGAGAGCCAGCAAGGATTAGAGTGGGATTTGAAGGCAAACAGAAGGCATGGGCTGCTGAAGGAAAGCTCTCTGCTCCAGTGGCCAGCCTGGGGCAAGTGGAAGAATGCCAAAACCGTGGGGCAGAGCTGGCCCAGCAGAGCTGAGGAGCTCAGTGCACTGTCAGAACCAAACTCCTAAGGCTGGGTCCCTCCCCAGCTTGCTCACCTGCATCAGGTGCTCAGATAACCTGACTCTGGGAGAGATAACACCCAAATACAGCTGCACACAGCACAGGCAGAAAATCCCTCCCACAGAGCCCATCATCTGCAGCACACAGAGGTTTTGGTGACAGAATGCCCAACACAGACCACTCCACTTTGAGGGCTCCCACCCATCAATGTTTTGAACATGTTTTACACTAAACACACACCCACCCCCTTCAGTAAAGCAGAGTTGCCTTGGCTACTTCCTAAATTTTGGCACTGAAGAAGTGCCACAGCTTTGTCAGGCTTTTGTAGAAAAGCACTTACCATGAAGGGAGAGATGCAGCAGCAATTCTGTGCTGAGCCTCAGGAAGCTCAAAGCCCTGCTTCCCAACCATAGCAGACACGACACAGAGATGACAAAGCAGAAGGGAACAAAATAAACTGAAGGATTTGGAATTCAAGGTTATCAGCTGCTCCAGAAATGTGCAGCTCAGAGATGATGGGATGGCACATGTGGCAGTGGTAGGACAGGATGAGGGGAAATCACAGAGGGACTGCAAGACAACAACTGGTGGGGTTTAAGGGCTCCTGCTGAAAGCTGTCCAGAGCAGCACTGGTAATGGACAAGTGTCCTTCTGGAAATATTTTACCTTTGTGAATTTGTTTCCTGATTTAAAAAGTGCAAGAGGATAGAGATCTTTCTTCATATCACAACGCAACAAATTTCTTGGGTTAACGAGCCAACACAGAGTGATGCTATTTATAGCCTTCATTTTTGTGCATACATAATGAGAACACATGAAAGGTTGCAGAAATTAACCTTGGACCACACGATCAGCAACAGACTCAGCATTCAAAAGAAAAAACAAGCAGAAGTAGAGCTGAAGGCAAATTATCAGGCTGCCCTTTTGAAACTCAAGATTGAAAGAAACTGGTTCATGAAGTCAGTTGTGCTGGGGAGGATTTCACTGCACACAGCATTCTCCAGGAGTCAGAAGGTGTTTTCATTATTAAGAACACATCTCAAACAAGATTCAAAGCAACTCCAACTGGATGTCATCCTTCTTTGTGAAGGATACCAGAAGTAGACACAAGTTTCAGGTCACATCACTTGGAAATTTCTATCTTGGAGATCAAAAAGCCCAGGAATAAACATGAGAACTGGTGCAGTGTTAAGTCACTGCAGAGATATTTAATGACAAAGAAATAGTGAAAACGGTTTTTTCAGTTTGTGAGAGAAAAGAGAAAACAGGGCTGCAATCAAGGGCAGGGCAGAGATCAAGAGGACAACACAAAATCCCAAATTTGACTTTGCACCATTTTTAAAGAGGGGAGGTAAGGGTGATGATGAGGGCAGAAGCCCAGGCGTTAATCTGAACAAGAGCATTGGCAGGGGAAGGATTAGAGAGCTTCATAAAAATTGTGAGGATTGGCTCATCCCAGTTTTAGAATCCAAACCAGATAGGCTCATGCACTGCAGGCCAAGAAACAGGATTTATAAACCTCTTGAAAGGCAACAATAGGAGATAATAAACATGTGGCACATTGGAGGGGGCACTGCAGGGGTGAAAGAGAAGGAGAATGATCACAGCCTCTCCAGGGCTCGTATTCTGACTCCAATATTAAGGTGCTTTGCAAGCAAAGAGGATTAATGTGACACAGAGAAAAAGGGGGAAGAGGGAATAGTTCAATATGCCAGACTAACCTCAAGGTTCTCAAAAAAAGCCATCTTTTTAGACCCATCTACTATATCTTCCTCACATGGACTTCAGAGAGCACAAAGAGATTTACTGGTTAAGACAGATTGGCAGAGGAATGGGAAAACAGACAAAGGAGCTGGCTTAGCAGCAGACAGCCCCAGGTGATGCTGAATAAGAAAATACCAGCCTGGAAACCAAAGACATGCCTCAAGAATCAGCCCTGGGAACATCTGATTTTGTTAGGAATGACCTCAGCACTAATTCTGCACCCACAGAAATAGAGGCAGTTCCAAAACAGCTGAAGCACAAAGCTCAAGTAACAGAAACTGAGAAGGGTTTTGAAATGCAGGCAAGTGATGCACCAGCAAGAGGAACACCAATAAATTTTGGAAGTAACTGAGGTGAACTGGCCACCATGAAACAGGGAAGTGGAGGTGAAGCTGAGAGCAGTGAGAAGTCCTCCAGAGCACAGCACACACCTTTTAGCCAGGACTGAGAATATTCTGTGAGGGGCATCACTCTGAGAACAGCAGCAAGTGCTACCCAAGAAGCTACTAGAGAACACTTGGGTCACTTAGGAAAACTACAGGTTGGGGTTACAACCCCCTTCCTTTTACAAAATGCAGAAGAAGAGGTAAACCACTGAAAATAAGCAGCGGTCCTCAGGCAGAAGGAAAATAAAGGAACAGAAACTCAAATGAGTCTATAAACTGTTATGAATGTTCAGCCTGGGAATGAAAAGAAGGTTCCTAATTGCACAGCAAGATTTGTCATCTTCAGTAATGGCTTAATCTCAGGAGGAGAGAAGAAAAGATGCAAGAAAAGATGTAAATGTTTTCAGGCTGGACTAAGTTCACAAAAGGGATTATGAGATCCTGCTTGGGAAAGCAAGGAGCTGGGTGACCCAGGAAGTCTTTTCCAGCACTAAATTACCATGAGACTAACATAGCAAGTATATGCTGTCTACACAACCACAAAGAACAAAGGTTAAAAGTTTGCTTTAAACCCACACAGCCTTTGGAAACCAAAAAGCTGGCGCTCTTCCTCCAGACTGAGGAAGTTTAAGAGCCTTGGTTTCAGAAAAAGAACTTAAAAAAAAAATTACACATGTATTTCGAAGTAGTTTGAACTCCAACAAACTGGCATGTCCTTGCATTTGCATGAGGACAAGTTGTTCTGCACAGTGTTCCTATAAGGAGACACAGTGAGAGGCATTCACTTAATTGTCACATAAGCACAAGTGTTTGAAATCAATCGTGCATTTCTCCTTAATAAGAGACACAGGAGAGTGAGCAATGCAAAATCTGAGCTTAAACTAATCTAATTACTTAGTCCATAGTAAGACAAACCACAACAATGACTGCCAGCATTTCCACTTGCTTTAAGCTGCCTGCATGTTTTAAAGCCTACTCTGATGAGCCTTTCACCAATTAAGCTTTACTTCAAAGTCATGTTTCCCAAACTAATTTACAGCTGTTGCTAGAAAACCCAAGGATTTCTGCAAGTACACTACCAGCTGCAGTGAATCTGTAGTTGTCATTATCAAATAAAAACGTCAAAGAACATTTCTGCCTTGAAGCCATTACAACGTTTCGCTTAAACCCTACCCCAAAGTCAGAATTTAGAGCAAACTTTTTGAGTGACAGCACGAGACAATAGGAGAGGACAAGGAGAAGGCTGCAATGAGTGCTGGATCCTCAGCTGGAGGCAGAGCAGCCAGTCTGTCCGTACCGTTTGACTTGATGGAAGGTGGAGGATGTGGAATTCAGCGGTTCCCTGTGGAGGCCAGCTCTGCAGGAACTCCTCATGGTAACAAGCTCTCGGGCTAAGGCACGTCGTCGTCACAGCCAGTCCATCCTGGGCTACACCCAGGCTCCCCCATCAGCTCCACCTGCCCCACACTCAGCTTCACCGTGTCTCTGCCACCTAAAAACTGAACAACAGAGAGCTACGTGAGAAAAGCACGAGCACAGATGATCAGGACATGGACTTTCCCATGAGAGAGAACAGATCTGTATGCATAAATATAAATATACACGAACATGCTACGCATGCATAGATATAAAAGATACATATTCAGATATAAAAGAACTTAAACATCATCATGCCAGTATTGCAGCTGGAGTTCCTGAACACCACCAAACACAAATGAACACGCCCCACCACAGCCTGGCTGCACACACAGAGTTTTTTTCACCTTATATCCGACTGCAGCGCTACCTTGGCACCTCCCACGGAACACGCTGTCTTCCCAGCTCCGTGTAAACAGGACGCACAAGATCTCTCTCTGCTTGTTAGCACCACATCAGGCTTTGGAGGGAAGTAGCTGCTAGCAGGGAGATTTGAGGCTGCCAGGAGTTACGTTAGCGACTCTAATCAAAATAACGTGGTGGATTTTATAAAAGGACAGAAAACATGTCACCACGCAGCCTCCAAGTCTTGTGAAAACTGCCCTGTCTTTGCATAACAAGCAGATAAGACAGATTACACCAAAACAAAGCTGTTCTGCAGTATCTCCTGTTCTCCCTGGGCTGCTGCCTTCTCCACCTTGTCCTTGGAGCAAACACTCTTACCGGCGCTTTAACGCACTTTGATGGAGAAAGAACAACAGCCTTCAAGCTGGAACATTAAAGGGAAGAGTGACACAGCAAAAGAGCCCTGGAGAACCTCAAATACTCCAGCCTGAGCTGCCAGCAGATTGTTTTAGAGACCATTTGCTTCCTCTCTAGAGGACCATGCACAATGATGCCGTAATAAAGGAATGCCATTTGAGGATGCTAACTATGGAGCTGTGTCCCAGGGGGCTGTGATTTAGTGCAGCAGGTTGTTCTCTCCTTTTCAGCAGCTCTGCCCAGTGCTCCTACTGCTGCCCTACCCTTGCTTTTGCAGAGATTGAGCCTCTCACCTCACCCCCTTCCCAATGCCTCCCACACAGAAGAGCCCCCACTACGCCCAGTTCAGCACTGCTTCACCGGTGTGGTTCACAATCAATGCTCCCACTAAACACTCCTGGCCTGGAAAACCTGCTCTTGGTAGCCACACTTGCCAGGAAAATGATGAAGGATGAACCTTCCAGGCAGGAAAACAGAAGCTGGTTTAGATCCACCTGACTTGGTGTTGCTACAGCAATTCCACGCTTTGGCTAACGATGGCGAATAAGAGGTTAAGCGTTTGCCTACATTTGAGTAGCAGGAGCCTAAAATAATATATAAAATATTATATAAACACATTCCAGTCTTCGTGAAGAAATCTCTGCTGAGCTCTACTCAAGGCTAAGAAACATGTGGGGTGGAGGAGACAGAGGTAGGGCAGTGGCAGGGCAGGAGGAGGAGAGCATGTCCTGTGCTCCAGGGATTCAGGAAGACCAGGAATTAGGCTGCCGTGATCAGCAACAGCAGAAATTGAAGCTTTGTAGTTAAACACCATTTTCATCAGACTACCCAGAGTCTCTAACAAGGACCTACCTCTATGAGTGAAACCTAGGAACAAAACCAGCTGTTTCAGATGTTCTCATGCTGTAAAGATATATATTCACAAACAGTAATTCACAGAGAAGAAAAAGCATATGCCCAGCGCTTTAGGAAAATCAAACACAAAATCCTTACTTTCCCATGAACCATCACTAAGAAGCACTGAAATTCTGACTTTTCTCCAAGCTTTTGTCTGGCTCTCCTTCTGGCTTTACTAACACTAGCATTTCAAACTCAGCAGGAACTGTATCACAGAAACATGATTATATCCACACCCAAATAAACGCAACCACACCATTTCAAGAATGCCACTCACTTTTCCAATAGCTTAAACCCTCTCTGTGGAACCCTGGTTAAGAACACCACATGTTGTGTCCTAGTCCCACTCCTCTGGAGATCAACCGAGAAGTAAAAATAAAAAGCCAGACAAAGAATTGAAACCCAAAGATATTTTGTTTGCAGTAAAGAGCTCGAGAAGCAAAATCATTAAGAGAAGTGGTTCAGGTCAGGAGCAGCCAGAACCTGGATCCAATCAAAGGCATTGTATGGTGGGATTTCATCAGTTTAGGAAGGGACCAGCAACTACTAGAGGGAAGCAAAAGCTGGTAAAATAGACACAGTCAAGTTCAGATGGGCACTGCAGCACAGACCCAACCACAGCTCCATACAAAGTGTGCTTTTTTCCCCCTCTGTAGCTGCTGGGCTATAGAAAAGAGCTGAAACGGACTATTAATGCCAGCAAGCTCCTGACAAATTCCTACTGTGTGAAGAGGAAAAAGCTGTGCTTGTGAATTAAAAAAAAGGAAAAGAGGAAAAAAAAAAACAACCCAGCATTTAAGCTAGCAGATATACTTACTGCCTTTTAACTACCACTGTTTCTGTACCAAGGCTGATCCTTAGCAGAAGAAGCTGCAGCCGATTTAAGTTTTGCACAGAGTCGGGTACAGCCCGAAAAACTGAAATACAGATGCACAGAGAAACAAAACAGAAGAGGAAGTTAAACCCCTAATCGTGTTCTCCTCCCTCTCTGAAACCACCCCCAAACATATGCCTTTCTGCACAAGATGTGGGAAGGACTCGGGTTTTGGCAGCAGAAAGCATCACATCCTCTTCAGGCGCGGACGGCAGCTCAGGGAACCCTCCCACCGAATTCCCTGTCTTATCACCAGGTTAGAACATTGCTGCAGCTTAGAGAAACAAATGTATCAACTCAACCAGGCTGCAGTCAAGGTCTCCCCATCTGTGTAGCAATTCACTGCAGCTTTTGAGATTTAGATAAGTGCAAGTGTGTTTTAGCTGTAGCAACAGTAACTGATCAACAAAGCAGTTCAAAGGGCGGGCACATCCTCTCAGAAAATTTACTTCTTGAAGGAAGGCCACGGCCTTGGATCTGGATCTGAGCAACAATCACCCTCTGTTGGTAAAAACATGTGTAAAAACACATTTGACCACCCCACCTCCATGCAGGGCAAGCTTTGGGATGCTCCATAGGGATGTCACCCTGGATTAGCTGGGCAAAGAGCATCAGCACACTCAGGATGCAGAAGGAAGCAGCAGCAAGTATGTCAGAGCAGAACCCAGAGGAGGTAATACCAAAAACAGTCCTCAGGGTGGGAAAAGTCAGCACTGAGGCTTTATAATAAGATATGGGTATTTGTTTTCTTGCAAGAATCAGGTTCCATGTCCATTCTCCCACCATGGAGCTCAAGCTTAGGTTGTTACATGATCCTTGTCTCCAAAAGAGTAATTCATCAGATGTGCAATTTTGCCATCCCCCAGCCAAGTCATCCCTCCCCAAACACCCCTCACCTCAGGACACCTCTAACAGCACCAGATTCTCCTAAGCAAGAGGCTTTGGCACAAACTCTGTCCTCATCCCAACACTCCCAGGCCAGGTCTGACACTGAGGTGACTGACACACCAGGTCCTCTCAGACACCTATAGGAACACAACCATTTCTTTTTAATTTAGAACACCTAAAGAACTGCCTTTTAACCCTAAAGGAGCCATCACAGGCATCATTTGCCTTGTGAAACCTTGTGTGCTCAGCTTCCCCTCTGTTTGGTGGTCAGTCAGATCTGGTATTATCTGATCTAAAGGCAACGGAACTGCCACAGGGGCTCCAGCTATAATTAATGTGGGGGGGGCTTCCTGTGTCTACTCCCACACCAAAACCAGCTGATGGCACTTCTGCTACGCACCAGGAACCAGAGCTGGCAAAGCAGCACGACCTGGTCACCATCACCCTTTGCTCATTTCCCCACCAAATCCACTCCAGCCCTTACTTCTCAAAGCTCCTCCGAGCTCCCATCCTCGGATCACACCAGACAGAGCAGCAATTTAAATGAAACTGAAGATTCCCATGGAAGCAGAATCAGCAGAGGCCACAAAGACAATGAGGGGTCTGGAGCATCTCTCTTATGAGGAAAAACTCCAGGAGCTGGGCTTGTTTAGTCTTTCACACCTTCCCCTTTATCAGCATTGCCTCCCTGTCTGATTTCTCATCTCAAGCGGCTCAAGGAGCTGGACTAGGACAGAATTAACCCAAAGTGGTCAGCTCCCTGAACTCACTCACCCCTGAGCTGGCAGGAACTCACAAAACCCAGCAGGACAAGGTTCTCAGAAACTCAAACTGGACTCAGCCATCTCCAATCCACACCTGGAATCATGCTGGAAAATGTGCCTGCTACAAAGTGGATTTTAGGTCCTTTCTGTGGAAAGGAACACTTCTGAATGCACAGTGGGCAAAATGCAGAGTGTTTCAGAAGCAGGGAAATGAGCATGTAGGGCTCCAAGGCAACATTTGACTCCTCAGTGCTGTCAAACAGCACAACTTGCTGTACTGATAAGCATGTAAAATGCTTATTCCAATGAAGCACTACAGGGAGAACCTGTTTTCCTTCCAACATCACGTCAATAAAGAATGAAAGGCTCCACATTTGTGGCTCACACGCTTTCTCTCTAGGCGGGGTAAGCATTGGAAGGACTAAGTTGTCGCCTCAAAAGGAAAATCTCAGAAGGGAAAAAGAAAATAAAGACATGCTCTGCTGCACCCTCTTAGCCCTGCATGAGTATTGGGAAAAATAATATTACAAGTGTTTCCCTTGTTCAACTATTCCTGAAAGGTTTCAGCTGCCTTGCACAATTTGGGTAAGGACATCACTCGCTGCTCAGCTGGGAAGAAGTTAAGAACTGGCTCATTAGATTTATTCTGCTTGATCCAAGAGGAAAACAAAAGCAGTAAATCCCTCACTGGGCAGTGCTGCAGCAGCTCTGGTGACAAACACACGGGGCTCACCCATCACTCTGCTTTCTAGAAAGCTGCCTTGGCACCCTTGGCACCGTCGTGTGCCCCCAGGGACAAAGTGGGGGGAGCAAAGCCCCCGTGAGCTCGGCTGTGGCTGCAGCCTCAGCTCCCAGGGCATGGCAAAAACCCTCCCTGAACACACCACCCTCGAGGCCACGGGACCCACGAGCCACAGCTGAATTATTTAGCCTGTAAAACTACGGCTGTTTAGCCATGCAGATTGTGAATTAATCAAAGCTCAGCTGAAAGGCTACTTTCTTGGGGCAAGAGCAAGGAGAAAGCTTCCAGAAGCCTTCTTATTATAGAAGCAATAGAGCTGGTTCCAAATATAGTAGAGCAGCAGTCCCAGAGCTCTGGAGACGGTGTGCCCTGGTTTTGTGAGGCTGAGGTCTCGCTGGATTGCTCCTGCACTTGCAAACATGGGTGGAAAGGACTGCAAGATGCAGAACTGACGTGAAAAGGGAGTTTCAGGACAAACACCAGAGGCAGAAACCCAGACTGCCTCTATGAAAGATGAGCCTGAACACCAGGAGAGAGCCAGCCTGCCCCACTTTAGAGAAAGCCAGTCAAAACCAGCAAGAAGAATCCCATCTTTTTCAAGAACTCAACATAAGCTTGCTAAAAAAGATCCTGAGTATTATTATTATTAAAACAGTGACATGGCAGATTAGGATTGGCAACAATCATTTCAGCACCCTGTTTTGCCTGTGGTAGCAGGGATCCTGGCTGGAGATGTGCACTTAACTCACTTTGGCACGCAGAGGGTGGATTTGTTTTTGCTGTGACAGCTCATAAAGTGATCATCACATGCCCTGCCTGACAGAAATTCCTCATCAGTTCACCAGGAACAGTTTGTTAGTGATCCAGCAGCACGGGATAAAGACACAAAGTTTCCTTCTCCTGTTTCATGGCAGATCTTGTAACACAACAGAAATAAACTCAGTTGCAAAACTCTGATTACAAGCTCATCTTTGTGTATTTCTGCATCTGTGTACTCCAGCATAGGCCTGGCCTTTTGATTGGTACATAGTAACAAAGTAAAATGTCATCAGGAAACCAAAAATCTCATACAGGACACTACATAGGGAAGAAGGCCCCCTGCACCATGGCACAAAATGCACAGGAATAATTGCTCCTGCACAGCTCTCCATGGGGTACAAAATGGTTTCTAAATTAGCAGAACAAACCTACAGTAAATAAATAAATACAGTTCCTTCTTTAGAACTCGGCTAACAAGGAAAACCCCTCAGCAGGTGACTCGAGCACTAATTTCATCATCTTTAAAACTCAATTCAGTGAATGAAATATGGCTTTAACAGCTTTCTATGGCTCTAACTGGTTGGGACCAGCCCTTGGGTTGCCAATTCTCCTTTTGAGACCACCCCACATTCCCTGATCACAGGTCCAGACCTACACAGTTTAGCAGAATAAGGAGTAATAAATTTTAATTTACTTCTGTGGAAACTTACCCTTGAACCAAAAGGTTATTTTGTGCATTTCTCTGTCCTATACCACTGTGGATACCTTTTCAGCCGAGACAGAAGCACAAAAGAACCCAAATAAACACCCCCCAAAAAACCCCAAGCAAACCAAACCCACACAGACACACAAAAGACTCAAAGCAGAACAACACAATTTCATCCATGAGGATTCATTCTGCCAGCCCACTGCAGGGCTGAGAGGTTACAATATCCATCAGGCACTTCTAAAGCATCCAGAGTTTTCCTAAGGGTCGCCAAATCCAAATTCAGCAAACCTTACTCAGCTGCACAAGCACTAGATTAAATATAACAGTACCAAAAAAGAGTTTTAAAAGTAACTGTGCTATTTCTTGCAAATATTTGGATAGGTTGGATAAGGCCTTAAGCAACCTGGCCTAGGGGGAGAAGCTCCTGCACAAGGCAGGAGGTTGGGATGAGATGATCTTTAAGGTCCCTTCCAATCCCTTAACATTGTATGATTCCATAATTTCTGTCATTCAAAATGCCCAAGTTTTTTCTATCATATTCCTAAATCCATTCTATTCTCAAATAAGATCATTTCCTGCTGTTTTTAGTGTCAATGTCTCATGAATTGTCACATCTTAAATATTTTCAAACTTTTTTCCAAAGTAGGCCACTGCTGGTGCCCCAATGTCACACTTTCACAGAAAACAATCTTCCACCTTGCAAGGACAATGCTAAAATGCTGAACTGAGAAATCTCAAATTTAGAGGTCAGCAGTTTACAAAAGAGCTGCTCTGCACTTAACAAAAGAGCTACCCAAGTATACCCAAGTATACCCAACTTCAGGACAGATTTCATGCAGAAAGAAGTTCAAACTATTTTCCCCAGCACATTTTGGAACAAAGTGCCTCATTACATCTGCAAACTTCCACCAGAACAGATTTCTCAGGAACATCTGAAAACAGCCCACTCTCAAACAAACATGACACTCCACCACTCACACCCTCTGAACCAGCTTGGCATTCACTGGGCTTTCCAGCTGAGCCTCATAAAACAAAGCATAAAGCTCCTAACAAACAGGTTACAATCTAAGACAAAAAACAAAACAAAAATCACTAATTAGTGTCAGGTTCTAACAGAGGAGGTCAGGGTTACCCCAGGCCCTTTCCAACCAGCTCCTCATGTCCCACCACAGGATGTGGCTGAGCCCATCACTGAACCAACTGATACCACTGAGAAAACATTTCAGAAAGGGTGAAAAACACCTGACAGATGATGAGGAAAAACCCCACCAAGGCCAGGGAAGGATAAGGGGTGCTCCATGGCAGAGCAGGTCCTGCCCTAGGGTGAAACTGGAGAGAGAAGATCTTGGCTTTATGTTTCTTGCTGTTATTTTACTATTCTAGCCATCAAGCAATGATGCTTTTTGGTTTGTCCACAACAGTAAGCAGTAATCTCATGGACTTTTGATCTCATGACTTTTCTTGACCTTTCAGCTCTCTGGGCAGCCCATCTGTGACATCTCCAATTCCAGTCCCTGGCAGGCAACAACCTCCTCTGGCCAACCTGTCAGATGGGCAGATGGATGTGTCTGTCCCCTGTAGCAGGGAGTCACCCACCACAATCACTCACAGCTTATTAATAATGTCAGGTCTTCAGGAGGGATAGGAATATTCCTCCTCATATGGAGAGTGATCACTTTCCAGCCTCCCTCTTTTATTCACCTCTGACTTCTTGTGAGATGTGATGCAGACCCCACTGGGATCCCTGATGGAGGGCGAATTCTGAGCCTCTGAGCTCTCTGAAAACATCCTATTTCACAGAACCCTTGACAAGTTCAGGTTGGAAGGGACCTTAAAGTCCAACCAGTTTCAACCCTGGCCAAGGGCAGGGACACGTTCCACTATCCCAGTTTGCTCCAAGCCCTGTCCAACCTGGCCTTGGACACTTCCAGGGATGGGGCAGCCACAGCTTCTCTGGGGGGACAATCACATCCCTTGCCCTGCTGCCCACTCCTGTTTTGAAGCAGCCCTGGACTCAGTTATCCCTCTGGACTGTGAGCACACGTGGCTGGCTCACATCCATCCTTCTTTTCATCTACCACAACTCCCAAGTCCTCCTCTGCAGGGCTGTCCTCAATGACTTCTTGTCCCAGTCTGTGCTCACACCTGGGACTGCCCTGACCCAGGAGCAGCACCTTGCAGCTGGACTTGTTGAACTTGATGAGATTTCCCATTCTCATGAACACCACACAACCTTCTTCCATTCTCATACAGCTCCTGGATGTGGTGACACAGCTCCTGGATGAGGACACACCTTCTGGAGAGATGACTCTCAGCCCCAGTTTCCTGGACAAAGAGCAGCCACTCTTTACAACCAGAGGCCTCCAGAGCTTTACTGCCACCAGGTCTCTTTGGGAGGGACCCTCTGACATGGCTGGGGCTGCCAGGAATGAGCAGCTCTCCTACAGCTCCAGGCCTGCAGTGTGAAGTCATGCAAGGCAAGGGAAAGAAACAGGACACCAGGGTGTCAGAGCCAGCAGAAGCTGGAACGCTCACCAGTGACAGGAGGGGAAGAGCACAGCAAGGCAGGCAGGACTCCCAACAGCACCTGGCACCATGAGCCAAGGGACCTCTGGATACCACCAGCCAGACCCAGGCACCTGCAGAGCTCATCCAAGCACAGAGAGCAGCAGGAGCAGAGCAGGGAGGGAACAGGGCACTGGTGAGCAGAGCTGGGCTCACACAAATGCAGGGGAACAATCACAAAACAGCATCAGAGTATTTCCCAGCCTAAACTGTTTTGCAGCTTGTAAAAAAGCACAGAACCCCTTTAAAGGGACCAGAAAGGACTTTGAACACCCAGAGCACAGCCATGTGACACGTTACAGCTCAAGATGAAGACAGAAAGCAGCCAAGAGGACACACCACAAATCCTTCCCAGACAAAGCATCACCTGGGTTTATGAAATTCTCAAGAGAACACAGAACATCTGCAGAACCAACTTAGCTTCAGATAAACTCAGGGTTTTGACTGGTAAACTGCAGTAGAGACCAACATTAAATACAGTATCTTATTGCATGCTTGTTTCAAAGGACTGTTTAAAATCTAAGCTAATCTGGAAACCTACCAATTCCACAGATCTTGAATCTTTTTTTAGCTCTATTTTTAAAGATTTTCTTTCCCATTAATAACTCAAGAATTATTGAAGTAAAAAATAGTTTGATATTTTCAGAGCTTTGTAGTCAATACACCTAGCAACTGACACAATTAAAATTTCAGAAATCCTAAGCATAGCACAAATTCCACTGTAATTTGTTCTTTTAAAAAAAAAAAAAAGAAAGGCCTCAAAATAGCATTGAAATTTCAGTAAAGGACAACTCCTGCACGCTTATGAATTATGACAACTTCTGCTTTCTGACTCTCTCTTTTCACATTTCCTCTTCAAAATTCAGTGGCAAAGACCTATAAGAGGACACCAGAAATAATTCTGGTGCAATTCTTTCCACGTTATTAACCATTTTGGAAGCATGAACTTTTCTAAAGTCAACTGAAAGCATCAGATTCTGGTTTGTTTTACAAGACTTGAAACTATTTTATGAAAAAACACAGAAAATATAAAATCCTAGAATGGTTTGGGTTGGAAGTGACCTTCCTGACCACCTTGTTCCAACCCCCTGCTATGGCAGGGACACCTGCCACCAGCCCAGGCTGCTCCAAGCCCCATCCAACCTGGCCTTGGACACTTCCAGGGATCCAGGGGCAGCCACAGCTTCTCTGGGCACCCTGTGCCAGGGTCTCACCACCCTCACAGGGAAGAATTTCTTCCCAATATCTAATCTAAATATCTTCTCTTTTATTTTAAAACTGTTCCACTTTGTCCCATCCCTCCCTCTTTTTCCCAAGTTCCCTTATGCACTGGAAGGGGCTCCAAGGTCTCCCCAGAGCCTTCTCTTCTCCAGATGAACACTCCCAGTCTGGCTCCAGAGCAGAGGTGCTCCAGTCCTCAGAGCATCTTTGTGGTCTCCTCTAGACCCACTCTAACAGGTCCAAAAAATAGCTTTAAAAACAAGACAGAAAAGGAAAAAAAAAAATATCTGCACTGCTCCCTAACCCAATATGCCCACTGCTCCCTCCAGCACAAACAGTATTTTCTCCTCAGAGTTTCCCCCTCTTGGACAAAATGGAGAAAATATGAATGAACCCCACCAAACCATTAAGAAGTGAAGCAGAAAATCAGGAGCCCACAGCTGTGGTTTAGAAGGGATGGTGTTTAAGTGAGCCAGCTTTGGAGCTGGGGGTTGTGACCCTGCTGTGGAAATCCTCAGCACTTCACAAACCAAATGTGCCACTGCAGAGCTCCCACTCACCACCCTGGCTTTCAACAACCAATTCTCCCCCAAAAGCCAGCTGCAGCTTGCCAGCCCAAACACTGAATTACCAGAGCAGTCACCAATCTTGAGCCCTCACATTTGACATCTCTCACCAATGCTCTGTGAGCTTGCAGGAAATAATTTCAAACAGTTCCCTCAAGAAAATAAGTTTTAAGCCTTAGTTTTTTCCATGCCGAGCCATCCCTGCACTGTTTCATAGCTCTGATAATTATACCACTGACTAAACCTCCAACTGGGAATAGCTGTTTTTATCATCACTATTAAAAACAGTCCCTCACACTGTTAGGAATCTGGAAATTCACTGGAGCTGCATCCCACCCTTCGGCCTCTCAAAACACTACAGAGCAATGAAAGTATGTGCTGAAACCAGAGGATCCCTGGGCTGAACAACTCCTGCAATTTCTGGGTAACTGGAACTGCTTCCTAAGCAAACCATGGAGGTTTGGTTATTGATTTGAGAGGGGCAAGTGGCACCAGAGCTCTGCAAGGCAAAGTTTTCCAAACAGGACTGGGAAAGTTTTGTTACTTTTAGAAACACAGCAGTGACATGAATGCTAAAAAGCTCCTCACATTCACCTAGTTTCGTAGTTTTTATGGGTTTTTTTTTAGATTTAAAAGTAAAAAGATCATCTGCAGTTTTCCTTTCCTAAAAGGACATTATCTTGGTTTTTACACCTTGGTCAGAAGAGTGACTGACAGCTCTCAGAGAAGCAGCGAGATGCAAAAAAACAAGAGTTGAAAGAAAAGTGGATTTAAAAAACAGCTTTTAATTATCTGAAGGTACAGTTGCCAAGCAGACAGCAGAGAGGCTGTGCATCACTTAAAGATGGGAGAATTCCCCCAGGTTGATTTCACAGCCAGTTACAGTGGATTAACCTATTAGGAAGAACAAAATAGATATATTTTTTTGGTGGATGCAAGTTTCAACAGCTTGAAAAATCATTACCACTAGTACTTTGATACATAGGATCAGCAATCTGTTTTATCACACTTCAAGTCATCACTATCCATAAACACACCCTCTTTTTTAATGCATCTTCTGTCATTATTTCCTTCTCAGGGAACAGCATCTCTCTTGGCTCCCCACTTTGAGTTTCATTTCATATATGAATACTTCTTTTACTGTTGTTAAAGAGAAGCATCTGACACCTTCAAGCTGTTTTACACACACCTTTGCACACGCATATATTATTCTATGTGCCAGATGCCACTGCATAAGGTATCTGTCAAACAGAAAAGCACCAAAAGCACTGATTTTCAGCTTTCCAGGATCCCTCTGCTAAATCCTGGGTGTGCCTACTTTTGTTTGGTATCAAGTTCCTCCTGCTGGCTCCGCTGCAAGAGCAAGCTACAGGGATAGTGAAGTTTTTCCCCACCACCAAAAACATCTGTTCCTTTTGTGAGTTCTCTCGACTTCCTTCCCCTTGACCGTATCACAAAGCCTCTCTTTTCAGCAAGGCTGCCTTCTTCAGAGTCCATCACCACTACCTTCTTGTTCTCTGCAGAGCAGCTTCAATCACTGGGTCTTGCAGAGCTTCCAGTCCTTTCAGCTCAAGGCCAGGATCTGAATGCAAGCATCGTGATTTACAGAGAGGGTTGTTAAATTCCTTCCCTGACTCTTTTTTAACACTCCACAGTTTCCTGTCCTGGGAGGCAACCAAACTGCTACAAGAAATGCCAGTTTCTCTTAAATATCCTCAATTCCTGTGACACTGAGCATTTAAAACAATTACATTACTTCCAAATCTTGCACTAGAACAGCTTTTATAGCTCACAAAGTGCAGAGATGAGCAAAAATTCCTTTAGCACCAAGGAGTGTTGAGTTGGTTATTTGCTGCATGTCACAGCATTTCTAGTTAACATTCAAGCTTGGCACGACCCACCATCCGCTCCAGCACACAGCACAATGTCACCCCTCAAAACCCCACTGTTCAACCTAAAGGCACTTCTCTTTTTTTAACTTTTTTTTTTTTTTAATTTATTTTAAGGGTGCATCAGCTGCTCCCTGGAAATGGGAATGCTCCATTTAGCACACACACACACACTTGTTAAACTGCTCACAGCATGCAAATAAAACACTGCATTGTGCAGAAGTCATTCAGTCTCCCCATCCGTAGATATGAGCAATGGAACCGTGGCCAGGAAAGAGAAACTTGGAACAACGTGCAAATATTTCAGTCCCTTATTCCCAGTATTCACATCCCAGGCTAAAGCCCACAGCCCTGTCATGCTGAGGGGTGACCATGTTTGAGAATCTGCCCTGTGCAATGGGTGGGAAAATGACCATTATCTGTCTTGCCCCTGGACTGCACCCTTTTATTTGTAGTTATTACTGCAAACTGCTTTTTTTTTCCAGACAATGGTTGTGTTATTATAGGTACCTTCATGCCGTGCCAAAGCACATACACACAGCAATTCAGAACAATCAGCCTTGTTTTCATGGGAGCAAAGGTTGCAGCCAAATGAAATGGGTGGAGATCACATTAAACAATCTTGGAATCTGCTAATAGGATATAGGAAAATGTGACCATAATGCAGATGCGGAGTTCCCCTTTCACCTTCCAATGTTATGGATAAAATAAAAGCTTTGGAAAACCAATTAAACTGTTTGAACAACATCAAGCAAGTCAAAGTATTCTCAGGGTGCTTACAAGACCACTGAGAGGTTCTTTAAAACTAAAACAAAGCAGCGCCTTTTCAAAGCTCTGAAACAAGCAAGCATTTCCCCACCCCAGAAATGATGATTTCTTCCACCACCTGTTTTAAAGATATATTTGAGACCTGCAAGTCATCTGCTTCTCCATGGTGAAGAGAAGCTCATCAAGACAACTGTTCCTGTCTTAGAGACAGGATCGGCCCCTCCTCTGAGCGGGGAATTTTCACACTCAGGCACCTCGGTTGGGCAGCTGTAACCTGCATTCCCCTTGTTTGCTTTTGAGATGTGCATTAGTCAGCTTTCTCCTCTACAAATCTGATTGTGCCTCTGCATGATCGTGCACTGAAGTCATGTCCTTGAGCGTGTGACATCAGTCTGTTGCTATGGCAATGCACAGGGCAGTCCAAAATTCAGTATTATGGCATCACTGCGGGATCAGACAGCAGAACAAGCCAACACCTGAGAGCTGGTTAATGCAGCACGAACGGCCAAGACATTTCAATCTAAATGTTAAAGTGTAACTGCACTTCATCACAAGATTCTTCATAAATATGCCTAGAAGCCTCAAGAAAGACAATCCAGAAGGTCACTGGATTGAAGAAACAGGCAAGCCATCATGCATCACTAAAAAGAAGGACAATGTTTCCAAGGATGGCCACCAAGTATGAAGAAAGCTTAGTTCAGCTCTCTGAATAGAAACCACCATCTGTTCCTAAGGCAACACCAGAGCTGCCTAAAGACAGCATCCACAGAGAAACAGGGATGGCCCCTCAGCACCCAGAACCAAGTGTTAGGTTGCACCCAGTTTTTCTGGAAATCAGAGACTGGAGGATCTCTGTCAGCCCTTTCAAAGGGACTGCGTTACATAAGACACAGATCCTCAATTTCAAGCTTTGAAGCAAAGACTAGCGCATCATTAACCCAACCTGTAACAAAGCCACGTAGTTAAAAAGGGTGGTACCTTCCAAGAGTTGTTATTCCATGTAGGGTTAGACATTACAGTTCTGTAGGTTCCTCGAACACTCACGAGAATGGCATTTCTGAAGAGCAAAAGGGAAGGAAAAAGGAAATTAGTGACACAGTAACGGTGTTAACAACCACTACCCAGCTCCTAAAACGCCAAAGATCCAGCTTGCCCAGAGCAAAGGGCACATACTGCTGACATGGAGAACCACCAATTCAAGATCTTCAGTGCTGACTGATCGAGTACACCCCAAAAACAACCCAGCAGAACTACGGGTGGCTGGGCAGAAGCCAATTTGGCACCATGAGAGCCCGGGGAGCACAGATAGCAGAGAGGAGGGACCGCAAAGCCCACAGAAGGCACAGTGGCCCCCTTCCTTTACCTGTTCCTCTGTTCCCATCAAGCACACACGTTCTGGGGTCCAGGGGTGGATTCCCAGTGGCTACTCTGACACCCAAATTCCTCAGGCCCCTGGAGTGCCCCTGCTGTTGCACGTCAGCTTCCACGTAACCCAGCCCCTCCCCGTACGCTTGGCTGGTTTCGTTTCGCCTCCTTCCGCTTTCCCTTATTAATCCACGAGTCTCCAATAACTCAGTCAACACTTCCTCCTGCAGAGCTGACCTCCAGCCTTCCCATAACCCCAGATGCACCTACAGTTTCTTCACACTGCCATTAATGAGGCACATTTCACATCCTCCACACGGATGTAGCCCTCACCCACTTCTAACCCCTCCACCCATGTCCCTGGCTGTAATTACCCCATCCCTCGTTATCTAATACCCAACATAAGCCTTGGGGCTGGGAACCACTGTTTGTTTGGCTCTGCAGTGTCACACACCCCAGTGGTGTTGTATAAATAAATTCCACAACCTGTTTGAGCCTGAGCTTGATCGAGACTTGAATCATCTCAGTTTCCAAGTGACTGCTGCAAATACCTTCGCTCGCTCCCTGCTCGCTTACGCAATCGGCCACCAAGGCAGCTCCAGGGCCAAACGCCACGACAGCCAACTGCTCCCACGGGCCACAACTGCACAGAAAACAACCTAAATCCCTCTACTTTTAAATATAAATTGCAGATTATAAAGGGATGAGACAGGCAGAAGCACACAGCTCTCAGAACTGTGCCTCTGCCCGTCACCTGAAGGACGAGTTCCACATGCTGGTGTCACCTCTCAGCCACCGAAGCACCCAGGCTTAGCCACAACCCTTAACACTCAGCAGGTTACCCAGTCACAAGTCTGAAGTACCAGGGAGGATGAGATTCTGGAAGCAACTTTGAGCCAAATGGATTTCAGAGCAAAATAAAGCCAGCAGGCTTCATCTCCATGGAGCTCCTGCAACACAACATAGGCTGAGCAAGTCACTCAGGGCAGAGGTCTTTCTTATTAAGTACCTAGTAAATTCAGATTAAAGTCAGACAGCTTTTCCCCTCCCTCACATAAAAATCCATGCTATCCAGCCCCGAGGAAGCAATCCAGCTTCTGCAATAAGGAAAACCTGCTCATAGCTACATGACACTACACACAATCCATAAGATTGTGGCCCTTCAGGTACTCATTAAAAACTTTTTCCCTAGAAAAGTCTCCAGTAACAATTTGCCTTCAATTCATTTTCTGCAGTGTGGATGGATGGTAACTAAGTACTGGATATGAAAGCACATGAGAAGCCCCAGTGCAGCCACCCCAGGTCATAAACACCACCAGTGTAATCCCATGGACATTCACCAAGTACCCACCTGCTCCCATGTGCTGATTCCAACATCAGAGGGGCCAACAAACCCCAGGAAGACAGGAGGGAAGCACTGAGGCACTCCCTGAATATTCAAAGGCAAACAGAAGCCAGAGAGGAGCCAAGGCTGGGTGTATGTGATGGTGTTTAGAGGTGGAGGAACTCTGCCCACTCATAGGAAGGAGCTGTGCTTTGCTGATGCTTCTGCCTACCCACTGAACCTCCTGTCCAGAGGCAGGTCCCTTTCCACCTGCACTACCCTTGGAGCAGCTTAGCCAGGATGAAAGATATCACAGCCCATTTTTTGGCTTCTTTTCCCTACAAAGCCAAGGCAGCCCACCTCTTAAAAAGGCAGCATGGCACCTGTGCTCCCACATGAAACTCACATCCTAAAACCTTCTCCTAAACAAACCATGAGCAAAGAGCACTGTGGGTCAACATCCCCAGCAGCCCGGCCAGGTAACACTCCAAGGCTTGAAGCTCATTTTTATTTAGGCAATGCCCAATCCACCCTGCCAGCCTCCTTTCCCTGCAACATCAGTGGCTAGAAAGGGATGCAAGAGTCTGATCAGCTACAGGGTCTCAGGAAAAATGTATTTTTTCCCAATACTCATTAAATAAGTCACACTGTTCCTATCAAAGCATGGATCCACTACAGTGCACAATGCACAGGTTGGTTTGCAGGGCGTATTTGGGCCTTTCCCTCTGAAAGCCACCCTAAAAATGTAAGACTCAGTTAGGGGGCTTTCTACTTTTTAATCCTTCAAAATTCATACCACTTCACCTTATTTATTCCCAGATCTTAATGCTGCAGTTGGATTGACACAATCAACCCCATCAGCCAAGTTATAACCGGCACAACCAAACCTGAACTTACAAACTATTAATTTTTATGAAGTACATTACATTTTCTTTCCCAAAGCATTTAACCTGCTAACAAATACCTGCCTTAGTGCATTACCATCTCCCCATTGTCCTGGAGTGAGTTAGCAGGCTTGCAGCAAAACACAGGGAGAGCCAAGCACAGCCTGCAAGAACAGACCCCCTTTGGGGCAGCGACAGTTGAGGTCAATTTAATGGGAAAACAAACTACTTTTCCATTCAAGTCCAAAGCAGAGACAAAGAATTTTATGTGGCTCAGATTGCACAGTCAGCTGTCTTTTTAGGAACGGCTCAGATTTAATGGTTCTGTGGCAGTCCAGAAAATATGAGCCTGAAGAGAGTTTAAGGTTTGGCCAGTGCTGCACTGTGCAAAGTCCAGGCACTTGTCTGGGGTGCTCTTGTGGCCTTAAACTGGTACCTTCAAGCCATCATCATCAACAGCAGTTCCAGGTATTTTATGAGGCCCTGAGAAGCTGTGGCTGTCCCATCCCTGGAAGTGTCCAAAGTCAGACTGGACAGGGCTTGGAGCAATCTGGGATAGTGGAAGGTGTCCCTACCCATGGCAGGGGGCTGGAACAAGATGGGCTTGAAGGTCCCTCCCAACCTAAACATTCTAGGATCCTATGATTTCCCAGAGTTCAGCCTGGAGTACAAATTCACTTTTACCCCATTTCAAAGAAAGGCAAAATCTCTCTCCCAAGCTCTGCCTGATAATTCTCTTTTGCATCACATGGGTTGCATTTAGCACCATTTCCACACCAGAGAACCAAAATGAGGAATGCTTCAACGTGACCACCCTCACCACAGGGACTCGTATTCTGAAGCAGCAGAGATGTGTTCAGGCTCTTTCACTTGACTGTTTCGAGGCCTAATGCAGACAGAGAAGCTAATTAACATGTACTGCTATGGAAAGGAATATAATCCAAACCTTCACTGGTTTATATCTAAACCCTCTGAGACATCTAACGTCAAAGCTAAACAGATCTTCGCCTGGCAAACATTTGGAGAGCCTTCAGCTGAAGCTTCCAGGTAAGGGAATGCAGGATTTTAGGATATTTTTGCTACATACACTGGGGACATACCTCTAACACAAAGCCCAGAGAATCATCATGACAGCTGCAAAAACAACTTTGTCCTGGCTAACATTCACATAACGAAATTACAGTTACACTCCAGGGAAAAAGGAAAAAGCACTTAAGTTTTGTTTAGATTGAAGTGCTTCGAGCCACGCCACTTATCTGCTATCAGAGCAGATTGCAGGGCTGCTCCGATGATTATTCTGTAATGAAGTAACTGGAATTGGAAGGTATGCAATTAGTCCTATCTCCTCCTCCTCTGCCACCCCCCTATCAAGAAGAAAACCAGCACAGACGTTATCACCTCTCCCTGGAGCTCTGCTACCCTCATCACTTAAAATACCCACAAAGCAAAGTAGGGCTGTCACTTACAAGCTGCTAACAAGCCTGGCTTGGCCCTGACTGGCAGCAAAGGTGATATTCTCAGCATCTCCCCAGGAGAAAGTTACAGGGTTACCTAATGGGATGCTTTCTCAGGTACCCACACACACATATATATTAAGCTTAACACGCCTGCATTTAGCTGTTTTAGTAAAAGCAAACCACTTCGAAGAGGGAGGAAAAGAACAGTACTTCTGTTCCTAGTAGCTTTATGTTAAAGCATCTCTCACTAATCCTCCTGGGCATGACCACTGGAAGTGAAGATATCAAACTCAGGACCCAGGTATCACTTGCTGGCACTCTGGGTAGTTTTACTGACTCCAGCCTGGCTCATTTTACCTGGGTCATTTACCCTCCCTTCCCCTAAAGAGCTGTGCTTTATGTCTGTAAAGTGGTATATGCAGCTTTCCCGTAACTGCAGCGAAGAGATGGAAGATGCAAAAAGGCCCCAGACAGCCCACAGCCAAATGGGAACTCAGTGAATCCCTGACTCCAAACTGCAATTCTGATAAAATACAATCTGACATTTATTCAGGCTCAAAAACTCACTCATCTCATCCCCTCCACCCCAGTCATAACCGTTGGTCTAATTAAAGACAGGGCTCCTCTCAGCAGCCTCTGCCTTACAGATATCCCAGTAAACTTTGTCTGTGAGCCAAGGAACACAGGGGACAGCTAGGGGATAGGGAGCATTCCCCAAACCCTTAAAATAAAATAAAAATATTTAATTAAAATACCTTACAACCACCATTAAAGCAACACCAACAAACTTGCTCTGTATAGGTCCACTAGAGACACAACGATTTTCAGGCAGTGAATTCACTCGAGAGAATGTCACTCAGTTTTCACTTGTTCCTCAACATTTTCCTAAGTTCTTCCCGATTTCTAAAAAACATTTTCCCAAAGAAAATGGGCCATCCTGCAGGATGCACTGGTGCCTTCACTTTGTTGGATTCAGTCGGGTCAGGGATGAAGCCGTGTTAACCTCACTAAATCCAGACACAACCCTGTCCTCGCTCCATACATCTGCTGATCCAAATGAGGGAAAAGGAGCTAAAAAAGCAAAACCTTTCCAGGCGAGAAGAGTGTGCAGAATGCTGCAGAGACATTTGCTACAAAGGTATGTAAACTACTGCTCTTTATCCTACAATTTACCCCATGGCCTCCAGCTGACACATCAGCTGACACCATCTTAACAACCCCATAAGTAGCTAAAGCTGAACAAAGCAATCATTAGGAAAACTGGTTTAGTCCACTGCTGGTGGCATCCCATGTCCTGTCCATGGAGGATGCATGACTCAGACTGCTCTGGGCTCCCATCCACAGCACAGGCTGCAAAGCTGCATTAAAAAGAGAATTCCCACTAACTTCCACCAAAGTCACGTCTCCAACTCCTTCTGCTGCGAGACCAATTCGAAGCGAGTTGGTTTATATTTTAATATGATTACATCTGCAGTCCTACTGCAGCTAAAAAAATCCATAAGCACTTTAAGAGAAATACAGGGACTTCTTTTTTTTTTCCTCAACACCACAGAAGATGGATTCATTGCTATCAGTAATCCTCCCACAGCCCCAGTTTCAGAAGCGGCAGCAGATTCACAGAGATTTCAGAGACTTCAGCCGCAAAAACAAGCACTCTTTGCATCACTTCATTCATCTGTTCATTAAGATAAAGTTACCTCATTTAAAAAATCCAACAAAAAAAACAATGGTAGAGAGTCATCCTTCTTCAGAGAGGAAATTAAGTGAAAAACCTGCAAGGAACTAACAGTCTGCTCCACACCTGCTGGCAAGCTCTGGTGCCCTTGAGGTGCATAAACCCCATTTTCAGGCAACAAGATTTCCTCAAGGGTGGGTTGTTTTTTTTAGAATTCCCTTACCAAGTGCCTGACACTTGTCTCAAGGTACCATGTCCTGCATGCCCTCATTGTTCAGCAGTGGATCCTCCTCTCCCCAGCACCAGGACATGTGCAGGAGGGTTAGGAAGAGAAATGAGTAGGAAAAAGTCACAGTAGACATCATAGCAAAGCAAGAGCTGCCTTTCAGCAGGAGAAAAAGAGGCAGTTTTGCACGTACGTTTACAGGGAGCTTGTTACAACCTCAGGAGTCAGGGTGGGAGGAAGCACAGAAGCTCTGAAGACTGAAAACCATTAAGGGGCCCACCAAAAGAGCAAAGGCTTCACGATGGAAAGGACTTTTAGACTTTGCAATAAAGGTGAAGCTCAGAACAAAGACTCAAGGGAGAGTTTCATAAATGAAAAGAGAATTGGGCTGCTCTGGAAGCACATGAACATAATCCACAATCCAACACTAGCTACTATCACTGATACACAAATCCTGCTTGAAGCCAGGGCCCAAACCCATTTTTTTTTTTTAAATATAGCCTCCAGTATGACACATCTCAGAAAGCCAGACCACAGGCACAAGCCATGAGCTTGTCTTTTGAAGTTCAGATACACCAGAAAATTACTTCACCTCCCTAGATGCAGAGGGGATAGTGCTGCCTTTGATGCTACAAGAAATTTTGGTCTTAAACTGCCCAAGGACTTCAAATTGCTCGCTGGGCTGCAGCGTGGCAACACCCAAGCCTACACATACACACGAACATAATTATGCCTGGTCTAGACTTGGGGGGAGGGGAAAAAAAATAGAAAAAGTATTTTCAGAGATGTTAGCACACAAAGAAAATAATAGCACACACAAAGAAACCTCTAGGGTGACTTATGAAGAAGATTTTATGCTTGGCTTTCTGCCAATTAGAGAGGAATTAAAGAGTCTGGCAATATAACCCTGTTCATCCCGAGGAAGAAACTGCATTTTTAAATGGTCAACGGAGCAAGAGGGATGAGAAGAGGGACAAAGACTTGGGAGTGCAACTGTACAGAGCAACATAGGAAGTTTCTGATGGTACTGAGACAGAAAGTGGGCACGAATAAGTCAAACTTTAAAATTAATCCAGTCTATTGCCTCTAAAAGAAAATCAGCATGTAACAGCTGACTCTAAATTACAGCATTCCAATAAAGCAGAAAGTATTCTTTGCTATAAAATTCCAACTGCTTCAATATTTTACAGATTATCTGCCTCCTCTGACTGCCAACCAGCAAAATCAGTGAAAGGTGCAGGTCACAAAACCAAAAGCAAACCAACTTGGAAAAGGCATGGCAAGACACCTTGGGAAGCTGAAAATGTGTCAAAATACAGCCTTTGAGTAAGAAAGAACATTTAGTAGATATCTGCAACAACGAATTTACAGCCAAACTCTTTGGAGCTTAAAAATTCACATCATAAGACCAGCTTTTACCAGAATTAGGACCAGACTTGACATGCCCCAGTTTCCCCAAGGTTACTTTTGGAAATGCATCTACTCTTAAAATATTTCAAGTGCTCTTCTCACACTGCAGAAGAGCAACGAAAATCTACCTTCTAATTTTACTTTTTCAGAATTTTTTTTTAACAAGAACTTAACTTCAACACTTTTTTTATCTGAATGACAGAAAGAATTCTGTGTCATGTTGCAGGTTGGAAATGGCAGCAAGCTGCTGTTGCTTATATAAAGTCATTGCAAGGAAAAGAAAAAAGAAGCTACTAAAGCTTTCAAAACCAAACCCTGTAAAACACCAAAACCACAAAACGAACCAGAAGTAGCTTAGGAGTTGCTAGGGATGTTTAAAGTTAATAAAAATTCTAAATTAAATGGCTGCAGCTTAGGTTTGCCAAAAAATTATGCAAATTTCCAAAGTTCATACATAGTAATTAGCACAGTAAAAAGCAGGTCCCAAATAAGTGATGAAGCTAGCCTTGCTCTTATTTCTCCAGCAGATGGAATTAGCTATGTGTGAAGCTATTTTTTTGCAATTGAAGATTAAACATATTATCCTGAATATCAATTCTGCAAGTACAGCACATTGGCTACGTGCAGCAGGAATATGCAAAAGCCAGCCTGGATCCTCCTTTTCCATCATTCTGAACAGGACACTGAAGAGGCTGGGGGAGGGTTTACATATTTAAGACTTCATTTTTCAAACTGATTGCTGACAACTTGATTGAGACAAGTTCCCTCAAAGTACATTTAGAGTTAATAGCCCAAACAGGTTTTTTCCAAAGAAAAATGTCTGCCTGGACTAAAAATACATCCTCTTGATGTGCTAATTGACAGATCACAAAAAGTCACCCAAACTGCAAGTCCAAATAACATGTGCCAGCAAAGGCTCCTGGGTTTGCCCATTACTTCTCCAAAACCTGGTTCACAGGCATACCCACCATATACTGTGATACAAATTCACCTTTTCCATTCTTATTTTGGATTTGCCCCTTGATTCACATTTAAAAAGACACAACCTTGCCCTCAGCCCTGGGTTCCGTATTCTCAATTTGATTTCTCGAGCTCTGTGGAGCTGCCCCACCACAGTTCCTCTCAAAGACACTGAAAGACCCAGCAATTTTTATTTTTCTGTTGTCAGGCTGCATTTTATCTTTCTTAGAACAGCACAAGCCATGAAGACTCGTATCAACACATCCATCCAGTTCAGGGGGCACCACCCAGGAGCAGCTCCCACTGCAGCAGCAGCAGCAGGAGAGTCTTGAGAAGGTGCAGGGAGGGCAAGCGAAACCAAGTTACAGCACTAAACACAAGGAGAGTGGATAAACTTCTTCCTAAACATCAGCTTCCAAGCAGAAAACTGGTAAAAGAAGTAAAAACAGACTACAAGTCTCTTCCTACATGAATATTACTTTCAGGAAGCCCAGAAGAGATTTATTGAATCTGTCTGTGTTACAAAAAGAACCCAAAACTTACATAATCAAAGGAACATAGGGAGGGGAAGGTAAAGCTTAATGCTAATTTCAAAGTCAAGTAAGTGACACCCTGGATTGAATACTATTAACCAAAATTGTGCAAGTTAAAAGTGGATGTACTGAAAGCAGCAGAAACCCTGCCCGCAACAAAATGAGAATTCTCTTACAAAAATACTTCTGTGGCCAAATGAAACACTGAGTTTAAGTAAGAAAGCAAGCACTTACACCTATCATGCTCTCCCCACTCTTTCCTTCTCATCTAGGGAGTCTCATTTATCTCAAAGCAATCAAAAGAAAACGCTTTGGTTTTTCAAGTCAGAAAAGCTGCAGAAATTACAGCCCTGTCTGGAACGAACAAATAATATTTCTGAAATCAAAAGAAGATTCTCCAAGTTAGGGGAAGGGCAAAAACAGTCCTGAATAACTTACTTTGCACAGCCCAATTCCTGCCAAAACAGTTCTGTAAATCCCATGGTAGTTTAGATAATTTCCATTCTTAGAGGAAAAAAAAAAAAAAAAAGCTAGATTGAACATTAGCAACATTAATTGTGTGATATGACCTGAATGATGCAAGAACAAGTAGTTAAGTGAACCACAGCATCTGCTGAATTTTTAATCACTAGTTGTTTTGCTGCAAGGCAGAAGAACACTGTATATCAGCTTCCAAGCACTGCATGGAATGGCACATTAGGACAGCAAGATTTTAACTAGCAGGAATTTTGCCTCCCTGTTACCCAAATGCCATCACTTTGCTGTGAAGTGCAGACAGAGCAGCTTCTAAAGCAGGATTACTTTTTAATCACACAGAAAAAAAAACAAAACAAAACAAAACCAGCACTATTTTCTGCACCCCAAGACACCAGTCAGCCATTTCTAATATTTTTTTTAAAAAGCTGACACTTTATTAACAGCCATTTATGTGTCCCTCTGTAGTGTATTTCTCCTCTCCAAACAGCTTTAAGCAGTCATGTGGCTGCCCAGCAGCAACTTGCCACCAAAGAGGGGGTTGGACGTGGGATGTGCAGGAAGGTGATCTATGTAAACATTCCTATTAGCCCTGTACTGCAACAGGAGGAGCAGCTGCAACATGTTGGGGCACACCTGAGCTATATTTAATCCCTCTCTCCCTGACACCCATTGCAATGACGCTGCAGACACCCAAATCTGGACAGCCAGGTCACGGTACCACTGATGCTCATCCTGTACCTACATCAGACAGTCCTGCTGTGGTTCCTCTGTGTTTGGCACCCAAAAGAGTCAAATAAACCAAGCACCGTGCCTACAGTGGGAAATACAGCTCCAGTTATGCTCTAGGCATAAAACTGCAACAGCAGGATTACAAGTGATACAGCAGAGAGTCCCCTTCCACAACAAAGACCAAAAAAAATGTTATTTGGGGAATAAACACTAAATCCACAACTGCAATGTGAATTCCAACTACAAATCCCACAATTACAGGCAGAATCTGAACTATGGACAATTATCCTGTTTCATATTTTAAGGGTGAAAAAAGGACATTTGAGAAAAAAAAAAAAAAAAGGACAACATTCCTCCATTAAAGAAAGACTGTCACACTGACTTTAATAGACTCTAAGTTTATTAAGTTAATAGAATCAAAACAGCTTAGAAAACAAAGCCAGTAAAATATGGTACAAATAAAACTGGAGCAGCCACACATACCAAAGCAGCATTCCTGTGCCCTCCTTCCTGCAGAGCTTACAGAACTGAGAAGAGGATCTCTAACCCATAACTTTCACTAAACCAGTATTTCCTTCAAAAGCTCAAATCTATGGTTGGGAACATCCAGTGATAAATCCAATGATCAAATAATCCACAAGAGAACAAAAAATCCCAGCAAACAAGGGCAAGAGATGTTTCCCAGGCTGTATTACCTTTTATGACAGGTTTAGGATGAGTCCTGTGTTTTCCTCATAGGCTCAACCATCAGGTCCAAGAAATACTGCTCTCTTCTCTGAAACCTGGTATCAGACCTGCAACAGGAATATTGAAATATGCCCTACCTGCTGAGAATACAACCTCTGTGTGACGATTACACCAAAATGCTGGTTTGGTTATGCTACAGGCCACGGAGAAGTGGAAATAACACATCATGATGAAGGTGCTGACACCTGGAACCTCAGGGAGTGTTATTACCCAGGCACTGTCGTGCACCCACTGCACAGTACTCGCCTTCACATCACACAAACCAGACCTGGCACCTCAAAACCCAAAACCACAGCATTTCCTGACACGGGAGCTGCAGACCAGTCCATGAACACAGCGATAAACACCCGCAGCACAAGCTTCAAGATGAGCTTCCAAATTTAAGAGCCACAAAAAGATGTTTTATAACCTCTAAGTCACTCAGCTGCAGCTTAGCACTTAAAAAGTCGCTCACGATTCTTCACAATCCTTCTCCAAATGGAGAAAAGACTTGAAAGAGTATTTAGTGCAAGTGAAACATCCCCAGCTTTCTCCTCAGCCTCTGCTTGCTCTCCAATTAAATATGAAAGCGACAACTTAGTCATACTGAGTATGCAGGATGGTTTTAAGACAGTGGTATTAAATCAAATCCCACAACTTTTCACGCCTATTAAATTGTTACTTTGTCATTAGGAGGGGAGACTTTGATAAGCACGATGCAATTAACAGACAGTGCCTTTGCTACCAGGCTGCTCGTGATGAAGCCCAGGCTCCTTGACATTCCATTTCTTCCCCTCAAAGGCTCTGTGCTACAGCAAATTTATGGGTTTTAGCATGTAAGAGGAGAATTGGGCAGGTTACCTTCAAAATCAGTCAATAAGGCCCTTTCACTCAGGCTGGGGGAAGGCGGGTGGCTGCTGGGAAGCAGCACAAGGCGCTCCCTTCCCCTCTCCCTCAGGACCCAAAAATGCTGCGTTCAAAACACTCCCATCCCCTGCAGCAAGGGATTAGCCATTTATTAAAAAGGAATCAAAACACTGTAAAAGGCTTCCAGTTAAGATTTCAAGAGAAAAAAAAAATAAAAACAAAACAAACCAACACAACATTAACACCGGTAGGACCAGAGCGACATTAGAAATTCTTCTGGGCACCGAAGAACAAACAGCTCAAACGCAAGCAGGATGTCATTTGTCCCAATGATGCTGATCAAATGGCTCAAAAGGAGGACAGAATTAGATTAATTTTTTTTTCCACAGTCATTTTGCTGCCTCCACACTGAGCAGTAACAGCACTCACAACCTACAGGCATTTAGACTTTGGACTTTTAAGACAACTACCTACCTCAACGCTTGTTTTTTTTTTTTTTTTTTTAGGGGTTTTTTTGGCTCTTCTCTAGGGGTGACAGACAATTATAATGGCCAATTATGTAAAACCTTTCATCCGAGAAAACACGAAGCACTACGCAAACACTCATTAAGACTCTCGGCTGGAGCCTGCGCCGCACGTTCGCCGGTTCCACAGCACCCCTGGAGATCTCAGCCACCAAAACTGGATACCGAGCGCTGTGGCACGGCCAGGACAGCGCCCAGCAGGGCAGGGCCAGCCCCTGGAGTACTTACACGGCCTCGCAGGCGGGTTTTACAGCCCGCAACACGCTCCGGGCTGCTGGGCTGAGCTTTACAGCCCCATCCAAGCCGGTTATTTAAAAACAGAGCAGAGACACACGCGGCTGATGGGCGTTGTACGAAGCACCTCGCAGGACGAGCCTTAGACCCACTTGTCCGGCTGATCCAAGCAGATTTTTCCAACTGGGAGCCGCATGGCACGAGTCGATAACCTCGGTTTACTGAAGAAATTAAAAGCTACGCTTATTGTTTCGAGTAAGGCCTTGGAGGAAGTAATTCCGAGAAGAAATCACTTCCACTGTAATTGTACTTTTAACCTTCCTTAGGTTCTTACGCCACCCCCACGTGAAGGCGTTATTCAAGAATTATCGCAATATCTAATAACCATTAAAGCCCTTTTAGGATCACTGTTTATGTTTAGCGAGTTCACAACCCCTCCCTTCTGAAGGGCGGCTGATCGATGTATGAACCACGGGGGAAGCCGCGCAAAAAAAAACACCATCAGGAAGTGACCGCAACTCAGGATTATCAAAATTCGGCAAGAAAACACGCGGTTTAGGAGAGGGGTGTTGCTTTTAAAAGAAGGTCCGCGAAGAGAGCGACCCTCAGCAAACATGGGGGGGGGGGGGGCTCGGTCTCCCCGGCCACGCGTGGGATGGGCGCGTTACGCAACCGCGGGGAGCGGGGATGCTCCGCGCCCCGCACGGGCACCGGGCGGAGCGGGGGACACGGCACCGCTCCGGGGCTCCCGCGGGCCGGGAGAGCCACGGCAGCGCTGCCAGCGGCCAGGGAGCACCACAAAACCCCCCGCGAGGCCGGGAGCGGGCGAGGGCGCTGGGGGAGCACCGCGGAGAGAATAAAGCGAGAGGGTAAAATAAAGCCAAGCGGAGCGGGGGCAGAGCGCGGTGCCCTCGGCGCGGCCCCGTGCTGCGGGCGGCAGCGGCCCCTCGGCGGCCCCGCAGCCGCCATGGCCGGCGGAGCGCGGGCGCTGCGGGCGGGCCCCGCTCGCCGCCCGCCGCCCACCTGCCCGCACCGCGCCGAACCCAGCGCCCACCCACCCGTGCCGAGCCCGCGGGAGCCTACCGGGAGCGGGGCCAGAGGACGGGCCGTGGCGGAGCCGCCAGGCTCGGCTCGGCTCGGCTCGGCCGGATCCCCCCTGCGCCCGGCGGCGGCGGGAGGAGCCGGGCGGCCGCGCCAATCCGGGGCGGAGCGGGGCGGGACGCGGAGCCGCCGGGGAGGGACGCGGAGCCGCCCCCGCGCCGCGCCAGGCACCGGCCGCCCCGCCGCGCCAGGCACCGGGGGCTCGGCTCGGGGCGCTTCCCGGGCTCGTCGCTCCGTGCAAGTCCCCGTTCGAGGCCAGCGAGTTCCAAGGCAGCCCCCCCGGCGCTGGCGACACCGTGGTGCCCCGCTCTCCGCGGTGTGCCGGGCTTGCACCTCACCGACGAGGTTTAGAGACCAACGTGGCACTGGAAGCCACGGGGGTGCCGGTTCCCAGCCCGCTGCGGGGCACCGGCAGCTTATCAGTGGATTTAGTCGGGTGATACTGGGCTAAAAATCTGTAAGGTCCTCTACAGGAGGCCAAAAAGTCGTTCGAGAAACCTCCTGGCTTTGAAACCTACTGAACTCCCGACTGCCCCGCCAGAAGAATCACAGAATCAATTAGGCTGGAAACGACCTCTGAGATCATCGAGTCCAACCCATGACCGAACACCACCCTGTCGACCAGATCATGGCACTGAGTGCCACGTCTAGTTTTTCCTCAAACACCTCCAGGGATGGTGACTCCACCATCTCCCTGGGCTCCCAAAACAGCTGCAGGGAGGTCACTGGGAGTGTCCCTCCCTACTGGAACCCCACCAGCGTGGTGCCAGCCTTGCCAGCTTGTTCTGCCAACGTTTCCTCCCCAGCACGATCACTAAATACCCTTTGCTGTCATCCGTCCTTGGCAGAGGAAAACACGAGCTGCTGTTCCTGCTATAGATGTATCCACAGCAGGGGTTTGTCGTGCACGTGTCACCCCTGCCATCTTTGTGCAGTGCTCAGGAAGTCTCAACCTGCAAGGAGAAAGAGAAGGGCACTGGAGAAATCCTCTGAAAACAAAAGTATTGTGAACAAGGCAAACACAAAGGGAAGGCATTGGGAAAAGGGGAATTAAGTGGTGGCATCAGATGGTAGTTTGAACCTAAAAGGTTCTTCCCGCAGAGGGTGGTGAGGCACTGAAGAGGCTCCCGGGGCGGGGTCACAGCTCCAAGGCTGCCAGAGCTCCAGAAGCGTTTGGAACACGCTCTCAGGCACGGGGTGGGATTGTTGGGGTGCCTGTGCAGGGCCAGGAGCTGAACTGCATGAGCCCTGTGGGTCTTTCTACTCAGGTTATTCCATGACTATGATTCCCTGACCTGCCGGAGGGCAGCACTCCCTGCTCTCTGTGCACACTGCTGAGAGGAGATCCTTGAGGCCGTTCTCAAGCTAAAAAGCAGTGTCAGGGTGTCGGCACAGCGCTGTGCCATGGTGAGGGGCACAGCTAATCAGCCAAGGCCCAGGATCACATTTACATGATGTCTCAGAATGCTGAGATGAACCTCCAAAGTCTCTGGAGCCCCTGTTGAGTACGGCCACTATATACAAATCGAGGGTGGGAGGGAAGATAGAGGGAAGATGAGTTGCTGAAGGTCAAATATTAGACCAGGACGGGACAGAAAACAGACGCTGCTGTTCTCATCCCTCCAGTACTTTCTCCACTGGACTGTAACAAACAACAGAACAACAACGGGATTTAGCTGCTGCTGACACAGGAGTTTCCTGTGTTCCAGGGAAAAATTCTGTATTTTGGTATAGGACCAAATGCATATGGAAAAAACCCACCTATTTGCTAGCATGGCCCCACAGTTTGGTGACATGCAGTGAGATGCAAGATACCCCCAGACGACTCAAAGGGGAATGAGATACGTGCCCTGTCATATTAGAAAAAGGCCCCACAAAGATACGGCCCCAATCTTTTGTTGTAAATTGATAAAGACAGTGAACTGTCATTTGCTGCTAAGTGACTTCTAATGATTAAACAACCTTTTTTCTCCCACCTCCTCGGGGCATTTAGTGATAATATAAGAAAGATTTTGCACATTGTTTAGCTTAAATGGCCATCTGGCCCTTCTGCATTTCAGTAGCCTTGAACATTACAAAAAAAAAAAAAACAATAGATAAAGAAAACCAGTCCTATCTTATCAGAGACCTGGAGAAGTTTAACTCTGTCAGAGCAAAGAGGATTAACCAAGTCCTTACAGCTCTTTTATTGTTTCCATCTTGATTAGCAGTCTTATTCCTCACAGCTTTGTGTCATACTCTCTAAACCAAGAGAAGAAACTGTCCCTTAGTGGTTATATTAATTTTAACCATGAAAACACAACTCCAGCAGTTCCATTCAGCTTCCACAGGAGGTGTTCTGCTCTGGGCAAAGGAGACACAATGGAGGTACATGCCAAAAAAAGATACAGGTTTTCAGCCAAAATTAAAAAAAAATAATAATAAAAGTGGAATTATTGTGCAAGTAAGGAAAAAGGATTCTCTTTTCAGAGGAAAATGTAATGGTCTTGGCCTGACTCAGAAACCTACTTCCTGCTGCTGAGACTTCATCTAATCCCACCCCACTAAGTGGTTTCTTCATCTGCTTTTGCTCAATGGGGATAAAAACACAATTTCCCCAAAGCAACCCACTCAAAGTCCCTGGAAATAATAATAATAAAAAAAAATTTTGGTCTCAACTCAGCTTATGGTTGGCTTATGGTTGAATCCAAGCATTTCTTCTGGGGTTAATTCCCATTCCCCTCTTTGCCATGGAAGAAAACTAAGAAGGGTCAAGTCTGTTTGGAAAGTAGTGTGATATCCTTAAGAATGTGGCCTTGGGCTTTGAAGAAAGGAGCCAGCTGAGGATGCTTTCACCTGCAGTGCTGGAGCAGGTTTGTGAGTGAAATCTGTAGCAGCAGGGAACATTTGGTGTAAACACCCGTAAATAACAGAGGATGTACAGATATGCTGAGATAAACCACTCAGGCTGTGTTCCCAGCTGCACTTTGCACACTGACATTGCTAGTTTGCATTTTTGTGAAAGCTGGGAGCTTATAAATGTGCTGCAACATCCAGCTTTTGGGTATCAGCTGCCAGAGTGCAATAGAATCTCCAGAGTCAGGTACCTCGTCCTATTTATAGTCCAAAGAGAGACACTTCCCAAGGGCAAGTGGAAACTCCCACCTGGGAGCAGAGACCAGGGAGAAGGAAACATCAAAGGAGGGCTCTATTAGAGTCACTTTGCACAGCCAGTGTAGGTGTTCCCATCAGCTCAGCATCCCAGGCCCACTCAATTGGGGTTTGTCAGTGCTCTTTGAAGGATTGGAGCAATAACAATTTCTGTTTAACATCGTGGGTGGCAAGGTTGCATTTGATGTTATTTGTTTTATGTGCTGATCTGGGTGGTGGAGAAATGCCCAGGAAAGGGAAGACACTCTGTAGGCTCATCCAGGTGAGAGTTCAAACAGAGAGAGAGTCTCTGCCTGCTTGGACCATGCCCTGCTCCCAGGTGACAGGCTGAGGCACTGGGGGGTGGCTTCCTCCCATTCCTGGTAAAAATGGGAGGAATTCTGGGCTGCAGAGCAAAATAAATCACACAGAAGAGAGCAAGAGGTTTAACTGCCTTCCCTAGTTGCTCAAAGACAGGAATTTCACTTCTATTTTCTGCTCCTAGAATTTGTTCTGGTTTTTAAACTAGCAACCACTTGAGATGAAAAGCCTGAGCAGAAGTGGGAACAGAAGCCAATGCATCATAATGAATTTGCTGTTCAATACTTGATTGAGAGATTATCAATTAAATTTGGCAACCTGTGCCCTCTGCAGTCTCATTTTGCCTACAGAGGATTTTCTTTGACTGCATGCAAGTGGCTGTGGGGTAAAGCTTTATAACTCCATTTACCTGTACTTTCACCAAAAACACGATTAGAAAATGTAATTATTTCAGGGCTAAATTTGAGACAGATTTCCCTACACACTCCATATTGCTCTTCATTTGTGCAAGGGTAGGGAGAATCACCTTCACAAAGAACAATATTCCATGTGAAGGAATGAAGAGCAGAAAGAACAAGTTAACAGATTGCCACATAATGATCTCCTCAGTACAAAATGTATGAGATAATGACAGTTATATTGCCAAGAAATAAAGAAATTCAAATTGGTTCTCAAAGTTCTGTGGTTAAAATGGGATATTATCATAAAATCATCAGGTCTGTATGAGAACAAGGAGTTTAACCTTTCAGGCATGGCTAATACCTGCACAGGATAATGAGTTTAGAAATTCATATCCCTTGTTTATCTCTACGAAAAGCTAATATGCTTATTCCTCTTAACACAATATTTCTCTTATCACAATAAAATCAGTAGCAATCAGGAATTTGGCTGGAAAACACCTGATTAGAGTGTTTTATCTTAAGTGACATCATCTCAACACTTTAAAATCTTGGCATAATTCAAACACACCGAGGCCCTTGTGGTGACCTAAATATTGTCAGTGCACGGTGTCTCTGCAGCATGTTAAGGAAACCCATTCTGGCTGTAACCTACCTGGCTCAGGTAACACCTGCAGAGGTGCACAGCAAACCCAGGGCAGGTACTCGGGTTCCTCAAGGGCCCACGGCTGCGTTATCACTCCTGTTGTTACTTGAGCTCCTGAGATTAAGCCCTGGCTGTAGCAAAGCTTCCTAAATGGTGCATCGGCACCCCCGACAGTGGAAATGAGCAAAGGTGCCAGTCCAGATGCTCCAGGGAGCAAACAAGTATTGTTTCAGCATATTCGGGTATGCAGTAAGGAAAATAAACCTGATTTTTGGTTGAAATGATGACACTCTTAAACTCACTTTCTCCCTAAAACTTGTGTTTCAGCGTGGCTCACATCATTGGATTATATCCTGATATAAGGTAGAATTGCTGAATGTCCTCAAATTCCATTGCCATAGGAGAAAAACTGGAGTAAGAAAAATCAGCAAACACTGAGGACTGCATTGGATTTGGACTCTGTATACTCTGCAGATCTGAGCTCCTGTGGCTCTGTTTAATTGGATCTTTCTCAAACCATCACTTTGGCAGCACTCAATAACCTCCATGCTGATCTTTTATTATCTCCAGCACATAAATGACTGTAGGATTAGGCTGGCTGGTCAATATTTGTGACCTTTGCTGTAACCTTTGTCAGTCTGTGCAGAAACAGGGGGTGACTCCTCCAATCCGGCATGCCCAGAGCCACTCACTCTGATCCTTGCCGTGGGGAACAGCTCTGTGCTCTTACCGTGGTGCTTAACCCATTTATTGCTGCCTTAAAATCGCATTTATATACAATATTACTGATTTATTTGTGTAAGGCCTGAGGGGATCCCGCACTTTCAGGCTGCTGGAGGTGCATGGCTGTCGGCCGCCGCTGACACCGCTCCTGCTGCTCAGCAGTTTCCCGTTTCCACTTTTATTTTTTTCTCCAAACGCCGTCCCCATTTTTGCAGTGCCACCAAGCGGAGGGTTCCCCCGCTAGCACTTGACTTTTCCAGGTTACCACTTCGAAAGCAACACGGAACTCTGCAGTAGCTGAGGACGGTGTGGAACGCAACCCACCCCAGCAAACCGCGGGGATGGTGCGATGCGGGTACGGCAGGGAAGGAAGGGCCGTCGATAAAAAATGATGTTTGTGGCCCTTTCAGCCCTGTGGAGACTTCGGCTCCTGAGGAGGGGCACAATGCGGATATCAAGGTGTGGACACAGACCGTGCGGGCTCCTCGGTTCAGGAGAGACGTGGAGCTCCCGGAGCGGGACTGGAGCCGCTCTGTGAGGAGGAAAGAATGAGGGAGCAGGGGCTGTTCGGCCTCGAGAGGGGACCTGATCCTCGTCTGTGCCTGTGTGCAGGGAGGGCTCAGACAGAGCACGCTCTGCTCCGGGGCCCAGCATGGCACCAGACACAGAGCAGGAGCTGCTGCCCGCGGGTTCCACCCGAACGTGAGGAAGAACTTCCCTGTGCAGTGACCCAGCCCTGAACAGAGACCAGGGAGGGAGTGGAGTCCCCCTCACTGGGGACATTCCAGAGCTGTCTGGACCCAATCCTGTGCCCTGGGATGACCCTGCTGGAGCAGGGAGACTGGACCAGAGGAGCCACCAGCGTCCCTTCCAGCCTTGTCCCTTCTGGGATTCTGTGGGTGGTGGGAGGCTCATCCCTGTCCCTGAGTCCCGGGGGCAGTGAGGACTTTGCAAGCCCAAACGCGTACCAGGTGACGGCTAGGTCCGGCTGACCCCGGAGCCAGGTGACCACCGGGCACAGGTAACTCCAGGTACAGGTGACCCCCGGCACAAGCGACCCCGCCGCCATCTCAGCGCCCCCGCGCCGGACAGGGCAGGCCTCACCCCTCACCCTCAGCGGCTTCACCTCCCTCACCCCGCCATCCAATGAGCGGCGAGCGCGGGCGGGGAAACGCGCCGAGCAGCCAATGGGAATTAAAGAGTCACCACCGGACGACCAATAAGCATCCCGCTGTGGTTTCCGGCGCTGCCAATCAGCGCCCGCGGGTGAGGCCAGTGGGAGCCGGCGGTTCGGAGCTGGCCAATGAGCGTTGGCGGGTAAGATTTGAAAGTGAGGCGGGGCGGCGCGCGGAGGGGGCTGCGCGGGGCCGGGGCAGGTAATGGCGGGCCCGGGGGGGACTGGGGGCCCGGGCGGGATTTGGGAGTCCTGGAGGGGCTTTGAGGGGTCACAGGGACCTTGGCTCGCCGGCAGTGTGCTCCGTAAGGGGTCCCAGGCGTGGGGGGCTCGCCTGGCGGTGGGCTGGCAGCGCTGCTTCCCCTCAGAGTTGGGCTGGGGACGCCCCAGTTGGGAGGCGCTGGCGGGGAAGGGTCTGAGGGGACAGCGGGGCTGCGGGTGCGCCCCAGCCTGCTGCGACCCCCGGGACCTCGAAACCCTTGAGTTCGGCCTTTACTCAGCCTCCCCCGCTTTAAACGCAGCGATGTTTGCTCTTCCTGCTCTGTTTTCTCACTGTTTTGGCTAAAAGAGCGCCTCAGTGTTTTCATGCTTATATTGCCCTTCGGTTCTTAGGGCGTTACTGGTCAAAAAGTGTCTTTTCCTTCGCTGTTATTTATCAGAATAAATATTCGGCTTTAATTTTTGGTACTATACGTTAGCCAGTCACAAATCTTTTGTGTGAGCCGTCTGTCCCTTTCTTGCTAGTAGTCTTTACTTGAGTTTATGCTAATTTAAATACCAATTAATCTTCTAGGCTCCTATTCGGGCGAGATACCCCACGGGAACAGTAACCTGGGAAGAAGAGGAGACAGGTATTTTTGTTCTAAACACATCTTTGGGATATTAAGCGTGACATACATTTTTAATGAGCCCCCAGAAAACACTGGAAATCTTGCTGTACTTAAAGAATATGGTTAAAGGTAAATTTAGGAATTCTGTCATGAGAAAGGATGAGTGTGGAGACTAAACTGCTGCTTTGAGGCATATTTATCATCCACTGGGCTCAAAAGCCTGCTGCTTCTAGGACACAGATAGGAGAGATGTATTCCCACTGTTTTCTTTATGGCTTTCTGTAATGCCTCGTAATTACTAACAATTCTGTAATGACTAATTCTGTAATTACTAGCAGGATCAGTTCATATATGATTATTGGAGATGCTCATGAATTTACCTCCCTTAATCACTTAAATGTAAAGGAGGGCAAATGTGACCTATGAACTGCAGTGGAGTTTTTTGCACTCATCACTAACTGGCATTTTTAATCAATTTCTGAAAGCTGAAATGCAAGGTGCAGGCTGAAGCCCAAGATATTCACAAATCAAGTGGTGCTGTGATAAGCCAGCTCTTCAGGATTGTGTGGAGGAGATCCAGTCCCTGATTTGAGTTTTGATTTTTATTCCCCTTTGCTCTTCAACTTCCACTGACCATTTTTCTCTCCCACAGCACTGAACATATAAGGAAAAAAAAAAGGAGCAAAATATATTGACTTCAGTTTCTGTCCAGTATTTGTTCTAAGCAATTCCATGAGGTTGTGCAGGTGCTGTTGGCACTGTGCAAGTTTCCCCCTCCATGAACACTTCCATGGAGTGGGAACAGGGAGCTGCCCCTGCCAGCTCTGATGGCATCTGAACAGGCTTGGGCTGTATTCCTTCTTCCAGCAGTTCAGGTTCTTTCCTTGGCTGCTTTTCCCATAAATACATCCAGTTTATTTCTGCATTATTTCTATTTTGCTGCTTTTGTTTTCTTCTAACATTTGGGTTTACCAGCTAGGCTGCGGTTGAGTTTTTGGCTTTTGGTAGCACACAGGTGGACTTTAAGAAATCCTGTACACCCATTGTCAGGCTTTTCAGTTCAGCTCACTGATGGTTCCTTCAGTTTGATCAGAGCATGCTGTCCTGAAATGAAGAACCTTAGTAAATGGCTAAATTACCAATGAATTAATCACTGTTGGGTGTTTAGTTTAGCTCTGTCACCCTGCTTGCTGTAAAGCTGTTTTCTGGTAGTGGTGGGAGATGAGATGTGTGAAAGACTGTGGCTGAGGTGGAAAACCCTTGACAAGACAGGTTGCAGTGGGGATGCAGGGAATGACAGAATGCCAGAATGGTTTGGGTGGGAAGTGACCTTAAAACCCATCTTGTTCCCATCCCCAGCCATGGACAGGGACACCTTCCACTGTCCCAGGTTGCTCCAAGCCCATCCAACCTGGCCTGGAACACTGCCAGGGCTGGAACAGCTACAGCAGCTCTGGCACCCAGGGCCTCACCATCCTCACAGAGAATTTTTTCCCAGTATCCCATCTAACCCTGCCCTGTGTTTACATCCATCCCCCTTGTCCTGTCACTCCAGGCCCTTGCTCAATGTCCCCCTCCACCTCTCCTGGAGCCCTTTTAGGTACAGTTAGCAGAGCAAGTGCAAACCAACTGACAGTTGGCTTAAGGCTTCCTCAGGTTCAAAAAGATGGGAAAAATTCTGCTTGAAATAACCACTATTGTATTGCAGTTACATCCTGGAAACATCCTGGTTTTGAGTACTCTGCTGCATGATAAAATTCCTTGCTATCAGATGGGTCTAATCTAAATGGAATGTTGCTTCCAAGTATTGTCCTACAGCCTTGTCATTTACTTGCTCATCTCCTTAATGTGGAAAACAGCTGTGAAGAAAGCAGCCCAGCCAATCCCAGGCATGGGTGCAGTGTCCCTTCCTAATTCTGTGTCAGATAGTGACCACTCAGCAACCAATCTGGTCCCTGGAATGAATAAAATAATGAGAAATTGCTGAAAGAGTTTGCTGAAATTGTCATTTGAGTTTTCTCTATCACGTGCCAAAATAAAGCGTTCAGGGCTTTGCTCTTAACACGCAAACTTGAACAAAAATGGCATACAAACCATGACAGTGTTTTCCTGCTGGCTGTGATTGCTGTCTCAGGTCACCAGGATGGCTGCTACCTCCCAGTTTGCCAGTCGCTACAAGAAGGATTTGAGTACCGAAGCCCTCCGAGCCAAGGTTGCCCGCAGGAAATCCATGCTGCAGAAGGAGAACAGGCACAAGCTCTTCGAAAAGGGCCGCCAGTTTGGGCTGGCAGATGTCAACGTTCAGCTCTCCAAGGACAGGGGGATTTCTGACCTCAAGGAGTCCAGGGAGTTGTGCTCTCAAGACAACAGCAATGTGAAGCAGAGTAAGTAAAGACTTGCTCTAGCCCTTCTTTTGAAAATGTTCAAAATTTTAAGTAGCGTCATCACAGAAACCTAACAGCGGCCAGCATTTTAATTGGACAAAAAAGTTTTAAGATTTAAAGCCCTATCAGCCTTTCCAAGTGTTAAAATCAAGACAATAAAATCTTAATAGAGCTTTACCCTCCTCACTGCTCCGGTGGGATGAATGAAGCTTTGCTCTGATTTGCCTGCAGCAGCTAAAGGAAGAATGCATTTTGGTATTAATATTCAATAGGAAGTGCCTTTGTGATTGCTTTGTCTTTTAAGACGTGAAAAACTCCAATTTAATACCATCTGTCATACAACTGATGCTTAAAGTATGCTTAGCCATGAACAATTATATATTATATACAAAATTATTAATGGATAGATGCATAGTATGATTTGATTTTTGAAAATGGCTAGTTTTTGACAACTTTTTTTCCTCTCAAAAAATAGGGCCTGCATATATGCTGAATTCTGCTTCCTGGCTTTCCTGGGTGCTTGTGGTCTAAGAAATTAAGTTAGTATTTAAAAATGTTAACAGGGTTTTTTTAGAAATGCTTTCACATTTAGTATTTTGATAGCAGAAGATTATCGGAGTAATTTTATGAAGATCGTTGGAGTGCAGTCTGTATGTAATAATATCAAATATAAAATTTAAAATATTTGTCTTGATTATATTTCATAAATTCCAACTTTAAGTGGATATTAATTTTCAGGTAGACATAATACAAGCTTGGCATCATCTTAAGGTTTTATTCTTTCATAAAACTTCTGCCTCATTTATTCTCAGCCTGAGTCAGACTTTCATATCTAAAGCTGACTTAAAGCTCAGTTTTCAATGACATTGCAAGTGTTTGAATAGAGAAACTGGTACAAAGAAATCAAATAAGAAGCTGAAGTGTTAATTTTAGTACCAGTAACTTTGCAAGCTTTTGAAATGGGAGTGAATTTATAATAATCCTCAGGTGGGCATTTGGGGAAGTCTATTTGCGAGTCAAAATTTACCAGTGAATTCCCTTTTACCGTGAAAGCTTAAAACAATTTAGAGACTCCAGTCAGTTCCGCTCTTTGACTTACATTCCTCTTCTAGCTTGCAAAAGTTTATTGGCAATTTCTGACTGCTTGTTGGCTCCAAAACCTCTCCATGATTTTCTGTGTGCTGCAGAGCAAGCCCCGAGTGCAGCCACCAAGAGGCTGAACGAGCGCAGGGAGATGCTGCAGCGCTACAAGGAGGAGAAGGAGCTTCGCAAACTGCGGGAGCAGAGGGAGAAAGCCAAGAAAGGGGTGTTCAAGGTGGGGCTCTACAGACCAGCTGCACCTGGATTTCTTGCACTTGCTGCTGAGGAACCAGCAGAAGCAAAGCCAAGAGAGAAGGTAACAAGGGTAGCGTTTCGTATCCAAGTTAATGGCAGCTGGGGATTCCATTTAAATTGTTATTTGTTGACAAGATGTGTGTGTTATTCCAATTAAGCTGTTTATTTTGCAAGTGTTTTATTTATGTTTGTTGTGGTAAGGAATGGTAAGGAAGTAATTTGGCTCGTTCTCTTTTTATAGACAAAGCTGGAAATGGTACAAGTGATATGTGGATTTTTGTATTTGTGACTGTGTTCAGCTCAAAAACTGGAATGATTCATCCACAATTGAAAGAGCTGTGTTATTTTAGAGCTAGTAACTTGTTTGTGTTTAGCCAACTCAGCTTTGAAAGCTTTCCAGATTGCACACTTTACCCATTTTTCACAGACATGTTGTTTTTCACATTTAGGCTTCTTGCTCAGTCTCTCAGTGACAAAGGGAAGAAGGAGTTTATTAACTCTCATTTCCTTGGGGATATTTCCAGGCAGCTCCTGCTTTCTCTGGAAGGATTACTCGATCAAAAGCCAAGATCCAAGAAGGAAAATCTATGATACCAACTCTGATACCAACTGCATCCAAGTCCTCTACGGTTTGTTTTTTTTATATATATATATGTATATATATATATATTTATATAACCTCAGTGAATAAATGTAGAGAGAAAGGGGTATAATTTCAGACTCAGGGTAGTATCTTTACAAGTTTGATTAGTTCAGTACAAGCAGAAAAGAGCACAGGTTTTCCAGATCTGTTTTCCAGTCAAGTTTTTCAAAATACTTAAACTGTTGCTTAAATATTTTTCTTCATTCTTTTTCTGGCAATTTATTAACTAGTTGGATAATGCATGATAACATATCCATAAACCAATCTATTTTAAGTTATTCTTAATGTCTCTCTACTTTTTAAAGCCTGTATGCTGAAATATTGGACTTTTTCATTTAGTGTAATGTAGGATAGATAGATGAGGAAAGAAATTGGGCTGCTGAATTTCTGGAAATCTGATACTTCACAAAAGACCTGGCTTTTTTTCTTGCAGGTTAGTGCCCGTGGGCAGAATGTGTGTTCTACACAGGCAGGACATAAACAGAGGGGTACAGTCAAAGTGGCTGAAAAAGAGAAAGGTAATGAAATACAGCTGAACCTGAAAGTTGGGGGTTTGGGGGGAAAGACCCACAGTACTTTTTTGGGTGTAGGAAGGAAGGAGGAAATTTTAAGAGGGCAGATTGTCAAGTGTGTGTGGCTCCAGGGATCACATGAGCTCGTTGCCTCCAAAGGCTGGGGGAAATGGAATGCAGGATCCTGACAGTCCTGGTTACTGATTATTTCCCTTGGAAGAGGGAAAAGAAACAGGTCAGTAGGCAAACTGCACAACTGCCAGATGCCTCAGCTCCTGGAGCTGTGCAGAGGTTTCTGTCTGCCTCAGGGGTATCACAGGTGGTGACTGCTGTTAGAAAAGAGCAAGTGCCTTCTGTGTCACTTTCTGTGCCAAAATGACTGATAATTCTTAAAACAGCAAATAAAAAAGAACCAACCTGTGCCACCTTTAAGGAATTACAATACCTTGGATCAGAAATTCTTCCTCGTAGCTCAGTGATATCCTTAAGTAGATACAACCAGGTCATGTGGAATGTTAATGTTAATGCAAGATATTCAGTAATTCAGAGTGAAATGACTCTCACATCATTAATCTAATTAAACCAGTGAGCAGCAGACCTTTATTTAAATGAATTTCACTAGTGCCTTTGGTGTATACTGAAAAGATTTGTTACTAGTACTTGATATAACAATTAAAATCTTTAATTTTTGCAAAATGGTCATCCATTGATTATTTCTTTTTCTCAATCCATTATTTCTTTCTAAAATGGATTATTTATTTTGTGATTTCACTGAATCAAGGATATGCATTATCTGTATTTAAACTTCCCTCTCATGCCCAGGGAGGTTGGAATGAGGTGATCCTTAAGGTCCCTTCCAACTCACACCATTCTGTGATTCTGTGAAACACCAATATTAAAAATGTTTGGGAAGTGAATGTTTGATAAATCCAATATTGTAGTTATTTACACAGTAATTTTTCCCCAACTTTTCATTCTAGCTTCTACAGAATCACAGCTTGACATTAAAGGCAGAAGTAGCATTAACAGTAACCAAGTGGGGATTTCAGACACACAGGGAAATGGAATAAAGAGCTCCCATGAAATTTGTCTGTGCAGGAAGATGCTGTCATTTTAAAAGCCTGTTAGGAACAGTGCTAAAATACAAAGATGAAAATGATTAAGATGGATAATACAGTGCATGAACTTGTCATGTTTTATAAAATATTTCAGAGCAAATTAGTCTTAAGAGTACTTTGTTAGATTGTATTAAATTGTGACCTTGGAAATCTTTCCTATAATGGCCAGGGCATCACTTTGTTACACCAATGATTTGCTTAAGCTTCCAGCTGTGCAAATAACCATGGCAAAGATATTACTCTAAAAAACTTAATCTGTAGAACGGGGAGGGCCTTGGCTCTGGTTGCAGGGAGCAGTGGGAAGCATTCCTTAAGCTTTGTGTGTGGCCTCAAGCACCCTGGTGCCTTGATGGACCTGCACAGTAAAACCCCCTCCAGTCAGGAGCCCTCAGTGCATTGCCTGGGTGCCAAGCTGTGCACTGAACTGGCCAAAACCACCCAGCCCTCTTCATTCTGGCAGGCCCATGCAACTGCTAACTGCTGGTGCATTTCTCTGATTTCTACAAAATGTAAACTTTCAGTTATTATTGAGTGCAGCTCCTTATTAAATTTGGAATCTCTGGGATTAATCTCTCTTGCAGTGCTACAGACTGCAGCCCAACCAGCCCCAAGTGTGAGAGTCACCAGAGCAGCTGCCTCTGCAGCCAGGCAGGTGCTCAAACCAACTGCTGCTACTGCTGGTGAGTGAGAGCTGTGTAGCTCAGCTGTACCTTAGACTGCATTTAAGTCATGCCCAGTTATCATCTAAGAAAAGGACTAAATACTGGATCACTCAGACTCTTGTCTGGAACTCTAGTGCAATAACGTGTTGAAACCAACACTGGACAGTCTCTCTCAAAACCCATCAGCTGGAGCATCCATGTGCACATGGTAATTACAAACTCAGAGAACAAAGCCAGAACTGGGAGAGATTGGCACTTTGGTGTGTGGCTGTTTATAGCCATATAATTATTAAATGTGTGAGCAGGAACATCTCTGGAAGAGATGAGAGCCTTTGTTCTTCAGATTAGGAATTTCTTTTTGCCTGTTTCAATCCACCAACAGAATTCCTATGCCATACAGAAATTAAAAATCTAAACTCAAATTAGCTTAACACTCTCTCTTCAACCTTTTAGGAAATAAGGTGACTTTTATTTTTACTGTATGGCAACATCTAAAGATTTATGACTTAATGAATCTGTTTTCTTGATGATACATCTGTTACTAGGCTGTTAAATCCTGGGCCAGGTTTTCTTTTGAATGAACTTTTGCAATGCTATTTCTTCCCTCTAGCCACCTCCCACCCAAGAAATAAAACAGTGTGTCTCCCTGTCTTTAGCAACTGGATTTTTATGGCAGTGTTTTGGTGAAAGATTCCATTAATCAGATGCCTTTTTGACCTCTGGGAGTGTCTCTTTTTGTAGGTAACCAGTCACAGAGAAAGACAGCAAGCGTAGGAAAGCAGAAGAAAGCTGTCAAACCTGATCCCACAAAGGTAGGTCATGTCATAGTTGAAATGGAAAAGCAGTAAAACTGATTTTAAAAGCAAATAACTGTGTCATTGTAGCTGAAGTGCTCAAGCATAGAAGTAGTAATTTCACTAATAAGCTAGAGTTTGGGAAGGAGTTGTATGTATTTATAGTGCCATATTTCAGAAGTTAAGATCACATTTAGTGCTCATTTAGAATCACAGAATAGTTTGTGTTGGAAGAGACCCACAAGGATGATCCCAGTCCAACTCCTGGCCCTTCATAGGGCAACCCCAAGAATTCCACCATGGATGGTATGGATGTGACTGATGGATGATGTGATCACCAATCAAAAAAAAAAACAAAAAAAACTGCTTTGCTGCTTTAATCAAGCAGCTGTAAATTTTGTGCAGTTCATTCCTATTTCAAGTGTATTCTGAATGTATCCTTTTCCTGCTCAGGTTAACAACATGAGACTCTAGAAGCTAAGAGATAAACACAATTTCAGGTTTTGAACCATCAAAAAATAAAGCTGGAAATGCTGTTCTCTGCAAAGTAGAACACTATTCTCTGCATGACTTACAGCTGAAGGCAATCACTGTGGTTCTTGGTGTCATCACTTCCAGAATTTTTAATGCATTCATGTGTAGACAGTTCTGTGCAAGAGCTAGCCATGATTTTTTCCTTCTTTTGCTCCACTCTCTTCTCACACCTCCCATCTCCACCTTGTTCCTGTAACTGCAGCTGTGCTTTAGTGTGTTGGAGATTGTGCAATCACACCCAAACAGGAGGTAAGAGCTCTTGTGTCTTCCTTGGACAAGCACCTCTTCACAGGCAGTCCCTGCCAGTTGGTAAACTCTTGCTGTAACCACAGGCAGCTCATTTGAAAAGGTTGGTTAAAAGCAAAATTCAAGGTTTACATTCCTAGCAGAGGTGAGTGAAGTGTAACAAGACTTTCAGTGGATTGAAGAGGCATATTTTCTTGAAAAACCCCCAAAGTTTTTCTGGCTGGCTTGAGCTAACAAACTCAATTAGGTATCTCAGAAATGTGTTCTGTGTGACTATCTGGTCACTCATCTCATAAGAATGTGAATTACTGTTTAATTTTTTTCTCCTTATTTAATGACTTTCTGTGGTGCTAACTGCACTTGTCTTGGGTTGCATTCCTCAGCTATCAGCCTATTCCAGCTTGTTTTCAGTCTTTGGATTGGAGCATGTGCATTAAACTATGATTATTCAACAAGCCTAGTTGGATTTGGAGACAGAAATTCTCTCTTGAGGAGTTTATCACCTTAAAGCTTTCTTTTTCCTAGCAGTGGGAGCAAGCATTTGCCAATTTTAATTATTGTTTTGGTAGATGAGGTATTCTGCTTTAGCAGGAGTGGATTGTTGCATTGTTTGTAGTGAAGTGTTGCTTCTGTCTCTAGAATGATTTGCTGGTGTCAAAAATGGTTGGACTTGTTGATAAGTCATCACTTCTGTCCAGGTGTGCTGTTTTAGGAGCTGATTTACCTTAAGCTGTTCCCTCCCTGATGGCTTTCAGACACTCATGTTATAATTCAGCCCATGCCTATTGCAAACACATGATTAATTTGATGATTTGATTTATCTGTACTGTTACAGGTGATTTCTTCTAAACATGAAGTGGAGAAAAATGCTGGAGTGGATCCAGGGGTGAAAAGTTCTGCAGCTGATTCCAAACACTCAATGCCAGTAGAACTTCAGCAAGAACAAACCTCAGTGGAAACCAACAATTTTTCTCCAAGGAGACCCAGAACACGTTCCTTTGCACCTCAAAACTTTGTGTTTCAGCCCCTGAGTGGATTGGCAACCTACACTGTGACACCCATGTCTCCTTCAAGGGCAAATGCTTTTTTGACACCCAGTGCTGTCTGGAAATTTTCAACTTCTCCAGTGTAAGATTCTTCCTTCCAATGGGGCTTAAAATGCAAGTGAACTTGTCTGTGGGGATGCAAAAAACACTGTTTTTCTGTAGAAAGATTCACTCTCTGACAAAGTGTTATGGTGTTGTAACACTTGATCTTCATGTCATTGCTTAAATATGGGTTTAACACAACAGCAGATATGGATGTAATCCATAATTCTGTCCATGCTAAAGGAGCAGCTGTCAAGGGCTCTGCTCTGTATCTGTCTGCACAGATTTATTTTTTTGAGTTCTCTGGTGTTTTGTGGAGATTTGCCTTCTAAACCGTGCATTTCTGTGAAGTTTGCCATATTTGATGTCACTTTCACAGTGTGCCTTAACTAAAAGTACTTTGGTTTGTTTCCAGCAAAATATTTGAAAAATCCAGTGAAACGAAAGCACGAAAGCCCAATTTAAAAACTCCAACTTCACCTTCTGTTAAAGGCATCCAAGAACAGCAAACTACCACAAGTATGGATGGAGGAGGTAGGAAGTTCACATTTAGTTTCTTCTAATGCTTTTAATTATCACCAGATTCTGGACAAATTCCTTTCCTGTTTTTAGCAGATGAATCAGATGAGAGAACTTCCACTCAGAGATCAAACAAACCCCCTCCTGTCTCAACAGCACTTGCAGTGAAGTCAGATGATACAAGAGAGCAAGAGCACGATGTGCCCTATTTCAGGTTTGTGTTCACTTGTTTCACTTCCCTGATGTCCAGTTGAAGGTTCTTAATATGAATAATGAGACTTCTTCTAAAGATCAGCTTAATTTAGTGGTGATTGGTGTCTGTCAGCTGTGACCTGAGCAGGCAGACACTCCTGTCTTCCTTTTTGTACCTCAAGTGCAAGGCAAGAATGTAAAATTCTGGAAACTGACCTTGTCCTAAGGATCATGAGCTTGAAAGCAGTAGAAAAGAAATTGCACCTCAGCCACCCACTCAGCAAAATAAAACAGTCTAACCTTGAGCTCAAAGACTGTGGCTTCTTGGGAGTAAAAGGATAGTAACAATTAAAAGACCCCAGTCAGGAAATTCTCCAAATTCTGATTTTTCCTCTCTCCCTGTATTTCCAGGAACATTCTCCGGATTGAGACAGAGCAGCTGCTGTCTCAGTGCCTGCAGTGGGAAGGAAACCTTGAGCTGGACATTCCAGAGGATGGTAAGAGGAAGCTGCAATAGGCACTAGAAGGGGGGTGATGGGAACTGAATGGGACAGAGGGAAGGACATGTTTGTAAAACAGCAAAAAAAAAAAAAAAAAAAAAAAAAAAGAATCTACAAAGCTGTCCTAGAGAAAGTTTAGAGGTGTATCTGCCCCAAGATACAAAACATCTCCTGTTCCGAACAGTTGTGTAGCACTTGCAGTGATGGTGATTGATCAAGTGAATGAAGAGCACATCCAAAATAGCTGTTCTGTTGTCAGTCTGAAGTTTATTTAGATGTATGAACTTTAACCAAGCTGATTTTTAAAAAGAAGAATAGTTTTTATTGTGGAATAAGTGCCCTTATCTGGGAAAATATAGCTGACTCCAGCAATGGTTATCTTTAAGACTTGAGAGAGTAATTTTTTTTGAAAGAAGCAACTTCAGAGCATTTCAGCGGACAGGAAAGCTCCATCTGAATTGAACTGCAGGTTTGCCAAAGACGGGACAACAAATTCCAGACTCCTCAAACACTTATTTATCCAAGATGCCCTGTATTTTTTTTCTTGTTGCTGCCAGCTAAAGACCTGATTCGCACCACAGTTGGTCAGACAAGGCTGCTCATAGCAGAAAGGTTCAAACAGTTTGAAGGACTGGTTGATAATTGTGAATTTAAACGAGGTGAAAAAGAAACAACGTGTACAGACCTGGATGGATTTTGGGATATGGTTAATTTTCAGGTATGTACTTGCATGTTAACTTAGTAGGATATAACTGATGCAGTTATTTATGAATCAAGTATTAAATTTTTTTTTTTAATATTCAGGTTCTTTTTTTTATCTTTAATGTAAAAAAGGCAGGTCCTTGCTTTAACACTTTGTTACAGATGGGATTCTATGACTTTCAATTCATGGACCAGTTCTTTTGTTGTGTCTTCTTGTGGCCTGTGTATCTGGTCTGTCTCTGGAAAGAATGTTTGGACAAATTTTAGACTCTTTTGGAGTGAGGATACAGTCACAATGTCCATCTCCCAGTTTTTGGAAAATTCCTGAAGCTCCCCTGAAAAGTTAGGGGTTCCATGCTTCAGTATGAGAATAATGCAGAAACTACAATAACTCTATTTAGGGCTGAGCTTAGGTGGTAGAAAACCTTCATCTCTTTTCCTCTGTTAATGCTTGCTTTAGTTTCAGAATGAAATATAATCTGAATTATCAAAAGGGCTTTCAACAGCGTTTGTAAATCAGCATTCAATGAAGGAGGTTTTAAGCAGTTGAAGTAAATGCAGAGATGGATTTGTTGTGGTCCTAGTCATAGGTTTTGACTTTTCTGCAGAAAACGTAAGAGTTTGTTTGATCATCTTCCTCAGAGTTATTTGAGAGATGTTTCCTGCAGGATGGAAGACTCTGCTTGTTTAGTTAAAATTTATTTTGCAATGTATTCTTTTGCCTTTCCTAAATGTGACCAACAGATTGAAGATGTGAATAAAAAATTTGATAATCTGAAGAAACTTCAAAACAGTGAGTGGCAGCCACTTGATGTCCCAAGCCAAGCAGTTGTCAAGGTATGATTAGTCCCTAAAGCACATCTTGTATGGCTTCTTTAGATATATTGAATATTAAGTGAAATTCCTCTCAGGGTGCACCCTTCTCCCCACCTCCCCCAGGTGCACTTGTATTATTTGCTGGGTTTAGTGCTAGTTTCCTCTTTTGGCTGGTAAGATTAGAACTAAGAATTAACAGTGACTTTTTTGGAATCATTGGATTATAAACTAGTAAGACAAATCTGTAAAATTTAGGATATAAACTTACCTTTCAGATGTAAAACAATTTATCTGGGCCACTGACTTAACTGGAAAGCAAACCACACAGGAATTTGGGAGTGACTGCCAGTTTTGAGCAGGGAGTGCTCAATTATAATGGTGCCCCATGAAGCCAACACCATGGGTGGCTTTAAACCGCTGCTTCTCTAAGCACAAATGGATCTGAATCTCTCCAAAATAAGTTAGTGCTTGTTGCAAAAGAAGCTGTAATGTGAGTTGTTTTATCTACTCTTTAGTTTGAAATATATAATTGCTTCTGAGTGAGTATTGAGTTGTATTTGCATTGCCTAAACTCTGTGCAGTTCCTTGAGGCTGCTTAACTAATCATGGCATTGAGATGAAGGTGGATAAGAAACTCCAGGCATGGGAAAACAGAGGGAGTGTGGTCTGTGGCAGCTGCCCATAAATGCCTGAACCCTACAGGTGGTACAAAACAAGACTTCCCTTGGAAAACTGAATGCCAAGGGAGGCTTCACTGTCTGCCTGGAGTCTGTCCTGTGGTTGCACTGTGTCCCTGCCACTAGGAGTCCCTGCATCCCAGGGCTTCCAAAAATCTGACTGAAGTTACTAGGGAAAAAAGTTATATTGAGGATTTTTGAACTGCAGATTCATTAGAACAAAAAAATCATTAATGTTGTCATCACAGATTTACCTTAGCAGCTGGATGGCAACTCAAGAGATGCTGGGGATGGGCAGAGGGCTTGATGCATAAAGTTGTAGAGTTGTTGAGGATGGAAAAGTCATCAAGTCCAACCATTCCCCCAGCACTGCCAAAGCCACCACTGACCCCTGTCCCCAAGTGCCACAGCCACAAAGCTTTTAAATCCCTCCAGGGATGGGGAATCCCCCTGAGCAGGCTGGATAACCCTTTCAGTGAAGGTATTTTTCATGATATCCAATCTAAACCTCTTCTGGTGTAAATTAAATCCAGTTCCTCTCACCCTTTTTCTTGTTCCCTGGGAGCAGAGCCTGACCCCTTCCTGCCAGGAGTTGTGCAGAGCCAGAAGGTCCCTCCTGAGCCTCCTTTTGCTCCTTGCTGTGTTTGGCAGCAGCACCTGTGTAGAGGTTCATGTGTAATTGCTCCTCTCCAGAGTTTCCAGGTGTGACCCTGCTTTTTTCCATTGCAGAAAAAGGCAGTTCCAAGTGGAGCACCCAAAGCCAAGCCAGAAGCAGCTGCCAGAACTGCTGCCCGGAACCGCCTGGCTTCTGTGAAAGCAGCCATGAGGGAGAAAATGAAACAGGGGGGAGCTGCTGAGGGTGCACATCAGGAGAGGCTGCCAGAGGCAGAAAAAGTGGTTTTTGAAGCAGGATTTTTCAGGATTGAAAGCCCTGTGAAAAACTTTTCAGGTGGGTGAAGCTTAATCGTGATTTCTGTGACCTGAAAGTACTGAAGAGTTTAATCCCTTTCACTGGGGAGAGGAATTGTGCTGTTTATACTGGCTACAGCTCCAGTACTGGGCACACTATTCCAACCAGTGACTGATTACATCAGGGCTCCACAGTAAACTGGTGTACATGAATGTGCTGATTTGTGTGGTTATGGCAGCATGAAAGCCCTGCTTGGACAGAGGTGAAATAGCTGGTTCATGTTTTTCCAGCATTAATTTAATAATGAAATTCTAATCTGAGCGGTCCCAGCTTCAGCTGGTGAGCCTTTTCATCAGAGTCAATGCCAGCTCCCATCTTCTAACTGTAGGACAGGAATTGGGATTTATTTTTTTTTTCTAACTAAACTTCTTGCAGTGCTGTATTCAAAGCTGCAAATAAAGTCCACCCATAATTTGTGTTCATGGTTAACAAGATTGTAACATAATCCAGTTTGCTATAAAAGCTGGATTTAATAGTTTAATAGTTCAGTTTTTTAACAGGTGCTCAAAATATAACTTCATTTTCAGCATCTTTTCTTATTAACATCTACATGCAGCCACTATTTCCAGTACTTCTGCTCCTCTCACATTTCCAGTTCATAATTTGATTTTAAATTCCCTTTTTTGAGGTGCAGATCTCTCTTCTCATCACAAAACCAAAATTTTTTTTCGTGTGCCTCTTGTTAGTAGGGGGGAACTCCTGAAAAGCTTTGAGCAGCACTGGATTTAAACCAACTCCAGCAGAGAATTTGCTATAAGCATCAGTTCTGAATCTGTGTCTTTTAAACTCTATTAAAATTGCCTAATTTGAAAGATGGAAGTTAATAATTTCAGTTTCTCTTTGCAAGTGGATATAAGATTTCAATCTAATATTTATATAAGATGATTCAGCAAGCAGAAAACAAATGTGTCCCTGGTTAGAATCATAATGATCAGTTCACTTCAGCTTCTGGAGACTACTGTAGGAATGAAACATTAAACACATTTTCCAGGTTTGCTTCCAAGGACCCCTGGAAAACTGGCAAAGCCCACATCATCCCTTAGACCTTTGCTCCTGAATGTTTCTTCTCCTCTCCATGCCCCTGAGGATGCACCTGCCAAACAAACCCCATCAGGCCTCAAAAGTTTCCACCCAGCACAAAGCTTGAAAATGGACCAGCTTCCCACTGAGCAAACTCCCCCCGTGGATAAACTCCCTGATGCTCTTGAACAAAGGTAAGCATGGTAAAGCAGCTTTTAATTAACCTTGTGCAAATCATTTTAGAGTTGGAACTGAAAGACACGATGTTAAAACCCATTAAATGTTTCCTTTCGATTTGGCAGTGATAAAGTTTGCAAAGTACTTGTGACTTTTCCTTCCCTTAAGCAAATATTAAGAGCTTTGCCCAAATGTAATTTTGCTGCTGGGGTAGAAGTTTGTTTGCCCAGGAAGTTTGATGTAGCTCACCAGTGCCAACCAAGGCAGCAAAACTGCAGAACAAATTGTAAGATTAGTTGGACAAGTCAGAAGAGGATTGAAGGTGATTGATGAAGATGATTGAGAAGAATGAAAATGTTTTGGTTTCTCTTCCAGCATTCCTGTGGTTGCAGAGGAAATGTGTCTGGTTCCTGGCACAGCAGAGGCAAATAAGGTAAGTCATGCATTGTTCATGGATGTGCTTTAGATACTCTGATATTACTAGTAAAGAAAAAACTCTTTTTATTACCACAGACACTTGGACTTCTGATCAAATCCTCACTTAGAAATCTTGTGCATTCCTTAGGGCAGTGCTTTTTACCTCTGGGTGGACAAAGGTAGGGACTGCTGCAGTTTAGGGACCCCATCTTGCTCTTTAGAGCTCTATTTTGGAGGTCCTGGCTGCTCCAGATGGACACTTGGACAAACAATGTTCCTAGAAGTACACCAGCTCTTGTTTTCTGGTGTGGATTTGGTAAATGCTTGTGCATTTATGGACCCTGACTGAAAGCAACAGCACTCAGTCATCAAAGCATCTTCCACAGCAGAGCATTGGGCTCCTAACCTCCTTAAAGGTAATCCAGGTGTCAGAAATCCATGTCCTGAAATGTCTGAAGGCTTGGTGGCATTGCCTGTGTTTGAGTAGCCTTAAAAAAACAGCAACGTGGCCTCTAATTTAGATGATGCTGTGCTGCCAGTGAAATTCAGTGCTTTGGAGTCAATACTCCTTTAGTAATTTTCATTTGGAAATAGTCTTTAATTTTTATTTGTTACTGTTTGGGTCTGTGCCTGACTGCAGCACTCATTTCCCCTCCTATCCCCCTACATATAATAATACATTAAAAAAACCCTGGTTACTAATTTTTTTCTTGTGCCTTTTACTTCATCCTTTCTCTATCAAGATGAGAAATAGCTTGTTGGTGATTTCACTTTCTGGGGAAACTTATCAGTGTTGCTGATAGGATTTTCTGGAGGAAAAGTCACCAGATCAAACTTGAAGTTTAAACCTTTTTTCCTGGAGAACTTCCTTTATACTGTCAGAGGGATTTTCAGGCTTTAAAGGGTTTGGGATATGAGTCACAGCCTTAAACCCTGAGCCTTGGCCTGCCTGTGCCTTGTACAGTGCCTGGAGTTAAAGCTCCATCTCTCCTGCATTATCCATCAAATCTGTAGGTTAGATGTGTGGACTTGGTCTGAAATAACAAGGATGTGTCTGGGAACAGAGAAAATCCCTGTTTTTCAGGTCCTGGGGAATTCTAGCAGTGACTCAAAAGCAATGGATGGCATGGAAGAGATGGAACTGTCTGCTGCAGAACAAGGACAAGACATCCTCATGTGCAGCCCAGAGAAGGACACAAACTTTGCTCAGTCTGGAGAGCCACAAATACAGACAGGTGCTTATCTTAGAGGTGCAGTCTGGTTGTTGTAAGGATTTATGGTAACCTGAATATTACTCTTTGAAATCAATGTCAGCTTGGTTTGTGTGTGCTGTTAGAAAAGCCTCCCTTAGCTGCTGTGACCTAAAAAACACACACTGCACATGAGCAAACAGTGCCCCTGGATTTCTCTGTACAGTTTGTGAGTGATATGTGAAGCAGAAAGCTAATCTAAAGAAGGAAATACAGTTTGGATTTCTTCTCTTAATAAATGCAGAAAACAATACTGGTTTTTCAGCTTTGGCAGCATCAGACTAAGTTTTTTTTTTTTTTGTTTTTTTTTTTTTAATGATATACTTATTTTTCAGATGTTTCATGCAGTGATTTGGCACTCATTGACGGAAATCCTTTTGATATGGTAAGTTGACCTTCAAGTTTATTTGACTAAGACACGCAGCATGTTGCAGGACTGCTCACCTTTGCTGCAGGCTCAGTTACTGCACAAAGAAAATTAAACTCTTAAAGATGTTATCAAGCCAGTTGATGTAACTTTAAATACAAACCACATTCCAGCTATCTCCTTGCTTGGGCTCACACTGGTATTCCTTATGCACATGATGAGTGTGGGATGAATCTGGACATTTGTAGCAGGACAATGTCCGATTCTTGTCAGATTGAGCCTTGAAATGGTGTTTTTTACAAATCTCCTTCTAGATACTCACTAACAGCTATTTTTTTTTTCATTTCCTGGATTTTTTTAAACCTGCCCCAACTCTTTTTTAATCACTTCAGCATTTAGGGCTGGAAGTAACATTCAACAGGGAAAAGCAGGTGTGCAAAAGCTTTCACACTTAATAGAATTAATAGAATTTGGGTGTAGGATTTCTTGTGAAAAATCCTCTTTAAAATAGGAATTACTGACTCGAGTAAGAAGTGTCTTCAACACGGACCACATGTAACCACTTTTTATTTTATGCCTGGGAAATAAGCTTGCAAAATTACTCTTGGGGGAATCAGAGTCCTTCCAGTGCTCTGTGGTTTGTGTTCCTCAAACACTGACTCCACTGTCTGGCTCCTCCCACAGCCAATGCTGGATTCTGACTTTCCCTTCACTCCAGTCAAGACCAAAGCCCAGAAGTTTGCAGCAGCTGAAGTATTCAGTGACCTCATCGTGTTTTCTCCTGTTGGTCCCTCTGGGGATCAATGAAAAGTGACTTTAAATGCGAAATATGTAAGTTGTATGAACAGGAAGCCCCCAGAGGGTATCTGGAACACAGTCTGCTACCCTGGAACTTGCTGAGAGAGGAGGAGTGCCCATGGTAATGGATCTGATAATGGGGTTTGTATCATTTTCTGGTGCAGTCGTGATGCCCCAAGCTCTGCTGTTCATCAGTAGTGGGCTGTGTTCTGGTGATCCCTGCTGTAAATTCTGACTGCAGCCTGGAGCATTTTTATATTGGTATCATTTCATGTATTTCCTGTCTCCTCCAGGCTGTAAAACTGTTCACCTTTAAACTTTCCTACCCTGACCTGACTGACCTCATGACTTTTTGTTACTGCAAGGTGCCCACCCACCAGCAGTGCCTGTGCTGGGAGGGGGCACCTGGCTGAGCCCCAGCCTGTTCCTCCTGCCATGCTCTGGGAGTCCCTCTGCACCCCCAGGCTGCAGTGTCTGCTGTGTTACCACCCACCTCAGCACCAGCTGTGGCAGTGTTGGATGCATGCAATTCTTTCCTGGCAAAGTTTTCCTGGTGTTTAACACCACTGGGTTTGTAATATCAGAAACTCTGAACAAGGATTTCTCAGTCAGATAATACCTTTTCTTGGCCATGTATTGAAATAGGCATTGATATTATTCCTTTAAGGATGCAGTTTTTTCTGTTGAGTGTCTTAAGAACCTGTGTTTTCTACTTGTTTTTGACATGTTGATGCTCAGTCTCTTCTCTCATCTTGTTCCTTGTGCATTCCCCATCCAGACTGTAACATATTTGTGCATAAGGAACATGTCAGTTCTACAGCCTCTGGATTTGAGGAGTAGCACTACAGTACCACCAGCTGTTAAAAATATAACAAATTACCTTAGTGGGCTTCTTCTTGTACCAGTGACCTGAGTGTAACACACACATCCTTCCACCAGCCTTGATCCCAAACCAGAGATTTCAGTCCCTCAGCAGAAAGTGTTGCTGCCACTGACAGGGGAGCTTGTCTGGCTTAAGTTTTAACCTGGAAGCTGTGTACTGATTACACTGAATAAAGAGAGGAAGCTGATGCATGCTGGAATCCATTTTCTTCATTACTAAACTCCAGCTCTAAATACCTTTCAGGTATCTTAATGACTTTCCTGCTGAGGAATGGTTTGGGTTGGGAGGGAACTCAAAGCCCATCCAGTTCCAGCCCCTGCTGTGGACAGGGACACCTTCCATAGATGAGGTTGCTCCAAGCCCCATTCTACCTTGTCTGGAACACTTCCAGGGGTGGGGCAGCCACAGCTCCTCCATGCTGGTGGTAGCAGTGTGCTGCTCTAGACTGCTGCATCTGCTGGAAATTTTAAGGACTCTGCTTGTAACTTGGCACTCAAAGTATAAAAGGAGTCACTGTTATAAAACAGCATGAGCCACGTCAGAGAAAGCTTTGGAAACTTCACTGGTGGCTGTTGCACTGTTCTTGTTTTCCAGACAAGACTGCAGTGACTCACAGCAAAGGGAACATACTTCTGTTTTCTTTTTTTACCACCCTGACTCACGGGGTGAAGTTGCCAATAAACCTCCCCACCCTTAAAACCGGTCCTGACTCACCCGGGGTGATGAGTGGGGAGCAGCCCCAGGCTCGTGACCGTTCCCTGGAGTAGGTAACACCCCTAGGGATGGCACCTCCTGGGCTGGGAAAGGCACCTGGGACACGCTGGGCTGGGCCCCTGGCTGGGCAGAAATAAAGGCCAGGCATGGCTTCTCCAGCCTCAGTGGAGCAGAGAGATTTTGCTTCCTCCAGCTCTGAACCCTCTCCTGAAATGCTCAGCCTGGTCAGGCTCAGAGGAAGTCAGGTTTTCCCTGTGCTTCCTTAGAGGATTGTTCACAGCACCATGCCCACAATGCCACAGGCTGCTTTCCCACTTTCCACAGACATCAATCTCCTTTTTGCAGTCTCTACAGCAGAAATTCATCTTCCCAATCAGAACGCAGCTTGCTCGGAGGGTGTCGTGTCTTTGGAGACACAATTAAAACCAAAGGTTACAGGTTAAATGTTTTATTAGCTCACAGTGACCTGGTGAGAAGGCACTTGTGTTAGCCCCAGGAGAGCTCCGGCTTTGCCCAGAGCTGCCCCCACTCAGATCATGGTGGGCACCACGCTGCTGAGGGCGATGTCCCCCCCGATGCAGAGCTTGGTGACCTCGCTCAGCCGCTTCTCACGGAAGTTGTACTGCAGCAAGTGAGCGTCGTTCACGGCCACCTTGAAGTGGTCCTTCTCACAAAGGATCTGGAGCTGAAAGAAAAACCCCCAGTCAGCCCCAAAACCCAACTGCATTTGGTGCAGAAGAAGTTTTAAGCCAGGCTGGAGGTTGCTGCCAGCTGAGTCCAGCCCTGGGGCATGTGGAGGAGCTGGTGCAGCAGCTCAGCTGCAACACCAGTGACCTTTGCCTTCCCAAAACTCTCCCTCCCCCGTGTTTTAACCCAGTTTCTGCCTCCTCATCCCCATGCCAGTCCCTCAAAACAAGACTCCACAGTGTAAACCCCCTTTGCAGGAAAAAAACACCTTGTGAAGAGCTGCCAGCAGAGAAAACTCACAACAGAAACCTGTCCAGCCACTGTGCAGGACAGCAGTGTAAATAAGGAGGGTTTCATAATCCATGGGGATACCAGAAGCAGGGAAGTTATGCCCTGGGCAGCTGGAGCTGCAGGAGGGGGTCAGAAGAGCTGGGAAGGTGCTGTAGGGACAGCACAGGGGGAGCCTGCTCCAGAAACATCTCTGGGAGCTGATCCCTGTGCAAAAGCATCGATGTCCTTACACAGGCCGTGCTGCCCAAACCCTCTCAGTGGTTTTGGTGCACTGAGACTGAGCTGGGATAGGTTTTTCTGGTACCTTGAAGGGTTTTCCAGCTTCAAATGGAAACCTGGGAGCTGTCCTCTCCTCCTTCCCCCAGTTATTTTGGAACATGGAATTGCAGACGATGACTTTCTTGTTGTCTTCGTTGAAACGGGGATTGAAGTGGAAGGCAACATCATTCCCTCTCTTGAAATCCAATGAAAACCTGCAAAAACAATAATGGAATTGCTGCTTTTGCCACAAAAGCCCTGGACTTTGTTACAGGGCTTCCCAAATATAGCAGAAAGAAAATCCCACAGACCCCGCTGGACAACAACAGGGCATTTGCACATTTATTTAGTGGAACATTTGCTGTTATATCAGGCAGGTGGTATTCAGGAATGGAAAGCAAATTCCAGCCCCCCTGCTCCACCCAGCAGTGCCCCATGGAAGCCCCCCACCCCCAGAGCTGGACACCCCCAGTACCTGTTTGGGTTGGGGTTCACAGTCCCAGTGATGGTGATGAGCAGCCGAGGGACGAGTCCTGTCTGCAGGGGCAGCTCAAAGGGGACTTTCTGGGAGACAACAAGGATTTGGTGTCAGCAAAAAAATCATCTCAAAAGCCCAATGCCCCCTCTGGGGACAGCCAGCCCCAGGCCCCTCCTGTGGCCAAGCAAAATCAGCCCCTGAAGACACAGAAACCCTCCTAAGGATGGAGCCATTACCATTGGAGGAGTCGGTCCTCCCTGAGGAGTCGGTCCTCCCTGGGGATGTGTTGGCCCTCCCTGAGGAGGAGTTGGCCCTCCCTGAGGAGCAGAAGGCCCAAATCCAGGGCCACTGGATGGTTGTCCTGGGGCAGGAAACGGCCCTGTTGCTGCTGGTGCTCCAGGGAATGCTCCAGGTGCTCCTGGATACGCTCCTGGTGCTCCTGGATACGCTCCTGGTGCTCCTGGATATGCTCCTGGTGCTCCTGGATACGCTCCTGGTCCTGCTGGTCCTCCAGGATAAGCTCCAGGTCCTCCAGGGTAAGATCCAGGTGCTCCAGGGTATGCTCCAGGTGCTCCAGGATAGGCCCCTGGTGCTCCAGGATACCCTGGGAATGCACCAGGAGCTGCTGGCTGGTTGCCCCAGGAGGGCCAGCCCTGGGCTGGGGGGGCACAGGGGGCCGGGTTGTTGCTGTTGGCCAAGGCATCAGATAGCTGGGGACAGAGGAGAGGACAGGGATCAGGTGGGGACATTCCTCCTGGCATCACACTGAGTTCTCCATCCTTGGAGCTCTCCAACCTTGGCAGCAGGGCTGAGGACCAGAGCTCAGCTCTCAGCTGCTCCTCGGGTTTTTCCAGGAAACCAGTAACTGCTGACATAACTGGAGAGGGTCTGGGGATTTACCCAGGTGAGCAAGGACCTGCTCCCTCCCATCCCAGCCGAGGTCTCTGCTTCAAGGCCACAGCCCCCAGGGTTTTTTAAAGAAATCCATACTTACGGAGAAACCGTCTGACATTTTTCCTAAAAAAAAAAAAAAACATGAAGTGTCAGTCACTTTTAACCTGCTCTATCCAAAAACCGAGACTTTTTGAGGGGAGTTACAGTTTAGAGTGGCAATTGATGGGGTTTGCTGAGTTCCCACCACATACCTGCCCAGCAGAGCTGACAGCTCCGGTGCCAAAGAACAAATCCTGGTCCAACACCTGTGGGACAAACGGGAGGCACTGCCGTGAGCAGCCTGAATGTTCTGGGGTGAATCCAGCCCAGACACCCTCCGGATGAAATCCACCACCGAGCTTACAACACTCCCAGTGTTATTCACTTCCCCAGCCCTGAGGCGCCAACCAGGAAAGTATTTCCATAAAAAAAAACCCCAAACGGGCTCCCCGGGGGATGCAGGGACAGCATCAGCCAGGAGCTGTGTGGGAGCTGCCAATGCAGCACAGCACGCCGAGCACACGCAGCCGTGCTGTGCCACCTGGGATAAGTGCAATGGGCAGAGGAGGGGGGCAGCCACGGATCCAGGTCCCTGCCTCCTGCCATGCATCCACAGCTGTCACATTCCAACCCAGAGGGCACACAACAAATAAAAGCTGCTTTTCAAGTTTTCTGAGTCCACACCACAGCCTGGCCGAACACACACCAGTCCCTGCACAGGAATAGCCCGAGCTGGATTCCTCCCATCGAAGGGAGCACTCAGAAGAGAAGGAAAAAGCCAGAAACAGGGAAAGAAAATGAACATTTCAAATTTGAAACAGAGAGGGCAAATTCTCTTTGAAAGGAACATTCGGATGCGCAAAGCCCGAGGGAGGTGTGGCTGCCCTGCCTCAGGAATAACAAGCCCCAAGCTTCACAACTAGCAAACCACTCCTTCCCCTGCAAAATTGAGCCCACGGGGGTTTTAAGGCAGCCTTCCCAGCAGAATCCAGTAGCCCGGAGTGTTTCAGCAGCCCATGCCTCCCAAAGCTTTTATTTGCCTTTCTGGGCTCTGTCCGAAGCCCTCGGGTTTGCGCTGAGTGTGGCAGGTGAAGGCAGGGCTGAGCACACACCTGGACCCAGCCAGAGCAGCCAGAGGCTTGTGCTGCTCCACTGGGATCCCCCTGTGCCCCTGGAACACCTCAGGGAGCAGCAGTTTTGTTCCCTTAGCCCCGGTGGGACAGGGTGGCCAGAGCCTCGTGTCTCCCAGACACGTCTGGGGACAGGTCTGGGCACTTTGGGGTCTGTAACCAAAATCCCCAAACCCACTAATCCTCTGCCACCAAAGGGTGCAGCCGGGCTTGGAGCCCGGTGTCACCTTCCCTCTGTCACTGCACGGCTGGAGCTCCTGGAGCTCTCTGGAAATTCCCTGCTGGGGTTTTCCAGCTGCCAGGGGAAGGGGTTTTCTCCCACCTTCTTCAGCAGTGCCCCAGTGATGATTGCCCAGAATCACAGCTCCGGTGAGGCTGGAAAAGCCCTCTAAGGCCATCGAGTCCCACCATTCCCCCAGCACTGTGTCCCCAGGTGCCACTTCCACACAGCTTGCAAATCCCTCCAGGGATGGGGGCTCCACCACAGCCCTGAGCAGCTGTGCCAGGGCTGGACAACCCTTCCCGTGAAGAAATTTTCCCTAATATCCAGTTCAACCTCCTCTAGTTGTTCCTCTAGTGCAACACGAGGCCATTGTTTCCGGGGAGCAGGGCCGGAATCCCTGCCAGATCCACCGTCCTGTCAGGGAGCTGTGCAGAGCCAGAAGATCCCCCGAGCCCCCTTTGCTCCAAGCTGAGCCCCTTCCCTTCCTCATGGAGTTCTTGAGCTCTGATTTCCAGCAGCATCTGCGCAGCTGAGCTGGGACTCACCTGAGCTCCCCTGCCCCGGCCGAGAATCACCTGCAGGGAACAGCCCAGAGCTGACCCCAAACATTCCCTGCCTTCACACCGAGTGGAAAAAAACTTCTATTTGGGAAAGAAGCACCAGTTCTCTCCCCCTCGGCGCATTTCCTGGGGTATTCCAGCCTCCCGTGCAGCCACCCCACACCCCGCAGGATTTTGGGGCGCGGGCTGCAAACCCCTCGGAGCTCCTCCACGGCCACCATCATCCTGCTTACCCCAAAACCCAGCCGGGAGCTCCCGCCTGTCCCACCTCGCACTCCCCAAACCCTTCCTTTTCGGGGCTATTTGTGCCTTTTCCCCCGCGCTGCCCTCGCGGGAGCCGCATCCCCTCACCTGCGTGCGGCGGCTCCGCGGCGGCTCCGGGCTGCGGCAGCGCCCGGGGGCGGGGATGGGCACGGGGCGGTGCCGGGGACACCGGGGACGGCCCAGCACGGCGGGGCCTCTCCCGGTACGGCCGCTGACATCACCAGCGGGGGATGCTGAACGGCAAGCGTTCGGTTTTTCTCACGGTTTGCGCCCCGTGCGGGTCCGCTCCTCGCTCGCCGGGTCCCGCTCCCCCTGCCCTGCCCACCTGGAGCCGCTGCCAGATGTTCCCCCCGCCAGGTGTTCCCCCTCCAGATGTTCCTCCCTTGCCAAATGTTCCCCCTTGCCAGATATTCTCCCTTTCAGATGTCCCCTTGCAAGATATTCCCCTTCCAGGTGTTCCCCCTTCCAGATGCCCCCCCTTGCCAGGTGTCCCCTCTGCCAGATGTTTCCCCTTGCCAGATGTTCCCCCTTCCAGATGTTCCCCTCTTGCCAGGTATTCCCCCTTCCAGATGTTCCCCTCGCCAGCTGCTTGCTCCTCTGTCTCACGGCTCCGTCCCCCCGGCTCTAGCGAAGCTCGGTAAAACACCAAGTGGATTTTAAATTCTGAACGTTTTCCCTTGCCCCCGTAAAAAATAAAAGCCAAAAACTTTCACCCGGCGCAGCGGGGCCGGTAGAGGATGAGCTCTGGGAAGCTGCTGGAGGCAGCTGGAATTTCGACTAGCCCGATTTTTATTTGAGGTTGAGGGTGAATCATCTCTGGTTTGTTCCATGGGCTGCACGGCTTAAAGCAGTGGAAAAGAACAAGGTGGTTTTGTGCTGAAATCCTGATCTGCTGCACCGTGCGGCTGGAGGAGGGACACGGAAGGAAAAGAAACGAAGGGAAAGGAATTAGGATGGAATGGAATAGACCGGGCTGGAGTGGAATCGAACAGAACAGAGGATTTCAGCTGGAAGACACCCCCAATGACCGTCTAATCCACCTCCTGACCAATTCAGGGCTGACCAAAGGTTATTAAGGGACACACCCTCTAATTGGTGTCATTACAGATGTAGAAACTGCTTCTTTTAGGCAGCGGCTCAGCTAAAGTGCTCAGCTGATCCTGCAGATGACATCAAAAAAAAGAAAAAGGTCAAAAATCTGTTGACTTTGGCCCTGATTAATTTTAATATAAATTCCTCTGGTTCAACTCTGCTTATCTAAAAGATTTTGCTCAAAAGAGGGCAGCCTCCTCTCCATCGGGGCTCCAGCCTGGATTTTAACACCTTTTAGCATCATTAATACTTGTCACAGGGATTCAGACCAAACTCGAGGGTGTAAAAATGCCAGGGATGCCCATGGGAGTGGCTGGAAAATAAGTATTTCAGGGAAATATGTATATTATACTTAATATGTGTTAAGTAATATATATAAAGAATATTAGTACATAAGAAATGCACTTAATTAGGGAGTGCTGCTTCACTTGCCTCTCTCAGCACCCAGCCCACAGAAAACAGACACTGCAATATCTTTGGAGGTGTTTTAGGGCAAAGGGACCTGGAGAGGATCCAGGCCAGTAAAGCTGAAGTATCCCTGATCCATGGCATGAGGAGCTGGAGCTTCCTGAGCCTGTCACACAGACAAGGCTGAATGAATTCCTTAGTGCACAGGTTTTTCCCTTCCTCCCTAAGACTCCCTCAAGATGTCTTTGGGAAGAAAGATTTTCATGGAAAACCTGTATTGCTATTTTCAGGATTTTACTCAAAGGCTTCAAATATTAACCCAAAAGATTTGCCTGGTTTTTTTATTTTTTCTCCAATGCCATAAGGTTGGTACTTTCAGTTATGCAACAGACACTTGATATTAAAGAAAAACATTTGACCAAAAGTCAGTGAATGAAGAAGTGAAACCCAGATCTAATTAATTCCTTTCATTTAAATAAAACAAACTGCAGCGAGGATGATGAGTGAGGCTGGACAGGGCTTGGAGCCACATGATCTGGTGGAAGGTGCCACCAGAAGGAAAGAATGGAACAAAATGGTCTTAAAGGTCCCTTCCAGCCCAAAGCATTGGGTGATTCCATGATTCAGCACCCACGGGGTGGGTTTGGAGCCCTCGGCACGCAGAGCCAGCCATGCTCCTCAGCTGAGTCATCCCGTGGTGACTCACAGGACACCGTGCTGTGGCCACTGAGCTTCTCAATTCTGCCTCCTGGGAGCCAGGGAAGGGAAGGGTTGGGTTATTGCCAGGAGTCAGCAGAGCAGGGCTGGAACAGCCCGGCTTGGAGGGAGATGTAAGACACAGATCTCCTCACTCACAGCCTTGTGATGCCTGGCTCTTCCAAAGTGGTTAAAGAATTAACCATGGCTCAAAAATCAATATATTCTGTGGGTTTGGATTTTTTGAAGCACTGCCAAGTATCTTGTTCGCTTTAGAGAACGCTCAATGTCAAACAAAACCCTCCTTGGTACCATGGGTGAATTAAAGCCTCAAACTGCAAACCCAGGGGGTGGGAGATGGAGGGGCCAGGGAGGTGGATCAGCCATGAGACCACCCCATTCCTTGGGGATGTGCTCTCAACTTGCCCTTCACTGCAGCCAAACACCCTAAGCACCAGTTACTTTCCGCATTTTAGAATTCCCAGCACTTCTCCAATGGCAAGAGCCAGGTGATATCCAGCAGTGGCTGGCTCTGGCTGGGGAGGTCAATGCTCTTCACTGCAGCTGCTACAGGGCTGTGAAAAACACCCCAGTGCAACAGATAATTGTTCTCTAAAAGTTAAATAACTTTAAAGCAGTAATTTCAAACTGCTCAATGGAAAATAATCAACAGAAAGCTGCTCCTCTCTTCCTGATGGTGGAGGAAACCAACCCAGAGGGTAAGAAGCCCTGTGGCATGAGAGATCTGCTTCCCTTCCCCAGCAGAACAGCCCACATCCCCAAATTTCCTTCCCTGCCTTGTGATTTCTGTGGCCTGACGTGTGTGGGACTGGCAGCACCCACAGTGTGCAATGTTTGGGCTGCAGATCTGCCACGGAGGCCGTGCTTGGCTCCTTCCCCAAGTGCTAAATTCAGCCTCCATCCATCTCTGCCCCCTCCCTGTGCAACCTCCTGGGCTGGGGAGCTGTGACAACGTCACCTCCTTTCCCAGAGCTGGGGGTGAGGCTTCCAGGAGCCCTTGGGGAGCCCCTCCCTGCCCTTCCCTGAGGTGTCCCCACCCCAGACCCAGGGGCTGAGTCACCTCCTCGAGAAAAAAGGGCATCACAGCAAAATCAGGTGATAGGAATCTCCTCTGTGGCCAGCCAGACTTGAGCAGTATCCTCCCAGGACTTCTGAAGGCAGGGATTGAAGAGCCCCCTCCTCTTCCTCCTCCTCTTCCTCATGCAGCCCTTTTGGGGACTTGGTTCATTCCAGAGCTTCCTTGGCTGCATCCCCATCTCCCCCTCCCAAACATCACTTTGCCCAGCACTGGGGAAAAACCTCCATGAGAAGAAGTTTGAGAACTTTAGCAACTCAAAGTTTGATGGCAAGGAAAGGAAAATCAGTGGATAAGGAGCACCACCCCTGCTGCTCACATGAAGCCTCATGTGCACCAGCAAGTCTGGACTCGCTCTCTTTATCCTCCTTTTATTCTTTTTATAAAGCACCAAAGCAAAACTCCTGCCTTTGGAGCTTCCTCCTCCTCCTGGGAATCACAAAACTGCAGCTCACCCAGTGCCCTCCTGCTCTGGCAGCAGCAGGAGAGCTGCAAGTGCACCCCAAAAAGCTTCACCCAGCTTCTCAGGCTGAGGCTGCAGATGAGCAAAACACTGCTAAGGCTTGAAGCTTTTATATTATTAAAGACGAGGAAAAGAGAAGCACTCTGAGCCTGACATTCAGATCTGAGCAGAAGTTGCTTTTCAAGCATTAAACGAGTCTTGTAGCAATTTGTGTCAAGAGATTTTACCAAAGTCCTCAAACTCCCCCTGGCTTTGAACTTCATAGAAATCCCATCCTCCTCTGCAGCCTGGTGCCCAGGGGCCCTTGTAGAGAGTTCTTCATGCAAATATTATTAAATTACTGCAGGAGAAATGCCTGCAGTGACCCCAAATGCTGATGCAATGGGGTCAAAGACCCCCATGGCTCGTTGCCATCAAAATCCAAGACCTTGGTGCTTTTCTTGTCCACCCTCTGTGCTTGCCCAGCCAACCCCTCCAGAAACTATTCCAGCCTAAAAATGCTGAGAGGAACAGTGCTGGGCTGAAGGAAGGGATTTAATCAGTTCATGGCAATCCCCACTGAGGGCAGGGAGAACCCCCCTTGTCTCTGGGACAGGTGCTCCATAAGGAGAGCAAAATCCCTGTGTGACACCACACTGAGCCCAGGAGGTGGAAAAAAAACATGAAGGGCAAAGAAAGCCAGGACAGCTCAGCCTCACCCAGCAGAAAGCTGCAGCAGCAACCACTCTGAGGAGTTTTAATAATACAGAGTTAAAGCTGCAGCACCAACCACTCTGAGGAGTTTAAAACAACTTTATTACCCAGCAACCACCAAATCTTTGAGGTTGGAACACACCTTTAGGATGATCAGATCCAAACTCAATGGGTGTTTTTTGCCATATCTCAGGAAAAACCAGAGGAGAGGGAAAGGGAAGAGCTTTGGAGGAGTCCTTTTCCTTCTTTCCTGCACTGGATTTTTGCAGAGCACAGAAATCCATCCTGCTATGAAGCCTTACCCTAAGCAGGGCTCAGATTTAAACCTCCTGTGTTTGTGTTCTTCCTGCAGCAGCCAGAGCTCAGGCAGTGCAGTGTCTGTGCAAAGGTGCAGGTTATAACAACCTCTCCCAGCAGCACCACACGTCACTAAAATGTTGGTTTTGCCATTTTTTTATCAAGTTCAGCCAAAAACAATCAATACCAGAGGCTTTGCAGGGCAGGTGGAGCAGCAGCAGAGCCCTCTGGTGACGAGCAGGATGGTGGAGGGGCAGCCTCCAGCACCGAGAGCAAAATCCAGAGGAACTGCATCGTGCTTTGCTTTTATACAACACTCAAAAGATCTTTTTTTCCAATTTTTTTTTTTTTTTTGGCCCACTCAGAGCAGTTTTTGCTTGATGTCGCTCCACTCCCACTCTCCTTTTAGCAGCTCCCTCCTCTGAGAGCCAGGGCAGAGCCCCAGGAGAGGAGCATCAAGACAAGGATGGTGACAGTGGCAGCACGGAGCCACGAATGTGATCACCCCGGTATTCCAGGTTTATGTGGGGTTGCTTTCTGAGGGGAAAACAGGACAGAATCCAGGCAGAAATGTCGAAATGAAAGCCTGGAAGCTGATGAGACTTTGACGTGCCTCAAATGAAAAACTTTCAAGACAAACAACTCTGTCTCCTTGAGGAGTGCCAGCAAACCCTGGCTTTACAGAGCCTGCATGCAGCGAGAGCAGCACCGGGGTAATAACGCAGTAATGTTCCCCACTTTAAGTGAATTTAAACGGTGATATTCTGTCACCTTCTCTTTGCTGGAGGGTGTTGCCTGTAACTGAAGGGAATACAGGCAAATTGCAAACACCACTCGGAATCATTTCTGTCACACAAAGCACTGGAATGTAAAGATTTCACGCTGTTCAAATTAAGGACGTTCCTTTGAAAAGGCACCACAGCACAGGGTTACTTTTCATTTAATTTTCATTAACAGCTCAGAAAAGTGGAGTACCCTGTCAAAACGCCTTTGTCAGCACACACTTCTGGGGTTCTCACCTCGGATCTACCAGGACAACACTGCATTCAGGAGCCACAGGTGTCACAGAATATCCTGAGTGGGAAGGGACCTACAGGGATCAGTGCCCAGCTCCTGGCCCTGCACAGACACCCCAACAATCCCACCCTGTGCCTGGGAGCATTATCCAAACACTCCTGGAGCTCTGGCAGCCTCGGGGCTGTGCCCATTCTCTGGGCAGCCTGGGCAGTGCCCAGCACCCTCTGGGGGAAGAGCCTTTTCCCAATATCCAAACTAAACCCACGCTGGCACAGCTTCATGCCATTCCCCACTCATGCCAAGCCCAGGAACTCTCAAATTAAATCCAAGTCTTTTGTCATCGTCCGACTTTATTTCAAGAATGGATAAATTCCGTATTTATTTTTAACCGGGCATAAAACAGCACTGCTTTAGAGTGATGTGTGATTCCAGTGGGAAGGGACACTGGGAGGTTCCTAGTTCCCACCTGGAATGAAACTGAGCTGATGCAGGAGTTTAGGGGTTAATTGCTACAGGAATTCCCTCCCCTAATCACAAGAACATGAATGTGCAGGAGCAGGTAAGATCTTGTGCAGACAGCAGGAGGACCTGAAATGAAAGCCGAGGAGTGCCAAGGGCTGCTCGACACGGCCCTTCCCTGTCATGAGAAAAGAGGACAGGAACACAGGCACTGCGATTTTATCTGCCTGTCTCTCATTTAACAGGGAGGGTTCACTTCGGAAAGTGATAACAGGGAGCAGAACCCTTCCTACTGCTACACCGACTGCCCCTTGTCACTCATCTGGGTGTGACTTGGAATTCCACCGCAGCTCATCATGTGGGGGTACAAAGCTCCATCGTCATCAAACGGGACAACCTGAGCAAGCAGCCCATCTCTGAACCAGGAGTATCACAGAATCCCGGAATGGTTCGGGCTGGAAGAGACCTTAAAGGTGATCCAATTCCACCCCCATGGCGGGGACACCTTCCACTATCCCAGGTTGCTCCAAGCCCCATCTAACCAGGCCTTGGACAATTCCAGGGACGGGGCAGCCGCAGCTCCTGTGGGCAATCTGCTTCCAGCAAACCTGAGAGATTCTGCAGGCAAGAGCCACCAGAAACATGTTCCCTGGCTGTTAACTCATTCCACTGTACGAGCAGAGGAACAGTTACAGTAGCTCGCCGCACTACAACCATGGAAATGGGAGAATGGGCCAACAATAAGTGAGACCAGGGACTATCCAGCAGTGGAGCCACCACCCCTCTGCAGCCCACCGCCCTGACCCCCGGGCTGCCCAGGGCTGGGGGGCTGCGGGTGCAGAGCTCACTCCCCTGGCACCGACACCCAGCCTGGGGCACACACAGCTCCAAGCCCACTCCCGGTGGGCTCCTCCTGCCGCTGTCTCTGGGGTAAGCACGCCCCGGGTGTGACACTGGGAGCCGCTCCTGCTGTGTGGATGTGCTGGAATTTGTGTGAAAGCTGGAATTTGTGTTTTCTCATTTCCCAGCTGACACCGGTGCCTGGTGAATAATGGCTGTTTGGTGTGTATGGAATTGCCCTCTAATAACTGGAATTCTGGGCTTAACTGAAGAAATAGGGCAGCCAATAGAAATAAAAAAAGGCACGGAACATTTCCTCCTTCCTCTCGCTGCACTGAGGCTCAGGACACCCTCTCGAGGTGGAGGGGTCCCTGCCCACGGTGGGGGGGAAGGGGATGGGGTTTAAGGCCCCTTCCAACCCAATCCACTCTGTGATCAGTCTCTCTCTCGGAGTTTTGCTGGCTGGGCAGTGACTCCACTGCTGGGTTTGGGTGCCTGCCCTCACAGGAGTGGAGCAGAACTGACACAGCCACGGCAGGGATGAACCATGCACTGACCACTCTGCAACACCCAGGAACAGCTCCTACTCCTCTCATAAGGATTAAATAAATATCACTTAGAACCACTGAATCCTTTCGGCTGGAGAAGACCTCTATGATCAACTCCAGCTGTTCCCCACCACTGCCAAGGCCACCACTGATCGTGTCCCCAAGTGCCACATCCACAGGGCTTTTAAATCCCTCCAGGGATGGGGACTCCACCACTGCCCTGAGCAGCTGGGCCGGGGCTGGACCTTCTTTTCAGGAGGAAATTTTCTTCAATCAATCTAAACCTCCCCTGATGCAGTTTTAAAGTAATTCCCTCCTGTGCCTGTTCCTGGGAGCAGAGCCTGATCCCCCCTGGCTGTCCCCTCCTGGCAGGAGCTGTGCAGAGCCACAAGAGCCCCCTGAGCCTCTCTGCTCCAGGCTGAGTCCCCCCTGCTCCCTCAGCTGCTCCTCTGTAGGATTTGGTCCCTCAGAAACATTCAGCTGAAGTTTCCTGGGTCCTGTTAATGGCAGGGCAGCAATTAACATAATTGGCTCTGCATGGCCGTGTCTTTACTGATGCACAGGAGTTGCAGACAGAACTCATTTGAGAAATCCAGAGGAAGGGACAATCCCACAGCTGAGAGCCAGGATAAAGCACTGCCCACGCACTGCATTGCTCTATTAACAGATGTAAGGGTTATTTTTGGACCATGGCCTAAAAACAGCTTTTCTCAAGCCTTAAAGTGGATAAATAATCTTGTTTCTAATCTTTCCTGTTCACTGCTGCCATTTTTACCTTCCCTGAAGGGTGAAGGTGTGAACCAAGGCAGCAGAATTGGCCAGCTCAGGGGGAACTGCTCTGCAAGCCAATCCATGGAAATGCAGCCACAAGTGATGCCCAGATTTAGTAGATCACACTGATGCCAAGCCCTGGAGTTTCAGTTATTCACTTTATCCCATCAAACTCTGGTAAGTGTGTAAGAGCAGTGGTTTGGGGGTCGCTTACCCCATCCCTGTGTGAGACTCTAGCACAGGAATTGTTCACAGGCAGAGAAAACACACAACTCTCCACAGGTAAAAACCAATCCCGTTCCCTCTCTGGAACAAGCAAGAGCAGATCTTTTCTCTCCTAATTACCAAGGAATTTGTGAACAGGCAGTACCTGGGGCTGACGTGCTACACCAGAGCCATGGTTGCATCCACATTTAATATCCCTTATGTACAGGCTGCAAATATCACAAAAGGAAGAGGAAAAACACTCACAGAAGTCAAGTAATTCTGATTTTATATTCAGGCTTTGCAAATCAAGGATGTCCTATTTTTACTATTCATTCAAGGCAAAAGTCTACACAGGCATGTCAAAAGCAGGAATTGAAAAACAGTGAACACAACAGTCTTGAAAATACGTTTAATGTCTAATCTTATACAAAAGTGACAGCATTTTCAAAAAAATATCAAATCCTGTATTTATAGCTTCTCACTATCATACAGCAATATTTGTTTCATCTAAAGAAAATACAGCAGCAGGTGATAATCTATACTTTAAAGATGTGATTGCTTATATTTCGTATTGTAAACAAATGCAGTATGTCAACCTCAAAGCACAAGTCAAAACGAACTCCTCAGCAATTGAACTCAAAATGATGCATAGAAATGTACAAATTCCATTGCAAAAGCTTCAGGCCAGAAGTTGCTCACACTTGACATAACATGTGATAAAGTTACTACACGGTATATAGTGACACCTTGAGTTTTTACACAATAGATTAACAGGAATACCCTTTTCACTGCTATGCAAAGAACTCTGCTCACAAAAACAAAGGGGTTATGAAACAGTTTTCATGACCTCAAGAAATACGAATATACATTGAAAAACATCCCATATATATTGAATTTTAGCCTAAATGTTCCAGTAATAAATCCTGCCTATTTCAGGAAGAACCTAGAAGTCTAGTTACTTTTACAAAACCCCTTTTCAAAAATCATTACTTGCTACTTTTGCTTTATCCTTTCCTACCTCTTCCCATTCCCTGCAGAGACATATGGCCAGTGCAATTCCAACTGGAGTGCTGCTACTGCATGATCCATTCATTTGGAATAAATGGTTTTTTCACTACAACGATTTACAGTCTAAGGCTGCAGGTATCAAAAAAGCACTTCAGCAAATGCAGTCAATGTTGCTTTATGTTAATTTTTAATTAGTCTTGCCAAGTCTGCTTGGGGAGCAGCCGGGGTTTTATTTAAGGTTAGTGAAGACTTGCACTTTTGGTTCTTATTCCAAGGGTTAAGTTGCTGGGGTTTAAGTTGAAATGTTAAAGTATTTTTGTTCAGCTCCAGTATTGTCTTCCTAAAACAAAAAATAGACATTCCTTTGCTATCAGCTTTCATGATGTTGGATTAAAGCAGCCAGAGCTCAGCTGGCTGCTTTCTCCTGCAAAAATACTGTAGGACTTTGCCATAAAGGCTCTGACTGCCAAGGAGCATCCCCACCAGGTCACCCCATGTGCTTTCAGAGCGTCCATCACACGTGTGCAGGAAGCCACGAAGGTACTGGAAGAGAACTACTCGTGTTCACAGTTCCATGATACAAAGACTCCCTAATGAGCTACCATGTGAAGCAAAATCTGTTCCTAATTCTACCCACAGAGGCTAAGTCAGGTGATCCCCAGCTGGGGAGGAAACAAAGTGTCCGTGGTCCAAGTGTAGGCCATGAAGTACCACCAAGAGACGTGGCTGCGTCTCGGCAAACCCCTCGGATGTGCTTGGCACAGATATGGCAAGAACACAAAAACTTAGGGCAGTGCCCCCTGGGAGAGGCAGCTGCACAGCAGTGCACAGGCTTCCTGACATTCAGTGACTCCCAAATTCCACCTACTCCGTGAGGTATGCAGACACCCAGCTGGGAACAGGGGGCTGCTCCCAGGGACAGCCATGGAGAACCCCTCGCGCCCAACGAGGAGCTCTGTCGTGACACGACTGTGCCAAAAACTGCTGGGAAGGGAATGCTCAGGTTGGGTTTTAAGCTCAAGTTCAGTTTCCAGGGACTCTGAAAAAGTCTGCCAGGTTTAAACCACCCAGCAGCCAAGTTAAATCTGAAATGACTAGAACCCAGGTCAGAAATAGGGAAGTACCTACGTGGGGATCAGTTTCTCTTTACACAGACCAAGCCAAACTTCCAACCACCACAGAATGAGAACTGGCAACAGGATGTCCTCATTGGCATGCATAAAACTCACATTTTGCTGATTCAAAGTTAACTGCACATCCAGGTTATTTCACTTGCACAGGAATGCCTGTTTGTGAACACCAACAGTGTGCTGACAAGTCACACCAAGGCTTCCAAACGTGGCTCTTCTCCTCCGTAGTCCCAGACCGAGCGAGTGGTTTGAGTATGTACAAAATGCTGAGAAAACCTTCGAGTTCACATGCTCTGTCTTGTTAGTTTGAATTACTGTAGCACGTTCAAAAATTAGGTTTCTTGACTAAAATGTTGAAACACTTTCTCTATTGACTTTTTAGAATAACCTGAAAATAGACAAAATATGACTATCCATCCGTTCAATGACCAGCAGGAGTCTGGCAACGAGACTTAAAGCATTAATGGAAATTTAAGAATTAACTCTTTTTTAATATTCCATGGGCCTGATTCTTTATAATCCTTACATGGCAACTCCTGTTTTTTCCAAGGAATACTTGACAACATAAGAACCACAGGTGTGTTAGTTGATTTCTTCTCTTTGTATTTCGCTCGATTAAACCAAATAATTATGCCAGCATATGAGCAAGGTAAATTGATGTAAACTGCTCCTTCATACCTCAAATGCACACACAAGAGGCAATATTCTTCATAGCCCCATACATTACTGAAACAAAAACTGTAAAAATCTCTGTAAGTAGTGGATGAAGGTGGAAAACTACAGTATTTTGTTGCCCAGAACGTGTTCAGCGGTAGGGCTGCAAGAGACAATAAGCCATGGTCAATAGAGCCTTTGCACACAGCAGTTCATTCACAGTCACAGATATTGTTAATTCATCCCAAATTCATCCTTATAGTTTGTTATTCCCTCCCTATTGCTCCATCAGCAATCTCTCTCAATTAAAGAGATTAGGGTATTTTCTTTTTCAGGATTACTGCAATGCTTCCCCCTCTTTTTTGGCTTTTAGAGTCTTTCCAAACAGTGGAAGACATGCTTCAATTTAACATAATTTAGCCATTCTAGTATATTTAATATTTAACAAGCTGCTGTTATGAAATTTTCTCTTTCAGAATTATTACACTGCCCCCCCTTTTTTGACTTTTAGAGTCTTTTCAAGCAGTGGAAGACCCCTAAAACGTGAGACATGCCTCAATTTAACATAATTTAGCCATTCTAGTACATTTAACAAGCTGCTGTTATGAAATTTTCTCTTTCAGAATTATTACACTTTCCCCCCTTTTTTGGTTTTTAGTCTTTTCAAGCACTGGAAGACCACTAGAACGTGAGACATGCCTCAATTTAACATAATTTAGCCACTCTAGTATATTTAATATTTAATGAAAACGTTGGGTTTTTTAGTCTTTTCAAGCAGTGGAAGACCCCTAAAACATGAAACAAGCCTCAATTTAATATAATTTAACCATTCTAGTACATTTAACAAGCTGCTGTTATGAAATTTTCTCTTTCAGAATTATTACACTTTCCCCCCTTTTTTTGTTTTAAGAGTCTTTTCAAGCAGTGGAAGACCCCTAAAGTGAGACATGCCTCAATTTAAAAAATTTAGCCATCTAGTATATTAATATTTAACCAAAGCGTGTTATCCATGCCTAATAATAAAAGTTTAGCATTCAAGTATTCTAATATTTGAACAACGCTGTTATCCTGACCTGAGGAATAAACCAGGTGTGCTGAAACTCCTACCTGCACTAACAGTTTACACTACTGAATTTCTCCACTTCAAAGCGAACACTTTAGAGTAAATCGAGACCAAAGTGAAATACTCACATGGGGACCACCAGGCATTGATGGAGCACCAGCAGGACCAGATGGCACTTGAAAAGGATTGGGGGGCGTTGGATATAGTCCTGGAGCTGGGTATGATCCTGTGGGTGGAGGGAATGGGCCGGGCGGTGAGGGTCCCCACGATCCGGGCGGCACCGTCCCCCACGGTACCGTCGGCGCAGCCCCGGAGTCTGGGTAGGAGTGGAATATGGCCCTGGGGGTGGATATGGCATGCTGGGAGCAGGATACTGCCCTCCCATTGTTGGTCCCCATGCTCCAGAGGGCATGGATCCCCATGGCCCAACAGGAGCAGGAGGTGCAGCTGGCTCTGTTGGACCTCCGTAAGGTCGTGGAAGCTCTGGAAAGGGCATATTTGGTGGAGGGTACTGCCCTGGGGGACAGGACCTGGCACAGTTGGGGGTGGATATGGACCACCAGGAGGAGGGCAGGAGGGTCCAGTAGGAGGAGGAGGAAATGGAGCAGGCGGTCCCGGGGGCATTGAAGGATACATTCCCGTGGGAGGAGGTCCGAAGGGCACGCTGGAAGCCGATGTGTTTGGTGGCAGTCCGGTTGGAGTCATAGGGGGGGCGCTGGGGTTATTCCAAGGGTTGGAAGCCGGCCAGCCCTGCGGAGGCTGCCCGGGCTGCTGGCCAGGCTTGGTGCTGCTCACTTTGGAGGTTTTAGCAGGCGACTGGTCTGGTAAAGCATCTGCCAACTGAAAGACAAAGGGGCGGTGAGAAGGGAAGGTGCCCGCAGGAACTGCGGGCTGCAGACATCCCCCCAGCACGTGGGCGCACGCCGGCCGCCGGAGCGGAGCGGCGGCAGCAGCAGCAGCAGCAGCAGCAGGAGAGCTCTGCTGGCTGCACAGAGAGGGTTACGTTCATTTTTGTGCAGCTCCTATCCCTAAGGCAGCACAGGCGTTCTGACAGGCCGCAGTTAAAAAAAAAATAAAAAACGCCAGAGAGAAAAGGAGACCCACCACACGGAACAACAAGCAGCTGCAGCACAAACCTGCAAACATTTTCCTAGCTCTCCATTACAACTGTCCTGATGCCATGAAAGCACAGCTCCTTTGTTAATGTCACAGGAGAGAACCCACGAGGCACCCAGCAGCTTCTGATGTTGAGTCCAGGGATTGCTACATCTACCCGAAAGGAAAACACCACGACTGCGACACAGAGGAAATCTCTCGGCTGTCAGCTCCCCTTTTCCTTCAAAAAACTGTGTCAGCTTTTGGAATAATCAACACAATTGGCTGATCTTCAGGAAAGAAAAACTGTTACTTACCGAAAAATCATCAGTTCCAGACATTGTGCTGAAAAGTAAGGTAAGATAAAGTGAAATTTGTTGAAAATAATAAAGGTATTTTTAAGCAAGACTTGATGAGACATCTGCATTTGTCTCATTGGGAGCACAGCAGGTGCTGAACCAGCAGCACCTCCTGGTGCCTGGGTCCCCTGTGCCAGCTGCTGCTTTGGGGATCCCCCCTTAGTGAGATCATGGGAATAAATTCACTCTTTGTGTTTTAGCCCTGGGTTTATTGCTGTCCCAGCTGCCTCCCTGTGCTCACAGAGCAACCCAAACACCTTTCTCTGGATAAAGTTCCCATCGAAAGGGAAGTCCTGAGCCTCCACCTGCCTCCTCTCAGACAGGTGTGACACAGGATGTAAATGGGTCACATTGCAATAGGAAAAAATATCTTAAGTATTCATATGGAGCCTGGGAAGGATTCCAGGTGTTTTCTAAACTGGGATTTGGAAAAGGTATAGCAGGATTCTTGTGGGGAAGTCAATGCCTCTAAACGAAAACATGATTAAATCAGAGAATCATGGAATGGTTTGGCTTGGAAGGGTCATTAGAGATCACCTATAGTTCCAACCCCTGCCATGGCAGGGACACCTTCCACTGTCCCAGGCTGCTCCTACCCTGTCCAGCCTGGCCTGGGACACTGCCAGGGATCCAGGGCAGCCACAGCTGCTCTGGGCACCCTGTGCCAGGGCTTCCCCACCCTCAAAATTCTTCCCACTATCCCATCCATCCATCCATCCCTGCCCTCTGGCAGTTTCCATCCATTCCCTGTGTGCTGTCCCTCCATCCCTTGTCCCCAGTCCCTCCCCAGCTCTCCTGGAGCCCCTCCAGGCCCTGCCAGGGGCTCTGAGCTCTCCCTGGAGCTTCTCCTGTCCAGGTGAGCCCCCCCAGCTCTCCCAGCCTGGCTCCAGAGCAGAGGGGCTCAGCCCCTCTGGACTTGTTCCAGCAGCTCCACGTCCTCCTGATGCTGGAGACATCAGAGCTGGAATCCCCACACAGATCTTATTGCCAAAAATAAAAGAACTATAGCTTGCTGATGGTTTAACCTCCAGTTATTTCAGAATAAACAATAACACCAAGGGCAGAGGATGTTTTTATTTACATTCACCAACTGCAACAATTGACTGCAGAGGTGTCACTAATACTTATCCAACTTCCAACCTCTCCACTCTTCCAAATAAACAGGCACCAAAAAATAGGGACCAATGAGCCACGTTAACAAATAACCAGAGGTGAGGAACTGTTAAAAAGATGACCAAGAGCAGACAGAAAGTTTTAGGGGAAAGTTTTGGAGTAAGAGGAGGAAAAATGTAAAATAGAAGTCGAGTACAAATACTACTGCAGAGTTGGTTCCCACAAAACACAATGTTTGTATTCCCCTGCTGATGGTGAAGAATTGACTTCTAACACAGAGAGTGGTCTCAGGGATGGAGGTTTGCACAGAAACACAGATCAAACAGGTCTGTAAATTCCCTGAAATTAATATATGCCTACATTATTTGCATTATTTATACAGTCTTCTCTGAAACTGTATTGGAAGTTTGTTACTATCTGCACAGTCTCCTGATCTCAGGACTGTTCTGGATCAGACATTTAGCTCAGCATCCCATTTTATCTTAACAATGACAGTGGAGAAAAGTAAGAACAGGAGTGACACTCACCCCAACACTTCAATGATTCCAAGCTCAGACACTTCCCGAGCTGTAGACACTTTCCATGGAGCAATTACCCTCAAATAATCCCTTTTTTCACAAACACATCCAGTTTCCTCACTTAGATGAGGGGATGTGTCATTTGCCTACTTCAGAGTTGTTCCTACAACACCCAAGGAACTCCACAGGCTGCTGTTTGTTGCACAAAAGCCACCTCCTTTTTTAATTCTAAACCTGGATTTTACTAGTTTCACTTGTTGCTCCTCCATTCTTGCAGTTAAGGAAATCAGCAAGTCTATTCTCATCCACCTGCCCGTGCTGATTATCCTACAGATTTTCCCCATTTTCTCTCAGCTGTCCCTTCTCCAGGCTGAGCTCCAGCTCATTCCCTAACCCTTGTGCAGCAGTCACTCCATACCTTTGATTATTCTCCCTGCCTCAATTCAAGGCTTTTTTTTTTTTTTTTTAAATTTTTTTCCTACCTTTTGGGATAATTGACAGAAAGAACCACAGAGAATTGAAGATGTGGGATAACCATTGATTTATACAGTATCATAATTATGCTCTGGTTTGTCTTCTATTTCCTTCCTAATCCTTCTTAATTTTTCAGCTGCTTTTAGATCCCTATGGAACTGACACTTCTGTGGCAATATTTCACTCCTCAGGGTCAAGGGTCAGCCCAGCATTTGAGATGTGAAATTATATGCACCACTCTACATTTATCTACTCTGAATCACAGCAGATTTATTGCCATTGAATTATTTCTGCCAATTTATTACCTAATCCTTACTTTCCTGAATGGCTTTGTATCAACAAGACACTGCTCATCTCATTTCCCAAGTTATTTATGACCACATGGAACAACCCAGACCACTGTGGAAACACAGTGAACTTTCCAAGTTACACCTAATAATTTAAATAACCATTTTAAGAAATACCTTGTAATTTACATAAACCTTTCAAGAAACACCTAATAATTTAAATAAACCTTATAAGAAATATGTATCTACAAAGCTGATGGAATTCAGTGCCTAAGTGCATGAATACAAAGGTTTGTTAAAACTCCAGTATTAATTTCTAACAGCAGTAGTTCTTTCAAGTCAGGACTCTGTCTCAGATGAGGAACATGTTCAGATCAAGGACTATTTGTTTAAAATTGAGAAACCCACTGAATTACATCAGGCAAGTGGCTTCTGCTCCTGTTATTAACAGCATGTCTGAGACTTATCTACCAGAAACTCAATTTCTCTTCAAGAAATACATCTTCTGCTAAGAATTCATTAATTTTTGCAATTAACCACACTCAGTAAGTTGGCAGGTGCTTTTTGGTGGTACTGTAATTCAATGTACCTCCATGGACAGAGAAGTTATTTAATATAACCCCAAAAATAAAGGAAAACAATCATTAATATATAAACAAGTACAAAAAAAACCCCTTTTACATAAGTGCAGAGACAATAATAATCATCATAATCAGGTTATTAAAAACCACCACCAAAACAGGTCAAAGAATCCTCATTTCTTTAGGCAGATGGAGAGATGGGATAAGACCAACCAAAAACCAGCTCTACAACAGATTGAAAAAAGTCCACAGAAGAAGTTGGAACATTTGCTGCGAGGGAGAGAAGGAAGAGAAGAAATGAAACTAAAGGAGAACTCAGAAGAAAATCCTGTGATCTGTCACCAAAGTGTCAGAGAGGAGTAAATTCGAGTCAAGCAGTGGGTGAACACAGTTGAAACAGGCCTGCTGCCCAAATATCAATTAATGTCCCCAATATTTGTTAGCAGATCATTCCCAAATATTTCTGTGCCATGAAAACGAAGGGAACAATTCTGCTGCATGATTTACGGGAAAAAAAAAAAAAAAAAAAAAAAGAAAAAAGAAAAAAGAAAAAAAGAGGAGTTAAGCATAGCTTATAATGAGATTTAGTGGCTTTTTTACTTTGGCAAGCAGACAAGAGCAACATTTGTTGGCAACATTTGGGATAACTGAGCCCATGCCAAGCATGTCAAGGATCCTCTTGCAGACAGGATGGCCTATTTCAGGGATATTTTTTAAACAGACATTTAATCTGGGTACTGCCACCTTCATTTCATAAAAAAGAAACTGAAATTACCCTTAACATTCAGACAACATATGAACTCATCTGTACTTAAATGTGGAATCTATATTCCATTCAGGTTGTTCATCACTGGTTAAAGAATTCCAGTCAAAACCTTAGAGGAATATCAATTATATTATTACAGTTATTGCCCAAGGCATTCACATGCTCACCAATCAGACTCAGAGACAGTGTCAGACAGAAGACCTACCAGTAACTAAATTTTAAAGTCCCTCCTGGTCACACATGGGCTCAAGAATTTAGAAAAGAAAACCAAAACACATTGAATGGTGGCACGATGGGATTTTTAGAGTCATCAGAATTAGCAAATGGACTCCTGAATGAACCAATTACCTCTTGAAGCTTTCCTGGTGCACAAGCACTGATATCAGCAGAGAAACCCATTCGTGTCACAGACAGTCCTTCTGCCACATTTAAACTCTCCTCCAAATTATCTTCCCTGCAGTTGGGATGAAGAAATAGCAAATGGGAGGAGGGTTCAGGAGTTGGGCAGGGAGCAGAGACAACAGAGCTGGCAGCACTCAGTGAAGTCCTGCTGGCATCCACTGTGCTGCTCTAAGATAAGATTCCCTTTGTTTTCCGCAGGCCAACGCCCCTGGAAACATCTCTGGTCTTCCAGAAGCCCCGAGCCTGCCAGCCCCAGCTCTGCTGGCCAGGGCACCAGCTCTCAGCCACCTCGGGGCACACAAAGGGCCAGAGGCATGGAGAGAGCTGATCAATGCCTGCAAAAAAAAAAAAAATACTGCCAGGAGCTGAATCCTTCTCACCCTTTATCCTGAAGAGCCATGAGAAGCAGCGAGGTCACTGCACCTGCCCAGAAATTACATCCTGCAAAACCTTCAGGCCTCGTGGATAGGCAGGAGCTGCTCCCCAAAATTACCAGCAGGTAGGTGAGATGAGCGAGGGAGGAGAGAAAGCACAATTCCAACAGGGCTCTCTGGCAGGAGAGCTCTTCCAACAGCGTTCCCAACCAACTGGTGGCTCGCAGAGAGGTCTGTGGAACGCCTGTTCCTGCGAGCGTGGTGCTACGTGTGCCGGGCTAAATCCGTCCTACTAAACAGCTTCCACAACAAACAGGCTCCACGCTGGGTTTTTCAGCTCTAAACCCTCTTGGATTGCATCCATCTCGCTGAAACTATGGATGTAGTAGCAATTTTTCCCCATGTTTTTGCCTTTCCTGGCTTTTATCCACCATCAGTCCTCACAGACCCTCTTTAGGAAGAGCTGTCCAAAGCATTTTTTCTTTTTTACTCAAAGCGAAGCATCAACTGCCTTCCTAATTTTTTTTTTTTTTTTGAGTTGTATGACATTTTTCCAACACTTGATGTGCCAGATTTAGTTCCTGTCTCCAAGATCATCTTTCAAACACAGAAAAAGGTTTTTCTGGATATGCAACAGGCTGTGCTGCATTTCCACTGGGTGGCACGGCTGCCTCGGCAGAGAGGTTCCTTTGTCACTCTAACATGACTAATTCCTACCAGCATAACCTCATCCACAACAGGATTTCTGCCCACATAAGTGTAACTACCCAACATAGCACACGGAGAAAATGGAAGAGACACCAAGTCTTTGACGGCTTCTAAATGTTTTCTAAAATATGCAAATTTCTGCAGCTTCAGGCGTTAAATACCGACGGCCTTCACAGAATCCCACAATGGGTTGGGTTGGGAGGGACCTTTAAGCTCATCTTGTTCCACTCCCTGTCACTAGCCCAGGTTGTTCCAAGCCCCAGCCACTTCCAGAGGCAGCCACAGCTGCTCTGGGCACCCAGTGCCAGGGCCTCCCCACCCTCACAGGGAACAATTCCCTCCCAGTATCCCCTCCAGCCCTGCCCTCTGGCAGTGGGAAGCCATTCTCCCTTGCCCTGTCACTCCAGGCTCTTTTGAACAGCCTCTCTCCATTTTTGTTGCAGACTCTTCAGGTCCTGGAAGGCCACGATTAGATAATCCCAAAGCCTTCTCTTCTCCAAGATGAACCATCCCAACACTCTCAGCCTTTCCTGGTAGGAGAGCTGCTGCAGCCCTCTGATCACCTTGGTGGCCTCCTCTGGCCCTTTCTCCATCTTTAAAGCCTCCCCAGTGCTCACATACCATAAAATAATTCCATGTGCCCTGGCTGTTCATCCATTAGGAGAATAAAGTTAATTGACAAACTAAACCAACAGCTAAGTCACCAGAGGCTGTGAGAGGTTTGGGGATATTTCTGCCCTTTTCCCTGTCTGTTATAAAGGAACAAAAAGACAAAAGTCAGTTTTCAAATTTTCAGGATATATGTCATTAAGAACCGACAACCAAATCGTGGCATTTGCTACAAATTGTCAACTACCAAAAAGATTTCTTCACAACAGAGCTGCTGGCAGTTTCCAAGACCTGTAAAACACAAAGCCACGAGGATGTGTGATCTGTGCCAGCTCCTCACCCTCCTCAGGCCATTCAGTGTCACAGCTGCCTCCCCACCAAGCCCAGAGCTGGTCCCCAAACCCAGGCAGATGGCCCCGCACCCGGCAGGCACCGAGCACAAGGAGGAGCCTTGTTCGTGTGCCAGCTGTGACAAGAGAGACACTCCCCTGCCAAAGATCCCTCCTGGCCACACCAGCCAGCCCTGGGAACCCTGGAAAAGATCTATTAGCCCAGCAGCTTGTGCGATTAAAAGTGATCTTTCAGAGCTACCTCTAAATTATCTTACAGGGCCTCACATCCCAGAAGGTTTGGGGTGGAAGGGGCCTAAAGCTCATCCCAATCCACCCCTGTCATGGCAGGGACAATTCCAGCATCCCAGGCTGCTCCAAGCCCTGCCCAGCCTGGCCTGGGACACTGCCAGGGATCCAGGAGCAGCCACAGCTTCCCTGTTCTCCTCTCAAGCTTTATCAGCAATTATTGCAACTGGTTTGGATGAAAGAAACATGCTGGCTCTGAGCAGTGACCATCAAACAGCTTCACTGAGGGTTTTGGTGTGTCACCCCCTAAAAAACCACCAAACCCACGTGTCACATCCCAGCTGTACCCCACCTCTGGCACACAAACCCAAACACCTTTCTGCTCCTTGGCAGAGGCTCTTTCCCAGGAAATCTGCTTTTCAGGATTCACACCTGGCACCTTCAGCTGGCACTCTTAAAATGCACTGGAACGAACTCAAGCTTCAGCAATACCCAAAATGCTTTCCAGGACTGGCCTGATATCCACCGCAAATTCTTCCTTCAGCCCCTGATCCCCACAGGTCCCGGGAGGGAAGGGCAGTTTCAGGGCGTGTCATTTTGGTTTCAAAGAGACAAAGCAGCTACTTTTGTTCTTGCACCTTTAGCCATAAGGCTGAGCACCATCAGATCAGCACCCTTTTCCACGGAATTCACCTGGAAACAAGTTTTTCATCAGAAACAAAACCCGTCAGGCGGGCAGCACTGATACCCCACAGTGCTGGCCCTGCCCTGGAAATCAGCGGCCTTGAACACGTTCAAATTTGATAAACCAACTTCTCATCAACTCTGAACAGCTGCCTTTCCCGAGCCCTTCTTTAGAGAGGAAGCTTTAAGTGAAAGTCGCTTATATGCAATCCACGCTCATTGATGTGCTCGTTAATAAACGGCGACCACACAACACACACACAAAAAAAAACCCCCGAACAAATATTTAACCCAGCCAAGACAGCGCCGCCGCCACCGCCGCCACCGAGCCACCAGGCCCCGGCAGGAGCGACGCGCGGGGCTCTGCGGGGAGCAGCACCGCCCGCCCCCCGCAGGCGGGGCGGCACCTCCGCGCTGGGTGAGGCGCGGCCCGGCGGCTCCCCGGCCGCAGCCCCCCCGCCCCGCCCGCCCTCCCGCGCTCCCCGCGGCGGCGCAGGGCCCGCAGCGGCGGCGGGGCCGGGGCCGGGGCCGGTACCTGTGCGGGGGGAGCCGGCGCAGGCCCGGAGCGACGCGGCGGCCGCAGCTGCACCGCCACCGCGACGGGCAGCGGAAGCGGAACTGCGTCACGGCGGACACGCCCACCCACCGCCCCTCCTCTGCCGCCACACCGGAGGAGCGCGCGCTCGGCCACGCCCCTCCGCGGCCGCTGCGTCACCGGCACCGCCCCCCGGTGTGACCACGCCTCTTTCCGGTGCACAGACCACGCCCCGACATAACCCCGCCCACAAATAAACGTCACAAACCACGCCTATCCATCATTAGACCACGCCCTCTCCGTATATAACCGCTGCGTGTGCGGTCACGTGACGGCGAGCGCGGCCCCGTGACGGCTCCGCTGAGGGGAGCGCGCCCGGCGCCGCCCGCGCTGTCCCCGCCGCCGCTGTGGAGCGGCGTTCCCGCGCCCTTCTCACCGCTTTCCTCTCAAAGATAATAAACCGCTATCGCGATTTGTCGCCCCCCCCTCGCCCGCGAATCAAAATCTGCGCCGTGCACTAAGAGACCAGCAGAGGAAACCAACGAAGCGAGGCGCTGACGTTTCTGTCCCTTCGACGGGGAAAAAAAAGAGTCGAAACATTCTTCGTGTAAAAAGGAAAATGATCAATTTAACTACTGAGAAATTGCTGTTTAAAGGTACAAGGTGAATTGCCATTGATGGTTCCAGTAAAAGCTCCAAGAACATTGATTTGTTTAGACCTACAGCTGCCAGCGCAAACACTTCAGCAGAAGCTGCACAACTCCTGTCATGTTTAAGTGTAATTAACAATCACATGAACAGTGTAATTAATAATCTCATAAACAGCTGTTTCTCATGGATCTATATGACTGCTGCAAATCCAATCCTGATTTTTTCGTCGCCCAATAGGAGGATCTGAAGGCAATTCCACCACATTCCTGAGAGCCTTGTCCAAACCCTCCCTGAGCCCCGTCCGCCACGACCATGGCTGGGATTTCCCCTCACCTTGCACAAAATCTCAACAAACTTTCAGTTTACATTATTCCGGATCATCCTACTGTGAAAAACGAAGTTCGCTTTCCTGGTAAAATTTAAAAAATGTTTAATAAAGACAATAAGAGACAGATAAAGCAAAGAAATATGGTTGGCCGGGTGTCTGGGCACGCTGCCAAGAGCACACCAGTGTCTTGGAACCCCCCCTTGTTATCCTGTTCTTCATGTATGGATTTATGCACGTTCACTTTTCCAGGAACTGCTCTGTATGGTCACTCCTTGGGTCTGTCAAGCGTAATCCCACTTTTATTCGGTTCTTATCATCTTTTGATTTGGGCTTGGGTGTCTTTTTCACAAGCGGTGAATGCTGATGGTCACTTGGGCCTCTTGGCTTGGGCTGAAACACACTACACCTAAATTCCAAACTACAGCAAAGAAAACACCTTATACATCTATTCAGGCAGTTAAAACACAGAAAAAAAAAAAAAAACCTACAGAAAAACCGTCGTACTTATAACATTCATTCCAATATTTGCGAAAAGCCAGCACCAAAATAGGTATTTATAACACTACTTTCACATTTCAAACCTCAAGTTGCTCCTGAAATGTGCGTTCTGCCTTTGCCCTCTGCCCGCTCTCCTCCGTGTCCCCAGCCCTGCGGCAGGACCCGAACACTCGCTGTGGTTCCTGCCCTGCCCTTCCCAGCTATGGCACTAATCCCGAGCCTTCCCGTGCCCTGCGATTCCGTTAAACTCAGCACAAACGCGGGCACGGGCCATGCCCAGCACATGCCGGCCCGGCCGCTGGCGCCCTTCCCTTGGGAGGGAGCATCTATTTGTGCTTTTCAAGGTCATTATTCGGCCCTTTCTGCAGTAATGGGGGAAATTCAGCGGCAGGAGCAGGAGCCGGGCGCTGGCAGCCCAGAAACCGCCCGCCCGTGTCCTGGGCTGCGTTCCCAGGAGTGTGGGCAGCAGGGAGAGGGGGGGGCTCTGCCCCTCTGCCCCTCTGCCCCAGTTCACCGAGACCATGCTGGAGTGTTGTGTCCAGCCCTGGGGCCCCCAAAATCAGGAGGAGGTGGAGCTGCTGGAGCAAGTCCAGAGGAAATCCAGGAGATGCTCCAAGGGCTGGAGGCAGGCTGGGAGAGCTGGGGGTGCTCACCTGGACAGGAGAAGGCTCCAGAGAGAGCTCAGAGCCCCTGGCAGGGCCTGAAGAGGCTCCAGGAGAGCTGGAGAGGGACTGGGGACAAGGGATAGAGGGGCAGGACAAGGGAATGGCTTCCACTGCCAGAGGACAGGGATAGATGGGATATTGGGAAGAAATTCTTGTCTGTGGGGGTGTGGAGGCACTGGCACAGAGAAGCTGTGGCCGCCTCTGAGTCCCTGGCAGTGTTCCAGGCCAGCTTGGACAGGGCTTGGAGCAACCTGGTTTAGAGGAAGGCGTCCCTGCCCATGTCAGGGGTGGTAACTGGGCGATCTTTAATATTCCTTCCAACCATTCTGAAATTCTATAATAGCTGTAACATGAAACTGCAATGTTTTTACTGAGTAATTTTCATATATAATTACTACCAAAACTAAAAGGGCATTTGCTATAGACCCCATCCCATAAGGACATGGCAGCCTGCCCTGTGAATTTAAATAAAAGCCACGGAAAATTTAGGCTGAGACTTCACAGCTCTTTCACAGCTGCCTTCCCCAGTCCAGCGATTGCTGGGAGTTCCTGTAGGAACAGCCCTTTCTGCGTGGCCTGGTTGGGAGAAATGAGCAAATAAGAATGAAATCAATCCTCCTCCCAGCTGTGTTCAGGGCACCTTTGCTTTTCCACGCTTGAAAGGGCAGCGCCGTGGGCGGCTGCTGCCGTGTCCTGGGCTGCCAGTGGTGACAGCAGGAGTCCCCAGAGCTCGACATTTCTTCCTGAGCAATCTGGTAGTTAGAAACCCTAATTAATGAGCAAACATGCAGCCAATGGTGGTGATGTCTCATTTTAAATATGAGTCTGGGACTGCAACAGCACTTTTAATCAATAATCTCACCAGCCAGCCTCACTGAGCTTCATGTTAGGATCATACAATATGTAGAAGCAGAAAAGGATGATGAATTTTTTAACTCTTCCCCCTCCCCTGGGCAAATGCAGCTCTTCAGCTCTGTGTGTGTGTATGTGCTGAAGGCTGTAAAATGAATCCCAGACTGGTTTGGATTGGAAGGTACCTTAAAGACCATCTTGTTCCAACTCCGTGCTATGGGCAGGGACACTTTCCACTGTCCCAGGTTGCTCCAAGCCCCATCCAACCTGGCCTGGAACACTGCCAGGGATGAGGCAGCCACAGCTTCTGTGGGCAACCTATACCAGTGAGAAATTCATATTCAATTGATTCATCTTAGTGCCAGGAATAGGTCTTGGGAGGGTCTAGCACCGAGCCCTGGCCACATCCTATTGGAAGATGTTAGTTTGCACACTAAATTATGTAATGAAAGAAACCTTGGGATGAAACCATGAATTTCAATTATTCACCAAGGCTGTTTGGTACAATAATGTGAGGGCAGCTCTTCACTACAGGCCTGCACTGCAGGGCCTGCCCGGCTGCCTGTGTGCTACAAGTGTTGGCCACTCTGTTTTTAGCTCAGCTTCATGTAAATATTTGGGTTGGAAAGAAGCTCTGGCCTGAGCTCTGTCTCAAAACAGGGATAGCTGTGAACGTTGTCTGCATGAGTTCTGAGTGTCTCTAAAGTTGGAGATTGCTCAACCTCTCTGGATGTTCCATCCCTAAAAACAGCCCCTGTGAGTGCTGCCCTTATTGCCCCATCCTGTCAGACTTTCCCTTGCTGTACTTGAGGCTTGTCCTCCTGACACATACCTCTGCCCACTCAGTGCCACCCGCCTGGATGGCTGGAGGCTGCTGTGAGCTCCTTCCTACCCTCTCTCCCAGCTCAAAAATACAATTTCCACAGCCTTTCTTCATGCTCTGGCCCCCAGCTGTGCCAGTGGCCCCTGCTGAACTCCCTCCGGTTTCAGCATCTCTCTTGTCTTTCAGTGACAAAATTGGGCATAATTGCCTGCCTCAGCCTTTGTTTTGGGGTGAAAGAGCAACAGACAATACTCAAATTGTCCGAATCAGTACTTTTCAGGGACAATACCACAGATCTTGAGTTGTGACAGGCATCAGAGGCAGGGAACTTTATCCACCCGGAGGGCTGTTCATGCCATGAACAGTAAATTCAAAGGAACAATAACAATATCTTTGTTGTACCTCCCTTTTACATCAGCCAGTCAGGAGGAACAGCACACAGTGGAGGCATCACTTTGCTATCCAACCCGAAAATAAAAGGTTTTTTTCTTAACAAATTTAGGATTCTGGAATGTAACGTCAGCTTTCATTAAGAAAATGCCAGTCTCTTGCTGATGGGCTGGAACAGTGAGATACAAGATATTAATCTTCAGTTCCAGTGTTGATTCTTACAGGGCGATGTCACTCGCTTTTCAATTCATGCCTCAGTGTGCTCTGTGAACATGAAGCGCTCTGAAGAATTAGCTGAGCCACCCTGAAGCTAGATTTTAAAGGATACCAGATGGTATGTTCAATGCATGTGGTAAGCTTTTATATGCTTTTCCCCCATGGCCAATCACTGACTGATCATTTATTTCAAAACTCTCATAAAATAAATCATTTTGAAAATGACGCTGTCTCTAGTTAATAAGTGCTCTTCCTCAAAGCAGAGGCTTGTTGCCATGAAGATAAAATCATAAAACTAGTTCAAAGTGCATGGGGATGGCAAATTCACCCTATTGAGGAGAGGAGATAAACTGGATTGAACTGGAAAGGAAGTGTAGCTATCTGCTTGTTGTGAAATTATGAGCAGGTGAACTGTCATTAAAGACACTCCGACAGTCACTTTGGTGCTAACACATGAGCTTTCTGTGACAACGAGTGAATTTTTTTGGGTACATTTTCTTCCCACAGTGGTGGATATGTAAAGCCTTGATCATGTGTCAAGTTACTGCGTGAGTTTGTTTTCAGGTTTTGGAGTTAACGATGATGTCTGGCAGCAGAAAACAGAGCTCTCTTCACTTTTTTTTTTTTTTTTTTTTTTTCTTTTTTAGTGAATAAGAAGTAAGAAATTCCTCTGTGGGTGACAGCAATGGAACCCATCTCATCATCTGTCCTCTCAGAGAGGTGCTCACCTTCTCCTCAGCCCCAAATTGAGAACCACAGTTTCCTGGAGTGATCCAAACCTTTGTCACTACTCTCTGTCACGAAATCACAGAATCATTTAGGTTGGAAAAGACCTCCAAGATCATTGAGTCCAACTTGTGTCACCACCCTGTCAACCAGACCAGAGCACTGAGTGACATGTCCAGTCATTACCTTGAGGGACATTGACTTCATCACCTCCCTGGGCAGCCCTTTCCAGTGTTTAACCACCCTTTCCATGAAGGAATTCCTTCTGATGACCAAAACTCCTTCTGACACCTCCTTCTGATCCCTTCCTGCCCTTCCCCTTTGCTCCACATGCCCAGTCCCAGAGTGTGGCTCGCAGCATGGTGTTGCAATCCTCGCAGCCTCTCAATGAGTTGTGTGACATTTGCTGTCTGGCTGACAGCCATGGCTCCAACAGGCAGATGATAATATAGAATTATGGCCCTTCGTTCTCTGAAGGATCATGTTTTCAAGTGTTCAGTGCTTTGGAGAAAAAGCTGGAAAATTTCTTTATCCAAGCTCTTGAAAAGCAGATAAAAGGACCCCTTATTTTATTTCATTTCACTCTTATGTTGCAATTGTAAGCAAAGCTCTTTTTTTTTTTTTTTGGAGAGGAGAGGGAGGAGGTGAGGAATAACTGGCTGTGGAGGCTTTGCCCTGGCAGTGAGGGCAGAGTTGATTTCCCCATGGCCCAGGTGCTCTGACAGATATAAACACACAGGCACATTCACACACCCCTGGGGGAGAGATTTTAGAATAGTCACAGTGGGCCAGCCCAGAGGTCCATCTGGCCTCGTGACTGTGGGCAACACCAGGTCCTCAGGAAGAGGAGAAAGACAAGGAATGTGGAGTGATCCTCCCCTTGCCAAGCCTCCAGGCCCCTGGCAATTGGCACTCTGGGGTTACATCTGCAGCCTTGGGAGACCCAAGGCAAGGCTGTGGGACAGTGTCCTGTGTGCCATGGGATGGCTGCTGGTGATCTCTGCTATCCTGTGAACAGCTCCCAGCAGGAAGGATGTGCCTGGATTGCTAAAATCTCCATCACTCCATTTTTCATCACTTCCCTGTGACACCATTTGTGGCTGTATCTTTGTGCCTCATTTCTGTCTTTCTGTGTTGGGATCCATTTGCTCACTGGGAGACGCTTCCATGCTCAGGCACTTTTCTTTGCAAACCTCTGAGAGCCTTTGAGGTCTCTGGTTTTGCACAGACACGAGCCTCAGGGACTCAGTTTAGTGGTGAATATGGCAGTGATGGGCAAATAGTTGGACACCATGATCTTAGAGGTCTTTTCCAGCCTAAATGATTGTAGGATTTCGTACATGACATTAAATGCTCGATACCAGGTTATTCGTGTCTCTAGTTCAGATGAGTATTGATGGTGTGGCCATCCTGGCAAGGTCAATGATCCACTGATGAGTGCCAAAGAACACATTTACAGGAAAATGGCTTGTAATAATGCAGGGAATGAGGCACAAGGATCGTTTGAGCTCGTGAAAGATCTCTAAGACATTGATGTGACAAAGGTGCTGCTCAAGGGCGTGTGATGAATTATCGACAAGAGTATTGAGTAAAAACCACTCTGTGCAAAGTGTTACATCCAGAGCTGATCCGGGGGGTGTGGCTGCATGGGCTGAGCTGCATTCTCTGCTTTCCTGATGTTCTTCTGGTAATTTCAGTAGTTTTAGGAATCTTTCAGCATGGAAGAATTTTCCCCCAACGTTTCTTCGCTAAAGTGGGGTGAGTATTTACCAAGTGCCTGGTGCAGCTAAGGGAGTTTATTCCATTCCAGGACTGAGTTTTGAATTTTACCTCTACCCTCCCTGCTCTGGGCAGGGATTTGATGGCTGCAATTCCTTTGCCAATTTTGGGCTACCTCATCAAAAAAAAACCCTGAATTTCACCCACTGCAACTTCATACAGTTAAATCTTGTCGCATCAGCTAACAGCCATTTAATGCTCCACGAAGTTCTGTGGGAATAACACCCATGCTATTCCTCCTCCTTCTCCTCAGCTTTCAGGCCCTGATTAAGCAAATAGCTTAAGTGCCAGGCTGAAGTGGAGCCTTTTAGTTGCTAATGCCATGCAAAAATGCCCTGAGAATAAAGCAGTTTTCATGATCACTGTTAAGAATCCGCTTCCTTCTTTGGGTCTTATTTTTCCATCAGCTTGTTGGAAGAGTACAGCCAGAAAACAGATTAGCCCAGGATGGACTTCTCAACTAATAAACAAACCACAAATACGCTTCTTAGTCATATTTTGGGTCAAATGGATTTGTCAAGTCAATAGTCACCCAGTTATGAAGGAATCCTATAAATAAGTGAGACATATATTTTTAATATCTGCCTCACAGAGATCCTTTAAAGTGCAAATAAATATGAAATTAACTGAAGTCAAGATCATTTCCAGAGTAATTAAAAAAAAAAACAAACAAACAAACAAAAAAAACAATAATTTGAACTTTTTAACCTTGGGCTTGTTTCCAGCCACATCTCTCACAATGATAATAAATTCAGAAAATTCCATGAAAATCTCTATTCTTTGGACTCTTGAGGCATTTAGCATAATGTTCTCAGTTCCTCTTTCTCTTATGAAAGCAGGAAGAAATTATTCAGGGTAGTAGCTGTTTAAATACTAGAAATTCTCCCTGGGGAGAATTACAGCTATTTCAGTGATAAATTGCAAGTGAGATAGCGGAAGGTTGGGAATGAGCCTGATCCAAACTTCATTTCCAAGCTTCCTCACTGATTCCACGGCTTTTTGGATGAAATTTGAGACGAGGAATTCTCAACCCTGCTGAATTTGAGTGGCAAGTTTCCCTTTGTGCAGGCTGGGGAGTTCTCGTTGAAGCAGGACAAAATAATGCCAACTCAGCGCTGGATTTTTTTGCATGGAAATCCTACATCTAGATTTCATCCCGAGCTTTCCCCGCCAGAGCAGAGCCTTACAGCTTCGGGCTGTGAGTGAGCATCATCCCTTACCTCAGCTCTCCTCCTCCTGTGAATGTTTGCAATATTGTCTGAAGAAACAGATCCCAAATCCCCACCGTAAGCTCTTCTCCCCCGCCAGGGGCGAAGGCATCCTAATTAATTAGCGGGAATACTCCTCTCCACAGCCACTTAGAAAGCAAAGGGACTGACTGTTGTGATAAAATGCGGGGCAAAACATCCCGGGCTGAGCTCTAACAGCATCCCAGGGAGCTGAGGACATAATTGCCTTGTTATTTTCGTGCTCCCCAGGGCTGTGCTGGAGGCAGTTTAGCAGAACGGGCACTTAAAAAGTGCCTCCAGCAAACTCCGCTCCCCGCTGCCTGCTTTCCCAGATCCCTCGTTGCCTTTGCTCCGCTTGGCTGGAGCTCGTTTTCCTCCTGCTCCTCCTCCTCCTCGGGGAAATTCCCGTGCTTTGATTCCCCATCCCACGAACGCGCTGCTGCAGAGCCCGCCCGCCTCCACCGCCGCCCCGTCTGCTGCTTCCCGCTCTGAACTTCTTCGAGACCTGGAACATCTCCTTGGTTTGGTCTCGAGGTCTGCAGCACCGAGCGCCTATTGCCACACAAATAACACTTCCCCGCGGGTATTCCAGTGTCACAGCGCTCAGGCCGGCCGGTGACCTGAGAAAACCAGTCTGGTTCGGGACAGTGTCACGCTCCTTCCCCCGGCGCTGCTGCGGGACAACAACAAGGCGTGCTGCCAAAATAGCAACTCCCCAAACAGGAGGCCTTTCCCCAGCTTCAGCCGCGGCTTTGGTGCAATAACAGGAGGTAAAAACAACCAGCGCAGTGCTCTTTAAACTTCTGAATAGCTCCTAATCACACGCATTGTTTCTGAAGAACACGTAGGTAGGAGCAAGGATCTCCAGCAAAACCATTATGCTGAAGTGCAGTAAAAAAAATGAAAGGATTCTTTCCCTCAGCAAAGATTTCACCGAGGTTAGGTCTGCTACTGCTAGGAATTACTTTTCTTTCAGACAATGTATATATTATACATGTGCTAAAATGTATTTTCATAATTAAAAACGAGCTGTAATTAGCAAATGAATCAAGTACACTTTTGTGGAGATCCACTCTCATTCACTCACCGATTTGCAGCCGGTTGTTTGCAATGACTCTCCCTACTGACAGAAATTCAGACGCCTTATAACATTTAGCCCATAAATGCAGAATCACAGAAGCTCAGAATATTCTGAGCTGGGAGAGACACCCAAGGATCATTGAGTCCAGCTGCTGGCCCTGCACAGGACAGCCCCAGGAATCCCAACACGTGCCTGAGATTTGTCCAATGCAAGAATTTGGTGTTTCATTCGAAACAACTTCATACAATAATGCTTATTTTTATTTTGAGATGGGTAAATCACTTTGATAAACTGGGCTGGCTCCTCTTCTTTGAGCCTTCACTTGTGGCCACTGTGGGATACAGAGGACTCGTCCATATGGAATTTTGGCCCAGCCTGGTGTGGCCATGGATGTGTTCTGCTTTTAGAGAAAACCAAGTCTCGTATTAGAGTACAAGAAGGAATTTTGGGTGCTCATGACAGTGCTCCAGCCACCAGGCAATGGAGGGAAGTGTACATGGTTTTTTTGCTTTGCTCCCTCCCACTGAGCATTTCAGGTTAAGGTGGATAAGGCCCACTTGTGATTTCAGCTGTTACAGTATTAAATTTCATTTGCTAATGCCATATGTTATTTGTGTGCTAACAAATGTGCCATTTTTAGCTCATAAAGTGCTGAATGAATTTATCTGGAATAATTTCCACCCTATCGTGGCCAAACATTTGGCAAACAAAGTTCCAAAGTGTGCTCTTGGGTGTTGTATTTGATGACAGCGTGTGGGTATCGAAATAATTAGGCTGGGGGAAGGAGGGCAGAAGATTACAGAGCAGGGACACAACTCATAGCTTGGGAAGCCCTTGGAAAGAGGTGACTCCAGTTCCTCAGTTTCCCTGCCTCCTCTTTCTGTCTCCTTCCTTTCCCCCTCGATAATCCTGCCTGTCTGGAATCAATAAAAGGAGTGCATCAGATAAGGCAAGGGATTATTTCCTTATGCTTTCGCTATTATACAAAGCACAATATCAAAGTACTCCGTGCATCCTCCCAGCTCCTTGTGAAATAAAGGATCCTTTTATTCCTTGGCTGCCCTTTTGTCTAGCCAAGAATCTGCCGCCCACTCAGGTAATTTGTACCAACAGATCATACCTGTGGTAGCAGAAGATCCTGTCAGGAGGGAATATCCAGAAGAAACCAGGCATTGCTCATGTGTGAGGAAGGCTGGCTGGAAAGGGGAGGAGAGCTGATTTTTTTTTTTTTCCCAACTCCTTAGGAGGAGGGGAAGATTTGGGGAGAGGCTTTTGCTCAAACAGGGAACTTTTTTTAATCTTACCTTAATAAATGTGTGTGTTCCCAGTGAGATGATGAAGTGCCTCATCTGCTGAGTGCTCAAACTCACAGCCTCCCACTCAGTGTCCCCCTCGGCCATATCTTCCCTAATAAAATATCCTCCTATTTCCCCTTCAGATGTGTCCTCTCCTTGGACACAGGACCCAGATTCCTGGTGTACAAGGATGCCAGAGCCAGCAGCATCACACTGGGATATAATTTGTCTCGGAGAGTATAAAAATGACAGGAGTGTAAAAATGACAGGATGTGCCCAGGGCCAGCCCTGCGGTACCTTGGTGGCAACGACATCTCAGGCAGCTCCCAGTCTGATGCCAGAGGTCCTGCTGGGAAGAGAGGGACAAAAACAGCCTTCAGCTTGTCCTCAGCTTCCAGCTTGCCAGGTCAAAAATGTCAAAAAGCCACCAGGGTGGAGGTTTCCCTTCCCACTGCTGTGAGGTCATGGCCAGCCCCACAGAGCAGAGGCTCTGTTGTATCCCAGCACTGTTTTTTTTTCCTTGCTCCAACCCAGCTGCCCTCTCTTGCTCCTCTTTATCCCAGTCTGGTTATCCTTCCTGCTCCTGCTCCTTCCCTCAGGCTGACAGCACCCTTTGTATGTTTGTTGCAGGAGAGGCTTCTGGAATAATACTACAATGCTGATAAAGAAATTAAATTTGTGGGGGTGTGGGGTGGACTAATTTCTAATATGCTAAAACCATCCAAAAAATAGCCACAAACCTGAAATTACCTCCATTTGCAATGGTGAAAATGTCATATTAATATAGCTACTCCCTTTTCACTGCCCCAGTGTTCATAAACTTTCCTTCTTCCCCTGAGTCAGAGGATGAGAAGTTTTGGATAGCTCCAAACAACACAGTCAGTGCTCAGATTGATTATTCTTGACTAAATTTGCTTAATTCTTTTTCTTTCTTTTTCTGGCTTTGGATATCAATTAAAAGAACACAACTCTTTTGTCTTGTGTGTTGCTCCCCTCAAAATAATGAACTGTTTAATACACCAGAGGCAATTTCAAATTATCTAGTTTAATGAGGAAGGTTGTGACAGAAGATTTATTACCCTTTCTGATCTAAATGTATTTTCTCAACCATCCCAGCAGAACCAATCACCGTATTTTCATTATACACTCTATTTTCAGGGGTTCATTAGTTGTAGACTAAAAATAACAGCGAAGGTCTCAATCTGAAAGCTAATCCAATTTTTTTTTAATTGGAAACAAAATTTGATCAGACAACTTTCTAATCATAACAGCATCAAGCATCGAGACCCTTACTAGGTGTTTTGTCCAATTTGAAACTTCATTTGGCTACACATAAAGACCTGACCTAGAAATACAATCATGTAACTGCTAGGGAGGACAAATCCAGCCTTTTCCTGAACAAAAAAAATCCCCACATTAGCACGAGCCATGGACTGTGGTCTAGTCCAATTGACACACATTAAAAATAAAAGGTCTGGCAATGAATTCTGCTCATCTGAGATGAACTCAAGAGATGCTACTGAGCAGACTTAAGAAATAATGAAGACTTTTTTCCCCAAGGAATTAAAAATAAAATTAAGGAGGATAAGATGGAAGAGCTTCTAGATAGCCAAATGATCTCCTACCTTAAATCTGTATTCAAATCTTTGGCTTGGCACTTCCCAGCAGTGTTGGATTATAGGATGTAACACGGGCCCAGTGTTTTTCCTGCTGCATCTTTTTGATGTGCAAGAACCACAGGAATAACAAGCGGACAGGGAAGAGGGATCCATATTCCCAAGGTCCAGCTTTAGCAGAGGGAGTCTGGCTCTGGCCCTCTACACAGGCCAGACACCCTTCCTGGGAAATGATGGCAATTTTGTTGTGGGAATGTTCCTCACAGAATCACGGAATGCTTGGGGCTGGAAGGGACCTTAAAGATCATAACATTCCCCTCCCTGCCACAGGCAGAGTCACCTTCCACTGTCCCAGGCTGCTCCAAGCCCCGTCCAGCCTGACCTTGGGCATGTCCAGGGACGTGCTGGACACGTCCAGCTTCTCTGGGCACCCTCTGCCAGGGCCTCACACCAATCCCAGGGAAGAATTCCATCCTAATATCTCATCTAAACTTGCTCTCTGTCAGTTTGAATCTGCTCCCCCTTGCCCTGCCACTCTGTGCTCTTCTAAAAAGTTCCTCTCCATGTTTCATGTAAGCTCCCTTCAGGAAGGCCACAATTAGGTCACCCTGAAGCCTTCTCTTTTCCAAGCTGAACAATTCCAATCCTCTCAGCTGCTCCAGCCCTCTGATCACGTTGTGGCAGCCACGGGAGCTGTGCTTGCTGCAGGCATCCCTCAGACTGGTCCCACACTGTTCAAGGGATTCTCCACAGCAATAAAATATCTGGAATGCCCACACAAGGCCATCCATGGGGCACTTGGCAGTCATTCCTAAAGGATCCCCACAGGAAGATGTTTGCAATGACCTGCCTGTGGGGAGGCTGGGCTGAGGATGGGTTTTGTCCAGACAACGCATCCCCCAGACACCCAGGGGATTTTTAAAAGGGATATAGGGGAGTTATTGCACCTCCCATCAGCCCCACGCTATAGATTTTAGACGCATAAATTATATATTTACGTTCAAAACTCTATTATTCATCAGTTGAGTAAACAAGTATTGATTTTTACACTGCAGCACGGGTGAGCACTCGTAGCGATGAGGAGGCTCCTCTTTCACCCTGGGTCTCTCTGACCTCATCGGTGCTTCCTGAGCAAGGAGTCTCCTTTCCCGAGGCTGCTCAAGTTTAGAAGCAGCCAGGAATGGAATGGAAATCAATGTGCATTTCCTCCTGGATGGACACCTCTCCACCCGCCCACGGGCAGGATGCAGGGCCAGCCAGGCGGGGGTGGAAGGCGAGTGAAGGGAGGATGGCTGTGTGAAACCAGCTCAGCTCACACACAGCAGCCTCAGCTCTCCCGGAGACTCTGTGAATGGAGCAGAAAAAAAGATCCTAAATACACTTTAAAAGCGATACTACTGCAGAGATCACATTAAACCCTCACCTATCAGTAGGTGAGCTTGTGTCGAGATTTCTCTCTATTAAATATTTCTCTCTATTAAATATATGATGCCACCGTGCACATTTAGGGGTGGCAGAAAAAAGGTCCTCTAACTGTATTTTCCAGTGCTCCACTGTTTCAGAGGTTAACCAAAATCACTTACTTCATGGCTAACTTTGCTATATTGAATCAATGAACAAGTTCCTTATTGGATTTTTATTGCAGATAAAATTGACAGGGAAAATCACTAGGATATACTTAAAAATGGGAAGGAAATGTACGTTTACAATAAAAAGGTCTCTGAAGGTCTCTTGTTTCATAGGAAGGAAGCTGTCTTTATAGTGCATGAACTATAAAAAATGATTAAAACTGAAGAGAGACAGGAAGCTGATAATTTGATTTATCATCTTAATGGCTATGATTCATGAATAAATAATATAATGGTTTATGTCTCTCTTGTAAAAGAAGTAGAGAAGAGCAATTTGTCTAATAAATGACTTCAAAAATTACAGCTGAGTCTTGTTTGCCACATTTGTTCTATTTAAAAAGAATGAGCGAGTATCTTATTTCTTATTACTTACTAGGACATTTGTTGTATTATTTATAAGAGTCAAAAACCTTAACTAAAAGCCACTCATCTCTGACCACAGTCTCCCATTAGCTTTAAATTCAGGAAAGAGAAAAGGATTGATCACTAGATCAATAAATCTAACCTTGGATCTGACTAAAAGCTTCCTTTAACCTCCTTCCTCCAGCATCCTTTTTCAAAATTAAAGTATCCCCGTTTTTAATTATTTAAGAGCATGTCAATTTTATAGTAAGGCCCTGTATGACTGCATCATACAAGGATTTCTTCTTTAGACTGTAAACCCACCAGCATCTTTGAAAGGAAAGCATTTAAATCATGATAATTTGTTGGTTGTTTTTTTTTTTTAAAGTTGGATGTGCTGCTATAAATATACATATCCTGCTCCAAATACACCCTGGATTTCATCAAGACAAATGCTGAGAATAGGAAAATCGAGAAGAAATGGTATTCCCAATTATCAGACACACAAACTACCCCAAGGCCATCAATGATTCTGCTGGAGCTGAAGTCGCTCTGTATCCATGGCCCCAGGCCAACGAGTGACATTGTTACAGACCTGCAAAAAGTCATTCCAGGCCAAAGCAAACTCCAGAGGACAATTAATGGAAAGAGTGTTTAATTCTTTTCTAAACCATCCCGTAAAAAATAACCTGTATGTGTAGTTTGCCCAGCGTGCATCAAGAGCCCGACCATTTTCCCCCCTTATATAAAAATAATTTATGAAAATCTGATTTTTTTTTAACCAGAAGCTGTTCCACCAATTCAATACACTCTGTTTCCACTGTGCTGCTATGGGACCACCTTCAAAACAATTCAAAGCTCATCTTGCAGACACCATTCCTGATGCAAAGCTGGTTGGGTGCCTCAAAACAGGGGAGCTGTGGCCAGAGTCACCTCTGGATTTATAACCTTGCTCTGGCCTGCTGCATAATGGTTTTGGCACAACTCTGCACCTTTCCTTGTTCCACTTTAAATCTTCATCCTGAAGAATAGGGGATTTCTGTCTTGGCAGGACTTGGGCTGAGAAGAGAGGCTGTGGACTCCTCATCCTGGGAAGTGTTCCAGGCCAGGTTGGATGGAGTTTGGAGCAACTTGGGGTAGTGGAAAGTGTCCCTGCCCATGGAAGGGGGTGGGACTGGATGAGCTTTAAGGCCCCTTCCAAACCATTCTGGGATTCTAGAAAATGGAAGTTCTTACCATGTTTTTGAGGCTAGTTTTCAAGAGGGCCTCAAAACTGAATTCAAGACTTGCTTGTCTTTGGGTCAAGGTGTGCTAAGGTGGTACTGGAATGAGCAGCACTGATAGGACTGTTAATGACAGCAGTGGCAGGAAAACTTCAGGATGACAATTCTTGGCATATTGTAAAACCAGTCCTACCAGGTTTATTTAAAATAGAGAGGGAAAGAAGAGGAAAAAAAGGTAAATGGATTTAAGCAAAATAGACCTTCTGAGTTCTTCTGTTTCATAAAACATGTACAGTTTCTGCCGTGGATCTTGCAAAGACTGCATGTGTGACATGACTCAGTGTCATTAGGGACAAATGTCACACAGGTGGACAAAAATCAGGAAAAAATAGTGGGAACTTTCACAAAATCCCATTTATCAATACTTTCCACATACAATTTTTCTAAACCAATGCAATTAACTGCCCCACAGACCAAAGGCACACCTTCCCCCAGCTGCTGTATTATGTAGGTCTCCTAAATTTGGAGCGCTCAAGATGTTTTTGGGGTAAGCGATGCATCAATTCATGTCAAAACAATGTAGGCTGAATCCAGAATGACACTGAAACACAGTGTGTTGGGGAATGATACCCCAAAAAAGGTTCTTTTATTTTGAAGGGACAAAATCTTTGCTGATTTTGAAAATGACCGTGGCCTTCACTAATTTCTGAAGCACAACTTCTGGTTGAAATCTAATTTTTGTGATCCTACCATAAAAATAATGCTAATCCCTACCTAAAATTATGAGCTTTTTGCCCTAATTAGGAGTCTCTGAAAGAGAATTTCAATCAAGCAGACTGCAAATGTCTCTGACGTCACTCCAGCTCTTGAACCAGAAGCTCTTCCTTCGTACTGCAGCACAACATAAAAATTACAGAATAAACAAGGGTCATTGTCCCACATTGTCCCACAGTTCCATTTGGCTATGGAGGAGGGAGGATCTCAGCTGGGATAAGCCACTCTAAGTGTATCAATAAAGCCACGCTGATTTATAGCAGCTGAGAATTCGTCCTGGAGCGCGCTCATCCATGTGCGATGCCATGGATTGATGTGTTAGCATTTTCTCCCTGGAGACTTTGGTTCCAAACCTATTTAAAACCCAGTGAAAACAAACGGGCTGGTCTCTAGGCAGACGTCCCTGGAAATCTGTTTACATCATCACAGTGGCAGCAGCTCAGTGGAAAGGGTTTTATCTGCTCAGGTGGGAGGTAAGGGCAGGGTGGCAGGTCCTGGTGGAGTTGCATGCCAAAGTTCCCTTGGTAACTCCTGAGCAGCCACCTTGCAGGATGATGTCCACAAAGCTACAGGATTCTGTAGAAGGTGAAATGAAAAGATCCAAATAGAAGTATTGCTTAGTCTGAGTCTACAATCCTGGAGCCAGGCTCTGCAGCACTGTGTTCTACTGCTCCTTGCCTGCACACAGATTCCCAGGGGATCAGCAATGGGTCCAGTCTTGTTCAGCTTATTCACCACCCTGGATGAAGGGACAGAGTGTTCCCTCAGCAGGTTTGCTGGTGATACAGAACTGGGAGGAGTGGCTGACACACCACCAGGCTGTGCTGACACACTCAGCCAGACCCGGAACAGGCTGGAGAGATGGGCAGGGAGCAACCTAAGGAAGCTCCAGCAGGGTGCCCCTCCCCTGGGGAGCAATAAGCCCATGCTCCAGCCCAGGCTGGGGGCTGCCCTGCTGCAAAGCAGTGGAGAAGGGCCTGGGCTGAGACAGCACTGCATCCTTGTGGCCCAGGAGGCCAACGGTGCCCTGGGCTGCATGAGGGAAAGTGTGGCCAGCAGGTGGAGGGAGCTGATCCTGCCCCTCTCCTCAGCCCTGGTGAGGGCTCGGCTGGGACTACGGGTCCAGCTCTGGGCTGCTTAGTAGGAGAAATACACGGGATTGCTGGAGTGGGCTGTGAGGGTGGTGAGGGGACTGGAGCATCTCTCCTGTGAGGAAAGGCTGAGGGAGCTGGGCCTCAGCTCTGGAGAAGGGACAGCTGAGAGGGGAACGAATCGATCCACACAAACACCTTCAGGGCAGGTGTCAGGAGGATGGGAACACTCTCTTCAGCAGTGCCCTGAGACAGGACAAGGAGCAACAGGCACAAACAGGAACATAGGAAGTTCCTTCTGAATCTGAGGAAAAACCTCTTTACTGTGCAGGAGGCCTACAACAGGCTGTGCAGAGAGGTTGTGGAATCTCCTACTCTGGAGATGAAAACTCACCTGGATGTGATCCTATGCTTGAGCAGGGGCCTTGGATGAGATCCTCTCCAGAGCTCCCTTCCAACCCCAGCCATTCAGTGATAACCTCACCCACAGGTCATTGCTGTTTTTTTGATAGGATCCTTCACATGCACGAAATTAAACACATTTGTAATTCGGTAGGCACGGGGCTCAGTTTCAAAAGCATTTTGAGAGGCTACAAAGGCTCCCTGTGGTCAAAGGAGAGGAAACAATGTGCTTGTTGCAGTTACAATTACACCATCTCACATTCCTTTGGCAGAGGAGTTCCGGGCCCAGGTTGGGAGAGGAGATAAAGCACGGACAGGGAACAGAACTGCAGGTCACTGCTGCGCCTCCTGCAGCTGCACCCCGAGACCAGCCTGGAGTATCCTGCCGGAACCCACATCCACTGAGTCTCCTGGGATTCCACCAACAACTCAGCAGCAGATCTGCCTATCCATGTAATGTAAGTAATGCTTTTAGGAGCATTATCCATGCATGGTTTTCCAGTAGATGGAATTTGGCAGGAAGCCATTCGACCGAATGCTTCACATTGCAAGAAAAATCAGATTTGTTTTCTTTTCTAACTATACTTATTAAAAAAAACAACCCCCCTGCTAACAAGTAGGAAAGTTATTCACCATCACCTCAGGCTCAACCATGCAGAATCAGATTGTTAAACATGCAGATTTTAAGGGAAATATCTTCCTTCCCACCCTCCCGCCCTGCGCTTTATCATTTAAGCAGTGGCAGCTCCTACAGCACAAACTGGGTATTTCATATAATGCAACAGTAACACAGAAACAGAGTTCCCAAGCCCCATCTATCATAAGTAACTACATGATTATCTCTTGCAGACACTGATCAAATCCCAGTTTATGAGCAGTTTGCTTTTTACTGCTATTATACAAAATGAAAAGCTCTTCCAGAACCCCACTGCTCTGACGACGATGAGTCTTCCTCCTCTCCAACCAAAATCTTTTCAGGACCAGTTTATACATGTTTGTTCCTGCACTGAGTGTTGTCCTTAACTTGAATTGTTTTTTCCTCTCCCTGGTATTTAGTCCCCTGATATATTTATAGAAAGATCATATCCTCTTTCAAACTTCATTTTGCTTGGAATAGTAAAGTTAGAAATAGACCAACGAATTTACTGCAGTGCATAGGGACGGACAGACACACACACACACAGAGGCTAGAGCACTCATTTTAAAAGAAATGCAGAAAATACAGATGAGTCAATCTTTCCTTAACAGTGCATTATTTCAATCATGTCAGCAACACGTGTCAACTACAATAGAAAAGACAGATCAAGTTCAAAACTGATTTTCAGAGAGTTTTAGATCTAACGACTATCCATCTATAGAAATACCAGAAAGCCTACCTGGAATTCCATAAAACTCTAGCCTAGGTTCAGTACCAAAAGCCCACAATGAATATAATTTCTAAAAAAGAGAGCTGTGAAGACTCAAAAGTACATTTAAACAGAGACTAGTTTGGGTGGTAAATAATAAGCAGAAAAAGAAAAAACAATCAAGTCGCTATTAAAAAAAAAAAAAAAACCTAGAAGGAAAAGAGATTGAACATAACTATTGTCTGTTTGGAGAAAACTTTTTTTTCACAAAAATATTTTCTAGCTTTGCTGCTCTGGTACATCGATCCTGAGCACTCTAACTTTTGACTTATAATGATATTCCTTCAGATACAGCTTCACCGAGGGAGGAATGGGAAGTGCATCGATACCATCATAAGTTGTACAGTTGCAAATGACCGTTCTACATATATGCTGGAGAGAGAAGGGAAAGGTCCTGTTCAGGGGAGTGGATAAAAGTGGTTCAAAGAACATACAGGAACTGGGATCTTTGTAGTGTTCTAGGAGCCCCGTGATGTCAGGAGAATGGAAGACACAGGGATCATGGGCATCAAAGCTGAAGTTGTGATTCCACTGCTCTATTCGGGCATGGAGGGAGCGACTGTAGCGCCTGAAGCTCACGGAGAACAAATAGTCCTCCTGGGCAGAGTCTCGCAACAGGAACGTTCCCTCTGGCTTTCCCTCCAGCAGCGCCTCAGCTGCGTATTTATCCATGACTCCCCAGTAGCAGGGGTTGTTATTGATCTGCAGGAGGTCTGGCACGAGGCAGTGGACATAATCAATCTGGGTGTGGTACTTGGGCGGTGTTTCCATCCGCAGCAGCTCGTCGTCCGTTTCCCACTTGGGCTTGTTTCGTTTTCGAGAGCTCGTGCACAGAGTGATGACTTCATCGTCGGAGTCCATGTCGCTCTCATCTCTACTGCTCCTTGCCACCTTACCTGTCACCAGCTCGGGCCTCGGGTCACCCCGAGAGGAGCTGCTGTCAGTAAAGTCACAGGACTGGGAGGGAGAGTCCATTCCCCCATTGGCGAGCTCCTCGTCTCGCAGCTGATCCTCCCTTTCCTCGTGCTGGGATAAATCAGCAATTATCCATTCTTCTGCCTTTGGGCTTATAGGGGCCGTGTGCCTCTTGATCAAGTGCCACCGGAAAGCCAGCTCCGAGCGGGGAGGGAAAGGACACTTATCCAGCATCAGCTCGCTGATATGGATTTTCCTTTTGGATGGCAGTCCCGAGGCATGCCGGCTGCTGCAGTTCTTTATGGGAAAGCACTGACCCACAGCATCCTGCAGCTTCTGCTTGAGAGACCGCCCTAAAAACCTGTGGCCACAGGACCGGTCTAGATCCAGCTCGATGGACGAGCAGCTGTACTTCCTCTCTTGGCTCCTTAGATTAGACCCCGACCTTCCTGCAACACTTGCTGTTTCAGCATCAGGACAATGCTCGCTTTTCTTGGACCAGGAGAGCTTCTTCCCACTCCAGACATACCCATCCTTTCTGTCTGCGCTTCTGCTCCGGCTGCTTTTGGGCCTCACATCTGCGCTTTTCGCGCTGCTGTCCTTGTTTTCTGCCATTGTGACAGCTTTGCTTCACGAGTTGCCAGGAAGCGCACGCTGTGTTTCTTGTGGGGTTTTTCTACATAAGGAAGCTTCCTCGAGGCACTTTCTGGAAATATCTAAGGAAAAGAAAACACAGCTCAGTTAACTGCTACACAATGCAACAGCAGCGCTGGTGGATACAGGGCAGCAGTGACGATCAATTGCTGACCGTGTAAAAATCATGTGATTGAGGTGAATTCAGCAGCACACCCCACAAATCCCAGCTCCATCCCAGAAAAAGCTCTCTTAGCCCTTCCTTGGGAAAAGCATCCTCCAGAAAAAAAACTATCTTAACATATTTGTTGAGTTTTCATTCTGATTATGCAGCAGAGCAGAACGTTTTAGGTGTTGGCAACCTCGTTGTTGCCAGGGCCCATTTCAAAAGGAAACCCTTCCCAGGGCAGGTGATACTGCTTTAGCTGTTTATGGAGCAAATTCTGCATCTCTTCCAAATAACCTTTCAAGAAGGAACGCACCAGAACAGAAACAAGTAGGTCAGAGTACAAAGAGCTACTGTACCTAGATGATATGCCTGTTTGCTACTAATCCACAGGGTGGGATGCCAGAGATCTTTTTCTTAACTGACACTTTTGGGTCACTTTCAGGATAAAAAAAAAAAAAAAAAAAAAAAAGCAAAAAGCCACCCTAAATTTTATCAGTCACAGATTCTGTCACTTTCTGAAAGCTGTTTTCCTCTGCCTTTTCAAAGGAAGGAAGCAAGGAAATACTGAGGCCCTAAGGGATTGAAATATCTGGGGCTTTACATACTGAAAAGGATTAAAACAATCCAGCTCCTTACTAAAAGCAATTTTAAAAGGCCGTGAAAGATGAAACTGCTTATTAGTCATTAGAGAAGGAAGTTTACATTATTAAAATCAGTGTTGCTTTGAGACCTACAGTTGCTGATTTCATTTTCTTTTGTTTCCAAAGGTATATTGAATTCTCAAATAGATAAGAGGTTTCCTTTTGACTGCTGCACTTTGAAAAAAAGATGAAAAAAAATCCTCTTTTGATTACTCAGTTGAAAGTGGAGCAGGATTTTTTCAAGATACGTAGATAGCAATATGGTATGGATGCTACACCCCTGAGGCATGGCAGGATGTAGAAATATTTCCTATCACTTATCATAATCAGGATATTCTATAATTCTGTGATGCTCCTGCACCAATACCATGCACAGCTCCTCTGTTGCACTGGGATTTTTTTTTTTTTTTTTTTTTTTTTTTTTTTTTTTTTTTTTTTTTTTTTTTTGCTGTGGGTTTTTCTGTCGTGTTGTTTTGGGGTTTTGGATTTTTTTACAACTAATTGACATGGCAAATACTAAGCAGGAAAAGAAAAGGGCATCCACTTCCTCTCTCCATTCAATCCATTCTCATCATCAGGATTAGCCAGCATGACACAACCTCTCTGCAGTCCCCCGGGGCTGCGCAGGCTGAGTTCGAGCCTCTGCTTTCAGTAAAAGAACAAGACAGCCTTGCCAAAAGGCTCACATGCAATCTGTGGGCCAAATGCATCCCAGATGGAACTTTCACCCAGGAATTTTTCACATTGCATTCCTTATTTAAAACCCACAGACCTGAGAGCTGTGGGGGAAAGGAAAAGGCAGGGGAAGGGAGGAGATGCAGAAATGTAGAATGAAGGTAGGATAGGTTCAATATTGGAAATATGGTGGGAAGAAAAATGGCATTAGAGCAATGCAGATGAATGTCACCTCACTGGTACCAAGAGGAATCACAGGAAAGGGTCCATATTTCAGCAATTACAAATCAAAGATTAAACTAAAGATTTATTTTTCTTCTCTCAGGGTTTTGCAAATTGCTTTTCAGTGAAAGCATGGCAAGACACGATGAAGACAGGAGAAAGGAAACATTTGCATATGAGACTCAAAACATCATTATTTAGACCCGGATTCTTTGATTGCTTTTGGAGCGTTGATATTTTTCATCCGGAAATACCTGAAGTGGAGCACTGAATTTTCTCCACAATTAAAAAAAAAAAAAAAAAGAGGGAAAAAAAGCAATCTCATTTACCCTGGTGATAATCTGAAGTCACCGAAGGCAAAAAGTTTTTAGATTCATCCTGTAGTAAAATACATGAATTGCCTATATATGGCATTTTTAATTGGACAGAGAGATATCACTGAGGTTGCAAAGTCAAGTACTTAAAAATTAGGATACGACAGTTTGTAATTGCTTTTGAAACCTTCAATTATCTCATTCTGCTCATCCAGCCCATATAAGGAATAAGAACATACAGAATATGGGCTTTTAATTAAAAACTACAAAACATACAAAACCCACCAGTGCCTGTTATCTCCTGACTTCAGCCTTCCAACTGAAAGAAGCTCAGTTTTTATGGAATTCCTGGGCTGCTGGTGTATTGAGCTGTAAAGCCACCTTCTCCTTTGTACCTTTCTCCTGCCGTGAATCATTAGTGGTACCTGAACCCTGAAAGAGAAGCTGGGCAAGCAGCACGTGATGCTGCAAAGCCACGCACCATTAGCCAGAGCTGCTTCCCTGGGGTTTGGAGGGCTGCTGGAGCCCAGCTCCTGCCACGTCAGAGCAGGAATTGCTAATCAGACAGAACGGGAGAGCCGTGAAAAGAGCAGGCAACAATGAAGAGAGAAGGGATGGCACCCTACCAAAGGCAGGTTTGATGTTTTACAAACATCTGCGTGCCGCCCAAATGCCTCTGCTTGGCGTTACAGCGAGGGATCACACCTTCACACCCTTCTGGATCGGTGATTCACAGCCCCACCAAGGAAACGGGGACCAAAAATAATTAAAGTGTCAGAAAGGAGAAGGCATAAAGGGCAGGGAAGGCATTCAGTGCTCTATTACCACTTGCGGCCATCCATCTAAAGCAGCTCTTCCTTTCGCTGCAGCATCCAAGGGAAATGCCACGTACTGCCATTAATGGCTGCTGGAAGAGCAGGGCAGGAGGGCAAGGATAAAAGAGAGGGAACACAGAGTGTCCTTTTCCCTGGAGGGGAGGGTTAAATGGAGGAGTCCACGCATCAGGGCTGAGCTACTTTTGGGAGAAATAATGAGTGTCCTGCCTGCAAAAGCCTCGTCCTGCACGGGGACACCCCAGGCATCTCCGGTGATGGCAGATTTGACAAAACCCTTGTGCTGGAAACCCTTTCCCCTAAGGAAACAGCAAAGATAAAGACACGTGGGGGGATGAGCAGAGTTCACTTCGGGCCATGGGACCCGGCTGGTGGTCCAGGGTTACCCAATACTGTCACAGCTACAGTCCCTGAGGACAGGCAGAGAGCTGGCTGGCTTTTGCTGTTGGTTTTGTTCTGTGCCCAGCTCCCTCTCTCTTGTCTGCAGACAAGGTGCTTTTTCTTTCAGGAGCTGATGCCTCTACCCTGAGTCTTCAAGCCCGGACTAAAAACAATATCCAGTTGCTGTTTGGAGGGATAACAATATTCCCTCCTAGCCAGGGCTAGGCTGCAGCCCACAGCTGTGATAAGACAGAGACAGCCTCACCATATGTCTAATCAATAACTCCAATAGAAGAATCAAAACCATAAATGTAGACAGCTTTTTTTTTTTTTAAAAAAGAAGTACTTGAATACTGAACTGCTTTAACCAGATGCATAAGTACTTGAATACTGAACTGCTTTAACCAGATGCTTATGTCCTGAGCTGCTTCCTTGCCTCTAGGCTAACAGTCCTCTTCACCAAGCTGCTTCCTCTTCAGTATAAAGCAGGAGCAGATGGTGGGGGGTCTCTGGCAGTGGGACTGCTGCCAGTGTGGGCTCAGGGGAGCCATGGCATGGCCTGGCCATGTCCTGAAAACCTCCCAGGATGAAGGTCCCACCACCTCTCTGGTGCTCCCACGCTGCACAACCCTCCCAGTGTAGGAAGTACTTGGAAAGTTTTCTGTCCAAGCACACGAAGAGTTGCTGTGTTGTACCCCTAATTAAACAACAAAAGAAGGCTCACGAAGAACAATGAATCCATTTTGGAATTGTTATGGAAGTTGATTTTGTAGAGCTGATAAAATCCTGAGAGAGAAGAGCAAGCTGCAGTAAACTGGAGTACTTTTTCTTTCATAACTTACATATAAGTTATTTTAAAACAAAATCTCACTGGTCACAAGCTGCTTTCATTAATTTCACCCAATTAGATTTTGGCCACAAGACCACATTTTAAAACCTGACCTTCCCAACCTACTGAGGATAACAATAAATATCAATTCCTCTGTCTTAAATTATTTTTCTTCAATTCTGGCTTTACTTTGATTTATGATACCATCTAAAAATACCTAAGCTTGACTCCAGAGGCCTTTACAGCAAACTAAAGCACTTAATCACACACACACACAAAAGAAAAAGACTTTCTAAAGGTACCATTGGCAACCTAAATATTTCTTCCTTGGAAATACCCTTGATTTCTGCCCGGAACTGGAGGAGGAGTGGGGTCATGCCCAGCTAACCCCAACACAGGGAATATTTTATTCACTCCCAGGAGGTGGAACTGAGCTGGCAGCAGGTGCCAGAGGTGAGAGCTGCTCGTCTCTCCTGCCTTAATGAAGCTCTGCTCATGTGTGGCAGGAGAGATGCTCGGCAAACCGCAGCAGCCTCTCCAGCACTAAATCAGTGAAAGCTTTATGGTCCATGACCAACGCTCCGTGCTCCACCCAGAAACCGAGGAGAGCAGCGATTCCCGGCTCCCGCCCCGCTCGCAGCCACTCACACCTAGTAATCAAGGCAGTGTTCCCAACCGGATTTAAAGTACAACATCGCATTCGGTGCCGTGTCACCTCGGACGCGACAAAGCCACGGCAGCCCCTCGGAAAAATGACCACAAGATCCTGACACCCCCCTGAAAAACCTCCCCCCAATCTGCCTATGCTGCTCAAAGAGTTGTGCCAGCAGGCAGCACCTCCAGACAAGGAAATTAGTTGTTACACGAATGTAAAATGGCTTTTATATTGCAAAACACTTTAAGTGCAGTTTCCATCTGAGGCTCCGAAAATTAAAGTGATTAAGAAAAATAAACACATTTGACAGGCATTTGTCTCCATCCCAGGCAGCGGCTTGCAGCAGGAATAGCTTGGTCTTCCCACTCATCTGATAAGCAGTTCAGCTCGGAATCATTCCTCTAGAACACATTATCCTCGCCAGAAATCACGATTTACTGAAATATGTAGGATACACCCATGGAAAACATGTCTCTACACAGCTTCCACGAGGTTTAATAATGAAATCTGGCCATATTTCTATAATTTTTTTAAAAGAAGTGTGCCTGCTTTATAATCATGTCATTCATTCATTCATGAAACTACCAGCAATGTGTGTTAGAGAGAAACACATTTCCAATATAAATAAATCACTCTGTTCACCCCAACCACCAATAACCTCACTGCAGAGCAAAACTGAAGAAAAAAGGGTTTTGCCTGGAAGCAATTTTTTTCTTAGAAACAGGAATAAACTGGGCCAGATCATTAAGGCTACATAAAGGGAAAACAGATAACGCTGTTTCCCCCTCTTTATTTCAGGTTATGTTCAAATCTAGCATATATATTTTTTTTAATCCTTCAAGAGATCAGCCAGGATGCTTTCTTCCTATTTTTTTTTCAGCCAAATTAAAAGGAAAAAAAAAAAAAAAAAAAAGAAAAGAATAAGCTCAATGATTTTTGCAATGCAATCGCTACCTGCCTGACTACCACTGCTGTCAACTCCACCTCGCACAACGCATCAGGATGGTTGGAATTCCAGAGTAATTCCATGATGACCGCCAGGATCTCCAAAGGGGTTTGGTCCTGCGGCTGGGGGAGCACAGCTCCCCGCTCTTCTGGGGGTGCTGCCCGAGGGGGGCGAAGGGCACAGCCCCTCGTTTGGGTTTGCCCTGCCGTGCCTGCGCCTCTCGACGAGCTGCCATTAAATCCACACACAGAAGGATAAACAGGGAATATACGCGCCCTGTTCGTGCTAGGATAAGGACGTCGGGCGGGGGGTTTTTCAGAGGAGAAGCGAACGGACGGAACCCCCCGGTGACAGAGCGAAGAGCTGGACCGAATCCCGCCCCGGTGACGGGAGAGCCGGGACTGAACGCCCTCGGTGACAGCAGAGCCTGAGCCCCGCCGGGCACTGACAGCGGCTCCGAGCCCGGGCCAAGCCCCGCGGTGACAGCAGCCCCTGCTCCGAGACCCCCGGGACAGAGCGCCGAGCCCCGCGGGGACACAGGGCGGCCCCCGGGCCAGTTCCCCGCCCCACCGCGGCCCGAGCCCGCCGCTGGCTGACAGGGGCGCAGACCCCGAGCCCCGCCGGTGACAGGAGACCCCGATTTCCCCAGCACCGCTGCTCACCCCCCACCCCCGGCTCCCCTCAGCCCCGTCCCCGCCGCCCCGAGCCCCACTCACGGTGGTGCGGCGGGCGCTGCCCGCGGGGCCGGCGCTCTCCCCGGCTCTGTGGCCAGCCGGGTGCCGGCGGTGCCGGAGGCTCGGCGGGCTCGGCGCTGGCAGCCGCGGCCCCTCAGCCGGCCGCCGCCATCCCCGCTGCCGGGGCCGCCCCGCGCCCGCCCCGGGCCCGCCCCGGCGCTGACGGCCCGGGCCCGGCCCCGCCGAGGGCGGAGCGAAGCGGCGGGCGCGGGAAGGCTCGAACGGGCGGCGGTGAGCGGCGGGACGGAGGGAGGGATGGCGGGTACAACCCCACCGAGAGCCCGCGGGCCGTGCCGGACCTTTCCGGAGCGGGGGCAGCCGCGGGGAATGCGGGGGTCCCTGCCGGGGAATGAGGGCGGCTTGTGCGGGCCGCCCTGGGCCGGCCGCGGGAGAGGCCGCGGCACGCCAGGCCCCTCCGGGCCTCGGCAATCCGGGCCCGCGGCCCCGCGCTGTCCCCATCCCCACGCCCCCTGTCCCCGTGTCCCCATCCCCGGCCCCGATCGGTGTCCCGATCGCCCATCCCCGCGGTGTCCCCATCCCTGCAATGTCATTGTCCCCACAGTGTCCCCATCGCCTACCCCGTGCCCCCATCAGTGTGTCCCCATCCCCGTGCCCCCATCCCTGAGATCTCTCCATCCCTGTGATGTCCCCATCCCCACAGTGTCCCAATCCCCGATCCCCCATCCCTGAGATCTCCCCATCCCTGAGATCTCCCCATCCCTGCGATGTCCCCATCCCCGCGATGTCCCCATCCCCACAGTGTCCCAGTCCCCGTGCCCCCATCCCTGAGATCTCCCCATCCCCACAGTGTCCCAATCCCCGTGCCCCCATCCCTGAGATCTCCCCATCCCTGCGATGTCCCCATCCCCACAGTGTCCTCCTCTCCCATCCCCGTGCTCTCATCTCTGAGTTGTCCCCATGCCTACAGTGTCCCCCTCTCCCATTTTCGTGCTCCCCTCCAGCAATGTCCCCATTCCCATGTCCTCATCCTCACAGTGTCCACATCTCCCATCCCCACAGGTGACTGGTGTCCCAGCAACTCACACCTTGTCCTCCCCATCCGATGCTTTTCCTGAAGTGTTTCCTTTTAATTGCTGTTACTCCTCCTCTGTTTTTCCTCTCCATAAGCAGACAGGTGGGAGCAAAGATGCCCTCGAGGCAGAAGCCAATGCGGTATGGCCACAGCGAGGGACACACGGATGTCTGCTTCGATGGCACCGGCAGGTAACAGCGCCATTCCCAGAGTCAGAGGCATGGACGGGCTGGTTCCTGCCTGATGCTTCCCCAGGAGTTTGGTATTAGGAAAAATTTCATCATTCAAAGAGTGGTCAGTCATTGGCACAGCTGCCCAGGGTAGTGGTGGAGTCCCCATCCCTTTAAATTTATTTTTAAAAGCTGTGTGGATGTGGCACTTGGGGACAGGGGTCTGTGGTGATCTCAGCAGTGCTGAGGGAATGGTTGGACTCGAGGATCTTAGAGGGCTTTTTCAACCTTAATGATTCTGTAAGTTTCTGTATCAGCCACTGCTGTGTGAGATACTGGGATGGATTTATGGCCTGGCATGGTCCAAGAAATCCTTTGGGTTTTGCCTGTGCTGAGAACTTGCTGTGTGACATATTTAGGTGCTCTGAGTTTGGAAGTGCTTGATTTATAACTTAAATGGAAGCCTATATATATCCCCATGTATATATATATAGTAAGTATTATATATATAAAAACTCTATATGCACATTTTATGAGAGTGACTTCACAGATTTTAGCAGAAATCAGTGTAGTGTGGGTGTAAATACATTTGTGGATGCACTAAGAAATTAAAAATGTAGTTGAAGGAATGCAATATTGGGATTGCTATATTTTCATCTCTTCCTTGTGCTAGTTCTTGGATGTATAAATACAAACTATATATTTAGTATCACCTTTTTATAGACTAAAAGGTAAACTAAAAAAAAACCAAGGCCTCTCAAAACAAACTCAAAGGATACACCTTATATACTGGTTATGGTTAAAGTCCATATTATTTTATTCCATTATTAAATTCTTTATCATTGCAAGGACAGTTCATAAGAGATGGTCTGATAACAACCCCTTAAAACCACAAAAAGTCTCGTTTGGCATTAGAACCAAATGCTTGAAAAAGGCTGCAGATTCCTGGATGTTAACAAAGCCTGTGTCTTCCCACAGCTGCATTGTGACTTGTGGCAGTGATGGAGATGTTAGGATTTGGGAAAGCCTGGATGATGATGATCCAAAGTCCATTAATGTGGGAGAAAAGGCCTTCTCGTGTGCTCTGAAGGTGGGTTAACACAACTCCTCTCACTTGTGGATCTTCCTTTTTAGGAAAGAAATCTTCCTTTTTTTAGGATCTAAATCTTCCAGATTTAGGATTTGCCACCTCAGGGATGCTGCTTCTGTGGGTGACAATAAACAAGAATTACCCCTGACAATTTATTCTACCCCATACACAGTTGTAGAGGAATTATCACTTATACTAAACTTTTATAATGTTTTTTTTTCCTCTTCTTCCTTCACGTTCAGTTACATTAATTTCTGACTTTGATCTCCTCTCTGAGAAACAAACCCAGCAGATTAAGCTAATTATGCAGTGAACTTTTTAGGCTGTTTCAGTGTTTTCTCACCATGTGAGTTGCAAGAATTTTCCCAGCATAGGATGTGATCATCAAGTATTAGGAAGAAAGCCAAGAGGTTGTTTTATGTGGGCCTGTGTTAAAAGTCCAAGGAATTATAATCTGTATTAATCACAACTTGCTTTCACAAAGTGAGTAATGGATTGGTAACACTCTTTTTTTATAATTGGTTTCACCCTCAAAATTGTTTTTTGGCCTGAAGGTGCCTCTGACCCAGTGTCCCCAAAGTGAGAAGAGGATTTATATAATAGAAAATAATTATTTTTACTATGCATGTTCACGTATTTATCTTGAGAGCTGTCACTTTATTTCCTTCATGTCCTATTTTTTTATATTACATTAGTCATAGTGGGTCTAAAATATTGTCTTTGTGGCAATTTTAGAAGAGAAAACTTCCAGAAGCCTATATTCAGTTCTACAAATTTTGTGTATTTAACCTGGTGATGATAACGAGAGATTTTAACTTTTTTTAAACTTTTAAAAAAAATTTTTAATAAATTTTTAACTTTTTTTTTTGTTTCTCAACTATTAATGATTTTGTAGAGGAGTATAAAAGAGGAAATAAATGAGTATTAACATATTTGTATTGCATTATAAGAATTATCATTTGAAATCTTATTCAGAATTACTGCCTTAATTGAATCCTCTTTCTTATGTCCTTTCTAACATACCTCGTGTATCTATTCCTCAAGACCTGTAAAATCTATTTTCATCATTGTTTTTTAGAGCATTTTTCTGTAGATTTCCACCACATCAATTATTGTTTCATAAACCAAGTGAGGTGACATGAGTGGGTTCTCGTAGCAAATCAGTGGCAGAGCCAGAAATTGCTAAAACTATTAAAGAATAGATGAGGAAAAATCCTGGGAAAAATTGAAAAAGGTGCTTCTAGTTCTGAGGGATGTTTTATTTTTGAACAGTGGGAGACTTAAATGTCAGGAAATCCTTTTTCAAAAATTACTCTTCATTAATGAAATGTCAGGAGGCACTGTTCTGAGATGTTGATGTAATCTAGGTAATAAATCTAATCTCTTATTGTTTTAGGTTATTCAGTACTGACTGCTGCTTTCTTTACCTTCAGGATTTTTACTATAATTTTATACACCTTAACAAAATACCCCAACCACGATACTGCTTCCCCTCCCTCAAAATACACACAATAAAAAAGAAAATAAGGTGTTTCTTTATATTTATATTAAAGTTTTACTGCTGTGTACAACTGAGGAATAATCTTGTCACTCAAAGAGGTATTATTGTCCAAGTATGGAATAATTATTTCCTTTTGCACTTTTTAAAACCTGGATTGATTTTTAGTAAATGTCTGCCTTCTATCTTCTGCAAAGAACTGAGTTCATGAACTCATCTTTCCCTGGTGGCACTTAACTGAGAATTCCAGTCCAAGGGTGCCCTCTCCTGATGCTGCAGCAGATGAATCTAAATAGCATGCGAGCTAGTTTGGTTAAAGTGATAAATTATGAAAGTTCCTCTGCTTGTCTGTATTTTTGGGCAGAAAAAAAATAAGTTAAGAGTATTTCCCTTACTACTCTTACTGCCAGACCGTTTTGGAATGAGTAAAATTAATCTGCCAAAATATTTGGGACATCAGAGTGGGATTTTTGTCTCTATGGCATAAATGTGTTTTAAGTGACAGATTTTGTGACTGGTTTTGTTGTCAGAATGGAAGGCTGATCACAGCAGTCTCCAACAACACTGTCCAGATCCACACGTTTCCTGAGGGAGCTCCAGATGGGATCCTCACTCGTTTCACCATGCACGTCAACCACGTCACCTTTAGCCCTGATGGCACCAGGTTGCTGCTGGATCCAGGTAATGTGGGAACCATGAGGAAAATCTGGAAACTTCCTCACAGGCTGGGTCTTACCAAGGGGTCATGAACCCACAAACCTCTGTAAAGGATTGGAAAATGCCCTCAAGGGGGTAGAGGGGAAGAAAGGAATGAAGAGGAGTTTAGAAAACAATGCTCTGAGAGATACTTGATCCACCAAGTAGTTTTCTATAGAGGTCTGGTGTTGTGAAATAATTTCTTTTCTTTGGGAGGCTTGAGTGTTTTCAGCTCTCAGGCTAAAGCACAAGTGTTCACCCTTATGGATGTCCCCTCCCATGGAGGGTTTTGTCACTGGGAGCTGAGGATGATGTCCCAGCTGCTCGGGATTGTGGAGCTGAAGATGAATGTGCACATCTAAAAGTTAGGTTGGTTCTGATTTGTGTGAGAGCTTTGAGTCATTCTCTGGCATAAGCATCACCAAGCTGCCAAATGATAACAGATGACACTTTCAAGACTTGCCTGAGGGGAATTTAATATGTAGTTTAGTTCTTTTCTTAGGGCAGCACATGTGCTTTTACAGGATATACTCTAGTCCTTTAACACAGGAGGCAAAATAGCCAGAAGGAAATGGTTTTTTCGTGAGATTTTTTTCATGTATTTAAGGCTCAGGTGATTCTTAATTGGATTTGGTGAACTCTTTGGGCAGTCACAGCTAATTGAGGCTGGCTGCTTGCCTCTCTTCTGGAATTTTGCTCCACAGGGGAGATGGCAGAGATCTGCTTCCTGACTCTTCTAAGTGTGAATTGAACCAGAAAAGCATTTTGGATGAACATGCTGGACTGTGAGCTCTGGCAGCAGCTCCACCAAAACTGTGAGGCTGGGCAGTAACCACTGTAATCTCCAAATCTGACAGGGATCATGGCTTTGGGCCCTGTGCCAGTGCTTGTTTCTGAGAGAACAGCTCTGCCCCAGGATCTGACTTTGATTAGAGAGATTAGGCAGGCAGCAAACTCTTTGCTGTTTCTCAAACTTTTATAACTCCCCAGTAGTCCTGCAGCCTGGCTGGGGCTCCCACATTTTTAGGAGAAAGCTCACAAGACTGTCAGGCCACCCCTCAGTGAGTCATACTAAAGAAGAAAGCCATGAAGTGAAGGAGTAAGAAGAATTGCTTTCATTTGTCCCAGATTTCTCCATTCTTACATGAAATCTTCAAACCTCAGTTGTATATAAATTTAACATCCCACTGGCTGTCAAAGTTTGCATGAACTACATGAAAAAGGTTAAAAGTAATGGTTAACCCTATAGAATTACATCCTAAAATGAAATTTCTGAGGGTATTGCAAGGAGGTTTGAGAGGGAGTGGTACTGGAAGTTTATTACAGGAGCTCTTTGTCTTAGGACTGATATTTTGAGTTAAACTGCAGCAATGGCTGCAATTTTGGAAGAAGGAATGAAATTGTAAAAATTCTCTTACTTTATCTGATACACTAAATAGTCTTAAAAATCCTGTTAAAAAGTCACACAAAATAAACTATTTGCACCATCTTTTTTTTTTTAAAGCTACTTGGCCAAATAATTACAGTAAAGAATATTGGTCCCACTCAGCAGGGAGTTCTTGTTAAGTCATCAGCTCTCTGGTATCTGAGCAGAGACTTTTATTAGATCATGTAGAATATTATATTGAAGAAGTATATGGTCTCTGTGTGCATAATATCTTCAATAAACAATGATATTTTATGAATTTTGACATTTTGACTGTAATAAAAACAGTCTGGCCTGACTCCTATTGTAACAAGCCTCAAGATTCTCATTTTCCATTACATCATATAGTGTTGAGAGCTGTAACTTTCCCCAAAAAAATATTTAATGCCCAATTTTTATTGCCATAAAAACATAGTTTGTCATTGTTAATAGCAATGTTAACAATTTGATGTCTTTGTGATCTGCAGTGACTTTATGATCAAAGTTGTGGAGGTGTCTGATAGCAGCAAGCAGAAAACATTCCGAGGACACGATGCTCCTGTTTTAAGCCTGTCTTTTGACCCCAAGGATGTTTACCTGGTAAAAAAAAAACCTTTTCTTATTTACTTTCTGCTTTCAATCTCAGGGAAAAAAAAAAAAAAAAGTAATTTATACCAAGAAACCAACCAGTGACTGGGCAGATGAGAGAACTTAATTTCATGTGACCTTGGTGGTGATGGAGTCTGTCACAACTTGTTGCCTCCCAGGAGACCTCAGTCTTTGCTTTACTAATCAGTTACTGTCTGTTTTCTTCTAAAATCTAATTTAGAGGAGAAAAGGTGCCTCACTAAAGAAACTTAATATTAATTTTGAGCCTCTTTTGCAAATAAATAGCTCACTTGAAGTATGAGGGTTTGTAATTACAGCAGCTTGGAGCTGAGTACAATTATCAAGATGACAGCATTGGAAAGTTTTAAATCTTAAAGTGGTTTAAACAGGGAGGCTTTCTTAAAACTGCCTGTGTATCCTGTGTCTGTGGCATTGGTTATGTTTTTTTTTTCCATGTTGTAGCATTAATTTCTCTATGACTTTAATTATTAATTTGTTTACTCCCTTCTCTTACCGAGGCCTCGGCGAGCTGTGACGGTTCTGTCAGAGTCTGGAACATTGCAGATCAGGTAAAGGCTGCCCTTTCCACGTGAAATCTTGCCTAAGAAATTCAGGATTTCACAGTCAGCAAGAAGAGCTGGACTGAAATAACCCTCCTGGAGTAGGATTTTCCTTTTGGGGATGAAATCTAGCTACACTTCACAGAATACTTCTATCTGCTTCTGGGAGAAATTCCAAGCCCTGATTATGAAATGTTGCCTGGGTAGCTGTGTTTTGTTCTTCCTGTCTATGAAATCCCTGATTCCTTCCATTCATCTCTCCTAATTGGCCAACACTGTAAATGCCAAGGACAAAATGAGGATAGCAACTGACATCAGATTCCTCATTTCAGAATTTCAACTCATCGTTTTCAGGACTGAGGAATTTTGATTATAATAAACAATTTATTAACTGTAGTAAACACAATTAGCCTCTGCTCTTAGAACTCTAAGGAACTTGAGAATTCCAGGTGAAGGCTTTAATAGGGCAGTTCTGCATATGGATATGGCATTAGTTTTGCTAAATGCCACTGACTGGAATAAGAATCCCTGTGGAATTATTCCTGTAAGTACAGTTGAAAATATAACCCCCCACACTTGTGGCTTGCTACTTTTTTAAGACACAAGCACAGTTGTGTGAAATCTCATGTTCCAGACTGACGGTGCCTTCTGGGGAAATTAGACTGAGAATGTTCCAGGATTAGGGCAGTTTGATGCATGAATCTGTGCTGTGATTTGAGATTACAGCCATTCATTCTTTATACTGCTGGGACCATAGTCAGGCTGCTGTGTGTCACCTTGCTGCAGTTGATCTGGGTTTGATAAATGCTTTTTGGCCACATTTCTCTATAACCTAAAATAGATGGGCTCATTTGTTCTGTACTTGATTAAAAATACATGTTCTTTGATCTTATTTCTGTTACAGGTAGTTTTATTGTCATTAAAATAGTTTCAGGGCTACATTGACAAAGTATTTTCAAGGCAGTATGTACTACTGTATTTTGATGAAAGAGATTATTTCAGTTCAGATGTATTTCTTCCATTTGTTTTTTTTTTTTTTTCCCACCCTTTTCCCTTAAGAATTTGTACTAAACAGCAGATTTTTGCTGAGCTAAAAAGCTTGTTTTTTAAAAATTTTGTTTTCAGACATGCACGACAAGCTGGCTGCCTGCTGCAGAAATGTAATGATGTGATAAATGCAAAATCAATCTGCAGGCTTGCCTGGCAACCTGGCACTGGCAAGGTAAGTGACATTGTTTTATCACATCTTAATCCTTCTTTTGCCTCTGAGTCCAATGGTAGAATTCAATCTGGGCAAGCCCAAATTGCACCTCCTGGGAGTAAGGAAAATATTTGGGGTGAAGTTCCCTTTTAGGAAACATAAAAAGCTGGAAATTGCTCCTTGTTTAAGCTTCAGACTGAGTTTGGCAGGAGTCCAGCTGTCAGCCCTAACCAGCATTAAACAGTCTTGGTGTGCTGAATAGGAAGGAACATTGTACACGAGGGAAGTAATCAAATTATTCACAACAGAGCATCAAAGGAGTCCTGTCCTTCTCTGATGTGAGGAATTTTTGCCCTTGTCAGTGAATATTTCCTCAGTAAGTTGCTCCCTTTCTTTTCACCTGAAGATCAAGGTTGCAGGAGGCTGTAGCCAGGTGGGGGTCGTGTGTCTTCTCCCAGGTCACAAACATCAGGACAGGAGGAAGTGGCCTCATTTTGCATCAGGGGAGCTTTAGATTGGATATTAAGGAAAATTTCCTCACCGAAAGGGTTGTAAGCCTGTTGTCAGTCAGGTTGTCAGAAGATGACACTGTCAGGATAGTGGTTGGATTTGATGACCTCAGAGGTCTTTTCCAACCTGATTCCATGATTCTTCAAAATCCCTATCTTGCTATGACAGTGTTATGTATCAATTTTCCATGGAAGAGTGAATGTCACCCTCAGTACAAATTGTTTCAATATCTGTATTGCATAAACCCAAATTCTTTCCATTTTTAGGCTAATTCTTCACACACACACGTATTCAAAACGTAAGCAGGTGTCTTGCTTCTCTTACAAAGCAAATTGTTAGAATCCTAACAAAAATAAATCCTAAAGAAATAACCAGCCAGTAACATTTATGCAGTTTTATGGAAGATGAAATGAGCTGGGTTTGGAATCAGCTGTTCAAATCAGATTTATTGAGAATTGTAACCTGGTCAAAAGGAGTTTGGGGAAGGATTGTAAAGAATCACCTAAGCCTTGTGCTCAGGGCATTGAAAACTATGTGTGTGTGTGTCATGTTTGGATAAATAAGAACTTATAACCTTATGGTGCAGTTTTCTGCCAGAAGGAAATGAAGATTACAGTAAAAACAGACATGTTTTGCTCTGTTGCATGTGGAAAGCATTAAAGAACCTTGTAATTTAAATTACTTCAGCTTCCTCTCTCACTTGGCATGGCTGGGATGTTAGAGAGCTGTTAAATCCTGAGGCAGTGACATCTGTGAGGCTTCTGAATGAAGGAACTGTGCTGTTAGTGTTCTGTTTGACAGGTAACTTGGTCTAAATTGTGTAATATTTTTCCTTTGAGCAGCTGCTGGCAGTTCCTGTAGATAAAGTTGTTGAACTGTTCAGAAGAGAAACCTGGGATAGTCAGTTTGTTCTGTCTGATGCTTCCATCACACAGGTAGTACCAGAAACCAGGGGCTTGTTAAATACTCTGTAATTCTGCTAGAAATTGTCCTCTTTGCTTCTCTTCTTTGCCTGTCCCCCTTCTCTTGGTAATGACTATTCACATTTTCTGTTTCATTTCTGATCCTGTTACTTTCTGTTGGAAAACAGGGCAGAGATTCTGAGTAGTGTCAAACACCTTCCTGTGACTCTGATTCCTCTTTCATTTATAGTAACCCACCAGGTCTCTGAAGTCTCCCAGTGACTCAGCCACTGCAGAGCACTGAAGAACATCTGTTTTCACAAATTGCTCTAAATACAGAGCTTTTTAAAGAAAATGGCAGGAGTATTATTTCTGTATGGAGCAGAGATGTCAGTTGTTCACTTTATATTTTATTGAGCTGAAATTTAGTAGACCTGACTGTGCCACCTCCTTTCTTTTGGCCTCACTATGTACTTGGGAATCTTTGAACAAAACCACCTTCTAGTGTTATTAAGATGCAGAACACACAGGCTTGGATTTTAATTTATGGGACTGCATTAAGTTCAAAATAAATAAAGCTATGTTTAGTGCTGAGTTTGCAAAATACACTCTGCTTCTTTCTGCATGTCTAGAATTGGGTTTTGTTTGGCCTCATGGCACTGTTTAATGACAGAAGATGCATATTCTGAAACAAAAATAGGTGTGCTATCTCAAAGAGTATTTTTTTAAAGCAACCATTTTTATAATATTTTTTAAAGAAAAAACGCTACTTAACCCCAGCCCATATACAGAAGGCTGGATATAGTCAGCTAAAGATGTTAATTTTTTTATTCCAGAATATCTGTTTTAAGCTCCAGAATAGGAATGCTGGGCATGAATTGGTCACTTTTTATAATTATTTGTTTTATTTTTTTTCCTTAGCCCTTGAATGTTGTGGTCTGGTCTCCTTGTGGGCAGTTCCTCGCAGCTGGAAGTGTGGATGGGAATATAGTGGTGTGGAATGTGGAAACCCAGCAGTGCATAGAGAGGTATTCAGTGTTGTTCCATAAATCCCCAAGTTCATCTTTTTCTCCAAATAGAATTTTATGGTCTTTTCTGTAAAACTTTTTTGTGCAAATGTAGAACTCTGCCTCCTGAAAAACCCTGAGGAGATTTCCAGAATTTTCTGGTTTAACCTCTCAGGCACCTTAGGGAAGGGACTCGAATGTGGATTTTGTTCAAATCTCAGAATCTGTCTTTCTGTGATTATCTGTTACTGTTTTTGAAACTGATGACTGATTAAAGGATAGCTTTGATGGAAACAAATTTTCCTCACATCCCAGACCCCAGTAACATGTTTTCTAGAAGGAGAGGGAAACACAGGTCAGTCAGCCAGCATCCTCACCTGTAGGCCAAAAAGGACAGACTGGCAAATTGCAATTTGGTTGATTAAAGCTCTTAAAACCCCTTAAATATCTCCCCAATTAAAATCAAAGATATTAAATGAAGTAGAGAAGAAGAGAATTATCTGAATATTCTGTGTAAGAAACATGATTGTAACTGCAATCTCTATGTTAAGAATTACAGACAGATTATGTAAATAATTAATGAAATGATTTTTGTATGGATAAAGGGTGGAAAAGACAGAGGATTAATTTATCAGTTTATTCAAGAGAAACAAATAATGTCCTTTCCATTACTGGATGGTTCTGGAAAAAATGAGTGCTAAGGAATTCCTCTGTCTTCTAAATGTGTATCAGGAAGCTGTTGTTTCAAGAATATGATTCTGATTGATTTTTAAAGCTTAAATTATTTTCTTCATAGAAAAGGAAGACTTGCTGTATTTTTATAGCAGCTGTTTACTCTGAAGGTGACCTATTCATTATCTTATTATGTGTAATATCACTTTCTTGTACTAATAAAAATTACCACTTTTTGCAGTAACTCTTGGAGGGGAAGGTTCTGCCCTGGTGAGCTTACTAAAATCCATTATTTTCACATTCTTTTTAGGATGAAGCATGAGAAAAAATACTCAATTTGTGGACTGGCATGGCACCCTAAATACAAGCAAATTGCTTACACAGACACTGAAGGAAATCTGGGGCTGTTGGAAAATATTGGTGATGCAGAGAAGCCAAATGACAAGGTGCTCTGTACCAGTGACTTCTTGAATTCATGTCATTATTTAGTTTATAAGTTATATGGAACATTCTGTTTTGTGCTTTGCAAGCTCTTGTGTGTTCATTTATTTCCTGAATTCCATGTCCAAAGGAGGTTTTGTGCTGATGGCTGATCTGCTTGTAGGTTGCCAGTGCAGTGGCCAAAGACTACAACGATCTGTTTGATGGAGATGATGATGATTATTTAAATGGGGATATGGTGGAACCACCTTCTTCCCCAAAAACTGGAGATAATGAGGAGGATGCTGATGACCTTGTGCAACCCCCAGGCCATACAAGACGGGCAGTAATTGATGATGATGATGATGACAACTCACTAGGTACACAATGAGCTCGTTTTCCAGAGCTCTTTTACTGGGATGATCTTTTAGCATCCTCTACTCGGATGTATCCTGCTTTGTTTTTCCAGAGAAATCTTGACTGCTTTAAATTTTTTTAGCCTATATTCTGTCACAATTCTGTGTGTAAGGGTTTGTTTTTTTTTTTAACTTCTAGATATTGGGTTGATAAAAGCTAGTTCTGGTCTTCTTGAAAAGGAGGATGATGGTGATGATCAGACCGGTGGCTTTTCAGCTTTGCCACCAACATCTACACAACAGCCTTTCTATGATGGGCCAATGCCAACCCCCAGACAAAAGCCCTTCCAGTCTGGCTCCACTCCTGTGCACCTCATGCATCGATTCATGGTAAATCTGTGTGGTTATTTAGATTTAGATGCTTCTTTTGTATTTAATATTGTCCATTTCCTGTCATGTTTTAATCTATTCCAAGATTTTTTCATGTTTTTTTAATACTTTACAGTGTGAAGCTAAATAATGGAAAGTAGCTTTGTTTTCATGCAAGGACTCCATAATGTTTTGGTTTACAGTTTCAGTTGCTTTAGAAATGAATACTTTGCTTTAAAACAAAATCATGCTATGTAGTTTGTACCCGTGCTACTCGATTGTAGCAAATCCATTTCAAAATTCTTTTTAAGTCAGAACTGTGGATATTTTTGTGCTGTTAAGACTTGTATGTTAATTATTCACTATTTCTTTCTCTCTGCAAGTTCTTTGCACTTAATTTGGCAAGGAGAAAGATGGCTGAGCAGTGAGAATGAAACTACTTTCTGCCTAATTCAGCTGTTTTAGGAACCCCAAGTCCTGATCACACAAGTCTTCAATCTTTCTCCAGCTCTGGTTTCAGATAAAATAATTACATCAGGCTGCTTTAGGGCAGTGTATCTGATGGATTTAGGACATTTGATTGGATGGGTTTTTTTGGGGGGTGTGGTTCCTTTTGCCAGGTGTGGAATTCAGTTGGGATCGTTCGCTGCTACAATGACGAGCAGGACAACGCCATCGACATCGAGTTCCACGACACCTCTGTGCATCACGCCACTCACCTGCCCAACTCCCTCAGCCACACCATGGCTGACCTCTCCACTGAAGCCATTTTGCTGGCCTGTGAGAGTACAGAGGAACTTGCAAGGTAAGTCATGGCCTTGCTCTGCAAAACCCGGAGTAGGGGGCTGTGGTGGTGTGTTTCTCTTCATTATGGGTTTTGTGTTGTAACTTCTCAAATGGTTTCCTCATGTTGGTTAGGTCCAAGTTTTCTCCTCCCTTTCCCAGTTGTCCATCTTACCCCTACCCTGCCCCTGGATCCAGATTGTTCTTTTTCCTCCTCAGGTTAAATTGTCAATCCCATGTTGTATCCACCCTTGGTTCTGGAATGTTCCCTGTCAGTCCCCTAATCCTCGATGCCCCGTTGGTTCACGTGACCTGTTCTCCTCCCATTATTCCCTCATTGGTTATTGTAAAGTGAGATCCTGCCTTGTACCACTCCCCTCCTTTTACCCTACTGGCTGAAGAACTGTACCTTGTACCTCCCCATTTAAAAGTTTGTGCACAATGCTGTTCTGGGCTCTCTGAACCTCTCATGGAATAAACCTCCTTGGGAACCACACCAGAGACCCCTCCCTGTTCTTTCCCCCAAACCTTGACACAGAACATCTGGAGCTGTAGAGCAAAAGTCCTACAGCCAGCTGCACCCCAAATTGTGTGGCTTTCTGGGGCAGCCCACTCTTGGCCTGGTGCTGGGAGCTTGCTGGGGTAAAGTCCAGCACCAATGTCAGGGAGCTGCTTTTAATTTGTTTCAAATATTTCAGCTTTTATTATCAGCTTCTATCAGTTTTGAGCTTTTTTGGCTTTTGATCATGCTTTTTATTTATGGGACCACTCTCAGGGAGGATTTTAGCTTCCACCTACTTGAAGACCTCGAGAGTATTGAAAAATGTAATTTGTTTCTTGAGAATTTATTTTTAATTCCTTTTTTAAATGTATATATACTGGAAACTTCACACACTGCAGTCTCAGAGGGAATTGTAAACATGAACAATAGTTTTTCACTCTGCTCAGATCAGAGATCAATCATATGGGTTCAGCTGTTTCTTTTCACACTGTTGCTAAGGAGATGTTTGGAGATACCCATAAGAATTTCAAGTGTGAAGAACATAAGTTTATGGAAACCACAGAAAGATTTAAGCAGCTGGGCCAGCTAAACTCTGTTCTTGCATTTAAGAACAATTTCAACAGTATTTTATTGTTGGTTTCTGTGGAAATATCTTGAAGAAAGAGCTTTCATATTTTCACACATATAGCCTTGTGGTAGGTTGAAAAGCACCCTTTAAAAGTATTATTTGTTATGTATTGGTTGCCTGATTTTGAAATTGTCATGTTTTTCTCAATGGAAATGAGTAACCTCGAAAGGCAAAATCTATGGATTGGTCATGGGCAATTTTCAATTATTAAGAACTGAAGTTTCTAATATTTTTTCCCTTTGAAAGATAGCCTAACATGACTGACTTCCAATGAGGGCTGATATCCAGGGTGCCAAGGAGGACATTTACCTGCTTCCACCTAAAAAATCTCCCCTCACACCTTTTGACTGTCTTTGCTTCAGGCTTTAAATCTACAGTGCTGGAGGTCAAGCTGCCTCTTCAGCTTTTGAATAATAAGAGCAACACCTCTGCAAATGACCACTTGAAATTTGTAGTGCCATCTGTAGTTCCATCAGAAATCTCTGATAAAAATGTAATATACTGGTATGTTTTCAGATATTGTATTTACTTCCTGTTGAGATGTTTGTTGGTTCTTTGTCTCTGCCTTAGCAAGCTCCACTGCATCCATTTTGGCTCCTGGGATGCCAACAAGGAGTGGACTGTGGATATGCCAAAGGATGAAGAGATTGAGGCCATCTGTCTAGGGCAGGGCTGGGCTGCCTGTGCCACCACTGCCCTGCTGGTCCGTGTGTTCACAGTTGGAGGAGTTCAGAGAGAGCTCTTCAGCCTCCCAGGCCCAGTGGTGTCCATGGCAGGACATGGAGAGCAGCTGATGGTTGTTTATCACAGAGGTAGTTTTGTCACTTTTGTCCTTTTTTGAACTGGGATTGTTTTGAATCCTCACCTCTCACTGGCTTCACACACTGGTTTATTTGTTGTAATCACCAGAGAGTGTTTTCTTCTTTCCTTCATGGTGTTTCTCCTTTCTCCTTCTGGGTGGTGCTTTTCAAGCACATCCACCACAACCCACAAACCTGTGAATTCTGACAGCAGAGCCTGTGTTTGGTATTGGGATGCTGAGAGTGAACTGAGGGGAAGGGGACAATTTTGCAATAGTGAAATTAATGTATTAAATTTGGGCTTCAGATGTGCCAGAAGGAATCACTACAGGAAATTAAGGAAATTATTGTTATGCACATCTTGTGTGTCCAAAATATCAAATAGATTTGTGTCTGACAGTGTAACATGGGTAACCCTGCATTAGAATTAATTTTTGATTCAAAACTAATTTAGCCAATTCTGTTTTCTAACACAGCCATTGAACAATTTCTTCCTAGGTACTGGGTTTGGTGGGGACCAGTGCCTCGGGGTACAGCTGATGGAGCTAGGAGTGAAGAAAAGACAAATTTTGCATGGAGACCCTCTTTCTCTTACAAGGAAATCCTACTTGGTGTGGGTTGGATTCTCAGCAGAAGGTACAAATTACCTGTATGAGAGGTGTTGAGAAATACTGACACTGCTGGGGGGATTACAGGAAAGCTGGAGAGGGACTTTGGACAAGACAAGGGGACTTCAGACTTCCAGAGGGCAGGGTTGGATGGGATATTGGGAAGGAATTCTTCGGTGTGAGGGTGGGCAGGCCCTGGCACTGGGTGCCCAGAGCAGCTGTGGCTGCCCCTGCATCCCTGGAAGTGTGCAAGGCCAGGCTGGGTGGGGCTTGGAGCAACCTGGGGTGGTGGAAAGTGACCCTGCCCATGGCAGGGGATGGAACAAAATGAGTTTTAACATCCCTTCCAACCCAAACCATCCATTAGAATAACCATTTTATTCTATGGAGAAGTTTGGCTAATTAATGCCCTTTCAATACTGTAGATCTTGAGACTTGGACTTTTTCTTCCAATCTCCTAAACAATAACAAATGTGTTTTTTCTATTCTTTCAATATATTTGTCAGAAATCTTTAATATTTTCCCATTCAAATGTTATCAGAACTTGTTCTCCTGATTGGTTTTCCTGCTCAGCCAAAAGGAATAAACTGTGTTAACACAGACAAGAGCATCCCAACCCCTTAAATTTGGTAGCTTGGGTGGACCTTTCATAATAAACATAAAAAGTAATTGTATATTAGCTGATTTCCTTTGGGAACCTGCCCAAGCAGTATAAATTCAATTTGTCCATATAAATGTTTTAATTTTGAGCTTGACCTGCAGTGGCATTGGCTGACAGGAGGTGGCGCATCTTTCCAAGGGAAAAAAAAACCCCTGCTTTTTCCAAACGGATTTGTGCTGCGTTTGGGAGGGAGGATGTCATACCTGAAATATGTAAACCATCATTTCCCAGCTGTATCCTCACTCCCACCTTGCTGGGCTGTAATTTGCTGCCTGTGTGAGGAGATGCTCTCGTTTATAACAGGTACCCCTTGTTACGTGGACTCCGAGGGCAGCGTGCGCCTGCTGAACCGAGGGCTTGGCAACACCTGGATTCCAGTGTGCAACACCAGAGAGCATTGCAAAGGGAAATATGATCATTACTGGGTCGTTGGCATCCAGGAAAATCCCCAGCAGCTCAGGTCAGATAATTCACAAGGAGGAGCTTTGTTTGTCTTGGTTTTCAACCCTAGAGAATCCCTTTTCAATCCCTTTTTTTCCAGAGAGGAACTGTAAACTTCAGCTGGGGCTGCAGCAGGTGCCTGGTAAATATGCCCAGCAGATGGTGACTCCCCAAACAGAATTCAGCATGGAGGATTAATTATTAAACTGGTTTTGAGTAATTCATTGGAGTTTTATAATTTCTAACTGATTAATGGGCTCAGAGGTGTGTGTGCACTTTATTGACACATTCGTAAAACTGGATTTTGCTGGAGAAACTTTCTGAAGTTATGGTGGCTGTTAGAAATTTACTTCTGTTTTGATGGTTTGGGTTGTTTTTTTCTATTTGTTTTTTCCAAGTTTTTTTGGTTCTTGGTATCTTTCCCCCTCCATGTTTTCCCTTTTTTTGACTTTGAAAAGAACCCAATCCTATAACGTGAGACAGATAAATCAGAGCTGTCTGTTTTTATATTTATACTGTGGCCTTGAAGAACCATTTTGGATGTAAAATTGCTGAAATATTTAGCTGAAAGTTAACCATTTCTTTATAAAATGTTACACTGGTGTGTATAAATATCTGTTTCTTTTTAGTGTAGCATGCATGGTGGACATTTTGTTTTTAAGCTTTATTTGTAGCATTTTTTATTCAGAGGTCTGTGTCCTTTTCCTACCAGGGCAGAGTTCACCAGCTCACATATTTTACTGAAATTTAGACTCTCTTACTTTGCTAATTATGACAATTGTAAAGTTTAGTGGGAGACTGCATTTTATTTACTCATGTGGCATTCTTCATAATACTCTGCTTTTTTCGGAATAAGGGAAATAATTTGATCCCTCTGTTTAAAAGTCACTTCCCTGCCTGTTCCTCCCTCCAAATCATTATGTTGTCCTCCAGAAAATTCACCAAAAATGTGCAGGTCACATCACATTGGTAAGATGGTCAACTCTGAGTCATCCTGAGTTTTTCCTACTACTCCAAGAAAAAGAGGGCTGCTTTCTGAATTGCAAAAAAACCCCATTTTACTCAAAGCCAGCAGCATAATGAAGATAAGGAGGGGGAGGGTTGTCGTAGAAACACCACATGCCTTAATTAAGAGATAGCCAGAACACTGATGCTTCCTGTTCTTTTTTTGTTCAAGTCTCTGAAACAGCAGCTTAGAAACCCAGATGTTTTTGTCAATGCTGCACTGGTGCTGCAGGAAACCCAGCTCTTCCCTAGTCAATGGTCTGCTTAAGTGATTGTTACCAGAAATTCCTCCTTTAAACATAATGAAACAATGAGTCTGGGCCTTCAGTTGTTCCGTGGTTTCTGATGTTAATATATTGCATTTACTCTTTGTAACAGCTGTTAAATCCAACTTTATGTGAGAGCAAGCTCAGAGTGTGTTACATGCCACATTTGGAGTTCAAAGTGTGAACAAGAGCAGCGTGTGCCTTGGCTGGTTTGGAAATCTTTTCTTGCTCACCATGTAAAGAAAACCCTTTATCATGCAATCTTAAACCTTGCTGTATTTCAACCAGTCATTTTATTGCAACTTTCCTAAAGGAAAATCCCCTTGAAGTTTCCTGCTGCTTAGGAGCCGCTGGTTTAGAGGTGGAACAGCTGGTGAGTGTGGGTGTGTTTTGTTTCCTGTGCACAGGTGCATTCCCTGTAAAGGAGCCCGCTTCCCTCCCACCCTGCCACGACCTGCTGTAGCAATCCTGCCTTTTCAACTTCCTTATTGTCAAGTTGCAACAGAGAAGGGACAGATGGAGGTATGGAATGGTGGGGAGTCCACAGCTGGCAGGCTCAGGTGTCCCTGGAGTGGGGATTATACAAGAGCCCTGTTCATCACCTCTCAGGACAGTGCAATCCCTGAGTCAGATATGTGGCCAAAAGGATTTTTTTGGGTTCAGTGTTTTCTGGAGCTTTTCTGGTTTGGTTCACAACTGTTTCTAAGTGAACACAGAATAAAACAGGCAGAGCTGATGCAAAGTTGTATTTACACATGATCTGTTTCTGACCAGTGAGGTCTTTCTCACTCTTGTTTTTTTACTAGGTTGTGATACCAGATTTGGGGATCCCAGTCAAGATGTCCTTGAAAATATCTGGTTTTACTATTTTAGGCATAACAAATTTTTGAAAGGTGTTCTAAGTATCCAGATTCATAATCACTGAAAAACAGTACTTCTGGCTTGGCTTATTTAGAGGCTGGTAGAAGCAAGATATGTCCGTGGACAACTTCTAGAAAAATAACTGTATTTATGCTTCAATTTTTATTGGTTTAAGTATTTCAAACTTGTGAGGCTCAGCTGTAATGCACAAAGGAGACATGAACATAGAATTCTAACCTCAGCCTTCGAACAGTTTAACGCTATTTGAAATTTATTCTATTTGATAGAAGTGTAGATAAAAAGTTTCAATAGTAAGCACACTATCATTTTTAATGAATTCTCCTTCATTTGGTTAAATGTTTTGTTCTTTATCTGATAGAGTATGTTTGCCATTCCTCCCTCTATCCAAAATAATGAGATGAGAATGCCAGGAACTGTTAATTTGGCTTGAGGGAATGTGTGTAGGTAAAAAAAAGTTGTTCTAATATATCTGATGAAAACATACTGGTTTTGAATAAGTTTATAATTATTTTGAACAAGGCTACCCTGGTCTAATAGCCACACTTGCATTATTCTGTTTTTTTGTCTCTCAGGTAAACTCCTAAGTTTACTGAGTTATTCTGGAATACTTCCAGTTTGCTGTGGGACAGCAGATAAAATAACTTGTTCTAGAATTGTCTATCCTGATAGTATACTGGTGAACATGTAGGTTTCATCCTGCTCCAAGCCTGTAAAATAAAAGGAATTCAACATATATGGCAGCTGTTTGGATCAGTTTGTGTAAGGGTGGTTGTTATCTCTCTTTTCCTTGGTAGGCATTGACTTGAAGGAGAATTGTCTGTCCCTCACCCTCATTATCAGAGGAAAGGAACATTTAAGTGGATGAAAGACCTTGTAAATTATTAGGCATTATGTTATGGACTGTTTTTTCCTCTCTGAATTCCAACACTCATCCTTCTCCCTTTTTTTTAGGAACAGTACTGGCGTTCTGTTGTATTTCACAGCCACTTGGATTACTTGTCAAAAAATGGCTATGAATTTGATGAAAATGCTAAAAATCAGGCAGTGAAAGAACAGCAGGAACTTCTAATGAAGCTGTTTGCTGTAAGTACAAATACACAATAGAAAGAATCCCTGAGATTATCCCTGAGACTGGAGGTGCTAAGGGCCAGGTTGGATGGGGCTTGCAGCGACCTGGGATAGTGGAAGTGTCCCTGCCCATGGCAGGGGATTAGAATGAGATGAGCTTTAAAGTCCCTTTTAACCCAAACCATTTTATGGTTCTATAATTTATTTGTAGATAGCATCTGGTGTAAATGCTGATGTGATTCCTCCTATTAGGAGTCTGGCTAGTGATTGGCAATCCAGACTCTGGTAAAAGGTGGGCTGCAGGTAATCTTGTTTATCAGTGGGGGTGGAGGGGAGAAGAAAACATAAAAGTTTTTTCTTTGATCTCTAGCTCATGATTGTTGGTGTCTTACCTTTATTCATTCCCTCCACCATGATCTCCTCCTCCTGGAGTCTTGAGGGAGCCGTGGCACTGAGGTGTGTGACTCCCCAGGTTTCTTCTCTTGCAGCTTTCCTGTAAGCTGGAGCGGGAGTTCCGCTGCGTGGAGCTCGCTGACCTCATGACCCCCAGCGTGCTGAATCTGGCCATCAAATACGCCTCCCGCTCCCACAGGCTCAACCTGGCCCAGCACCTCAGCCAGCTGGCCATGGGGAAAGCCTCAGAGCTGGCAGCAGCACAGCAGGAAGAGGAGGAGGAGGAGGAGGAGGAAGAGGAAGGTTTCCAAAAGCGCTCCAACGCTGGGTAACGCCAATTTCCCTGCATAAAACCTGGGGTGGCTTTTACTGCTCTGTCAATGTTTTGATGCCCTTCTCTGGCCCACGGTTTGTGGGTGAAGTGACAAGTTTGAGTTGCTCTGCTCGTGAGTGCTACTTGTGAAGTGGCACATCCTTAGGAGGACTCAGTAGTCCCAGGGTGCCAGCACAGAGGGAAATATCTCCACTCCTCGTTTCCTGTGTGCCTGTGTCCAACAGCCTCAGAGCCAAAGCAGGCTCAGTACTAAGTTGCTCTGACTGGAATTTTCTCTTCCTACTTTTGGTTGACTCCCCTCTTTTTTTTTTTTTTTGCCTCTATGTCTCAGTCTCTCAATCTTGATTCGTTCCACACCTGTCTTAAAATCCTGTCTTTCTCCACCCATCCCTTTTTTCAATATCCCATCTCATTTTTTCTTTTATTTAGTCTCATTCTCTCCTAACTAATCCCAGCTCTTCAAAGCTATAGAACCTACTACAGGTTGGCTTTGCATTCTTTTTCTCTTTGTGCTATCAATCTTTCCTCTCCTACCTGCATCTGCTTAGTATAACATCATGAGGCAAAAGGTGTGTGTGTGTTTTGGTGGGAAGGGACCTTAAAGCTCATCCAGTTCCACCCCCTGCCATGGGCAGGGACACCTTTTTAATTCTTTGTAATTGTTATGGGTTTTTAAAATTGTTATGGGGTTGGTTTTTAATATATTTAAATTTATAATAATAATAATTTATATTTAAATTCATTTATGTCATTGTTGGAAGCAATGTCTTCCTATAGTAATTTTATATATGGAGTTTGGGACTTACTTAAGCAAAAGGAAGTGGTAAGCCCCTGAACTTATCTGTAGCCTTTCCCTTATTCTTCTGTGTTAAATTGCACAGTCAAAACTAATTTCTGCATATTCTGGCTTGTTCTTCTGGTTGTGTGTGGAAGCTGCAACCCCATGTCTGCAACTTCAGCCCCTCTGAGGGTTAAAATCCATCACAAACACGATGTTGTTCTTAGTGCCAGAGCAATCTAATACTGACTGATTTGGTTGAAAGAAATGGGCCTTTTGTTTATGTAAATTATACAGATTTTGGTAATTGGCTAATCTTAGGAGGAAAATACAAGAATTGTACATCCTACTTTATAATATATATACTATATAGTATATACCCTACTATACTGGGAATTTAGAGAATAATTAGATTAAATGTTAAAACTTGATGCCTTCAGTATGAAATTATTTATCCACAATACCAGCTGTGTGTATATTCATGGATGCAGAAAAGTAATCTGATGATACTGGAGGTATATGTGTTTACATGGAAATGACAGAAGATGTTTAATATTTGCATTTATATTTGTTGCAAAGCGTTCTGGCAATAAAATTATTAAGTGGTTAATGAATCTTTAATCATCACAGTTTAATCACGGTATAATGCACATAAATGCCAAATGTTATTGCTCTTATTGCCTGAAGTAATAAAGTGAGCTTGCTATCTGTTCTTCCAGTTTTCCTGCTGAATTTGGTGACCACTTCCTTTCTGCTGAATTCCTTCCTTCTAGTTACAGCAGCTCTGCCACCGAGTGGGGTTGGCTGCCAGGCAGGAATGTTCAGCAGGACCAAGAAATGGAAGATGCTGAAGAAACTGATGCCTGTGAGGAAGCAGAAGAAACTCCAGCAGTGCCCAGAGAGAGTAAGAAAAATATATTCTCTGAATAGACTGAGAGTTATCCAGAGAACTTTTGCAGACTTAATAAGGAGTTAAGTGGCTCCTTATTCCAGCCTGTGCCTGCAGTCACTGCAGAGAAACAAGTTCACTGTGTGTCATCTGCTGTGTCACAGCTGGGTGTGCATTGTGCTCACTGTCCATTAGAGGGGCCCTGGGGGACTTTTTCCTGTTGCCTGATTTTATTCCTAAAGGACTGGCTCATCTTCTAATCAGTTATTTTGGTTTCAGCTCCAGTCTTGCAGGAGGTGGTTTGATAGATGGGTAGTTTGCTGGGCATAGTTTAAGGAATAAGCTTAAGGTTTAAGAAATAAATTTGCAACTCTAAATCTCAGTAGAAGTGACAGATGGTTTTGTAAAAGTGTTTGTACTGTCTGAAAATAAAAAGTCATGCTTTAAAATATCAATAATTTCACTGTAATCATGGAATCACAGAATGGTTTGAGTTGGAAGGGACACTAAAGATCATCCAGTTGCAGTCCTCCTGCCAAGGGCAGGGACACCTTCCACTAGACCAGGTTGCTCAAGCCCCATCCTTCCTTACTTGTCTGTTTGGTTAGATTTTTAAAAATAATTTATGCTACAATACTTGATTGCATTTAAATATCTCCTTTCTTTTTTCAGAAGAGCCAAATCGTTTCTCCAAAGGTGTCACTTCAGCAGAGGTGACCACTCCAAAGCCTGGTGAGTAAATCATTAATTCCAGGATAAAAGGATGACACCTTTGTCATTCTTCACAATATCTGCTCCTGGCTTTTATCCTTTGTTCTTCCATTACCACTTAAATTTAGTGCATAACAGTGTTGTCAAATGGTAAAATCACAGAATCATGGGATGGCTTGGGTTGGAAGGGGCCTTAAAGCTCATCTCATTCCAAGCCCCTGCATGGCACACTAGACCAGGTTGCTCCCAGCCCTGTCCAGCCTGGGCTGGTCACACTGGCTGTTGTTCTCACATTTTTAAGAGGTTCCCTATTCCTGTCTTCACTACCTAATGATGTTCCATTACACTGTTCTGGTTGCCTTAGCTGTGCCAAATGCTGAATCAGTGCCTGCCTGGCTATGCCATGAAGGCATTCTTTGGGACAAGAGAGAAATGAGAATGGTGAGCAATGGATTTGTCTCACTAATCACAGGCACATTTATTACTTGCAAGGCAGAGTGAGAAATCCTGAGGCAGAACTGTGAGTGTGGGCAGGCAGGGGCAGAATGTGACCTCCAGCAGCCTGCCAACCCTTGAGCAAGAATAATAGGAGTGGAAACGGATTTGGGAGTGGAGGAAGTACTGGGTCTTCCTCTGGGTTTGTATTTTAAGCTGTTGGTCCTGTGTGGCATTTCTGATAACTAAGAATAGCTGAGCACGTACAGCATAACCTTCACAGGGTTATTAAAGTCTCTTTCTACTCATCTCAAATGTGCACATTGCCTCAAAGATTTGGCTATATGTGTGAGTGCACACATTTTTACATTCCTTTTTCTCTCCCCTGAAATAGCTCTGGTTGTATCCAGCAGCCGAGGACGAGTGAATCCATTTAAGGTAAGAATTTTACAGCTGGGTCGATTGCAGTGCTCTGAAAATCACAACAGATTCTGTCTAGAATTTCCAATATAACAGATACCTTGGAGGGGAACATGACAGAAAATAAATAAAGCACCTATTTATTTGTTTTGCTAGGTGTCATCCAGCAAAAAGGACCCTGTGGTCCCCTCAGCAAATATTTTAGACAATATGACCAAATACTCAAAGAAAACATCTTTGTCTGGCAGTCGAGCTGTAAACAAGCAGAAGCCTCCAGTTATAAAGCCTCTGACTCCCAAACCCAAGACCAAGCAGGTAATGTTTGTAGTCTTTCTTGCATCATTTCAGTGAGGAAAGAACAAAAAATGGAATTTTACCAGCTTTTATCAAGTATGAAACCCTGTGAGTAAAGCAGCTTAGATGGCAGAATTCAATTAAGCATAGTGCAAAAACTGTGACAGTACATAAAACAGCAACAACAAAAAAATCAATTGTAGAAATTGCTTTCTGTACTGAGCCTTGTGCTTTTATTTAAAATAATGTAAACATCTGCTATGCTGAAATTGGATGGACTAGATACTCTACTAATGCAAGTGATTATTATGTCTTTAGGAAAGGTTTGGGGTTTGTCAGGCTACATGGTACATGTTGTCTGAGAGTGACTTTTTTCTTTCTTATTTTCCATTTCTGTAGACTTTAGCAGCCTCCTTCTTCCAGCCTCGCACACCTGCAACTAATCCTGGTGAAAAAACTGTGGAAGAAAGAGAAGAAAAAGCAGGAAATGAGTCCCAAGAAGCCAAAGTCACTGCACAGGAAAACACTGAAAACAGAAGGTGAGAGACACTTGCATCTCAGTGCCATATTCCAATTTTGATAGAAAAGCAAGTCCAAAATCTGGTTTATTTCTGAATCTGTTGGACTGGACAAAGAAATATAACATGAAGGTTAAAGTTTAGCTCACAAGTTGTCACATTCATGAACCCACTTGAAAAATGTGTGAGGGAATAATAAATGAGCAGTTCAAAATAGGATTTTGGGGCTCTAAGCAACATTTTTGCCTTGATACTACCTGTAATGACCTTTGATAAATGAAACCATGATGCTGTGTCAGTTCCAAGTACAGGAAATTCTGAAAGTTTCAACAGCTCTAGAAAATCTCAGTCTCAAAGCTAAGGGTCTTGTGTGAAAGAGAAAAAGCTTTATTTTTGTGGTTTTTTTAAAAGAGAAGGTCAACAAAACCTTGAATCACTTGAGCAGCTCATCTCATCCTAGCTAAGACTCTAATCTGTCTTGTTCCAGGCAAGCAGATGTATTTCCTAACAATCCCAATCCTCATGAAACCTGCATTATTACAATCATGTTTCATTTAGGCTTCACTTAGCTGAGGAAGAGGAAGGTAATTGTTACTCATTTGGACTGGCATTCTTTTTGTTAAGCTTTACAGATGTTCTACAACCACTGGCAAGGAGAGCTGAGAAGGATGAGCTGAGTTGTGCTAATGAATGTGCTCTGGTTTTAGGCTGCTGGGACCCTGTCAGAAAGGAAGAGAACCATTATTGTTCTAAAACTGGAATGTTAATCTCCATATATGCATATCACAGTTTTTAATAAAAAAGCTTTACTTATTCTTGCCTTGTCAGCATGTTCTCAGAGCATCCTGCAGTGGGAGAGAGGAGGCTGCTGCCCTCAGAGGTCTTCTGAGAACAAAAAAAGCCCAGTTAGGTGCTGCTCAGAAATGCTGCTTTGGGGAGAATGTGGTTTTCCTATAATCTTCTTAACCAGGCAATTTTTGTGTGCTTGCTTTAGACCAAAGACAGGTTTCCAGATGTGGCTAGAAGAGAACAGAGCAAACATTTTGACAGATAATCCTGATCTGAACGAAGCAGAAGTAATAAAAGAAGGCATGAGTCGATTTAGAATGCTGACATCAGAGGAAAGGATGGTAAAAAAACATTCTCTAATTCTGTGGGTTTGATAATTTTTTTCCCTACGGTGAATCCCTGGGTTATTTTCAGTTAGTAATTTTTTCTTGAAATTCCGTTGTTGTCCATCTTCATGGATTTCAATTTTGAATTGTGCTGTGATCTATGACATATAATTTATGAAAATATAAACTGAATTATAAGCAATATCAGAAAGCAGTTTTTGCAGAGTGAGGCTTGTGAGAGGGATATAATCAATGAACAAATAACAAAAGGAATGAGATTAAAGTCACATAGCCAGGCTTGATTCACTGGGGATTGAATTTGTTCCAATTTAACTTGTTGGGCCTTTTGGGTTTCTCATTTCTCCAGAAAGACAATTAAGAGCTTCAATTTCATCCACAGTTTCAAAAGAAGTCCAGTTTTGAAGGAGAACATTGTTAGAAGAAAGGAAAGTGAGGAAATAGTTCCTTACTTAATCCCTGTTAGTTCTTCACAGGAATTATTTCAGTACCTTAAAATCAGAGTAGTAATAATAATGTGTATAAAACCAAGAGGTGAGTTTTGTGACCTAATTTGTAGTTTTCTGTTCTCCTTCAAAGAAAGACTGTTTTCTGTTCTCCTTCAAAGGTGTGGACTGAGAAGGCAAGGGGAGGAAGAGTCAATGACTCAGCAGAAGACAAAAAACGGAAACGTCCCACAGCTGAGGGAGATGAAGTGGAAAAGAGCCAGGAGCAGAAATCAGCAGAGGACACAAATGTATCCAAAAAATCCAAGCCTTTAGATTCATCCACAAACAACAGATTGTCAGCTTTTGCCTTCAAGCAGAGCTAAATGAAGTGGTGCCTTCTCAGTGTCTGTGTAATGGAGGAAATTCCTCTGTGTTGAGGAATTGGCTGCCATGCTCGAAGAGCACTGGCAAAAGGCTCCAAATAGTCTGATAGAAAGTGTTTTATTATCAATTTTTGAGAGGAATGTTGAATCCCCTCTCACAGTGTTTTACAAGTTACTGCTCCTGGGCCTGGCAGCAGAGCCCTGAGCAGCTGTGGTGCACCCTGTGTGCCTTGACACCCGTGAGATTGGGTGCTAAATGCAGATTAATCCTTCTGGGGAAGGTAAACTACCTCCAAAATCTGCCCTGTGGCTTTAGAGAGGCAAAATAATGGCTTCCCTACCATCCCTGGTGCGTTGAGGGTAAGAATCTCAAGGAAATGGGTGTGAGGGGGAGAAAGCTGAACACCAGCAGCATGTTAAGCTGCATTTTCAACATCTGTGGCAGTGGTAGAGCCTGACATGGGCAGGGATAGAAAACCAGGGCAGAAGCTGAGTTGGGAAGGTCAGGTGTGCCAAGCCAAGCCATTCCAGACTGTGCAAAGGTGCTTCCCCAATCCATGCCTCAGCAGGACCCAGACACTGCTCAGAACTTGTAATGTTTCTAACATTTGTTTCTGTAATGTTTGTTTCTTTAAATAAAATGTTGCTGTTTCTTTGTTTAAGGTGGCAGAGTCTTCTTTGCAGTTGTCATTAAACAGATTCCTGCCTACCAGCCCTAAGGCAGGCAGTTGGGTTTACCCAGCTCTGGTGACAGAGCACTATGTCTAATAAATGTATTTGAAGCAAACTCAAATTTTGAAACATTTTCTAAGATCAGCTAAAATAATTAACTTTTTAGCATGACAGCTGAGACCGCCGATTTCTCAAATTCTTTTTTTTTCCTGTGTTTGCATAGCTTTTCATTGTTTTCTTTTTTCATTCCTCTTCATGCTGGCACAGGGTGCCCAGAGCAGCTGTGGCTGCCCCTGGATCCCTGGCAGTGCCCAAGGCCAGGCTGGGCAGGGCTTGGAGCAGCCTGGGACAGTGGAAGGTGAACTGATGAGCTTTAAGGTCCCTTCCCACCAAACCACTCTGATTATTGCTGAAAATACAGCAGTTGGACTTGGTGATCTTAAAGATCTTTCACAGCCTTGGTTCTAGAAAAGGCAATTGACTTTCCCTTCAAAACACACTTTAAACCTTGAAATCTGTAGATGGAAGATTGAGATTTCACTAAGCCCCATTAAATTTTGCCATTAGACGTGTTTTTATTGGACTATTTTAGCAATGCCTGTAGGTCATTTTGGAGAAAGCAGAAAAAAGAGGATTGTGATGTCAACCAGGGATGGGAAATACAAACAGAAAATCCTGAAGACCTGACAACTTCAATACTTCTGTCATCCACAGTTCTCATCTATCATTTCACATTTTATCTGTCTAAGCTGATAGTGGACAGCAAGTAATATTTAACATAAATAATTTTTTTTGCACTGACATAATGCAGGGAGCATTCTGATTTTTCTGCATTCTTTGGGAAGGAAATATTGTATCGGAGACTGGGATTTATTTTTAGCTGGTAAAGCCTATTTGGGTGTATTGGGGGAAAAATGGGATTGTGGTAAGGAAAACATCCTGATGAAAAATCACTGGGCTTGGTGAACTGAAGTGTTTTCTTTCTCCTAGACTGAGTGTGACTTGAGCAGCTCGAGTGTGGTGCTGGGAGATTTTCCAGGTAATTCTTGTCATCCACATCCAAAATCCATGTTTGGGCTGCCTGTCCACCATTCTACAGCCCTGATGTTGGAAGTGGGCAGGGAAAACTTCCAAGGGGGCTGGGAAGCACCCACTGCTGCAAACAACTGGTCCTACAGAGCATCCAAAGTCCTTTTGGAAACAGCCAAAATAAACTTCCAGGGGAGTTTTCTGGGAGCTGGCTGTCTGCAACCATGCAGCTCTTCTGAACAAACACACCAAAGGTCACTTCAAAAGGAGGTTTCTGGATTGAGGGGGTGATTTCATGGGAATCCCTGGGGATGTTGGGCACCATCCTGCAAGGCCCTGATTTCCATGGGTTTTTTCTCCCTGCATAAGAGTTTTTGCAAGTGTAACCTGTATGGGTTTTGTCAGACCCAATGTCCCCAGCCTTGGGGTCGTAGTCTGGGTGGATCTCATGGCAGGTTGGAGCAAGGCTGAGCTGTTTCCAACACCAGATTTGAAAACTTACATCAGAGCTGTGTGACTGTGGGTAGAATCCTGGAATTTTTAAGGTTTGAAAGGACCTCCAAGGCCATGGAGTCCAACCATTCCCCCAGCACTGCCAAGGCCACCAATTGCCCCATGTCCCCAGGTGCCACATCCACGTGGTTTTTAAATCCCTCCAGGGTTGGGGACTCCAGCACTGCCCTGAGCAGCTGTTCCAGTGCCTGAGAACCCTTCCCATGAATAATTTCCCTTAATATCCAACCTAAACCCCCCAGTACAACTTGAGGTTTTTCCCTCTCCTCCTGTCCCTTGTCCCCTGGGAGCAGAGCCTGATCCCCCCTGGCTCTCCCCTCCTGTCAGGAATTCTGCAGAGCCAGAAGGATCCCCCTGAGCCTCCTTTTCTCCAGGCTGAGCCCCTTCCCCAGCTCCCTCAGCTGCTCCTCCCAGGACTCATTCCCTGGTGATTGCTGTCCATGGCCCTAAAATAAACAGCAAGCAGGCTCTTGAGACCATGGCAGGGAACATTCCAGCTGCTTTAGTGCTGGGAGGATCCTCTCCCATGAGGCTGCTGTTACATTTCCATCATCAAAGATGGGTTTTGCTCTATTACACAGCTCCAGGCAGAGCTACAAATGCACCCTCCATCACCTGGAGCCTTGCAGGGAGCTGTGCTGAGCCACAACAGGGAACGGGGCGCGCTCATCCAGCAACACCAGGACAGGGATAGGTATAAATCCTAATTCGAGTGGAAATGGAAGGCCAGACCAAGAAACAGAAAATGTGGAATGGATTTTCAAGTGAAAACAGGTAAATCTCTACTACCTGGTTTTGATGGTTTTGTTTGTTTGTTTGTTTTCAATTTTTTTTTAACAATGTCGCTAAATAATTCAATAGAATTTCACTGGAGTCTTCAGAAATGCTTCTTTGTCCCGAATTTGCCACCTTTCTGCTGGAAAACCAGGAACATGGAAACTGTGCCAAGCAATCTGCCTGATGTTCTTCTTTGGCTGTGCTAGAAATCCCAGTGTTTGGGTTTGATGTTTGGGCTTGGTGATCTTAGAGGTCTTTTCCAAGCTGAATGATTCTGTGGAATGGGAGAGTCAGGGTGGATCCATCACTCTTGAATTCTCAGGGTGGAGCTGGGCAAGGGAGAACCTGTATTTGGACAAGATTTCCCTCTCAGAGGTCCTCTGGCTGTGAGATGCACCTCAGCTTCCTTCCAAAAAACATAACTGTGCTGGTCATGGAGTGTCCTGGCAGTTCTGGCTGGGTGATCCAGGGAGGAGATGGGTTGTGAGAGCTGCCTGTGAGGATGTTGGGTGCCTCATGGAGTTCTTTGACAGAGAACTGCAGATCTGGCTTCTCCTTCTGCCTTCTTGTTGTACTAAACGTGCTCAGCTGAATGCTGCCAAACAAATTTAATAGTAAATAATTTACTTAAAGGCAGGCAAAACACAAATACCGACCCAGGCTGTGAAAAGAGCCACTTGATCCTGACTCAATTGGACACAAATGGCAGGGAAAATTTGCAGGAATAGTTTCAAGCCATGTGTTGCCAGGGAACAGTCTGGTCTCCAAATGACATTATCGATATCTTGGGGTAGTAACAGTGAGGAGCAATTGAGGGGAGCGATGCAGGGACACGGCTGCTGCTCCCATTTGCCTGGCTGTGAGTCCAAAGCCACCCTTGGTGATGGAATGGGATGGGATGGAGGGACCCAAAGACCATCCTGGCTGATGTCAGGGAGCTTCTGTTGGGGGCAGGTCCATGAGAGCCAGGAGACTTGTGTTATATGCCTGGTTTCACATTCATCAATATAATTTCACCTGCCACAGCCTACCCAGGCCAATCCTTCTGAAGTTTTCCAAGTTTTGGGGAGGAAAGGCCCATTGGGAAGAAATCCTTTGTCCTTGCTCTGTGAGGGCAGGAAAGGAAAGCTGGGGCAGGGCAAAACTGCTGCCTCCCCCTCCAGTCCCATCCCTAAAATGTGAGACCCCCACCGAGGCTGTTAAAGTGCAGATCCCACCTGCAGGAAACCCCTCAGACCCTGGGGATCCTCTGCCCTCACAGAGCAACAAATCCTCCTGTAACAGATTAGTATTTTAGGAGCCTGTAATCAATTTTGCTCGTTATTCTTGGTAATGGAATTAAACTGCTCGTGATTCACTCTTTCAACTGACGCACTGTGATTCCAGGGGCTGATAAATCTCAGGCTGGCTTTCCAGAGCATAGGAAGGATGTCTGTAGGCTGGGATGTTGCCATCCCTCGCCTCTGTGGGCTCAGCTATTATTCCAGGATCACGCTGGGGCCACGTCCTGGCTTGCTGGTAACAGCAGGATTGATCTGCTCTGCTCTTCTGCTGCTTGAGCTCTTAATGATGCACTGGGTTGGCACAGCTGGACTGAGAGAGTGGAATTCACCATCTCTAACTTTAAGCTCTGAGCCCAGCCCTGAATGATCCCATTTTGTAGCCAACAGAAGAAAAGCAGGTGTCTTCTGTGCATGATTTCTATTTATTGTGACAGCTTTTTAGCAGCTCTTGGTGCAGAAATTCCCTTTAAACACCTTTTGGATGGCTTCATCTGCCCCAGTGAGGACTGCCCAGGGTATTTCATCCTTAGCCTTGGCATGGAGAGGTTTCTTTTGGGGACTCCACTCTTCCAGCCCTGAGAAGCACCTTCTGCACACAGGGGATGATGCTCCAGCCCTGCCCAGCTGGGTCCCACTCAATGCCACCAAAGCCACGAGGAAGCTCAACAGACTAAAGCAGGCCAAGGAGCAGGAGCCTGAACACAGACCTGCTCCATCCTGTCCCTGCTTGATATTTTCCCCATTTCCAAAGACAAGAGAAGCCTCTGAAGGGCTTTCCCATGGACTCTGGCCTCCAGCAGCATCTCCTGGGTCTCTCAGGGACCCTTGAGTGGGTGCACAGGGCTTTCACCTCCTCTAAATCTTAGTCAACATTTGAAAATAATTCAGGTTACAGTCTCAGGAGTTTTTTGCACTCCCTGTTTTGTTATCTTTAAGAATTTCTTCTCTTTAAACAGTGAAAATATCCTTGCAGCTCTGAGCAAGCAGAAGAGAGAAAAAGAGGGGGAAATCCCTCTAGGGGAGGGTCTGGAGCACAAGTACTGTGAGGAGCAGCTGAGGGAGCTGGGCAGGAGCTCACTTTGGAGCAAAGGAGGCTCAGGGGGCTCTTCTGGCTCTGCACAGCTCCTGCCAGGAGGGGACAGTGAGGGGGATCTGGCTCTGCTCCCAGGGACAGGAGAAGAGGAAACTGCCATAAGTTGTGCCAGGGGAGGTTTAGATTGGATATTAGGGGAAATGTCTTCACTGAAAGAGTGGTCAAGCATTGGAATAGGCTTCCAATGGAAGTGGTGGAATCACCATCTCTGGAAGTATTCAAAAACTTTGTGGATGTGGCACATGGGGACATGGGTTGGTGGTGGCCTTGCCAGTGCTGAGTTAATGGTTGGACTTGGTGGTTTTAGAGGTTATTTCCAACCTTAAATATTCATTGATTTCTCTGGTTTATAGTCTGTATTTCACTTTTTTTGGGGTGTGTATTCAGAAATAACAAAGAAAAACTTATTTGAGAAGGCTTAATGAGAACATGGGGTGTAAATAACAGGGAACTATCAATAAAATCCCATCATAACATACTTCAGAAACTCAAAAGGCCAAGACTTGGTGCTTCTTCTTACCCAGCTCATGTGGGCTTGTGTTTCAGAGGGAGAGGACGCCACTGTGGCTGGAAATTGGGCTGTGTCCTTCCCCATCCTGGCACAAATCCCAATTACCTGAACCTGCTAATTCCGTGTTGGCAAAGGCCATTAACAGAGCTGCTGCCATCAGCTCCCGTGTGTGCAACCTCTGCTCAAACATCCCCAGAAAAAGTGGTTTTCTGCACATCCAGACAGTGATCACACTGGTAAATAAGCTGGAAACTGCCCTTCTTGCCCCATAAATAGGAGAAAAATTACAACCAGCTCCCACAGCAGCTGCGCTCGGGCGGTTACGACATCGGGGTTGACTCTGGTGGGAGCTTACCTTTTTCTTTTCCAAGAAAACAAAGAGAGCAAAGACTGGGGAGGGCTGAGATGCTTAGATGCCCTTTGCTAACCCCTTTTCTGTATGGATGATTAGGTCTCAGTGGTTTGAAGCTCCTCAGGAGTGTTACCCGGCCCTCTGAACCGTCTGCTCGGCCGGGATCCAAAGGGAAGCGCAATCCTCCTGCCGAGGCCCACAGATGGTTTAGTGAGGGAACTTGTCTGGTTCAAAGGGAGGATTAGGGTGTCCTCAGAGGGTTGGGAAATGAGCTGGGTGTCTGGGGAGGAGCAGGGATGCAGTTCATGGCTCCGAATCCTTCTGGTACAGCAGTTCCTGTTCCTGATCAGAGCCTGGGGCAATAAAACGTAAAGCCTGGCTGGCTGCAGGGCCCTGGATTTCACCTGAGTCATCCTGACTCCTCTGGTAAAACCTGTGATCAGAAACCAAATTATAAATGTGGAAATGTGGAGCCTGTTACAGCTGCTGGGGTATTTTTTTCTTTTTCTTTTTTTTCTCTTGCTTTTCTTAGTTAAACGCAGCTCTTGAGTCAGGAGGAGGAGGAAAGCCAGTGAGTCACACCCCACCCTCTGACAGCTCCTTCCCCTCCTTATCTTCCCAGCAATTTGCCATTTCCTAGGCACAAGAGGGGGACAATTTGTCCCCGCTGCCTTAAGGACCGATGGTGCAAAGAGAAGGGTTTGCAGCTCCTTTAGGTCTTGGCCATTTATTTGATCACAATCCAGAAAATATGAGTCCCCCTGCTCGTGCTCGAGTGATGGAGCATTCACCCTATGCTCAGCTGAGCCTTTAGACTCAGTTTACAGCTCATAAAATCTCAGAATAGCTCCAGCTGGAGGGGACCTGTGTTCCAAAAATCTGCCCCAGCATTTATTTGTTCACCAACACTTTGAAGCCAAGCTGTGCTCTGTCTGCTGGGTGTGCCCCAAAATTGCCCAGGAGGATGCAGGATGCTCAAACCACCTTTTGGGGTGATATGCCCACTTAGAAAGTGGGGAAAAAGAAACTCCAAAATATTTGGTCTTGGTCATCAGTGTTAGCACATTTCCAGAATCTTGGGTGGGAATATGAAAATATTGGGACACAGCAGCCCTGCAGCAGGAAGGTGTCTGCAGAGGTCAGGGGTCTGAAGGGATGGGAGCCCAGCTGGGATGAGGTGGTGGGGATGGTCACCAAGGAGGGTCAGCCCATGTCTGGGATCGTTCTGGTGACTGCAGCCCAACCCCAGTGGCCTTCAGCACCTCGGAATGGTGGTGGTGGCATTCCAGCAGTGCCAGGGAGTGACTGGGCAGGGTGTGCCAACACCACCCTGTTGGGAAAGGGAACAGCTCTAGGATTTTGAGGGAGAACATGAAGAATGATGCTGGGAGCTGCTGTGTAAGATGCACGAACCTGTATCCTGGCAGGGCCTGCCCCATCCATCCCCATCCCCTGGCTGCTCACCCTGGGCTCCCTACAGCCCTCCCTACATTGGGGTGATGGAAGGGGGCACCCTACAGCAGCTTGGGGCTGAACCCCCAGCTCATGCCTCAGCCCAGGGAACCCCCCATAACCCCAGCCCACACCCCCAGCTCGAGGGGTCTCCCTGTACCCTCCTCCCATGGCTCAGCCCAGGGACTCCCACTGTGCCCCCAGCCTGGGGGGTCCCCGCGTACCCCCATCACACATCTCAGCCCGGGCATCCCCCCCAGAGCCTCAGCCTCGGGGGTGCCCCAAATCCTCAGCCCCAGCGATCCCTCCATACCCCCAGCACACCTCAGCCTGTGCAATTCCCCCTGGAACCTCTGGACCCCCAGGCCGGGTCTCAGCCCGGGGATCACTCTGGATCCTCCCCCAGCCCGGAGCATTCTTCCCCTGCTTGCACACCTCATCCTAGAGGATCCCGTATCTTCACACCTGGAGACCTCTTGGGATGCTCCCATACCTCAGCCCAGAGATCCCCCCGTACCCTCAGCCCGGGGACCCCCTGCACCCCAGCCCGGCTCTCAGCTCGGGGGAATCCCCTCTGATCCTCCCAGCCAGGATCACCCCCGTACCTCCCGCACCCACCTCAGCCCAGGGATTCCCCCGTACCCGCATCCCAGGGATCCCCTCGGACCCCGCTGCCCCCCCAGACCGGACCTCAGCCCGGGGAATCCCTCCGCATCCCTCCGAACCCCGAGCATCCCCCCGTATCCTGGATACCCCGCACCCCCGGCCCGCACCTCAGCCCAGGGACCCCCCCTGCACCCCCAGCCAGGCTCCCAACCCGGGCGATCCCCTCGGCCCCCGCCGCGCCCCCGGATCTCCCGGATCGCCCATCCCAGGTCTGAGCCCGAGGGATCCCTCTCCGTGCCCCCATCCCGGGCACCCCCGGCCCCCCTCCCGCCGCGCTCCGTGCTCCGACACGGCGGCGGCCAATGGGGGCGGCGCGGGCGGCATAAAAGCGGCGGCGGCGGCGGCGGCCGGGACGGCTCGGGCCGGGCAGGGACGGCCCGGGGGCTGCGGCGGCTCGGGCACGGCGCTGCCCGCACGGCCCCGCTCCCATGGAGGGGCTGCGGGGCTGGAACGGCTACGGCCGGCAGGAGCGGCCGCCGCCAGCGGAGCCGCCGCGCGTCCCCCCCGGCAGCGGCGGCGGCGGCGGCGGCGGGGATGGGTGGAGGGAGAGACGGCCCCGCAGCGAGGAGGACAACGAGCTGAGCCTGCCCGGCCTGGCCGCCGCTTACACCTCCATCCTGCGGGCGCTGGGCGAGGACCCGCAGCGGCAGGGGCTGCTCAAGACGCCCTGGAGGGCGGCCACGGCCATGCAGTTCTTCACCAAGGGCTACCAGGAGACCATCGCGGGTAGGGAGCGCTCCCGGGGCTTGCGGGGATGTGCGGTGTCCTGCTCGGGTAGCGGCCGAGGGGATGCTTTATTCCTTGAAATAAATTTCTTAGAGCATCACTGCCCCGTCACCGCGTCACCCGGCTGGTGCTCACCTGCGTGTCTCGCTGTCCGCTCCCTCCCCAGATATCTCGGGTGTTTTTTTATTAAACTCTGTGCAGGTAAAGTTTCCATTCTGTCGTAAACCTCTCCTTTGGGTGAGCAGAGCAAGTGCTTTCGCTTTCTCTGTTCTGATGGAAACTTTTCCAGCCCTGGCATAGGAACTTGTGGGTTCCCCCCTCCCTCCCTCCCCGGCCGAGCCAGGCTGTGTTCAGACAGGGTGGGAATATTGGTTTCCATTAGCAGACAGAAGTGGTTAAATTTTCTCAGGAAAAGTCCAGTTCTGCCGATGCTTTAATCAAGTGAGGTTTTCCGAAGGTGGGAATGAAACTTAAGGAAGCGAGGCAAGGAGAAAGGAAGAGGACAGGGAGATCCTGTCCCAGTCTCAGGGTCCCAGCAGCAAATGCAGGGGTGGAGAGGAACCCCAGGTTCACATCCCTGCCCCAGCTGAGTGTCTCTGCTTGCTGGGTGTGGTGTGAGGAAAGGAACTGGCTGGGATATGTTCTCACCAGCAACTCGTGCCTCCAATGCAGGGTAAATACTGCTTGAACATTTTTTTTTTTTACATCACTTTTCTCAGCCTCTTGACTAAGGACTGCACCCAGTACAAACAGTAAAAGAGAGCCTGGCGAGCTTGGGATTTCCCCTTTCTGCTCCTTCTTACAGTAAAAGGCGAGTTCCTGTCAGTAAGGGATGCAAGCAGTGTCAGCGAGGATCTCTGAGCGTGGCCGAGGAAGGAGCCGCTCCTGCTCTGCTCTCTGGAATGCAGCGCTGCTGTGCCCAGCCTGCCCCAGAGCTGCAGCAGGATGCTGGGCCGAAAGCAAAGGCTGACCTGTGCTGGTCGATGGCATCGGGGAGCTCCTGCTGGCACATCAGAGCTCTTTCCTCAGTGCACTGTCCTTCAGGTTAAAGGCTGGGATTTGTGTTTCGTTTCTTTTTTGTTTCGCGGCTGTTGGCTCTTTTGAAATCAGATTACTACAACTTCCAGCATTCACTTACTCATGGCCGGCTTAACCTCTTGTGCCAGTGTTGTGTCCCAGCTTCCCCCAGGAACAGCATTTCTGCCGGGGAAGTCGTTCTGCCTTTCAGACTAAGCCAGGTTTCTGGTTCACCTGGGAACGGGCTCTGGGCTGCAGTGGCCACCCTTGTTCCTCTCCTGGTCCTGCTGCACTGTGTGTTTGAGGTGAAGATTCATCAGGGTTTCACGGTATCCTCTTTTATGTACTGGGATTAACTTTCCTCGTTTTACTGCTGTAAAACACAGGAGGTCCCTCAGTCATCCTGTCAGGCTCTAGCAGAAGGAATGTTTGCAGGGATAATTTGAGCATGAATTTCTGTGCTGAACCTGGATGTGGTTGCTGCCCTTCTTAACTCCTCCCTTGTCTTGCTGACAGTTTTGTATGCACACGTTTACCTGAAGTAATTTTTTTTAATTACTTTTTAAATTAAAAATGTTACTTTTTTCTGCTCCGAGATGGGTTTTCTGGGATCTCTGGGGTCTTCTGATCTCTCACATTTATTTAACTAAGCAGAGTAGTTCTGGGTGCTCCCCTCCTCTAATTATCCATATCTGGGAGAGAGCTGTGTTATATCCAAAGATAGAAAATGTCTCTGCTGGGTGTTCTACTCCTGGACTGCTTTTTTCTTTTTAGGAAATCATGTGAAGCTGTGATGCTGACATTCCTTCCTGTGTCAGGTGGGAAATTCTTTCACTTCCCAGCTACTCACCTCCTCTTGCAGGATGCTCAGCTTCCACTTTTCTCACTCTTCCCAGCCAAGCAGAAGGAAGAGCTGCAGCTGAAGGACAAGCCCACAGCAGATAGCAAAGCAAGTGGTGGATGAAGAGTTTGTTAGGACACTCAATAGGAGTAAATTCTTCTTAGAGAGTTTTAAATACCTCATGAACCCCAGAGCAAACAACTACAGAATATTTGGGCACAAGAGTACTGTGGGACTGCTGCAGCATCCTGGGTTGTTCCCTTGGTTATACTAATCCAGCTCTCTGCCTGGCCAGGCTGGGAACTGGACCAGAACAAGCCCAAACCCTCCCCAAAAACCCGACAAAAATCAACCCTGACCTCTTGTTTTCTCAGGCCTTTTTTTGCAGCTTATTCAACTCCTCCCGTGGAGCTGCCTGGGCAGGCAGAGGTTAAAGCAGTGATTGGCAGGGTGTGTTTTGAGGGGTGTTTCCATTTTATCCCAGCAATAGGCAGGAGATGAGGGGCTGTTACAATAGCTGCAAGTTCCAGCTTCCCAAGAAAAGTTCCTCAGGTAAAAGCTCGGTGGTGGTGATGGTTGTGCAGCCACATGGCCAGAGGCAAAGTGTGTTGCAATGGGTCCCTGCTGAGCTCTCAGACCTGCCAGGGTCTGCCAGAGTGTACAGCCAGGAGGGAGTGACACAGGTGAAAGGGACAGTGAATGTCAGAGCAGGGACAGGCTTTGAAATGAGCCCTGGACCTTGTCTGCTGCAGCATCTGCCCTGGGGAGGCAGGGGGAAGGCAATTAATGTCTGGTCGAGTTTTTATTTTCCATAGAGGAGCACAAAGGACAATGTGATGGATATACACACAAATTATAGAATTGTTTAGGTTGGAGAAGCCCTCCAAGATCGAGCCCAACCCAGCACTGCCAAGGCCAGCACTGACCCTGTCCCCAAGTGCCACATCCACAGGGCTTTTAAATCCCTCCAGGGACGGAGACTCCACCCTTGCCCTGCGCAGTCTGTGTCGATTCCTGACTACTCTTCCAGGGCAGAAATATTCCCCAATATCCAGTCTAAACCTCCCCTGGAACAACTCGAGGCCATTCCCTGTCCTCCTGTCCCTGTTCCTGGGAGCAGAGCCCGATCCCCCCTGGCTGTCCCCTCCTGTCAGGGAGTGGTTCAGAACCAGAAGGTCCCCCCGACCCTCTTTTCTCCAGGGTGAGCCCCTTCCCCAGCTCCCCCAGCTCCTCCTGGTGCTCCAGACCCTTCCCCAGCACCGTTCTCTTCTGGAGAGTGCCAAGTTGCCAGTGCACAGCCAGAGGTCTGTGCTTGCCTTAAGCCTCCCTCGCTGTGTAATTGCAGGGGTTGGACTGGATGGCCTTTAAGGATCCCTTCCAGCCCCAAACCACTCCATGATCTTTATGGTTTCTGTGTGTCTGAGAACATAACATTCATGGAACATGGATACTCCTGCTGGTCATTTGATCTCCTGTCCTGGGTGTTTGTCACTTTGCTTCCATGACACCTGATTGTATTCATATGTTTGTATTTTCCATAGCTTAGCTTTGTAATATTGTAGGGAAGATAACACCTAAATTCAGTCTCTCCATTCGGGTTTGTGAGCAGCAGGGAAGCTGATTCTGCTTTCCAGCTTCTGCTCTGTGCATTTCCTCACTGGTTTTCAGCAGAGCAGAGTGACAGTGTTCCTGCCTTACCCCTATTCATCTGTGCTATCTGTGTTCTGCAGCTGCTCAGTGTTGTGTGTCAGAGCCATTAGTAGAGTTTACTTGTTAAATATCTATATCTGGCTCTTTCTGTTAATTCCAGATTGTCATTTATTAATCCTGGCTTTACTAAAGGCCTCAACCTCTTTCATTGACAGGATGTATTCAAATGTGCTGTTCCCTTCTGTAGTACCAGTCATCACACTTGGCAAGAATGCCTCTAGTGATTTCAAATAAAATCCACCTGGGGACCAGATTAAAAATCCTGACAGCTCAGTGCAGGCACTTGAGCTCTGGTGTAGACTGGCAGCTGTTGCAATAGAAGCCTCTCAATGTGTTGGTGAGGATGGCAGAGTAGGAAAGTCACCAAAAAAGTAACTTCCAGTTTCATGCAGTGCTTCTGTTCCAGCATCCAACAACATGTGTTCATTCCCAGGGTCAGATCTATCAGCTTCTTACTTCTGGGTGTAAATTGTATTTCAGAATAGCCCCCTTGGCTGGTGAGGATGAACAGCAGGGCTGTGAGAGCCAGGTGCCTTTTGCTTTTTGATAGCTGGTTCAGGCAGCCACCTGCCACACGAAGGTTAAACCTTGTCCCTCCTTTTACTGAAGGCTTCATGTCATGCTCAGAAGTGATGTCTGAGGGTGTAATAATAGATGCTACAAAGCACAAGTGTGTGCAAAGGCAGTAAATGAGTGAATAAATGGAAATACAAGGTTGCAGACAGCACTAACTCGAAGCTGAAGCTGAAGGTTTCAGACCCAAGCAACGGGTAAGTTACAGAAACAGTGTCAATGACTCTGCCTTTGAAAGGTGAATCATAGGTTTGGATTGTGTAATCCTGCAGGAAACATTAGGCCCAGGGTTGGACGGGCTGCCTGCATCTGCAGGAGGAGGTCAAGTCGTTCTCATCAGCCACAAACACTCCAAGCAAAACTCATTCACCAAACTGGGCTTGCTGGTGATGGTGGGAGCTGCTCCCAGGAAAGTCTCCCAGCCTTTATTCATGTAAGCATGTTGGCAGGTTCACCTGTCCTTTCAGTGTGTTTAACAGAGAAATGAAAACCAGAAATACTGGGAGGAGGTAACTTTGCTTCCTGGACCTCTGTGGTTGGAAAGGCTGCACGTTATCTGCCTGCAGGCCAAGTGACTCTGCTGGGCAGCTTTTATTTCAAAGCAAATAACTAGCTAGGTCATTTCCTCACTCATTAGTTAATATGCTTTTCCCGCACTGATGGATGAAAAAATCCAACCTTAATAATCTTTCCTTCTAGTCTGTGTGGATTTGGTATTTTTCTAGAGGACAACAATGGTGTAAGCTTGTAAATTTTTCCAGCCTGCTCTGTTTGCTGTGCTGAGGTGCTAAGCACTGCTGTGTCAAAACACACAGTGCCTTAAGCAAACAAGGCTGTTTGATCAGCAGCACTGCCCTTTGCTAGGAGCTGGGGAGGTGCTGTGTTTTCCTGGAATCGAGGTGCTGCTGGCTCATCCGTGAGGACATGGATGCAGCACCGTGATCTATTACCGGCTGAACCTCAGCACTGCTGTGCTCCAGCCATGGCTTGTTTCTTGTAAACCAGAGGCTGGGAAATACAGGGTTGTCCAGAGTGAGGTTTTTTGGAATTTCTTCAACCTCTGTCCCCGTGTAAGGGAAGCCTACCATGCTGGAACACACATTAAATGCAGTGAACCTTCTGGGAACTGGGACTTCCCTGGGTCATCTGCCCTGCCTGTAAATGCTCAGGTAACACTAAGCTTGGCTGGGTTTTGTCAGGAATTTATTAAATATTGTAACCTCTCGGATCTGGACTGTTGCAGGCTTTTGATCTATCATGTTGTTCTCCCAAAGTGTTTTGTCTTTGATTTTTCCTTTGTTTCAGTTTCAGAAAGAAATGTGGATGAGCACCTTCTGTGACATGGGACATTGAAATGGTTATTGAAATCCTGATACATTTTAATGAGCATCTCCATAATGCTGCTTTCCCTCATATTAATAAACCTCCTGGCAGAGGACGACTTCTAGAACCTAATCTTGGCTTCATCTGTCTGCAGTAGCTGGTCTGTTATGAATAGACTCCAGTGTCACTACAACACGGAGGGTATCTTACAGGAAAACAAACAAATCTGTACAAATCACAGCCAGAATTAGCTGAACAGCAATAATGCTCTTCCTTTATCTTTGCTTCTATGAAATGTCCCTTGAATCACACGTCTGGTTCACCTCCCTTCTGGTAACTGAGGGCTTTAGCTTTGCTTCTGAAGCAAACGTTCCTGTCTGAAATTGAGTGTCTGTTTCTACTTTTTGGTGATGAAACCTGAAAGAGGAGCCGGAAACTCGTAAATTCTTTCTTGTCTAAGGTTTCTCCTGGTTTCTGCTAGGAAGGTGTGTTATGACAAGTGTTCATTTCCCAGCATCTTTTGAACTTTATTGCCTATTTAAGCATCTCAGGCTGTGCCTCTTTCTAGAGCTCTTCAAGACTTCTTGAAGCACGTGACATACCCAGAGCCTCCCTTTTCTTAGCAACCTGAAGTCATTAACTTTCTGCAGCAGTACAAGCCCTCTACATTAATGTTTTTACAGCCTGGCTCTCTGTATGCATAATAAATTCCTGGTGGCTTTTTAATACTCAAAGGCTGCAATAATTTTCTTGTTGCTTGTCAGGAATGTTTTCCCCAACTACAGTTACCTGTAATGTCATCACATGAATAAATAAAAACAAAGTCAGGTTTGACTCTACTTTACTGCTTACCCAGCAGGAGCTGAGAGGTTTTTACAGCAGTTTCCTTCCAGATTTCATCCTGACCCTGCAGTCTGCTGGTTTCCCTACCACACATTCAGCTGTTAACTCATGTCTCCTGCTGCCAGTTACATCTGTCCTCAGCTAGGGAGGAGCTCTGAGAAAAACAGCCAGAAATACCTGCCAGCATTCCCCAGGTGGTTCTGCCTCAAAGACCAGTTAACCTCAGCTGGCTCGTGGCACTGCTCTGCTGGAGCATCCTCCTGCTCCACGCCAGATCCCTGGCACTGCTCTGGGTGTAACTCTCTGTTCCTGGAGGTGTCTCAGCTCAGCCAGTGCTTTGCTTTGCTCCAGCTGGTAGATGCTGGTGAGGTGTGACTTGTCCATTAGGATGTCATCCTGCCCTGCCTGTGGTAGCTTGTGGCACCTGGGGGTCCCTGTGGAGAGCAAAGGACAGTGGGGACAGCCCTGACCTGTGCCATGGGTGTCAGCAGACCCTGGTGCCTTTTGTCTCTGCCAGCATGGATGAGCTCAACAGCAGCTCATCCGCCAGGGAGTTCCTGAGGCTGCCTTCATCCTGCTGGCACTCCACTTAAATTGGAGCTGGGAGGCAACTTAACACCACGGGGAAGTTCTTTCCCTCCTGGTGAGAGCAACCTGCATCTCCTCACTGCCAGGCACAGTGAAAAAGGCAGCTCTGAAGTGCTGTGAAGCTGCTGCAGTGCTGCCATCCTTCATCCCCTTCACCTCCCAAGCCCATTCTGGGTGGGCTCTGCCTTCTCTGGTTGCCAGAGGTGTTTTTGCTTTCCTGTGTCACATTAAAGCCATGCAAATAGTTTCTATAGCAACAGGTATCTTCGCTTAGCTCTGACGCAAAATCCTGAAAGGTCTTTCTCATCCTGTCTTCATCCAGCTCTGATTTTTCATTTTATCAACTCTTTTTGAAGATAAAGGGCAGATTAATTCTGCTCTGTTCCAGGAGTTAACTTGCAGCATAGGTGACTGCTCAGTTTCAACAGCCCACTGAAGTTTTTGCACCAGGAACTGAACTTTTGGCTGAAGGAAAAATCAGCTGGAATAATTTAGAGAGCACCCTGACTGTACAAACCATGAAATCAAACTAGTGAAGCAGGCAGCGTGGCCTAGTAGGTAGAGTGAAAGAACGGGAAAAAGGGCAAAAATTTGTCCCCAGCTTTACTTCTGGCCTGGTTAGTCTGAGGCTGTTTCCTCTTCTGTCCTTTCAGCTCTGTTAAATTCTCTTGAACATGTGCTGCAGCACACAGGCTGAGCTTGTCAGAGACCTGTTTGATGCTATTGCAAATGGAAAAACTAGAAAAAAAATTCAAAAATCCCCTCCCTGACAAATGGAGATAAAATGGTGTTACCTCCCTGCCAAGGTGTTTGAGTCTCTGCCAGAGAAGTGTCTCCTGTGTAATTACTGCCAACAGCTGCTGCAGTGGGACACAGGTAGAAGCAGCTGTGAAAAATGCTCTGCTCCCTCTGCTTTTGTCAACAGGGGGCTTGGGCTCCAAAGGGAGAGGTGTAGGGGTGGGCAGGCTTCAAGCTGTGCTGATTTTCAGGAAGAGAAGTGTGAGCAGGAGGGACTGGAGCAGAGGAGGGGTGAATGGTCACTCAAGACCCTGGGCTCTTACTCAGGTGGTGGCCTTCAGCCTCACATCTTGTTTTTACCTCTGTGTCCTCGTATCACCTGGCACTTGTGGAGGAGTTTTTGGGGGGCCTAACACCGAGCTGGTTTCTTCCTTTGTGGGCCTTTCTTCTCAAGGAGTAGCTGGTGCATGACAAAATCAATTGCAGGCACAACTGCAGGGCTCTCTGTGACCTCTGTGACAACTTGCTGCTAATATTAAATAAATAAAAGGTGCAAAAATGGCAAGACCACGATAATTAAGAAGTGTGAAGCACCTCACCACAATGTGGCTGCATTCTTGACTGTGCAGATCTGTTTTCTTACCTCTAAAACGCCCCTGATTGTGCAGGGCATTGCCCACACTGCTGAGACTGGGCTGTAGCACAAGGGGGATGTGCAAGAAGGGTGGCTGCCTTTTGTGCTCCTGTTTGATTGCTTTGGCCACGAGAAGGATGCAGGATGCCTTTTGCTCCTGGAGTTGCCTGTGTGGTACTTCTGAGGTCACTTTAACTTCTCTTTGGCTGAGCTGTCTCCGTGATACAACACAGCTGTGAGAGAAAGTTTGTAAGGATTTACTAATACATATTTTGTATGTTAATTAGTGTGTACATGCATCTATATGCACATGGATGTGAGGCTTCTTGGGTGAAGTACCTTCTGTTGTAGCTCTGGCCCTGCTCTGTGTCACACTTTGCCACGACTCTTAATGAGACTTTGGCCATTTCTGGCTGTTCTGAACAATCTGCTTTGCGAGCGCGCTGACGTAAATCCATATCTGACATCAGGCTCTGATATGCTCCTGGCCAGGCTGGGCTGAGCTGAGCTGGGGGGCTAATGACAGCAGCAGCCACTCTGGAGATGCTTCGTGGATCTGTTTGGATTTGGTTTCAATAACTCTGGCCACAGCAGCAGGTTTCGTGCGACCACTGTTTGCCTTTCTGCTGTGGAAATGGCGTGGCTGCAGAGTGACCCAGCCAGCTGCTCTGCCTGCCCTTCCCTCTCCCGTGAGCCTGTTCAGATCCTCTGCTTGGATTCTCCCTTTGCCTGGCTGAATTCATAATTGCACAACTGCGTGATGCTGTCCATGCAGCCAAAACCCCTTCCAGCAGTGCTTGGTGTAAACCAGACCCAGAAATTTGAAAAGCACAATCATGTGCCTTCACAGAGCTGTTCCCTGGCCTTTTTCATACCCCTGCTCCTGCTCTCTGACCCGATCCAAACCCTTCTGGGACTCATCCTGGCTGCCTTGCAGGTTGCCAGCCCTTCTCAGGAAAGGGCCCTCGCCGCAGGCGGAACATCTCACACAGTTTCCAGGGTTACCTGTGCAGTGCTGATAGCAGGCAGGAAATTAAAAAGTTCCCTGATGATGGTGATCCCTTATCAACAGCAGATGGTGGCCATTAGCTGGACGTGTGTGTCAGGGGAAGGCACCAAGGCAAGCAGAGCAGACACCACTGTTAGATTTGTGTCACCATCGCTGTTAGATTTGTACCATCACCACTGTTGGGTTTGTGTCACCATCACTGTTAGATTTGTGTCACCATCACTGTTAGATTTGTACCATCACCACTGTTGGGTTTGTGTCACCATCACTGTTAGATTTGTACCATCACCACTGTTGGGTTTGTGTCACCATCACTGTTAGATTTGTGTCACCATCACTGTTGGGTTTGTGTCACCATCACTGTTAGATTTGTGTCACCATCACTGTTAGATTTGTGTCGCCACCCCTGCAGGTGCTCTGTGGTTCATGCAGGGCAGTGTCTGAGTGCCCTGCTCTGGCTGTGGTGTGTGGGACTCTGCTTTCCTGGAAGTAACTCCAGTGTGGCTTCCAGCTGAACTTGTTTGCAGAGCTCCTTGTCCTTGTTATCAGCCCATCTGTACCTCTGGTCATCTCCTGCAAGTTTCTCCCTCACACACGACTTTTCTCTCTTGTTCTTCAAGAGACTTGGTTTCTTGGCTTTGGACTATTCTTCTTGTAAGCTCTCTGAGCATGGTCCAGGTGCCTGCAATCTTTGTGGAGACTTTGTGGAGACCTGTGCCAGGAGTGTTTTGGGATTTGTCAAGGGACTGCTGAAAGTGGAAAATCAGCTGAAGGTCTGTTCTGCTGAGCTCTGAGATTAGCCAAGTGTCATATTGTATCTTACTTTTCTTACTGAGCTGTCTTTGTGGGGGCTCCTGCACCTCACTTTTCTGCTAACTCTGAGGTGCAGAATTAGGCTGGAGTGTGGATGTGCCTGCCCGTTTCAGATCAGGACAGCAAATCTCTCCCCAGATGTGTCTCTGACTTCTGTGTGTACCTAAACAGCTGCTGCCTGGCGTGCTGCAGGATGAAGTTGGCACGCAAAGCCTTCTTGGAGACAGTAATGCTGGTGTTAAAGTGTTTGAGGGAACCACTGTGATGGCTTAGGTTTTCCCTGACCTCGGGCTGGCTTTGCTCGTGGAAGCACCGATGGAAGATGGTGCTCTCTTTGTCAGCTGTAGGCTGAATTGCTCTTAAGATGTCACTAATTCTGCAAAGACCAGACCTGTTCTAACCCTGTGCTCAAACTATTAATTAAATAAACCACTCCAGGCTGCCTTCTGGTGCAGCACGTAGGCAGTGTGGCAAACGTGGGATCGTCCGCAAACCCAAACGTGCTTGTGACATTGGTCCTTACTTCCCTCCCAGACCTTAACCCTAAAATCCATAGCCCTGAGAGAGCTCTGCCCTTGCTACCAGCTTTCTCAGGCACTGGCTGGAAGAGCCTGCTGTGCTTTTTTGGCTTTTATTTTTAATGCAAATGTTTAATTTCAGATGTCCTGAACGACGCCATCTTCGATGAAGACCATGATGAGATGGTAATTGTGAAGGACATAGACATGTTCTCATTGTGTGAGCATCACCTCGTTCCATTTGTTGGAAAGGTAACTCTCCCTCACAGAACAAATGTGGGAATGCACGATAAGAGACCTTAAGTACATGTAAAAGACTTTGTAGCTGCAGCTGCAAAGCTTTTAAGGCTGTAAGTACTCGCTGCTTATGGCTACAGTTCTAGAAGTTTAATCTTCAGAATACAAATAAGGAAGGGCTCCTTAATGTGAGGTTTTATTTGAATTTAAGCTCCTGAAATATAATGCTCAACCTTTCCTAGTCTAAGTAATCTAATGGTTTCTGACATTTCGTATCAAAGCTCTTCTCCATGAAGCAGCAGCAAGCCTTGAGGGCAGACATCTCGATATTAAACCAGCTCACCCTGCACACCGGCTCTGCCATGGATTTAGCTCCTGGCTCAGAGCTATCCAGTGCACATTCATCTCTGAAACCCCCTGTGAGTGGAACAAACTCATTAGCAGCCCTGCCTTAATTATGTGAGAGTATGGCCCAAACTGGCTGTGCTTAACTGGGGAGTCCTGTGGAAAGGGCTGGTGCTTCAGAGGGTGTTGGAATTGTAATGCCAACGACTAAGAAAATAAAATTTCTCCTGTTAACCACTGTAGAGGTGATGAAGAGTTCTGAGTGGGAGCTGCACACCTCAGCCTCTTCACTCCCTTATCAGCACAGAAGGATGGAGCTCAGCCTGATCCATCTGTTACCATAAAGTGCTCACAGGTCCAGGAGCAGCACGTGCTTGTGTTGTCTATAAAATTCAATCAGTGCTACATATGTTCCAGGCAAATTGTCACCCAAAAATAAAACACATGAACCAGAAAACAGCTGTTTATTGCAATTTCAAGAGTCAATTCAGGTTTGCCTGCCTCCTTTTCTTGCTGTTAGTGTTTTGTACTGGAGAACAGGATAACCTCTTTTTCAGGATAACCTCTTTTTCTGTACAAGTTTTCTGATGTGCCTGTTACTCTTGGTTGTGTTTACTGTGTGTATTCTCCCCGTTACTCCTGTGGCAATGTGTGCATTTTTTTTTGCCTCCAGCTGTTTAACCTGTGTGGTTTGGAGAAATCTCCTTACAAACACTGACTCAGTCCTACTAAATGACCTGGTATGGCTCTAAATATTCAGAGTAACCATTGCCCGGCTGGGTGCACCAAACAGGCTGCAAACACTCACCTGTAGGTCTTGCATTTGCAGTTCTATCTTAAAGGAAATCAAGAAATCTGCAAAAATACGGGCAACAGGATTCAAAGCTTATTTTGAGTCATGTCTCTCCCTTTGTCTGAAATGTTTCATGTCTTTTCAGGTGTCAGTGGGTTGAATGCCTAACAGAAGGGGTAGGAATGAGCAAGTTAGCCAGGTAATCAGGTGCACTGTGGTACCTCTACTGCAGGTACAGCAGCACAGGATTCTGAGATGGGGCCTCCAGGCAGAGCCAGAATCCCCCACTGACACTCCCCTGCCGTATCTTGGCTAATTTTTCAAGTCTCTGGTACAGTGGCACAAGTACTGGTTTATAATCTGTTATAACAGTAAACCCACTGGAATTCAGTAGCCTGCATGGTCTTCTAAAAACAAGGAGCTGAATGTCCTTCCCTTCATATCTGAGCACTTTTCTGCTAAACTTCTTCCAGTTTAGTTCAAGTACTTGTTCAGCAAATCTATATTTGAGCAGGATGGAAGCTGAGTTAATCATCAGTGGTCTATGATACTAAAACGAAAAAAACCCAATCAAATCAGGAAGTGCAGCCTGATTTTTGGTGGCAAAGTACTTCTTGCCATCAGAACTTTCACTGGAAGTAAAGCACAGTCCCTCTTCCTTCCGCCCCCTAAATCCATTTAAGGCCTTGAAAGAAAAGCATGTTTATTTTAGACAAATAGTGCTGTGCTGAGTAATAGACTGCCTTTGTACCCAAATGCAGCAGTGCTCTGTAGCATTCCTGAGACTTGGAACATAAGCCTTGACTCCTGAAGAGCTGTGACTTCTCTCCCCCTCAGAAAAAACTCACCTATTCTCCACCAGGACCTCATGAGGCTTTCACAGTCTCAGCTCCCCAGGCTTGCATGGTGCCACGTTCCTCCCACGTGCTAAGAGCTCTGGGCTGCCCCAGAGGTAATTCTGGGGCAAATGCACATCTCATTGTCTGTGCATGAGTTTCATATGCCCTTGGAAGGGTGAGTTTGCTGCTGTTAATGGTTGCTCTCCCCTGTCTAGGTACACATTGGTTATCTCCCCAACAAACAAGTGCTTGGCCTCAGCAAGCTTGCTAGGTAAGTGTTCTAATGAAAGTGATGCTAATTTATAAAAAGGATTCCAGGCTGTGCTAGCTGTGCTAATCTTTTTAATCTCCTCTCCCTCTAAAGCTCAGCCCACTTTGTGTCCTGGATTTGGATTTAGCCCAGTCCTCAGCATTGTTTTTCTTTTTTTTTTTTTTGTTTTGTGGAGAGGACAGATAGACCTTGGAGCTGTGTGTTAATTCTCTCCAGTGGCTGCAGTAGAGCCCCAATGCTTTTGTAGGTTCCCCCAGAGCACTGGGGTCTGCAGGCAGCTCTGAGGCAAAGAACAAGAGAATTTGGTTATCTTCTAAGGCAGGCCACAAAAAACAGTGAGAATTTCCAGCTCTTTACCACTCTGGTGTAAATTGACTAATAAGAACAAAAATCTGAAAACTTCCAAACTGTAAATGAACATATTTTATGGATATAAATTGAATCTAAAGCTTTGTAAAGCTTAGCTGACTCTTCAGAAAAATTTGGCATTTCTTTCTTTCACTGATGATGTGCTGAGAGCACTGCGGGGTAGATTTTATAGATAAAGTTCAGCCTAAGAAACAAAGCAATTGTGACACACTTGAGAAATCCATTTATTATGTAAAATAGCTTTTTTCCTCAGCAAGTGCCCTTGGGTCCTGTTATTAAATGACACTTTCTGGTGCTGGTGAGGAAGAGGATGGTAGAACCCTTCGATAAGCAGATATTTGGAATCAGAGTGGAAGGCTCCCTTTTTGAGAAACAGATCTAAAAATCTGGCTGAAATTCAGAAAGATCACATAGGTTTTGCTTTCCTCAATGTGTCTGTTAATCCTGCTGTAGTTCCAGCAACACTAATGAGAAATTAGCCCTGCAAATCTGCCTGCCCACTGGGTTTTCTTAGCAGGTGAGAAATGTGTAGGATATGACAGCAAAATGTCCTAAAGTGAGCCAGGTCTGTTCTGTGCTCTGTCTGCACAACAGGGATTTGGGTTTGGAAGCGGAAGGATCCTTGGAGGTCACATCCACGAGGGCCTGCCCTGCTGATACAGATCTCAAAATAGAAATCCCAGCATCTGATGATGTGGAAAAGATCTGAAGCTTCACACTCCACACATTTGACTTATTTTTCACCTTGTATCAGGTGTTGTCAGGACTTGATTTATCTACAGCTGAGGTTCTGTAGAAGCATGCAGTGTGCTGCAAATAATCTGGACAGCAGATATCAGAGTTAGTGGTGTTATTAAGCACTAAAGAAGAAATCAGTGAATTTACATTGTACCTCTTGTTTATATTTGGAGTAAGCAATATATGGAGTGACTTTAGACCACTATCTATTTCCTTTAGCATTCTTTGAGGTACATATTTTTTCTTAATCTTAAAATAAATGCCTGTCAAACAGGTTCAACACCTCGTATTGCAGGGAGGCATCTCCCTGTCCCCAGCAGTGCTTTTAGGGGTGGCCTTGGCTCTGATTAAAGGCTGGAAAGAGGTTGTTCAGTGTGTCAATTTTCTCCTGTGTGTTTTTTGTGGCTGCTGGAATTGTAGGCTGGGATTTCATCTCCTGTTAGATTTCATGTCCTGTTAGCTGCCCGTGCTTGGGGACATGTGTGGTGTCCTGTGTTGAGTTTTGGGGGGGTCTTTGAGTGGTGCAGGGCTGGGGGGTCTTGTAGTTGTTGTTTTATGGAGTTGGATTTCTGAAGAGAGTCCATCCTTCCTGAAGAAACTGTCCTTAGCAAGTGGTTTCATTTCTGCAGGGCTCCAGGGCAGGATTAAGGATCACATTTGAAATGTGCATCCAGTGGTTTGTGCTTGCTCTGGTCTCTATTTCTCTCTTGACTGCAGTTGTAAAAAGGAGCACAAAATGCTTTTCAGTGATTTTTTTTTTTTTTAATGCAAGTGGCAACATGGTGCTAGAAAGACACAATTTTCCTACTATTTATCCTCAGAATGGAAATCCTCATCAATATGTGCAAGGCTTCCTGCACTGTGCTCAAAGGTTAAATCTTGCCTCTTTTTAGAGTGAGGGTAAAACTCCCATATACTGCACTAATGAAAAGATTAGATTCTTGTGTAACAAAATGTTCTCACTTTTGGGTGCTTGCCATGAAGAGGTTGGGGGGGCAAATCATGCCTCCCTTTCGTGCCCTATATAATGCAACCAGTGTTCAAGCAAAGATTTGTGAGGCTCTTGGTGCTCTAGGCCTAATCTTTCATAATAGGATTAGTCTAATGTGGTGAGTTTCTGTACTTGTGGATGGCCTGTATTCAGCAAACAAACATCTTTCTCTGGGTTTTAAGCTCAGGCTTGAAAATACTCTTTCAAATAAATGTTTTCACATAAACACCTTGTCAGGACTTCTGTGCAATATCTGAGCAGCTTTCCTATCCATATAGTTAACCTAAATATTGTGTGGCTTTGTTTTATGCTGTAACACAACCATTTCATTGCTGGAGGGGACTTGGTGCATTTAATTCCCTCTCCAAAACAGCAGGAGAGTCTCATTGTCGGGGATGATTCTTGTAAGTGATGCTTCAGGCTGCCAGCCTGTGTCTGGCTTTTGTCTGCTGTGACCAGACAGGTATCAAAGCCTGCAGCAGAAACTCCTCTTTGTGGCCACTTGAAGTGTAATTAGGCATTTGAGGTTGGCATGAGCAACCCCTGGAGTTAAAGAGCAATTATATGGATTTTCTTAAATGTGTGGATCCTGGGACTGTCATTAAGTGTCCCTTCCACTGCCCACCAAAGGCTTAAGTTTGAAGTTGTACTGGAAGGGACTCTTAAGGTGATCCCTGCACTGAAATGTGAAGGATGGGTGTAGATATGGGTGGAGAGCTTCTGTTTTAAATAAGACCAATTCTGTCTCATTGTTCTCAGTTAAGTTTGTGGTAAAATGCAAGAATCCAAAACATTTCTTGCTCAATTTCAGCATTCTGGGAATCCATCATCTGCACTGACCTTAAGGCAGCATTTGGTCTAGCCTGAAGCATCAGGAAATGTTCAGGAATTAGGGCTCAGGGAGCATTTGGACATGAATTCCCCCACAACATCAGGTGGGTGGGGAGACAAGGAATTCCAAACCAACAGAAGGAGACCAAAAGGTTTGCCCTAAAATAGTTCCTGGTGCTGCAGGTGGGGAGAACCTGTCACTCAGCACAGTGATGTGCCAAGGGAAGTCTGTGAGGGATGCCTGGGCTGCAGAGTGGCCAGGGATTTCCAGGAAGGACACAGATCAGTACAGGGGTCTCTTTTGATAACATCAATTTAATTGTGAAGATCAGCCAGTGGCCAGCTGGAAATACCTATAATATTCTCTTTTTCCTTTCTCCTTTAGGATCGTGGAAATTTACAGTAGAAGATTACAAGGTAAACATGAAATTTGGTGTTTGTTGTGTGCAATCTTCTCCTGGTCAGTGCAGGGGGCTGGAAATTGGGGGTGGACTGTAGATGTGGAGTTTGAGAGGGGAGAAAAACTCTTCTGGAAGAGGTTATGTTATTGTCCTTAGCCCCTGCATTCCCAGTGAAGGGTAACTTCTGCCTAGGAGAGTAACTGGAGGCTGGAACTGAGTCCAAGGATAAATGTGGTACCAGGTAGAGCTGCCAGGAATAACCAAACCAGTTGGATGCTGCTGGGGATGACCTCTCCTGCAGAGATTTGGAGAGATGCCTTCAGGAATCCTTGTCTGAGGCAGTGGAGCAAGAGCTGCCTCCTGCCCTTGAGAAGCAGAGGAAGCTGCAGGCTCCAAAGCTTTGGGTTGGGCTGAACCTGCTGCCTTTGTCCTGTGGTTAAATTTGGCCTGGTCTTGGCAAGAGAAGTCTCAGTGACCACCAGGCTGGTGAATAGAGCATGCTACAGCTGCAGGAAGTAAAGCTTTGCAGGACAAAGCTCATTTTTTATCTCTGTTTCCTTTCCTTAAGAAATTAAATTTGGAATGTGGAATTAAATGGTGCAGCAGTAACACTGGGAACAAACACATTAAAAACTGAAAGAACAGAGAGGCAAGAAAATCTTACTGCAAAAGAAGAAATGGAGGAGCTGTTACAACAAATTGTGGTTGGAGAGGTGGAATGCAAAATGGCTCCAAATATAAACAAGAAAATTAAAGGTCTGAGCCAGGGTGCAAATGGAAAATAGGATGGATGGGGCTTGGAGCTACCTGGTCTAGTGGAAGGTGTCCTTGCCCGTGGTGGGGGTTTGGAATGAGATGAGCTTTGATGTCCCTTCCAACCCAAACCATTCTGGGATTCTGGGAGTCTGAATTCCCTGTCGTTCCCTCAGTCCAGGAACGCCTTACCAAACAAATTGCAATTGCCATCACAGAAGCCTTACAGCCCGCCGGGGTCGGCGTCGTCGTGGAAGCTACGTGAGTGATCCCAGGGGGTCTGTGAATGATCCACTGATCCCAGGGGTTCCATGGGGGGAATCCCAGGGGTTCCATGGGGGGGATCCCAGGGGTTCCATGGGGGGGATCCCAGGGATTCCATAGATGTGATCCCAGGGGTTCCATGGGGGGAATCCCAGGGGTTCCATGGATGTGATCCTAAGTGTTCCATGGGTGTGATCCTGGGTGTTCCAGGGCTGGGATCCCAGCTCTGTGTGATCCCAGGTGTGGCAGGGGTGGAATCCCAGGTGTTCCATGCGGGGGATCCCAGGTGTTCCATGGGGGGGGATCCCAGGTGTTCCAGAGGTGGGACCATGGCTCCATGGGATGCCTGTGCTGTCCCTTTGGCAGCTGTGTGCTGTTTGGTTATCAGGCAGAGAGATTAGTAATAATAACAATAACAATAATAACAACCCTATTAATACTAGAGTATTATCAGTAGCAATAAAAAACATGAATAATCCTGAAGTGCTGGAGCCATTTAACGTGGGCACTGCCTGATCCTCTGGGGGATGTGGCAGTGAGGAGCTGTCCCAGCTGCACCAGACCCATGCCCTGTGCTCCTCCTGCCTCCTCCAGCAGTGCAGAGCTTGGGACGAGCAGCAGGCACGTCCCACTTGGGAAGGTGGGATTTTCCTGGGATCAGAGGAGAGAAGGCAGCACTCAGTGGCTGAGGATGTGATTCTTCCACAGCTGAGGTGCTGCCCTTGCCCCTTCTGGGTTTGTTGCCTTCCCAGACCTGAATGTGGCCGTGTCAGAAGCTCCTCTCCCTGTGGGATTTCTCCTCCCCCAGGAGCGTTCCTGATGCGCTGACTCCCCTCTCGTTTCTCCTAGGCACATGTGCATGGTGATGCGTGGGGTACAGAAAATGAACAGTAAAACAGTGACCAGCACAATGCTGGGGGTATTCCGGGAAGATCCAAAGACCCGTGAAGAATTCCTGACGCTCATCAGGAGCTGAAACTGTGTTAACCCTTTGGATGCACTCTGGATTGTTCTGTCCCGTGTCACTGTCTGTCCTTGTTCCCACGTCCCAGCTCTGAACTAAATCGTCGTGAATTGTTGTCATAGTCTTTGTGCAGTGAATGGCTTCTGGTGAAAAATGGAAAAGGTGTGGATGAGGGAGGCTCCTCCTGCATTTCCACTGATGTCACAGAGTTACGAGCCACAAATACGAGTTTGGAAATGTTTTTTCCTTCCATAATGCAGAATATTCAACTGTCGGGAGAGAAGTGGGGCTTAGGAGTGGAATGGATACTTATTAAATAGTTGTGTTTATTAGAATAAATGTGGAGCAGCACAGGAAACACCTGAAAGGATGTGGATCTTTGTAGGGTTGGGATTATTCCCAAATTATTGGACCATGTTTTATTGCAAGTCCTGCAGTGGCTGTTTCAGTACCTGGATATGTGTGTTATACCTCTGAGTTGTTACCTCGGGTGTGTTTTATATTCTTGCTAGTATAACCTTCCTTTCTTTGTGTATTTTTGTTTGTTTGTTTGTTTGAGAAATGTGTAAACTCCATTTTTCCTATCCTCTTAACAGGCAGGGAATTAACTTCTGAATTATCTGGGGCACAGCCCTGTCTCAGAACAAAGGGGTTCATGCACCTTTTTCTCCGTGCCTCAGAATGTCTGACCACTTGAACTGTCAGTTCCTTACTGTTTTTAAGGAAACTTTAACAGAGGAGAGGAAAAATCCCTGCAGAGTCTGTCTGCAGAGTATCCAAAGAGGTTTTTAATTATATTTGTATCTTGAGCTTTCCTACTTGGATTTCCACGGGTTAGACTGAGAAGCTAAAATTTGTGAAATAATGTGAAAATGAGATTTGCAAGCATTCCAAGGTTTCCATTTCCAGTGTTGGACCAAAGGTGAGCATGAAATCCTGAGCACAGCACAGGAACCTCCCCTCCCTGCCGACAGGTTGGGTTATTTCAGGGCAGAGTAACCTGGAATGACAACAGCTCATTTCGCAAGAGCAGCTGAGAAAAGCATTTCCAGGGCCACCAGAATGAATCAAACCACTTTTTTTTTTTTTTTTTTTTTTTTTCCCTGTGTATGTGGCAACCTCTGTAAGTGGCAGAATTGGTACAAAAAGTTTCAGTCCAGCTGGACTTGGCTGAACTTCTGCTTTGTTACCATTTTAATGGGTGTTTTGTAACTCTTAATTGGGAAAAGATGAGGCTCAAATGGAAACCACCCTCCTCACACCGAGCTTGCAAAACCAGTGTCAGCCAGGGGGGTTGGGTGCCCACAGGTTCCCAGAGCTCTCTGTGCTTTGCTGGAGATCAATCCAAGATGTCCTGGACACAAACCTCAGGGGCAGTTCCTGCTCTTGCCAGCTCCATCCCACCAACATTCCTCCCTTTTGCTCCAGCCCCTGCTGGAAACAAAATGAAAGTTGTGTCTGGTCAGATTTTTCAAGGAGAGCAAGCCTCATGTGTTTAATTACACTAATTTTACTTTGAGGACCTTCATGGAATCATTGGAAAAATCTTTTATAACATCCTCTGTCCTGGATTCTGTAGGGTTAGGTGCTGTCCCAGTGTTTGTCACTGGTGTAAACAAGCTGTGCTGCACATTGCTGAAGCACACCAACCCCATGGCATTTGTTTTCCTGAAACTGCCAGTTTTCAGTTCAGCACGTTACAAATATCCAGCTGAAAAGCCTTAAATCTTTCTTGTCTGAAGTTGGCAGTAAACCTCTCTTCTAAGCTCCACTGAAAGGAGATTTTGAGGACCAAAGGGGCACACACCAGTATACTTAATTTCTCTTTCCTCGCTTTAGTTTGGAAATTAAGTCTCTGTAAAACACTGTCTTGCTCCTGAGGCACCAAAAAAATTGCATTTTAACCACTTATCTCTATTCAGGATAAAGTTCATGTTGCACCACCACTGTTTTTGATTTCCATGTGACCTGTAGTCCTTAAAACATACCTCTCTCTACTCGTGGCCTTGGATTTTGTTCCCAGTTTTGTTGTTGTAAGTCTCAGTGCGTTTTTTGGAGCGTCAGCAATGTTCAAATACACGAGCTTTAACTCCCCCCCCCCGTGTGTAAATATGTATAGGATGTACAGCCCCTGTTGTACTGCTCACCAGTCCATTGTCTCTGGAACATTAAAGCACAGTGTTGTCCTTTGGAGTGGGAGCATCCTTGGGGGACCTGGAGGTGCTGGCACTGCACAGGGAAAGGGCAGGAGCTCCCTCCCCTCAGAGGTTTCTGCCCTCATGGATGAGGGGTTGGGTTGCTTCTCTGGGATGGGTGGTGGTGTTATCCACAGGTTGTTATCCCCAGCTGGTGATTGGGAAGCAAAAAATCTTCCAGGAGTTGTCATCACCTTCTTCTTGCTGCTCCTTGGAGGAATCGAGAGCAAACTGGAGCAGGGGTGGTGGGTGGCAGGGGCTGCTCCTGGCAGCTTGGGGGGTTTCACAGTTTATTTGGATCTTCTTTGAGCTGTCCTGGAGGTCTCACACTGGCCTGAGGAAATACCTGGTTCCTGGCCAGAAGCTCAAGTGACTTGAACAAACAAATCCCATCAGCAGCTGCGACAAGAGACCTCCAAGGTGAAGCCAGGGTTGGGCTGGGTTGTCCCAGTGGGTGCAGGGTGGGTAGGCTGGCTTGAAGGCATTCCTACTGTCCTGCAGCCTCCCAGGAAGCAGATATTGCTGGGATTCAGGGAAAAAAAAAGATATGGAATGCATGAATCCCAGCCTCCTGAGGAGCAGGGCAGCCCAGGTGCAGAGGGAAGGGGAACAGCAGGGTCTGTGTCCACTGTGGTGGTCAGGGAGGGAGAAGGGATGATGAACGAAGCCTCCTCCAGCCCTTGGAGTCTCTTTTATCCAAATGGCCAGAACTATTTGGAAATAATGCTCCTGGAAGCCCCAGGAGCTTGGGCAAGGCCCGTCCTTGTGGTGAGGCTGAGTTTCTGTGTTTCTCACAGCCATCCCTCAAAGCTGGTGTTTGGGGTGGGAAATGGGAAAACAGGCACTTCTGCAAGACATTAACTGCTCCCTGTCCATTTATTTATTTATTCATTCATTCATTCATTTATTTTAAGGTGGGGGATTAAGAAGGAGCCTCGACAGTTTTGTGATTGTGGGAAAATATGTTTGCATTGGGATGAAAAAAATATTTGGCTTCAAAGTGTTTGTAGCTGAAAAAGACCCCCCAAAAACCTGAAACAAAAAGACCAAAACCTGTTAAATAAGGGGGCATCCTCCCAGCCCTAAACTGCCCCATTTCCCAGGATTCCACCTGAATTATCACGTGTTCCTTTCCTTTCCTGATGCTCTCCAGTGCTATATGTTGCTTATCAATTTTATTTTCTCAATGGTCCTTTTGTTGTTTTTTTTTTCTATCACTGTGGCAATTTTGGGTGTCTCCCATCACCTCCTGCCCCTGTGCTGTGGAGTGACCAGCCCATAAATCCCTGCCTGGGATTATCCACGCAGGTCCTGGGCTCTTTGGTCCTCCCCACCTGTGCTCCATCTCTAGGAGCAGGTTTTTATTATGGAATCATTAAATTTGGCCACTGAGCCCAGCAGTTATCCCAGCACTGCCAAAACCACCAGGATGCTTCGGTTCAGGCAACTCCTTCCAGCTCTGGACCCCAAATTAGGCTCTTTTTGGACAAAAATCTGCCTTCCAGTGACTGGTGGGCTGCAGGCCAGGGCTGGGATCATTCCAGAGGCTTTGTGCAGCCTTCACAACCTTCCACACCTTGGAGAGTTCTTAATGAGCCCTAACAGCTCCTTACCTGTCCCTGGTTCCTGCCCCTGTTCTCTGGAGCACTGCTGGAGTTGGGGAAGAGCCTGTGATCAGCTTTGAGCCCTGGCTGAGCCCTTCTGTCCAGCTCCTGGAAATAACTTTGTGGGAAATCTTTGCCATCCAAATGCTTTAAAAGTCACACTCGTGATTTAGGAGTTGAGGGGGAATAAAACATTAAAGCTCTTGTTAATAAGTCTTGGCTTGGGAGGGACAGAAAATAAATCACGTTATTCAAAGAAATATTGCTAAAATACACAAAGAATATAATCACAAGGAATTTATTTGTTGTTTTCAACAACTTTATGTTGTGTTTTTGGGGTTGGGGTGTTGCAGGGGTGGTTTTGGCAGGTGAACTGTGCCACATCCCCTCTGTTTGCTCTTCTTCTTCCCACCAGGATTGCAACAGCGAAGCAAAGGTGAAAAACTCACTGTAAGGGATCAACTCCACTGCAAAGGCCTGAAAATGATTTTTTAAAGTGCCAAGGCAAAGCACAGTGGTGCTGCTTTGGCCTCAGCTGTGTGGATGCCACAGAGGGAGTAATTCCTGACCCTGACCAGGTGCTGTGGGGAGGAGTCCAGCTCCCTCCTGCCCTGGCCATGGGTGCCTGTGCACCCTCTCAGCATCCCCTGGTATGGATGAGCTTCATCCATAGCTGGCATTCCTTTAGCTGCCTTGCCCTGGAACAAGGCATGGAGCTGCTGGAGAGCTGCAGGAATGCAGGAGCTGCAGGAGGGGACAGCCACAGCTGCAGCCAGGACACGCTGTGGTGCAGCAATGTGCAGGAAAAAGGCAAAAATTCAGGATGCAGTCACTGGAAGGGGCTCCCCAGGGAGTGGTAACTGCAGCAATCCTGCCAGAGCTGGAGTAGCACTTGGACAACGCCCTCAGGCAGAGGGTGGGGTTGTTGGGGTGTCTGTGCAGGGCCAGGAGCTGGGCTGGATGGCATTTGTGGGTCCCTTCCAGCTCGGGACATTCTGTGATCTCTGCTGGGTTTCAAGGCTGTGTAGGGTGGCAGCCCTGGGCTACGGGGACCCAAACTGGCACAGCCCCAGCTGCCAGCCCTGGGATTTGAGAATCCAAACTGGCACAGCCCCAGCTGCCAGCCCTGGGATTTGGGGACACAAAGTGGCACAGCCTCAGGTGCCAGCCCTGGGATTTGGGGACACGAAGTGGCACAGCCTCAGGTTCCAGCCCTGGGCTCCGGGGGGCTTCTCCCCAAATCTGTGTTCACCTTTCTCAGTCTCTTTTCCACTGCTCTTCACCGCGGGAGATCAGCTGGGGGGGAAATGGGTCTTGGTTCTGGAGGAGAGAAAGAGAAGGGCAGGAAAGGTTTTGTAGCAGTGGGAAGGAGGGAGGCAGGAAGAGCTGGCCGGGGTTTGCAAAGGCTCTGCTCCGGGCGGGTGATGCCCAGGTCGGGGATGCTCCAGGGGCCGGAGGCTCGGCTGGTCCCGGCTGAGCACAGTCTGTGGCTCCCTCTGCTGAGCCCGGCCCCGAGCTCTGCTCGCCGCAGGAGGAGCAGGGCCTTCCATGGGGCTGGAAAAGCATTTTCGGGAGGCCCACGGATCACCCCGCTGCCCGAGTTGGGGGTGGAGGTGGGAGAGGGGCACCCAGCCTCTCCACTGCATCCCACTGCCGGGCGATGCTGCAAACACCCACCTGTGCTGCCTCTTGACAGGGCTGGAGATGGAGCTGGTTTGTCCAAAAGCAGAGGTTGTATGCCAGGATGAGGCATTAAAAAAAATATATTATTATTTAAAATTAGCCCCAAAATCTATTTTCTTTAGAAAAGCAGGGATTTTGACTGAGCTCGACCACATCTCCTCTGAACAGACTCTGTCAGTGGGGTGTTTTAGTAGAGAAAAGAGGGAAAACCATAGAAACACAGAATGGTTTTGGTCACAAAAAAGAGATAATCTTCTGTCCAGTCCCCTGCTGTGGGCAGGAACACTGTCCACTACCCAGGTTTTTCCAAGCCCTTTTTAACCTGGCTTTAACACTTCCAGGGATGGGTCAGCCTCAGATTCTCTGGGCATCCTGTGCCATGGCCCCAGCACCTTCTGAGTAACAAATTTCTCCCTAACATCTCATTTAAACCTCTCCTCTTTTAATTTAAAACTTTTCCCCTGCTGCTTTGCTCCTCCAGGCACCAGCTCTGCCTGTGCTGGGCTGTGGGAGAAGCCATGGGGAGCTCTGGGGGTATGAGGCACCCCAAGCTGATCCCACGCCAGCACCCCTTGTCCGCAGGGACCACCCCTCCCTGTCACTCCCAGCTCAAGCAGCTCCCTGGGGGTGGCAGAGGCCGTGCTGGGTGAAGTGGCCACGCTGCTGGCCCGGGCTGCCAGGAGCAGCTGGTTGTTTGCACATCCTGGGAGCATTCCTGGCCGGCAGCCAGGCCAGCAGCATCACCCAGCTCCTCTGGCACAGCCGCAGCCAGCGGGCGTGGGGAATTAATTGTTCCTTGAGCCAGCTCTGCTGGAAAAGCCCTCTCCATCTTGCATAAAATCTTCCCTGCAGTGGGAAATCCCTGCCTGCTGCCGCTGCCAGGTTGTTCCCTGGGATATTCCCCTCGCTGTTAAATAGGAGGAACTCATCCCCATGCTGGGTCAGGTAGAAGGGACAGGAGCATCCCTTGGAGGGGCACTTGCCTGGCTCCAGGGCTGGGGCTGCTTCTCCATCACGTTTTGGGATAGGTAGACATGGAATAAACGATCATGCTCACAAAGGTGGGGTTGTCCAGCTCCTGCTGGGATCCTGCTGAAACAGCAGCACCAGCTCCTGGCTTTGCTCCCAGCTGGGATTGGGCTGCAGCCTCTGCAGGGCAGGGGAAGGGGACCCCATTCCTGGGCTCAGGTGTTCTGGAATCCAGGTGCACCAGCAGCTAAAGCCTTCAGTGTCCCGAATGGATTCATCCAACGGTATCTGGCAGCATGGAAATTATTTTTTTCCCCTCCTGCTTTTCCTTTTTTAAGCCTCTTTCCTTTTGCCAGTCAGTAGGACCCACAGACTCTCCCTAAGTCGTGGCTGCCATGGACTTTCCTTGGAGCCTTTTCAGCCCTTCCAACTCCAGTTTTCCAACCCAGTTTTTTCTGCCTTTTTCTTTCCCTTCTCTGTTAGTGCAACAACCCTGTGCTGTGAGACCCAGACAGCAGCACAGGGACCTGGAAAGGCAAACTGTTTATGGAAGGAAATGTCTTATTTTTTGGGATTTGGGTTTGTCTGAGCTGTGCTGGGAGGCCAAATCCCCATGAGTGCAGGGAGCCATGGCCAGAGGGCTGTGGGTGCCCTCATGGACATGGAAATTCAGGTGGGACTGAACACCATGTCAAATATTTTTCTTCTGGAGTGGCCCAGCCCAAGATGTTTGGGAGCATCCTAAATAGAAGGAGCTTGAGGAAATGTTTTTGGGGTCTTGGCACCATCAGCATTTGGAGAGCTCAGCAGGAGCCTCGTCCTAGGAGAAGCAGCAGATGAAGAATTCAAACAACCTGAATAAACCCTGTGCTTGCAAGCTCTGCTCCTCACAGGGGACCTGAGCCAGCCTGATGCCTGTGGAGGGACACCCAGGAGAGCATCCCTGGACCTGAGTGCAGGAATGGCCAGGCTGATGAGGCAGAGAAGAGCCTGCAGAGCTGGGCTTGATCAGCCTGGAGATGTGGAGGCTCGGTTTGAGAAAATATGGAAAAACCAGGGGGCAGCAGGTCCTGCCCTCGGCACTTCCCACAGCAGAGCATCCACAGGAGGTGGCAGCACCACCTCTGAGCATCCTGCCCTGTTTGATCCAGCCCCAGGAGGGTCTGAAACTGGGCAGGTTTTAAGTCCAGAAAGAACCCAGCCTTAAAATCCCACCCCAAAAGTCTCCACACCCCACTGAGGCTCTGGGCCAAACCTCCGTGTGCCTCCACAGCCTCTGAGCTGCTCCAGCCCCAATTCCTGCCGATTTCAAAGGAAAATCCAAACAGCTCCTGGGCCATGGGCATCCCACAGGGACAGCAAAGCAGCTGTGTGGGGAATGCCAGGGATTTGGAAGCTCTGCCACAGGCTTTAAATAAAGATCCCCAACCCCCTGTGGAACTGTGGAGGGCTCCTCCCCTCTCGCCCACGGGACGAACATCTATTGAATTCCAACTTTTTTTTATTTTTTTGTTAAGGAGTCTGAAGCCGCCTGCCAAAAAGGGGATAAATAAGGAGGCGCCACACCCCAGTGTTACAAAACCTTGTATTAATCATCTCCCTTCACTTTCAATATAGCGCAGATATGAAATATAGCCATGGTTCCTAGTTACACGGGAGGAAATGAGTAATAAATACATCGGAGCAAGTGGAAATCACGAGGGTGTTTCACTGGGAACAACATTGGAAAACTGTACACTTGCAAAGACTGGCATCTCCAAACATTAGTATTTCTTTATATCGGGAAGCTTTTACATGTAACAAACATGCTACTGCCATATATGACCAAAAAAAAAAAAAAAAAAAGAAATTAAAATTTAAAAAATAGGCATTGCTCGGCAACATTAACTAGGCAAAAATAGTTCTTTTGTGCACTAAATTTGTACAGAAAAACCAGGACAAAAGGCATGCATGGACAAGGAGAGGCTGCCTGGGAACGGCATGCAACAGAAGAGAGGTCAAAGCTCTTTAAAGTCAGCTTACAATAGGCATAAATACATCAGGGTTATATATATTAATAAGGGAGGAAGTATTCTGTTTAACATTATTAACATTCCCGGTTTTTTATGTATTTTTCTTTTTTTTTTTTTTCTTCCTATTCCTCCCAGAGGAATACACATTCACCTTTAAGTAAAGATAAAGGAATACAAAAAATAAAACTCACTTTTGCAAACTCTGATGACTCGTATAAAATCAACTTTAGTGTAATCGTCGCTGTGTGCAAATTATAGACGTCTGCGGGACCCACTTTCCATCAGGCACATTCCCAAAGCCAAACCCGACATGGAGAAAGGTGACAACAGAAATCCATTCCCTAAGTGCTGACCCAGCTCGCGGGGCTTGAATGCCACTTTGGGGATTTTCCTGCTGGATGCTCCCAGCCCCTTCCCTGCAGCCCTCCGAGGGTTTTGCTGAGCTCAGCCCCAGCCCAGCCCGGGGTTTGTGCCCAGCCCGGGTGCGGCTGGCACTGGAGGGACAGGGTGGTGTCCCCGCGGGTGTCACATCCCCCTGCGCGGCCGGGGACAGCTCAGGGATGGCACAGCGAAGGGTCCCCGGCGGGGCTGGAGCTGGGCGAGCAGCCAGAGGGGGGCACTGGCCCAGGACCCCGCGGTGGTGACATCTCCGACAGGACAGCGAGGGGACAGTTGCAGTGGGATACAAAAAAGAAAGGCACTGCCGCTTTATTACTGAATATTTGACTTCACAGCCTCACTCATGCAACTGTTGGGGTTTGGGTTTTGTTTTTTGTTTTTTTTTTTCCTTTTTTTTTCTTTCTATAAATAGCTTTTATTTCTTTTAGGATTCAAGTTGTTTTTTTTTTTTTTCCTCCCCCCCCCCCCCCCCCTTTTAAGCTTCTTTCCCTGGAGCTCTGCCGCCTGCTCTTAGCACCGGCAGCTGGAGCCAGGCAGCACTTCCCGAATGCAACTGAAGCCACTTTTTTGTTGTTTTTACTCGAAAAACAAAACAAGAAACAGCAAACACAACTAGGTCGTTATTAACCGCTACACTGTCAATGGAAAATAGGCTTTTTTTCTTTTTTGTTTTTTAACATCAAAAGGATAAAACAATTGAATTATTTGGTGGTTGTTAATAACAGACATTATCATGGTTCCCAGCCATAGCAAGTTAATAGGCAAAATATCCAAAATAATCTCTCTGAACAATCAGAAAACCGCCGTGTCCATAGTCAGCGAAGGAATAAATAGAATTTCAGCTCTGTAAATAAACTGGAGTCTCCCTGAGGGAGGCTCCTGCTAGGGTGGTTCCGTTCACACCTCACAAGCTGGGGGTGCTCCGGGGTGACCCAGGTCCCCAGCGCCGACCCCGCTTCGCCTTCACCTCCTCACACCTCTTGCCAACCTCCCTGGCCTTCAGGTTTTCCCTTCTCCACCCTCCCCATCACCCCCCTTAACCTCCTGTCTGCTGGGAAGCAGGACACCAAGGAACAGCAAACATAAAACATTGCATTTGGCACTTGGGTTCTGTATATATATATGTGTGTGTGTATATAATATATATATATATTTTCTTTTTTTTTTTTTTTTAATAGAAAAACAACTTAAAACTGCTGCATGACAAAGGATTCACACATCTCCCAGCCCTGCCCATGCTCTGGCTTCTCCTAAGCCCCAAGCCCTGCTCCCTCTGATCCTGGCACACGATGCTGCCCGTGTCCTCGCAGCCCATTTTGGAAATACTGCTGCGACCCATCAGCTCTATTAATTAATTTTCCATTTGTTATTATTCCATCGGAGGACTCGGAGCAGCATCGGGACCGGCGGGAGCATCACTGCAGGTCTGAGCAGCGCCGGGTCAGATTTACCGATTTCACACCGAATTCAGCTCCCGTTATAAAAAGCAGCGGCAGGTGAGGGGCAGCCCAGCCACTGCCAGCCCGGTCTCCTGCCTGGCACTTGGTTAATGACAAGAAACCAAGGCTGCGAAGCTGCATTTTGGTGCCCTTTGTGGCTTGGGTTTTATTTGGGGGCTCCTTCACCCCTCCTCGGCCATGCTGGAAAAGCCCCTTAGAGTCGCATTTGGGCAGGCTGGGCCAGATGTGTGGAGCCAGGATGCAGCAGCTTCCCAGACAAGGCAAGAGACACGGGAACTCTCCCAGCGTCCCCCAATTTGCAGCCTCCCCCCGGGCCCCTGCTCTGCTCCAGCCCGCATCCCGATCCCAGCGGGGCGCAGGGACGGGCACCCGCCGACCTCCACTGCCCTGAGCACAACGCTGCCTCCACACCGCACACCTCTTGGCTAAACTGAAAGGAAATTTGGGCGTTATTTTATTATTTCTGTTTCAATCTGGGCTCGCCGGGTCAGTCCGTGCCCGAACGCGGCAGAACTCGAGAGATGGGACCGCCGAGGTAAATCCTCCGCGAAGGGTTTTTGGTCACACACCCCCACCGGGTGCTCCGTGCTCCTTGGTATCCTCCTCCAGGAACAGGGTTTGCCCACGGTGCTCCGGTGAACCCTCTGCTGTCAGCACTCTCCTCCTCCTCCATGTCCCCCCCAACCTCCCCATGCTGCTTCATCATCGTCGCTGAGATTTTTTTTTTTTTTTTGCCATCTTTCCCACCCCCCCTTAGCATGGATGTAATAAATGACAACACAAGTTCCAAGTCTAATGAATGTTCACAAGGACAATCTACACATTCACAAAATTAAAACAGGAGAGAGATAGAGAGAGAGAGGAGAGAAGAGGAGAGGAGAGAGGAGAAAGGATGCAAGCTATCGCTGAGGCTCCCTCAAGCCCCGACCTCGCCGCTGGACCCGCAGCAGTTGTTGTCCCGGCCAGCGTCCCCGTGGCGACGCCTTCTAGATCGTGGAGGTTCTGTCGACACCATCTGCAAGCAGGAAGGGAGGATTAGGAGCAGCCCCGGTGAGCACTGGTACCCCCCAAGCTGGGGATTTGGGGGATGGACCCCCAGAACACCCCCAACCCACAACCCTTACAGTCAGGTGGCGTCGGGGCCACCCCTACCACTTCCCATCTCCCCAAGGGGTGCAGAAGGGTTTTGGGGTGTCAGTGCTCTGCTGGTCCCTCTGTGCCACCAACTGTCCCCACCCCACAGCAGCTTCCCCAGGTCGCTGTCCCAACACCGGTCCAGGCCTTTTGCCGCAGCCCCACAACCACTTTCCCAGGAGCAGAGGGGTTTCTGGGCAGCCCGGACTTGTCACGGGTAGGTGACAGTCAGGGACTCTCCTACAGCAGCACAAGTTCATGTGCCCCTGCCCAGGAGTCAGGGGACAGAGCTGGTCCCAGGGGCTGCCTTGCCCACCGTTCACCCTGCCCTGCAACTCCGAGGATGCAAAATTTTCCTCCATCTGAGGACCATGGAAGGACAAAAAGCCCCTAGGAGTTCTTTCTGTCTCCCCAGAGCCCCTGTGACAGCAGGGATGGATCCAGCCACAGCCCGATCCCAGGAGCCAGGGGTCCTTGACCCACCCCAAAGCCTCACAACTGACCCCGGTACCAGCAGCCCCCCTGTCCCCACCCCCCGGGGGCAGAAATCAGCACCCAACAGCACTGCCAACCCTCCAGCCCTTATCCCACCCCCCGTCCCCCATCCCAAACCCCATCCCCGGGATGGAGAGTGGCGGCAGGCAGCTCCCAGAGTGGCTGCAGAACAGAGAATTCCCTGTTACACTTGGGGCACCACAGCCACCTCCCTCCTTGACACTAAAAACAAACAGGTTTGTTACGCCTTTTTTTTTTTTTTTTCTCCCCCGAAAGGTTTATTTTTTTAAGAGCTATTTATAGCACGACCGGTTTGGAGAGGCTCAGGGAATGCGACCTGGAAAAAATAACTTGGAGGAACAGTACCCTGCAGAGGAACAAGACAGCTAAGCCTCGGCTGGGCACACGCCGGAGAAACGCTTCGGGTGACAGAAGTGTCCTTGTTTTCCCAGCCAGGGATGCTGCCAGGGCCCTGCTGCTTCCCACAGTCCTTGTTCTCCTGTTCCTCTCCCCGGGAAGGGCTGTTGCATCCGCAGGGAGCCTGGTGGCACTCGTCCTCTCCGAGGGCTCCTGTCCTCAACCACCCGTCACAGTCCAGGATTTCCGCAGCCAGAGCGGAGCTGGTCATTCGGGAATGCGGGCGATGCTCGTCCATCCCGCCGCTGGGGATCAGCCCTTGTGCTTGGGGGTCCAGAGCCTCGCCAGGGGACACCGGGAGCTTCTGCTGCTGGTGCTTTGTGCTGCACCAGGCTCTCCATCCTGCTGCTGCTGCTGCCTTGTCCATCTTCCCTGCTTGTTTTTGCCCCGGTCCTCCTCCCTCCCCGTTATCCGCTGGCACCCCCGGCTGTGCGTGGACTGCCAGCACCAGGGCACGGTGCCCGGCACAGCCCCTGGCACAGCCCCTGGCAGGGATTTAGCCCCCGGCCGAGGGGCACCCCCGGCCAAAGGAGGGATCCGGGGGCGGAAGGGCACAACACTCCAAAGCCTGTGACCCATCCGAGCGCGCCGGCGGCAGGGGCTTTATCGAGAGCTAACGAGAGTAGCAAGCTAACACTAATTATCATTAGCAAGCTGACGAGTGGCTAATTAGCACAGACTCCACTAGTGCTGGTGCGATCCCTGCGTTCGGCTTTACCCCCTGCCCCGGGCAGCTCGCCTGAGAGAAGCCAACATTCCCAAGTGAACACCGCCGGGAGCATCCCCGGGAGCATCCCTGCATCCGGCCCCGCCGCCGTCCCGCTCTCACAGCCACAGCCTGTCCCAGCTTTTGGGGGGCACGGGGCAGGGGCAGGTGCTGGGGGGCTCAGCGGAGGCGGCGTGGACGTGCTGGAAGAGCCCCAGGAGGAGGGAATGCTCACCGCTGAGTGCGTGCTCCGTCATGCTCAGGCACAGGGACTCCAGCCTGTTGTTGATGTCAGGTTCAGTCACCGGCACCTGGAACTCTGCAGGCAGAAAAGGGAATAGGAGATGCTGGTCAGGGACCTGGCAGGGCCCCTGCCTGACTGCTCTGTGTGGGAAAACCATCTGAAAAATGCCCCGGGAGGGTCTGACAGGACTCCCAGTAAAATCGTCTTCAGCATGAGACACTCACAAAAGCAGTCATCGCCTCTGTTATCCATTAGGGATGAATCTGAGGGGGGTCAGGTGCTCGTGAGAGATGTAAGGGGCGGCTGGAGCAAGAGCAGAACCCCACCCAGGGAGGGGGCAGCCCAGGTCATCTCCTGGGGATGGATGGTGTCCGTGCAGGAGGGTTAGTGCTTGGACATGGGATGGCAGCACAGACCAGCAGAGCCACTGCCTGGCTTCTCTGAGACCAGCCTGGCCCCCACTCAGTCAGCCACGTCATTGCTGCCACATCCCTGAGGGGGGTGAGCACAAAAAAGGGGACACACACATGAAGTCTGGAGTGTTCCAACCCCCTGCCCTAATCTAAACAGCAGCGAACTTTCCCCACCCTGCAGGAAAACCTGCAAATACAGCTTGTGCTACTGTGCTGGACAGCATCTTCTGCTCACAGGAACACGGGATGAGATCCAGGAGGGTTGAGGTCCCCCCACAGCCTGGCAAACAGTGGTTTGTGAGGCCAGCATCACATCATTGCTTATTTTCCTTGAGACTTAATCCACGTCTTTGGCTCCCCAGCCCTCCCACACCCTCATCCACCGCAGGCTGACGTGCAAAGAGAAACCCATTTATTCTCCTCCAACGCCTGAGAAATGTGCCCTTGTCCCGGTGTTTAATCAATACCCAGGAACAGCTGCTGCTCCTGCTGTAGGGAACATTTGCTGCCCAAATGCTGCAGTTTAACACCGCCGGCGTGTGAGGCCTGGGAGCTGCCAGCCCAAACCAGCAGCAGTGTCGGGATGAGGGTGAGTTCACTGGGGGATGGATTTCCTGTCCCGAGGTGTAAATGGTTCTGGTGTGTTGGTAGGAAAAGGCACGCTCAAAGGCTAAGGAAGGGATACACAAACAGGCTTCCTCAGGGCCAGGATGCTGCAGGTCCAGGGTCCAAGGTCAGCGGGATCCTCCCTGAATCAGAGGATGCTCCTCTGTACAGGAGCACTTTGGCAGTGGAGGGGAAGGAAGCACTGACCCAGCACCATTTCCCTTCACACGCACTGTGGAAAGAATTTCCCTTGAGTGCATGAAGGCAGTCCTTCCGCACCGGGGCTCCGTGTCCATCCATGAGGAAAAAGTGATGGGTGAGCTACCACCACCTTCCCTCCTGACACGAGCCCCTCAGAAGCGAGCTAGGCAAGGCACCAGCACTGTAACAGAGTCAAGATGGCACATACAGGGTGAGCCATGGCTATGACTAACCCAGGCATTCAGACACCCCAGTGGGAGCACACTGGGCCATGTGCCTGTGGGGAGGCTCACCAGCACAGCTCCTCTCACCTCCCCTCATCTCACCTGGCTGTGGATAAGTGGGAAAAGCACCTCTGCTGCCTACCTGGCTGCTGAAACATCAGCATGGTCTGCGGGGACGTGTGGACCGGCAGCGAGCGCGTCCTCTGCACCGAGCTGTGGCTCCGGCTGGGCATGCTGTTACTGCCCCCAGGGTTGGCAAACCACAGGTTCTGTGGGGAGCAAACACAAAGGGTGGGATGCAAAGCAAAGCCCTCTGAGCCATGGGTCTATAACCACTTTGGGCTTGTAGAATCACAGGATGGTTTGGGTAGGAAGGGATCTCACAGATAATCTCGTTACAACCCCCTGCCATAGCAGGGACACCTGCCACTGTCCCAGGCTGCTCCAAACCCTGTCCAGCCTGGCCTGGGACACTGCCAGGGATCCAGGGGCAGCCACAGCTGTTCTGGGCACCCTGTGCCAGGGCCTCCCCACACTCACAGGGAAGAACTCCTTCCCAGTATCTCACCTGTATCTCCCCTCTGACAATTAAACCCCCTCCCCTTTCTCCTATCACTATGTGCTCTGTCAAAACTCCCTCTCCCTATTTTATAAACCACTTTAAGGACTCAGCTTTCCCCCTTCTGCTGCTCGGTTTGTCCCCCTCCCGCTTCTTCCACTTCCACATCCCACTGCAGAGAGGGGAGTGCAGCCTGCAAACTACTCAAAGAGTGGGGATCTGCACGAGGCAGGGAAGGAAAAGCAAATGAAGCTCATGGGAAAGGGATGGAAGGACAGGAAACGCCAACCAACCTGTCTGCCTTGCTTGAGGATGGCGGGGCTGGCGGCAGGGCTGCGCTGGGGCGTGCCCAGCAGCCCAGTGGGGCCCAGCAGCCCCAGCCGGGCCGTGGGGATGTTGCGGGAGGGGATCTGGAACTGCCGGGGGTTCCTCCGTGCCAGCCCTGCCCCCGCGGATCCGGCTGTCGGGAGGGAGTTGGACTGGCCAAAGCCTCGGCTGTGGGAGAGAGCGCCGGGGGTGAGACACCGACCCTGGGAGGGGGTCCTGACCCTCCCATCCCACCGAGGGTGGGACACCGACCGTGGGAGGGGGTCCTGACCCTCCCATCCCACCGAGGGTGGGACACCGACCGTGGGAGGGGGTCTGACCCTCCATCCCACGAGTGGGACACCGACGTGGGGGGTTACCCTCCATCCCACCGAGGGTGGGACACCGACCCTGGGAGGGGGTCCTGACCCTCCCATCCCACCGAGGGTGGGACACCAACTGTGGGAGGGGGTCCTGACCCTCCCATCCCACCGAGGGTGGGACACCGACCCTGGGAGGGGGTCCTGACCCTCCCATCCCACCGAGGGTGGGACACCGACCCTGGGAGGGGGTCCTGACCCTCCCATCCCACCGAGGGTGGGACACCGACCCTGGAGGGTCCTGACCCCATCCCACGAGTGGTCCCACCCTGCAGGCAGCGGGAAGGAGGCAGTCCGAGTGTGCAGCATCCTCTCTTCTTCCTGTCTGCCGGTCTCTTCCCACCCTTCTGCAGTTCTCACATCCACACTGGTTTTCATTAAAGCTTATTTTACTCCTGCACAATGGGCCTGTTCTTAAATGCAATCTAAAATAATTCAGGTAATGCCCTGGGAACTTGATTTCTTTTGATTTCTTTGAGATTTCTCATGAGTGGATTCTCCAGTGTCTAATTTAAGTTCAGCTGATGCTGTTGGGTTTTCTCTCCTTCCAGGAAGTTCATTTTTATAAATATGCTCACCTCAGAGACTTCTCAAGTTCCGTAAAATTTGGTTAGAATGACCTAATAAATCCAAGTTTTATTAGGGAAGGCTGAGCTGAAGATGCTTTCCTGAAATCTCACCCTGGAAGTTCCTCTACTCCCAGTTATCTCCAAAACACTGTATTTTTTGGGAATAAAGAGCTTGCAGAAAACCAAGACTTTGCAGAACGAAACAAAGGGGTGATGTTGTTAAAATTGATTTAAAAATAATTTTTCTTGGCACAACCCCTATGCTTTCTAGGATCACCCAAAACCCAGCATCACCTTGGAAGGGAGCAAACATGGTGTTCCCAACACAGCCCTGCCTGGCTCTCTGCACCTCTGGCTCTGCACCCTCTGAGAGCTTCCAGCCTTTTTTTTCTGCAACTTGACAGCTTTTTGAGGAAACTCCAGTGCTGATGCCATCATTGATGGGCAGCAGGGAAAGAGCCCAGTGTTGGGGATACACTGCACAGCTGGGAAGTGCTGGGTTTGGACCATGCAGACAGGGTGGGATCGGAGGGAAAGGCAGTGACCACACGCACAGGACACTGCCTGCTGTGTTCCCTTCCCAGCCAGCGCCTGGCATTTCACTGCTGAAGCTTTTCCAACCATCCCCCTTCCCTAAACACGGCTCTGAACCCATCCCTCCATCTGGCAGGCATTGTTCCCACTTGGAGTGCTCTTGCTCTGGCCACTTTGTCCATCCCTCCCCCTCCCAAAATCCTGCGTACCTCCTCTGCTGCCGGTAGCCTGACAGCTCCAGGAGGGATTTCCGAGGGAAAGACCGAAAGAGTTTCTGCACCTGCTGTTTCCATGACAGCAGCCGCTTCTTCTGGATCTCTGTAAACGCCTGCCCCCCAAAAAAAGAGAGAGAAAAATAGGAAATGTGTGAATATCCTTCTGGACAAAGCGAGCAGGGATGTGCATGTGGGTGTGTGGGTAACAAAAAGCAGCTGGAGCAGGAGATGGGGTGAGTTGAGCCCCATTAGAAAGTCCAGGGGGGAAACACTGGTCTTTCTTCAAGATTTATTCATCTCAGGTAGAGAAAATGCTCTGGCAGCATTCCCTGTGTCCCAGAGTGACAGCATGGCTCTGCCTCAAGGCTGCCAACTCCCTTTGGCAGAGCAGGGGTTGACAGTGGATCCTGATGGGTGGTGACACTTGTCACCTGGAGGTGGATCTAGAAATGCTGCCAGGCTGGGCAAAGCTGGGATCTGAAAGCTGAGCTGCCCTGTGGCATCCTGCATGCTATCCCCCTTCTGGAGGCTGGGCAGAGCTTGGCTGTGAGCCTGGCACTGACAGGCTCTGCAGGAGGTCACACAGGGTGAGCCTGTCACCCACCCGGGCTCCCTGCAAAGGTCACCCTGGCAAGGACAGACCTGCTCCCAGAGCTCCAGACAGGAGGTGTGGGTGACAGGCACCCACGTGCCACCACTGCTAACTTTAGACACCCAAGGTCTCTGTTGGAGAGGAGCAGAAGTCTCCAGAGGACAATCTGGAGGCTAATTAGTGCCTGACTTGATTGCTCTGAACCACTCTGGAGGAGATGCTCTCTTCTGGTGCTGATTATGCCGGAGCCAGCGCAGAGGGTGGTCCTGGGACATGGGCTGGCTCTGGGGGGAAAAGTGCAGGCACTTTGGGAAAAGTTCCACATCCTCCTGGCATTGCTCTCTGGCCCCAGGCTGCAGCTTCCACCACTTCTGCTCCCATATGGGCAGGTGAGGGAAGCAGCCTGTTCTTCCAGGCACTGCCAGTGTAGGCAGGAGACACTGCAGGACACCAGCCCCCCCTCCCTGCCACGGGGTAGGAACATTCCAGAGCCCTGTGGCACAATCTGGGCCATCCCGAGCCATCACCCAGCCAAGGCAGCTCTGCTGGGAGCAGAAACAGATGCAAAATCCCTGTTGCAAAATCCCAAGACCACGTGGTGCAGAACAGGAGGAGGCAATTCCAAGGGATCGCTGGGTGTGCCTGATGGAAACCGCCTGCACGTTCATCCAGGATTCTTCCTTTCATCCAGCTGCTGGTGGGACTGTCACGAGCCAGATGAATTTCCCAGCTCCAGGCCTTGGCAATTAAACCAGCGTGGGGGGAAGCAACATTTCCATGCACCACGTTGGAGCTACTGCCTGCTCCAAGCCTGTTCTGTCAGAATTACTATTAATAACCCCCAAAAATATTTGTGTTAGAAACTGAAAGGTTTACATAAACAGAGACTTTGGAAACAGTTTCCAAGTGATGAGAACAACAGTTTTAGATGATGTGACACGACTCACCTCGTGGATTAGACATTTGTCTATGAGCTGTAAATAGGAACTTATATTCTCTTCATCGGGTCGGGAAACTAAAAGTTGTGTGCAGACTGGAAAAAAATAGAAGAGAAGGGAAATTGGGATGGGGACACCAAGATGGGGCCCAAGAGGGGTCCCACAAACACCTTGGACATCCTGTTTCCCTCATAACTATGAGTAGGTTTTTCATCAGTGAGAAAAAACGCCCTTCCCCAATTGCTGCCATGCCTTCCTATATTTAGGGGCAGACTTTGTTCTCTGTTACGATGGTGTAAATCCAGAGCAACACCACTGGAGTCCCCAAAATTAGACCTAAGCAACTCAGGGGCACGGGATTAATCCCTATTCATAGGCAAGAGAGCTCCTGCTCCCATGGCCAAAATCTGCCCCCACTGCAGAGTGGTAGATTCCCACCTTCCCTGATGAATTTTAACCTCTTTTGGAATGAATGTCATTGAAGGAAGTGGGGATGAGCTCACAGAGGAATGAGTTTCTCCTGTTGCAAACCCCTGGGCAGGGGTGTCCTCCTGGACACCCCATCTTGGCAGGGCTTGTGCCACATTTTGGCATTTGTCACAGGAATAAAATGGGGCCGGAGCCCCACATGTGGTTATTTCTGCAGGAAACCAGCTGGGGACAAATTCTGCACCAGGTTTCTGTATAGAAAACATCTCAGCTATTTATTTTCAAGAAAAGGTTGGAAATAGGGACAATGCTGATATTTCCTTGTGGCATCCCAATGAGGCTCTTTCTGTTCCCAGTCTCCTGTAGATGAGACTCCCCTTCCTCTTCCCCATGGAAATCTCCCTCCATGAAGCCAGCACTGACACCTCAGGTGCCACAGCAAGGGTTAGGGCACATCCAAGCTCACACAGATTTGCTCCAAGAGCCCTGAATATTGCACAGGAGGTTAGTGTCCACCTCAGCTTGCTCCTGTTACCTCCCAGTGTGTTATGCCTGATGCAAAGCCACACATCCTGCACTAGACACGGGATGGCACCGGAGTATTCTGGATGTCCAGCATCCAAATTGGGACATAAAAAGGGGCTTGGACCCACTGATTTACACTCAAAATGGCTCATGTCCAGCCCACACACCACTGCTACCCTGCTCCCAGTCCAAGGGATGCTGCTCAAAACACCTCTGGATCAGTAGGATGACCCCAGGGCTCTGGATGGGAAGAGAAAGGGTATCTTCCACCCCTGACCTTGAGAAAAGTTGTGATTTCTGCCTCTGACCCAGAGCAGGGAGAGGATGTTTTCCAGCTTGGACCTGATGCTTGGAATGCATGCTATCCACCTTGGACCTGGGGCTTGGAATGCATGCTATCCACCTTGGACCTCGAACAGACAGCTTGGGCCATTGCTGCCCCTCCCCAAAATCACAGCCTGCCTGCCCTACCTTCTTCCCTCTAACCCCAGCACCACAGGACCTCAACAAACCATCACTCCTCACACTGGGACCTGCAGGAGCTCAGGGAAAGGTGGCTGACACTGCACACCCCCTGATGTCACCCTGCAATTCAAACCTTCTCATTGTTTTCTCATTTGTAGTACAGACTCCCATGGACTGAACATAAACAACTGACTGTTTTCCACATTCCTCGTAGAGAAATGTCATTTAGTGGACTTCTAGTTTAACCAGTGGGGTTGGAGAAGTGGTAACCTCTGGTCATTGTCCAGAAATCTACAAATACCGAGGACAAGAAAGAAACCGCCCTTCTTTGTACTCTGACACCTGCGTCCTTTACCAACACCCTGCCCTAGTGCTGAGTCCCCAGGCCAGCGAGGAGCAGTGAGAGCTGCTCACCCTTGCCCATCACTCGGGTGAACTGCCCGGGCAGGTCCCCCTCGGGCAGAGGGGCCCCTCCCGACTCGCCCTCGCATCCCGGCAGATGGTGCTGCTGCATGCCGGCCGCCGCCGAGTCCTTGCACTCCGGGCCCTGGCTCTCGGAGCCCAGCAGCGAGGAGGGGTGGTGCGAGTCCACGTCCCGGCTGTGCTCCTCCGGGCTCGGGTTTTGGGAAGAGTAGGCTTTGATGGGGGTGAGGATCATTTGGTGCAGCTCCTGCAGCGGGACACGCAGGTTGCCACCTTCCAGGATGTCCTGCGGGTCAAAGAGAAGGGGGTTTGGCTTTGCAGGGACATCAGCTGTGAACCAGAGCCCTCCTGTGAACCCCCCTGAGAATTCCTAGCTGTTGCTGTGAGGTAACTCACGACATGGACTCTTTCTGAGATTTTTTCTCAAAGGTTGTGTAAACTGAGTTTATCAGGGATCGTTCTCTCTTATATATAATTTTCTACAGACCAATGTGATCGGTGAAAGACAAACCTTTTCACCCACATTGGTCAAACAAGAGGGACATCAAGAGAAAATCTCTCTCTTCAGAAGGAATGTACAACATAGATATTGTTACAAAAACACTTTATTTTTTGTTTTTTTTTTATTTTCCCTGAGAAAGAATTTCAGAAAACTAAAATATCAGAAAACTAGAATTTTAGAAAATCAGAACTTTAGCTTTGAAACTAGACTACACCCAGCTTTACTTCAGGACCCTGCTGCATTCCACAGTCAACAACCACATTTCATTCATTCATCAAGTCTTTTCCTTATATCAGGAGAGTGATGTAGGGACTGTGATTATCTATGGATGTGTTCACCTGAATCCCCAGAGATAAATGTGCCCCTGTCAACCACTGGGACCCAAACCCAACAACAGTACAGCTTCAATGTTTCCACATTTCCACCAGGGAAATGGCAAGTCCATGAAGTGACTGAGCCTGGGAGCTTTCAATGCCCAGAGCAGCAAATATCTTGTTCATTCCCCAGCAGTCCTACAGTCCCAACATTTATATTTCATTAGAATTACATTAATATGGGCTCATTTCTCATTTCCAGCACTGCCTTCAAGCCTGGCTCCCATTAACTGCTCTGCCCCAAAACTGCTTGCCATGGCATGCTCGTGCTCTGGGATCATCTCAGAGCCCAGGACATGCTGGGATGCAGGAGCCTGTCCTGTAGCAGCAGTGGGGACACCCCTGTCCACTCTGGGATGGGCTGGGGGAGTGGATGCAGAGGGCACTGGGAGGCTTTCAAGGGGAGCAGGTGGTTTGTGCTCACACACAGAAGGGGACCCCATAAGGTGAACTGATACTCCCACTGCAAAACCATTCAGCTTGGAGATCCTGGGGCAGATCCAGCCAGGAGGGAGAAAACTTGGGTGCACCCCAGCCTTGCTCCTGGTGGGGAAAAAGAACTCCATTTCTATGGTCAGATCCTTGTCCCACTGAGGGGAAATAACTGCATTTTGTTTTTAATGTAGCCTGGACCAGAACAGCTCACTGCAGGTCTGGCTCATGGGATGCTGCTTGGAAAGAGGCAACTTTTGGAGTGAATCCTGATGCACTGAAGGAAGGGACACTAAGTGGGCACATGGGATGTGTGCAAGCCCTGGAACAGTTGTTGATTCTAATTCCTGCTGCATTCCCAGCTCACTCTTGGACGTCTCAGCTCCATTTCTCTCAAAGATCTGGTGTCAATCTGCTGGGCACTATTTTTTTGGGAGAAAATCCTGCCCTGCTAACTAACAGAGAGGGGTGGAGCAGGTCTTTCCAAGAAAGGAGCAGTATTTAGCAGCGAGACACTGCCCAAAAACATCAAGTCCCACACATGCTCTTGCTTAGCAAAAATTGGATGGGAAGCCTGGAAAACCAGAGAGACAGCTCCTCCCAGGGAAAGCAGCTGACAGGCAGCTCTGAGCCCCAGCAAAGCAGGACAGGGTCCCAGTGCCACAGCTCAAACCCACCCCCCAAGGCTCCAAACCAGTCCCTGCCACTTTCCTCCTGTATTTTACAGCGTGCCTGGCTGGCTGTGCCAGCTGAGCTGGGCTCCAGCTCTGCACAGCGCCACTCAATCAATACCAGATTCCCAAATCCCAGCAGAGAAGCAGAGGAAGAAGCTGTGCAACTGCCTGGAAAACACAGGGCTGCAGCCAGCTCCATCCAGCCCTTGGATTTTATAGTTATTATTAATAACGGAGGTAAATATGGCTTTATTAGCTCCTGCCATACTCTGAGCACAAGCCTGTATTATAAATAAATAGTGAAGCAGTGAGCTAAGGAAAACACCAATAAATAGCAACACACCACAGAAGTATTTAAAAGCCCCTAGTGGGAGGCTCTGCAAGTTGCTGTTTGAAGATGCTGCAACTAAATATAATATAATACAGCCATAATAAATAGGGAGAGGTTGGGAGAGCTGCTCCCAGCTAGGCTGTGGGGCTGCTCCCTGCCCAAAAGCTCTTTCTGCTGGGTTTAAACTTTTGTTAAGTGAAAAAGAAGTTTCTATTTATTCTCTTTGGAAATCCAAGATGTTGGTCAGGCACTGATGTGGGTGTCTGGTGTTTTATCTGGGGACAGGGTGCCCATGTGATGTTCCAGGAAAGCTCAAGTCCTTCTGAGCACCCTGGAGCTGGCCAGGGCTACAAGGTACATCCATCCCTGCTGTGTGAGGTGTGGGAGATGCATTAGGACCCACTCTGCAAAATACAGCTTTGAGCAATGTGATCTAGTGGAAGGTGTCTCCCCACCATGGCAGTGTAGGAACTGGATGGTATTTAAGGTACCTGCCAGCCCAAACCATTCTGGAACTCTGTGAAATAAAACCTGCAACAGATCCCCACAATATGTGTAAGCAAGGAGTGATTCATCCCAGAATTAATTCCTGGCTTCTTAAAAACACAAGAAACAAAAAAGTGGTTGTGATTACTTACCCCTTCTAGAGATTTGAGCAGGTTTTGTCTTTCTTTTAGCTTTTGGATACTGATAACTATTTTGTGTCTTGCACCTTTGGTAACATTCTGCAAAAAAAAAGGACAAAACTTGATGGTAACACTTCCACAGGGCAGCTGGCTCAACCTAAACCCTTCCTCTCCTAAACAGAAAGGGCTGCTAGAAATTAATTACATTTTTTCAGTGCAGGGATTTGTAGGGGACATAGAAAATCACCCAGAGACTTGCTGAAGAGAAGAGATTTCCAACTAGTTTGTCCCTGGTGCACCTCACACATGGAAAGCAAGGGGGTTCCCATTCCTCTTTATCCCAAGGAAAACGCAGAGGTAAACTTGAAAGTGGTGGGAGTTGGAACCAGATAATTTAAGGTCACTTCCAACTCCAACCAGCAATATTCTATGATTCTATGACAATTTCAAAGGCAGTCAGCCATCAAAGCCCCACTGACTTTAAGGGAGCTGCCTACTGCAGGCTGCACCCCTGAAACTCCTGAACTTAACCCCAACTGGGAAAAAAACCCCAACCATGGCACCCAGTGATGGGACTTCTGTAGTCTGGCTCCAGGCCTGAAGTTTCTGGTTTTCTAAAGTTCTGGTGTTTATGTTCTTCCCCTGAGAAAAGAATTTCAGCAAACCAAAACATCAGAAAACCAGAACTTTAGAAAACCAGAAACCTCAGGCCTGAAACCAGACTACACACTTCCGTGCCGGGACCCCAGTAAGAACACGAGGACAAGGATTTTTTCAGGTGCAACGTGAGATTGTTTTCACTCCCCAAGACCCAATTTCCCTTTTTCTGCTCCCCAACCATGGGAGGACACACAAAAGGGCTTTGGAAGTCGTCACCCTCCCCAGGTGGCATGGGACATACTTGTGCCTCGAGCTGGCATTCGGTGAGGGCCATCATCTCCTCGTACGTCATCTGGGAGAAGAGGGCGGCGTACTTGTGCAGCCGGAGGCTCTTCAGCCAGGCTGGGACATCTGGAGCACAAAGGTAAGGACAGGAGAGCTCCTGAATTCATGGAAAGGCACAACCATGAGCAACAGCATCAACATGGACACGAGGGGCATCCCAACGGACACCTCACGGAGCTTCATGGACCTTTGGGAGGACACAGGGCTGTGGATGTGGATGGGACAAGGAAACAGCCCCAGGATGAGGACACAGGGTTGTGGACATGGATGGGACAAGGAACCAGCCCCTGGATGAGGACACAGGGCTGTGGACATGGATGGGACAAGGAACCAGCCCCTGGATGAGGACACAGGGCTGTGGATGTGGATGGGATGTGGAACCAGCCCCAGGATGAGGACACAGGGCTGTGGATATGGATGGGACAAAGAACCAGCCCCTGGATGAGGACACAGGGCTGTGGATATGGATGGGACAAGGAACCAGCCCCTGGATGAGGACACAGGGCTGTGGATATGGATGGGACAAGGAACCAGCCCCTGGATGAGGACACAGGGCTGTGGATATGGATGGGACAAGGAACCAGCCCCTGGATGAGGACACAGGGCTGTGGATATGGATGGGACAAGGAACCAGCCCCTGGATGAGGACACAGGGCTGTGGATATGGATGGGATGTGGAACCAGCCCCTGGATGAGGACACAGGGTTGTGGATGTGGGTGGGACAAGGAACCAGCCCCTGGATGAGGACACAGGGCTGTGGATATGGATGGGACAAGGAACAAGTCCCTGGATGAGGATACTTCCCCAGAAGTTGGGAAAGCCACTGGGAATTAGCCCATGGGGAGCTGGCATTGTGCCACTGCACACCAAGCTCCTCACTGCTGTTTTCCCAGGATCATGGGAACTGCTGAAGCTCATGGAATGGCTGAGCTTGGGACAAGCAAAGGGCTGTTTTGTGGATGGTAGACTGATTTATGGCATATGCTGAAAATGGAACCATCTGCTTAAACAGAACTAGAGAGATGGGTTTGGAATGGAAAAATGATGTGCCATCAAAGATGGCCTGCTTCAAAGGGTGACCTGGGACCTAAAATGCACTGACTGAAATGACTTCTGCCTTCCCAGTCGTCACTTGCAGTAACATTTACCTACAGTAGTACCTCCATGCACAGCTGAATGGCTACCCAAAAATACATTTATCCTCCTGACATCAACATGGTTCCACAGTGAAGAACCTGGGAGGGGAATCCTTCCTCTGTGACATTCAAAACCCCATGGACTCTGTGATGGGATGTCCTTCATGGAGAAGGCAACGTGACAGCAAGCAGCTCTGCAGGGTTTGCAGGTTTGGGGGTCTGTGCTGACACCCTACAACGGAGGGGGGCCCTGCAGGTGTCTGCAGCACAGCACTGAGCCTGTGATGATGCTTTTCCTTTAAAAAGGCTTCGAATGCTTTGGCAAATCAAGACCTGCTTTATTTAGCACCTACAACCCCACAGGGGCTCTGCCACAGCCTTCCCAGCTGACGTGCTCTGCTCCCAGCAATACCTTGTCCCCAGTCCTTGTCCCCTTCCCTAGCAGTGAGACACCTGGGAGATCACTCCCATTGCTGGGACATCAATCTCATGGTGTGGATCCAGAAAGTCCCACACTGTTGAGTAGCACATGCAAGCCAAGGGTTGTCCAAGACCTCTTCCTGAACCAAGGCCTCATCACTGGAAGGGACAGGGCAGGAGGGACCTTGGACCCACATCTGCCACAAGTCTGCTGCCCAGGCTAATCCCAAACCCACCCTGCATCCAAGCAGAGGATGCAAACAATCCCAACATGCTGCATCTTGCTCACACTCTCCAAATCCCAGACACACAGTGGGATTCACGTGTCAATGAAATTCCTCAAGTGCTGCACAGGAGATCATACCCACATCAAACATGGGGAAAGCAATTACTGAGCACAGACGGGCTGAAATTCACTGTTTTCCAAAAGTTCTGACATGCAGCAGTCCCAAAGTCTGCTACCAGCACTGTATTAAACTGATTTCTTTTTAAAATAAATTAAAAAACTCTTAGCAAAAAGCCTCATTTCCAGCACAGGCTCAAACTCAACATCATTTTAACACAAACACACTGTTCTAGTGACAGCACATTGAAAGTCTCCCTGATCCCACATCCCCATGGGACACCAGCCTTTGGCACAAGTCTGTGCCAGTGGCAAAGCCCACAGGGACACCTCCAGAAGAGAGATGCAACTTCATGTAGACATTGAACCCTGCAGGAAACCCATCTGCCTTTGCAGAGCAGCTCTTTGCCTTTGCATCAGCCTGTCTGGACCATGCCTTAATTCTGGGGAGAGTGATGGTCCCAGAACCCCCCTGCCAGCAGAGCTGGCAATCCTGGAAGCAGGCTGGGGAGAAGGAGCCATCCCAGGACACAGAGAGTGTGTTGTGTCTGTGTGCAACTTTTCCCCCTTCCCACAAGGAAGAGGCAACCAGAAAGTGCAAGGACATCCAAGGTGATTTCATGGTCCTTGTAAAGTCAAAGTTCCCAATGATCTCCACGGATGGGTGAACCACCTGCCTGCAGAGCTACTCTTTAATCAGCAATTACCAGGAGCTAATTGCAAAGTCATGGCACGGCTGTCAGGAAATTTAGAAGGGAAAAAGCTCACCCTGCCATATTTACACACAGGACACCTTGGATGTGCTCCCAGCAGGAACCCCTGGCTCTACCCAGACCTTCCTCCTCGTGCTCCCCAAGCACCAGGAATTCCTCAAGGAAACACAGGATCCTGGAATGGTTTGGGCTGGAAGGCACCTTAAAGATGATTTAATTCCAACCCCCTGCCATGGGTAGGGACACAGGAAGGGACAGACAGACAGATGGGCTCCATGGAGAACCAAGGGTTCATATCTTCCCCTGGAGGAACCAAGAGCTAGGATAAAGCGGCGTTTTCCCTTCAGCATGAAGATAGAGGGAAAGAGAAGAAATAGGAGACATGAGAGCATAAAGATAAACAGAAAGGAAAGAAATAGGTGACACTGGGGGAGATAAACTGGTGAGGCAGATGAGGATCTGTCATGGGTTCCTCACATTCCAGAGCCCGTGGGTCTGGATCCTCCTGGATGCCCCGGAGGGTGTTAAAGAAAGAAGCAGCTGACCAGAAGCAGGGGTGACACCCAGCCTGCAGGCACTGGGGGAGACGTGGCTGCAATTCAGAGAAGGGAACTGGCAACTGGAGCAGCCAGTCTGGATGGAACACGAGGTAACCCAATAAAAATGCACCAAGTTGTGTGTTTCTGCAGGAACAAGAAACGGCACGATCGGAGTGCAGGGAACGGGCAGTCCTCTTGGGTTTTTTTCAGGAAAGCTGTGGGGATACAATGGGTCATAGGCAGCCCAGGGTGCTTTGTTGTTTGAGGACGATGAGCTACACAGCCACAGGAATGCTGTCTGGAGGCAAACAAGCCTCTGCTCTGCTTCCAAGTCCAGCTTTGGGCAACACACCTTCAATAAAACGCGGACTTTTTGGGAAAAAAAAAACCTGGCGGAGAGAAGCAGAACAACCCCAAGTTTAGAAAACATCATCTGGGAAGGCACTGGAATGGTTCAGCCTGAAGAAAACACAGCTGAGAGGGAGGGGGAGGACACAGCAGGCCTAGACACCAGAGGTTGTGAACATCTGTTCTGCACGTCCTTGGACAGGGGGACAAAAGCCATTTGGCTGAGTCAGCAATGGGGGGAATCATGCTTGGAAGTCTGGAAAGGGACAGCCCGAGGAAGGGTGGACATATCCCAGCTGCACGCAGCAGAGAGGGGATGTGTTATTATGTGGGGGTTATTTAATCATCACTGCTCGTGGACAGCCCCTGGGTTTTGGGGATTTGGCCACACAGGTCGATTGCATGGCCCTGGGAAGTTCCTATCCACGCAGATCCCAGAGCTGCAGCTGTGGGTCACAGGGAGCCAAGCTCCCCATGGTCTCCTCCCCAGCCCCTTCTGCAGAAACCCGGAGAAATGCAGTGTTAAACAGCCCACCTCCCCCAGAAACACTTGCTCCCAAAAAGTTCTCCCTGGCCAGACAGACTGCAGGATCCAACCTGCCTCTGTTACATTCCTTGGAACCATGAGGGGTTTTTCATGCATTTATTTCATGCACATCAAAGCCATCCAGAGCCAAGCCAAACGCAGTCCCACATCACACAGATTTATCCATATCTCAATTTGTCTGTAATTAGACTAAAATCAGACCTTGTGATTGTTAAAAAATACAATTATCTCCCTATTCTGATATGCCACTGGTTTGTACACAATCGAGCTGCTTTGCATTAATGCAAATTGGAGTTGTTTTAAACCACTCTGAGAGCTGCAGGGTCATTTTCAGTCTGTTCCCATGAACACACAGTCCAGGTGTTTGCCCAGTTTTTATCTATTTATTCCTCCTCAGCCTGAACTTTGTTCTGCATCTTTGAGTGCAGCAAGTGGGGTTCATTTCTGCCTTGTTTACCACCAGAACCACATATATTTATTGCCAAAAATCTCTGTGAAACATAGGCATAACAGGAAAACCAACCGAAACACACGGGTTAAAATTCACTGCAAACAAGTATCCCAAGCCAAAACTTCCCCAAATACTTGATGGGTACCAAGCACTGCAATGGTAAATCACACGTGGCTTGCTAAACTTGCTCTAAGCTATTTTTCACCGTCATAAAAAAATAAAAAAAGAAAGAGAAAAAAAAAAAGAGCACCACTCGCAGCCAAAAGCCACAGGCTATGGAAAAAAAACTCCAGCTTTTTGGAAAGCTGGCAGCTCACAGGAGTTTGGGGGCAAAACCACCCGAGTGTAAGACGTCAGATCAGGACCAGCTGCTCCTTAAAAGAAAACCCAAGGCGTTCCCCTAACGCTGAATTCCTAAGGCGGGAAGGGGACGCTGGGAGGCCCCGTTTGGCCAGGAGGATCCTGGCCCCAAAAGCAGCACTGGGAACAGGGCTCTGCCCCTGCTGCCCCTAGGGGCTGGGGGGGTCAGGGGCTGGTTTGTCACTCACCTTTCATCCCACTCCCTTCCTCCTGGAATGTGTTACGAGCGGAAGGCTGATCTTCTAAATGTTCACTCCCACCACTTCCCGAAGAGGCTACACTGCTTTGTGGAGACAGGGGGGCATGATCAGAAGGGATGCACTGGGGTCCTCTAGCTCGTAAGTCCTCATGAGACATCCATCCATGTCCTAGAGGTTGGTTTGGCACATTCATGGGTGGGGTAAGGGACACAGAGCGTTTCAAAGGGCTGTGGTGTGTCTGGCCTGAGAGAACTGAAAAAAAAAAAAAAAATAAAATCAAAGAGGTTATTCCCCCCTCGCGGCCCGGGATGCAGCAGAGTCCCCCGAAAAAAGAAAAAGAAAAAAATCAAATGAAATTATAAAATGTGTGGTGGTGATTGGCCATGGTGCCTGGCTGATGGCTTTGCAGCGCCCCTGAGCCCTGCCCTGAGCTCTCTGCTTTGCTTCCGGGGAAGCAAAAAGGATGGGAGTACCTGCAAGGAGATGGGGTCACATGAGCTATGTTGGGCTGCTCAAGGGAAGCTGTTGTGTGGATTCCATCTCTAGGGAGAAAAAAAATCAGTTGAGCAGTTCCTGAGAGTACCAGGATGGGGATGTCCCCACAGAGATCCAAGGGAAGCACCTCTGTCTCTCCCTTTGGGTTAGGACCTGGTTTGTGCCCCGAAGCAGGAGCACTTACACATCTCCCAAAATCCCTGCAAGGGTACTTCTCATCCATAGGAATGTCTCAGCCTGGTTGAGTCCTACTCAAATCACAGAATCATGGGATGGTTTGCATTGGAAGGGACCTTACAGATCTCATTCCAAACCCCTGCCATGAGCAGGGACACATTCCACTAGACCAGGTTGCTCCAAGCCTTGTCCAACTTGGCCCTAAAAACTTCCAAGGACTATCTCTGTTTTAAGTACTGAAAAAAGTATTAAAATATTGTTCTGTTTGCTTAACAAAATTCAAATTCCATCACTCAGGGTCACTAAACTACTGGTTTAATCATAAACACAGTGTATGTAATTTAACATACAGATTTAGGATGCAAACCAGGGAAAATTTCCCTGCTCCAGGAAAATCTGAGGGCAGAGGGGTTAGAATGACCTTTCAGACTACAAGAAACAGAAGCAAAAACTTTTCAATTTTTCTTTCCAAACCAAATTTTTAAACTGTACAAAACCTGGGGGAAATTCATTGTTCTCATCGCATTTCTATCTAAAGCACCAAAGCCCTAAATCTCCTTAATCCCCTTTATTTTGCCTCTACAGCAGTTCACCAAAACCACTCAGACTCCTCACCATGTTATTATTTAATATAAATGAGTCTTGGTGGAAAACCCCCAGCCAGGTGCACTGTGCTGCAAAGATTAAGCCAGGCTTAATTCCCAGCTCAAGCCTGGGGGAAAACCCACCATCAAAGCCATCTCTGCTGACCAGGAGCAGGATGAAGATGAAGCAGTAGTGGGGTTACAAAAGGAGGGGAGAGAGAAACACCAGAGTACCTCACATTTGCATTTATTAACCACCTGCAAAAAGCAGCTGGTACCACAGGCAGCTACTGGATGAGGCCAAAAAACCTGTGGATTTCTGTAATGTTTAAATAATTCCTACTTCTGAAAGGGTTTTCTTGTGCCAACATGCAACACTTGACACCAAGCTCTGCAGGGAAGCACTGGGGTGGCTTATGGGGAAGAATTTGTTCCCTATTCATTTAAAAACTATACAAACATCTTCCAAAAGTGTCTTGGCAGGAAAGGATGTCAATGAGATCTGAGATTGCTTCCAGAGAAGTGTTACGCTTCCTAAAGCTGTGATGTGATGTGATGGGGAAATAGATGATTTCAGAAGATTTTTCAGCTCTTGGTTTTGCAATTGTACCCCCAAATCAGCATCTGTAGATGCCACATCACCCTCCCAGGAGAAAAACATATTTAGGATTTAAAACCCCCCAAAATATAGGGAAAAAACGGATTTTTCCATTCTGTGGAATTCCACAGCCCTTCTGCGCCTGCTGCCCCCAGCCATGGTCACACTGCCCTGGGGAGAGAATCCACCCTGAATTTGCTGTAGGAAAACTCTGGTTTAGGCAATATTTGTGCCCCTTGGATGAAGGAGAGAAGCAGGAGAAGGGGCAAGGAGGACTGAGGTAAATTGTCCCCTTTCAGAGGTGAAGGGCTGCTCTGCTCATCCAGCTCTCCCAGGGTGTGTGCAGACACTGGGACCCAGCAGAGCTCACACCACCCTGTCCCCACCAAGCCCCTGCACACAAGGGTACTTTGGGCATAAATCCAGCCCAGATTCCTTCACGAGCAGCAATACCCTTGCAAACTGCTGCTCTTCCATATTAATTTGCTGTCCCCTAATTAGAAGCCGGTGTCGGCTGAAGGAGAAATAATGAGCTCCAAAGGATGGCCAGGGACAATTAGAAACCATCCAGTGCAACAGAAAAAATCAGTTCCACTTCTTTCCCCAGGATGACACAACACTGGATCCAAGGGATCTAGTTTTACTAAGCCCAGTTTTTACTGAACTGTGAGCCAGTTCACACAACCCCCTGAGATGCTGCAGGGACAATCCCTCTGCAGAGGATGCTGCAAGTCCCCAGCTCTCTGAAACCACCCCAGCTACTCTGGGCACCAGACTGAGATGATTTAAGGGCTCTTAGCACTGGCATAACTTCAGGATCTGCCTTCTGGATTTAACAGACATTGGTGATAATGTGGTTTCTTGCAAACCCTCTTACCCATTTCCATCAGCCCTAAAAAGGCTGAGAATCCTGGGATGGCACCCCTCTCTTACTCTGTAATCCCCCAGGGGATTAATAAACACCCATATTTATTATATTTACTATATTTGTTAAATTTATTATATTTATTATTAATATTTATTAATGCTGCTGCTTGTGGTCACACCCTCAGTTTCTTGAAATAAGAGGATGCAGCTAATTATTTCCAAAGCATCAGTTTGTTGTAGGTCCCAACCTGGCTTTGACCAATCTGTGTGCTTTTTGGATGGTCCAAGGTGAATCCAGGGCTGCTCCTGGCTAAAATAAATGGTCCACGTAGGCTTTAACTTCAGCAGAAGAAAACCAAGTGTGAGTTTATCACCTCAAGCCTCCTTTTCTTTTACTACAAAAATATAAAGCTTTAATTTAAAAAGGAAATCTAAAATGTGTTTCTGGGGCAAGATAAGCTCCTAGGAGGTGGGTGGGCATGGCTGCCTCTGAGACCTGTGAGAGGGGAAACCACCACTCCAAAGGGCATCCCACACTGGCACAAGGATCCCCTATGGATCCCAAGCATGCCCCACTTGGGGTTTAGAAGTGTTTTCCTGCCATTTTCCTGCTGCAAGGCTCTACACAAGCACTGCCTGGTCCAGTTCCTTCCAAACTGGTGTCCAGTGGGACAGGGGTTGCAGCAGACCATGGTTTTCCCTGGAATGAGCAGGCTGGTGTTGCCTCTTTGCTTGGCCACCACGGCTCTGAACAGCCAGGGTTGTGTTCAGCCCACACCAGACCCGGTTTCCTTGCAAGAAACCTCTCCATGACCTTCAGACTGGGAGCAAGCTCAGGATAATATCCCCAGCTAAAAAAAAAAAAAAAAAAAAAAAAAAAAAAAAAAAGTAGAGGATGGAGGAGGAGTGATGGCAACAAAGCTCCCCATCACAGGAGGCAGCTGCTGACCATGCTGGGAGCATCCCTGTGGGACCAGCCCTCCCTGGGCAAATCCAGATTTATCTCAGACCAAACCTTGCCTGGGCTGGCAGGCACCACAACACACTTCGAGAAACTCTGAGGCTGCAAGTGCTCTCACCCCTGAAGCCATGGGTTTGGGATTTTCCCCCCCCTCTCTTCCCTTTTGAAGTGGTGCTGCCTATTTTGGGAGGCAAGGGTTGATTTCAAGAGGGTTTTTGTTCGCTGAGGACCATGTGGAACAGCGTCAGACATTTGTGTTGTGGTTTCTCAGGGTTTTGGGCCAATTTTTTTTCAGCCTGAGAAGGGAAAAGCCACCCATTCCTGTAATTAGAGCTGAGGAATTGGGCTTTGCAGGCAGACCTTCCTCCACACAGCATGGGATGGCTGACAAGGTGCTCACTCTCCCTCTGCCCTTCATGAAATGTGCTTTAGAGTGCTGCAGTTCCTTGACAGGACACATGTGTGAGAGTTTCCAGTGAGAACCAGAGCCACCACTGGGAATTTTCAGAATGTCTCTGACACCCAAAGGACCAGCAGAGTGTCCATACATCAGTTACAATTCCAAATAACATGTTCCCTTGCTTGCAAAAAGGAAAAAGCATTGCAGGGTGCATACTGAACTCTTTGGGACCTACTGTTTTTTCAGTCTAAAAATGGCAGTTTTTGGCTGCAAAGCTCTTTATGGTGCATCCTGAGGCATCATCTGATCCCATGCAGCTCCTTTCCTGCTCTGTTGGTACCTGGAACAGCAGCCTGACCCCAAAAAGTGGGAATGTTTTTAATCCACACAAGGTTTTGTGCAGCCTGGAAGTTCCCCCACGCAGAGGGAACACTGAGCAACCCCCTCACACAGCAAACCCCAAGTTCAGCTCAGTCCTCCCCTCTGCCTCCTCCTTGCTATCCCAGTCATGGCACATCCTCTCCTCCAGGAAGGCTTCCCCATGCTGGCAGGGCAATGCCCAGGGCTTTTCCAGCCTTTCTTTGCTGGGAACCCTTGGAAAGAGCTGCCAGTGGGTCAGTGCCCAGCTGGCACCCAGCCTTCCTTCCTGGGCACCTCATTCACCCTCTCCCCACGCTGCCCCAGGCAGCTCCAGCATGGCCAGAGCAGAACCTGATGGAACATTTTTCAGCTCAACATCCCCTAACCCTTGGAGCCTCTTCTTTTGTGCCTTTTTTTCTTTAATCTCCTTGAGTTCTGTGGCTGTGACTTTAACTGCGTTTGTAGGAGCTGGATAATCCAGGTCCTGGCCTCTGAACCATGGCTGATATCCCATGAAAGGGTGAAATTCAGGGTCCTAAATGCAAGAAGCCACTGGGTATAAGGAAAATAGTGGTATTAGGAAATTAGTGGTATTAACCTCTGCATCAGGAAAAAAAACAACATACAAGCAGAGTGTGCTGCCTCAAGCAGAGAAAGGGAAGAAGCACAGACTGCAGAAAAGACTCTCAAGCAAACTTTCTTTAAAGAAATGGTGTTTTCAAACACAGTTTCCTGTTCAAGAAACTGGACAGAGAAGCCATAACCCATTTGTTATGGGTTAATAACACCCATAAACTGGACAGAGAAACAATAACCCATGAGTTAATAACACCCATAACAAATGGCTGCTCTCTCTGATCAGTGCATGCGAGGCCCCATCCAGGCTCGGCGGGGAAGGAATCCTCACAGGGGGTTTTGAAATTCCCTGCATGGCACAAACACACGTGGAGCTGCTGTTTGGCTGCAGCAGGAACTGCTGTGGCTGTTATTTACTCATTTGTGTGGCAGCAGGAGCAGGGCTGCATCTAAAGATGTGTAAATTCAGACCCTGGTGGCTCCAGCAATCTGATGGGATGTGTTTCTGGAAGGAAGCCCAGCTTGTCTCACCGAGCAGCAGGAGCTCAGGAGCTGCTTTCAAGCTCCTTCACAGAATCCTGGAATGGTTTGGGTTGGGAGAGACCTTAAAGAACATCCAGTGCCACCCCCATGCCATGGGCAGGGACACCTTCCACTATCCCAGGTTGCTCCAAGCCCAGCCCAACCCTGTCCCTGGAACACTGCCAGGGATCCAGGGGCAGCCACAGCTTCTCTGGGCAATCTGTGCTAGGCCTCCCCAAAATCACAGCCAGGAATTTCTTCTTAAAATTCATCTAAATATCCCCTCTTTTAATTTAAAACCTTTCCCCCTTGTCCTATCACTATCATCCCATGTAAGAAGTCCCTTTCCCTCTTCTTTATGAGCCCCTTCTAAGTTCTGAAAGGTCCTTACTTCCCCCACCAGAGCATCCAGCAAGGTGGGAGTAAGACAGAAGAGATGTGAATCCAACCAGGATTTAACTCACAGACAAAAGAATGCATGGAATGGTGACTCAGGGAGGTGGGAATGGGTGGGGATGGAGGATTAGGGGTATGTTGCAAGGAGGTGCTGCCCTAAACCACAAACCTCTTGGGATATACACAATGCCCCAATGTCCAGGCCAATAAATGCATTTTTTCCTTCTAAATCTATACACAAACCATAGAAAATCAGTGTTTGTCCCTGGGGAATCCCGGTCCATTAATATCAAATGCTGCTGTGCTGAACCAAGCCTCCCTAATTATGCCAGAAAATAGCTTTTGCTATGGGCTCCTGGGAGAAATTCCTCCCCTGCTCACGAATGAAGCCAGATAAACAGTGCTAGGATGCAGAAACTCTCTTTTCCAAAGTCCTTTTCCACCCAAAAGTGATGTCCAAGAACATTTTCTTTGCTCAAGCAGCAGCCAGGGCTCCCCACTGCCTCAACCCCTGGTCTGAGGAGCATCTCCCTGCTGAGGCTTCCAACAGCATCAGCTTCCACCACATGTTACACTCCAGATGGAGAAACCCCTCCACCACTTAGGACCATCTCAGGAGGATGTGCATCCTTTACACAGCAATGTGCAACCTGAGGAAAACCAGGAGTGAGAAATGAAGGGCCTTGAACCAGTCAAGTGAGAGGGGTGAATGTGAAACCTCTGGAACTGCCCCAAGAAACTGGGATCCAATAATCCCTGGAGTCATTCAAAAGCTGTGGAGTGAGAGGAGGGAGGAAGAGTGTGTTCAGCAGTGACAAAATACATGGGGACAACGAGTACATCCCACAGACATCACCCAGCCTGAAACAACCTGTTGCCTTTTCCACCCTTGCCAACTCATTTTGGATTTTCTCTTCCCTTACCTCTTTTTAGCCACTTTCACTCATTCAAAAAAGCCACCTAGCCCCCCTCTCTTGTAGGCACAAATTTTGCAAGACAAATTCAGTGTTTCAACCTTCCTCTGGCCTCTACCTCTTGGGAACTCACACACCCCATCCCGAGCACCTTCCCCTTCCATCTGGGCTGGCCATGTTTTATTCCTTCTTGTCTTTCAAAAGCATAAAATCTTACCAGCTCCAGGAGGAAAGAGAAGCCTGCTGGGTCTCTGAGGCCACCAAGGGGCAAATGCAGTATCCAGCTCCCCACATGAGAAGATGCAAAGGATGGCGGCCACCAGGAACAACAACTCATGACAGGAGGAATGGCTTCTCACTGACAGAAGGCAGGGTCAAATTGGATATTGGGAAGGAATTCCTGGCTGTGAGGGTTGGGAGGCCCTGGCACAGAGGCACAGAGAAGCTGTGGCTGTCCCTGGATCCCTGGAAGTGTTCCAGTCTAGGCTGGACATGGCTTGGAGCACCCTGGGATAGTGGCAGGTGTCCCTGCCCATGGCAGGGGGTGGAACTGGATGTTCTTTAAGGTCCCTTCCAACACAAATCAGTCTGGAATTCTAAAATTCTATGACTCCCAAATCCTGAGCCCTGCAATGCTCCCCGGCAGCAACGGGACAGCCACGGCTGGTATCACAAACCAAGGATTAATTCTTTCCCATTACTGCTCCAAATTAACTCAGCTCAGCTTTCCACCTCCTCTACATACCCACAGCAGATGCATCCTAAAAATCTGCCTTCATCATCCTCCAAAACATTCCTGATTGCTCAGATATTGCCTCACATTCGGGTTATGGCACGGATCCCTGCGCCAGCTAACACGAGACCGCATTGCTCAGCAAACAGGGGGACTATGGTTACAAGAAAACATCAAATGCAGAACAACCAGCCTGAAATAAAATTGCATAACGGATGGGAACGGTAAAACTGGAGGGGAAAATAAAACAAAATTTAAAAAAAAACCCCCCAAGCTTCAAGGCTGCCAAAACTGAGCCATTGATTACAGTGCATTTGATCCATTTGCATGCAGAGAGCTTTGCTTTGGAGCCGAGATGGAAACAGTCTTAATATAGCTGGAGAGAAAATATCCTCCTTGCACTCTTCTAACTGCACTTTGATAGGAAGCAGCCACAGAGCAGATGGTGCCTTATATAATCACCAGACCTATTATCCCAGCCTCTTTTAGTAATTTGAAGGATGTGATAACCACAAGGAGAGCAGCAAATATTCCCCCTCCCTCCCTCCTTTCCCTGCTAATTAAAATATCCAGAAAAAAAAAAAGAAAAAAAAAAAAAAAAGGGGGAGGAAGCTATAATTATGGTAACGAATAAAAGAATTTCCAAATGAAGTAAATAACTATTTTGTGCACTGCTCCTTTAAACCAGAAGTCAAAAGTTAATTAAATAGCAGCGTGTTACTGAGTCAGGAGAACACAGTGCAGTGGGGAAGGAGTCTGGAGATGCTCTGGATGAATCCAAACCACAGCACCCCCATCCTTCCTCTGTGCCCTCCTGCCACTTCTCTGCAGATGCTGTGTGATGGTGGGGGGAAGGAGAGCTCATCTCTTTCCATTCCTCTACTGGCCAAAGCCCGGGTTACACGGATTCAAAGGATGAGCAACAGGAAGGGAATTCTCTCCTGGGGTTTCTTGCCGCATGAAGATGCTCAGGAAAACATCACAAATGTGATTTTAGTGATGCTCTGAGAGAAGGCTGGGGAATGGTGGTATAGGGATGAGGTCATGGAGAAACAAGAAAGGTTTGAGGAGGGAATTACTCATAAGGCCCTTAACAGATGTAAGTTAATAGTGGAGGTGCTGAGGAACATCCCTGGCTCCCAGATGGAGCCCTCAGTCCCCCACTGATGGCTCCAGGGGTGATACAAAGTGCAGACAGGAACCCACAGGTGCTCACAGGGTGATGGGAATAGCAAAGCTTCCCCCCCATGCACTGGGTGAGCACCTCTTGCTGTGGTCTGTGCCTGTATCTGACAGTCACCAGGGCAGCTGGAAAAATACACCCAGCTCTAGGAGGGTCCATCCATCCACAAAACTCCCCAGAGAGAGGAGATTGCTGAGGGGGTCTGAGAGCATTACTGGGGCTGTCTGACTGCTCTACAACCCAGAGAGCATCAGTCAGCTGCCCTGGTGGCTTCTGTGCCCCTTCCAGGTCAGAAGCACCATCCATTGGGACAGGAATCACCAAGGGTGGAAGAGCCCTCCAGGACCATCGAGTCCAACTCAGCCCCAACACCTCAACCAGACCCTGGCACCCAGTGCCACAGCCAGTCTTTTTTAAAATATATCCAGGGATGGTGACTCCACCACCTCCCCAGGCTAAGCATTCCAATACTTTATTACTCTTTCCATGAAAAACTTCTTCCTAATATCCAGCCTGTATTTCCCTGGGTGCAGCTTGAGGCTGTGCCCTCTGGTTCTGTCAGTGCTGCCTGGTGAAAGTGCCCAGCCCCACCTGAGCACAGCCACCTTTCAGGGAGTTGTAGACATTTGCTGCTGCTTCCTAATCTCCATCCCCTAGACACCCAGACTGCTGTAAGGAAAGTGGAGGTGGCATCAGAGCCACAAGCTTCAATCTTCCCCCATCCCAATTTGCACGTCAAGGATAGTGTCCTGCCCTCCTGTCAAGGGACAAGCAACACATCAACAGCAAAACCATGGCAGGCATTCCCTGCCCTGAGCAACTATAGTCAGTGATTGCAGAGGGATTTCACAAGCTGAGAGGGTGGGAACATCCCTGGGTGCTGCTGGAATAGATTCCCAAATTAGGTGGCCTCATTCCAGCCAGGAAGCTGCAGAGCCATGGCTCTGTGAGTGGGGTATGTGAATTTGGGAGCAGTGCTCTGTAAGAGTACAGAAGATGCACAGCTGGAAGGGACCCATGAGCATCACCAAATCCAGGTCCTGACACTGCATAGGACATCCCAAGAATCCCATCCTGTGCCTGAGAGTGTTCAAACACTTCTTGACCTCTGTCAGCTTGGGGCCATGACCACTTTCCTGGGAAGCCTATTCCAGTGCCCAGCCACCCTCTGGAGGAACAACCTCTTCCTGATATCCAACCTAAAGCTCCCCTGACACGGCCTCTCACTGTTTCCATGTGTGAGTACAGACCAAACCTTGCATAAAGAATGTCTGGAGGAAGGAACTGTGTGACCCCAGAGGACACATGTGTGACATGCCCACTTTGGGGACAGCCACACGTCTCTGGCTGGCACCCAGTGCCCCTCTGCTCCTCCCCATCCATGCAGACCAGCCACCACCTGCTCCATGGCTTAGCCAACACAGGGCTGTTTGCAAGGGCTAAGGCAGCCCAGAGCACAGGGAATGTTTAAGTGCCTGGAAGCATCATTTGGTGTCAGGAGAGCTGGGCTGGAGCACTCACATGTGTCTGTACCGACCACACATGGTCATGAGCCACCCGTGGTATCATCACCTGGAGCAAGTCACCACTGAGCCCAGCCTCGAGGTCTGCTCTCCTCTTTCCTTTTGGAGACCCCTCAGCCTCCTTTGGTGACATCTCTGCCTCCAAGCATCGTGGCTGATTGAGGGGTCAAGCAGAGGCACAGCCACAAGATCTATCCCGCTGCCCATGTGAAAATCCACTTGCCAGAGCACGCCCATGGGAAACGTGCTCCCTTCACAGCCTACTCACTCTGCTTGGCAAGCAGGCAACCCTCACCTGCTCCACACCCTGCTACAGCAGGATCAGCACATCCCAAAAGCTGTAGGCTGCACAGACGCCCCGTGTTGTCACTCGTTCCCACGTGAGAGCAGAGCGGGCACGGCAGCGAGGACCCTGCTCTGTCCCTGTGCTGTCTGATGACATCAGCTCTGCCTTGCTAACCCCATCCCCACGGAGCCATCTGCAACTCCCCAGAGCTCTCCCTACCCTCCCTGAGCCACCCATAATCCCCCAGAGCCATCCACATTCCCCAGGGCCACCTGCAAGCCCCGAGAGCCAACAGCTGCTGGCAAGAGACTCCTGCCCCATGGCTGCAAGGATGGGCATCCCTACGAGCAAAGCTACCTGTGCTCTGCAAGTTCCAATGAACAAATCAGGAGAATCACCCTCCCACACATCCTGAGCTGAGTGTTCCTCAATGGCTGATGGGTTACTCTAAGCCACCCAGTGATTCTGTCTTCTCTTCCCTTCCAGTGCAGGTTATGATGTTTGGAAGACAACAAAAAGGCTGATGAGCTTGGCTGTCAGTCTAGAAACCCTGTGGAGATGACTGAAGGTGGGACCTCAGCATCACATGGACCTTTGTCACTAAGCCAAAGACACAGTGAGAAATGAGATCCTTTGGGAGCAAAGTGAAGGGAATGTGCCAAACAGGCTCAGAGGAGGATCCAAATGAGCAGGGGCAACTAACCTGAAGTTTCAAGGTTAGAACAGGAAGTGTTAGAACACTGACTATAAAACACACTCAGGAGCAGTTACAGATCTTTCCCAGCATTGCTGACACCTCAGAAGGACATCACTCTTGTTCTCCACCACCACTTCCATCTCCAGTGCTTGATGGCCGCCAGGGTGAGGTGGGTGACCACTCATCTCACTGGCTGAGTGATGGTCTGCAGTCTGTGTCTCCCAGGGACAAAGAGCTTTGAATTTATAAAGACAAAAAATCTGTATCTACTGCTCAGTGCTGGAAGATTACTGATGATCTTAAAGGTCTTTCCCAGCCTAAGTGATTCCATGTTCTTCTCACTCACAGTGCTGTTTGCTGCTGTGTTGATGTACATGGATTTCAACAAATAACTGCTCACACCTGATCTCATACAACAATTCTGATTCCAAGCTAAAGGATTAGCAAGATTTTGTAGCACTGGGGACCTGACAAAGTGTGAGACTTCTGGAAGTGCTCTGTGCCCGTTGTGTGTGACACTAGAGGGCATGAGCAAGACAACAAATGCCCTTGTCTGCCACCACCGAGAAGCTCAAGTGTAATAAAGGCCAACGAGCTTTTCTCAGTCTATCAGTCAAAGAGAAGAAAAACAGACATGAGAGGTGCCTCCAGGTGGCAGGATGAGTGCCAAGGTGCCAAGTCTCAGCAAGGCCAACTGAAGAACAATTTTCTGAAGGCAATTCCAAAAGCTAATCCACCCCCGTCAAGAACAGGACATTTGTTTGCTTCACTGCTGTAACCTCACGAAGACTTTCTCATTTTCTCATGACATGTTTTGCTAAGCCTGCATGGGAGGAAATGTGTTCCCCTGTGTGAGGCAAACACAGGCTGAGGACACACAATGCCCTCCCTTCAGGTGCTGCTGAAAGCCACACACATGACAACAGCTTTTAAGTGCCCATCAACTCAGCACAGATCAGGGTGGTCCTGTGGGCTGCCCATCAACTCAGCACAGATCAGGGTGGTCCTGTGGGTTAAACCATGCAGTTATCCCATCACCCAGCTCAGTCTGGGTGCCAGGTACAGTAACAGGGTTGTCTCCAGGGGTAGGCAGCGAGGTGCTGCACAGCAGGGTAGGGGAGGAAGAGTCAGGAAACCCACACTCTGTGGCAAAGTGCTTTCTTGGTGTTGTTTGTTCCTCCTCAATTCCTTGATCACTCGAGGGGAGCTCCAGCATGTTCACCTGCCCTCTCACTGGGGATTCCATAACTGGAGGAAATGTTGGCAAAATCCTGCAAGCCGCGTCACACACACGTACTCTGACACAGAGTCCAGGGCAGGATCACAGAAACACAGAATTGATTGAGTTGGAAGGGACCTTAGAGATCATTTAGTACAATTCCTTGACATGGGCAGGGACACCTTCCACTGTCCCAGGGTGCTCCAAGTCCTGCCCAACCTGGCCTTGGAAACTGCCAGGGATCCAGGGGCAACCACAGCTGCTCTGGGCAACGAGTGCCTCACCATCCTCACAGGGAAGAACTTCTTCCCAATATCCAGTTCAACCCTGCCCTCTGTCAGTTTGAACCTGGGCTGAGGTGCATGGAAGGAAGAACCCTGATTTACTTCTCTTCAGCTCTAGGACAAGCTGGAGATTTTTCTATTTTCAGGACATGAAATTTGTACAGGTGAGTATTTCTCCTCCCTTGCTCTGCTTGCTCTCCTTCCCGTTATGGACAAACAGCAGCAGTTTTCTGGCAGACACTCCTGTGGGAAGGGTGTAGGAGGCCTGGGAACCCAGAATCTTCCCCATTTGTGCAGGAGAGGAAGGGTGGCTCCAGACTGGCAAAAGCTTTGCTAGTCCAAGGACCTCTCTGTTCCCCCTCAGGGGAACCCAGGCAGTGCAGTGACACTGAAACACCAAGCAGTGCAACATCCCTCCAGTATGAACACAGTGCCAGCACCTGGGATTCCTGCTCTGCAGGATGTTCCCTGGCAAGGTCTCTGACTGTATCTGTCCCTCACTGACCTGTGACTGTATGGTCCAAATGAGACCAGTGTACCTGCAATCCTCCTCCTCAGCAGAGGTAAGACAGACCCTCCTTTGCCTCTGCACAGATTCCCTTCCAAAACGGTGGAAAACACAGGGCTGTGCTTCCATTTGACACCAAATCCTGTCATGCCATCACACCCTACTTGGGTGGATACAGTTACAGGGGTAGGCAAGGAGCTGGAGCCCCATACCAGAAGCTGCTGGCAGCTTGGAAAACGAGCTGCCTTCCTGTGTCCTTTCAGAGTTTCCAGGCCGTGTCTCTGTCACAAAGGTGTTGTGCAACCCCAACATTTTGCAATTGCTGCCTGACCTGGCCACAGAGCCAGGACTCTGGGCTTCACCCCATCCCCCAGGCCGGAGCAGCTCCAGCCTCCTCCCTGCCTGTGCTCCCGGGCTCATGCCAAGGCTGTCTGTACTCACAGCACGCTAAAGCTTGGCTTCAAGTTGCATCTCAAGCTTTGCAGGAATTGCTGATGCAGTGGATGGGATGGAGCACATAAACATCACAGAATCCCAGAATGGTTTGGGTTGGAAGGAGCCTTAAAGCCCACCTGGTTCCATTCCCCTGCCATGGACCAGACACCTTCCACTAGTCCAGACTGAAGACTCATCCAGCCTGGCATCGAACACTTCCAAGGATGAGACAGCCACAGCTTCTCTGGGCCAACTTGCATTGTTTGGGGTGAGTCCATATCCTCTGATCACTCCAGACTCAAATTCATCACTTAGAACACTGGTCCCACTCCTGGAGCACCATTTCTGTGGAAAATCCAGAGTGACTCCTTCAGAGCACTCCAGACTTGCCTCCTGCAACATCTCCTCAAGCCTTGGCTAAACCTTGGCTAACCCCTGTCAGTGCAGTTATGGGAGAGCTGGAGATGAACCAGTCCTGAAACAAATCTCAAAACTGCAGTCTAGGCTGAGTCACAGTCAAGGACAGCACAAAGCAAAACATCACATGAACTTCAGCCACCTGTATTTAAGCCCTGTACCATGACAACATTAAATCTCATTGTGCCACAGCACCAGAAGAATGCAGCCCAGGCAAGATCACCACATCACTGTTTTGGGAAAGATTTTGCCCCATTCTGTGTCAGGAACAGGCAGTGCCTCTGCAGGGATGGGTCAGGGAAGTTTGTGCCCTGCAGGGTGTTGCTGGATTAAAGCCTCTGCACAGAAAAACACCTCTGAGTAAGAGGGAGAACTTAAAACTAATAACAACACTAAAACCTAAACAAACACTAAGGAGTTGAGGGCTTTGCTTTGGAATAAAAGATTAATAAACATATCGATTGAGTCAAGGGGCTGGGACAAAGGCTGACAGCCGTGTTTATCTTTTAGCATCTATCTGTGGACTTACCAGGCTTTTGCCCAAGCCAAATATTGTGTTAAGGAAGTTTATGAACTGACACATGAAGTGTGGTTGGGTCACCTCCAGCTCAGCCCACGGTTGTCTGAGCATGGTGCCACCAAAATATGTCTGCAGGAGTTACAACAGCTTAACACGTGGGCCTAGACTATCACTAGCACAGGATGATGCAGCCAAGCAAGTGGCAGAGATTGAGGAGGAATTCAAGCAAAAGAATTACTCCTTGGGTAAGTGCAGGGCTGTTGGCAGACCCACAGGTGCTCCTGTCCCAGTTGCTGCTGAACACACCAAACTCTGGGAGAATTTAGGAAAAACCACAGCACTGCAGCAGCTCAGGCACTGCTGAGTAGTTCAGCTGTTGCCTCAGTTTTGGCATCTTGTGCCAACACTTTGGGACCACAATGGGCAAGGGGTGGGTCAATGTTTCTGCAAAGTTTGAGCACAGAAAAGTTCAAAAAAATACCAAGGGTTTTGTGGAGAGTCCTTCATGACCTAACACATCTTGCAAAGTTCCAGCCACTACCAGTGATTAACCTGCTGCACCCACCCCACCTCCAGATCCTGCCAGGAGGAACCAGACCCCTTCTGCAGCCTCTCTTCCCACTGCTTCCACTGTGTGCAAGCCTCTGAAACACCAGACATGCAAAAACCACATGGAAACCCCCCAAAAAATAATCCTTGGAGAGGTTTAACAGCCTGACTGACCAACTGCAAGTAAATTCATGGGGTTTTTCTCACCCTGCTTCCTTGTTAGACCTTTCCCATGCAGCTCAGTCACCCTGGAACAGCTTCATAGCACAGGGTCTGGCTCTCAGAGGGGCTGAACATCACACAATCCCACAGCAGCAGGAGCTGGGGGCTTCACAGAGAGGGGATTGGATAGGAATGATGGTTTAGAGTCTGTGGAGAAGCTGAGACCCTTCTGCTAAATCCCCACGTGCCTGCAAGGATGGACACAGGAGAGGCAAGGACCAGGGTGCTACAGCAATAAACCCAGAGCTGTGTTTTGTATAGCTGTTGATTTGAAACACTACTTTAAAAAAAAAAAAGCAATTCTTATAGGAGAGAGAAAAGCCCAAAAGCCTTAAGTGACCATTTTAAAGCTTTTAGCTATTTAATTGTGGCTTTCCACAGTCTGATAAAGAAACCAGGGCTGCTGCCACAAGATGCCTCTCCTCCCCAAGTGCTCTCTGCATCCCTGATTTCTAGGAGATGCTGATAAAGCATCTTGGAGAGACTTTGAACATCCCAGAGTGAAGGAGGACATGCAGCTCTGTAGGTTGCAGTGGCAGTCACCCAAAGATGTGGCAGCCCTCCACAAAGTCAGCAGGTGGGCAGGGACGCTTCTGAATCCCACTGAGAAGATGCTGCATTCCTGCTCTCCCAAGAAGGCTCACAGGTGTCAATGGCTGCTTTGAACACCAGTTACAGCTGTACTACAGCCCCACACAAAAACCAGTGTTGGACAGATCTCCAGCCAGAGCTCTCCATGTGCCCAAGCCTTGGGCTGGGCTCTGCACCACCCATCAAAGCTTGGCAAGGTCTCCATGGGGCAAGAACCACCCAGCTCTCCTGGAAAACACTGAGCATTTGCCATCTAAACTCCTCAGCCACCACCAAATACAAGGGAATCTTTTCAGATCCCCTGAAGCTGGTGGATTCCAGCTCTGTTTCCAAAACTTATGCCTTTACTCCCAACCCCATTTCTTCTTAGGAAGTCCTCAGCATGCTTTTGGACTTGCCTCAAGGCCCCCAGCAAAATTTTGGACATGAAGCATCAGCGTCCTGCTTGCTTTAGGCACTCTCGAAACGAACTGTAAACCTGCACAAAGCTACATGAAATACAAGGGGTTCCCTTCAGTTTTGCTCTAACTTTTTCTTACTCTTTGCTGTTTTTCCCTCCTCTCCAGCTCCCAAATCTTTAAAATCCAACAGCACTAGAGGGAAAAAAAAAACCCAACGAGGCAAGCAGGAAATTAAAACAAAAAAAGCAGGTGAGGAAAGGAAAAAAAAAAAGAAGAAAAAACCCCCAATATGGCCCAGATGAGTTCACCCCCTCTGCTAACCACGGCAAAACTCCTGGTGGGCTGGGGTGGGACTGTGCCCAGAGCCTCCCGCGGGTACTCACTGGTGCTTGTGCTAGTGCCGATGGTGTTGATGGTGGTGGGGACGGAGGAGGAGGAGTAGAGGGGCAGGTGGCCGTTCTCGCAGGCCAGGCTCTTGTCCTGCCAGCTGGAGGCGCTGACGCTGATGCCGGAGTCCCGCGAGTTCTGCCACCCGTTGAGTTTGTCGTCCGAGTTCTGTCTTTGGTGATAGTAGTGAGCCTGCCCGTAGTCCAGCGAGTCCGAGCGGCCGCGGGGTTGCCCGCCGAAGCCCCCCGAGGTGCGATCCTCCAGGTGGTTCAGCCACATGGCCAGGGCGCTCCTGTCCTCCAGGGAGGTGGCGGGGTGGATCAAGGCGTAGGACAGCAGCTGCCTGCTCTCCTCGATGTGCTGGTTGTGCTCGATGGAGTGCGCCAGGATTTTGGGCAAGAGTTTCATGTACTCGACCTTGGCCTCGATGTTGCCGGGTTTCAGTAAAGGCAGGTGGGTTAGCAAGAGGGAGATCACTTTATCCTTGGATTCCTGTTGCCACTGGTTAATGATTCCTGTTGAAGGAGTAGGGAAAAGGGGGGGAAAAAAGAAGATGAATGAGAAATTGAAATGTGAGGTTAATAAAGAAGTAACCTGGTCCTGGAAGGGTAAATGGAATGTGCAAAAGGGATTTCCATGTGTGCGGTATATCTCCCCACCCTCCAAAACCATTGTCATGGCAAAGTGTGGCAAACTGGACAGCAGAACTTACCAGATGCTCCTGAAAATCACTGAAAAAACAAAACTACACCCAGCTCCACTCGATTTCTGTTCTTATTTTAATCAAAATCATGATTTGACCCAAATTTTCCATATTGTTGCAGATTACAGAAAATACCATACAAAAGCACTCAGTGCATAAAGCTAACCATTCAAAAGAACTTAGCTGGAAAATTGAAAAGATTCAAAGGAGATAACAAGGGTGGGAGCCACAGAGGGAAGCAGCTTTGCAGCAGGAACACAATCATCCAACCAGGGTGTTGGTGCATCCACCAGCCCCAAAAGTAAGGAGGGAAGGGCTCAGCTGGGGCAGCCCCAGAGCTCCTGCTCCTCTGTTAGATCACAGCAAATAGGAGAGGTTTCAGAAAACAAGGAAAAAAAAAAAAAAAAAAGGAAACCTAGGGGTTAGATTTAAATATACAGAAGGAAAAGTCAGGGAATTACAAACTGATCACTTAACTCGAACTCCCAGAAAACTGATGGAACAAATAACGAAACAACCTATTTGTAAGCACTTAGAAGATAACAAGATGATAAGTGACTGCCGACACCCATTTGTCAAGAGCAATTTGATTTCCTTCTGCGACAGAGCAACTGGCCTGTGAATAGCTGGAGGAACAGACAGTGCTGTATATCTTGATATTCATTAGGTGCTGCTGCACATGGCTCCCTCGGCAGCACAGCAGAGAGAAACTGCTCTAATGTGGGCACACAACTCATCCAAAAAACATATGGAGGGAGCTGGTGGTGCTGATTCACTGTCAGACTGGGAGGATGTGCTGGGCAAGGAGACCTGTCCTGGCCCTGACACCAACCAGCACGTCACTGGTGATAAGGGTGATGTGATAAATGTGATCAGCACGCAGGTATCACACTGAGAAAGGAAAACACTCCAGGAAACTGGACTAGAGGTCAAACAATGCTGAGGACTCAAAGGGGTGGCATGAGGATGTGTCAGGGGAGGTTTAGGCTGGAGATCAGGAAAGGGTTCTTCTCCCAGAAGGGTGGTGGGCCAGTGATCAGGTTCCCCAGGGATTGGTCACAGCACCAGCCTGCCAGAGTTCCAGGAGAATCTGGACAATGCTCTCCAGCACAGGATGTGATTGTTGGAGTGTCCTGTGCAGGGCCAGGAGTTGAACTTGATCCTTGGTGCACAGCGAAGCTGCTCCAGCCAGCCTGACACCTGGCTGAGGGGGGAACACTGGCATGGACAAGCTGCTCTCCACATCTGCTGCTGCCCAGGGAAATGGTGGAGTCACCATCTCCACCACCTGGAGGGATTTAACAGCTCTGAGGATGTGGCTCTTGGGGACAGGGGTCAGTGGTGGCCTGGGCAGTGCTGGGGGAATGGTTGAGCTCAATGATCTTGGAGGACTTTTCCAACCTAAACAATTCCATGATTCTGTGACTTGAACTGCAGCAAAGATGAATGAGGTTGGACATGATGAAGCTGCCTTCTGTAGGGCAGGACTGCCTAGGACATTGTGAGATCTCCATCACCAGAGGTTTCTCTGAAGAATACAAACCCCAAACATTTACCAAATCTACCCAGACCAACCAACTGACACTTCCCTCCTCCAGTGCTGACCAAACCCCTCTGTAAAGCCTTCAAACTTTCAGCACCTGTCTTAGGCTCTGCTACGGGAACCACAAGTGAACTATGTGTGGAGAACACTCCCTCCTGCTAGATTTAAACACACTGCCCAAACTTCACAGGTGAAATGCTGGAAAAATCCCCCACAACTTTATGTTCTCTCTCCCTGTCTGCTGTCTCCCATCCATTCTGTACAGGAAGCTGCTCTAAATCATTTATTATCCCAATAGCCTCTGTGTGTTTTTGAGCAAGGGTAACTGAACCCACACTGCTGAAATGCAGATCCAGATCTCCAGCTATAGGATCATTCATCAGGTTTTTTCTTGGGAAGGCACAAGAGCAAATCAACATCCAGCTCAGGATATTCTGTGACCCAGGAACTGGGCTCTACGATCCTTGTGGGTCTCCTCCACCTCAGGATATTCCATGATTCTATAATTCTGCATGTTCATGCTGCCAGCCAGCAGCTAACCCAACCCTCCCAGCATCCCTGAGCCAGAAGAGGGCTGTTACAGCAGCACCTTCTCCCAGTTAGGACCAAACTCTGGACATCAGTTTCCTGACACAACCACGGTGGTGAGCAGCACTCACCCCTCCAGATTCCCCCTTCCCAGTTCCAAGGCATGCAACTGTTTTAACAGGAAGCCACTAGATGGCTTGCTGGAAACGCTGGTGACTCTCCTGGAACTTTCTGCACTGGTATTTATTTCTCCACAGACCTCCCCCTGCTCCAGAGCCACTTCCTGAGCCAGCGTGCCCGAGCCGTCCTGTGCCAAAAGGAGCAAGGGACACGATGTGGCACAGCTTTGGTGAAGTCCCCCCTGCTCTGTTCTGCAGCAGAGGGACTTTTGTACTCTGGGTGTGCTCCTGAGCCCGTGGGAATGCTGTGAGGTAGTTTTGGTGCTAAAAAAAAGGGATTTGGGAGAGCAACACTCAGTGTAAATGATGCTGTAAAGGATGCATGAGTGTAGCAGGATTCAAGGCGCACCAGAGCATATCCATATTTTCCATATGCAGATGTCCCTGCTCCAGGCAAGGCTTCCTGTTGGGATGAATCTGCTTTATCTGTCCCCTCTCTTAGTCAGCTGCCTGGTGAGTTGAAAACATGTCTTATTTTCTCCCACCCTCCTGCAGAGAGGGATGTCACACCCCGATATTTTATCATCGCTCTCGTGGTGGTTCAGCAGCACTTGCAGGCTGGCACAGCCAAACCCCAGCCTGGCACCAGCTGGGATTCTGTAGCAGCTCAGATAAACTGAGAAATCAAAGATCATTAAAAAAAAAGGCCTGCAATGCACTGCTCAAAGAAGTTGGTGCCACTTAAAAATAGGAGTAAAATACAAGCAGAAAAAGCAGAGCTTGGTGTAAACTGAGTGCAGGAGAGGAGGAGGAGGAGAAGGGAGGAGGGAGGCAGGTGGCTGTGGCTGGACTCCTCCTCACACGGGGGAGAGCTGAGCATGGAGATCCCCACTGGAGAAACACAGGATGGCACCAGAACTGCTGCTTGGGAACTCTGCCTTGGACCTCCAAGAGATCTGGGGGTTTAAACCCCAACCCCACAAGATGGAGCACTGACCCAAAAGCCTGTGGCTGATGAAGAGCTGGGTGCCCTTCCCTTCCTCCTTGGCCCAGGCAGGAGCTGGTCTCCTTCTCAGCCAGCAGCAGGATGTGCACAATTAAACAGAAATGGAAAATAATTAGATCTGAAAGAGGTTTGGCTCTCTCTGAGATGGGGCAGAAGGTCAGGCTTAATCCTATCTGCCAGAAAATAGAGGGATCTGGAGAGGGCAGTACAGGAGAGGGAAAGCTGGAGCTGCCTGTGGGCAGGGGGAGAGGGGCTGGCAACACCCCAAAGCCCTCTCCACCCTCTCCCTGAACACAGGAGCTCCCACTTCAGCCCCTCACCTGCTGCCATGCACTCCTGGCCATCTGGGATGGCTCATCCTTTATTGCCAGAAAGAGCACCCTGGGGGCAGCTGAGATTAGGATGTGTTTTGGGATCCCACAGGGTCCTGACACGATACCTGTGGTGGGTCACAGGCACTAATCACATGACAGCCTCATTAGCTCCCCTGGATGCTGCTTCAGGGATGCCTGGTGCTTCCCATCCCAAGGATTTCACTGCTCTGTGGAATGCCACAGCTACTGGCAAATCAGAGCATAGAGGGAGCCCCAAAGTTAGACTCCCCCCCCCTTTGCTGCCTTGAAACCCCCCAAAATCCCTGTCCTGCCCACTGCTGCCATTGAACTGCCATCCCCTTTTGGAGATGATCTAAGACAACAACTGACCAGCCCTGCACTGGGAAGGGATGGGAGCTGCTGGTAGCCCTGAAGCAGAAAATCCCTATTTTTATTATGGGACATTTTCTTGGATGAGAAGCTGAATGAAGGTGGGATGTGAAACTACCTTCTACTGAAGGATTACTTAACTGACAGGATTTTGCTGCTAGACAGCCCAGCTGATGCATGTGCAGCATGCCTGTGGATAAATCCAGCTCCAAATATAGCCGGGTCCTGCTTCCAAGACTGAAACCTGTGCTTGTGCTATGAATAGGACCAACACCATCCCCAAAACTGGGGCTTTCTGGCTGGAAAAAGAGGTGAAATTTATCAAGCTATTAAGGGATTTCTGTGTCACAAATCTGCTTAATCACTGCTGGATCCCTGTAAAATGTTAACTGCCACCATGGCCAGTGCTGATGGATCCTGTAATGCTGCACTGCACGAGGGACCTTGCTGCCTTTACTCTGAACCTGGCTCCTATTGGTTATTCCAACCACCAGCAAGGCTCATGGTCATGATATCCTGGGAACAATCACAGTTTTCCAACTGTAAAGCCAGACCAGATGGATAAACCCAGGGACAGGCACAGTCCCTGCAAAAAACATGAGTAGCACACTGGTGCCTGCACTTACAAACCCTGAAGGACCAAAATGCAGGGGTTTTAATTCTAGTTTTGATTTTTGCAAACATACTCCTGGGCCAGAAGATTACAGTTTAAAAACACCACCGTTGCTGAGAGGGATAGCCAAGAGCAGCTGTCAGCACAGGAAAAGAACGTGTGGGTCTCACCAGGTGACACTTGTTCTTCAAGGAACAATGATAATGCCAAGTAACTCCCATGCACTTGAAGGAACTCAAAAAAACAACCAAATCCATCCAAGATAAATCATTTCATGTTCTCCTCCTGTTACTATATGCAATATATTTCATGGTGAAGCACAACCCAAGAGAAGTGTCCAGAGGAGACCACAGAGCTGCTCCAAGGGCTGGAGTCAGGCTGGGAGAGCTGGGGGTGCTCACCTGGAGAGGAAAAGGCTCCAGGGAGAGCTCAGAGCCACCTCCAGGGCCTGAAGGAGCTCCAGGAGAGCTGGAGAGGGACTGGGGACAAGGGATGGGGGGACAGCACACAGGGAATGAATGGAAACTGCCAGAGGGCAGGAATGGATGGGATACTGGGAAGGAATTCTTCCCTGTGAGGGTGGGCAGGCCCTGGCACAGGGTGCCTAGAGAAGCTGTGGCTGCCCCTGGATCCCTGGAATTGTCCAAGGCCAAGTTGGACGGAGCTCAGAGCACCCAAGGACAGTGGAAGTTGCCCCTGCCCATGGCAGGGGGCTGGAACAAGGTGGTCTTCAAGGTCCCTTACAATGCAAACCATTCCAGGATTCCATGAATTTGCTGATTGTGATTTTGGTGAAGCGAGTGAGATGAGTGATGTGTAACTTAACAGAATAGACAACAGCTTATCCTGAGCAACAAGGGCATCAATTTAAAGACTAGAAGTGTTTCAAAAGCTGCCCAAGGATCTTCCAAGTGACAAAGAACACATTCACACGGAGGCTTGGTATCATTGCCCCCCAGTGCTAAGTCAGTGCCTTAAGGGCTCCAATTGTCAGCAAATTGCTCTTAAATTACTGTTTTATTATGCCCTTGTTTTCAGTTTGCCATAAAAAGTTTTGAAAAGCCCTTTCAGATAATTTGCCCAAGCAAGAAATTACTAAGAGAGGGAATCACAGGATCATTAAGGTTGGAAAAGACCTCTAAGATCATTGAGTCCAACCATTAACCAGATGCTCAGATCTGTAGGGTACCCTCCAAGCACCTTCCCAGCAGGGCTGAAAAGAACTCCACTCTCAGATGTATTTGGGGGGAAAAATCAGGAATTTGTACTAAAAGTTTAGGTTGGAATCCTTGATCTTGTAAAGTAACATACTGCAGCATTAGGGACTGGAGAGAGGAACTGGGTGCTGCTGGATGGCAATCAAGCACTTCTAGGGATGGAAAACATTGAGGTCTTGGATGGCCGGCAGCAAAAGAGAAATCCAATCCATGCTTGGTTCCAGTGAGCCTGGAATCAGTGGCCACAGAGCAAGAGATGGCTATTTCTGGGTTTGCAGGAAGGTTTTTCAAGAGGCTTCCTCAGCAGCTCCCAGAAGAGGTTCCCATTGTTTGCTGTTTCCTGGATTATGAATGTGAAACTGAATCTGGGTGACAGGCAGAGCCATGTGGAGGGCACCCACTTTTTATTGTCAGAGGCAGAAAAATCAGCACCTGGACTCCTCCTGCTGTGCAAAGACCTAGCAGCACATCACACCCACCAGCTTCTCCACACATCCATGGGAGATGCTGCACTTCCACCAAAATCCCCCAAATCTGCAGTAACCCAGGTCATCTCCAGTCAGCCCTAGGATCTCACACCTCTTCCAGCTGCCTGGATGCCTTCACCAGGGCAAAAGGGGTCAAGAAACCTGACCCTGCATATGAACACAGCCCAACAACCTCTGCTTGGTCACAACATCTTCTCCCAGTGAGTGACCATCATCAGACAAACCTGAATTCTATGTCTAGTTGTTCCGGTTTCTCCCAAGCACTTCTGTGTGCCTTCATTTCCAGCTGAATTTATCTGGTTTCATGCTTAAATTCATCTGACTTCAGATTCTGAACTATATGATCTTTCAGGTTCCTCCTAACCCAAACCATTCAGTGATTCTGTGAGTGGAGAAACCACACCCCACCTCACACAAGGCAGTTTGTTGCAAAGATAAAGCAGAAGAGCAAAGAAATCCAAGAGATTTCACCCACAAGTCTGGATCTGCACCAAGTGTATTAACCAAAGGCAGGTTGCTGCCAGTCCCAGCCTTCCCACAGCTGGGTTTACTGGTCTGTGAGATGGTCCAGCTCCTCACCACCCTTCACAGAAATCCACTCTCTGATAATACTGCAGACACAAACTGCCCTGACTCCTGCTGCAGCAGCTCGATTGAAGGTGAAGCATGAAGTGTTTCCAGCTGAAGGGATTTAAATTATTATTTGCAGTAATTAGCACCTGCACCTTGGCCCAGTCACAGTACTTTGTTTGGGTGAATTTACATCATTCCCTTCGTAAATCGGCCTCACTCAAAAGGCCAACATTAAAGAAAACAAAGCAAGAACCCCATTGGAAACACTCTGTACCCCATCCAGAGCACATCAATACCCTCACTGTTAAACCTGGCAGCCTTCTCTCTCCACCAGAGGCCAAATAATCAGAATTTCAGCATGTGCCTCCTCGTTATTGCAACCGACGCTAATTAAAAGGAAAAACATCTCAACGATAAAGGTTATTGCAGACCTGCCAACTGCACCAGGCAGAGAGGCAGGCTGTCATTGAAAGGCTGGCCAACCTGAATCCTGCTCCTCAGCTCCCAGGATCAATGCAGAATCACAGCCAGCACAGGGAGGAAGCCACCAGTGATGGTCCCGGGCACCTCCACATCCCTGAGGTGTGTAAATCCCACCGACCTTCCCCTGCCACGGGTCTGAATTCATGGCCTGATCAGGGAGGACCCAATCCCACAGGTCTGAAGACAGGGAGTGGGAGCTGTGCCAAGCAGCACTGTGCCTGCTGGATCCACAGGAGGAGGCCAGCTCTGCATCCTGGGAGCAGCTTCCTCACACTTACCAAAACCACTCTCCCCAGAGGATGACGTGGGATCTGACAGAGGAAAAGGCAATCAACCCCCGTGGCTGGCTGGCTGTGTCACTGCCTTCCATTCAGGGCCAACAGCCCAACTTAGGGAGGAACTGGCGAGCACTGGTGAAGCTCTTGCCCTGGAACAAGCCTTTGCTAGGAGCTGGGAACAGCCTGCAAAAAAGCCCTGGACACCAGGAGGGCTTGGGGACTGCTATGTGTGGGATTAAGGGCTCTGCACTTCCCCTCCTGGAGCACCCAGTCCCACAGCTTGGAACCTCCAGGTAGCACCCTCAGTGCTACCCCAGCATCTTTGGTCTATAATGAGATATAAAAAGGCAGCCACAGAATTCCCCTTTCCCTGATTGGTCATTTTCCTGCACAGATTCAAGGGTGGACAACCTCTCTGAAGGACAGATGGACCTTTATCCACCAGCACTCACAAGGAGAGGACAGACAGGCATCACACAAGGCACATGCACCACCTCCCTTCTCCAGCAGCCACATCCCACCTCACACCCTGGCTCTGTTAAGGTGCCAGGGAGCACCATGGAAAATCTGCCAGGGATGTGCAGCAACCTCTGGGTTCACATGGCGGTGGCTCCCCTCCGTGTTTCCAGCAGCTACATCACACTCTGAGAGGCTAAAAATATATTAGGAAAGTACTTAATGTTTCTTTTCCACCCCAGTGGCTGCTGCAGAGAAGCTCCAAGGGGGAAGGGAGGTGAACAGACCGGAGTGGATGCAGCGAGGAGAGGCAAAAAAAAGGAGCAACAGGCACAGCATGTGCTGCAAAAGGCGGTGATGGGGAAATCCCCACTGCAGGCAGCACTGGTTGCTTGGAAAAACAAAGGCAAGAGCCATGTAACTACAAAAAGCAAAGCATTTCTGACTACAGAGCAGGATTTAAAGTCAGGTTGGACAGGACTTGGAGCAACCTGGTCTAGTGGAAGGTGTCCCAGTCCATGGCAAGGGATTGGAATGAGATGATCTTTAAGGTGTCTTCCAACCCAAACCAAACTCTGATCCTGTGGTTCAGCACTGGCAAGAGCACAGAATAATTCAGGAAGGAGCATCTCTTCCATTCCTAATTACCAAGATTAAGAAGTCCAATTAACTACACAATATTCCTTGTTAAATGCAGCAGTGAATATTTAACCACCCAAACCAATTCTGTTCCAAAGACAGCCTTCCTGCAATGGCTCCCAACATTTCCCTGCATGCAACAGGTGAGTCCTTCAGCACCAGGGCTGAGGCAGGAGGGATGGGTTTGTCAGCACAGCTGGGTGGCAGGAGGTACATGGGCTGCTGCACTTCATTTTGGAAGAACAGCCAGTTTCATGGAATTCTGAAATGGTTTGGTTTTGAAAGGGACCTTCAAGACCACCCAGTTCTAACTCCCCCACCAAGGGCAAGGACAGCTTCCACTATCCCAGGCTGCTCCAAACCCCATCCAACTTGGCCTTAAACACTTCAGGGGTGGGGCAGCCACAGCCTCTCTGGGCAACTCCTTCAAAAATTTCTCACAATTCTTCTTGGGATGCCAGGCAAGGGGCAGGTGACTGTGTGACATGTACGTTCTGGGGAAATAAAAAGCAAACAACCTGCTCCCATCTCCAAAACTCCTGTGTGGGATAAGACCCAAGCCCTCCTTGACTTGTTGCCCTTTTAAAGGGAGCTCTCCTTGGGCAGTGAGTTCAGCTGTCCATCTCTGGCAGCTCCCCTCTCCATTATGCTCTCCAAAGCCACAGCAGCCCCATCAAGTGTTAGCAGAAGTTGGGAATTTCAGCACTGAAGCCAGGCTCAAGGACAAGCCTCAATCAAGATCTGCCCATCCTGTCACCCCAAACAGGCTGGTGAAACCCCACCAAGAGGCAGCTCAGCACCCTCCACCCAACTTGTAAACTCCAAATGGGAGCAGCATGCCCATTATTTCGGTCAGATGCAGAGCAAATTGGAATATCCCTCACCAAAACATCCCTTAACTCCCACTGAGATCCACAAGGACAGAAGAGCCCAGCTCCACTGTGAGTAGAAATGAGTAAGATTTTCATATTTTTGCCACTATTTTCCCCCTCTGCCTCCTGAGCTTGCCAGAGCTCCAGTCATTAGGAGGCTGTTTGTACAAACCCAGAAGTGATGTATTTTTAGCACTGGAGAATTGCATGGCATGATCATTAAGGAGCTTCTGCAGACAGCAACAAGAGCAGGGATTTTTCCTTCTCTAAATTGGCTCCAGCCACTACAGTTTTCAGCCCAAAGCAGACTTTCAGGAAACTCAGGAGGAGCGGGAGCCTTTTTCCATGACATATTTAATACTGAGTACACTCACTTAATACTGAAGTACACTTGATTTTCACACTGTGCATCCAATGGGAGGTTTTATGGATTTGTTTTCTAGGCTGTACTGTTGCACACTTTTGCTACAGAGCATAATACCCTGTATTATCACAACACTCCCTAGCAACAGGACTTTAAATTAAAGCGCAGAGATTTCCAATGCTGAGAGCATTTCACTGACTCAGAGCAAAGATGACATGCTGGGAAACCTTATCAAAAGCCCCACAGGTGCCAAGGGAATCCACACCACATGAATGATGGCATTCAAGCTTCTCAACACAATGTGGCCAGTGCTGGCACAGAGAACACCTTGGGAAAGAGGAATTTGCTCCACTGATTTCACAGTCCACAGTCTAGCCAGCGTGGAGTGATGTCTCCATTGATGGCAGCAGTGCCAATGGGTGGGAAATAAGAGTGAAAATCCAGCAAGTGCTCAGCGCTCCGACAGAGAAATGTGGGGAATGGTTCAGTGTCAGAAATGAGAGCTCAGGGCCAGGGGAGGCATCAACAAGGACGAGGTGCCACCTCCTGCTTCTCACCCCAAGGTCAGGAGGAAGACAGATGTTTGGTAGACAAAGCAACCTCCTACAAAAGCTGTCCTGAAGAGTGAAGTCAACCTGACCCTGGACAAGAATGCCCAGTGCCAGTTTCCCTTTATTCACTGGAGCACCCAAACCCTTGAGCATCACGGGCATCCTGCTCCCAAACCTCAGCTGGGGAGGAGGGACTTTGGGAAGCCCAGGGAAATAGTGCCAGGGTGCCACCTGACCACAGAGAGCATGCAAAGGTGCAAAAGCCCCACCAGCACCGTGGACACTGTCAGGTGAGGTGTTGCTCCACCTGTGAGCACTGGAGCAGAAGAGCAGGAGAAAGTAGGAGGCACCATCCAGGGCTGGGTGGAGAAGGCTCTCAGGGCAGAAATGACAGTGAAACCATGTCCCTTGTGAGAGCAGAGGGGAATCCATCAGCCCTTGTGCATGCAACGAGGAGACAGAGATATCAGAGCAGCTGTGCCAGGTCTGATGGACAGATATCCTGATGGGATCCTGGGTCAAGTGGCTTTTGTTGGCTGCTGTGCAGAGCCAGCCGAGCTCAGCCTGCCTGCAGAGCCCGGCCCACGGCAACAGGATGGGTCAGCAAGGATTAAAAGCATAATTAAACAGGGGCTGCAGATTGCTTCCCAAGCCCCATCACTCCCTGGAGCCCGTGAGCTCAGCCACGGGAAAACGCTGCTGGTTTGCTGCTCCTGGGACCTGGGCACAGGTGGGAATTGAGCTCACTGCCTGCTTTCACTTACCCCAGGGTTATATTGCTCACATGCCTCCACATGCCCTCAAGTCCAGATTTTCAGTGGAATTTCTTAGGATGCAGGAAGCCAAAAAAAAAAAAAATGCCATTTCTGTATCTCTTCTTTGAGACTAATCCATAAAAACACCCAAACTTTCCTGACTTTCAGTGATGAGACTACAGGCACAACCACAGGCATGGAGGAAATACTCCTCTGACTCCTTAATTTCAATTGCAAAAAGCCTTTTACCAAAAGCTTAATTGAAATGCAGATAAGTTCCTTCAAAGGCTAAAATAAATATATAAAAAATTATCTGAATGTCATAATGGTGTTGCCTAAAATGGATAAAGGATTTAGAAGGGGGAAAAATAATACTAAAAATAAGTTATGAAGGGTATGCAAGGTATTGATATACAGCACATGGTTTAAACTGTTAATCATTGAACAGATTCCAGTATAAAAATAAAGAGACTGAAGCTGCACATAATGGAGGAGTTGCTCTATTTATAAACTTCTCTGTGCAAAGGGCAGCAAGGGCTGGGATGAGCCAGCAGTGGAGGCAGAGGGACGCTGCTACGGAGCCTATATTTGAGAGAAAATAAACAAAGTTTTTTTAATTTTTTTTTTTTTTTAAACGTTGTCAACAAAATCAAACCGAGTTGCCCAGGAGCCTGTGTGCCCCAGCCATGTGAGCAGCATTTCCAGCCCTGGCATGTGACAGCTCTCCCAATTTAGCCAGTAACTGACTCCCTCTGACCTGTAATAACACCGCTCCCAAATTAGAGCCCTCAATTTGACTTGGCTCTGGTCCTTCTCTCCCAGCGACATAAAGCATCCTTTTTCCCCCTCTCCCCGAACATTCCTAATCCCGTCCTTTTGCACTGCCAACTCAAACTCCCATTTAGTCTTTTCCTATTTTTTCTGGGTGGGGTGGGGGAGTTGTGGAGGGATGAGGGAGCGCAGGCAGCAAAGGGCAGGGAAAAAAGACCGGTGGAAAAACACCAAGAGACAAAACCAACAACAAAATCAGACAAAAATTCCAAGTTGGTGACATTCAGCTGGAAAAGCTCAATGACTCACATGCAAACAAAATCTGCCTAAATTCACTGTTGCATGACGCGGGCCACTGGCTTCAGCATGAAAAAGGCCGGGATGAAATCATCCACAATTAAATGGGAGCTTGGAAGGCTGCAAAAAGCAGCCGCATCAGCGCGGCTCCCTCGGCTTAATAGGAAACACAAAGGAAGGAAGTTCAGCCGAGTGAGAACATCCCCCTTTTCCCCTCCTTCCCACCGACACCTCGCACCATCAGTCATCCCCAGCCCTCGCCGTGGCTCCTCCGGCATCACACGTCGGCGCTCGGCTCCAGCAAGCTGCTCCCCCAGCAGCCCTGCTGCCAGATTTTAATGGGTTTTCCTGGAATACCAGCTCAAAAGGAAAATAAAAATAAACGTGGCTACGTAGCAAGGCAACCCCCCACCTCCCAGAAGCCAGCGGCTTTCTTCCAGAGGTTTCTGTTCTGCTCTTTGCAGAATGGTCGGAGAGATTGGAGAGTTAACACTGAGAAAGCCTGGAGCAAATCCAGTCCCTCCCTGAATCCCCTGTATACGCGGGGAGGGATTTGAATCTCGGCTCTCAGGTTTGCTCTTGCATTGCGACAGTGCTTTAAACATTTTGAGTTCTCAAATCCTGTCTGAAGTCATGTTACAGGAATGCACTTGGAGTGACCCGCAGGGATTGGGGTGCCAGGGTTTCCCCTTATGCCAGGATGAGCACCAGGCTCTGCATCCTACCCCTTCAACACAAGCCTGCCGTGGGGCTGTGCCATGAACCAGGTCACTGCCCTCCTTCAAGCCAAAAACAACAATGTGAGGGGGAAGAATAAACTGAAAAAGGTCATTTTAACCTGGGTTGGGAGTCACAGCATGGTTCTCAAAAGGCTTTTGGTGCTCCACAAAGAAGAGAAAACAAACCTGAAAACAAGAGCTAGCACCTCTGCACCCTCCCAAGGGCTGCTCTGGGGATCACCTGGTGAGAGTCATCGCTCTGATCTGCTCTGGTGAGATCCCACCTGGAGTCTGGCATCCAGCTCTGGGGCCCCCAACACAGGGAGGACATGAAGCCGCTGAAATGCGTCCAGAGGAGGCCACAGAGATGCTCTGAGGGCTGGAGCCCCTCTGCTCTAGAGACAGGCTGGGAGAGCTGGGGGTGCCCACCTGGAGAAGGCTCCAGGGAGAGCTCAGAACCTCTTCCAGTACCTAAAGGGCTCCAGGAGAGCTGGAGGGACTGGGGACAAAAATGGAGTGAGAAGACAATGGGGAACAACTTCCCACTGTCAGGAGCAGGGCTAGACAGGACATTGGGAAGAATTTCTTCCCTGTGAAGGTGGGGAGGCCCTGGCACAGGTTGCCCAGAGGAGCTGTGGCTGCCCTGGATCCCAGGAAATGTTCAAAGTCAGTTGGACAGGGATTGGAGCAACCTGGTGATTCTATGATCCATCTGGGATGCAGGAGGACAGTACCCCAAGGACCCAAGAGTGGAGGCCACTGGGGGAGAGGCCATTGCACCTCACTTCAGCTATGAAGTGAATCTTCTCTCACAAGGAGAAATTAGGTGACATTCATTTAGAAACTGGGTGCTTCAACCTTTCTGGACTTCCCTTCAGGCTGGATGTGCCTGTCCCTGGGAATACCCCAGTGCTGTGCTTTTGGAAGATTCCAGCCTGAGCTGAAGGTTCCTCAGCACTCACTCACTCCAGCCTGCAGGAGCAGGGTGTGAACAGGTCCATAAAAGGGAACTGGGAGACTTGAGCCTCCTGCCAGTAAGCCTACATTTGCTCTGGAGGAATCTGCACCTCCCCAGGAAAAAAAAAAAAAAAAAACCAACAAACCAACCTATAAAAATAATATATTGAGGTCTGCAAGTGGGGAAAGGCTGCAACTGCCTGTGGGACATCCGACTGTGCTGGGGCCATCTGGTCACCCACCCTCAGTGACACTGCCCTCCCTCTGCCACCAGATGCTAATTCCTTTCATCCTGCCTGGCCCTCCACTGGTGTAATTTTAGGTCTGTGAATAGGACCATCTGCCTTTGAGATGCTCGTTTATTTTTGGCTGAGCCCTCCCTTTCACCACTCCCTCCTTAAAGGAAGTCCAAACCAGGCACTGTTGGGAACAGTGTTCCTTGTCTGCTCCTCTAATCACCAGGCATTAACGAGCTATCTAGAGGATGTTCTGCACCGCTGTCACTCGTCAAATTGGGGGTGTCATTATCTTCAAAGCACTTTGCAAACACTTTTTTCCTTCCTCCCCGTGTTGCCACCACAAAGTAGTAATTATTCACTTCTCTCTGAATATGGTGGGCTTGGTCCAGCATCCTGGAGCTCGGCCAAGACGTGCTCAGCAAAATTCAACATGGCCAAAGTAAAGCTAAAACAAAGTGGTTCCTATCTTTGGATGCTGAGGACTGCTACTGTTGCTTCCTTTCCCACAGCAGACGTGGAAATGGTAAAAATAAAAATAAATGCTGGAACTGCAGCGGCCAATAGTGTAATTTCCATGTATGAAACCATGCCTGGAGAAAAAGGGAGTTTTGAGGAAAGTTTTGCTTTTATACACACTAAGTGCTAGGAATGAAAGTCACTGTCACAATTATGGAAAACAGTAATTAGCAAAATAGTGCATAAAAATGCTGAAAGAAATGCTTCTGGCTGGGGTGACCATATGGATGCTCCCAGCCAAAGCTGCACATGGAAAAGCCCTGGGATCACAGCAGGGCCATGGGCAACCCCACCATGCCAGGGGCTCAGCCCATCTCTTGGGGTGGATGTTGGACCCATCTGTTGGGATAAATGTGTGTTCTCCTCTATGTCCCAACCAGGACATCCCAGACTGCTTGGAAGGACACAGGGTGAGGCTGTATCTGTGCATTTACCAGCCACAAAATCACTGATTTTCCTTCTTTTTAAGATTTTTCACATGTGTCTGAGACAGGTGGGAAGAATGGTCCCAGGTAACCCCTTCCAGAACAAATTGGCTTATTTGTAGAAATCCAGGCCGTGCAAAGCTTGTGCAGCTCTACCAAATTTTTTTTCTTTATTTTTAAAGATGAGGAAGGTTGTGGTTCAGTCAGAGGTTTGAGCCAGTTCTCAGCTCTGTTATGAACCTCCAGGAGCTATAGGAGCCTATTGCTGGAAATCAGTGTTAGACACCAGAGAACATCTGTACAGGGGAGCCCTCCTCACTGCATGCACCCCACAGGCTGAAGAGCAAGAGCCTGTTACGCTGCCAACCTCCTCATAGGGAAAACAACCCAGGACTTCAAAACAGAAAATTTCTGTGCAATGCTTGGGGGGTTAAAATCAAGCCCTGGCTTTGGCTGGCCACAGTCTCTGTCCTGTGGGAGCCTGGGGAAACACCTGGCTGTTCACTGCTTCAAATTCTCTGCAGTAAGTGAAAGAAAAAGTAACTTAATGGATCTGATCAGATCTCAGATTTGACAGGATTTCCTGCCTGGGTAAAAACTGCCCCGTTTTGCTTTGGTTTGAAGGTACGATGAGCAGAAAGCTACACTCGCTGGGCTGTGAAGTGAGGACAAGCAGCTTCACCCCCACGCTGGGGTGAATTCCCAGGAGGAATTAGGGATGCAGACATCCTCCCTCCCCTTTCTGCTGCTCACATCACCCCAGCAAAGCACTTGACCAAAGCCATTGATGAGTCACTGCGAGGAGGAGACTCTCTAATTTCACCTCTTTGATCCTGCCCTGAAGTGCCAACGTCAAAGAGGAGGGAGGGGAGAGCTGGGGCTGAGTCAGGGAGGATGGGAAAATCTGTGCATCTACAACAGAGACATTCAAAGCAAAGGGAAACTCCTCTTTTTTTAGGAAAACCCTACAAAAAAAAAAAAAAAAAAAAAAGTGACACAAAGCGCTGACTCTTCCCAGCTTGTACCACAGCAGCAACACTCAGCTGACTGTGTCTTTGCCAGCTGTACAAGCACTCACAGGGCAGAAACACTGGTTAAAATACACCTTTCCCTGGGTAATCCACCTTTCCCAGTGGAATTCACCGTGCTGCAGTGCTGCCTGCAGCAGCTGGCTTGTCCTGCCTTTATTACCAGCCTCACATTTTGTTTCTCATATACCCACGAAGCATTGCAGGACCTCAAAACAAAGAGCAACGTTGTTCCTTCAGAATAAAACCACTGTTTGCTCAGTTTTTATTGATAATTCCCAAAAACATCCTAGGAGCTGTAAAGATTCGTTTTGGGAGGGGCTAAAACGATGTGTCCCAGGCATAGCTTTTTCACTGGGAAGGTTTCCATGACTCCTTTCCACTGAGAAAAATGAAATGGGTGAACGTGGACACTGAACACAAAGGATAAAAAACATCAGTCCTGATAATTGCACATTCCCACTGCCTGGCTGGGGGGCTTGGCCATGCCTGGTTCCTCTCCCAAAACTGCTGATGCCCATCAAAGGCACCGAAATTATGCTGAGGAACCCAACTCCTGCCCCAGCTCTGAGCAATGATGAGTTTGACACTTGTTAGTGCTTGTAACATGAAAAGCTTTCCCAGCTAATTCCAGTTTTCACTAAACCAAAATCATCCTTCTGCCCCTAAAACGTCTGTTTCAGCTATCGAAAAAGCCACAAGGAGAATTTGAGATTTCATTTTCTTGAGCAAATTCTGTAATATTTGTGAAGAAACTTCCAATAAGATGCAAACCTTGTATTTTTGTGGAGGGAGGGGGAGGAACAGGCCACCTTGCAGAACAAAATTCCCTTCCCTGCATTTTGTTTTCCTCTGAAGAGCAGCAACCCATTGCAGTTACTGACACAGAAGGATTCAACAACCACGACTCAGAAGAGATGAACAGGAGGAGTGACAGGATTTCTGGAAGCTGATGACCCCTCTCTTACTCTCCAGGCTACTGATTCCAGCTAATTGGAGCCTCAAGTGGCTCCAAGCCAGTCGACAGCAACACAGCAATAAATGTGCAGAAATCCAGTAAATTCAGAGAGATACACAACACTGGCTGGGGTCTGACAGCCTGATCCACTCGGGGATGATAAAAATTAAAAGAATATTGTTAAGGGCATTGTCCAACTGCCCTTTCAACACTGAGAGGTTTGGGGCATCACTCACCTCTGTGGGAAGCCTGTCCCAGTGTTTGACCACTGATTTGACAGAATAGAATAGAATAGATGATAGAATAGAATAGAATAGAATAGAATAGAATAGAATAGAACAGAATAGAAATTACTTTCTCCCAGTATCCCAGAGGACTTTCACTCCCTTCATGACTTCCAAGAGTCTTTTCTCCTCCACCACACCAAGAGCTCAGCACAAGCACTGAGGATTCCTCCTTTTCCTCCCTGCAGGAGCTGACAGAGATGGACAGATCCCACTGCAAAAGCCATGGAGCTGCAAGGCTGGAGCTCCCCAGGATTCCCTTTATCCTCAGCCTGGCCCTTCCACCCTTTCAAGTAATTTGGACAGGAGTTTAAAGCCTCCTGCACCTTTAGAGGGTGTGGCAAGACACTTTATTAGTCACAGATGAGTGGCAAAGTCAGAGCTCTTCCAGCCCTGCTGCCCTCCTTGACATCAAGGTTGACATCTCTCACTGTTCCATATCCCAATGATTTTCTACTACACCAAACAAATGAGAATGGTTTAAAAAACCATCCCCTCACCCCCAACCAGCCCTATCACTAGTGCAAGGAATGAGGCAGGGGAGAATCATCTCCCTGTGACTCAGATCTGCCTCCAGGTGGGTGACATCCAGGAGTTCCCCTGGATTGCTGGCCATGATGTCACCCACCACCAGGATTCATTGCTAATGGGGGTGGGAAGCAGCCTCCCTGCAGGTGCTCATCAGCCAAAATTGCTCCTGCAGCAACTCATCCCTTCCAGCCATGGACCAAAAACCACCTACCCAAGGAGAAGAATGCAAAAGTAGCAAAGACAATGGGTGGTTTGGGATATGAGAGAGGAAGACAACATTCAAATGCTGGATGAAAACAAAACAACCTCTGAAAACACGGCTGCTTTTATTTTGCTTGAGGCACTTCCTGGGTAAATCCATTGAATCAGAAGTACCCAAAGCCCCAGCAGATGCTGTGTTCTGTGCAAAGCTTGTGTTCAAGGAGGATTTTCTTCCCCCAGCTCTTAAAATAAAAAGTCTGTTTCTCCAGCCTGGCCAAACCACTTCACCACACTGCAGTGCAAACCCACTCCCAGCTCTCCCAGTGCTGGGCATTACTGGGTTACAGATCTGTGGCCTTACCATACAAACCCAGTTTCCTGGATACTTGCACCACAGCCTCTAAATTCTGTTGTGGTCTGGACTTCATGGGCTGCTGGCTTTAATATTTTTGGATGCTGGAAGCACGACAAGTTCCCTGCAAGTCCCAGCCATTTTCTTAACCTTTTTTTTTTGTTTGATTTTCCTTTTCCATGATGCTGTGGAACAGACACAAGCCATGATGTGGCAGGACACAAAGGTGGCTCTGGACACAGTTGAGTCCTTCCAGCAAACAGCTCCTAACAGATGATGGGGCTGCCTGAAACCACAGCTCCTTCCAACCTCTTTTCATGTAAAGACCAAGTGAAGGTACTTTTCATTACGTAGATATGTCTATTACCAATATAATTTATGGCTTGGCATTATTCAGGGAGATTAATGAAGTGTCCTTGCTTCTAAAGATAAAACATCTTTCCAAATCCTTCTGATACATGTACTGCTGGCTCAGCATTCCTGCATTATTCATTGGTAACATCAGAGCACTTTGCAGTGCCTTTCCCACAGCAGTGCCCTCCAAAGTGGGCTGCTCCAGGTGAGATGAGGAGACCCAGACCCACCTCCTTCTCCTCAAAAGGGCAGTTTAACTCCTCTGGGATTATTCAGGTGAATGAGGCTGTGATTTTTCTATGCTGTTTTTTCCCCAGAAGCCTCCTAGCCTTTCACACTGGGGTTTACCTCCCAACCCCCTCCTAAAGGATCATTTAGGTTTGAAAAGATCCTTAAGATTCAGTCCAGCCTTTAAGCCAGCACTGCCAAGGCCACCAATAAACCCTGTCCTCAAGTGCCACATCCACTCATCTTTTAAATCCCCCCAGGGATGGGGACTCCACCACTGCCCTGGGCAGCTGTGCCCGTGTCTGATCTTTGCTAAGTCTGATGCTGGGGACTCTGAGTATCCTGCCAGGCAAATTTCCCCAAAGTTCTGTGAGGAGCTGAGGCTGCTGACACGAGCAGCAGCATCTGATCAGCCAACGTGTGATGCTGAGTAAGGACGTGCTTGTCATTTCTTCCTGGCCTGTTTCACAAGCTTTGTGGCTACTGCTATGCCCCAGGCACCTTCACAGTACACGGGGTGAGGCCTTAAAGGGAAAGCAAAAAAAAACCCCAAGCTCTGGGGAGGTGATTGCAGCTGGCTACAGGGATCAAAGCTGTGGGCAACAACTCCCATGAAACTTCAACATGGAAAGGCACCAAGAGCTCACCCAACAGCCAACAACAGGAAAGTCAACCTTGCTGCACATTTGAATCAGAACCTCCATTCTGTACACCTTAAAAAACATTTATTTTTTGATAGTGCTGTGCCCTTTGAGCTGATGTGGGGAGACATCTGATTGACCACTATTTTAGGAATGTCCAAGCCAAGCCCACCAGGCCAGTGCTCCCCTCTCAGTGCAGAACACACAGACCCCACCCTGATCACAGAGCTCTGGAGATCTGGAGCTGGGCAATGCTGCCTTGCATTGCCCAAAAACAGACTGGCTCAACACACCACACCAAGAGAAACCCACCACCAGCCCCACTCCATCTCAGAGAATCACATCTGCACACTCAGAACTCAAGGAAACCCTCAGTGCTGGCAGAGGACAGGCAGGAAAGGCGGCACCAAATGCCTCTGTCACTGTATGAAAACAAGAGCTCAGCAACCAGCATTCAGGAACTGGCTTTTGATCTCGGGTTTTGCCTGGAGCATCTCCTTGATGAAACCTGTATTCCATCAACAAATCCTAGCCCAGGGGATAAACTGCATAATCAAACATCACAGTATCACCCCAAACTTGGCTAGTCCTCCCCAGCTGTCCCCATCTCAGCCATCTGAACACTGGTGATCCCCAGCAAGGTGTCACAGATCTTCACCATCCCCACTGCAGCAAAACAAAACCTGTGCTTCAGCCCAGACCTCCCTGATGCCAAGGGTGTTGGCACACAGGAGAGCAAGGCAACTCTTTCACCACGGGAGGGAAATTAGATTCCCACAGAATTATTTCCAGTTCAGGCAGGGAAGTGCAGCTCCCTCACTCTCCCACCCACAGCCCCTGCAGAAACCACAGCTCCCAGGGACTTCCCCTTCTCTTGCAATGGCAGGTTGGCTTCCAGAAAATGAGGGCCCAGGGCAAAGTGGTGGAAGGAGCATTAGTTTTATAAATCAGGGGAAATTTGTTTGCAATAAGGGCACCCAAGCACTGGACCAAGGAGGAAGGACAGTCTTTTTCGGAGGACAAGTTTAAGAGCAGAGAAAATTGGACACAAATGTGTCCAAACAGGCCCAACAGTACCAGTGCAGAAAGAGAGAGAGGTCATCTCAAAATTCTTTCCAGGGGTCCATATAGGAGATATTTGCAATAACTTTATAAACAATATAAAGATAAAAACACTCATTCAGAAAATTCAAAGTTAACCAGTTCAAGGGACATCTCTATCACATGCTCTTCTTGAGAGTCCTGCACACATCAGCTGATGCTGCCCCTACAAAGCAAGGGAGGGCTGTATCCCAGAATCCCAGAAGGGTTTGGACTGAAGGGATCTTAAAGATCATTTCAATCCACCCCCTGCCGTGGCAGAGACACCTTTCACTAGCCCAGGTGCTCCAAGCCTCAATGTCCACCCTGGCCTGGGACACTGCCAGGAATCCAGGGCCTGCCCACCCTCACAGGGAACAATTTCTTCCCAATATCCCATCCAACCCTGCCCTCTGGCACTGGGAAGCCATTCTCTGCGTCCTATCCCTCCATCCCCTGTCCCCAGTCCCTCTCCAGCTCTCTTGGAGCTCCTTTAGGCACTGGAAGGGGCTCCAAGGTCTCTCTGGAATCTTTTCTTCTCCAAGCTAAACAATCCCTGAACATCTTCCCATGGATCTTCTGCAAAGGTGAAGTCAAGCTCCACTCCACACAGAGGTGCAGAGATCCTCCTTGGCTAAGCTGCTCTGTTCCAGCTCCCTACTGTTCAACAAAAACAGGATAATTCACACCTGGTGGGACACTTTCTCACCTCTGGCAGCTGAAGCCAGTTGGAAGTTTACAGTCAACAGGTTTCTCCCCCTCCTTCACAGTTCAGTGAAACTGTTTTAAAGATGCCTTGTCTAGAACAACACAGACAGCAATGTTTACTTAAACAAGTAGGACAAAAAGCGCTTTTCCTGAGCTTCTAAAGCCAAGAGGGTTTGATTGGAAGGTGCAGGGTTGGTGGGGAGGGGAGTCTTGCTCAACAGCTACAGTAGGTGATACGACCAAGCATCTGAAAGGCTGGAAAAATAGCTTTAGAAAGCATTAGCTCCCACACTTTCATGTAATCAGATACAATGCTAGCCAACAAAATCCTGGGCTTAATAGCCAATCCAAGTTTTTCTTGGCTGGCAGACAAAATTTGCTTTCTGTTTTTTAACTTCAGCATAAGTCACTCTTGGGAAACAGATTTCGCCTGCATCGTATTTTGAACAAGTCAATATGAATGTGATTTAGAGGAGTTAGAACTCAAAGGTTGGGGTGCTGTCCTTCCATTTCTTATTCCTGAGCAAATATCCTACTCCTGCCTATCTGTCTGGCATGCAGGAAGCCTGTCTAGGGCAGCAATGTGTGACCCTCCCAGTGATTTGTGAGTGATTTTCCATCACTGAGCAGATTTATTTTGGTCTATAGCCATTGTATTGACATGCTCATTGTGTCTCACTGCCCTGGCCCAAAAGATCTCCATGTGTGCACAGGTAAGAAAGCAGCTGCAGGTAAGACTACATGGAAATAAAAGGTGTCTATCCCAGGGATTTCATGTATTCAATAAGAGAGGAATAAGGGCATACATATATACACATATAATATTTTAGAATTTTACCCTTTTTGATAATTGGCCTATTCAAATTTGGGTACCAAGGTTCTTTCTGAACTGGGAAAGTTTAGATTCCTCTCAAGAGCTGAAGGACCTGTTCCCCAGTTTTCTAAATCCACATATGCAGAGGAAATAGTTGACAACTTGTGACCTAAAGGTGAGTATTTTACAGTGTGTTCATTGCCTAAGGCAGCAGTTGGACTTGATGGTCTTAAAGGTCTTCTCCAACCTAAACTATGAACCTACAGGTATGTATTTGAATAAATACAAGAAAAAATAGTTCTGAAGATCAAGAGTGTAGGTATTGCACTGTATGGTTACATTAAATTACTGCAGGATGCATTATTACAAAAGGGATTTTTCTGTCTTCACAGGCCAATTAAAAACCCAATAGGTTGCTAAGGGGCCTTTAAGGTTTTATTTTTTAAGTTTCTTGAAATCAGCCATCCACTACCAGGGACAGAAACCTGTTGGTGCAGCCCACACCCCTGTGCCCAGGCGGGCAGGACATCAGACACAGCAAACACATGACCACAGCTCTAAAAATACACCCTGCTATCACTGCAGGCCAGGAATAGTCCAGGAAGGGGGGATGGATGGAGCCATCCTGACAGGATTTTCTTTGTTTTATCTTTTCACACCTCCCCAAGGCTGCAGCTTTGAAATGTTAACCCTGTGAGAGGAGTTTACCTGCTTGTCTCCAACCACCACCCAACAGGGGGCAATCCCTAGGGATGGAATCCAGGAAGGCAATCCCCAGGGAATGGCAATCCCCAGGAATGACCGTGGTGCCAGCAGCACCAGGTGAGCCTGCTGCTTCCAGGACCAGCACTGGGACAGGCTCCTTGGGCATCACAGCCACGTGGGTGTGGCACTTGGGGGACAAGGTTTAGTGGTGGCCTTGGCAGTGCTGAGGGAATGGCTGGAGTTGATGATCTTGAAGGGTTTTTCCAACCTAAATAATTCTGTGATTTTATGATTCCTTGACACCTTTTACCCTGAGTGTCTTCCCTGGTTGAAGGGATCAAAACCCTTATTGAAAGCTCAGTTATTGATCTGCTTGGGGAAAGAGTGTGACCTGTCTGGAACACGTACAGCTGAGTTCAGAGCACCAAGAAAGATCCCTCCAGGCACTGCATAAAGGGAACTTCATAGGGAAGAAGGAAAGAGAGATCACAGCCACTGCCAGGTAACCTAAGGGCCTGCCAGGAGGTTGGAACATCCCATCTTCTCCCTAAAAAGGGATTGGTATTTTCAGAATGTGCACTCTGAGCAAGGCTGGAGTCCAGGGAAGAAACACGGCAGGTCTGGGGAGAGACAGGGATATGAAAAATAAACCCACCAAACCCCCCACTATGAGACTATTCACAGGTTCATCAGGGTAGGGGTCAGGAGGAGATGGACAGCGGTCATTTACTCTGACAAAATTGGAAGAGGAAAGAGAATTGTACAATGGGGAGCCCTGCACCCAGGCCTGCAGCACCTCCAGCAGGATCCTGTGGGAAGCTGATATTCCCAAATTAAACCCCATGCAGAGTCCACCCGAGTCCCTCATCAGCTGCTGCAAGGGTTAATCACACCACAAACTAAAAACCCAAACTCTATCTCCAGCCTGAACATCTCCAGCATCCATATCCAACCCTCTGAGTTTCCAAAACCAGCTACCACCCTTGGCTGAGAGTGCCTATGTCGGTATTTATATGGATCAATTCCTTGTGTCCTCCTGGACAAACTAAATGACTGTTTCCTTAATCATTCCCCTGAACACAGGCTGCCACAAGTACTTCCCCCAGAGCACTACTTGCTGACAGGGACTAACACAGATTTATCCCCCAGGCAGCACATCTTTTATTCACTGTGATATCCCTGTCCAAAGAGACCGGGACTTCCCACATCTTTGGTAAAGGCCACAGCTTACATCTTCCTCCAAGGATCTGCTGCTTAATATGCAAACCACATCAATCAACTTTCCATTCGGATTCATCAGCATTTAAGTGAGGGTGAATTGCTGCTGTGCACAGCAGGGCTGGGACTCCCAGGTCTAAGGGTAAGGGGAGGAATTCCCATAAACAACACCCATCACAGGGATCACAAACGCAGCAGGTCTGTCACTCTCCAGATTACTGTCGCCCGCAGCTGGTCCTCTCCTAACTTGCAGCCACATCTTTCCTAAGCCTGGGTTTGCTGCAGGGGGATTTATTACAAGATGTGCAAGGAGGAGTACTCCCATCCTTCCCTGCTGAGGGCATGATGATTAATAGAATCATTTAGGTCGGAAAAGCCCTCTAAGATTGAGGGCAACCATTCCCCCAGCACTGCCAAGCCACCACTAACCCATGTCCCCAAGTGCCACATCCACACATCTTTTAAATCCCTCCAGGGATGGGGACTCCATCACTGCCCTGGGCAATCCATTCAAATGCTTGCCAAAAAGAGATGTTTGCAGAGAAATTCTCAAAGAGAGGTGAAAACCTTGCTCCCATCTCCACACTCACATGGCAAATTCGATTTCTCTCCTCTCCTTTGATGGAGGGTTTTGCACAGCCCCTCATGGCCTCCACAAGCACCCCTACATCTCCTCCCCATCCCGGGCTCCCCGTTTTTTTCCTGCCCAGTGGGTGAAGGAGCTGCACCCTTGTGCTCCTGGCTCCTAGTGAGCCAAGGGCACAGCTGTGCCCTTGGGTGCTAGCAAGGGATGGATGCAGCACAGCACCAGAACGGTTCAGGGCACGTCCTGCCAGCACAGGAAATCAGGGAATTAGGGAGAAGTCCAAAGCAGCAGCTACAACCAGGCTGTGCAGGGACTTGCTCTGTGTCTGGGCTTCCAGGTGAAGAACTGAACGCTGCCGTCCACAGGCAAGCGAGGAGACAGGGATGAGACAGGGCTGGGCTCCTTGTCCCCCTCCTGCTTCTTCAAGGGCTGCGAAGTGCCTGGAAATAGAACATTTTGTAATGGCAAAAAAAAAAAAAAAAAAAAAAAGAAGCAGAACTGGGTCAATCAGCAAACGGGCTGATTTAAGAGAGAAATCGCAGCGTTCGTAATGGGCTAAAAACGGCGCTGATGCGTTGCCGAGAAAGAATATAATTAAGAGGCTTTTTAAAGCGGCGCTTCCCCACCCCAGCCGCAGAAATCACAGCTCACACTACCAGTATTGCTTCCACCTCATGGAGCAGGAATGCGCTGGCGTGCCGCAAGCTGGCCCAAGAATGCGGAGTTTCCGTGGGCCGGGAGAAGATCCCGAACGGCAGCGGTTCCCCGCATTCCTCGCTGGGTACATCACTGCTGTCCACTCAGAGAGCACAGCCAAGGAACCGGGCTGGGGGGAGAGCTGCCCGTTTAATGCTTTTGGTATTTAAGGAGGGGCGCTGGGAGAGCCCGGTGGGTAAGTGAAGGAAATAAAGATTAAGTAACTGGATGGATCAGGGGGTATATCTCTCCCTGGAGGTTCTTCCCAGGAATGGCCTGGGAGGACCTATAATGTGTACTTCTATAAGGAACACACTTTTCAACAGTGTTCATTCAAAAAGGAGCTTCTTGGAAGAATAGCCTGCCCTAATTAGGTACAGCTGGCCCAATTCGAACAGGCAGCAGGCATGGAGCTGCCAAAGGGAGATCTGTGGCCCTGCACTCCCCAAAGGGTCACGACAGCAAACTCTGCCTCCCTTTGGACACCAAACCCAAACCAAGGCCTCAAAGCAGAACGGGACTTTCCTGGATTCTCCCAGGGCTGGACATCAGTCACAGAATTATTCAGGTTGGAAAAGACCTTTAAGATCATCAATTCCAACCACAAACATGGCCCAGCAGAAGTGCTGTGTCCCTCAATGTTTGCTGGAGCCAAAGGGCCATGAGCTCAACTCCAGATCCTGTAGCTCTGGAAACCCAAACAGCCGGGGTGAAGCCAGTGCTCCATGTCCAAGGACACTGTCACGCTTTGGAAGCATCTCTGGGGACATCCCCACCCACTCTGCCCTGCCAGAGAGGAGCAAAGTGGATGAGTCAGTCCTAGAAAGTTCATTCCTTTGACTTCTGCTCCTTGCTCTAATTAATCTTTGGGGCAAGGAGAAAAGCAGCCCTTCCTTTCATCTCGCCTAAGCCAACTTGCATGTGGTACCATCCACCTTGGGGTGGTCACCCAGGGCTGGGGCTCTCCTTCCCTCCTTCCCCATCCCACAGTGACAACCCTTATCTTCACCATCCATCGCAAACACAAAACCACTTGAGATCAAGGAAAGCATCACATTGGCTGGAGGTGATGGGGGGTGAGAGGGTCGGAGGAAAACCCATGACAAGAGAAGCAGAGAGAGCTGCCCCTGTTGAGAAACCCCAATTACCTCAGTTTGAACCATTCCACCTCTCTCTAAACACCCAGCAAGGAGCCAGCACATGGGGCATGCCAAGCCCCAGCAGCTCCCCGCTGGAAAATTTTGGCTGGTGCCTCCCCCTCCCTCCACACAAACCCCTGCTCTCCCTCTCTCACAGGCACGCACAGGGAAAGGGAGGGAGAGCAGAGCAAAAACCACAAGCAAATGTTCTGGTGCTGTATTTCCCCTCGTCAGACTGTCACACTCGAGAATCAGATCGTGTTTAAGGAATTTTTTAAAAAAAATTAAAAAAATAAAAGCCCTTCCCCAGTGCTAGAAGCAGCTCCAGTGGGACATGCTGCTCTGGCTCACCAGTGCAAACATAGATCTCTCCACAAGAGCTTAAGCAAACTGGAAAATAATTAAACATTACTGAGAAATTTAGGTTTTTTTTTTTTTTAAATATGGAAAAAATAATCACAGTAGACGATATACGCTGGGAAACCTCCAAGAGTTTGACCTTTAACTGAGCAGCTAGGACAGTCAGACAAGTATGCCTGAGGATTGCATATACATGCAAAGGAGATCCAGAGGGTTTTCTAAATGCTCTACAAACAAACCACACATCTCTTAAAAAAAAAAAAAAAAAAGACAAAAAAGACAAAAAAGAAATGTTTTGTTCTCCATTTGCCTGTTAGGGGATGCTTAAGTTGGTGTTACACATGACATAACCCAACCCTACACTGCACTCTGGGAGATTTTATTTCACGTGGACTCACAGCTGAATAGCAGGAATGAGCCCTCTCTCCTGATTTTAAAAGGAAGAAAGAAAAGGAAAAGGAAGGCTTAGATTCCTCATTACTCCAAGGAGCCTTTACATTGCTCTGACAATGAAAAAGAGTGCGGGGAAGTGTGCAGAAGAAACCCATTCATCTTCTGAGGGTCCTTCAGTCAGCCAAAATAAGATGTTTCAGATTAAACACAGAAATCCTTACAGCAAAGAGACAACCAAACCTGTTTTGCTGCAGAATAATGCAGGGGACTCAAACCTTATCTCTGGAAAACTGGGATCAGAGGTAACCAACCTGATGTGACTGTTTCCATCCTGCCTCCCCTACAGTGGCTGGAGCTGCACAATGTTTCCAGTGCTTTGGAAAAATAGTTTCAGGTTCTGCTGCCTCTATCTTGGCACCAAAACCAAGTTTCCATTAGTGAAAGGCTGAGGGATGATTTCACTTCAGAGCTGAAATGGGGAAACGAGCAAAATTAGTAAGATAGGGCTAAACATACGCTGGAGTCCTTGTCATAAGCCTGTGCTGAAAAATGGGGGTTTATCCACTTTTTTGGGGGTAAAAAATACCCAAAACACAAACAGGAGATGCTTTTAAAGAGGATTTCTGAGCTGTGTGCCAGCTAATGCACCACCATCAGGGATCTTCAGGGATGGTGTGGGACAGCCAGAATGTTGGAGACACCCCCAGGAGGGTGCAGGGGTGCCCCAGGATGGGCAGAGGTATGGGGAGCAAGGGATCCAGCCCAGGAAAACACTCTGGGATCCAAGAGGGGCTCCCCAGGCAGCAAAGGTGCAGGAATGCAGCAGGCAGGGAAGCTGACCTCCAGTTCGCTGCCAACCAACGCCGAGGTTATTCACGTCCAAGCAAATAATTCTTCTATAAATAACGCGGCTGCTCCGACTTCCTGAGCAAAACCCTGCTCCTCTGGAGCTCCCGGAGGTGGAAGGAAACAGCATCAGCTTGGGAGCTCATGGCAGGAGGTAGAACTCCACAAAATTCACGTGAGGGGATGACAGAGCAGCTCCTCCACACGCTGCTCCCATCCCTCTGTGTGTCCAAGCGCCAGCTTGGGCACTGTGACACACCAGCTGCCACACAGAGCATCACAAAGACAAAAAAACTTGTTTTCCTTCTTTCCTGACCCCTTCCTCCTTTTTATGCCACGAGGTTTGCAGCTCGAGCCATCAAGTGACAGCTCCTCATGTACATTAAAGATGCATCTTTTAGGTACTGCTCCTCTGGCCGAGCACAGCAAAGGCACCTTGGAGTCAAAAAGCACCAAGGCACATCCTCGGCGAGCAGCCAGGACATGCTGCCAGCACTCCCAGGCAGGAAGGATGCAACAGGGACTCAGGCCAGGCACACAACAGAGGGTGGGAAAGGTGCAGCAGGTCCTTCCCCTGGGTCCTCTTGTTTTTTGGAGCATCTCGGTCCCTTCTTGCTGCTGGGCTGCCTGCAGGAGCCACGAGCCTCGTGCTGGGTGTGCAAACAGCAGTGGCTGGGTGCACCTGAGCCCTGCCCTGAGGGAGCTGCTGAGGCTGCTCCCAAAAACCTCCTGCTTCCTGAGCCAGAGCCAGCTGTCTAGACTGAGGACATTCCTCACCCTTCCACCAGCCCAGGGCCTGGTATGAGCTGTGTCCTCACTTGTCAAGGGCAGGAGCCACGGTTAAATCCCCCAGGGCAGAATCCTAATCCTCCCACAAAAGTCAACAACGCCTCAAGAGGTGTGTTTTGGCACCTAAATTCCCTGGACTAAGAAGGATTCAGGATAAAGTTCAGGCATCTCCTCCAGCCCCAGGAGCTCTTCATGGAGAGGCAACACCTGGCAAGACACCTTGGACACCTGGGAGAGCCAAAGCCTGTCCAGGTGCCCAAGTAGGGTAGAAACATCCCTGGGAGTGCTCCAGGCTAGGCTGGATGGGGTTTTGAGTGACCTGGTCAACTGGAAATGGTTCCTGCTCATGGCAGGGGGTGGGATGAGAGGGTCTTCAGGGTCCCTTCCACCCCAAATCAGTCTGTGACTCCACAAAACCAAGCCCCTGAGAGCAAAGGATGGATCCTGCACCACTGCCCAGCCTTCAGGCACTATTGCAGCTGGGGATCTCAGGAAAAGTGAGACATGGCATCTCCAGATATCCAGAGCTTCAGGGAAAAACACACAACATCTTCAGATGGAGACACACAACATCTTCTCTAAGCGGTCTGACCCGCATCCTCTTCTCTGCAGCCAGGAGAAAACCAGCCCAGGTGATATTTCAACGCAGAACAGCAAAATCAGGTGGGTTTTTTTTCCCTTCTGTTTTTAAGGAAAACCAGACATCTCAGCCACTCCAAGGCCTGAGTGCTTCCTCCCCTGTGCAGCTCTTCTGTAACTACAACTGCCCGCTGCTTCCCAAACCTTTCAGCACTCCAGTCCCACTGACTTGCAATAGGCTGCAGCCATGAAGTTATTTAAAGCACTTTTAAAATATTAATTGACATTTGCCTTACAGAGGGGAAAAAAAAAGAGAAGAGACAGAGATAGGAACCCCAGGGATCCAGACGATCCAATTTCAGGCACCTAATTAAAATTAAATTTCAATTAATTTCCAATTACTTTAGTTTAAACTTATTTTGTATTTATAGATTTTTTTTTTTGCTGGTTGCCTAAAAATTAATCTGTCCCTTTGGTTGCTTTCCAATTAAATATCATCTTGACATTCAAATTAATGTTTTTATTTGGTAACTCTGAGGTTATTCAAAAATCCCTACACATTTGATTCAAGGACTTCAGGAGAACTTGACAGACATTCCCCACCTCCCTTTTTCACTATGGTAGGAATGATGAATCATTATATTTACTACAGGCTCATTCTCTGCAGCAATGTGTTAAACTTTGCTCAAGTGGAAACTGAAGAGCAGAATGACAAGGTGGCTTCAGCACTACGGACTATTTATGGAGAAAACAATGGGATCAAAGCTAATTTTCTTTGTATTGTGCTTTTAATTTTTCAATTTTTTTTTTCTGGTTGGTCTCAAGAGTTTAGAGGCAACAGATTTTTCCTCAGCCTGGGGGTCCCTGTCCTTGTCTCAGCCCCGATGACTTTCTCTGCTTTTAAGGGACCAGCCATGGAATAGAACAGGTCAATTCAACCCAAAAGGAGGAAAACTTAGCACTTCAATAACCTCTTTACTCTGCTCTAAACTCCCCCCCTCCCAAGAGCGTGACTTGAACACTGGCAGCAAACAAGAAGCACTTGAATTTTTAATAAGAAGCACAGCAACTCATCGTGGTATGTTTTTATGCTAACACAGGTTGTCATCATGTGAAGTCTCGTTTTCATTCTTTTCTTACCAAAAAAAAAAAGCTTTAAACATATGGATTTCTTAATTTTTATTTATTCAATCTGTCCTGTTCTGTATTTACATCCTACACTTTGCCTGAGTTTCCCAGCATCATGCAAAGGCTCTGAGCTGCTGCAGAGAAACCGGATGGCTGATGCTGTGATAAATACCTGCAGGCTCTCTGCCACTGCTAATGAGAGAAAATATGTATAGAAGTAGGAAAAAAAAGCTCTCCAAAAGTTGGAGTTACAGTGCTCATAACTGGAAGGATTCCCACTCATTTTTGGAAGCATGCATGCCAGGGGGGGAAAAAAAAGAATCCAACAAAACCTGTGGGCGTTTGAAGCTACCTCAGCTTTGAGAGACTGAAGATCTGGTTTAAAATTGGCAAAAACATCCTTCTGCAGAAAGACAAATTGCAGACAGGCTCGATTCAGTGCTGCCTGGGAGAAAACCTGGACCAGGAATATTTGCTGGGAAACTAAGAGAGAAGAAAGGGCAAGAAGTGCCCCAGAATGCTCTGCACTGGATTCCTTCCACTTTGCAATTGGAAATACTTTCTTTTTCTTTTTCCCATTAAGACATCATTGACACATCATGCATTTCTTCTCTGCCTCTTTTTCCCCTCCCCCCCCAAAAACCCCAGCAGAGCACTGGTTTGCATCAGAGCTGCTTCTGTTGAGAACAGGGAGTTCCTGGTCACTTCAAGATCTGACGTTCATCCCTGCACTTACTGCTTGAGTGGAGCCACTCCAGGGTCACGGTGACAGATGCAGTGTAGGAAAAAAAAAAACCCAAACCAACAAACCAGAATATCCAATAAACAACAAAGGTGATTCCTTCGTGCCAGTCCATTCCACATCCCTCTGGGTTGGAGCCCAGGAGCTGAGCCAGGCTCGCAGGGAGCTGCAGGAGCTGGGGCACAGCATCAGTGACTGTCCCAGGAGCACACAGGGGGGCTGCAGGCTGCTGCCAGCCACCAAAACACCCACACTGAGCCCCAAGAAGCACAGCAGGAGCACCCACCCGGGGCAATGGTGTCTCCACACCCTCTGTGGGCACAGCTGAGCAGACGCTATCAGCTCCAGAATCACTGACACACAGAGTTTAGAATTGCTTGTACCTTCAGTGCAAGAAGCTGAAAGATTTCTGGCACCAGGATTGAAACCCTACATTTCTTGCCCCCCAAGGGCTTTTCAAGCCCCAGGACACCTTGACAGCCCTGTGGCAGCCAAAACCAGGCTCCTGCTCCCCCTCTCTTAGGGCAAGGCCAGTTCCCCCATCAGCACAGAGACCACTCTGCTGTAAGTGGTGACAAAAGGGAAGAAAAAACAACCATCCCATGCAGCAAAAACGTGTCTAAAAACCAATGGAAGAGACAAGAAGTTACCACTCCCTTCAGATCATTAATGCACAGCCTGAGAAATAATGTCAGCAAAACTGCAAAGCAAATGCAGGTTTTTGTTTTTAAGCTGCGCAAGCCGCAGTTCTTAAAAAAAAAAAAAAAAAGTTTAAAAATCAGCTTTTCTCCAGTTTTGTTTTCCTCTTGAAATCTGTCAGTTTGAATCATTTCTCCAGATCAGGAAAGTGCTTTATGATCCTCCATCCCCAAGCCCAACAGCTTTGCTCATAATGCCTTTAGAAAGGAAGGGAAAAAAATTAAAAAAAAAAAAAATCTTTCTGTTCTCTTTCTCTATCCTCAAAGAGGCTGGTTGGATTCCTGATGCTCCATCATATTTCTGTCTTTTACCACACTTCAAGGCTATTTTTTCCCTGCCAAAATATGCAAGGAAAAGCAACACAAGCCCTGCAGCTTTGGGGGAAGGGCCAGCCCTGCAGCTCTTATTATCTTTGGATGGGAAAAGGGAGACAGACAGAGACACTGTTGATGCCTCAGATATTTCTAGATCCTACCACTGTCCTAGCAAGGAAGTCTGAAACATAAAATGCCATTGGAAACATCACATAGGCCATTAAAAACACTCTAAGAGTCGAATTTGCTTATTATCAGCATGTGGAGTCTCTTGGATGTAACCAGTTTGAAGACTGTGCTGGTTACACAGCTCATGTGCTGCTCCACACAACTTAAACCAGCACCAAACCTTCACCTGGGGGTTCACATCTTCCTAAACACATCTCTGCTGTCAAACATTTTATGGACTTGAACATTTCCTTGTGCTTGGGATGGGACCTCCAGCCAGGGTAAGACTTGAGGTTTGTGCTCCTCTCTCATGGCTCACAATTTGGCCCAGTTTTGTGCCCGAGCAGATAAAAGCTTGGTGTTGACCAGTTCACAGCTGTGTGATGCTTTGACAACACAAAGCTCAGAACTCATTATTTTGTGGGATCAGTCCCACCCCACCCTGCTTCAGCCTTGACCAACAAAGGCAGAATTGCCAAGTACATCAACCCAAACCACCAGGGCCGTGATGATCCATCATCCCCACATCCATGGCTCAGCACTGTGGATGCTCTTCTCCAAGGATACATTTAAAATGGGGGAGTGATATTAATTGCTTTGCTGAAAAGTCAGATAGAGAGCAAGCACAGCTTCTAAGATTTATTTAATTCCCCCAGAACAAGACACAAAGTCCTCAAGTCTGCTTTCCATCAGAGAAGGAGTAGCCCAAAGAGATTCCTATTGTTCTCCTGCTAAGGGTCAGTTTCCCAAACTTACATCTCACCATCTTGAGTCTGGAAGGAACCCAAGGAAGTCCCCAAAAATACTGGGCTTTTGGAAAATGAGAGTTCATAAAGCATCAGGTTTAGGTCCTGTTACTGAGAGGATTTCCCACAAGTCCCCTTGCAATAATCCCAGCACAAATTCCCTATCAGGCTGAGGATGTGGCCTGATCCTGTAGGTAGTAAGTGAAGGGATACAGCAACCACATGGGAATGGCAGGAGTTGGACAAGGCACACACAGACTAGTTACAGGTCCCAAATTTCAGCACCCAGTGTCCCAGAGACTCAGGAGAGCAGGTAAACAGAATCAGAGAATCCCAGAAAGGCATTGGATTTTGGACTGGAAGGGACCTGATGCTTTCTCATTCCAGCCCCTGCCATGGACAGGGACACTTTCCACTGTCCCAGGTTGCTCCAAACTCTGTCCAGCCCAGCCTTGGGCACTTCCAGGGATCCAGGGGCAGCCACAGCTGCTCTGGGCAACCTGTGCCAGGGCCTGCCCACCTTCCCAGCCAGGAATTCCTTCCCAATATCCCAATATCCCATCTATCCCTGCCTCTGTCAGTGGGAAACATTGCCCCTCGTCCTGTCACTCAGGCCCTTTTCCAAAGTCCCTCTCCAGCTCTCCTGGAGCCCCTTTAGGCACTGGAAGAGACTCCAAGGTCTCCAAGTCTTTTCTCCAGGCTGAACAGTCCTAATTCTCTGTCTTTCCTAACAGGAGATGTGCTCCAGCCCTTTTATCATCTCTTGGCCCTCAAATAACACCAGCTCCATGCTGCTCACATCCCTGGGGCATCCCCAGCTGTCTGCCCCATCCACTACAAGCAAAGGAAAGCTGTCAGGTTTTCATCCACAGCTCCATGAAACAACGGGCATCTGTTCACCGACTGCACCGCCGCACAAACCCAGACTTTACAGAGTTTGGCCAAAGCAATTCTTTCCAGCTCCGGAAAACCGAGGCTCCCTGGCTGAGGGACAGGCCCTGCTGTTCCTGGGCACGTCAGCTGTCCTGCAAACTGCCCCTGAGCAGCCATGCACATGGCAAAAAAGCTCTTTTCTCTTATCCTTCTGAGCAGCATCTCACTGAGATGGTCCCAGGGGAGGAATCTGGCTCAGCTCTGGAGACCACGCATGGGTCTTGTGGCAGTTCTTCCACTCCCACTGTCTCTCCCCTGGTAGGGGAGGCCTTTGCAGAAGTCCTTGTTAAGAAAAAGGCAAATGGGACTCTTGGTTGTTCTCCTTCTCCAGGTTGTTTATTGTTTTATCATCAATATCAGTTTATATTGATGATTGTTTATTGTTTATCAGCAAGCTCAGCACACCAGGCTTTACACCAGCTCAGTGTGAGGGAGAAAAGGCACCAAAGGCCCCAAACACACAGGATCAAGGTTCTCTTAAAGAGAATTCACCCAATCATCACTAAGAATGTACATTATTTCTGCTTTCCTACCAATAACCAACTAAATTTCTGTTCACATAACTCTGCACTGTAGACAATCGTCCTGTGTCCCAAACACTGCAGAAATTGGAGCAGATGAAGAAGGAAGAAGCAGCCTAAAAAACCACAAGGATCCTCCACCCTGTCTTCATCTACTCACCATCCTAACAAACCCAGAAATCTGTATTTCTCATCCCGTGATAAATTACATATTGTGCTACTATCTAATTTACATTCTTGAAAATTCTGTTTCATCCCAAAGCTTGGGAAGCCCTTTCCATGGCCCAAGGTTAAAAGCAGTGTTTGTCAGGGGGGTTGGATCCTTCAAAACATGCAGAGGAAGATTCTCTGCATTCTGGGTTCCGACAGGTCTGACAGGAACAGGACTTGCTGTGCTGATGGTCTGGGAAATCCCTCCCACCCCTTCACAGATGTTCCTCCAAACACTTCTGCTGATTGAAACGACACCTCTGTGTTCAGATGAACATATGGCTGTGTCTGCACCAGCACTGCTTTAGCTGCTCCTGCAAGGTGCTTTAAGGACAGGCTGGACCACAAGAGGATCATTACAAACCTTTTTATGAAAAAAAAGCTCTAGGGTTTATTTTTCCCCCTGCAGAGCCTGACCATCCCTGCAGTGTCTGGGTAGGAGCCTTGGAGCTGTGGCCCAGGTGCCTGGCTCGAGGACACAAGCTGTCCCCTGCTTCCCTGGGTATCCAGCTGGAAAAGGTCCAGAGAGCTCTAATTAACCAAACTGCTCGTTTACCTTTACAGAGCCGCTTTTCCCAAGGGCTCCACTGGAGATGAGGGAGAGATGCTGTGCCCAGTGAGGACAGATGGATGCAGAGCTCTCAGCTCACACAGGTGCCAGGGTAAACCAGCCCCTCCAATGGTTTTATAGCCAGGAGGACAAAAAGGAGAGTTGAGAATACAAAAGTTCACTGAGACAAGAGCAGCTTTACCAATCCCACAACCACACCAGGAAAGGGTTTGGCAAAGGATGCTCCAGCATGCCAGGCTCACCACAGATCATTCCTCAAGGGCATCCAGGCCTTGTTATACATAATCCAGCTCTTCTTAAAATCAGGTTTTATCATATGAAAGTTAAAAAAAGAAACAGCCAGAAAAAGGACCCTCCAGGTGAAACAGGAGCAGGGAGCCCAGGAAAGACTCTCTTCCAGAGGAGAAACAACTCAGCTACAGAGCCACAAACATTTTAAGGCAACAGGAGAGAACCTGGTTAACAGGGAACATGTGAGCCAGAGAAAAGGGGAGCTATGGTTAGAACTAAATTTAAAAAAGGAAAAGGCAGGAGAGTGGGACTGAAAAAGAAAGCCCACCAGGAGTGATGCAGAGCTACCTTTCAGTGCTCCATCCCTTGTGTTTTCTGGCCTTATTTGTGAAACACAAATAATCCAGCCTTCTCCGTAAGCAGCCAGATCCGGTGGAATTACACGTCTGAAAACGCTCGGTAAACAGAAGGAAAGCTGTGGAAACACAGCTTAAGGCAATGTGCATTAACAAGGGGGCCTTTATCACTCAACCTGGCACAGGGAAGCTGCTGGCCCTGGCTGCAGTCTGTGCAACTGGTGTGTTCCATGGGCTGCAGGCCACACTCTTACTGGGGATACCCCAGCTCCATCCATTGATCCTCCCTCCTCGTGATGCAGATGGGACCCACTGGAAACAGGCAGGAGAAGGGATGCTGCTATCCTTCACAGGACAGGACAAGGGATGGTGAGGGCAAAACATGTGGGAATCACTCTCCCCCTCAGTGCTGAGCATCTGCTTTCACCTCTGGATAAAATCCCTGCAATGCTGCTGACGTGCACCAGGTTTGGGAGAGAGGATTTCCAGCACATCACCCACTAGAAAGAGCAGCAGGCAAGAGCTGACCCCATTTCAGGGAGTTGATGGAAAATGCCAAAATCAAATCCAGCTCACCCAGAAAGCAGGAGCTCAGCTACAGGAATGAGGGAGAGCAATTGTCTGGCCAGACCAGAGGATCAGCATGCTCCCTTCTGGCTGGAGGATCTAAGGGTACAAAAGTATTTTCCAGACCAAAAACACATGCATTTATTTTCAAAGATCTCCTGTTAAGGAGAGCCCTGTTCCTACAGGAACAAATTCCCACCTCTGCCAAAAAGCTGTTCCAAGCCTTTTGCAAGGAAATCTCAGGGCAGAGGGGTCTGCAGAGCATTTCCCCCTTTACCCACATCTGCAGGCACAAGGCAAATGCTCCTTGCATGCAGGGTGAACGGGGGGCTCGCAGTTTTTGGCCAAGATGGCCATGTCCAGGCACCCCCCAAAGCAGAAACCCCCACTCTCATCTCTCCCTCCTTTACTCACAATGAAGGGTGGCAAAGCCACTGCAGCCTCCTGCTTCCACAGTGTGCTCAAAATAAATTATTATGTTCAGTCCAAATAAATTACTATACTCAGCTCAGACACCTCAGCTCTTGTTTCCAAGCTATTCCTGACCAAAAAGAAAATAACTCAGAAAAATTCAGGTGGAGCTTTATTTATTTTTTCCTAACCAAAGGAACTTTCCTTCTACTTAAACTTGCCTGATGACAGGAGGGGAGTTAGGGGTCCTGATAAGGAGCTGCAATCCACTCTGACAGACAGATAAGGAAAAATAAAGTCTTCCAGATGCATTTCCTGAGCAGGGACCTGTAATGCTTGACTACAGAATCCCAGGAGGGTTTGGATTGGAAGGAACCTTAATGACCATCTCATTCCATCCCCTGCCATGGGCAGTAACACCTTCCACTATCCCAGGCTGCTCCAAGCCCCATCCAACCCGGCCTTGAACACTTCCAGTGATTGAGGGTCAACCACAGCTTCTCTGGGCAACCTGTTCCAGGGCATCAGCATCCTCTGACAAAGAATTCCTTCCTGACATCTCATCAAAACCTGCCCTGTCAGTTTAAAACAACTGGATCATTTAGTCCAGGATGAGGACTCTGATGCAGAAGGATGGGACAGACAAGGTTTTGCTTTGAAAGCTGGAGACTGAATATTCTTCCTACATTTACACTTCCAGCTGTACAGGTGCCTTATAAAGCCACACTGAAAGACATCAGCACATTTCTACATGCAGGTTAAGAGGCACCAGCTGAGTGCTGCACAGCACCATGCCCACACCACACTTTGTGCTTACTGCAGCATTTTCTGTCCAAAGACCTCAGTGTGCATCCATTCATCTTCCCAGTCCCTCTGACACAGGGAGGAGAGGACCAAGAAACAAACCTGAGCTAATGATGAAACCATGGGATTGCCTTCAGCACAGACCCTGCGTATTTTTAAATTTCTTTCCCCCATACCTGCAGAGAAGTGTGTTTGCAATAGGGAACACACAAAAGATCAAGCATCAAGTCAGATGCTGATGCTCTGACTTCAAGCTGTGTCTGCCCAGGCAGGAGCTGGGTGCTTGTGTGCTGTGCAAGTCCATGTCAATGTGATTTTCTGAGCCCAGAAGATCAGGTTTCACCACCTGAATGCAAGTACAGGACAAGGTTGGATGTCTGGGATGCAGGGATGTGGCTCACAGACCTTGAGACCCTCCAAGAGCTGCTCTCACCACGTTTTCCCTTCCCCCAGTATCAGAACATCTCCCCCCAAGTCCTGCAATTCCTCATGACTTGACTGAGAAGCAGGAGCAGGGATGCCACAGGTGAGGTGGAAATACACAGGGCAGCAGATACAGTGGGAGGAGGAGCAAGAGGAGCAGCTCCACTCTCTGCAGGTGTCCTGTCCCATTCCTGCCTCTCAGCACAGCCACTTACCCTGTGCCTGCAGGAGCCAGCTTCTAAATTTAAACCAGCCAGAGAACAGCTTTGAAACAACGGCCAAGCCTCTGGGATATGTGCGTGCCAGAGGAGGAAGGGAACACATCCCCACTCTTTCCTCCAGCTCCTCTCACAGTCCTGGATGTGGGGAGCAGCTCTGGCACCCACCAGACAGTGCCTACACTCTCATTTGCCTGCTGAAAACAGCAGGGCAGCAGCTCTAAGAGGTGTGGATTAGGGGCATCAGTTCCTAGTTTGGGATATGACAGATCCCACAATCAGCAAAGGGTCCCCTTGGAGCCATCTCACAGCAAGCCTGGGTGGGCAGGCACCTTCTCCCCTAACACACTCAGAATTCCCATCCATCCCCCTTCCAGACTGGAGCCATGCAAGAGTTTAGACTGGAAGACACTTGAGACCTAACACTGGATGGCCACCACAGAACGATGTCCCCACGTGCCACATTTACAAATTTCTGGACTGCTTCCTGAGATGGAAGCTGGAATTCAACCATCTCCCCTGGCTGTACAAGGTCTCCCCAGCTGATGCTCTCCTCAAAGGTCTCCAAAAGACTCCAGGTCAGAGCCAGAGAGGGGACTCCTCTCCTGAGAAAAAAGAGGGAGAAGTGGGGTCCACCTGGGAATCCCTTGACTAAGGCTGATGCACCCTGGTCCTCTCAGGATGTCAGTGGGGAACCTCCCACAAGAATCTTGGCTTGCACATGGACCAGTGCATGTTTGAAGAAAGAAATAAATGCACAGAATGGGTGGGTGGTGCACTGAAAAAAAAAAAAAGAAAAAATGAACCCAAGAATCCCAGAATGGTTTGAGTTGGAAGGGACCATAAAGAACATCTCGTTCCAATTCCCCTGCCTTGGGCAGGGACACCTTTCTCTCTACAGGTTGCTCCAAGTCTGAGCTCCAGCTGTTATTTCAGGCAGAAAATGCTTCCTCTCTCATAGCAACACAATAAAATGAGATATTTCTGTGGCTTCTGCTCTGATGGGAAAATGGCCAGAGCTGAGAGATGTGTGGCCACAATGAATCCTGAGCAAGCCCTGGCCATGCTCCACTGCCTGGCTCTGGCACTAGGGACACAGCACTGTCCTTTAGCCCTAAGGAGGATTTCCCCTCCTTCTTCCTCCTCAGCACCAGACATCACCAGCCACTGGGACATCTGAGAGGAGAGATGAACAGTAACTGTAAAAAAGCTGGCTTTTCAAAAACAGTTGGGATATTGCACAGTCCAATTCATCCTCCATTTGATAGTTAAGAGGAAACCAAACTCCTTTGGACAGAGGGAGGAGAATTGCAGCAGCTCCAGCCCTAACTGTCCAGTTCCACCCCACAACCCTGAAGGTTTTTCCTAAAACCACAAACCCTTTTTGCCCAGGAGTGAGGATGCATGGCCCACGCCACCATAGCCCTCATTTCCCTGAACACATCCCTAATGTGATTTAGTGTTTCCACCCTACCTAAAACCTGAGAGAAGAGGGGCTGCAGCATCCCTGCTCCCTCCCTGGCATGCAGGACACAGGAAACCACTCTAGTCCCTCTGTAGGCTGATAGGGAGGAAAGGAAAATCCACAGTTCCCAAAGCTCCATCCTAAACAAAGCAGAGAGATGTAGGATGGAAGAAGGAAGCTGTGCCCAGGCTGGGTGTACAAGAACCCCACAAGATGCCAAGAAGATGATTTAGGACCCACCCACAAATCAGCCTCAGGAGAACACAACAAGAAGCAGCAGGGCTAAGAAAGGAGGGAAAACCACTGCACACATTCCCCAGTTTTACAAGCTTTTTCCAACTGCTAAAATAAAAAAACCCTGAGCAAATTTAGCAAAACATGTCAACAAGTTCTATGTTATAGCCCAGACACACGTGTTCTCCTCAATAAGATGCATTTTTAGAAACCTTTTGCAAAACCTGTCAGTGTTGGTGGGCCTTTTGTTTTCTTTTCTAGCTCCAAATACTCACAAGCATCCTGGAGACTTTTTTTAAAAAAAAAAAAAGGCCATTTTTAGACTCGCATGTGCAGAGGGGACTAAGAGAATGTCACCACGTGTCTGAGATGTTAAATCCTCTGAAATCATATGCTGATGATTGCTCTAACAAAAGAGACTGCAATGATAAAAGGAAGCCTTATGTTCAAGTACCTGTTAGTAGTGCAAGATTAGAAATTACCTCACAATCCAATCCTTATAAAAAGACTTTAAAAGCACAGGATTTCTCCTTAATATGAAAGCAATGAACTGATAGCTACTCATTATTGAATTACTCATTCAGATTTAACAGCAGCACAAGTACAAAGCTTCTCATCTCTTCTGTGTCCTCTTGACAAACTACAGGGGGAAGGACAAGAGGCAAATCTATCCCATGGGATTTAAATGTAAATCCCACTCCCAGAACCACAGAATGGTTGGAAAATACCTCTGGGATCACTGAGCCCCACCTTTGACTGTCACCACCTTCTCCACCAGACCAGAGCACTGAGTGCCACATCCAGTCACGATGTGAGTGAACACTTGAACACTTCCAAGGATGGTGAACACCTCCAGGGCTGTTGAAAACCTCCCGGGCTGGGTTCCACAGGAACCTGGGCTGCCCTGCTGAATGGGAGGTCAGGGATTTACTGGCTGACCAACACAGCATATCTCCAGGGCAGGAGAAGTTTAATTATGGAAAAAAAAAAAAAAAATGGGCCACACATTAAACAGCTTGAGCCAAAACTAGTGCTGATCAAACACAAAGGAGTGGGTGGACACCACCATGCCCAAGACCAACGTGGCCAGACAAACCATCCCCTGAAATAGCTCCTTCCCAGCCTCCTCCTCCTGCTCCCAAACCTGGCTTCAGTTTCTGCTCCAGCTGTTCCCTCACAAATTGCTCCTCCTTAGTCTCCCTTCCTCCTTCCTAGGGGAGGATTTGCCCCACAGGACGACAGCAGGCTGCACTATCAGGAGAAAGCTAAAACAGACTTTCACTAAGATTAACATCCCACTAGCAGCTGTATTACAGTGAAATGCAACCACCTGGAGGGTTAATAAATAAACAGGTGGATTAATACAGAGACTGAAATGTATAAACAGACTGAACACTTCATTTCTGCAGTGAATTCCCCAGAAAGGAGGAAGGTGGGAGCACCCACAAAATGAGGAATACACCACCCAGGCAGAACAGCTGTGCACACTGTGAAGCATCAGGAAGAAATTTTTCCCTGTGAGGGGGGGCAGGCCCCAGCACAGGGTGCCCAGAGAAGCTGTGGCTGCCCCTGGATCCCTGGCAGTGTCCAAGGGCTTGGAGCACCCTGGGATAGTGGAAGGTGTCCCTGCCCTTGGCAAGGGGTGGGAATGAGATGATTTTTCAGGTCTCTTCTAACCCATTCCTGGAATTCTCCATGTGCAGCATCAACGCTGGAGGAGTGTGAGGATACAGAAACAGGAAGGAGCTAACAATGTTCTTGTCATTTACCACCCAATGCACAAAATTAGAGATAATAAAGCAAAGCAAATCTGAGATGCATTTTTGGGGCAGAAGGGACCAGAAGGCAGGTGCTTCAACACCCTGAATGAGTGTCATTGCAGACATCCAAAGTATTTCCAAGTGGTTTCTGGAGAGGTGGCTGCTGCAGTCTGGCTGTCTGCAAGCAAATGATGTGGATCATGCACTCAGCAACACTGCAAACCCAGCTATGAACACACCTGCCATCTGAACCTGGTAAATGGGAAAGGAAACTAACCTGAAAAGACCAACTGTCCTTTCCCATCCACCAGAAGCAACAGCAATGTGCTGTGGAGCAGGCAAGGATTTGTCTCTTTAAAGCCAAGCTATCAGAATCACTTTGTGCTCAAGATGTGGCTCACCACCATAAAGATCCCTCTGAGGAGAAGCAGAGTGCTCAGTGCAGAATCAGACAGAGTTATCTCCAGAAGTTGCTGTTATCTGGTTGCAGCACACAGTTCCTCCATAGGATACGTGGTGGTGAGATGTGATAAATAAAAAGCCATCCTTAGCAATGTGAAGGCATCGCATGAATAAAACACCCGCCTCGTGTAACACAGCAAACACACAGTGGGAAAAGCAGTTGGTGATATGAAGGGGGAAAAAAAAGAGGGGGAAAAAAGCCCACTGCCTTGACAGGATTTATTTTTAAATGATGGTTGCTCAAGCCTGCTTGGGGATTCAGTACGTCAGGAGCAGCTCCCATGCACGAGGACGAATGGTGACTCAGCAGGTAAAAGCTGTCAAAAACACATCCAAAATTGAAATTATAAAGAAAAATCAGGAGGAAAAGCTATAAATACCTCAAGCAGTTTTGCTTTATGCACTGGTAGGATGCCTGTGGCTGCAGATGATGCTCTGCAAAGCAAGCAGGGAACCCCATTCCCATCCTGAGCACCTGAGGGGGGTTCCCTCCTCCAAGGGCAGGAGCTGCCAATGTCAGGGGGATCCCCGACTCAGGAACCACTCTGGGATCCAGGTCTGCCCCAAATACAACGTGCCATGGGATCCCATCTCCACTGAACTTCAGAGGGGATGCTAAAAACAGCCTTGCATCCCAGCCCTCCTTGCACACTGCTTCAGAGAGGACAGGAGTGAGACTTTTTAATGTGCATTCTGACAAAAATACTTCTTTTTTTACATTGCCTTTTTTTAAAAAAAAAAGTTTTAAATAAAAGTCAAAAAGCCCAGCCAACATGAAAGGCTGGGTAAACACTCCTCCTTTCCCCAGAAGAAATTACAAAAATGCCTTTGAATTTGTTTTGGCAAGAAACAATGTTTTTTATGAAAGAGCTTCATTGAAAAGTCACAATTTGGAATGTATTCATCTATTCTACATTTTAAAAAAAGAGTTTTAATTACCACTTTAGGAGTATTTTGACATAGTTTATGGTTTGTTAGATTGTGCTGTGTGTTATAAATGCCAAACACACCTTTTGGAACTGCCTTATTATTGCATTAATGCAAAATGTGGGGTTTATGCTGCCGAGACTCGTGTCGGCAAATGAAAAATAAAAAATTAATTCCATTTGGAGAAAACGCTGCCATTTATAACCCAGCAATTAAGAACAGATTTAATTTTAGATATTGCTGTATTCTTCAGCTTATCGAGTTATTCAGTACCAACAGTGGTATTATCAGTGTATGCTCAGTTCTTTAAAAAACAGACCCAGGCCAATTTCTCACCCCTAAAATTAGCGACGCTAGACATGAAAAGTTAATGCTGCTTTCCTCTCTCCTGAAAGCTGCAACATATGGATTCTGTTGGGGAAAAAAAACTAAAAAAAACCCAGCACATGCTGGGATTTCTACTATAACAGACCAAATTTTATCAATCACAGGCATGTAAGGAGTTAACAAAAAACCCCAAACCTCAACGGAGTGAGGCAGTGTTTGCAAACCAGGGGGTGTAGACATTTTGAGGGAGAGGAAAACAGCCCAAATCCTGGCTCTGGAAAGATACCCACAGGCCCCTGTGCAGGGCCAGGCAGTCCTGCAGCAGGTAGGAGATGGAGAGAGGAGAACTCTTTGTAAGTTGGCAGCAGGAAGGGGATGCACAGGGAGGGCTGGTGCCATGGGCAGGGCTCCAGCTGGCACCGAGGGATGGGAGGCTGCTGGCTGCATCCCACGGAGGGCAGAGCCCCAGCAGCCCAGGGACCAGCACCGGCATCCCTGGCAGGGATGGGGCAACCCCGAGAGCCAGAAGGCTGGGGGGAAAGGAGACCTCGGTATAAACAGCATAAAACACTCACTGTCACCACCGGCAACCTCGGCACCGGGAAAAGAGACACCGAGCAGGCTCTGGGGCCAAGGGGAGGGAAATCGGAGCAAGGACTTGGGAACTCCCCTTGCCCCAGGCGTCCTCGCAGTGTCACCAGGCTCCAGCACGGAAAGCAGGGACACACGGGGGTTGTGGCAGCAATCCAGCCTTGGAAAGCAAAACTAACACATGTGGGAAGGGACAAGGAAGGGAAGAGCTCTCGAGTGATGCCCAGGGCATCCCCCGCAGCACTGAGGTGACACGGTGACACCTCTCTGCTGTTGGCACAGCAGCACAGCTGCCAGGACAGCTGTGGGATCCCCCAGGGTGGCCTGCCCAAAGCCAGGTGTGGTTTTGTCACACGAATGCTGTGAGCTTGCTGCAGGAAAAGCAGGATAATGCTTTGGGCTTCTTGTTACACGGGAGGCCAGAACAGGCAGCGCACCCGGAGCTCTGTGAAAATAGCCAAGTTTGGGGTTTTCTGACAGAGAGATAATGAAGATAGCACTCACCACAGGAAGTCTTAATAGTGCAACAAAAAGATTTTGTGGAGCACTGAGGGGGATTCCCCCCAAAATGCCAGCACCAAAGTGGGACAGAGCAGCAGAGCTCATACAGACCAACTCAGATCCTGGGAGAAAAGCTCTCAGCATCCTTGGGACCCAGATAAACCAAGTGATGAGCACTCAAAAACCCCAGAGGGGTTTGCCAGCCCCCAAAAGGTCCAAGAGCACCTTCACCACACCTTGACCTGCCACAAGCCCTCTTGGGGCACATGTGAAAGCAAGCAAAACTAAATTAAACCTTGGCTTTTATAGAGCTTCCCCTTCCCTCGGACAAAAAAAGGCAAAAAAAAATAATCCCCAAGCACCTATTTTTATTTATCAAGATTCCAGCAGTCTCTTTTCCTGCTACATCCCTCTCAGAGGCTGTACTGAGGAGGATTGCTACACTAATTGTAAGTCTATGGAGAAAAAGGCTTTCCTCTGCTTTCACGCTGGAATTAGTTACGCTCAGCCTGACCTTGCATTATTTTTAAGCTCTGCAACATTAAAAGAAAATTAGAGAGACTTGTTAAATCCCTTAAAAGGTGAAACACCCCTATTGCTCCGGGTTTACACACAAAACCACAAACCCAAAAAACCGAGCTCTTAAATCACAACTACTGCTTTAATGTGGTAGGATTTAGTCTTGTATTTTAAATTCATTCATTTCTCGTCCACTCAAACAATCACTCCAGCTTTAATGAGCTCTCCCTATGAAAACTCCAACTACAAAGGATCACATTTGCTCTTGTTCCAGAGCTCCACACACCTCGAAAGGAAATCCTAAAGCATCGTGTGCTTCTTAGCAGCCAGCCAGATTACCAGCTTTTAATCCTCTCTGCCAGATGTATTTTTAATCTTTTTGCGTGTAATAAAGCAAATTAGTGTAATTGTATGGGGAAACTGAATCAAAATAGGCACATAAGATTAAAAAAACCCCTGAATTTGGTTATGTTTTGCAGATCTGGCAGCTAACAGAGGTTGGGGCTGAATCAGCCCAGCAGGCACTGGCAGAGGGAGAAGCTGCTGCAGGGTGAGTGAGGAGCTTCATCACCCCTTAAACACAAGTCATGGGTTTGTTTCTCCTCTGGGTCCCCTGCAAGGGGCCACAGCAGCTCTTGGATGAGCAATCACAGCAGGATTTGGATTGGAAGGCACTTTAAAGCCCATCCAGATCCACCCCCTACCACAGGCAGGGACACTTTCCACCGTCCCAGGGTACTCCAAGCCCTGTCCAGGCTGCTCATCCCTCTGAATTTACACTGGTCTGGCTGTCTCAAGCCACCCCTGTAACTCATTACATGGCTTCTTTGCTATCAGCAGGTTAGATGGGATATTGGAATAAATTCCTGGCTGTGAAGGTGGCAAGGCCCTGGCACAGGTTGCCCAGAGAAGCTGTGGATGCCCCTTCAGGTATCTTCTCACAGAAGCCACCCTGCCAGCAAACCCAGCATAGCCCAGGGAAGTGGGTCCTCCAGCCAGTGAGGATTCTGCAGCAGTTCAGGGGTGTGGGCTGGACCCCCAGCTATCATACACTGGGATTACTGACAGCTCAGGGCAGGGGGAGAAAACACCAACTATTTCTGCTTTAGAAACAGAAACCAACTGAACATCAATGCTGACATCCAATTTGGCTTCAGCAGGGATTTAAAGAACTTGGGCTTCTTCATTCCCTAATCCCACACCATGCTTCCCCACTACCAACCAGGATCGATTTCTAACAATGCAAAAGCATCTGCCCACATTTTTGCAATTATTTCAGACCCAGCAGAGAGCACCCTCCCCTTTCTGTAGGGTTAATCTAAAGAACAGTTGCCAAAATGCTGAGAACACTGCGGAACAATAGCTCCTCTGATGAAATTCCTCTACTCCATAGAGAAACCAGTATCCTCCAGCTGCTGTGGCTTGTCCAGAGAGATCTCCGAGTGTTTACCCGCTCCCATAAATAAAAGAAGAAATAAAAAAAAAAAGAGACAAACCCAAATATTCCAGTGCAGCTTGCAAAAAATGACTGCAGAGCCCTGCCATCTAACCACAACACAAGTTTTATTAATGCAACATTTGCCTTGTGTGAAATATAAACCCAGGGCATCAGTGGAGGGAGGGCAATGTTGGCCACCTGTCCCGGGGATCGAGACTCGCTAAACTTATCAGCACAGAGACCACTTCCAGCAGCTCCATCCCTTTAAATCCTCATTCTCAGTGGAATCTCTGATCAGTCATTTATAAAAGCTGGGAAGCCAGGCTGGACAGCTGAATTACAGCAGCTATTATCCACGTATGCCTGAATACCAGCAGACACCTTTATTTATAAAGGCTCTCCGGCTGACCGAGATTTGACATCGGCTACAAAAAGCACTCAGCATCCAACTGGCTGCTCCAGAAGAATGTGAGGAGAGGTTGGCAAGCAGGGGCTAAGCAGACACCTTTGCACAGCTTCCCTGCTGCTGCCATGACTCCTAGCCCAGCAGGTTGAAGTAATTGATTTCCTGAGCAGACACACAAAGTTGCACACCTCTGCTTCTTCTGCTACGGATTCAAATGCATTGTTTCCCCCCCTCCATCCCTAATTCTAAAATATTGCGAGTATTTTATCAGGCCTATCCTCTCTCTTTTTAGGGTCTCTGCACTTTCCAAGATGCTGTTTGTGGTTTGTTCACCTTTAGGCTCCTCACCACCTGTGAGCTCATTTTCCAAGAATATTGGGAACCCACTGCACACAGGTAATATAAGTGCAAGGGGATGGGGGGAAGGTGGTGATAAAAAAACCCAGTTGCTCTCAGCAGATTTTCTTTAGCTCCAACAGTCTCACTGACAACCCCTGAAAACAGAAGGTGACCAAAGTGTGAATTCTGCTTTAAACTGACAGAATTCCCAGGAACAGCACATGCAAACAGAGCCCATGACTGGGCCAAGGGAGGCTCAAAGTACCCCTGTGTTCCCATCACCCTCCTGATCTACTGAATAACCTGAAACAGGAGCTGGCACCAATGCCAGGACACAGAGATTGGATCCAGTTCCCAACAGGGCTCCAAGAGCTGCCCTGACCCTGCCAGCACAGCCACTGTGCAGAAGGGATTTCCTTGCCTCATTCCTTATTTCTTAAGCAAGGATCACTGAAAGCATCCTCCTAGAGCATCCCAGTACAGCCTGGAGAAGTGAAGGCTCCAGGGAGACCTCAGAGCCCCCTCCAGTGCCCAGAGGAGTTATCAGAGAGCTGGAGGGGGGCTCTGGACAAGGGATGAAGTGACAGAACAAGGGGCAATGGCTTCCCACTGCCTGAGGGCAGGGTTAGTTGGGATATTGAGAAGGAATTCCTGGCTGTGAGGGCGGTGAGCCCTGGCACAGGGTGCCCAGAGAAGCTGTGGCTGCCCCTGGATCCTTGGAAGTGTCCCAGACCAGGCTGGACAGAGCTTGGAGCAGCCTGGGATGGTGGAAGGTGTCCCTGCCCATGCCAGCGCATGGAACCAGGTGAGCTTTAAGGTCCCTTCCAACCCAAATCATTCTGGAAGTCTGTGATCCCAGCACCCTTGCATCCCTCCCTCCCACTGCAGCCAAACCCCCAGCACCAGACTGAGCCTCAGCACAAATGTCCAGCTAAAATTCCCTACAGATGATGAAAATGAGAGAGCTGAGAGCAGCAGGAGCAGCCAAGTGACCTCAGGCATCCCTCACAGCACAGCCTGGAGCTCTGGGGAGGTTTCCCCAAGGGGCTGCTGGATGGGATCCCTGTGGTTCCACCCTCAAGCCCCCAGCAGCAGTGTCAGGAAGGAGCTGTGTGCTGTCCCTGTGCAGCAGAGTAAGTTGTTATGGTTACTGAAGGGTTTTGTTGGTCTTTTTTTCCTCCTCTTCTAAAAAGAATTCTTATCAGTTTAACATAATACTACCAGTCAATAACAATTCTTATCTTAAAAGGTCACTCAGGTAGTTATAACTCAACATTTCATCTATGTTTGCATTATCTGGAGGGAAACAGCCAGGGGACTTTGCATTTTTTTTAATAATCCACTTCTTTGCAACTGCAAGATTTAAAAAAAACCCTACCCAGAATGAAGCTGACCCTGTGGCAACTTGAGCACACTGGGGAACAGTCAGAAAAAGAAGAAAAATCACACTGATGTTTGCTGCATGAGAAATAAGAGGAATATCCCAACAGGAAAACTGAAATGCAGGAAAATGCATGGACATAGACTGCAACTGCTGCAGAAACACCATTTTCTGTTTGTATATGTCAGATTAGCCAAGTTTCACCACAAAAATGTTGTGGGGTTTTCCCTCCTTATTTCTCTCCCCAATTTTTTCCTTCTTCAATTCCCATCATTGATGTGAGACAGAGAAAAGGGGACAACATGAAAAACCCAATGACAAGAACTGATCTGTGATGTTCAGGGTTAAAAACACAGGGCGAAAAAAAAAAAAAAAAAAAAAAAAAAAAAAAGCAGCAGCATAGAAAGTGGGTTTCAAGATGCTTCCGGCTAAACCTAGTTAAACCCTGTTTTATCCACCCACTCAATTTCTTCTTATAACAACAATTAAAAACTCCAAACACAACACATGCCCATTCCCCATCAGGCAACAGCACAGCCAAAGATCAGGAGAACTAACTGGTTAAAAGAAAGGCAGGTTTGTGGCTTGCCCGAAACAAATTGTATTAAAAAAGAGGCAATCTGGAATTAATTATTTGTGATGATCAGTAACAGAAGAGAAGCTTTTTGAAGCAACCCATGCTTCTAAAGCAGGGCAGCCTTGCTTGAGAGCAAAGAGTGGAGCAGAGCTGCTGAATCCTGCAGACAACAGTCACAATATTAACATTATTTTAAGTAAAATAACATCTCCAGGCATGACAGCTCAACAAGTTGGGCCACATCCAGCTCCTGCAAGTAACAGGGAAGGCTTGCAGGGGTTGTGGCAGGAGCTGGCTCAGCCCTTGGTGCAACAGAGCCATCAGTATCATCCATCTGTGTTTTCCATCTTGGACAGTCCCTTGTGCACAACACAAAATGACCCTGAGTTTGCGGTAGCTCCTTTCTCTGCCCTGTGGATTATTCTGACAGAATACAAGAAAATGTTTGCACTGCAGCTCGAGCACTGCAACTGCTCTTAGTAATCTGCCAAGGGCAGCAGCCAGGGTTAATGATGGTAGAGAAATACATGGTTTACACCCTGGGTTCAACTCAGAGAGCAGAAATTCACAGGCAGCATCAGCAAACTCCAGACAGGAGTGCTGAGCCCAGGAAGCCTCAGCTGGGGTGCTGCACCACACACCTGCACAGAGCCCATCAGAGAAACCAAGCTAAAATCCAGACACCTTCACCAAGCCCCTGGACACAGCCATGCTGGGGAGTCACTGTGTGCAAACACATCAATCAAACCCCACACTGTGCATCAGCTGGGGAAGCCTGGGCTGGTAAATCCTGCACTCACAGCTCCTCCTGCTTTAGCCAGAGGTGTTTGTCTCCTGCATGGAGAGCCAGGAGAAGCCCGTGCACCTGCCTCACACAGCCAGCTCCTGCCAGGTACAAAACAAACTGGGTTTCTGTCTCTGGAGCTGGCCCACTCACCCTGAGCAGGCTCATTTTCTGCTCAGTACCTAGAGCAAACCAAGCTGCAGGCTGTCATGCTGTGGATGAGACCATCCCACAATCTGCTCCATCAGAGAAAATCCAGCTTGCAACGCCCCTGTGCCAGAAACACAACTCCCTCTGCCCACAAAACCCTTTCCAAAGCACACCTTCTCCAAGAGAGAACCCCAACCTTGTTTTGATGAGATCCTGCCCTTCCACTTAATGCATCTGTTGCGGAAGAGGAAGTCAGGAACAGATCTGCTCACTCCAGCCTCTACTTTATTTGTAATTTCTGGGCCAAGATGGAAAGCCATTGGCTTGGCTGTTTGCCACTGCCAAACTTGCACTCAGCAATGACCTCTGCACATCTCTGCATCTCTTCTTAGGACCAGAGCACTGGAAAGATAAACACAACATTTTTTTAAGGGAAAAGGGATGAACATGCAAGCCTGGGGACCCTTGCATCAGACCTGCAGCCTCTTTTAGATCCCTCAGCAGCTCTTACGTAACCGAGAGTTCGTAAAATAGCAATGGTCTTGTTTATTCGATGCAAACAGGAAATACAAAGGGCACATGCACACTCGGAGGTAGATTTACACAAACACACAATTCACGTGAGGGCTCATCCCACCACCCTCGGGGCATTTCTGCAGACAAAAAAGGGCTTCAAACACAACGACCTGTGCTTTGTGTGGGCTCCTGCACTCAGCTGGCACCGGACAAGAAGTGAGGAGGAGCCTGGGGCTATCAGGTAGGAGCCCCCAAACACAGCACTGCACTACAGCAGCTTCTCCCCTCTCTGATGACTCCAGCCCCGGGGCTGGGGTGCAGTGGCAGTGCCAGGGGGCTCTTTCTCCCAGCAGTTATCTGGGGTAACACCAGACACGAGCTTGACGCTGGAGCGCTAAAGCACTGACGGATGCATCCTAAAATAAAGCCGGCGTTCACACTAATTACTATTTCAGTTACTCTGCAAACACAACTCCCGGCTCAGTGAAAAGTGGCTTCCATGGGCCACAAATGAAACCAAGGTGGGTTTTTTGATGGAACATGAGAAAAAGAAAGGGCAAGGCTTGAGAAATCGTAGGGAGATGGCGAGTTGCACCATGATCCGCAACCTTCAACTGCTTCAGGGAAACTCTGCAGGAAAACTCGGCTCACTGGAGCACCAGCTACTTTAAAAGCAACTGGCCTAATTGCAAATATCTAATTGGCGAAATGGGCATGCAGCTTTGCTCAGATTTTGAGGACTAGCACGCCAAAGGATGCAACTGTGCAGGGGATCATCCACGGCAGCAGCCCAAGCCACGAGCAGAGCGCTTTCCCCACTCATCCATTTAATCTCGTTTGCAGATAAGTGTATTCACAAACTAGATTATTTTAATTGATGGCTCTACAGCTGGTTCCTATTCAGCTCTTGATCTAAAGCTGTCCTCGACCTCTCCCATCAATCTATATCCTGACAGTGATGTTTTGTGTGCTTCCTCTCCTTCACCAACATCCTCCCTGCACCCATTCTGGTAGGAGAACTCCAGCTCCGCTGCTTTTCCAAGCACAAATACAAGACACCTACAGAGAAGGAATCAAGGAACAAGCTGGTCCAGTCAGACAATTCCAGCTCAGGTGTGTGATGATGCATGAAATGCTTCCCTGCATCTTTCACATGCACTTCAACAGCGGGATTTTTCCCAACTGAAGTCAGTGGGGAAATTAACCCTGGCATCAGGCCCCTCACTGAGCCATGAACTACCTGAGAACATGGTTAAAAGGACACTGCAAAGTATGGAAAGGTCTCTGGGAGAAAGCAGCCCACCCATGAGCAAACCTCTTGCACCAAACCACACCATGCTCCAGGCAGCAAAGCAGGCTGTTATCATTACTTAACTTTTTCTTCACATTTTAAGCATTATTACCTAAAAATTACTACCCTGGCAAGTTCTGCCACCCTCCATCCAAAAGACCTGGCCCTCATTAGCTCTGCCAGTGGAGGAGGCCTTGTCATTCATGCTGCCAAAATTCTGGGAGCAAGCACGGGAGTATGTCCTCACTCCTCTCCCTGTAAGGGACACATGCCAGGAACGACAAGGGAAGGAAGCAGTTTTTAAGCAAATAGGAGAAAATACAGAAGAGCAAAGTGCAAGCCCAGAAGTCTCCTGTATGTCCCAGCACTGGGGTGAGTGGGACAGCAAAGAGAAACCTTTGTAATGCCACACCACAGACCTTCCTCCAGCCTGCAGTGCTTCCCATAGCCACTCTGGAAGGCATCCCTAAAAATAAAAATAGCTTTGAGTCATAAGAGAACACTGGGTGTGTTCTGGCTCAAAGCCCCTGGCTAACACCACTCCGTACTTCTGTACCCCTCCTCTTGGTGTTTTCCAAAAATCCCAGCACTGATAGCTTTTAGCCCTCAAGTTTGCAAACAAAACTTGGGAAAGATGTGTGGCAGCAGGTCAAGCAACAGCAGGCAGGTTAAAAGCAAGTGTCTAACAGCTCAGCAGATGTGAGGTTTGCCCAGGTGACCCAGAGAAGTGGGGGCTGTCCCATCCCTGAAGTGTTCAAGGCCAGGCTGGATGAACAGACTGGTCTGGTGGAAGTTGCCTCTGTCTGAGGGGTTTGAACAATATGATCTTTCAGGTTCCTTCCAACCCTTCTGTGAGTCCCTTCTGCAATTTTGTCATCTCTCCAGTTCGGAGTCCCAGCTCCTAATTTTTGATGAGCAGAGTTGGCAGGGCTGCTCACATCCCTCTCCAGGCAGAGACAAGTGTGTGCAATGACCACACAATGCCAGTGTCCAGCCCTGCACTTAGAATTCCCTATCACTTCCAGTAAGCACAGGCTAAGCTCCTCACCCCATCCTGCTCCTGGGCTCCTTCAGTCCCACTGTGTGACAGCCCAGCAATGCCCTCACACACACCAAGGACGTTTAAACCAGAGCTCAGCAATGCCATGCAAATTCAAGCCAAGAAAAATTTTTAAAAATGAGAAACACCTTCAAACTGGACACTGGGATGATGTGCCATCAGTGGGGGCCACTGGGGAGGAACTACAGAATTTACACAGTGCAGGGTAGCAGCTTCCTGATGGGCTGGGAGACTGTCTGTGGCTGGGGTGGCAGCAATAGATGCTGGGCTGGAGCCACAGGGAGCTAAGGATATAAGCAGCAAGGTCTGCAGGAATATGTAATACCTTTTAATAGACCAGCTGGTACAGTTGGGAAAAAAAAACCACAACCACACAAGCCTTCCTTTGAGCTGGTGCACCTTCAGGCCATTTTTTCCAGCTGCATCACTTGGTCTATTAAAAGACATTACAGCTCCCTGCAACCCTTGATTCTTCCTTCGGCCAGTCCTTCCCAGGATGAGGAATCTAGGCCACCCTGATGCTCCCCTTGTGATACCTGATAGCCTGCTGAAATGAAATAAAGATTTTGGCCCTAACATACGGAGCAGTGAATGTCCAGCGCACAGGCCAGATAAAGCTTGTTGTCCTTTAAGGACAAGAGCTTAAAGCTGTCACTGCTTCCATCAGTGTACGTGGGTGTTTGGACACCTGGAGGACCTACAGGAGTCTTTGGGCACTTCTGTCAACCTTGCAGGAATGAGGAAGCCGGGGCTGGTGGGGTGGGCTGTGGACTGCTTTGGTTACAAACCACAGAGGGATGCTGGAGCAGATGAAAGCAGAAGCACGTGCTGCACTCAGTGCTCAAAGCCTATGAACCACGTTCCATGGAAAGCCCCCACATCTCCTCAGTGTGTCTGCAGCCCACAGAGCAGCCATACCCAGCAGCCCTGGGTGCTCCAGGAGGAGCACAGGTCCCATTCCCAGCACAGGGCTCGCCCCACTCCTGCCTGACCTTTACTGGTAGCTTAGAGGAGGTCGCTGAGTCCTGACAGCTCCAAGCAGCTGGGGCTGAAGTTGCCCAGCAAGGCCAGGTTGGAAGGAAGGAAGGAAGGAAGGAAGTTATAGCAGGCTTTTAAATAGTGCTATGCAATACCTGAAATGTCTATTTCTGTGCAGGGATAATATAGTTTCCATATTCTTCTCCTTCTCAGCAGGCCAAGCCATTCACACTCAAATTGAATCAGCAACAACCCACACTCTTCACCGGTTTAAACCATTAAAGCTCAGTGAAGCCACTGTGTAGGAAAATCCCAAGCTGTACATTTCACCTAATGAGGAATGTATAGATGTCCTTCCATGTCTGCTTCCCACTCCTATTTTCCCTTTAAAACCAAGCAATGGACTGTGGGTGGTCGTGCAGCCCCCACACCTCCACTGTGGCCCCAGACACCAGCACAGCTTCCTGCAAGACATCTGAGGTTGGCAACAAGGTGACATCCACCCCTCCAGGCTTAGGCAGGGATCCAGGGAACCATGGAATCAGGAGGATCCTCAGTGCTTTCTGAGGGTCACAGACAGCTGTACTTTGGATTTGCAGTACTGATGTGGATGGCTTGGCTGTCATTATGAAAACACCCTCACACTTGGAAAAAAAACCAAGATAGAACTCCTTTAAACTAAATATACTTGCTTCTCTGTGGCAATTAACTAGTTAAAAAGAGTTATTTTTCTTCCCTGAGTTTCTCCACCACATCTGCCATTCATCAGACCTCTCATCTTGAGTCCACCAGGCAAGAAACAACCTGGACACCTTCGCTGAAATGGATTTTCCTGCACACCAGGTCCACTCACCTGAAGGCTCTGAGCCCAGCACCACCAGCCAGAGAGAATCTCTGAGCTCTGGTCTCCCTTTGGGATCCCTCCTGATCTCTGCTGGTAGTGGTGGTGATATTTCCAAGGACAGTGCTCACTGTCCTCCTAAGGACCATCACCTAGGGTAACATTTCAGTTTTCCCACCTCTCCACAGGGTTGGGACAAGCAACAGATCCTGAACATAGGAAACAACTCAATTCTCAAAAAGACTCAGAGTAATTCCAACACCTGCTCCAGTATATTAGCTCAGCACATTACACTCAGCTGGTGACACCCCTTCCCAGACAGTGGATTTCATGGAAAGGGAACATCCCCTCCCTGCCTTACAGCCCCCACCAGGGACACCAGTGGGGCACCTACAAGCAGGGAGCCACTATTTCCAAGTCAAAAAACACCAGGAAAATGTACCAGGAGCAACCTTAGGCCCCAGCCCAGGAAGGAATCAAGCCCAAATCAGTAATGCAAACACCAGGATTCAAAGAGTAACAAGTAAGGCAAGGTTTGATGACGACAACTTGGTGTGATTCCACTGCCAGGCAAGCGACAAGTGCCAGGCGGCCAAACAGGCATGGAACAGGAGTGATTTAAGGAATACAGGTGGGTTTAGGAAGGCAGCACTAACAGGGAGACTAAAAGCCATTTCCTAACCGAGCCTGGTTACAAATCTCAGCTAACCTTCCCTGCACTGCAACAGGATTGCCTGGAAGAGTGCGTGTCCTGCAGCAGGATGAATGGATAAGTCCATCCCATGGGAAAGCCATGCAGTGGGGTGCTTGGTGAGAAAGAGGAACTTAGTGAATCCAGGTTTTGGCATCCGAGTTACAAATGCCCCGGAGGAAGAGATCATTTCTGGAAGGCACGCCAGGGAGAGCTCAGGCAGCTCCACCAACGCAGCAAGGGCCAGGCAGGAGGCTGGATGCCAAGCTCTGCACGCAGGAGAAATCCTCGCGCCAAGCAAGGTCAACGGGATTACAGGGCAGGCAGGGATTGCTCGCACGAGTGGAGATGGGAAGGGCCCAGCCCCCAGCCTGCACCCGGGCTTACACCGAGAAAATGCCACCACACAGGCAGCCCTACAGGACTCCGTGTCCAGGACCACTTCAGAGCCCTGTTTTCCTTCTCAATTCTCCTTTGCTAATGGCAGGAGGCAAATCAATTCCCTCCAATTCCCTGGCCAACCGAGGGACACGGCTACCGCCAAACCCACAGCCGGAATGAAAAGCTGATTAAAAAAAAATTAAAAATATATTGCTCACACCAGAGGGAATCGCAACAAACCTCTGCTGAAGCTGGCAAGGGAAGCTGCAGATTTATCCAGGAGCAGCTGAGTTTGGAGAATGTGTTCCCTCCCGGCCCCCCCGGGGGCCTCCCCACCCAAAGGGATGGATGAGGTTCATCATCCCTTCAGCTGTTTATAAAAGCAGCAGTATTGCGCCCAGACGCACTCGGCAGCATTCCTCCCTCTCATTCCTGCGAGCTATATAAGGGAACGGCCAATTCCAGCCTGGCTCCCCTGTAGCCAGCCCCGATCCCTTTGCGCCGGAGCAGCTCCAAGGCTTGGTTTCCTGCAGAAGGACTTAAATCCGTCCTCGGTGGAACACGGCGCTGCGCTGGACCTTGTCATCAAATGGCAGCACAGGCAGCTGCCAAATCCTGCCGGCTCGGTGCTCTAATAGGGAACAGCTGGAGAAGGACCCTGCATTCCTCCCGCCCCGTCCACACCGGGGGCTCTGTTCGGGATCCGGCCGAAAGATTTCCACCCAGCACTGAACGTTCCCCGGCACTGCCCTGCCACGCACAGCCCAAAACCCAAGAGCTTCCAGTCCCCTCGGATTTTGGTTTGCTTTTTTATAGGTTGCGGGATTTTTTTTTTTTTTCGAGAGAGAGCGGTGTTGGAGAAACAGAACTGTGCAACTAGATGACATTTTGCCTTTCCTACTGACGCTCTGCATTACAAAAACTCTCTAAGCAACTTGCATCCCTATGTACATCCACACTTAGGAACACACACGTCTGTAACACACCCCCCACAAATAAGTACGGGAACACACGGTGCAATTCGCACGGCGCTTGTGCCATTCCCAGCCTGCTCCAACTCCCATTTACTTTGAAGGAGTTGAGCAACTTGCAATGGCAAATAAATAAAAGAAAAATACACTTTCGGTAGCCACGCACATTTTCTGTCCTGCACCCTGCACTCTGAGTAACATGAATCAGTCCACTCATATTTTCTTAGAGCTCTGCTGAAACACAAGGGGTATTCAGAGCTGCAGGAAAAAAATGCGTCCAAACAGGATCTGAATGATGAAATAGGAATTGCCACATTTAACAGGAAAAACAACAACAAAAAAAAAAAAATAGGATAACCCAGTTGCCCAGACCTTTATACAATAACAGTTCGTCTGAGGTAGCGATGGGCTGCTTCTGCATGTTGCAGAGAGCAAAACGAGCCACGTTGCCCAAAAGAAGCCTAGAAAATCCAGACTCTACGTGACCTGACTTACTTATTTCACAGGAAACTGCATGGAAGGAGGAAGGGGGGCACGGGGGGAAAGGAAAAAAAAACCCACCAATCATTCATGCTACCGTAGTTACACCACGCCATGGAGCGGAGTAGTTTGCTGTGAAAAACCAAACTGAAATAAGCCAAACCCCGTTTGGAAAATAAAACGTGAGCAGAGAAGCAGCTCCTGCAAGCGAGCTGGGGGAACCCCCAGCTCCCAAACCGCACCCGTTTCTTGGGTGTATTTTTTTTTTTTTTAAATTCCGACCGCCCGAGAAGGGTCGCAGCAAACGCCAGCACTCACCGGGGTTGTTGGCCTCCCCTTCGAGGATGTGGAGCTCGGTGCAGTCTGCCAGGGAATGCTCGAGGCAGAGCTGGAGGAAGCGAGCCTGGGTCCGGCTGACGCGTTTGAGCAGGGAGAGCAGCGCAACAGTCTGCTCGCACTCGTTCCAGCCCTTGAACCACCCGGCCAGCACGCCAACCTGGTCTCGGAACATCATGGTGAGCCGGAGGGACAGCTCTGCGGGGAGAGAATAAATAACCGGGACAGCCTCCCTGCCCCGGCGCCGCTGCCGCCACCGTGCTCGGGTCAGGGGTATTAAAAATAAAAATAATAATAATAATAGATTAAAAAAGGGAAAAAAAAATCTCCTCTGCGACGCGAAGGGCGGGTTTGGTTTGTGGACGCAGCTCTCGGCCTGGGCTGGGTTTTGCTCCCTCTCTTCTGGCTTCGGTGCAGCGCTGGATTCCTGGAGGGAGGGAGCGAGGGAGGGAAGGAGGGAGGTGGTGGGGCCGAAAAAAAAAAAAAAAAAAAAAAGCCAAAAAAAGGAAAATCCCAGCGTCAGGGCTGCAGCCAGCGAGGGGAACGACCTCCTCCCGGCAGGGGCTTCACACCTGGAACAGAGAGAGGAGGGGGCGTCAGGGGGCTGCAGGAGGACGAGGAGGAGGAGTAGGATGGAGAGGAAGGCTCGCACTCAGCCAGCTGCCTTCCTCCCACTCCTCATCCAACGCGCATTCCCACACCGTCACTGCGATCCCCCCATATCCAGCAGCGCCATTTGGGATGGGGTGGGAAGCACCAGCACCCCCCCCCCTCCCCTCACTGCAGCACAGTTCCCCCCCCCCCCAAAAGTTCTCCCCCGCACACACACTCGGTATAACAACACACTCACCTGACTCATACCGGCGATCGGGGAGGAGGGGGCGGCGCGGCGCTTTAAGGTGGCCGTGCCATGTCCACGGGATGAAAGGGGGGAGGGGGGGGATAAAAAATGAGGGAAGGAGGCGGGAAAAGGGAAAAAAGGGACTGAGGGGAAGGGGGGGGGCGCGCGCGCGCTCCGCGGCGCGAGACTGAGCCCGGCCGCGCGCCGGGCCCTCGCTCCCCCATGCCGCTCATTTGCATACGGGTGACGTCATGGCAGGGTGGGCGGGGCCGAGCCGCGCGCCGGAGCGGGGGGAGCCCGAGGGGGGAACGCGCGTCCCCCGTGTGTCCCCTCCGTGTGTGCCCCTCCCTTCCCTTCCCTTCCCTTCCCTTCCCTCCCTTCCCTCCTTCCCTTCCCTTCCCTTCCCTTCCCTTCCCTTCCCTCCCTTCCCCCTTCCTCCTCCTCCCTCCCCACTCCCCCGGGAATGCTGGGCGCTCCCCCTGCCCAGGGAATGCTGGAAAACACGCGCCCCGCTCCGGATCGCCTGCCCGCGGAGCTCCCGCTGGAGGAATCCACCCTCTAGCGGGCTGCGGGTAATGGCACGGGGGGATGGTTTGGGGGGCGGGGGGGGAAGCGCCGCTTTGGGCTCTGGTGAATGTGGGCTCGTCGTCAAATGGTAATTTTTTTAAAACTTTTTTTTTTTTTTTTTTCAGGATGGGTTCGTCGCCAAATGGTAATTTTTTCAAACTTGTTTTTAATATTGGCATATTAGGTATAGGGTGTTAAATATACATGGATTTAACTCTGTCAAGCAGCAAGTATGCAGAGACAGGATTTGTGTTTGGGTTATCATTTCCTGTGCAGACTTTACTTCCTTTTCCCATTTCTCATTTCTTTCCTTTTTCCCTTTTTTTTGTGTTTTTTTTCTTTTTTTTCCTTAATTTTTTGTTTCTTTCCATCTCATTGCAAGGGGTAAGTGAAACAGGTATATGTAAGAAGGAAAATGGGAGATAAAATACCCAAGCTCAAGCGTTTGCAAGAAGGCATCAAATACCGAACATAATCAAACATTTTATAAAGCAAAAATAAAGGTGTAAACTGTTTTTATCTGTGGGCTTTTTATTTGTGGGAGTATCTGTCAGTTTTAAGCCATTTCTTCTTGTCTTGCCACACCAGGCTCTCGTCCAAAGTGTCTCTCCAGCTCTCTCAGAGCCCCTTTAGGAATCCCCAAAATATCTGATCCGTGCCCACGAACAAGTGCCACTGGTACCTCTGCCCAGGGCAGTGGTGGAAGCCCCATTCCTGGAGGGATTTAAAAAGCCATGAGGACATGGCATTTGGGGACAGGGGTCAGTGTTGGGCTGGCAGTGCTGGGGAATGGTTGGACTCAGTGATCTTAGAGGGCTTTTCCAACTTTAAAAATTCTGTAAATCATGATTCTACCTTTGCAGCATCTCCCAGTCCTCATTGCTTTGAGGACAGGGAAGCTCAGAGTTGGGAGACATGCCCGGGTGTCAGGACATGGTGTGGGAGGGAGACACGATGGGATTATGGCAAATGGGGTCTGAGCCCCTCCACCAGTGAGTCAGAGAATCCCAGATCTTAATGCACATTTATTTCATTCCATCCCCTGCCATGGGCAGGGACACCTGCCACTATCCCAGGGTGCTCCAAGCCCTGTTCAACCTGGCTTTGGACAGTTCCAGGGATCCAGGGACAGCCACAGCTTCTCTGGGCAGCCTGTGCCAGAGCCTGCCCACCCTCACAGGGAGGAATTCCTTCCCACTATTCCATCCATCCCTGCTCTCTGGCAGTGGAAAACCATTCCTTGTGTCCTGTCACTCCAGGCCCTTGTCCAAAGTCTCTCTCCCGCTCTCCTGGAACCCTTTAGAAATCCATCCCTTACAAGTGGCTGTGTGCTCTGGTGGGGGCTGGAGAAAGAAAAACTCCAAGTTTGTGCATCCTTTGGTGGCTTTTTAAAGCAACACATGCCTGAATCTACCCCTTTTGAGGGGAAAGTAGGAATGGGGAAACAAAGGCCACCCAAAATCACCAGGAACACCCGGTCCCATGTGCTGGAGCATCAGTCCCTCTGCAGCATGACAAAATGAGGATCACCAGGTAGACGTCAAATGCAAACGGTCCATCTCAGCATACTTGGAGTTTGCTTTTAGCTCTCAGTCTGTCTGGTGACTAATTAAACAAACAGGAGTTCCCTGCCAACAAACCCCGGCCATCTGCCTCATCCCCCCGGCTCCATCGCAATAAATGCTCACCGAGGAGCCCCTTACCCCTCACCTAAGTGCTGCCGGGGCGTGCTTTGGGATGGCCCAAGGGGCCGCGAGGATGCTCCATCTGCCGCGCTGGGTGCGCGTCTCGCACGGGAACGCGGAGCCAGGCTCCGGCGGCACCGGGAGCTCCGGGTGGGAACGCCGAGCGCTCACACCCCGCTAATTTAAGGGTTGCCAAGCTGGCTGTGCCAAGAACGCCTCCCAAGGTTTTGCATTTTGCATGTCTAAAGTGGGAACGGCAGTGGTGGGAAGGATACTCGGGGCTGAAGCAGCAAATGCGTCCCTCTGTGCGGCTGGGCAGGGCGGTGGGGAATGGTGTGACCCCACACCAGCAAGCTGTGGATGGAAAAAGGAAAAGGACCAAAGCCACAGTTTCTATCCTGTGCTGCAAGAGACGCCAAGACCATGCTTACTAACTAATCCAGAAATAATCACCTGCCATTTAGGACCCCACAGTTCCTGCTCCCCTGAGTGTCCCAAGGAGGCAGCTGTGGAGGAGTGAGACCCTGACGTAACAGCACACGCCTGATGTTTGGAGGTTTCTATGGTAATTAAAAAACAGATCTGTGACCCGTGGAAGAAATTCCTTGCTGCATTCCGTGCTCTGCAGGGCGGGTGCCCGTGCAGATCCATGCGGTGGAAGGATCCTCAAGCTGGCTGGGAGCAAATCTCCTTCCCTGACTGCCGTGGGGGGGACTCGCCAACACCCCCATGGCCAACTCTCCTCTCTGCGAATGGAGAATCCAAAGTGCACACCACGTGTCCTGGGAGCAAAGACACCCCATGCAAAACACAAGGCAGATTGAGTGGAGAAGCAGGGTAATTCTCTTTCATATGGTAATTCCTGTGGGACCTCGGGATCTTTGCAGATCCAGCTGGAGCATTTCTGCAGGGCTGCAAGTCCCTGGGTAGGAAGCAGAGGCTGTTAGTGGGGCTGTGCATTGTCTGTGTTGTTGTGGGCTGGGGTATGGAATCACAGAGTATCCTGAGCTGGAAGGGACTCAGAGAGCTGGGGCTGTTTAGCCTGGAGAAAAGGAGACTCAGAGGTGACCTTATCACTCTCTACAACTCCCTGAAAGGTGGCTGTGCTCAGGTGGGGCGGGCTCTGTCTGCAGCAGCACTGACAGAACCACAGGGCACAGCCTCAAGCTGAGCCAAGGGAAATACAGGCTGGATATTAGGAAGATTTCCATGTAAAGTGATAAAGTGCTGGAATCCTTTTCCTGGGGAGGTGGTGGAGTCCCCATCCCTGGGTGTGTTTAAAAACAGACTGGCTGTGGCACTGGGTGCCAGGGTCTGGGTGAGGTGTTAGGGCATGGGTTGGACTCGATGATCCTGGAGGGCTCTTCCACCCTCGTTACTCTGGGATTCTGTGACCCACAAGGACCATCCAGTCCAACTCCTGGCCCTGCACAAACACCCCAACAATCCCACCCTGTGCCTGAGAGCAGTGTCCAAACACTCCTGGAGCTCTGGCAGCCTCGGGGCTGTGCCCATTCCCTGGGGAGCCTGGGCAGTGCCCAGCACCCTCTGGGGGAAGAACCTTTCCTGAAATCCAACCTCAACCTGCTCTTGCACAGCTCCAGCCCTTCCCTGTCACTGTCATAGAGAGCAGAGATCAGAGCTGCCCATCCAGTGCCCCTCATGAGGAAGCTGCACCCTCTGTGAGGTCTCCCCTCAGCCTCCTCTGCTCCAGGGTCAGTACAGCAACATTTAGATTTCTGTTTACCATTTCAGAGGGAAAATAAGAGGCCTGTGGTAATATTAGCCAAGCAGGTGGTCTAAGCAAATTAGTGAATCCTGACGATTCCCGAGTTCAAAGGAAGCAGTTGCTCATCTCTGTGGAAGCTATCTGATAACATATTTAGCTGAAGAAAGGATGAGTGTATCCACCAGCACACAATGGCCCAGATTTCCCAGCTCATTAAATGCAAATATTAGTGAAAATACCGTGGTAAGCAGGCTGAGATAATTAAGCACAACATCACTTCCATTTGTTCCTAAACACAGTGTGGGAATTGGCCACTGGGATGGCAGCATCTCCCTAACCTTGGGTGGTGAAGTGGAGCTGTAAAATTCACACAAAAGAACGCCCTTTGAAAAGCAAACTCACACCAAAAAGAAATACCGTAGAATTAAAAATAAACAGTAAACAATAAAACCTATGTGGGTGTGTATTTCCAACGGGGATGAGGCAGACATTTAAAAATCACAGGATCCTTGAAGGATTTGGGTTGGAAGGGACCTTAAAGACCATCTTCCAGCCTAAACATGACCATCCATGTGCATCAGCTCTCAAAGCCTGTTAGCAGAAAATGAAGTGTTGCACAGCCCAAATCCTGGTGAAAGCAGCACGGGCTGACTCCTCTGATGCTGGAGGCAGTGATCACTGGGTGAGAGGATGAGGGCTGGTAGGAAAAGCACATTTAACCCTCTGGCTTGATCTGTGACCACAGATCTGAAAGGGAAAGAGAAGGAGCGGCAGCATCTGGGTGCAAACACCTGGGGAAAGGAGCACTGGGAAATCCTGGTTAGCATGGGAGGGCTGCTCACATTGTACTTGTTTAGCCATTGTCAAGGGCTTGCTGTGAGAAGATCCCATGTCCTCTCTGAAATGCTGGGAGCACACAGACATCTCCTCTCCAGCAGTGACAGCTCTGCCCTCCACGCTTGATGAGTTGGCTCACAGGGACCCCGGGGACACAGAGCCAACAAAATAAATCAGCTTAACTAATGGTCCTCAAAAAATCACCCCTGGCAAATGTATCACAGGCTGCTCTCGTGCCTGGAGATGCCAACAGAATCGGTGTTGAAGAGGAGCTGAGGGAGAAGGGGATTCAAAAAGGGATGTGGAGGATTTCCCGTAAATTTCACTGGGCTCTGCCAGTTTCGAACAACCACTTGAATATAAATATTGCAACACCTGGTCCTCCCATCGACAGCAAGTGAGTATTTGCAGAAAGTGCCTTTGCGAGACTGAGATCTCTGTGTGTGTTAGCCTTCAGAACAGCCTGGTTATCGGCTGGATTATGGGGCAGCACGTGAGACATGTCCCATTCCATCCTTTCCAGCCATTGGCATGGGCATGGAGAACAGCTCCACTCACACCTGGCATGGGTCTGCACCCCTGAGTAGCCCTGGGCCCCTCTCATGCACACCAACACCCCGTAAATGCCTGCCAGCCCAATCACTCCCTGCATGGCTGGATCCCATAGCCAGCCTCATGTTTACCTACAACACTTGGATATTTCCAAGCATTTCCAGCCAGGCACTGAGAGCAGCTTGTTGCAGGATTTGGAGCTGACTGAGGCTGTGTTGCAAGCAGATGGCCCTGATGAAACAAGACACTGATCCCCAAGGAGGCACCGTGCAACAGAGCTGCTCGACTCCCTGGCTCCAGCAGCTCCAAGGCAGCCTTGGATATGTGCATTAGCACGCACCATCGAGGAAATTGCTTCCCTAACCACCCCTCTCAAGCAACTCTCTTTGGAAGCCTGGTTCCAGCTCAAGACACGTGTCAGCAGCACTGACACTGTGGCAGTTTTCCTAGTTAGTTATTAATAATGGAGCAGCTGACAAAATTAGGGTAATTTAAGAATATCGTTAAAGGAGAGAGGAGGAGTTTCTAGGCTGGGTGAGGGTTTAGACGTAGCCAGGATGCTGGGGTGGAGGAAAACCTCAATGCTCACATGGTGAAATGGAAGAGGATCCAAATAAGATAAGTGGAAGAGAAACAGGGAGGAAAACAGCCCTCATTGATCCTCCTGGCTCCAAACAACTTCAGCAAAATCCAGGGAAGTGACATCTAGGGCTGCATGGACTAACAAGCATGTGTGGGCACAGCTGGAACAGATGTAAATGGAGATGATCCACTGAGACCTCTGAGGGCTGTTCTGCATCTTGCCCAAGCCCTCCTAACAACAGAGTGCTGAATGCTGTGAAATTTGATGGAGACTTTTTCATTAAGAAGTTGGTGCCGAAAGGGAAAACTGGAGCTGACAGACTCATTCACACATTTTTTATGTCTCTGGGAAGACAGAGATTGAAAGACTGGGAAAGTTGTAGTCATCCTTTAATGGGAATCCACCAGCTCTTGGCAAACACTCCTTTTTGGTCCTATAGCAAAATGTAAAGGTAAGTTCTGTGTCACTCAAGCTGTCTCAGTAGAGGAGGGTTTGGATGGTACTGCAGCCACTCCAGCCAGGGTTTGGTACTGAGCACCTGGGAAGAGGCTGGCTTTCCCAGGAAAGGCAAGAAGCTGGGTCACCAACCTTGTCTCATGTATGACAGCATCTGGTGAATGAAAATCCTTGCTTTTCAGGCTGTGCTGTGCCACAAATCATTGCCTTGGTCTTACTTTGATCAACGGAATGTGCTGCCCCACAGGGCTCTGCTTGCCCTGGCAAGCAGAGACAATGCCATGTCCGACTCTCTCAGGGCTCCTCACTTGCCACAGTCATCCTCAGCCTTGGTGCCAGCAATATCCCCACCCCAGGCTCCCTCCAAGCTGGTGCTTCTTGAGCTTGCAGTCTTTCCCTACAGGAAAAATCCTTGAAATGGAGGACCCTCAGGAAGTGGAGTGAACAAACCAAATACAGTGTCTGTGCTGCACGTGAGCAGGGAAGACACAACATGTGTATCTCACAGTTCTGCTGGCAGGAGACTGATGCCTGATAACCCCTGGTGGAGCTCTGTTCTGCCTCCAAACTCAACAGCATCTGCAGAGTTACAGGGAGAAAAGAAGAAGAGGGTAACCAACAAAATAATTCACAAGTTAGCAATCCTCCCCTCCAGCTTGTTTGTCGAAATATTGTTCATGAGGAGCTGATAGACACTGGAATAAATAGCATGAGGAGAGAGAGAAGTGATGCATTAGACCTCTCACCAGTCCCCTGACTGCAGCTACTACTGAGAAATCTGCCAGGAAATATTAGATGTGAAGTGGCTATACAATGGGAGAGGAAAAATTATTAGGAACTGCCAAAACCCCTCAGCTGATGAAGACAAAAAGCTGGAAGAGGCATTTAAAACCTAGAAAAAGCTTTTCAAGTACAAATCTGCTGACAAAAGTTCACTGCAGATTGAAGATAGAAAACACAGGTATCAACTAATTGTCCTGATAATTATTGCTGGTCCCACAGAAGCAGTTCTGGGATTCACTCAGATCTCAGGAGGACCCAGGTAGTGCAGGTGTTTTCTAAAGAATGGAAATCAGAGAATCCCAGAATGGTTTGTGTTGGAAGAGACCTTAAAAATCAATTCATTCCAACCCCCTGCCATGGCAGGGACACCGTCCACGTGACCAGGTTGCTCCAAGTTCCACCCAGTCTGGCCTTGAACACTTCCAGAGGTGTGACAGAAATGCAAATCCTCATGTCACAACTGTGACAAACATCCCAGTGTTGCCCTTTCTATGCCTGAGGACTGCATGTGAGGGGACAAGGAACAAAAGGAATTTTTTTTATTTCCCAAGCCTGATGAAGGCTCAGTAACCTCAGCATGAATTTATAATAGCATTGATTTCCAAGATTCTGTGGGAGAAACACAGACTCCTCACTTTGAACATCAGACTCTGCTGATGGATTTAGTCTTAAGACTGTGTCTACATACAGTATTGTTACTCTTTTAAATAATTCCCATTATGAGATGGGGTAATTAAGGCAGGACCTCTCCCAGCTCAGCTGCAGCTCCACACAAAGGTGCCTTTATCTTGGTATTGCACATTCCCACGAATTTATGGAACCCAACCAGTAGCAGCCCCTTTTTACAGGTATATCCACAGTGCACGACAAGCTCTTGTCTCTCTCCTTACATTGCTCACTGACACAAGCGAGTAAAAACAACAGAAACAATTTGCAGAGCTGCCCAAGTGACTCTCAAGTGTTCAGCAGACACTTTCTGGCCCCCTCTGTGGTTTTGGGAGCTGTTTTGGCAGATTCTGCAAAGACTGGGAGTCTCTAGTGCTCAGCTGTGGCCTCACCTGAGGTGAGGTTTGCACCTGCATCCTTGTGTGCCATCAGAAATGGTAGTAATACCAAAGTTATCCAGAACTAAAATTCTAATCCAGATTTTCTCTTTTTTCCTGCTTATCATATTCCAGCAAGGCAACACCAAGCCTTTCTAACAGCTCAGTGCAGAGGACTTCTGCTGTAGCAGATGAAATTCAGCTATCCCTGGCATTAATTCCATCAGCTACACACACAGGACACCAGGGACAGCCTCTGCAGGGGCTGCACGTCTGCTGCAGTGACAGAGGCCAGTCCCTGTCTACTCTGGATGGGAGGACAGCTAAGCAAGAGGTGACTGGTCCTGTGACAGACAGCAGCCCCAGACCTCCCTCACCTGGCAGATGTCACCTGCAGACCTGGCAGAGTTTCCTCAGGGCATGGGGACCCCCAGCAATGTGCAAATCAGCAGGAGGAACTCCCCCAATTCCTGTCTGCTTTTACCATACTTGATCTTAGCATGTAGATGAGGCATTTGAATCAGATTGACACAGAAGCTCATCTTAAAGCTGAACAAAACAAACCTGGGCAGCCTGTGGGCAGCCTCACTACTATTTCAGTGAAGAACTTTTCCCTGTTTTCCCTGCTGCAACTTTAGGCTGTTTCCTCTTGTCCTATTCTTTGTTTCTTGGGAAAAGAACCAACCCTCACCTGGCTGTGCCTTCCTGTCAGGGAGTTGTACACCTGAGCTGACCTGGATTTTCCCTACAACCATTTTCCCCTCTACTTAGGAGACAGATAAGGAGGAAGGAAGATCCTAACACAGCAACTTTCCCTACAGAAGGAAGATGTCCATGTCACAGTCCATTGCACTCGGAAAGACACCTTGGGACATCCCTAAATAGCACCACTTTGATCAAACCATTTGGAAGCCTCAGCTCTGATGAAGGTTGATGAATCAAATCAAACCAACCTCTCCTGCAGCAAAAAAACATTACAAATCTGAAACACCCCAGTGCTGCTTAAAAGAACCAAGTCCTGTCCATGGCCAGAAGTCTTGCCATGTTCCTTGATGTGACCAAATCCATAAACATCATCTATAATGAGCAGAAAAGGAATGTTATATCACCTCTATTACAACAAGGTGACAGAGCAGAACAGCCTCTGTCAATACACTGTGTTTTTGTGGGTCACAGGAAGGTTTTATTTCTCTTACAGCCTTGAATCCCTGCTTTAAGACAACCTAGGGACACACTGGGCAGCTTTAGAGCTGCTCCTTTTCCTTCTCACCTGATCTGTATTTTGGCATGGCTTCTTAGAAGAAGGGCAAATGTAATGAGGCAGCTACTGTACTTTTTATAACCCTCATCAGGTCTTTCATTTGGGCCAGCAAGGAAGCCTGTTAGAGCAGAGAAAGCAACTAAGCATCTCTGGAAAATGCTATTAAAAGAGCAAGTAACAAATGAAAAGCTGGAGAGACTTAATGGTAAATACATGGCCTGGCAGTTCAGCACAGCTACATCCTGCTTGCCATTATTATTTAATACTGGCATCGATTGAAGGATGAGGCAGACCAGGCAACTCTCTGTGGGGTTACTTGAATACCATTTCACTGTGAGATTAAATAAGCCCACAGGTTTGGATCATGCTGTTTGATGGGAGATTTTAATTAATTGATTAAATATTGGTGACTATTGTGGTCGAACAGTAAACAACAACTCCTTCATCATCTCTGTGGGCAAACAAGTCCCTGCTAATTACCAGTGCCCAGCTCCAGGCTGGAACCAGCACAGCATTAACCTGCTCCTCTGGAATAACAAGCTGCTCAGCCACTGTCCCACATGCTGTGAGAGCTGTTGGTGTGCAAGCAGCTGCTGCCATGGATCAGGCACTGCTCCATGCCCACAGACACCTCGGGGTGTCATTCCCGGTTGATACACAGTGCAAACAACAGCCTGGTTTGTCCAGCAGTTTATTCTCAAGTTGTCCCTGGCCAGGATGGTCACTTTAGGCAGAGCAGATAAATTGTTTTACAACCAGCCTGCTGATCACTGGCTGGAAATCTGTGGCTACAGGCATCAATTCCCCACTTCTATCTGTCCTTACAACTAACCATTACTCTTCCCAACAGCACCACCTAAATCTTTTCCTCAGAGGTAATTGCCAGGAGTTTGGAAGCAGGGTCACAGCAAACTATAAAAAACCAAGAAGGATGGAAAGGTGAAGATGGAATACATTTGAGTAGGGGAAGCCTCCTTCCCTGGTTTGGAGGGATGCAGCACCTTGTGTGTACCCTGGAGCTGCAGGAGAGTGGAGCTGAGGATTGTGGAGCACGGCTTTCCCTGCCTGGGCCTGAGCAGCTGTCCTGGAATTGGATGTGGAGAAAAGCTGCAAGGGAACAAAAGGCAGGACAGAAAGCAGCTACTCCTCATTTCTACAGGTTTTAAGGAGCATTTCCCCTTGTATGAGCAGATGTGAGACTCAGCCTTTAGGAGAATTTGTCTCTCTTTAAAGAAACAAACCACTTTCTTTTCTCAACAGCCATTTTTATTGCTTTTGACATCACATCACTGGAATGAAAGGAAATAATTTTCTGCTATTCTTTAGCTTCTTCCTTTGTTAGAGCAGGCACATTTCCCTGGGGACTATTGATAAGGGTAACTGGTTAACTTGTGACTGGTCATCCACGCCAACCATGCAAGTGAAAAAGAGTTGGAAATCCCTCAAAGCACCACAAAACTGCCACACTCTGGAGAGTGATTAACCAACATTTGCATGGAGAACAAGTTCTTTCAGGCACTGCCAACAAGACTGAAAGTCTGTGTCTCGAGATGCCATCACAGGGGCTCAGGCTTGAAAGTGTCAGCAACATGTAGTTCAAGAATAATCAACAAAAATCTTTCCAAAGGGCTTCGGCTGATGTCCCTCACACACAAATCCTTCAAACCACCAGAAACAGTGTTCTGAGCCACACCTTCAACCCCCAGCTCCTGCCACAGTCCAACCTTCAGCTACAAAATAAACACACATGGGGTTAACGATGAATATTTACTTTCCTTCATATGGTACATTCTGTAAAGTGCTAAGTTCCTAAATTATACCGAGTTAAAACGATATGCGGCTCTAGTATTTTAAACACAATAAATATAGAATGAGCCTTGTGCAACTGCACTTGCAAGTTTTATTCTTTTTTTAGTAGACAGCCTAAATTTAGTAGTCAAAATAGCCTCCAACAGTGCTCCAAGAAAATCTAGGAAGCAGTTATAAATAAAATCACATCCTTCAGAGCTATCCTACGCACTTCTCCTGTCCACATTGCACGGGTAAGCAGCGCTCCTGCGAGCATATGGAGCGAGGAAAAATAAGGAAGCTGAAAATTACCCAACAAAAAAAAAAAAAGCAAAATCCTACAAGTTAACACTACATCTCCTCCCATAAATAGTCTGGCTTCCACATTTAACTTAGTGCACACAACCCAGGTCTTTTATTTTTAACTCCCGTTAAAAAACTCTCCCAGGAAGAACATCTTGCAAGACGCGGGTCGATTCATCTTCATCTTGCTCCTTTTTGCTGCAAAGTGGAAAAGACTCCTGCACAAACTGCCTGCACATTGGGCACTGCTGGAAATACTTGATGCAGCCATTGCACAGGCACGTGTGTCTGCAGGGCAGGAGGACCCAGTTCACGGGGCCATTCTGGCAAACGACACAGTCTTTGCTGTTTTCTTCCTGCAATTCCGGTTCATCTGCAGCCAGCCCGGCCTTTTCCAGCAGCCCTCTGTCAGTGCTGCTCTCACCAGGGAAGGGATCGTTGGAGGAGGGTGCAGGACTATTTGCAGACATGAAGAGTTGCTAAAATACACATAAACACAAATATTTAGGAGTGAATAAACTCTCCCCCAATCCCTGCACACGCACAGGTGCAATGGAATTCCACTGGGTCCATTCACTGGTCAAACAGTGCCAGAATCTGTGTGGTCCTGGCAGCTGCCTGGCCTCCAGTTAAAGGCATTTCAGAAACATGAAATTACATAAAACAGTGGGAAAATATTAAAGACAAATCCTTGGGTGCATCAAATCAACCTCATGCATGAACTTTAACAGAAGTGCTCAGGTTTTGAGCAGCTTGGGTTTGTTTCTGGTCCATCAGTCTCTGTGCCTAGAGGGATCTTCTATCTGTTCCTACCAAAATTATATCCACCAGGCTGTCAAATCTGCTTCACTCAACCCATTCTGCTCTTGCTCATATTCCAATCCCCTACTCCTTTTTTTTGTCTTATTTTACGTGAAGCACAAATTCTTCTGGACATGATTTCTAAGTATAGTGCAAGGAAAAGGAATTTTTAAAAAGTAAGTTTCTTCTGTGTTACTGTGATGCAGCTAGAAACACACAGTAACACACACAACAGGTGTTCAGGTAGAGAAGAAGAAAAGAAATCTTTAATTTATTGTTGACCTCGTATCTATAAGTTTCTGGACAGTGACCAGAGGTTGGACAGAGCAGTTCCCACCTCTCCATCTCCACTGCTCACTTGAGAAGTCCATCAGGTGATATCTTTTACAAAGGAATGCAAACATGATCCCTGTTTATCTTACAATTCATGAGAACTGACTGCACTATACTAAAACAAATCAGGTGGCTTATTTTCAGGGACAACACTTCTGAGACTTTCCTGATCAAAAGGGAATTTTGAAGGAAAGAAATAAATATTCTGGAAAGAAGAAGCATTCAACAGTGAATTTCTTCCTACTGCTTTAATAAGTGGACACTAGGACTCCTAGATGAGAAGCAGGTAATTTCTCCAGGAAATCTTGAATATTTTCATGGGAAATATTTCTGTACAGTTAAGTTCCTGTGGCACTACTTAACTGATAAAATAATTTTAACTATCATCCAGTTCTTTTCATGACAATAGAAGTCTTGTACTAATTTAGGCTTCTGAAAGCCTACACAAGCTAAAGTTAACACTGTCATACACATGAAACCAGACTCCATGTGTGGCTTACCTTCAGATCATGGTATTGACCTTGAGCTAGGAGGAGATACTGATACAAAATTCGGCAGGAAAGTCTGTAGCTTTCATCAGGAACGTGAATTACAGCCACCATTGCAATCTACAAACAGAAAAAAAAAAATCTCTGTTTAGTAACTCATCACTCAGGCTGAGAGAACTGGGGGCGTTCACCCTGGAGAAGAGAAGGTTCCAGGAAGAGCTCAGAGCCCCCTCCAGGGCCTGGAGGGGTCCAGGAGAGCTGGAGAGGGGCTGGGGACAAGGGATGGAGGGACAGCACACAGGGAATGGATGGAAACTGCCAGGGGGCAGGGATGGGTGGGATAGTGGGAAGGAATTCCTGGCTGGGAAGGTGGGCAGACCCTGGCACAGGGTGCCCAGAGCAGCTGTGGCTGCCCCTGAATCCCTGGAAGTGCCCCAGGCCAGGCTGGACGGGGCTTGGAGCACCATGGGTGGAATAAGATGATCTTTAAGGTCCCTCCCAACCCAAATTATTCCACTATTCTCTGATTTGCTTTGGTACAGCTTCTAACCTGTTTAATTCCTTAGACAATCAGGAATTCCACAATGCTGACTTCAAGCACGGATCAAAAAAATTCCCAGTGGACAATGTATAAACAGGATGTGGCACAAGAAAACCTTGGTGCTCCTTCAGCTTCCCACCCTGCTTCCCCATGGAGCTCTTCTGTGGCCACTTCATAGCAGAGACCTGCTCTGGCAGCTCCCACCTCATGGAATTACACCCCTAACTGGAAAGGCACCTGAGCAGTCTTCTCCACTTTCTCCCTCTTCCCCCACAAACACACAGACTGCAGTTTTTTGACTCCAAAAATCACTGAGGAGTGATTGGCTTGTAATCTGAGCAGGCAAAAGACAAATTTCACTGGAAAGGATTCTGAACCCCCACGGGCTGACTTTAGATAATTCCTGTGGAAATACAAGCACTCTAAGCCTGCATGCTGTGCCTAACAACCCCCACCCTGCCCAAATTACGTAATAGCCTCTAAAAAGCTGGGAAAAAAAGAAAGTGAAATTCAATATTATTGTAGTTCCCAGAAGCTGTCAAAAGAGAAATGAAATATAGAAGCTGTTTTGCTTTAAGAAGAGATTTAAAGGCAAATTAGACTTGCACTTCAAAATCCACACATGGCTAATTAAATACAGAGTTCAAATGTGTATGTACCTACACATATGGATTTATAAGAACTGAATTCACTATTCCTTGGCAAAAGGGTTTTTTTTTTCTAAATCACAGTGCCTGAGATCTAAGCTTCCACTATAGCCATGACAGTCTTCCAGTGATTTCTGTAATTTTTATATATGGTCATGCTAATTTTCTGGATCTAGAGGGGAAAAAAAAATTGTGGCACAAACCCAAGCAGGGATCATCTTGCCACAAAACCAGTTAGGATGAAAATCAGACACATCCCCCCCAGGAAAGAGACACTGGAACACCATGCACTGTGATGGACACCCACACAGACCCCCCAAATAATCCCAAATGGTAATACCACACTGGCAAAGATCCATTTCCACACTCCATTTCTATTTTACAAGTTTGTTTCAACAAACCAGATGCAATTCTGACATTTGTCTGGCAAGGAGTTCAGGTGGAGTTACTCCTTGACTGGATTTACAGATTCTAGCTGTGTTCCATTCCTCCAAAACCAGAGGAAAAATACCTCCCCTACTCTCCTTCCACCCCTCTCTTCCATGTTAAGGCTCAAAAGAGAGGTGTTACAAATTCATGCCCATGCTAACGTCAAATACATACAAATATTACATTTAGAGTCTCTTTATGTTAAAATATTCTGACATTTGAACCTATAAAAATGTATTAAACCATTTAAACATCTCAAATGGATACAGGAGGGAGGAGGGCAGTCCTTAAGTCAGGTGACAAGAAGCCAAGGACAGCCAACACCTGGAAAGGGGACAGATTTCTTAGGCACTGGTGTGATTACAGCCTGCAGGTGAATGCATGGAAAAGTGTTCAGTGGATTTAGGCAATTTGATTCCAAGCTCAGTTGTGCTCCAGTTCAAGGAGTTGGTGCAAGCAGATTATCAATCCAACGAAAAGATGGGAGATAAAAGTGTGTCTCAAATCATTCAGAGATCATCAGTTTAGAGTTTATAAAGAGTATTGAAGAGCATGTGGCAAGGCTGAAGCTGCTTTAATAGCAAGAGATTAGGAGACCTTTCTTGGGGAGCTGAGTATCTCCTATCAGCCTCAAGCCATACCTTCACCCCTTCCTGTAAGTGCCCTGGAGTTGGCTCCTGTGAGACACAGACCTGGGGCAGAAATGTAATTTTTAGGTTTCTAACAGCCAAGTCAGCAATCAGCTCCATATCTGTGCCAGACACTTATAAAAAAAATCCTCCTGCCTTGCCAACAGAAGCCAAGAGTCTGTATCAGCAGAAGAGCTCCACCAGAGGCCTGTGTGATCCCAAAAATCAGAGAAACAGGTTGCTAAACTGCCCCAACCCTCATTCCTCTGACCACAGGGACCTTGGCAGGCAGAAGCTTTGGGGAAATCACAAGCATCTTTTAAATGCTGTAGTGAATAAGTAAAGAGTAAGCAATGTTTCCCCTTGCCTCTTCAAAGACTGAGGTTTGGAAGTTTAAGCTTTTAACTGCTTTATTTTAGAAAATAATAAGTGAGGGACCAAATTCTATGGAACAGGAAAGTGAAGCTGCTTTATTCAAGCCTCTCTCCTGAAACATTCAGACCTTAAGCACAGTGACCCTGAAATATACTCTGGCATTACTTACAATATCATATATTTCTCTGTCTTCTTCATCTGCTAACGTCAGCAGCGCTACCAAGGGATAGCGAGCTCTAGGCACGGGGCCAAAATCCACAACTTGAGCATCTTCTGGTAACTGACAATATTTCTCTGCCTTGTCATTTTTTTTAATGCTTTGTCTGTGTCAAGGAAAGCAATCAGTGGCTGCAATTGCAGACAAATGTGACGTTTGCATAAAGAATATTTCCCATCGTGTTTGTTCATAAATGAGTTGTGCCAAAACCCGTAGTGCGTTCACCATCCTCAATGCTCCCCGTGCCAAAAAAATCAACATATTTTGTCCAAACAGTTTGAAAAAAGGATACAAGTGCTGTTGTTTGTAGAGGTATTCGTTGTAGAGAGCATCCTCTAATGCCTGAGGAGTCTTTATCCTGAAGCAGTAGACGTGTTTCTGCAGTGCTTCGTGGAGTTTCTGGACATTGCAGCCCCAGTAGCAGGTAAGGACGCAGTCCTCCAGGCAGTCAGGTGTCAGTGTTACACCCCCTTGGAGACAGAGGAGAGGGATTTCATTAACTCACCACAGGTAGGAATCCTGGAATTGCTAAGTCTAGGTGCTTGAAGAGCTACAAGCAGAAAACAACTTCAGTGTCACGGATTTTTATCGCAGAACCATAAAGTCATTGAATGGTTTGGGTTAGAGGGGATGTGAAAGCCCATCCAGTTCCACCCCCTGCCAAGGGCAGGGACACCTTCCACTGTCCCAGGCTGCTCCAAGCCCATCCAACCTGGCCTGGAACACTTCCAGGGATCCAGGGGCAGCCACAGCTGCTCTGGGCACCCTGTGCCAGTGTTTCTCCACCCTCACAGGGAAGGATTTCTTCCCACTATCCCATCCATCCCTGCCCTCTGGCAGCGGGAAGCCATTCCTCCTTGGTCCCTCCTGGCCCTTATAAAAGTCTCTTCTTCCAGGCTCCCTTCAGGTACTGAATGGTTGCAATTAGGCCATTCCTAAAATGATAAACATTACATAAAAAATTTTACCATTATAAACAAATCTTCTAATGATTTAGGTTCAGGTTAGTGTTTATGGAAGCCAGTGGGAAATAGGAAGTGGGTGTGAGGACATAAAATGGCTGATTAAGCTCACAAAAATACCACATGCATTTTATGAATGGTAAATTTTAACTTCTGGTAACACTTTACACACTCATTGGCAGATCACAAGAGCACAAGGCTTAGCCCAAAGTCCATTCCCCCCTGAGATAATGGTATTAATTGGATCACTCATCTACAAAACTCTCTGTGGTCTCAAAGAATAAGGCTCTTGACAATGCAGAGGAGATAAAAGGTTTCTACACTCTCCATTCTTTTTCCAAAAGCCTGTCAACTTCTAAATGTTTCCTGTGCAAACAGAGCAGGAGTGCTCAAAGCTCCTGAAAAATCCCAGTTACCTGAATTGTTGGATTTGTTGTGTTGGGGGGGTTATGTTGAGGGAGGGGGGATATCTGCTGCAGCCCTTCCTCATGCCCTGGAAGGCCCCACATCCGTGTGGGTGGGAGATGCTCGGCCTTGCTCACTGCTCCCCACTGATGAAGGAGGCCATGAATTCCACTTCCTGTGTGGGTGATTTCAGGAATGATAGGGATGGCTTGAACTCTGATCCAAACAGATATTTAAATTCAGTTTCCATTGGAGAACAGATAGAAAATGAGGGTGGTGTTTTATTTACCTATTTATTAAAAATAGTGCACTTCCGAACACTGCTGAAGATCTGGGCTTAGATTTAAGTGGGTGGCACATATTCCATAATGAATTCTATACAATTCTACAATTCCATGAAATGTATAGAAACGCCCACAGTGGTTGGTAATTTGCAAATGTTTTAGTTACTTCAAGATCTGTAATAGCAGGAAGTGTTCCATTAATGAGAATTAAACTGTACCTCCATATCCAAACATTTCACTTTTAAAAACACCACGTTTATAAACAGTGTAAAAAGCTTATTTCTGTTGGAACAGAAGTGTATTTCTGAGGAATTATGATAGAGAAAAAGGACGAGAGCAAGAACCTTTAAAATCCCTTCCAACCCAAACCATCCTATGATTCTAGGCAGAAAATGAAAAGTAGCAAACTCGGGAATGCAAACTGACAAAAACCACATCAGAAATCCACTGACTTGTTACTGAAGCTGCAGCAGGATGAGGGATCTCCAACCCAAAAGGATTCTTCACTTGTCTCATCCGCTTTTTCAAAACCCTTGTGCTGGATTCTGTCTCTTCTGAGTTCCTCAGAATCACAGGAACACCCAAACCAAACCTAGGAGACACAAAACGAGTGGCTTCAGTGTTAATGTTGACACATTTGATATTTTTTTTTGGTCAGCTCTAAATAGCAAGCAGCAGTACAAATAGAGAAAGCTTGGCTTTCCAGAATTTCTGCTAGGATGCATCCTTCAGCTTTTTGTCAGAAGGCAGGAGCCTGCACAGCGATGCAGGGAATCTTTAAAGGGGGGATATTTTGCTCTGGGTTTTCACAAAAGGAATAAAATTAACGAGAGTTGCCAGTGCCCTCTTGTGGAAAAGAGTTAGGCCAGAATTTCCTCCCATCTGAGTCCTGCAGAACTGAGCAGCATCCCAGCTCCTCCCGGGAGCAGGGACACCTTCCATTATCTCAGGTTGCTCCAAGCCCCATCTGACGTGGCCTTGAACAATTCCAGGGATGGGAGAGCCACAGCTCCTCTAGGCAATCTGTGCCATGGCCTCATCTCCATCACAGCCAAGAATTCCTTCCTAATATCCAACCTCAAGCTGCTCTCTGTCCAGTTAAAGCTATTCCTTTCATGGAAACAGTTGCATATCATCAGTGGTATCACCAAAGGCTCTTGGCCATCCTTGATTTGAGCACACAGAGGGTCAGCTCTCTCTGCTACAGGGGAAAACACCCACAGTGACCTCCCTGGGGCTGTAGGAGAATACCCCAGTTAAAAATCTCAAAAAGAAACCAGAGGCAGCAGCTGTTTCCCTTCTTCAATATCTAAACCTCAACAGAGCTGATCTCTGCAGCTGCACATAAAGGTGTGTCCTGTTTTATACCAGATTGTGAAAGGCAATCCCTCTTCCTCAGAAACTTTCTTTGCTGTTTGAAAGCAACAGGATTACCCTCATGAAAAGCAGCAAGATAAAAGAGACTCTGGTACAGTTTTAGCAGCAGCTGAAGGCACAGAGGCCTTTCTGTTCCACAGTAAGGTGCAGTTTCCTGTAAATTTTAAGTGTAGGAAGGATGAATAAAGACACAGCTTTTATTTTATGATCTACCAGTCCAGATCATTAGCTGGTAGAGGAGAACATTAATTTCTTCAGAGTGATGCTAGCTTAGAAAAAGCAGGAATGTCCAAGGTTTAGTTAATGAATTAATGTTTCTGCAGAGCCAGACTTCCAACAGGCGCCAAGCCTTCAGCTCCTCCTAACAGGAGCATTTCTCTCCAGCTAAAAATACAATCCCCAGGTAATCAGGTGATCTAAATTCCACTTCACCCCTGTGCTAAGGGCAGCTGTGGGACTGGCTCTGGAAGCTGCCTGTGCATTAACCTACTTGGACTGTGAGCACAGCCACAGGTATCCAGGGCTGGCCATGGGAATGGCTCCTCCCACCTCTGCAAGGCTGGACAAATGAGAACATGAACATTCCCGAACAGCTGGTGTTTTTCAGGCTGACTGACACCACCACAAACACATCATTAAACAAGTTAATGCTGAAAATTATGGGGGAGCCCAAATGCCACTGCAGCAATACATCAGGTATTCTGTGCTCTGGTGACACCATTTGCATTTACAGTGTTCTGTGTGGCAAATGAAAGATTTGTTTTCCTAAGCAAGTTCAGGAGCACTTGAGCTGTAACTGCAGTTGCAGGTACAGAGAAATCCCTTGGAGGCTCCTGGCCATGGCACAAGAGAATTCCAAGGGAGTAGCAAATACCTCTGAGCAGCTGCCCACACATTCACCTGCTTGTATGTGCTGAGCTCCTGGCTATGGCTCCTCCTTGATTAACAGGCCCCTAATACTCTAGTGTGAAGGAAAAAGTGCATATATTTCAATAAACTGCAATAACACCTAGTACAGGTGCAACTGGAATCTCTGATGTTGGAAAGGAAATGCCTCTGGACAATCCTCTGTACCCAAAAGACACCAGCAGGCAGGTACACACATGTAAGGGTCTTGTAGTACACAACTCTTTCAGACCTTTTCGAGCAGGGGATTGTCAGCATTTAGTACAAGTAGATAAATAATGATTAAATTGGGAAAAGGATCAGTATTTAGGGATAGACACAATGAAGATTCAACTAAATCATGGTTCAGTATCATTATTTTTAAAAGGTACCTTTATCACTAGCACTTTGCAGATATTAATCTGGAACCAGTGAGAGGAAGTTCAACAACTCCAGTTTTATTTTCACCACAAGCCACACGAGCCTACTGTATGTAGCCACAATTCCTACATGAGAGATTTTGATTGCCAGTCAGTGCTCTCTGCACTGGGCAAGTGCCAGTATTTACATTTACAAACACTCCTGAGAGTCGCGGACACTCAAGGAGCTGTTCCTGAAAAAGGCAACAGCGGCATTTTCACAGCATCCTCTCAAACACAAGCAGAATCACTCACCAGCCCTCGAGACATTCAATGAGATCGGTTCGCAGATTCACAGAATCGTTCAGATTGGAAAAGACCCCGGCTGCACCCAAGGAGTTGTGCAGAGCCAGAAGGGGCCCCTGATTCTCTTTTCTCCAGGCTGAGCCCCTTCCCCAGCTCCCTCAGCCCCTCCTGGTGCTCCAGACCCTTCCCCAGCTCCCTCAGCCCCTCCTGGTGCTCCAGACCCTTCCCCAGCTCCCTCAGCCCCTCCTGGTGCTCCAGACCCTTCCCCAGCTCCCTCAGCCCCTCCTGGTGCTCCAGACCCTTCCCCAGCTCCCTCAGCCCCTCCTGGGGGTCCGAACCCTTCCCCAGCTCCCTCAGACCCTTCCCCAGCTCCCTCGGCCCCTCCTGGGCTCCGGACCCTTCCCCAGCTCCCTCAGCCCCTCCTGCTCCAGACCCTTCCCCAGCTCCGCTCCCCTGCCCGACACACACACACAAACGCATTGTTTGCCAACATTATGAGTGATATTACCAAAAACAGTCCTAAAACACGTCGGCATTACTAAAAGAGCATGGAGCTTAACAGAAATACGTATGATTTCTTTATAGAATTATTTTTATTGCTCGTCTAGAAGCCTAGGAGTGTTTAGGCTGGAAGGGACCGTTCAAGCCGCTGCCCCTTGACCCCTCAGCACGGCCCGGTTCCCCCGAGCCGAGCCCCACCGGCCGCAGAGCACTGACCAGCCGAGGACGAGCGCGCTGGTGACGAGGAAGCAGACGGACACCAGGGCGATGTAAAACAGCGGCGAATACTCGTACAGCGTAACCAGGAACACGGCGGCCATCGGGCCGGCCGCACCGCCCTCAGCCCGCGACTGAAGCCGCTGCCCTCAGCCTGCCAGGGACGGGGCGGGACCATGGCGGGACCGAGCGAAGCCATGGCCCTCAGCCTGCCAGGGACGGGGCGGGACCATGGCGGCACCGAGTGAAGCCATTGCCCTCAGGCTGCCAGGGACGGGGCGGGACCATGGCGGCACCGAGTGAAGCCATTGCCCTCAGGCTGCCAGGGACGGGGCGGGACCATGGCGGCACCGAGTGAAGCCATTGCTCTCAGGCTGCCAGGGACAGGCGGGACCATGGCGGCACCGAGTGAAGCCATGGCCCTCAGGCTGCCAGGGACGGGGCGGGACCATGGCGGCACCGAGTGAAGCCATGGCCCTCAGGCTGCCAGGGACAGGGCGGGACCATGGCGGCACCGAGTGAAGCCATTGCCCTCAGGCTGCCAGGGACAGGGCGGGACCATGGCGGCACCGAGTGAAGCCATTGCTCTCAGGCTGCCAGGGACAGGGCGGGACCATGGTGGCACCGAGCGAAGCCATGGCCCTCAGCCTGCCAGGGACGGGGCGGGACCATGGCGGCACCGAGTGAAGCCATTGCTCTCAGGCTGCCAGGGACAGGCGGGACCATGGCGGCACCGAGTGAAGCCATTGCCCTCAGGCTGCCAGGGACAGGGCGGGACCATGGCGGCACCGAGCGAAGCCATGGCCCTCAGCCTGCCAGGGACGGGGCGGGACCATGGCGGCACCGAGTGAAGCCATTGCCCTCAGCCTGCCAGGGACGGGGCGGGACCATGGCGGCACCGAGTGAAGCCATTGCCCTCAGGCTGCCAGGGACAGGGCGGGACCATGGCGGCACCGAGTGAAGCCATTGCGCTCAGCCTGCCAGGGACAGGGCGGGACCATGGTGGCACCGAGCGAAGCCATGGCCCTCAGCCTGCCAGGGACAGGCGGGACCATGGCGGCACCGAGCGAAGCCATGGCCCTCAGCCTGCCAGGGACGGGGCGGGACCATGGCGGCACCGAGCGAAGCCATTGCTCTCAGGCTGTCAGGGACGGGGCGGGACCATGGCGGCACCGAGTGAAGCCATGGCCCTCAGGCTGCCAGGGACGGGGCGGGACCATGGCGGCACCGAGTGAAGCCATTGCCCTCAGGCTGCCAGGGACGGGGCGGGACCATGGCGGCACCGAGTGAAGCCATTGCTCTCAGGCTGCCAGGGACGGGGCGGGACCATGGCGGCACCGAGTGAAGCCATGGCCCTCAGCCTGCCAGGGACAGGGCGGGACCATGGCGGCACCGAGTGAAGCCATTGCCCTCAGGCTGCCAGGGACGGGGCGGGACCATGGCGGCACCGAGTGAAGCCATTGCTCTCAGGCTGCCAGGGACAGGCGGGACCATGGCGGCACCGAGTGAAGCCATTGCCCTCAGGCTGCCAGGGACAGGGCGGGACCATGGCGGCACCGAGTGAAGCCATGGCCCTCAGGCTGCCAGGGATTGTGCGGGACCATGGCGGCACCGAGTGAAGCCATTGCCCTCAGGCTGCCAGGGACAGGGCGGGACCATGGCGGCACCGAGTGAAGCCATTGCTCTCAGGCTGCCAGGGACGGGGCGGGACCATGGCGGCACCGAGTGAAGCCATTGCTCTCAGGCTGCCAGGGACAGGGCGGGACCATGGCGGCACCGAGCGAAGCCATTGCCCTCAGGCTGCCAGGGACGGGGCGGGACCATGGCGGCACCGAGTGAAGCCATTGCCCTCAGGCTGCCAGGGACGGGGCGGGACCATGGCGGCACCGAGTGAAGCCATTGCTCTCAGGCTGCCAGGGACGGGGCGGGACCATGGCGGCACCGAGTGAAGCCATTGCCCTCAGGCTGCCAGGGACGGGGCGGGACCATGGCGGCACCGAGTGAAGCCATTGCTCTCAGGCTGCCAGGGACAGGCGGGACCATGGCGGCACCGAGTGAAGCCATTGCCCTCAGGCTGCCAGGGACAGGGCGGGACCATGGCGGCACCGAGTGAAGCCATTGCGCTCAGCCTGCCAGGGACAGGCGGGACCATGGCGGCACCGAGTGAAGCCATGGCCCTCAGCCTGCCAGGGACGGGGCGGGACCATGGCGGCACCGAGTGAAGCCATGGCCCTCAGCCTGCCAGGGACAGGCGGGACCATGGCGGCACCGAGTGAAGCCATGGCCCTCAGCCTGCCAGGGACGGGCGGGACCATGGCGGCACCAGGGTTCCAGGGGAGGCCCAAACACATGAAACGTCACAGGTGAAATAAAATGTAAAAGACAGCTTTATTGTAATAAATAAAGGAAGTTCAGCCACTCGAGTTTTATTTTCAGTACAAGCCACACGAGCCTGGTGTATGCAGCCACAATTCCTCCATGAGAGATTCTGATTGCCAGTCAGTGCTCTCTGCACTGGGAAGGTGCCGGTATTTATATTCACAAACACTCCTGAGAGTCAGGGACATTCAAGGAGCTCTTCCTGAAAAAGGCAACAGCGGCATTTTCACAGCATCCTCTCAAACTCAAGCAGAAGCTCTTTCATTCGCCAGCCTGCGAGACACTTCAGGAGATCAGTCAGGGAATCCCAGAATCATTTCATTTGGAAAAGACCTGAGTCCAACTTGTAGCCGATGGCCCCCTCGCCACCCAGCCCTCACAATGAGTGCCATGTCCAGGCTTTCCCTTAAACACCTCCAGGGATGGGAACTCCACCGCCTCCCTGGGCAGCCCCAGTGTTTGACCATCCTTTCTTGCAGGGAAGGAAATTCTTCATGATGTCCAGCCGGACCCTGCCCTGGCACAGCTTGTGGCCCAGACACATGAAACGTCACACTTGAAATAATATGTCTAAGAAAATTTTATTGTAATACATGACAAAAGTCAAAGTATCATTTGTATTCATATACTTATAACAAAAGCAATTTTTCTATCACTTACTATGTGTACAGTTCTTTTATATTTATATTTTATATTCTAATATATATAGATATATTTATATCTACTACAGTAAATATGCTATTACAATTTATAAGATATACATTAGAATATACTCCTCGGTATTGTTATTAAATTCTTCCATATTATTTATCATACATAAAACACATGTTTTTTTGTAATACACTGCTACATAATACATTTTTATAATATTATGAATAAAAAATTCATAATCCCTGACTAACAATATTATTTTCCCCCTCAAAATCTATTATTATATTTTTATAGCTAGTACTGCTAATAATGACTAATTAGAACTCTTACTATAATAACTATTAATACATTGTAAAATCAAATTATTTGACAATAAGGATTTAAATGTAAAAATAAAATATAAAGTTGATTCAAGGGGTCTGGGGGTCCCTGCTGGCTTTGTCCCCTGGCCACATGGTCAGGTGTGGCCATTCTCACTGCAAGCAGTCTTCAAAGGGGAGAAAGCAGAGGAGGTCTCTGCTTCCTAGGGTTCCTGATCTCTCAGCATCGAGGTTTGTAATAAAAGTCCGAGAAGGCACTTTTGCAGAGATGTTTCTCCTTCTGAGGAGGCTGCAAAAGAGGGGTCAGGACCCTGATCCCCAAGCTTTTAAACTGAATGGTAATGCGGGTGTTACCACTGTGGGCTTGGGCCCTGGCTGGCAGGGCTGGGTCAGATTGGTGTACAATGGGACAGGGGGTGCCAGCCAGGGACAAACCACACCCATTGGGGAGGATAACAGGAATAAACCACTGGGGAAAACCAGCTTTAACCAAATTTAACATTGTGCCCTTCCACTAATGAAATCCATGCGCTTCTGTGAGGGGCAATCCTCCTTCAAACACCTTCATCCTTGAGGTAGTGCAAGGCCCCTGCATGGAAAAGCAGTAATAGACACAGTTAACAGAGCAGCAGTGAAGAGCTGCAGTGAGGAGGGGCAGGCTGTGGCAGGAGCCCGGAGCCTCTGCCCCGGTGCAGGTCTGTGCTCAGCAGCAAGCGCAGCTCTGGGCGCTGGCTGCTCACAGAGATGTGCAGCTCACCTTGGCCAGCGCCCAGAGCATCTCCAGCAGGAAGCTTTTCTTCACTTGGCCCACGGCTGTGCTCCCCCAGGAGCCTGCTCTGTTTACCCTCACTGTCCTGCTCATATTCCTATGCATTCGAAACATCCTGGCCGTTTGATTCTTTATCATTTTCACGGTCGTCCACATTTCCTTCAAATCTCTGAAGGCCCTCTTCATCCGAAGCCTCCTCTGCTCCATTTCCCTCCTGCACCTTCTTGCCTCTGCTGCCACTCGCCAGGCCGCTGCTCTCTGCCTCATGGCTGCCCTTCTGCTCCGCAGCCACAGCCCCAAAGGCAGGAGCAGCAGTTCGGCAGCAGCCCAGAAGGGCCCCTGCTGCAAGGCTGCCTTGAGCAGGAGTCCCCAGCCAGGGTCAGCTGGCTCTGGGGCAGCCTGCTCCACGTCCTCCACGCTCAGCTGGGCATCCTCCTCCAGGCTGGTCTCCATGAGGTTTGGGAAGCGGTAGAGGAGCAGTATAACCAGGGCCTGGACTGATTTGGGCCCCATGGTCTGCAGGGGGAGGAGAGACAAGGGTTTCAGTGGGGGTGCCAGGGCAGCTCGTGGTGGCTGAAGCGAGGCCTGGAGGCGCAGGGAAGCAAGGGCAGGAAGCAGAGAACCCCAGAGAGCTGGCAGGCAGCAGGGCCTGTGCCCGTGGGCCAGCAGCAGCCCCGTGCCCTGGCCCAGGCGCTGGCACCAGGGGCTGGCCCTGGCTGCAGGGGGACAATGCAGCCCTGGGTTCGGCACTCGAGCCCCGGCCCAGCCCAGCCCAGCCCCGCCATGTGTGCACTCACCGCTCGCCCAGGCTGTGCTGGGCCAGCGTTACCTGCGGGGGCCTTTTATAGGGACCCCCATTGTGACACGCTCCCCCTGAGCTCACAGAGGCCAGAGACGTCACAGCCGGGCCAGCCCCGCCCTGCGTGCCCACCCCAGCTCAGCAGCTCTGAGTGGGCCCAGCAATGAGAGCAGGAATAAAGAACACTTCTGAGGGAAGGGATCTGCTGTGTCAAGGGCCCCTCTGGTTTTATCCTCCACTGAGCAGTTTGGGAGCAGAGTGTGGGCTGAGCTTGGGATGCAGAGCTGCAGGAGCCCATGTGTCTCTGATGTGAGGACACCAGTGCAGTGTCTCTGTTCCTGCTGTGCCACTGCAAGAGGACAATGATTCCAAAGAGGTATTTCCTAGGGTTGACAAGGAGCTGCAAGTGGCAATTTCCCTGTGGGCAACTCCCACTGCCAACAGAGAGTCTCCTGCATGTCTGGCAAGTTGAGGTTTGCAGTGCCAAGGCCCTGGGCAGTGTCTGGGATGAACAGAATTTTCCTTGTGCCCACAGTGAACGCATGGAGGTCACAACAGCAGTGCCTCTTGCCTGTTATCCTGCCTAGCCAGACCTGCCAGCCCAAGTGAAATGCCCAGCGTGGCATTTGAGTGCCAAGAAACTAAAGAGCAAAACCCATCTGCTGAGGGCTGTGAGGCCCTGGCACAGGCTGCCCTGAGAAGCTGTGGCTGCCCCATTCCCTGTAAGTGTTCAAGGCCACGTCAGGTGGGATTTGGAGCATTCTGGTCTACTAGAATGTTCCAGCCCACAGCAGTGGGATAAGAAGTGGATAATCTTTGGAGTGCATTCCAACCCAAAGCGGACTGTGATTCTATGATTAGGTGGGATATCAGGAAAGGGTTCTTCCCCCAGAGGATGGTCAGGCACTGAACAGGCTCCTCAGGGAGCAGTCATGGCCCCAAGGCTGACAGATCTCAGCGTTTGGTCAGTGCTCTCAGGTGCAGTGTGGGATTTTTGGGGTTTTCCTGTGCAGGAGTTGGGCTTGACAATCCCCATGGGTCCCTTCCACCTCAGGATATTCAGTGATTTTGTGTGGGGCTTCAATAGTTTCTCAGCAATCTCACATTTCTGTGGTGTTTGCTGAAGCCCTTGGTGAAAATCTGCAATTTTATCTTATAAATCTGGTGTTTAAATCATTACTATAATTCACTAGAAGTTGTGTCTGAGACGTGTAGGCTGCATCTGTACTTTCATTCTGAGTGAGGAGAGCAATTATATTCTTAAATCTATTACGGAATCCCTGAAATTGCATTTTTCTCTCCTCCAACAGCATCTAAAATTGTGAGCAGCACGGAAAACACCAAATATTCACTCCAGCATCAGGAGAGCCTCACACCAAGACCCCATTATGGATGAGGTGTGTGTGCCCAGCTCTGGCTGCTCCTATGTGTGACTTGTGTGCTGAGACCCTGCATGACTTCCAGAATTACGCTCCACTTGTACACACAACAAGCACCGCGAGCAGCACAACTTCTGAATCACCTCGTGCTTCAATTCCAGGGTTTAAACCTTCAGTCCTTGCCCTTTTTAAGGCGCATTAAGAACCGTGAAGTTGAACCTGCTCTGTCCTGTCACTGTGACGTAGATAGAAATACATAGCAACGCACACAACAGCTGTTCAGGCAGAGAAGAAAGGAAGTCTCTAGTTTATTGTTGACCTCGTATCCCTCAGTTTCTGGACAGTGACCAGAGGTTGGACAGAGCAGTTCCCACCTCTCCATCTCCACTGGTCACTTGAGAAGTCCATCAGGTGATATCTTTTACAAAGGAATGCCAACATGATTCTTGTTTATCTTACAATTCATGAGAACTGACTGCACTATACTAAAACAAATCAGAAGGCTGATTTTCGGGGACAACACCGTACCGCCCCGCTTCCCGCAGATCCCCTCAGAGCGGAATGGCGCCTGAGGGCGAGCCCGCCGGTTGCCATGGCAACGGGGAGAGGCGTGGCGCCGCCGCATCACGTGATCCCGCGTTTTCCCGCCTTCCCCGCCCCCCTCCGCTCCCGGCGCCCTTGACCCTCCCCGCTGCCCGTAGGCGCGTGACGTCGCCCCGCCCACCCCGGCAGAGCGGCCGTTGGTTGGGCGGAGGGCGGGGAAGGGGGCGGGGCTTGCGCCACGCAGGCGCGGTGAGGGCGGGGAGCGCCCCAGTGGTGAGGAGGCGGCGGCGGCGCGCGAGTGGCGGCCGTCGGTGCGCGCCAAGATGGTGAGGGGGGAGCGCGCGCCGCTCCCTCAGGGGGGACCCGCGGGGAACGGGAACGGGAACGGGGGGAGGGTTCGGCCGGAACGGGGCTCATCCCGCTGGAATAGTGCAGAGTTAGCTGCTTCAGAAAGAGTCGGTAGGGAGGCGATAGAATAATCGACAGGAAAACGCGTGATGTGACCTCTGAGGAGCTGCTTATGTCTGTGAAGCGACGGATGGCTTGATCGTACCTTTTTGTCGCTTATCTTGTCATTTTTTGAGCTACTTCATTGAAGAGCGTCTGGTTGTTGTTGACTGAACTAATTCACCCGAGTGGTGAATTTGGACTTGAGCTGTGATTGCTGGTTGGAACAGACCAAGAGAGACAAGGACTGGCGGATGAATGCTGTGGGGTGCTTTGCATGAATATTGGCTAATGGATAAAGAAATGGCTGTGGAAAAAGGAAGAGTCATGCAAGCTGCTTTTAGTAAAGGTCTGGGGAGGTGAGCCCTCCTGTAGGAGGACCAGCTGCAGAGCAGATTTGCTCGAATCTGGGGCTGTTCTGCTGTTCCCGTCTAGAGAGAGCCGTGCTCGAGGCACTTGGGGAAATTCCCGTGGCTTGTCCGTGCGATGGGGAGGGCTGTCCCGAGGGGATCTGCGCAGGAGGGTCCAGGCAGCAGCTGCAGCCCCCTCGGTGCTGTTGGCAGGTGTGTCCGTGGCTGTGCAGCAATCCTGCCTTGGCTCTCTCGAGTTTTTGTTAAGCCAAGCGTTGGTGAGCCGGCTTAACCCCGATAAACAGTCTGAATCTGATGTTACCAAGGGTTTCCCTTCAGATCCCCTCAGGGATTTGTGTTTGTGTGGCTGCACAGGTGTGAGCAAGAGCGTGGCTTGTCTGCTGGGAGAAGCTGGTGAGACCAGAGGGTCAGAGAAAAGCTTCCTTCACAAAAGAGCATTTCATATAAAATATAACCTCAGCTTCGAAATGCAGCTCTGAATCTTGTGTAGGTTTTTTAATTGAGACCTCCTGGGTTAGTGAGAGTGGGTATTAATAACATTTTATATGAAATACAACTTCAGCTATGAAATACAGCCCTGAATTCTGTTGTGTTTTTAAATATTTTTTAGGGTTTTTTTTCCTGAATGAGAGAGAGTGGGTACTAGGGATATTTGACAGAATCCAGAATGAGTTAGGTTGGAAAAGACCTCTGAGATGATCGAGTTCAACCTCTTTGGATGAGAGGGACTCCCTCACTAATCAGAGGGAGCCAAGGGCAATCTTTGACATTCAGGGGAAAACAAGCAAAAGCAGGGAGGCTGTACAGGCAGTGCCTGAGCTGTGCTGTCACAGCAGAGCCTGATTTCCTCTCCAGCTGTCCAGAGGAAGCACAGGGATGAGACTTTGTGCCAGAATTTGGTCAAGGTGGAAATCTTTCCAGGAGCAACAACAAACATGGGATATTGGAAGTGGGAAGCAGAGCCACCCATCTGCTTTTTTGGGAGAAATCTCACAATGTTGGACACGAGGAGACAGAACTGAGAGCTTAAATAGTGACATTCTGGTTTAAAAGCAGTGATTTGTCTCAGTGCAAGAGCTCTTTAACAGAGCTTTTGATTGGTAATCTTGCACAATTTTTTTTATCTGAGAATTTTTTTAAGGAAACTAAGTACAGTTACTCTGGGACAAAGTTCTTGCTGCCTTGGGAGTTTATATAGTATGAGCTGCAAATTTTAAGTAACTTGTTTATCAAGCTGGCATGAACCCCTTGGTGATGGAGGTTGTGTGTATAAAATGTTGCTCAGGAAATGGCAGTGGTTGGCGTGGTGCAGTTCAGAAATTGCATGTATAAGGGAAGATAACCTGCATGGCTGCTTGTGAAACAATAATTTCCTTCCTCATCTTCAGTGTGATGACTAATATGTCATTTGAGCATCTCTGTTGAGAGTTTGGTGTGCACAGGGGGAAATGGCTGCGTGTTTTTGGGTTAAAAGGTCTGAAACTTTCTGCGTGTGTGAATCTCAGAAGTCCAATTAATATTTTTGTGGGTAAAAATAAGCAAGGACAATGTTGTTCTGAAGTACTAATAGTAGCTCTTATTATGTTAAATGCTTAAATTACTTGATCCCATCTGCTGCCACTCTAAGGGACTCCCTTATTCCAGGACTTGGAAAATGAAGTGTAAAATTTACTTTTTAAGTGTAGATGTGCAAAATCTACTTCTGAAGTGTAAAATTTACTTCTGAGAGCTCTGAGACTAATCCCACTTCAGGAATAGTTAATGAAATATTCCTAGTTAACTGTGTGGCTTTGAAGAGGGAAATTCAAACGGATAAATGTTCTGTTAATGTGTTTTTAAAAAAAGAAACAATTTGCTTTCACCCACGATTTTTCTGGTTTCTGTGATGCTCTGAAGCTTTGGACAAGCTGCATGTTTGAACCCTTCTTCAGTAGGGTTTATGCACAGATGTGTGTGACACAGGGATTTTTTTTTTTTTGTCTGTTTCACTTTCTAGAAGGATTTATCTCTCCCTCCCCTCTGCCACTTCCTTTTTGCAGAGTGAATCTCTGGTGGTTTGTGATGTTGCCGAAGACCTGGTGGAGAAACTGAGAAAATTCCGATTTCGCAAAGAGACCAACAATGCTGCCATTATAAGTAAGTTCCAAACAGGCCTGACAAAAATTGTCAGAAAATCCTCTCTCCTCTTTTCTTCCCCGTGTCATGTTGTTGCTGTATCAGGTAAACATGAGCCAGGAGGGTGTTTGTTCTCTGAGCTGCTGCACTTCCAATTCTGACTGTAACTTTAACAATAAAATAGTGCTGTTATTAGGATACAAGTCTCCATCTGCTCTTAGCAGAGTATTTATATTTAATTATGGCTCAGTCTACCACTGTTTGTAAAATGATTTTGGGAAGTCATGGGATACACTGAAGAAGAAAAACAGAATCACAAGGGCTGTAATTGTTGAGTGCTAAAAAGCTTCATGCATCCATTGTATAAATCGATTGAAAAAAACCCATTGATCTGTGTTTTATTTTGATTTATAGTGAAAATCGACAAGGATAAGCAGTTGGTGGTGCTGGATGAGGAGCATGAGGTTTGTTAAATGAATTGTAAATAAGAGTATCTTCAGCCTGCAATGTATTGTTGTCTCTAAGGTACTGCCTTAGTTTCAAATTGTTATCAAACTCTTAATCTAATTTGGGTCATGAGCTTATTTAAATGCATGGTCACTCTGCATGTAAAGCACAGCACCATTAATAGTGAAACTATGCAGAAGCAATTGAGTTGACTAATTAATGGCACAAAAAAAAAAGTTATTTTAAAGCTGTTCTAACGATGTAAAAAGCGTCTTTGGCACCTGCTGGCTTTTTGAAGAGATTTCTGCTGTGTTTCCACGTAGATCTGCACATTTGCCTCTGAGCTGGTCTGCCATCAATTAGAAGCAGGATTGCTAATCCCCTGCAGACTCTAAATTTGATGGGTGGCATAATAAGGTCAGCCCAGTGTGTGGTGTTTCTTAATGGTCCATAGGGCAAAATTAAATCCTTCCCAGGGATTTGAGCATTAACCATAGCTCTTGTTTCCTAGAATATAGATGTTAATGTCACACTCAAATGTAATGGGAGCTCTTTTTTATTTGCTGAAGGAGGAAGGACTGAATTTTTCAAACTTTTGATTTATGTAGCTGATTTTAACTGACTTCATGGTGTGTGCTTGCTTATTTCTGTTTAGCACTAGGGTTGGCAAGCATGGTAGCTGCCAGCGTAGCCAACTAGAGCCAAAAATGTTTGCTAAACTTATTATGCCTAAAATAGGGATCATTATTCATGCTAACATTAATTCTGTGTTTAGTCATGGGTGTCTTTTGGCACACAAGTCTTCCTAAACTGCTGTAGTAATTTGGGAGGTCCTTATCATTCACCTGTAGATGAACATCTGCCTTACAGGTGTTTCACTGCCCATTACTCTGCTTTAACCTGCAGTGTGAGATGCTTGCTCAAATGTTGCTTGTGTTTAATGTCACCAGGGCATTTCTCCTGATGAGCTAAAGGATGAGCTGCCCGAGAGACAACCTCGATATCCTTCCTAGGCTGCTGCCATTTGGACTTACTCACTCCTGGAAGCTGTTCAAAATGTTGGACTTCACCTTTTTAGGCCAATAATTGCTGTAGTGTGATCTTGCTGATCCTTTATTTATGAAACAAGCCAGGGATCAGTTCTCAGGCTGCACTGAACCGTTGTACCACTTGTTGAAACAATGACTCATTTAAGCCTTTCCTGACATTTTATTTCCTTTTAGATTATATAATGTTTGGGGAATTAAAGCAAAGCCACGCTGTTGATAATGTAAAGAAGTGAGTAAAATGTACCAGTTGGTAGCTGCTTGTAAATACAGGAATCTGCCTGTGCAGCTCTGGATCTGTTTTGGTACTTTCTCAGGATGTGGCTGTTGTTGTTTTGCTGCAGTTACTGATTCTGGGATTGCTGTGAGCATGTGATCCAGGGAGGAATCCTTGTTTTGGAAAAAAAAAGGAACAAAAGAGGGTCAAGTAAATTACTCTTTAACTAATGAAATAAAAGGGGTACTTAAGTTACATGTGAAGAAAATACCTGCCCTATTAGCCTCAAGAGCTGGCTGGCACCATTCCCTGTGCTGTTCTCAATCTCCCCTTTCATTCCCACAGTGCAGTGGGAGGCTGTAAAACAGAAGTCCTGCCTGAAATTGTTCAAATTCAGCAAAACACCTGAAACAATGAATTTCTTGGTCAGCAAAGAAAGAATTTGGCTTTCATTAAGCCAAAACCACACTGGTGGGTGTGGGAAGTCTTTTTACAAAGTTGGAAGAGGAATATTAGTGATGAGAGGGTGAGTTTTAGCTCTGATGTGAAACATTACTACAGAGGGCCTTAACACTGAGGCAGGGCCAGTTCTGAAAATCAAATGTGGAAGTGAAAACAGAACTGAGGTTATTATTGCCAAATTAAAACATCATCTGAAATGCACCACTGACTTGTGCCCGCATCAAGCTCTGATAACTGAGGATTATATCCTACTAAAATAATTGATTTCTTAGTTTCTTTAACCTCAGAAAAAACATTTATTGTGTATAGTTACAAGTACCAGCATGAAGATGGAAGAGTTTCCTATCCATTGTGCTTTATCTTCTCCAGTCCAGTTGGTGAGTGAACCTTGTGATTGGTAGCTACTGTGTGTTGTAAATTTGGGAATATTCTTTTTCTAGGGAAGATAAGAGTGCTTAGTGCTCTCAAGGAGATTTTCCTGCCTTTGAGGTTCACATTTAAGGCACTTCACATGTATGATAGAAGAGATTCTCTCTTTTCCACTTCTGAAGGCTGAGCTGGAGTGTTGGTTTCCTGCTTAGCTGGCCAAAAGGTGTGTCTGCCTAAATGTGCCTGTTCTCAGTGTGCTCAGCAACCCTCCTCTGAAGGACAGGGCCTGGAGCACTCTGCATCTTCTCATGGAGGTTTAGCCTCATTTACTCCTCAGATCTTGGGGAATCCTTAAAACATGACCCTGTGAGGCTCAGGAAGTGAGGGGAGAGAGGGCTGGAAGACACCAGCCCTATTTCTGAGGGATTCTGCTTACCTGTCTCTTGCTATTCAGACCTTAGTGACTGGGATGGAAGAAATTCATCTCAGAAGGACAAGGGAACCCATTTCTTTGTGAGGACCTTCGAATCCTATCCCTTTCATTCTGCCCATGAAAGGAACAGGACTCTAAGAGGGTTAGGATGGCATTTGAGAGTTTTCAGGGGGCCTGGGTGTAGTGGGCAGCAGTAGAGGATGCTGTTGAGGGGACAATCTAAAGGGCTGTGGGTGAAAAGGAGGAAAAGAGGGCTCCCTAACCCAGCTCTGAGCATGTGAAAGTGCTGGGGGAACAGACTGTTCCAGGAGAAACAGACTGTAATCCTGAATCATCCCAAGTTTGTAGAGTGCAGTATAGAGCATCCTCTGCCTATGTCACAGCAACCCTCACCATCAACTTACCTGGGCAGGGCACTGTGTAATCTTAATAGAAGCCAAATAGCCTGGGTCTTGGTTTGGCCTTACAGAGCTGAATTGCTCCTGGGCTTCCATCTGTGTACTGTAGTAGTGTATCTTGCTGGTATTACTGGATTATCCTTGTTATCCCCTGGAAGAAGATAAACTGATTGCATTGTTCTAGCCTTCATTTGTCAGAGCAGAGTAACTAGGTATATAAAAGAGTTTAGCAACTACTGAGCATATTCTTCTGTAGTTACCTGAGAATCTTCCTTTGAATGTCTTTAGCTTTCAGTTTGGATTTTTAAAAAAACCCCCAACCTTATTTTTGAAGTGTTGCAGTCAAAATAACTAAACAAACTCTTTTTTTTTTTTTTTTTTTTTCTCATAACTACAGGATGTAAGCCTGAGCAGCAGATGATGTATGCTGGAAGCAAGAATAAGCTTGTACAGACAGCTGAACTCACTAAGGTATTACTGGCTTTTGAAATAACTCTCTCCCCCTTCTCTGCAAGTTGTTGTTTTGTGTCTTGCTTGAACCAATGGCAGGAAGAGTTTTGTGAGAGTTTGTGATTACAGTGAACAGAGTCTGGTTTAGGAAGACTGAAGGAGGAGTATGTGTGGAGATTTCTATACCCTAAAACACCAGGAGGAACAGTGTTCTCTAAAACAAAAATATCCCTCAGTAGGATGGACATCTTTGCTGTGGGGGAGGAATTTACTGATGGGAAGAATAGACTGAAGCCTCAGTGTGGTGTGGAACAGATCAGTTTAGCTGGTTCCTGGGGCTGGATGCTTGCAGAACAGCCTGCAGAGTAAGTAACATGTGCCAAGTGATGAACAATTTCTTCCTGTGTTGGGTTCTTCCAGTACTGACACCAGAAGAAATCTACATTCACTAGGCCTGGCTGTGTGTATATTTTGGGAAAGAAATATCACCTGTTTTTTATTGAAATCTTTGCCTAATTGGCACCTTGACTCCTTTTTGCCTCCAGCAGAAAAGCTTAATAGAGTCAGTAGCTGCTTCAGGTTTTTCATACCATGTGAAATGACTTCAGCACTGTTCCCTTTAGGGCTTCCTTATCCTGCTGAGTCCTTTAACATGCCGGTAAAAATATCTGTTGGGCCAGTAAGAGAACTATGAATCATGGAATGGCTTGGGAGGGACCTTAACATTCATTTGTGCAAACAATTCCCATTAGACCAGGTTGCTCCAAGTTCCATCCAGCTTCTCCCTCTTCCAGCTGTACCTTGTAAGAAAAGACACCTCTGTTTTAAATTAGACCTCAGGTTGACAGGAGTCAATGGGAAGGCAGCAGAAGATGGTGGAAACAATCAGCACAGCCCCAAGAAATCGTTTTTTTAGATCTCTTGAAACTGCATCTTGGAGGCCTGATTGCTGTGATAGAAAGGAGGAAGACAGTTCTCAGTAAACAACAAGAAAGGGTTGGTGAGAAGAAGGTGAAAGCCTGGGAAGTAGCTCAGTTGGAGTTCTTAGCACTTCTGAAATGGCAGAAATTCAGCCTGAATGGCTTTTGAGTGCAAGTCCTGGACTGGATAGAGAGGTTCACGATCATTCATCTTCTTCCTGAAGCCTGAGAACACAGGCTGTCTCCAGTTGGGGTTGCCTGCTTGCTCTTCACATGTGCTTTATTCTTGCCACTTGCTGAGCTGTTTCATTTTAACTCATGCTGTGACTTCCTCCTGGTGTGATTTTTGCTCATGACTCAGCTGAGTTCTCTTACCGGTCTCCAGTGACTTGCATATTAGCTTGGCTCCTGTTAAGCTGTTCTGTTCTTGCAACACTGATTTTTGGGATTTCTCCATTTTGAAGGCCTGTGAATCTGTAAAATTACCTGACTTTTATCTTTGGGCATCTCATGGACTCCAGTAATCAATGTATGATTAACATAGTTTCTCTTCAGGATATTAAACAAAACCCAAACTCTAACCAGTTACTTTTCCACCTGGAATGTGGAGTATATTGGTGTTTTGGACCTTATTTTACACTTCAGGGGTACAATAAGAGTTCATTAAAGACTTCACAAAGCTTTGGGTTAGTAGTTTTTTGGTTGTTTTGGGGGTTTTGCCCAGAGAAGCTGTGGCTGCCCCATCCCTGGACATGTCCAGGACCAGGTTGGATGGGGCTTGGAGCAACCTGGGATTGTGGAAGGTATCCCTGCCATGGCAGGGGATTGGAACTGGATGGTCTTTAAGGTCCCTTGCAACCCAAACCATTCTATGCTTTTAGGATTTTGTGTTTTTTTCTCCCCAAGTTTTCTATTTTGAGGTATTTTACAGGTAAAATAATATGCTACTGGACATTGTGAATTTATTTCAGTTCAAAGAAAAAATAACTGTGTGTTGTACTGAGCAAAATTGCTGAACTTTGGGCTTAAATCAACCCAGATACTAAATTATTTTGTATTCTTCAAAATAGCATCTTGCTGAGATAATGCATGTGAGATGGGGCCACTTCAGGGTTATTTTGAAATGAGGTACTTGTGCTTTTCTCATATTCTTAAGGGACAAGAGCAAAGCCTAGAAATAGCAATTACGAGATCCTTGTTCATGTTAGTGATGCTTTTTGCCACTTAGTCTTGTGTATTTTCCTCTGATCTGATGCTTTCAAGAAAGCACCTGAAAATTGTCAGGTGGTGAGTGGTTTATGGCAGCTCAGAGAAGATGTGTGGAGAGGTGCTGCTTGCATTGTGTGCTGTCCCTTCCCAGTCCCAGCCCTCAGGAATTGACGCGATGCCATTTCCTTTAGGTATTCGAAATCAGAAATACAGAAGACCTAACTGAAGAATGGCTGCGGGAGAAACTGGGCTTCTTCCACTAAGGAAAACCTCTGTTCTGCTCTGTTCTAAGTATTTATGTACCATCCTGGTGATACTGGAACCAGACATGAATACTTACATCCAAGCAATGCACTGTATTCACAGCTGTCTCCTGCAGTATCTCTCTTGTGCAGAGTTTGTGCAAAGAATAGCAGGTCTGTCTCCTTGAAGTAACAAATCTTTGCAGGTGTTTCCTTATTTGTACCTGCTAAAAGGGAATACTCCTCTGCAGGGACTCCTTTTGCACTCCTGTGACTAATATTTCTGTAACTAAAATAGTTCAGTTCTGGATTTATAACCGTGTACAAACATTTGGAAGCTGACGCTAACTTTTTCTGAGCTACAAATGCATCCTTATGACACACATTAGCCATTTATATGCAGAATTTATGTACTGTCTCTTACCAGATTTTTTGACTTCATGTCTTCTCAATTTTGAAAGCTATTCCCTGGAAGCATTTGTTTGGTATTAAAAAGTCAAAATCCTTGTACAGCAAATCCATCCGTTTATCTTTCCATCGAGTCCATGTGAACTGTCTCAAATTCTTGGAACTAATTTTTGTCATTCCAGTAATTCCTCAGTTGCCTGAGTCAATCTTTCTAAATTTCAGGGCAGAGCTTTGACTGTCCAGTTCTCATGCTAATACAGTCTCACAGGAACTAGCTGATAACTAAGGGCTGAACTACAACTCTGGTTCTTCTTGTACCAGATTTCTTCTTGCATCTCTATTCTGACACTGCTGAGAAGTTTACCTCTGCTCATTTCCTGTTATCTGAACACCTGGTGATACTGTGTGCCTTTCATTTGTTAGCTTTAAAAGGACTTGAGAATTTTACACTGCCACTTCTTACAAATTTGGTAAAAACTTTGTTAAAGAATCCAAGTAATATTTGTTCCTAGTGCCTCGTGCTGCAGTTGACATCTGTTAAAACAAAAAGCCAACCTCATTTTCTTTGAAACTCCAATCATCTGCTCCATTTGTAGGAGTCAGGAGGTGAAAGCTTTTCATGATAATGAACAATTTATATCTCTTTTGTTACAAAAGTTGGCCACACGTAGCTTTTGAGTACTTTAATTGCAACCTCTAACTTTCTTAACAGCTTTTTGGTCAAAATTACATTCCAGACGAAGCTTTTGCAGAAGTGATCATTTGATTTTCATCTACTTAATAACGGTTCATCTCTTTGAAACAGCAAATCTAATGTGAAAATAATACTTTTATAAGTGACCAGTCTTTTTACAGGTCTGTTTTATATCGAGTAGAGTAGTTGTCTGATGTGGGGGCACGTTCAGCCCGTGCTGTGGCAGGAGGAGCACTCATGGCCCAGTCTCTCCCTATCTTGCTCGTGTTTGTTGTGCTCCTGAACAAGTGTCTGCCTAAGAGCAGCTTCCTGTTGATAACACACCTTAAAATACAGCTGCCCCAAGCAATCTGCTCGCTGGGAAGGAATGCAGTGTTAAATTTGGAGGCCAGTATTTCATGCTGTGAAACCTTTGCTGAAAGTGGGGTTGTTGTTCATTTCTTAACATAGGTTGTGTTAGTGTTAAAGCATTAATTCTTGCAAGATCACAAGGAATTAATTTGCAAAGGTCTTCAGTGTTGGTAAATCTCTTCCTAGTTTGATGTTACTGCTCATTTATTTGTATATAAATCTGACTTGAGAGGAGCTTTTCCAAATACATGTTGGAATGATCCAATTAAATCGATCTTTCGGTGCGGGAAAGAAGTGCTTGTAATTAAATTTCTCTGTTAATGTACTGAACTGGAAAAACAATTTCATTTCCCTGGATGAAGAAATGTTGATTATGAAACTGTTGCTTGATCATCCTGTACTGCAGATCAATAAAAACAATGTCTTTTGTGACAAACATTGTATAAATAAGACTTTGGCTTAAAGGATAGTGTCATTCCAAGCATCAGTGTGGAAAGAGCAAGAATCTTTTTCGAGGTTCTTTTGGGATTGTACTAAAGGTGAGGCATGTCAAAGTACAGTGTGGGCGAGAGGGGAGCTGCTGCTTGGAATGTTCATCTTGATTTGCAGTGGGGAAAAACTGGATTAATCGTTTCTTGTACTTTGTACACTGGTGGGCTGCCAGCAGCCAACTGCTGCCTGCACAAGTCTGCACAAAAATAACTGTACAAGAGGCCTGTATCAGGAGGGAAGGGAGGAGCTGCTGCATGAAATGCTCGAATTTGACCTTTCATCTCTGGATTGTTCCTCCTTCTGCCAAGCAACCATTGCTCCTTCCAGCTGAATCTTCAGCCGAGCTCTTCCTCTTCACGTGTTCTCGTGCCTCACTTAAGCACTTTCTGCCTTGGGTGCTGCCTCTCCAGCCTTGCAGGGAGCAAACAGATCCTCATGAGAGTGTGAAAGCCCAGTCTCTCCTGGAAGGTGCTGTTGATGCTGCTCAGCCCATCGGTTTTGCTCTTCAGCCAGCCCTGCCTGGCAGCTGTTCTCCCTCCCCTGGCTGAGCTGTGGCAGCAGCTGCGGGTTCTGGGAGGATGAGTGTGCAGAGGGTGTTTGCTGTTCCAGCCTTGTTTCTGTTCTCCTTGGTCTTACTGCAGTGTTTTGACACAACTGTCTGCTGCTAATTGTCCTGGGCTCTTGAGATGCAGGTAGTGCTAGCACTTGATTAAACAAAGACATCATTATGTCCAGGTCTTTCCTGCACAAATAATCCTTGTTTCCATAACATCCTTTCCCCACCTGTCTGTAGAACTGTGTGTTCTGTGCTGCTGCCCCCGTGGGCTCAGTGGGAGGCAGATGAGTCCATGTTCAGGCCAGTATGTTCCAGCTGGGCTTTGCTGGTGAGTTGCCCATCTGTAATCACACATTTCTCTTGAATTTTCAGACCTCTAAAGGACAACATAAAATAGCCTAGGGGAGCCTTTGTAGCTAAAGGTCTGAGAGTCAGCATTTTCCATTGGGAGCTCCTATTTTTCAGGAGTTAGTAAGTTGGCCATAAAATCCTTGGTCAGGAGTTAAAGGCCTCTCCAAGGGAGACTTCTGCCACAATTAATCAGGTTTGCTTTAAATATTGACTAGATGGCTGGGATACAGCTTTTGTAATCCTATTCATTGATGATAAGCTGAATAAAAGCATGAGTTTGCATGTCAGCCCATGAAATAGACTTGTAGTGTTTTGAATATTTTTAACAAAATAATGTAAATGCTGGTATTTGATGGTTTAAGTGTATTTCTAGTATGAATACTGTTCTGATCTAATAAAGGAGGCAATAATGCAGGTGTTGACACCTTTCTCACTTCTCCAAAGGAACATCTTTGCATTTGTACCAGGATTCCATTTTTGTATCTTTAACTGTAAAATAGCTGGTCCAGAAACGATGTTAAACTGATGACAGGGGTCTGCCCAAACAGGCAGAAGCAAGAGAATTCAATTCCTTACTTCAGTGCATTCCAAAAATAAACATCATGAGCATTTTTTTAATGCATACATGTAGTGACTGTGAAATGGAGCTGTGGTGGGACATGAAAAGGGGCTCAGTGAAACTCTTGTGTTTGTTCTGTGGTCCAGACTCGTCTTAAAAGGTGTGAGAGGTCCATTGCCAGATTGGAGAATTTGGCAGTTCCATGAAAATACCAGTAACCAGTACAACTTCCATATGCTGTTTAGTCTCTGCTATTTCACATTGCATGTTTACTTTAAACCAAATCTTTTTTTGCTAAGCATGGTGCTTGTATTGGTTTAAATAAAACATTTCATTAAGAGGTTGTGTTGGCCTGTTTTAATTGCAAAGTGGGCCCTGTGTGACAGGGGAAATCTGAGGATGCTTGCTCTGATCTTCTCCTTTTCTCAGCTTCCTGGAGTTTGTGTTGGACTTGTAGCATTTCTTCAGTCTCGACTGCTCCCTCCTTTGCTGTTGTACCTAAAATAATTCCTGTTTCCATCTGCAGTGATGGGGAGGAGCTGTTGGAATTTTGCAGGGAACTGCTGTGCTCTTGCTTTGCACCTTTGTGTCACAGCCCTCCCACTGCCTCCAGATGAGGTGCAAGGCAGCGTGGGGCTCGGTGTCAGCCTGGAGTGTCACATAAACTTCCCTGTTCCACCTCTCCCTCAAGGCTCCAGGCACAACCTGGAGCTGTGGAATACAATGCAGAGTCCAGGTGCCCCTGAACAGTGTCAGAGTAGCTGCCAAGGAGACCCCAAAGCTTGAAGGAGACAGGAGCTCAGTACTTTCACTTTCCCACAGCTGTTGGCTCATCTCTTTCCTGCCCAAGGGACCACTGCATTAATCTGATCCAACCCCTCCTCTGCCCAATTGCTGTTTCATCCTGTCATGATCTTTGGAGACTTTGATTCCTCTATTGCTGAAAAAACTGCCAACTATAATCCAGGGAATTCAGCTTCAGTACCTGACATAGATTGTTTCTGCCAACACCAAAGAACAGCATTAATAGGCCACAGATTAGACATGATAGAAATAAACCCCTTTTCTCCCAGGTGAGAGAACTCTGTCAAGGAGAAAAAGCACAGCTGCATCAGCACATCTGGCTCCTGAATGGCATCTCAGTCACTGAAAGGCAAAGTCTGTTGCCAAAAGCTTGGGGAACAAAAAGCTGCTGTGGGAGAAGAATGGTTTTCCAGAAAAGGTGAAAAAAAAGGAATAAATAACTCTCCCGTGGGAGGAGAAGGTCACCTGTGGGGTCCTGTGCCATTCTCTGCTGGTCACTGAGTGTGTTTCACTAGGAAATGGGCAATAGTTTATGGGTACTGCCACATCACAGGTGGTAAAAACAACAGCAGAATAAAGAGAATTGCCAGGAGATCCAGGGATGAAGGGCAGCTGCTTCCATTCAGGAAAGGTCATTGCCTTCTAATAGTTATGATGAAAAGGTCAGTTGAGCGGTGATTAAAGTCAAGGCAAGAGAGGGAGTAGGAATCAAAATGGGAAACTCTGCCCAGCAGGACAGGCCTGCAGCATACCTGCAGCCTGAGCACCTCCCAGCTGGTGCTCTCCCTTCCAGCCATGTGAAGAGAGGGCTGGGAGTTTGCTGAGGAGATCCCCTGCCTTGGCAGGGGGGCTGGGAATAATAATACAGAGAAGAGGAGAAATGCAGTTTGTACTGGAGGAGCTGCAAGAGGAATCAGGATGGTTTGGGTTGCAAGGGGCCTTAAATACAACCCAGTGCCACCCCTGCCATGGCAGGGACACCTTCCACTGTGCCAGGCTGCTCCAAGCCCTGTCCAACGTGGCCTTGGGCACGGGCAGGGATGGAGGCTGGGGCAGTCACTGTGTGACAGGGTGTGCCTGTGCTGCTGTCCCAGGGGTTGTGGGATTGACTGGAACACCAGCTGGCTCCCCCAGGCTCCTCACAGGGGAAGCTCCTGCAGTTTCCTCTTTAGGTGCAGGTGAGGGTGGGAAGCCAAGCCCAGGCAGGTGGGATTCTGGTATTGTGAGAGGCAGAAGGGACACCGAGCAGCCTGGAGAGGGAGGGTGCTAGGCTGTGGGAAGGACCCGGGCTGCTCCGTGGGTGGAGTGGCTGGAATTTGTTCAGCTGCACTCCTGTATGGCAGGGGTGAGGATTTAAGGTGGGCCTCACCCCTTGGAACAAAACTGAAGATGTGGTAGGTGGCTCATCCCCTGCACTTGTCAGCTGGCACAGTTGTGTCAGCTGCAGTTTTGGTGAGGTACTACAAGGTCTAAAGAAATTAAGCTCAGCTTCCTGTGGGAAAGCCTGCACAGAGGGGATATAAACGCTGGAGATGTTGGATTTGGCTTCTACATGTGTAACTCCAGTTTGGTTACATCCTCTGCAGGGCCTTCCCTTAGGGCAGATAACTCCTCTCTGGCAGCAAAGGGAGAGCTGTGGAGAGGCTGTCATTTGTTCCCACTTCCTCCAGAAGGGAACTGAGCCCAGGGAATAATTGGTCCTGTGTGCTGAGCTGGCCTTGAGGCTGGTCTGGGCACACAGTTTAAATGATGACTGCTGGGGAAGAGAGAATTTTTCTGGGTTGTGAGAGGCAACCCTGGTGTTCTTGAAGAGCAACCTTGAAGTGCCAGACGTGCAGGCAGAGGTTCCTACAGTAGAGCAGGGAAAAAGAGTTGTAGTTCTCAAAATATGTATCTGGGATCAACATCTTGGGGAACTGGCATCCCCTCTCTGGGCTGCAGAGTGAGGGAGTGCACTGGCTTGGTTCGTGCTGCGTTCACGGCATTGGAAATGTCAATTGCAGCGTTGTTTTAATAAATACAGTTCTGAAGTACAAGAACGCCCGGCTTTAGCTTTTAACTTTTTAAATTAATACACGTGTATCTGGCAGGTTTCTATAGTGAAAGGTTGAGCAATTGCATACCTCCCGTTTTCTGTTTTCATTTTGTGGGAAGCAGCAAAGGGTGAAATACCAAACAGTGACTATCCTCTGGTGGTGATTAGGACAGTGCTGGCATGTCACTGACCTTTTGGACAGAGTCCACAGGAGGCCACCAAGTTGATCAGAGGGGTAGAGCACCTCTGCTGTGAGGAAAGACTGAGAGAATTGGGATTGTTCACCCTGGAGAAGAGAAGGCTTCCAGCACCTGAAGGGACACTACAAGAAGGGTGGAGAGAGAATATTTACAACAGCCTGGAGTACCAGGACAAGGGGAATGGCTTCCAACTGAAAGAGTAGGTTTAGATTGAATATCTGAAAAAAATTTTTGACTGTGAGAGTGGTGAGGCACTGGCACAGATTATCCAGAGAAGCTGTGGATGTCCCATCCCTGGAAGGCCAGGCTGGATGGGGCTTGGAGCAACTTGGGATAGTGGAAGGTGTCCCTGTCTAGGGCAGGGGGTTTGGAACCAGAGGATCTTTAAGGTCCCTTCCAACCAAACCATTCTGGGATTTCATGATTCTAAGTTCCCATCAGTGTAAACTTGGCCACCATCCCCCTCCCAGGTCTTGTAGGCTTTTTTCCATGCCTGCTGTTCCTTTGGGTGCTGTTAAGGTGCTGTGATCCTGCCTGGGTCACAGGCTGTCCAACACAGTGTGTGTGCAGCATCCCGTGCAGTGCTCTAACCTCCCTGTCTTTTCTCTAGCCCTGAAGCAAAGGGGATGATTTCCCTGCATTTGCATAGCTGTGGTTAATCAGAGTGGCCCATTGTGTCCCCCTGGGAGGGATTGTCTCCTCCGGACGTGTCGTGTTTCATTCCTCCAGGGACTGCAGACACGCTCTGGGTTAACCCTGTTCACCTCTGCACCAACGCGCCGTGTCTCCTACAGACCGTGATGGAGCTGGGCTGAAACTCCCCTGACAGCTCTCACAGCTCCTCAGCAGGGGACAGAGGGGACACAGGAGCAATTATCATCCAGAGGGACTCTGAATGCAGAACAGATGTAAACGCTGGGAAAACAGCACGGCTGTCTTTCACGGCAAATTTACTCCTGCGACAGGGAAGTCCTATCCAGGCTGTTTGAAAGGCACACACTGTCACCCCCATTCCTGCTCTTCCATGCCCTGAGCCCCATGAATGCAGCTTCTCTTCCCTTTCCTGGAGCCCTCAGCTTAACAATTAATATTATGCACCCTTGAAATCCCTGTGCTAAACAGCAGCTGGTGTTGTCACCTTGTTTCTGTGGAAAACGGGAAGACAGCAGAAGAAAATGGGGCAGAAAGCATTCAGCTGAAAGGGAAAGGGGCACCAGCCATCCTGAGCCTCAGAGGATGGAAGCAGAGCAAAAATCAGGGGTCATTGTCCCTATGGAGCTGAAGAAGGAACAAGAGAGATTTAGCAGTTCTTCAAAATAATGTCTAATTTTAAATATCCACTGTTGGAAAATGCTGCTGGATAATTGGAAGGAGAATGTGTCTGCCTTGCTCACAACTGCAGTCTGCCTGGCCATCTGCTCTTCCAGCAACAAATCCTGGATTGATCTGCGAGCATGATTAATTCAGCCAGGATGGCAGGATCAAGGGATCAGCCAGAGACAATATTTATACCCTACCTCCAACTGTGAATGTGCAATTGTTTGGTTCAGGAGTACAAAACAAATTGTCTAGCTGTATTACTGGGAGAAGAGGAAAATAGAAGCATCCCCTGAACAGCCGTTCTTTCCTGGGATGGCCTCATTCCAGGGTCTGTAAGTACAGTTTAATACAAGCCCCCATTCCCTGTCTGGGAGGTGAAAAAAGCTGCTCTCATCTACAGAGAACTTCTGCAACTTTAGTGCTGCTGCCTCATTCCTGTGGTTTAGTCCTAAAACCTTGGAGGTACTGGCTCTGTGCCCTCATGCACACGGCCTGTGGATGTGGAGTGTGAGCCAGGCACTCCACCCAGCTCCTGTGGCTGAGGTTACTGGTGCAGACACAGCCAGAGCAGAGATGGACTTTATCAAGAACAACCAGAGGGGTGGATTTCTAGCACTGCTACAGCTTGGAGCTGATTTGATAACACAGATGTAGCTGAAGAGATCAAAAGCAAGATTTGTGAAGGAATTTAGATGTGGATGGAGGCTTTTGAAATCCTATTTAATGTGATTTAAGTGTGTAAATACACACTGTGCCTGAAGGTGCCATACTCAGGGCCATGAGGGATGTCTGTGAGAGAACAGGAAGACCAAAGTCAGAGCCCTCCACAGCTTATGTTTTCTGATACAAAACTGAAGTTGTGTGTGTCTTGCCTCCTTTTGGGCAGAAACAATAAGGATGTTAATCCCTGGAAGTGTTCCAGGCCAGGCTGGATGAGGCTTGGAGCAACCTGGTCTAGTGGGATGTGTCCCTGCCCATGGCAGAGGATGGAACTGGATGATTTCAAGGTCCCTTCCCACCCAAGCCATTCTGGGATTCTAAGAGCTAAGGACTAAGGGTGACTTTTTTGGAGTCACCACTGTTACAGCTAGGCTAATGCAGAATGTTTTGGAAAATTCCCCTCTTTGTTGATGAGCAGCCAAATCCTGAAATGAATTATAATAAAAAAAAAAACCAAAAAAAACCCAAACAACTCTTGGTCCCTTTTCCTGTCCACACGCTGTTATCATGCTCAGAATTGTGTGGAAAGCCATTAACAGGAGCTCTACCCAGCATGAGAAAAACAAGCCCTGTTATTATGAGGACAGGTTGAGTATTCAGTATTTAGCCTATTAAATGAAAACTGTTGCCATCTGACCGTGAATGTTGGAGGGATTGAGGCCACGGGTGGATTCTGTAATGAGCCCTGATGAGATGCCTGGCAGTGCCTGTGTTCTGAAATTGGGGTTTAGAGGTGATTGTTTCTCTCGAGACAGGCTTTCATGTGCAATGGAATTTATAATGTTAATTTGTTTATGTGATCACTACTAAATGGAAAAGCAGAGATTCTGAGGTGAGTTAATTAGTGCAACAGGAAAGGGTATTTGCCAGTGTGGAAGGGGAGCTGGGGCACTGGAAGTGCAGTGATGTGTCCATCCTGCTGATCCAAGAGTGAATGATGTTTGTTAGTGGATAAAGGGGTAAGGGGTTCTGTGCTCTGGCTGCTCCTGATGGGCATTACAGGTGTGCAGGGAGGTGACCTTGGCTGGACTCTGTTAGAGACACTTAGAGAGCCTCTGCTAAATTCACAGAATCACAGGATGGGTTGGGTTGGAAAGGACCTTAAAGCCCATCCAGTTCCACCCCCTGCCATGGGCAGGGACACCTTCCACCATCCCAGGTTGCTCCAAGCCCTGTCCAAGCTGGCCTGGAACACTTCCAGAGATCCAGGGGCAGCCACAGCTGCTCTGTGCCAGGGCCTCCCAACCCTCACAGGGAAGAATTTCTTTCCAATATCCCATCTAGCACTGCCCTCTATCAATTTGAAGCTGTTCCTCCTTGTCCTGTCACTCTATGCCTGTATAAAAAGTCCTTTCCCCTCCTTTTTATGAGCCCCTTGAATTGTAGATAAATATTCAGATTTTCCTCTCCTGAAAACCCAATAAGTCAAGTCTATTAAAGTCAGCGGGATTTTTATTACCAAGTTCAATAGTATTAGATTTCTCCTTGATATTTATAACTGAAATGACAATTTTTAATGTTGAAGGATGTGGTTAACCTGTGCATAATTCAGAGAAATTGCTCCATAATCTTTCCTCACAGTTCTCTGCCAAAATCTTCCTCATGAACAGCCTGTAACACACCAAATTATGACTGATTATACGGCTGCTTTCCGATAAGGACAAGTACTTGAGAGGGATTTAAGATGAAGTGAACAGACACTGACATTTTCCCTGGGGATTCCAATCAGGATTAAACTCAGTGTGTCCAGACTAACAGGAAAGTGCATTAAGAGCTGTGGACCATCTCCAGAGCTCCTCTGTGGCTTCCTGACATTGTTTATGAAGTTTAATCAGTGAAGATACTCAGTCATTGTTTGATTTGAGATACCAAATGCATATGAAATGAGAATTGATTAGACCCTTTTCGACAGAATTTGCTTTTCATTTCCTTTTGTATTATCTTAAAAAAACCAACAATCTATGATACAAGAAATCTTTCAGTGCAGAAATCTTTATTGTGCAAGATTACAGCTGCCTTCCGCTTTTCCTGACAGGATAATTGCAGATAAATGGTATGCCAGCACCCGAGGGAATAAAACACTGCATTCCTTGAGGCAGAACCAGGATTAATGACAAATGCAAGTATGTGGCTGACACACCTTTTTACTTCTCAGACTGCACATCCCCGTTGCACAACATTTTCCTGTACAAGAAATCATCAAATACAGAAGTGTCTACCAGGAATGGATCCAACTGCAGTGAAAAACCAGCATTCCCCAGCCCCAAGGTATAACAGGATCTCTGCACATACCCTCTGTTTCTCTACCTCCCACAGCTCTTCTGAGGCCAGCTGGCCTCCTGGATGGCTTTGGAAAAGCCTGGACCAGGGAGTGTGAACGCTGGACATCAGGTTTTCCAGCACAGTCCAGTCCAATATCTGTGGGAATAAGTGTGCCTGTGTAGCTCAAGGGTACTCCAAATAAGAAATAAACAATTTGCTAATAAATAAGTGTAAAGAAGCATCAAGTGAAAGCTCTGTTGTGGCAGAGGGATTGCAGAAATTGCTGTTTCTGGCTCCTCAGGAGTGAGGGATGAGCAGTGGTTGGGAGGTGGCTGTGATGCAGTGCCAGGGCCTCTCTTCCCAACCCATCCTGTCACCCTGAGCTGGACGGAAACCACAACAGGCTCAGCCCTTACTGATATTCTCACTGCCTGGTGGGCTTCTTGTCTGCCCCTCTTGCAAGGCGATGGGAAGGCTCCTGGGACAGAGTTGGGAATGGCTCAGAGCAGCTGCCTGGGCTGCAGTACACACCCCACACTCTGCTGGCCTGGTGTGGTCTTATTTTATTATTCTCAGTCACAGAATCACAGACTAGTTTGGGTTGGAAGAGTCCTCAAACCCCATCTCGTTCCAACCCCCTGCCATGGGCAGGGACACCCTCTACTAGTACAGGTTGTTCAGAGCTCATCTTCATTAACATTTATTTTTAAATCTGTTTTCTGGGTTTCACATCAAAGTTTCATGGGTCATAATGACACCACAGCGGTTTTACTGAGAGTAGTTTGTGGAGGAGATGAGTGATTTTATACTGAAACATCAACTTTATCTCTGCAACAGCTGATCTCCTAAAGACAGCTTATTTGCTAGTTTTTCCTGTATTTTGGGGAAGGAAATAAAGTTTCTGCTCATCTTTCATTGTGACACTCCATTAATTGTGTATAAAGCTTTCCAGCAGATAACACCGGAAAATATTATTTCGTTTGGCAGCTGTTGGTTTTATGGAAATCATCCCTCACTCTGCTCCAGAGGAAATTGCAGCAATGTCACCCCAGCTTGCCTTTACTGCAAGGTGTCACTGCTTAAACTGAAACAGCTTTTACACAACCTTTTGAAAGGAGAGTGGGGTGATCTTCTCCTCCAATTGTTTTCTCATCTTGCAGTTTCTTTTGGGTGGGCTCCAAGCTGTATTGATTTGGGATTGTATGACCAGCCCTCCCTTCCCCAGGGCACACACAGCACAGCCTTCTCCAGCATTTCTTACTTAATTTTCCATCTCCCTTTTCTCCAAATTGTGCTGAGTGCTGAGTGGGGAACCTTAAATATTCAGACAGGGGTAGGACAAGGGGGAATGGAGTTAAACTAAAGGAAGGAAGATTTAGATTTTTTTATTAGGAAGAAATTCTTCCCTTTGAGGGTGGTGAGGCCCTGGCAGGAATTGCACAGAAAAGCTGTGGCTGCCCCATCCCTGAAAGTGTTCAAGGCCAGGTTGGACTGGTCTAGTGGAAGGTGTACCTGCCCATGGCACTGGGCTGAAAATCAATGGGGTTTAAGTTCCCTTTCAGCACAAACTCCTGGAAAAGCTGTTTGTCCATGGCTTGGACAGGGTCACCCTAGGCTGGGTTAAGCACTGTCTGGATGGCTGGGCCCAGACAGGGGGGTGGAATGGTGCTGCACACTGGGATCAGTGTTGGGCCAAGTCGTGTCTAATGTCTTTATTGATGATCTGGCTGAGGGGATTGAGCTACCATTAGCAAATCTGTGGACAAGGCCAAGTAGTGTGGGAGTATGGATCTGCTGAGGAAGGACCTGCACAGGCTGGGTCGCTGGGCTGAGACCAACAGTCTGAGTAAGACCAAGTGTCAGGTCCTGCACTTGGGTCACAACAACCCCACGGAGTGTTCCAGGCTGGGGCAGGGCATCTGGGAAGTAGGAAAGGACCTGGGGGTGCTGTTTGACAGTGGCTGGACACGAGCCCAGGATTGCCCAGGTGGGCAAGAGGCCAGTGGCCCCTAGCTGTGGCAGCAGGACAGGGCAGTGACTGTCCCCCTGTGCTGGCACTGCTGAGGCCACCACGTGCTGAGCCCAGTTCTGGGCTCCTCAATTCAGGAGGGGCTGGAGCGTGTCCAGGAAAGGGAACAGAGCTGGGGAAGGGGCTGGAGCTCCAGGAGAGGCTGAGGGAGCTGGGAAAGGGCTGGAGAATCCCTGAGGGAGCTGGGAAATGGGCTGGAGAATTCCTGAGGGAGCTGGGAAGGGGATGGAGAATCCCTGAGGGAGCTGGGAAGGGACTGGAGAATTCCTGAGGGAACTGAGAAGGGGCTGGAGAATCCCTGAGGGAGCTGGGAAAGGGCTGGAGAATCCCTGAGGGAACTGGGCAGGGGCTGGAGAATTCCTGAGGGAGCTGGGAAGGGGATGGAGAATCCCTGAGGGAGCTGGGAAGGGACTGGAGAATTCCTGAGGGAACTGAGAAGGGGCTGGAGAATCCCTGAGGGAGCTGGGAAAGGGCTGGAGAATCCCTGAGGGAACTGGGCAGGGGCTGGAGAATTCCTGAGGGAGCTGGGCAGGGAATGGAGAATTCCTGAGGGAGCTGGGAAGAGGGAGCTGGGCAGGGGATGGAGAATTCCTGAGGGAGCTGGGAAATGGGATGGAGAATTTCTGAGGGAGCTGGGAAATGGGATGGAGAATTCTTGAGGGAGCTGGGAAATGGGATGGAGAATCCCTGAGGAGCTGGGCAGGGAACGGAGAATCCCTGAGGAGCTGGGCAGGGGCTCATGCTGGAGCAGAGGAGGTTCAGGGCTCTCCTGGCTCTGCACAGCTCCTGCCAGGAGGGGCAGGGAGGGGGATCAGGATCTGCCCCCAGGGACAGGAGAGGGAACGGCCTCCGAACGCCTCAGGCGAGCTTTGGATTGGGTATTATGGAAAATTTGCCCATGGGAAGGGTGGTCATTCATTGGGAAAAGGCTGCCCGGGAGGTCTGGAGTCCCCATCCCTCGAGGTGTTCAAGGAATGCCTGGGAATGACACTCCGCGCTCTGGTCTCCCGACGAGGCGGTGACAGTCACATGCTGGAGCCGCTGATCCTGGCTGTCTTTCCCACACGGAATGACCCGGTGACTGTGATCCCAACCCTCCCTCACACGGCGCTGCCATAAGCGCGGTCGCTCTCGCTCCTCGCACACTTTTGCGGTGAAAAGCGCGCAGCGTTCGCTCCCCGCCCTCACGGCCGCCCGCCCGAAATGGCGGCGGCGGGCGCGGCCGGCAGGGGGCGCTGCGGGCGCGGCCATGGCGGCTGCGCGGCGGCGGCTGAGGCGCCCGGCAGCCCCCGCGCGGCCCCGCCGCCATGGCCTTCACGTTCGCCGCCTTCTGCTACATGCTGGCGCTGCTGCTCACGGCCGCCCTCATCTTCTTCGCCATCTGGCATGTGAGTACGGGCACGGCGGAGCGGGGGCACGGCCCGGGCAGCGGCCCCGGAGAGCGTCCGGGATGCCCGCGGGGGAACCGCATCCGGAACCGCCCTGGCAGCGGGAATCGGCCTCGCTGCGGAGAAAATGGGGTTTGGTACGGGCACGGAGCGGCAGGACGAGGGGCGGTGGCTTCCCGCTGGCAGAGTAGGGCTAGATGGGGTATTGGGAAGGAATTCTTCCCTGGAAGGGTGGGGAGGTCCTGGCACAGGGTGCCCGGAGCAGCTGCGGCTGCCCCTGGATCCCTGGAATGTCCCAGGCCGGGCTGGATGGGGTTGGAGCAGCCTGGGATAGCGGAAGGTGTCCCTGCCATGGCAGGGGTTTGGAATTGGATAATCTTTCAGTTCCTTTCCAACCGCAACCATTCCAGGATTCCGCGATTTGCTTCTCGAGCCTGGCACAGGGAGAGCAGCCTGAGGTGAGGTGCTCGAGGGAGGATGTGGCGCTTGGCAGGACATGTTGGGTCCAAGTGCCTTTTGTATCTCATGCAGCAGCTTTGTCTTTATTTTCATGTCAATGAAAAGACCGGTGTACTTTTTTTTTTTTTTTTTTTTTTTTTTTTTTTTTTTTTTTTTTTTTTTTTTTTTTAACCGGATGCACCTTTTGGAGGTATAACCTGCTCTTTGTGATCCTGCTGTGGCAGGGAAGTTGTTCTGGATGGTCTCCAGAGGTTCCTTCCAGTCCTGACAGTTCTGTGGTTCTGGGATGTGTGTGGCTCAGCGTTTACTTTGACAATGAGAAAAAATATCTGTTGGCTTTTAAGCTTGCTCTCGTGTTTTCTGGATAAAGGAACCCCATGCCAGGTTCCTACTGGCCACCAAGAGAGTCCTGGGTGAGGGTTGGGGTCTGCAGAGCAAGCAGGGTTGAAAACTGATGAAGGGAATGTAGGAAATTCATTGCAGGTGGGAAGATAAAGAGTTGGAGATTAGTCAGAGGCTTTTGAATATCTGACGAAACTACTGCTCTTGTATTTGTAAAACCTGTTCCACATCTGTGTTACCTGTGAGTTGATGTAGGCAGAACTTATGTGAAATGTTACTGAGAACAAAGGTTTCAGTTCTGTGCCAAAATACTACTTTTAATGGATAAAATACACAGTTGCTCCTGGGGAATCAAAACTCTTTCATTTGTTTTCCTCTAGATTATAGCATTTGATGAACTGAAGACTGATTACAAGAACCCCATAGATCAGTGTAATACACTCAATCCTGTAAGTAGCACACTGAACATTTTGTTTTTCTAAAGAAGTATGGGTAAAGTGCTTATTTTTGGTGTTATCTTGATGCAATCAGCCTGGGCAATAGAATTGCATCTGGGTCGAGAAGCCCTCGCTGTTGGTAGAAGTTCTAGGGAAATTCTTTGTCTGATTCTTTACTTTCAAGTTGAATATTCTGACTGTTATTAATCTGATGGTGATCTTGTCAGCTGTCATACTAACATTCTTTCAATCTGCTTTCCACATTTTCGGCACAAAGACAGTTGAAAAGGTCAAAAAGATTAAAAGAGTCAAAATTGCATTAAAGGTGTGTACTGCTTTTCAGTTTCATGTTTTTGAACTTCCCTTTCATTTTGTTAGGAACATTTGTAATACTATTTAGCTGTTTTGTTTAGTCTGCCTGTTCATCTGCTCGTTCTTTGTTCGTTGGGGTTTATAACAACCTCATGGATTTCCATATTTTGTGCCAAACCAATTCTGCTTGCTTACCCAGCAACGTGGGGAAAACTGTTACATGCCTGTTAGGTGTCAAAAAATAACTTCAGGCAGAAATAAATTGTGTTTTTCAAGCCAGATTTACTGAATTCAGATTAGAGGAGAATACCTGGGGGTTTTTTAAGCATTGACCAAGGCAATTCTGATCTTTTTTTGAGGATTTGGGTGAGGGGAAGGTGATGAGTGCTATCCTCACTTCTCTGTTCTGTGTTCCAGGATCAGGGGTGTGTCCCAGTGTCCTCTCTCAGATGCAGCTTGGACACTCCTTGGCTTAGGAAAAGAATTGGAGGCAAACTATTTGCCTGCATGTCTTACAGGCCAGCAACATCAGGGAGGCTTGTTAAAGAACACAGAGGTGGATCCTGCAGCATTTTGTGCATTTCTTCTGGCTTTTCCTTTGTGTGTGCCCAGGCTGAGGGAGGATGCAGGAGCAGCACAGCAGTGTGGCCTGAACTGTAGCTTTAGTGTGTTTTAAGTAAAATATGCAAGAAAAAATAAATTTACTGTAGCTGGGGGTGGAAGAGCGTGTTATACGTACAGCACACAAATAAAAGTGAATATTTCAGTGTGAGGAGGGGAGGAGGAGAGGAGGTTTGCTGCTAGGAGAGCTGTGCATCTAACAGTTTCCCTTGCTTGGTCTGTTCCAGTCATCTCTGCTGCAGTGTGGGAGAGGCCAACTCTCATTACATTGATGCATTATGACCTTACTGCAACCTTTGTAGTGCAAAAATGTGCATGTTTAACTGACTATTAACCTTCTGCTGGCCCACGTGCATGGAGTGTCCTTTACATGGCAGCTTTGCAAACTCGGAGTCTGAAATAACCTCGTATTTGCTGTTCCTGTGGAAGCAGATTAGCCCCCCAAAAGTGAAATTCAGGCTCTTGAGGGAATCTGGTACCTGATGCTGGACAAACACACGGGTGTGTTGTTTTCCTGTACAAAGAACCAAAGATCCTGTAGGAATTGAGGCACCTCAGTGGAAAGATTAGACTAAAATAGTAACTCCTTGGTACACTGCTGATGCCTTCTTTTCCCTGCTCCTGTTATAGTCGTGTCTTTTCTCAGCAGCCAGATCCATCCTCCCTCACTTCTGTGATAAATATGGTAGGATCTGATGTAATTCATTTTTCTTTAGGGCAGGCAGGGAGGATCAAGTAGGGGAGATTGGAAAGAGGCAGGTATCCTGGTGTGGGAGTAGGGTATAATAAACAAGAGAAAAAAACATATTTGAGATGTGTAGGTAAATAAATACAGATTTTTCAGGCCTGGTGTATCTGTGTGAGCAGGCTGCCAAATGCATCGTGTGTTGGACAGGGTGGTGTTCTGCTATAAATAATTACCCTGTGTAAATGGTAAGTATGCAAAGAAGGATATGGATGAAAATATTTATTTGATACATTTTGTGTACAACAGCCGAATTTTGGTGGCATTGTTGCAAGTTTGCTTTGTTTGATATTCTTCATTTAGAGAGTTAGAATATCGTAGCAAAGCAGGTGGTCAGTGTTTGTTGGTAGCTTTTAGATTTCTAGGAAGATTTTCTTGTGGTTTTAAAAAGAGAAGAAGAAAAAGATTGGAAACCACTGAATCTTTGATGTAATCACCCCATGCAATGTTAATCATATTGCACAAAAAGAGGGCAGAGTGTGTTGTGTACATACATGCACACACACGTAGACAGTTTAAACCTTTGGGTAAGAATGGGGTGTTTTCCACGAGGGGAAGTTTTATAGGGCCTGAGTTGAGAAGGCAAAAGCTTCACAGATCTGCTGCTTCTGCTCTGGAGCCAGGCTGGGAGAGCTGGGGGGCTCACCTGGAGAGGAAAAGCTCCAGGGAGAGCTCAGAGCCCCTGGCAGGGCCTGGAGGGGCTCCAGGAGAGGGACTGGGATGCAAGGGCTGGAGGGACAGCACACAGGGAATGGATGGGAACTGCCAGAAGGCAGGAATGGATGGGATAGTGGGAAGGAATTCTTCATAATGAGAGTGCTGAGTCCCTGGCTCAGAGTGCCCAGAGAAGCTGTGGCTGCCCCTGGATCCCTGGGAGTGTCCAAGGCCAGGCTGGACAGGGCTTGGAGCAGCCTGGCATGGTGGCAGGTGTGGAACTGGATGGGCTTTAAGGTCCCTCCCAACCCAAACCAGTCTGATTTGTATGATTCCTTCTGAACCTGGTTATAAAACAGTAAATAGCAACACTTTGGGGTGACTTGTACAAAACTTAACTCGTGTGTTGGGTGTGAGATTTTGCAGCTCTCTGCATGTGTTTACTCTCTGTACCTCTCCATGTTGTTCCTATTAACAACACTAATCTCTGCAGCATTCCATGCTTCCTGTCATTCCATAGTACCTGGTACTGAGCTCTGTGGGCTTCTGCTGGAAGCATGATGCTGTAAAGCATGCACAGTGAGAAGCTGTGAGGGAGAACTGCCCCATTCCCCCCGAGCTGTCTGTGCAGAGCAGCTGCTCTGTGCAGTCCTGTGTGTGCCACCACATCCCTGCTGGTTTGGTTGGGGAGAGCTCTGCCTGGACTCGTACATTTTGGGAATAATTCCACCTTGAAAAATTCTGGATCTGTGCAGACCAAAACAAAGCTGTAAAACAGGAAAACACAGACACCTTTTTTGCCTATAAACCGTTCTGCAGAGCATGTTTCCTACGGATATTTCTCTGTTGCATGAGCAGAAATATCTCAGTGACCTCTTCTGAGTGTCATGCATAAAGCGTGGAATCTGTTAATATAATAGAAGCAATACAAAAATATCGATCTGACCATTAAATCTTATAAATTTTTCTCCTTGGTTCATGAATATCATGTGAAAACAGCAAGGCACAATAGTGCTGGCTGCTGCTTTCACATTCCACAGTCTTGTCAGTGTTGGTTTTAAGTAATATTTTTAAGCAATCGCGTGCCTCCAAAGTAGCTGAAATGCCACGTTTTGCTCTGTGTAATTGGAACTTCTAACTCACCTTTTTCTTTTCCAGCTTGTACTTCCAGAGTACCTCATCCATGCATTCTTCTGTGTCATGTTTCTCTGTGCAGCAGAGTGGCTCACACTGGGTCTCAATATGCCCTTGTTGGCTTATCATATTTGGAGGTAATTTTTGCCAGTCTGTTATGCTCAGTGAATTGTTACTCGTTCTCCTGTGCTGTCTTCCTGTCAGTGCTCTGTGTCTTGGGAAAACCCAGATACTTTCTGTGAAAGTCGAGATCATGGCTGTACAATAAGAACCATCACCTGCCTTTCCCGGTGTTTTTTTTTTTTTATTCTTGTGCTGGGTGAGAATTGAGTTGTGAGCGTTCGAGTCGCTGACACGTCAGAGGTGCGCTGAGACAATTCCCAGTGTGGAATGCCAGTGGAAGTGGCAGTTCCGTTCTCCTCTCCCATTCCATAAGCCATGGGAACTGAATTGCCTCTCTGTAAAGGGTGTTGCTCCTTTCTCAGTCGTGGTGTTTGCTGGTGGGTGGGGCAGGACCCCGTTTCCTGCTGTCACCCCAGCGCTGCCTGTGCCTCCTTGCAGGTACATGAGCAGACCCGTGATGAGCGGCCCGGGGCTCTACGATCCTACGACCATCATGAATGCAGATATTTTAGCCTATTGCCAGAAAGAAGGATGGTGCAAATTAGCATTCTACCTTCTATCTTTTTTTTACTACCTATATGGGTAAGTTTTCCTCTTCAGTCTGAAGTTTTGGCTCAGTGCAGAGAGAAATGCTGTCCGTAGGAATATGTTCCTTCCTGTGCCAGAAGGGAGCCTGTGAGAGCTGGACAGGGACTTTGGACAAGGGTGTGTAGTGATAGGACACAGGGAATGCCTTGCCACTGCCAGAGGGCAGGGTTAGATGGGATATTGGGAAGGAATTCTTCCCAGAGAAGCTGTGGCTGCCCCCTGCCTGGAAGTGTTCCAGGCCAGGTTGGAGGGGGATTGGAGCAACCTGGCTTAGCCAAAGGTCTCCCAGCCCTTTGCAGGGGTTGGAATGAGATGATCTATAAGGTCTTTCCAACCCAAAACATGCTGGGAATCTGTATGATCATCTACAGTGCCAACTTTCCTGAAAAAGAATCCACATTCACCACTGATTCTGCTTTAAAACACAAATCCTCATTTGGTCAGAATTCCTTTTTTGAATCTCTGTTCCATGACTATAGACTGAAAAGCTCCAAACTTTTCTTCTGTTAAGCATAATACAGTAAATCCTAGGGTATTTTAATGAAGAAGCTGAAACATTGTTTTCAGAGGAAAGTATTTGATGTAAATGTGATTTTCTTGTAGTTAAAAGTAGAAGAGTAGTTGTGTCAAATCTTCAGTCACAATCCACATATCTCACATGGACTTGTTCCTTATAATAGACACTGTTACAGCTAAATATGTAACACTAATCAAAATGATGCATCTTAATATTTTTATTTTCTTTTGCAGCATGATTTATGTTCTGGTGAGCTCTTAAGAAGACATTCAGCAAGCTTTGTTCCAGTTAAGTGCATGCAAAAGCCACAAAAACCATGGATTCTTTACAACAAGAACCTCTGACCGAGATTAAACCTGGAACCTGATGTTCACAATTGAGTTAGAAAACAATGACTCCCCTGTTTTTAAAATATTTCCACATTTTGTACTTGTGGAAAGACTTTTTCTTATATTTTACTGGGACGGCGACATTAATGAATTATGTGTAAATTAATATAAAGATGACTGGGGTTTGAAAAGTTTTGACTTTGCACTCCATAAGGAACAGCCATAACCTTCAAGTAGGTGTTGGTTACTACTAGCCTTAGTACTCTAGGGATTTGCTGTAGGCTGGGCTTTGTAGTGCTCACTTGGACTTGTGTATCCCACTCTTTAAATCAGCCCTGGCTCCAACTGCTTGGGAACAACTGGAATGCTGTGTGTTTTGCCCATAGGTGATGTTGGTCTTAGGATATCAATTCCTGGACACAAATGCAAAAATAGTTCTATTTTGGTTTTATTTTTTTTAGTTTTCTGGTTAATCTTTCCCTGTATGTGCATCCATAGGTCCAGAGCCTTCTGTATGTTCTCCAAACATTAGCCCTGCTTTAATCTCGAGCCTGTGTCATTGTGGTAGGAGAAGCTGAATTGTCTGTGAAGGAATGAATTTAAATGTGTTTTTTTTTTTAATGTCTGTGCTGTCTGATTAACAGACAAACCTCCAAAGTTTATCAAGTCCAATGATGCAAACACTCTTGGGTTTAAGAATACTAAATACTACAGACTTTTTCAAAGCAGAAAGTGAGATTGTGAAACTGCCCCGCTGTTCCTTAGTGCAATAAATGATAATAAAAAAAAATCTCAAATTCAGCAACACTTCTTTTTATGTGGTGCCTTTTGTTTTGTTTTTAAATTCAAACTGTGTTCATCAGTTGGTTTACAGTGGCTAAGTGCATTCCCTTCAAAAATAGAACATGGAATCAAATTACCTCTGGAAAAGGGAAGCTCTGATTCCCTGCTTTTTTTTCCTGAAGTTAAATAGCAGATGGGGCAGGGGAAGATGTTTCAGATAAATATTGCACTGTAAATTGTGACTGTGAACAGCTGCTTAATTTACAAGGAATAGTTAGGGATCTTTTTTATTTACCTGTGCTGGAGAACAACGCAGAGTTTCCCTGTTCTAGTAAAAGTTTTTTTGCATAAACTGTGTATTTGTTCACTTTGGGTCTCATGGGTGCTAGGGGCATAAAAGTGGTACTGGGTTCCACCAGAAATCCTGATATTCCACCACTGGTGTGTTGGGCAGTGGCTGAGGAAAGGAATATGAAACAGGACAGGCGTTGAATATCTGCCTGAAGAGTGAGAAAGTTGTGAATAAGGAAAATGTCCCTTTTCACCTTATTTGTGCTGGGTGTGAATAAACAGACTTCACTCATGTCATCTGCCAAAGGGGCTAAGTGTGATCTCTGGTTGGAACTCCTCCCACAGGTTTGGGACTGTCCTTTCTCCTCCACACTTTCCCCTTTTCTAGGCTGTTAACACACAGAGTTTGGGTTCCCAGGGGATGGAGAGTGGTAGTTTCTAGTTTTTTTTAAAATACACTGAGGGTAAGAGAATTCAGGCTGTGATAACTTCATATTCTCTTTCCTAAGTAATTATAGTCCTGACAGCTTATTGCTTTGTACATAAAATTGTTTTTCTCATGTCTCCTTGCATTTATTGAGCATTTCCCATGCCTGTATTGCTTCAGCCTTCAGCATTTCATTATTATCTTTTTCCTCAAGCAGCCATAATTTTTAGCTTTTCACAGAATTTTTGAAAGGCTTTTTTGGAAACCCATGAATATTATTCCTATTGGATCATTTTTAGTTTTCTGCTGCTTGGCTCTTCCAGAGATATAAGAGTTGACTTCAGCCTGTGGAAGCAAAGCTCATTAAACCTTTCTTATGTTTGTATATTTATTAATCCATTATAGAAACAAGACTGGCTGCTTGTAGCCCTTGGCTCTCCTCAACCTTCTAAACAAATCTCTTGTTCCCTTGGCATTTGGGCTGGTTTGAGCCAAATTCCACACTGGAATAAACAATGCAGGCCTGGCTGAGCCCAGCTGCCAGCTCCTCCAGCTGCAAGGGCTTTACCCAGCAATATTTACCAAAGGGTTTGCACTGTCCTGCTGCTGCCCAGCTTTAACTGGACATGGGGTGCAGATGAGTATTCCCAGCTGCCATGGGGTGTGGATAACTCCATCCATGTCCAGCAATGTCAGCCTTGTGTCCCAGGAGGGTACCAGGCCTCTGGCATTCAAAATGTGGACCTGCTGGTTGTTTTTTTTGGAGTTCCAGCAGGCAGAAGATTATGGAGAAAATAAAGAACATCTCTCTTGCTCTCAGCAAGCTTCCTGCTGAGTTATGTGATAAATATTTAATATCTGAAAATCATTAGTTGCAAGGATTAAGCACTGAAGCACATTTGGGGCAGGGTATTTGCTGTAAATGATTCTATGCTGTGGAAACTGGGAAAGTTCCTGTTGTTTGCCATGAGTGGAGAAAGGGAATGGCAGTAAACACTAATTAATCTGCAGAAATCACCTTTGTGCTCAAAGTTCAAATGTTAAAAGATAAATTCTGTTCACAAAGCAGGGACTTGTTCAGCTCCAGCCCCCTGGTGCTGTGTGGAGTCTCATCCCAACTTTTAACTTGAGAAGGTCCTGAACTTTATCAAAATCCTGAACTATCTCCAAAGCCAGGAGCTGTTTCATCTTGCTTTTATGAATGGATATAGTGGAACAGCAGGGCTGGGGACTGTTAGAGGACTGTTCCTGTGAGATTCTCCCAGCCCACAGCTGCTTGTTTACTCTCAGAGGTGGCAGCAGGCAGAAGGGCTGTGCCAGCTCACCCACGCAGCTGCAGCAGTGTCCTCCTGCCACAGTCACCTACAACCCCCCCGGGTTTGTCACAGGTTTTTGGGTACAACACTTCCTTTTGGAAGGAGGAGACTCCTTCCCAAATACCCCTCAGCACACTGAGCAGAACTGTGACATTTTGGAAGGAGTTGTTACAATCTCCTAAGGGGTGAGCGCTCCAGCTTGACTTTACAGCAGAGCTGAGGGTGTGGGGGTGTTTTTAAACAGCTCCAGAGATGGAATTTCTATCCAGCTTCCTTATCCCAGCAGAACAGCAATAGACACAAACACACCTGCACATGTATTTTTCAGGCAGTGAGTATTAAAGTCACCAAAGAGAGGAAGATGCCACGTGTTCTCTAGGAATTCCTTCCCCATCCCAATACTTTACACACGGATTTGGAAGGCAGCAGCTGTGTCACACAAGGCAGTAGCACTGAGGGAAGGTCAGGAGAGAGGTGTCTTGTCCAGGAGTTTTCCACACAGACACAAAGCTGCCCTTGGCAGGAGCAGCTACCGCGACGCCGATCTCAGCACGGGCTCCTCTGTGGCCAGGTGTGCAGCCAGGTTCTCCCGGAAGTCATGGAGGAAATTGTACTGCTGGAAATGCACAACGAGGTCTGCAGTGAGTGCTCTGTACTTTAAGAAGAGGCACCACCTGTCTTAAAAAGCTGTTTGATAACCCTGGGTGAAAACTGCACGCTCTGGTCCGTTTGTTTTTTGTGTGTTTACTCCACATCCTATGGGATATTTCACCGTCACAGATTCCATGGATCTTGACTTGGATCCTGTGGCTCCCCATAATGGCCACAGGTGATGCATTACCCCAAGGTAATGCAAAACATGGTCCTCAGAGGTGGGAGATGTCAGAACTCAAAGCTGCTTTATTTTGAATCATGGAATCCTTTAGGTTGGAAAACCTCTTTGAGTCCAACCATTCCCCCAGCACTCTAAGGCCACCACTACCCCATGTGCATCCACATGGGTTTTAAACCCCTCCAGGGGTGGGGACTCCACCACTGCCATGGGCAGCTGTGCCAGGGCTGGACAACCCTTTCAGTGAAGAAATTTTCCCTGTTATTCAGCTTAAAAATTTTCTGGCACATCTTGAGGCCTTTTCCTCTTGTCCAGTCACCAGTTTCCTGGGAGAAGCTGTTTCTTGGAAGCAGGAAACAGCTCAAACCCCAGAGAGCAGCTGCTGGAAAGGCAGAGGTATCTCTTTGGGAAGGGAAGGAGGGCTTTGGCTGAGCTCTCACTGGTGTTTGGACCCCTGTATTACCTGCTGCAGCCCCATACCTTGATGGTCTGTATGGCCCCCGATCCTCTCAGGTTCCTGAGGCTCTCTATCACCTGCTGAGGTGCCAGGGAGTCCGAAAGCTGGAGCAGGAGACAGGCAGCCACTGTAAGGGAAAGTGTTTACACCTGAATGCTGCTGAGCGCCTCTGACTGCACACAGCCACTGATTTGTCCATGAAAACCACCCTGGCAAAACTATCTGGGTCCCAGAGCTCCTGGATCTCCTGCAGAATCCTATTTCTGGGCACTGGTCCATCTTCTGCTGCTCCTGCCTAAACCTATGGGCTTTGGAAATAGATGAAAGCCCTCCCACTATTTTCCCCCTGCCTTCCCAGCAGCATCTGGGATGCAATTCCTAGGCTTTTCACCCAGTACACCCAGTTAATTCTCCTTTGTGTCTTCTGGCCATATCACCACCCCTTCTTTCTGGGAACACACAGTAATTAACGCTCCTGAAAGCATTAAGGGGCAACAATGCAATGAAGACAGGTGCAGAGGAATTGGTTCATGTCCTTCCTATTAACCAGGCTGCTCCTGGTTGTGGCAGTTTGGATTGCATCCACAGGGAAGCTTCCAGCAGAACTTGGCTCCATGGGTTTGTGGGATGGGTTAGTCAGGCATGGAGATAAATGCTTACCAAGACACGAGCGTCCGAGGCCACCATAACAGCTGGGAGAAAAGAAAACATCTGGTTGTAATGAGCTGTGGCAAACTGCAGCACCCAGAGATCCCCCAAAACATAAAAAAATAGACACAGTTCTTGTCTCAATATAATAAGAGGAGAAGAGGTACAAGAAAGTCAGAAAAAGAATTTCTCCATATTTTCTATATTCTATTTCCATACCTACAAGGATATATTCTATTTATACTCCAGACCTTCTGTGTCTTTCCATGGAAACTTCAGTTTTAAAGTTCCCCTTCATTCCTGGTAATAGTCCCAAAGGCACAGGAGGACAGGAGGAAACAGCACAAGGATGGACAATCTCAAATTTCTTTAAATCCTACTGCAGATTAAGGGCTTGAGGACATTTGTGAGGAGAGCAGCAGGGTTCTGTGTCAGCAGGAAGACCAAGGACTCGGTGGATATCTCTACAAGAAACTGTCAGTGGGATCATTCAGGGAACATGGAATTTGGAAAGCTCTTCCTCTCTCTTCTGAGCTCAGCTAAATAAATCCCTTTAAACCCGTTCATGGAAATTAGGAGTGAATTTGCACTGCTGGAACCCACTGAGTCCCTGATAAATAGTCCAGGGGTGTGTTACAGAATCATAAAGTGGTTTGGGTTGGAAGGGACCTCAGAGTCACCTTATTCCACCCCCTGCCATGGGCAGGGACACCTTCCACTGGATCAGGTTGTTCCAAGCCCCACCCAGCCTGGCCTGGAACACTTCCAGGGATGGGGCAGTCACAACCTCTGACAAAGATGTGTTTTAGCTCCCAACTCATTCTGTACACCTGATATCCAGGGAGGCTGGGAGCAGAGAGCCCTGTGGTGCCACTCAAAACACACTTTGAAACTCTTCCTGGACAGAGCAAGAGGAAATGGGACATTCTGATCTTCTGAAAGGAAGACTTCTCTCCAAACAGGAAGAGGAACAAGCAGGCTTCACAGCATGAACTAACCCTAAAGAATGCAACTGCCTTTTCACACCGTCCTATTTCCCCTGCTCGTCCATCTGGAGAAGCTGGGACCCTTTACAGGAATGTGGGGTGGTGGGGAGGCAGGCAGAACCTACTGAATCATTGTTTTCCTCTTCTTTTCCAGGCAGGCCCTGAGCTCCTCCAGGATCTTGCAGCAGGTGGCGATGTCGGGAGCGTTCCCGTCGGGGATGGGGTGGTGGTGCACGCACAGCCCCTGCTGCTCATAGGCCTCCAGCAGGTTCGGTACTCGGTACTTGAAGAGCTCTCCTCTGGTGCAAAGCACAAAGATATCCTGGATCCCGCAGCTCTTTAGTTCTCCTGCCAACAGATTAAGACACTTGCAAGTAAACAAAAGCCTATCAAGCTTAAGGATAAACAGATAAGCGCCTTGGCCCCGAGTCTCTTGTTTAATCTTTGGTGCCAAGACAATAGGAATGAGCAATTTTGGTATAAACAGTCTTTCCTTTCACTGAGTGTCTCCCACATTTCCCTTCAGGTAATCCAGGAGAGGAATTTTCTCAGTTCAGAGGGAATCCTGAGAGAAGTCTCACAGGAGAACACATCAGCACTCAGGGCAGCCTTAACCCACTTAAGCATGTTTCTGTCCCATCTCCAGTTCAAATCACAGAATCCCAGGACGGTTGGGGTTGGAAGGGACCTTAAAGCCCATCTCATTCCACCCCCTGCCATAGCAGGGACACCTTCCACTGTCCCAGGGTGCTCCAAGCCCCATCCAGCCTGGCCTGGGACACTGCCAGGGATCCAGGGGCAGCGCAGCTGCTCTGTGCCAGGGCCTCCCCAGCCTCACAGCCAGGAGTTCCTTCCTAAGCTTGACTTACCCAAACACTGTGGGGATTTGCTGTTAGTCTCTGATCTTTAGTGCCCACAGCTGAATACTCAGCACAAATCTTTACATTATTCCATCTTTTCTATCCCAATTTCACTTTTCTCTGGGAAAAAGGAAGATTACGAGTTTGTAATTCACGTTGATCCCTGCTGCTCTGAAGATGCCTCATGGCTACTGTGCAGCTCCTTCCTGGAAATATCCTGTTTATTCCATAGTCATAGAATATTCATGGAATTGCCCTTGACACAAGGAGGACTCACCTATATCTTTCTGAAGATTTCTTCTGACATCCTTAAACCTGCAACCTGAAACAAGTTATGAAGAACAATTACCACTCCAGGCAAGTGACATTTTTGGGAAGGCTGCTGCAGCAGAAGAACAGAGCACAGGCAGCCTCCCCCCAAAACCAGAGCTAGCAACAAAGCCACACTCCCAATAAAACACAGTTCTTGTTTTGGCAAGTAGATCCCTGGTGCAGAAAACAGTTTAAACACCATTATCTGCTTAATACAGTAGTGTAATAGGATTAAAGAAGGAAATCTGCCCCAGGTTTTAAGATGCTTTGTGTTTTCCAGATGAAAAGTTTTGGTTATTTAAAATCAGGATACAGCATAAAATCCCCCCACTAAACACAAAAAATCATCCAACAAATAAAAGGGCTGAATAAAGATCACTTAAGAGTTGAGTGGAAAAAATGTGATCTTGCATTAAGATATTCTCCAGATGAGCTTTGGTGTTTCCAAAACACATATTCCAGGGGTAGATTACAAAAGGAGTCACTTGCAACACAGAATTTTGGGGTACAAGGTATTACCCCTCTTCAGCTTTCAAATATGCCTGCAAATTTCAGTGAATGCTTCTTACCCGGAAGGGAACATAATCCCAGGAACTCTGAAGAGTAGAGAGGAGACAAAGACAACCTATCAGAAAATAAAAAGTAAAATAAATAAAACCCAGAAGGGAAGATTTCAATTATTTAAATACATAAATATCTTTAGAGGGGGTGTCAGGAGGGTGGGGCCAGATCCTTTCAACAGTGTCTGGTGGGACGATGAGCAGCGACAGGCACAAACGAAACATGGAAAGTGATTATGAGGAAAAATGTTACTTTGAGGGTGACAAAAGGTTTGGGTTAGAGGGGACCTTAAAGATCATCTTGTCCCAATCCCCTGCCATGGGCAGGGACAATTTCCACTATCCCAGGATGCTCCAAACCCCATCCAATCGGGCCTTGGACACTGCCAGGGATGGAGCAGCCACAGCTTCTCTGGGCAACCTGTGCCAGGGCTTCCCTACCCTGTGAGTAAAGAACAGGCCTGGAACGGGCTGCCCAGGGAGGTGGAGGAGTCTCCTTCCCTGGGAACACTCAAACCCCACCTGGATGTGATCCCTGGCCTCCTGCCTGGGCAGGGGGCTAGCTGCTCTCCAGAGGCCCCTTCCAACCCCAACCACATCCACTGCCAGGTCCCCAGCACCACCGGGTCTGGAAGGTCACCAGAGCCCGGCCCGGCTTTCCCTTGCGAAGAGAAAACCCTCTTGATTTAATACAACTTCCTGAGGGAAAGGATCCCGCGGGTGTCGCCTCACCAGGAGATGTGGAGCGGGCTCGGGTCCTCCTCGGCGGCCTCATCGTCTGAGGAGGCGAAGCCGTCGGCTGGTGCCGCAGCGGGCTGCGGGGAGAGCGGGGGGCTCACCGCGGGGCCGGGACCCTCGGCGGTATCAGGATCCCGATCCCGATCCCGATCCTGATCCCGATCCCTATCCCGGTCCCGGCCCCTCAGCGGTTTCACCATGGCGCCGCTCCCCGCCGCCCGTTCAAATTGGCTCCGCCCACCGGCCCGTTGCCCAATGGGAAGCTGCGGCTCAGCGGGTGCGTGGAAAGCCGAGCAGTCCTGCCCCCCGGCTTCATGAGAGGAGCGCTCTGATTGGTTAGAAGCGAGGGGGGCGGGCTTTAATATGCAAACGATGTGGTGGTGTTCTCTGCGCTGATTGGCTGAGGCGGCGAGGCGGGGAGGGGCTGTCTCGAGCGCAAGGGGCGGGGCTCCGTGAGGGCTCCGTGAGGGGCGCGGGCGGATCGCCCTCCCTAATTCCGTGTTAAATCCCTCCTGGGGGTGTGTTCATAACGATCCTATGCCTGGGAGTCCCAGCGCTTCGTAAAAGTGGTAGGGCAAAGGGGGAATAAATTCGCAAAGATCTTTGTTAGGGTTAGATGCGATATTGGCGAGAAAACTCTTCCTCGTGCGGGTGGCGAGGCCCTGGCGCGGGTTGCCCAGAGAATCTGTGGCTGCCGCATCGCTGGCAGTGCTCTAAAATCGACTTGGAGCAACGTGCTCTAGTGGAAGGTGCCTAGATGGGCTTTAACTTCCCTTTCAACGCAAACCATTCGGTGATTCCCTGATAAAACATGGAGGTGGACGGGAGCCTTCACTCAGGATACACAGGGATGATCTTGAGCAGGTGCCCTGTGGGGGTTTTGGGTGGTCAATTCTATGTGCAGGGACCATAGGACTTTCTAACAGTAGAAAATGGGCCTTTTCTGCTCTTTTAAGCCATGAACTTGATGTCAAATATTCTTGTCGTGGTACTGCTTTCAGTCGTGTTGAAAAAACAGGTTTTTAAAGCTCTTACATGGAGTTTTTAATCTGAACATAACTAGCATGAAGGATCGCTCCAGGGAGGAAAAAATATCTTTGGCTCCCTCTTTTTAAGTGCTGGGCTGTTGCCTGTGCTTAGAGCATTCCAGTAGATCTCTTTTTGCAGAATTTCTGGTTTATTCTGTGAGTAACTCTGGCCATTAATCAAGAAGAAGAAATACATAAATTATCAGTGTGGGATTTTGTTTTGTAAAAATTGTATTGAGGCATTTCTACAGCCTGTGTTTAGACACACACAGAGCTATGTTGTGAAAGATCCAGGCACAAACAGCAAGTTTTGGCATCAATTCAGAGAATGATGCCATGGAGACTTCCAAAGATATTCCAAGTCAAAGGAATGGCTGGGCACAAGTGGTTTGAGCTTGGTGGGATTCCCAGTAGGACCAGATCTCCAGGTGTGGAGATTTTAAGTTTTAGTCCTACATTAGTAACTTTGGTTCCACAGCTGGAAGTTTTATTGAAACCTGCCTGAGAAGGATTTTAGGAGCAAATTGCTTGAAATGGCAGGATTTAGGATGGGTTCAGGGAATGAAGAAACAGATGATGAGAGGATCAAGGAGAAGACGAGTTTATTAAAACTCCGAATATGATAGCATATGATAGCAGAGGTACAAAAATTACATTACTGAGCATAATGGGGAATTAAAACAATCCAGATGTAGCGGACTATGATGAACTATGGGAAGAAATATATCCTAAGGATTGAGGCAACGTGAGGACAGCCAGTCACTGTAGCTGCAAATGTGATTTTAATAACTCGGGAAAGGCACAAGGGAGCAGGTATGTTGTTTGCTTTTGTTTTCAGCTGTGGTCCCACTGGATGTTATGTGCAACACTTGTACTTTGATCAAAATGGGAAATTTGCTGTATTTTTTCTCCCTGTGATTGATTTTTGCCTATTCAGGAGGAAGTTATTGCAGGCTTGAACTCTGGGGATTGCAGCTTTATGGAAGCAGCAGCATGAGGCTGATAAATAAATATAAAACCAGCAGTGGTAAAGTTTCTGGTTGTTCTTTGAAAAGATCAAAAGAATTCTCAGGAATTTGTGTGTCTTCATGTAGTAGAAATCATAATGGTATTGCATGGAATCTAAAACAGTGAGAAAGGCTCTGGCAGGAATAAATAGGGATAATAAGTGTGAAATTTGAACTAGATATAGGAAAAAGGTTTGGAAAAAGCACCCCAAATCCAGACTTGGGGAAGTTCTCTGGGCTTCCTTATTACCCTTGGCATCTTCCAGAATTAAATGACAAATATTGTGTTTATTGTCTGACTACCTATCAGGGTGATCTGTTTATTTCTTAAATTGAGCTGTTGCCTAGCACATCAAACTGGGCTGTGCTAAAGCTTGTTTGTTGTGTGTTTTGTAGGACAGATTAGTTTTCTGCCAAACAGTGTCCTTTTGACTCGTGAAAAGGAGAGCATCGGCATCAAGGCTTTACATTCTGGAAGTCTTTGTCAATTCATAGACTGGGGGCCTGTGCAAAGTGGATAAAAATAACCTCAGAAATATGTAATTTAGAAGACTTAATTGGTGAAAGGTATGACTTAATCAGAATTTTAATTGGGCTTTTAGACAATTGGCTGGGCCTGGAACTGCAGTCACATGTTCCTGTGGGTACACCTGGCTCTTGTGTCTGCCTGCACCAATCCAAGTGAAGACCTTCAGTTCCCAAATTTATAACTTTTCATGCCAGTAAAGTGTTAAAATTCCAATTTCCAGACAAGTGCAGCTAAGCCTGACCTGGTTTTGCTGTGGCAGGGTCGTGGAAGAGCCCTCATCCCTGGGGACAGTGGAGTGCTGCACACACATGGCATCTTCTGTCATTCAGCACTCAGGTTGTGTGAACAAAATCAATCATTGATTTACAGCAGGTAAAAGCTTGGAATGAACGTGAATGTGTGGCAGAGACAAGCAGTGAAACAAGGAGTGGAGGAGATTGAAGGAACATCCTCCTAGGCAGAGATAAACCTTGAATTAAGAAGCTCTACAGAGGTGATCTTTCCCTGCAAGGAGATAAAATCAGATCTGAAATGTCCAAATCATCAAAACAATTTGAAGAGCATTGATAACTGATAACTCCAGGCAATCATCTGTGATGCCAAAGACATGTCACTTCTCATTTCCTATCTCAGTTTCTGGAAGTTTTAGTAAGCTTAATTAATTCCTGTGGTGTCCCAGGTCTCTTTGGGAGCCCTCCACCAGTCATATCACCACAACATCCCACAAAGAATCATTTTACTTTTCTGGGTTGTTGTTTATGGAGGGTAAAAAATAACGGGTGGAATAGAGTTTCAAAATTTTCAAGCATCTTCCCTTTTTTCCTCCCCTTCCCTTTCAATTGTAAATTTGTGGAAAATGGAATCCTTACACTGTCACCACCTGACAAAGAGGATATGGATGGAAAGTTCTTGTGTGAAATAAAATTGTGTAATGTTTGGAGAAACAGTTGTAACTTGAGACAGAAAATCTTCTAGAATGGCAAGCACGATTTTGGAAGTTTCTATAGATTTTCCTCGTTGGTTCTTCAGCCACACTGGAGTTTGTTTTATTTGGGATTCTTAAAACTGCTGAAAAAGCACACTGGGAATGGTGATTGCTCTGAGCCAAAACATTTGCTGAAGGCAGGTTCTTTGCAAGGTCTGTTATTTCAGAATAACAAACAATTGCCCTCTTACTCCAGGTTGTTTGAGGAGACTTTTTATTCTTCATGTGCCCGTGGGTTCCTCTTGCATTCCCTCACAACCCAAATTCATTGGTGGCAGTTGCAGACACTGGGTTTGTGATGGATTCTTTTGCCGGGAGAGCACCATGGAGGTGGAGCTGCAAGGCAGACAGAGGGTTGGAAGCTCAGTCCAGCCCTATGAATCCTCCTGATCTGGTGAATTAAAACCAGAACTGAGTTTTGGCCCTAAAGCTGGTGATGAAAACCAGTGTTGTAGGTAAATGAAATATTTTTAATCAACCAGTTTATAATGGTCACGGGCAATTCTTAGTGGAGATGCATTTCTGTATTTCTAGGCAGAGTTCAGCCCTGCTGGCATTGAGACTGGTGATGTATCAGGATGCTTTGACTTGCAGTGTTCAATAAATCCCTGTTTATTTTGAATCAAAATGAAGCTTTTTATAGCTAGAAAAGAAGCTCTAGTGCTTTCTGTAGTCAAGAATTGTACCATCCTGTGCAGCTGATATGAGATGGTTGTTTCTTGTCTATTCATTTTTTATCACAGTTTTCCTATATATATATATTTTTTTTTTTTTTCCATCTGTGTTAAATACACAAAAGTAAGTGGTAAAGAAATTCTCTGTAATCGTACTTTTTTGTTCTCTTTCCATGACTTGTTCTTTCTACTCTGGTCTGTATGTGACCTTGAAGAATCTGTTTTAATAATTCCTTAAACCCATTATTTTCTCTGCTGCACAATTTCATTTGTATTTCAGATGAAATTGCCTGTCAGAAAAAAAAAAAAAAAAAAAAAAAATGTGCCCTGAAGATATTTGTAATTTAGTGTTTAGTACTGTTTAGTAATTTAGTGTTTAGTTTGGTTTGATTATAACTTGTCTTTGTGAGCCCAACCAGAATACAAGTAATAATCAGTAATTCCAGTACCCGAAGAGAACCTGCAAGAAATACGGGGATGGACTTTGTGCAAAAGCCCGGAGTGACAGGACAAGGAGGAATGATCCACACTGCCCGAGGGCAGGGATGGGTGGGATAGTGGGAGGGAATTGTTGGAATTCCCAGAGCAGCTGTGGCCGCCGCTGGATCTCTGGCAGTGTCCAAGGCCAGGCTGGAGCAGCCTGGGACAGCGGGAGGGGTCGCTGCCATGGCAGGGCTGGAGTGGGATGCGCTCTAAGGTCCCTTCCAGCCCAAACTCTGCCATCCTCACTCGCTTTCCTCTCTCCTAAACAGGAGAGGGCGATCTTGTATTAGAAATTTAGGGTTTACCCCCATCGAAGCTTTTCCCTTACGAATTGTCAAAAGAATGAAGGTTTTTATCGCTAGATACATACGGGATCAGATGTCTGTATTATTCTGTGTAAATGTTATCTCTGTTAGAGATACTCGCAGTAACTATCAGGTTTTACACCACACAGAAACATTGCTCTGTAGTAAGTGGGAATTACTGAAATAAAACCATTATGATACTAATGGAGCAAATAATAGAACTCACTGTGCAAGAACGCTGTAAAATTCCGGTGTGTTGAGTAAGATTCAAGAAGTCTTTTGAAATTAATTCTGGCTTTGATTTGAGAAAAAAAATTATCTGGTTTAGTATGTTACATGAAGGCTTGAGGAAACAACATGCTAAATATATTTTCTGTCTGTTTCAGTCTGGGAAGTGTCTGCCCCTTATCTGTGTCCCGGAGATGCCTGACTGCAGATCGAGGAGCTGAACCAGTCTCCGGTGCTCAGGTAAGGAGCCCTGTTTGCACAGCCTGTCCTTAGGAGTGTGGGCAGTCTGCCTGAGCTAAAGCTCAAAGATTATTGCTTCAGTCACCCAAACACAAAAGATATGAAGCACGGGACTGGGTAGAGAGTTGATATCATATTCTTTGGTGGTAGAGATTTTAACCTGGTTTTAAACACTTTTATTTTATGTGACAGTTTGTATCCCTTTAGCACCTGGAGTGCTAAAGCATTTGGTCTCTGTGAAGGAGAATCACTGAACTATTGCAGATGGCCTGGCTTGATAAACTTCTTTGTCAATTAATCTGTTGCAAATGCCCTCAGTCTTCTGAATGGGCTTTCCTCTCGCAGCCCTGTGATAGTTCCCTACGGCTCCAGGATGGAACAATCCTGGGCAGTAAAGAGATTGAGATAATGACCGTCCATGGTGACAGCAGGGCTGGCAGAGCCAGCCTGGGGGAAGAAAGACACGTACTTGCCAATAGAAATACCCCCATCCTTTGGGAATTGGAGCTTGGGAATCAAAGCTGACCTCATAGACAAGAATGATGGAGAACAAGCTTTTGATTTATGACTGGATGAAGCTCAAAGTCTGCCCTTCTGATCCTCCTTTACAACACACCTTTTGTATTTTATATGAGCTCTTTCACTTTATTCTCAGAATGTTATCTCCTGGGGTATCGTTTTTAAGTCTTTCAGTGTTGTAATAGTTCACTCATCTCCTTCATAGTAGCTAGTTTTTGTTTTTTAATGAAGCTAAAATCCCCTTTTAGTATCACAAGTAAACTGTCGTTTATATTTAACATGACTGATTAGCTGCTTTGCTTTTTTTATTTTTTTTTTCTGAGTTTCATGAAAGCTAAATCCACATTTACCTTCTAGAACACAGCTAGGGAATTCCATTTGTATTTACTGGTGCCTTGGTTGCCTCAAGTACTTACTTGCATTTGAATATGAAAAAACAATTGCATTTTTGGTACTGGGATTTATGGGTCAGATGGATCCTTGGTAAATGTTGAGCTCTGCTGAGTTTACTGAAGCTGTGCTGCTTTTCACCATCAACCTCTAATTAAGGCATCCACTCTGGTGATTGTAACACCACGTCCCTCTCCTGGGAATTCTGCTCTCTGCTACCTGCTCACTTTGCCTTAGGGGCTTTAAGCCAAATTATAAATTCTCTGAAAGTTTTAAAAATATGAATCTGGGTCTAAATCTTTCGAGCTTGTTCTTGTGCAAGTCATCCATTGTCCCTATTTTCCAACTCTGCCGTGCCCTCTGTGACAAGCCATAGAAAGGGCATAAAGAGCATTTTATGGATGGGAAGGGCTGTGACAGCACAAGATCAAGTGCAGCTCTCTGCAAAGGAACGTTCAGTGCATCAGCTCTGTGGTATCTGCGTTTGGGGTGTTTGTATTTCCATATATCTGTCAGTCTGTCTGTCATCTGCCTCCCTGTCCCCCTGACTTATGTGGCTGTTGATAAATACCCTCCGTTGGTGATTAAAAGGAAGTGACCTCATCAGTTTGTCTTTGCAACCACAAAGGTTTGGTTGTAACGTGACATTCCAACCTATTACTCTGGTTTACACCAAATTCAACAGCTTGTGGCCTGCAGATACTCAGGATAAAGAGCAGAAAGAGACTGACCTTGACAACCTCATTTCTCATTCCTTTCTTGTTATAGGTAATATAGCTGAAAATGTGGTTTTAATTATAGTACTAATGAAAACTGAAAATCCAGACAGACACTTGACAAACTCTGGTACGCTTTATATTACATTTGTGCTAACTACAAAGTATCCAGCTGGGTGTAACATTATATCTCTTTTCCTTGAGCATCCGCCTGACTTAAGCTGTATAATTAATGTGTACTTTGGCTGCAGGTCAGCTTACAGTTGGTTTTTTAGAATTTTTACATTTTTTAAGATGTTGTAATGAAACGAATATGTTTATTACCTCTGTGCCTGCATTCCCCAGAGGGATTTTATACCTGTGGAGGAGCACTGGCTGGGAGAACTTGAATAAAATGCCTCTGCCAGCTGAGCCTGATGCATCAGAAGCTTGCTTTCAAAAGTGGGTGTAAGAAACAGAATCAAAGAATGTTATGTCCACAGATGTGTTTAACTTTGATCCACCTCCTTTGTATGGTTTGTTGATTTTAAGTTATGACACCAATACACAATTGCCCAAAGTAGAATTTGTGAAGGGATTTATTTCTTTTCTTTTTCTTTTTTTTTTTTTTTTCTTTGGAAAGAATTTTGTTTTCAGAACTCACCAACGAGAAACTGATGTTCTCAGCTAGTGCCAGAAACACTAAAAGCAGGTTCCCTGCCAAGCTCCACCAGTGCACCTTCATCCTGACCTGTCTTAACTCTGCTATTCCACTCAGGCATCTGACTGCACCAGCATGTGCATGTAATCGTGTTAAATAAAATCCCAGTTTTCATGATATGGACAAATGCTCTCTTGAGACTGGACTGAAATTAGCTTTGAAGGAATTTTATTCTGATGTAAGGCAAAGCTGAAATTGGGTTACAAATGATAAAAATCTGAATACTTGCATTACACTGCTGTTCTCAAGGACCTGCTGTGGAACCCGAATTTTTTAACAAAAGTATTAGTGTGTTTCTCGTGCCAAACTTCCAAAAAACATTTCTGACATAAAAGGAAATAGCTGCAGCACAACCACACTCACAGCAGGGACCACAAGGTGTTACTTGTAGAAATGAATGCATAATGATTTTCAAGTGAACTTTTCTGGCATGTTGCTGTGGCCAGTAATGTGGTTTGATGTTTGTGTGAGTGCACAAAGCTCATATCTCCATAACCTATCTGCAGCTGTGCTCTAAACTTGTTTGGGGATACAGATCATCTGAGGCAAGTTTGATTTTTCTCTAACAGCCTCAAATTGTTTCTGCTTTCTGCCAGATATGGATGTGAAAAAAAAGCTTTTTATGAAAGATTATTCATGAGCAGCTTTGCTAATGTTTAACAGAGTTTTGAAAGACAAACTGAGTCCAACTGGTCAAAAGGTCTCCCCAAAAGACTGTAGCAACAGGTGATAGTTTTTAAAAACTGTCTCTCTGAAAAAGATTGCTGGGTAGAGCCCCTCAAAGGCTGTAATGTGTTCTGGAAGAATTTTTGGAAGACATAATGCTAAAGAGATACTGTTCCTTTGTTCAGAGGAGGGTAGGGATGTTGGAATTAGCCAGCTTCTTCTACATTTCTGCTTCAGAACCACTGCAAAGCCTTTCATGGGCTCGAGCTCTGTCAGACTAAGAGCACAGTCAGACCCAGCTTCTGTTCCAAGGGCCTGTGCTCTGCAGGGGCACCATGGGCAAATCCCAGCCCAGCTTCTCCCCCAGCACCACTGGTTTTCACAGGGTCTGCTGAGTGCCCATTTGGCACAAGGGAGATACACTGGCAGCAATTAAAGGCATTTCCCATCTCCAGGAGGAAATAACACCTGGTCTCCAGTTAGCAAACAGCTAAAAAATGAATTAAGCCAGATGTGCTGAGTCCTTGGTATTGACACACATGGCAATGTAGCCTTTAAAGTGTGCCTCCTGTGGCCTCTAGTTATGCTGAGATCTTATTTCCCTCCTATAAACATCATGGAGAATGATTAAGCAACAGTTCCCCATTTCTATCCCATGTTATGCCAAGGAAAGTTCATGGCTGTGTTGTTTGTTGAGTGACAGTGTAATGGGGGATTATGTTATAACACTTATTTGTTGTTCCATTAACTGTGCTAAACAGACTTATAGGACAGAAGTACCTGGAAGTGTTTTATGTTTAATATTGTGTATTGTTATTCTTTGGCTTATTTTCTCCCTGTGTTAATTTGGAGTCTAGTTCTCCTTCACCTTAACCATTCTACTGATTAGTCCCATTAACGCCAGTGGAATTACTAGCATGAGTAATTCCATGTTAGGGATGGAGGTGTTACTTTCTTAGCCTTTCCCCCAAGAACTCAGTGCCTAGAAGGGATAAATCCTCATCAGTGGGTGTGTGAAGTGGTTCTGGTGTGGAAAGAAGCAGGAGCTGAATTTCCTGGAGATGGAAATACTGTCCGTTGCTCCAATGGAGTCTTCAGTCGTGTGTTCTGCATCTGTGTATTTTCACCCCAGGATAAAGCTGTTCTGGAAACAAGGGAAAAAGTGCCAAATTTTCTGATTTGCCCACTCATACATGACTGTATTGTGGTATTGTGCTTGTCACATGCTATGTGTGGTTTGAATTAATTGTGCTTTTTCAAAAGGTGCAAATAGAAGAAGGAGGGTCAGCATGACAGTACCTTTCAGTTTAAATGTTGATTTGTTGACACTGACAAGGTGTTTGTGCATGGAATCTGCTGGGGCAGTTTCTCATATATATATATACATATAACATTTCCAAGGAAGGACTGGAGGAAAGCTGAGAGCTTTCTTTGATGGGAGCAATATCAGAAAACAGATCTGCCTGAAGTAAAATAAAAAATCTACATTCTGTACTTGTTCCGCAGTTGTCTAGGAGATGAGCTGTACCTATGCATATTCCTGGGTGTTTTGTGTGTAGATCTCTGACTTATTTGAGCTTGCAGATCTGTGGAAGTAGATTTTTAAATCTCCTGCAGTTTGTTTGTTGTTTGAGGGGTTTCCTGTCCGGGTGGGGCACTGTCTGTGTGCCTGCACTGACATGTGCCTATCCACACGTGTGTGTGCTCACTGAAGTGGGCATGATGGGGCTGCTCACTGACAGATGCTCCATCCCCTGCCAGCAGCTTCACTCTCAAATAACACCTGCAAAGCTTGCTCTGAGGTATCATCAGCTGCTCACAAATGGCCACAGAGTAGAGGCAGGATGCAGTTCCTGTTAAATTGGAAAGCACAGATTGGGCAGCCGGACAGCTCCTTTGGACCACACAACTGAAGGGGATTAAAAATTGGAATTACCCCAAAGTTCCTAGCACTGGCTGCATGTTCCATAGTGCAGAGAAAAACATCAGAGGGAAAATCCCTGAGGGCTTTACAGGCTAGATTACTAAGTGTAGTATTTTATACCAAATGCCATATTAGCTCGAGCCTAGTATTTTCTCTTGATCCAATTTGTGCAGATTGTCCTCTCCTAGTTTACATTAACTCATAATCATACAATACTTGAGAGAGGGTCGTGTGAAGAAGGACACTGAACTCATTCAGTTCCAGAGCTGTAACTATAGAGGACAGAAACATTATGTTCCTTAAATAGAACCCTGGTCAAGAAAACATATATATATACATACATTATATATGTCTGTACATATACACACACACCTATATGTACTTTGTTTCTGAACTGTCCCTTTTATGTTTTGGAGCTGGAAGATAATAAGGTTCTCAAAACATTAATGCTGGAAATATAGCCATGAATAATTGATCTAAGGATAGGATTTGGCACTAAACACTAACCATGGTCCTAGTGAGTTTATAGAAAGCTTTAGTTCCAATTCAACCTTTTTAAAATTAGGGAAAAGAGGTACTATAAGGTAATAATCTTCTGTCTGTGAGACCTAGATCACATAAACTGTGAGATCCATTCTCCTAGATGTGAAGTGCAGTGTACATCCAGCATGGCAGCAATAGATTTCTGATATATTTCTGATACTTGGAATTATGCTACATGTGGTGGCCCTGAGTTGTGTGTGGAATAGTTTTGGTACAGCCCATGGGCTGGCTTGTACCTTGGATGCAGAGTTTTTATGATGGCCAATACTCTGAAACTCATTCAGGCAATAAATTTACTTGCCTTTGAGTTTACAAGGCAATAAACAGTTGAGGCCTTTGACCTCAACATTTACCAAATACATTTGCAGCAGTTGTGTTTATTGACAACTATTTATAGGGAAGTATTTTATATGGAATTTCACATGTGAAAGAGAACAGCTTAATTTTGCAACTTTTATTCTTTCTGATTTCCATCTTCACTTCCTGTCTCCTTGACTTACTTTAGTAGCTGAAGTTGCAGGTTAATGCTGCAAAATACTCAGCTATTGACAAAACAGTTAATTTAAAGCTTTGTGACAGATTTTTAGATTTTCCTCTATTTGGATGACTGAGACCAAGGTATATGTATGCTACATTTTGCAAGGCATTATATAAGTTTATTTTAAATTCTCTCAATTATCTTAATAGCCATTTGCTGACTTGAAAACATTAAATAGGAGACTGTCAGGCCTGAAATAACTGGAAAGCAGAAAGGTAACAGCACTTTCATCCCTCCCTGAGACTGTCAGCTGAGCTCAGACCAGATACACCTGAGTAACTGCTCCCAAAACAATCCTGGCTTTTGGAGTTGTCACTTTTAAAATTTCACTGGCGTTTGCCCAGCCAAATCCTTGAGTTAATGTTTAATTTCAGGCCTGAAGTGTGGGATTTCAGTGTGACTGCTCTTAAAGCTTAAAGATAAGGACATGCTCAAGTTCCTTGCTGGAAAGCAGCCAGCATACTTTTTATCTCACAACATCATGCCTGTAAGATACTCATTTCAATCTGCTGAACCCTGATTGCCTGAGTTCCTCTAGAAAAAGCATTTCAGATCCCATGGAATTACAGCCATTTATATCTAAATAGCTCACCAGATTCCTGCCCCCTGTAAGTTGCTTCATGCCAATTTGCAGCAGTGGAGGATTTGCTGCAGAGTTTTGATCAGGAATTCTTTGTGCCTTTGTGTAATTGGGCTTTTTTTCCTGACTGCTGAGGTTTTTAGCATTAGTAGCTGCAGGCCAAGTGCAGCAACATTTTGAAATCTATTAGAAAAATCTTATTTAACCAGATGGTCAGACTCTCAGGTGGGTTACACAAAATATGTTTAGAAAGCAGTGTCTTAAGCTTCAATAAATCACCATAAATGGGTCCATAGTAGATTGTCATCCAATGTTGATTTTCATTCATGTGACATAAAAAAAATGGGCTGATTCTCTGGAGTGGGTCTGTCCACACAGGAAGAAGTTCATAAACAAGATGTTTTATGTATTTGGTGTGCTGAGTGTTTAAAGGGGTAAGAAATACAATTTATCAGTGCAGCCTCTGCTTGCTTTGTGAGTTATGTTTACAGCCCATATCCCAGATTCACACCCTGGAGATCTGTGGAAATAATGGGAAATGTCACTGGCTCACACGGAGGTGGTGACAAGTTGGAGTTCTGGGGGTAGGACAGCACTTTCTTGGCACCTCCGTGTCTGCTCCATGAGGTGGCAGTGACACTGGGCTGGAGCTGTGTGCTCTGCTGGGATGGTGTGGGGAAAGCCCATTGCTCTGTTGCCTTGGGTTCTGGAGGAGCCCCAGCACCCTCTCCAGGAATTCCCCCCGGGGAGGGGGCTGCCTGGGAAGCTGCCTCAGCTGGGAGGTTTGGCTGAGCCTGCTGCAGAGCAGAGAAGGAATTGGGGCCCTCAGGCTGTGGGATGGAGGTGTGGAGCTTTGTCACCACTAAATGTGAGCCAAAGGAAGAACATGCCATGGAGGGGACAAGGGGGGAGGGCCATGGCATGAGCTCTGACGGTGACAGTGTGAAGGGCAGCTCCAAGCCTGTCAGCACACTGTGTGAGGAGCAAGCCAAGAGCCTGGCTGCTGTTCCTGCTGCTCCAAGACTTTCCCACAGATCACTGCTGGCCCTTCGAGGTAAATGCTGCCCCACCTCATTCCTGCCTAGAGTAGTGAACACGAAGAAAAAGAGGAATCTTGGGGCTTATTTGAGCTGACTTATAAAGGAAAACCAAATTAATTTGATTTCATTTTGGTCAATTTAAAAGTGGGGAGGCGCTTTGTACAGCTTAGTGGTTTGCCTGTTGAGGTAGCAGCATCTGCCTTCACTGTCTGCATGTGTCTCAGCCATCATCCTCCACAAAGTGCTCATTTCTGAAAAGCTCATTTCTGTTTTATTTATAAGAAATGAATACATTCATTTTTAAATGAATTGTACACTTCTCATTAGCTTAAAATCACTCCTTTATCCGCTTTATCTTCCATTGCATTTAAAACAAATCTCTTTTTTGCCTTTGCACTTACCTGCCCTAATTTCACATTCTGGGTAGAGGAGTCATACTTGAGAAGAGCCTTTGGGGGCCAGTGGAAAGAAATCCCCACAAATAAAGCCACAGAGCCTGAAGGAATTACAGCATCATTCCAAGATCCCACTGGCTGCCCTCTGGGATCACTGTGTTTCTCTGAAAGAAATCACAAAGGTGCTGTTCCTTGTGGTCCATTCAGAAAAACAATAATAAGGAAACTTAAAATGCATTAGAATATTCGTGATCATGATTGCTGTTGACTCTTTTCTGATAAAACATGTAGACTTTTGGGTTTTATGTTGAAAATATCTACTTTTGTGGAAACTTTTGGCTAAATCACAAATAACATTTTATGCTGAAAATTTCTTTTTTTTTTTAATATTCTTAGGATTTTATTAGCTGAAATTCATTATTTTCTACTGGAAATTTGTCAGAAATGTCTACCTTTCCTTGACATTTTCAGCAAGGGGAAAAGCACTCTTTTGTCATCTTTAATAAACTTCTAATATTTTCCTGCTATTTTGGCTTTTATATTTTCATTGCAACCCAAGATTTGGGGCATGAGGGAAGAACCAGGTACTCAAATAACTGGAAGAGAACAGAAAAAAGGCACTATTGAGATTTCCTTTGGGATGCTTCCCTTGCTGACTGGAGTTGAATCCCAGCTGGCAGGAAGTGGTTGCTGGATGTGGTTGGTGCTGCAGAGAAACTGCAGCCCTGGAAGATGCCCAGAGGGGAGAACGTTTCTGGGCAGTGCCTGCAGCTCACAGGATCCTGCCAGCCTGTCGGGGGTTTTACTGATATTCCTTTTTTTTTCAAGGACAACTGACCACCAGAAGTCACTGCAAGGTCTTTGCCTACTCATCCGTATTACTTATCCTTAAAATCAAGGAATTTGATTCCTAAATTTTTATTTTAAATCTCATTGGCAGCCCAGAAGAACTGAGTTGCTTTGAGTGCATATTGCACTGATCTCTGTTACAACTTTTTAGCTGTTTTTGGTTAGCAACCTCCTCTCACTCTACTAAAAAAGCTTTAATGAAAAAGATGCTGTGTAAATCAAACAAACAAATAACCCACAAGCAAACTGAAGGTTTGTCCATTCTCATTGTGAGCCTGAGCAGGCTTTGGTCAAACACCTGAAATCTGTCATGAAAGTTGTTCTCATATCAAATTGGGATCTTTTGGCATCCCCATAACGTTTTTCCCAAATTTGCCCAAGCTGTATGGCTTTCAGAAGATTTTAGTTCACAGATGTTTAGTAGAGGCTTTTTAGGGTTTGGCAGCCAAATTCTCTGAAGTTTTCATCTCATAATTCTTTTTCTTTGCTCCTAGTGCTGTTTCTCAAGTACATACTCAGGATAAATAATAGGAAGAAGAGCTCAATGGGAATTCCAATAGAAAAAATAGGAGGGAAGTAGGAAATAGAGGTATCAGGAAACAAGAAATTCTCTGAGTGGAAGCTGTTAATTCTGTTCTCACATATCTGTTGGGAAAACAAACTTTTTATCCAATGTGATGTACTTGGATGCTTTGCCAAAAGGACCCTAGGAATGCTTGTGAGGAAATGGATAATTCCATATTAAATGTGGAATTTAAGGCCATGTACAGGATAAAGCCTGTGGCTTGCATGTAGAATGGAAGAATAGAAAGAAGTTGAAAAACTGCTTGGTTTTGAAATCAGTGAGCATCTCTGCACACAGCTCTCTCCTGGAGAACCCAATTTCTTTCCTCACAATGAATGAAATGGTGGTTGGTGGAAAAGAATTGTGCATGATCATGTAATGGACACCTGACTCAAAAAAGAGCTGAAGGAAGTTTGTGGCATTTCCTAACTTTTGGGTTCTTGGCATTGCATTGTCATTGCTATTTTTATTTTAAGACAGTGTTTGGATGTCATAAGTAAAAACAATGCCTTCAAAGCCTGTATTCCATCCTTGGCTCCAGAGAAGCATTCCTAGTCATTGTCTGATTAGCCTAGAGAGGTTTGTTTGTCAGACTTTCAGTTAGTGACAAATTGTTCACAGCAGCATTTTAGAAAACAAACCTCATGCCATGTTAACAAACGATCCTCCAAGAGCTTGGGACAGTCACTGCCACACTCAGGAGACATTTCCATGCAGAACTCAGGAGGTGAGATGCACAGTAACATAGCTGGGATGTCTGTGTGGATTTGAGTGGCTTTCTTCTGAAACTGCATTTGGATTTAATGCCTGAAATATTGTGAAGGACCACATCCCATTTCCCTTGTAGTAAAAGGGCCCAGTCCCTTTGTCAGTGCAGTGGGAGCGCTAATGAGGGTCCTGGCTCAGGGCTGCCATCTGTAAAAGAGTTAAGCATATTCTGATCGTTGTTATATCATTAAGGGCATACTTAACCCCACCGACTTAATGAGGAACATACAGCCTTAAAGGTAATCACATACATAAGTGCTCTGCTGAAAAGGGATTGATTTAAACCTGATACAACTCTGTAACTCATCCTGTTCACCAAGCACCCATTCAAATTCCTTCCTTAACTACAGGGCGGGTGTACACCTTGTGGACATGGCTTTGAGCAGCAGAAAGTGGAGCTGAACTGCTTCTCCCAGAGCTGTAGTAGCAAAATATGGCTGAAAAACACCTGCAGAGGTTCTTGATCCCAAGGGTGCTCAGCTGATCTGCAGGCTGCAGTAGTGCTCGCCCAGGGGATTAAACCAGTTTGCAACCTGCTCCTTCTTTTCAGGCAGCAACTCAGGAGCACAGAAATCGTGCAGTGCTGGCTCCCAGAGTTGTTTGGATAGTGAAAACCCAAGATCACGATCCTGTTTTCCTTGTGGGGTTCCTGGACTTGCATTCCATGAGGGGCGTGCTGCCAGATGTGAGCTCCAGGGAAGAATAGCAGCAATGTGTAGGGTACCACCTCTGGAGCAGCTCCTCTGGCTTGCAGTCTGCATCTCCCCAACTCCCTCCAAAAACAAGGCAACAACTGGGAACAACCTCATCAAACACATCCAGCACACATTTGTGACTCTTCTTCTTTTTTTTTTTTTTTTTTTTTTTTTTTTTTTTTTTTTTTTTTTAATCAAGGGAATGCTGTGATTCTTAGAGGCTTTTCTGCATACATGGAAAACTGAGAGACTCTGGGAAGTGCCATTCCTGCTATCCATGCCCCCCAAATCTTATAGGGAAAGGTCAGGAAAAATGATCCAGCCAGCCAGAATGTCTGAATATTACTCACCTAGTTTGCTTCCCTGCCAAGATGGGACTGGCTTTACCTACATTTTTCCTGACAGTTTTGTGTTTATATAAGTTTTTTCTATCATTTTAGAATAATTATTGCCCTTTTTAAAATATTGCCTCAGAACAAAGGTATGAAATTTTCCTCCTGTCTGTTAATTCCAGGGCAGCAAGCACAGTGTTACTGTGTGTGTTGTATCACACATTTGGTCAGCAGACTGTGAATCCTCACGGGAAGTGGCACAAGAGTTTTCCAAACCTCAGAATTTTATGTTGAAAATAATTGTCTGGAAGGTAATAGTCCCCCAGAATGGACTAATAGCCTGTCAGGTTTCACGTTTCCTTGAGTCACTTTTGAATTCATAAAACATTCTGAAATACTCGGATCCAAACTTGGTGCTCAAAAATGTCAGCTTCATGTGGGATGAAGCTTTTCACTCCAAGGTTTCATCTGAGGAAGATTCCTGTTAACCTTTCTCTGTGGATTGCCGGAGACAACCAGGTGGGTCATTTTGTGTTTACTGTCAGTAGAAACTCTGTGCAAGCCCTAATGAGGCTGTTGGTGCTGTAAGTGTCCAGCTGCTAAAATACAGATGTTGTCCAACTAAACTGGATTGATCCAGATCCAGAATGGTATTTCCCTGGCAAGGTTTAGCATTCTTAATGCAAAGTGAACCCTCAAAGCAGGGCCTCTTATTCTGTAGGGTTTGTATTTTAATGAGGTAGATATTTAATCAATTTTAGGGTATACTGGTATCTGCCTTTTGCACATGTTTCAAATAACAATGAAATTTATCCGCAGATGAAGTAATTGAGGCATAGCCCGATTTCAGAAGGGTGCACAGCCCTTACTGCAGTGTAATTCTAAGAGATTGGGGATCAATCAAAATGTTTTAAAATTAAGAGTTTTCTGCAGCTGGGACACTCCCAAGTTGAGCTACTTTGGTTTCAGTTTATAGCTCAACTTTTTTTTTCCTCCAAGTCAAATGGTTTATTATATCCAGGATTTTTTAACTGTCACATCTGAAAATGAAAAGTATCTTTAAAAACCCGATATCCTGTAGAGATCTAAACCCACATTGAGCTGTGTGACCCAAACATACCCTGAACTTTAATGGGAAGAAGTTTAAAATTGAAATCCAGGTCCGCATTTCACATGAGTTCCTATCCTTATATGTCAGAATTTGAACACAATATTCAGCTAAAATACCTTGGAATTTGCCTTTGCTTAACTGCTCTCACATGAGTTACAGCTCTGGCAATTGTTTATTGCCTCTAAGCATGATTTGGGTGATTATTTAGAAAATAACCCTTATCCTTGTGGTGGTTCATACCACACCATTTGGTTTATATCTTATCTGTAAACGATGGAATATTTGAAATCCAGATATGGATTGTTGGGCCAGAACCATGGCCAGATTTTCACAGGGTTGCTTTACAAATCCTCTTACTTTCGTAGTGGGTTTTCAAACTTTCTCTGTAGAAGCCTATTACTAAGTTTTCCTCTGAGGTCCAGTTTCTGAAACATTTTCTTGCAGGAACACCACATTTTTGGACTGGGAACTGTTCATTCTAGGAATAAAACAGGGTGACTTTGACCATCAGGGTCTCATCCCAGATCCATGGAGGGATGGAGGTATCATTGCTTAGCAGGGCTTTATGTGTGGTTGAAGAACAGGATGATCAAGTCATCAAGAATAAAAATTAAGACAAATTGCATTTAACTGTAGTTAAACAGCTCATTTAACTGTGTCTCACAATGATGTAGGTGGTTTCTGTGCTGGATTCTGAACTTTATAGTCGACAATTTACTTGGAAGCTTTCTGCTAACAAAGGGTCTCATCTGAGTGAATGTCGAGTGTTAAATGCATTGCTCAGATACTCCTAGATGGCTTTAATGAGAAAATTTAGGGGGGTCCTTACAGGATTGTGTCCTGCAGTATGGCTCCTATAACACACATACAAATGAAACTATATGGAAAGAATTACACTGAACAAGAAAGCAAAGTTTAGTTTTAATGCATTTTCAGTGCTTTGGAACAAAACACTTAAAATGTTTCAGTGATTTTTTTGCAAGATTTTACATGGTTTTCTATTAAAATTTGCTTTCCCATTTGAAGGAATTTACTTGCCATCCTTCCTATTAATTCAAACTGCTGTGAAACAGTGTTTCAGTAGGAAAATCTTAAAATAAATCATGTGCCCATATTTTTCAGAATTCCATCTCTTTCAGAGCACATTGCTGAGGGTAGTCACTAGATGTAGAATGCACATTTTCAAATTTCCTTCAAAAAGTTTGTTTGAGGATGATGTGTGCAATTCAGAGATAAATTATAAATTACATCTTTAGATCTTGATTAGCAGTAAGCACTAATATCAAGTTCTGTAATGGGACATAGCATCTGGCAGCTAGCATGACACTCGGTGCTTATCACTATTTCTTTCTCTCCCTGGAGTTATTATTTATTTAGTTTTTCTCCCTCTCCTGCTTCTTACTCAGCCTAGGATGTCCCACACAGGTTACACCACGGAGCAGGTGGGAGCCAGGCTGGCCCAGGGGTCAGGTTCCCTCCCTCTCCCCACCATGCTCCTGCACCCTCTCCTGCCTGCTCAGATCAGAGTTCCTTTTTTGAGCCCTTCTGTGCTGCTGAGGCAGTAAAGAGATGAAACTGGGGTCACTCCTCTTTCGATACACTCACTAAACCTTCCAGTTCCTGATGTGTTGGTGGCTGTAGTTTAGAAGGATTTTCCATGAGCAAAATTCTCTTATAGAATATTATTTGCAGGGTAAACTACGGTGGAGTTAAGTGGAGAAAAACTCCGAGCAAACCGTTGGAATCCAGAATGCAGAGAATATTTCTCTGCATGTTCTGAAGGGTCCAACCCCCCTGACAAACACTGCTTTAACCTTGGGCCATGGAAAGGGCTGCCCAGGCTTTGGGATGAAAGAGAATTTTCAAGGATGTAAATTAGATTGTAGCACAGTATGTCATTGATCACAGGGTGAGAAATTGAGATTTTTGGGTTTGTTAGGATGGGAAGTAGATGGAGACAAGGTGGAGGATCCTTGTGGTTTTTGGGCTTCCTTCTCCTCCTTCATATCCTCCCTGTTCTGCAGTGTGGGTGACACAGGACAATAATTGGTCAGAATTTGCCACAGTGCACAGTTATGTCAATAGAAATTGAGTTGGTTATTGGTAGAAAAGCAGAAATAATGAACGTTCTTGGTGATGATTGGGTGAATTCTCTTTAAGAGAACCTTGATCCTGTGTGTTTGGGGCCTTTTGGTGCCTTTTCTCCCTCACACTGAGCTGGTGTAAAGCCTGGTGTGCTGAGCTTGCTGATAAACAATAAACGATCATCAATATAAACTGATATTGATGATAAAACAATAAACAGCCTGGAGAACAACCAAGAGTCCCCTTTGCCTTTTTCTTAACAAGGACTTCTGCAAAGCCCTCCCCTGCCAGGGGAGAGACAGTGGGAGTGGAAGAACTGCCACAGCAAACCACGAATTATTTAGCAAAAGAAATACTTGGAAAAGTGAATTCAGTTGTTCCCTTTTGTCCAGAATTAATGGAGTTATGTGGGGAAGGTGAAAACACATCATCAAGTCTATTCAACCTTAAAAAGAAAGAGGAGAAGTTTTAAAGAGGAGAAGTTTTCCTCATGTGAAATATCTGACAGCAGCTACTGATCCCATACATGGGGAACACAAGGGTTGGAGATGCAGTGTTTTAGAACAGAAGATTCTCTGTGTTTTGTCTTTTTATCAATAAATGGAAATAGAAGTTGTGGTTAGAATATGGCTTTAAGTGCATAGATAAGAGCCCAAGTAAATACTAGCACTCCTCCATTCCTGAGGGAAGTTGGTGGCCTGCCCATATAATTTGCTGATAAAGTCCCATCTGTTAAAACAAAGTCCTGCAGCACAAGTAATAAATTTCAGGCAAAGACCATGAGAGGTTATATTTGCACTCCAGTCTTTGCTGAGCCTTATTTTAAACCAGAAAAAGCATGTGAAACTGATATAAAGATTATAATATTGGCTTTAAGTTAGCTTTACACTTTTGGAGGGCAAATGAGAAATCCTGCTCCGCTTTATTTCCCTGGTAAACAGTGTGGCCTGATAAACTGTGAGGAGAATAAAGTCAGAAGGAAAACTCTGCTTCACAAATGACATACGTAGAAAAACAGCAGATGTCTGATGAAGTAAAGACCCAACTTATTGCCAAGTCTTTGGAAAACAAAATTAATTTCCTTTCGTCTTTGATAATGATGATGTAATGTAGTTAATAGGAAGAGCCTGCCATGCTCATGGAGTTATTAGAGAAGAAATGTTAGACATGCAGCAGGTCAGAAATATGGGTTTACTTACCAGGGCCTTTTCCATGAGAGCATTTATGGATGTGGAGGAAAAAGAAAGATGATAGTGATGTGGAATGTTGATTTATGTCATATTTGAAGCATAAGATGCATGTAATGAAACAAAACTTGTGAAGGTCCTCTTAAGAAGATCAGAATTCTAGAGATCTGTGCAAAAAAGAAAATTGTTTTTGTTAGGCAGCTTTTCCTGTTGAGATATTACTGCAAGGAAATAAAATATTTTTCTAGAGCGAAATTAAAAAATAAATCATTTATCCTCTTATTTTCCCTGAAAAAGGTTAAGCCAAGTAAAGATGGTGGGTGAGTGGACCTGGTATTGACAAATTTAATGGATTAAAAATATCTCAGCAGGCACAGCAACAAAATAGATTTGATTTTAACAAAACTATAGGAAAGAGATGCGATTGTTTATTTGCAATATCCTTTTTTAGTCGCTAGATGTCCCTGCCTGCTGGGAGGAACCAGGGGTGAGGTACCTGGGAAACAAAGCAGGTGAAGCTCAAAGCAAGGCTGGGCAGAGTATGGAATCATGGATCGTTCAGGCTGGAAAAGCCCTCTCGAATCATCGAGTCCAGCTGCTAGCCCAGCGTGCCCAAGGTCACCACTAACCCGTGTGCCCAGGTGCCATGGAGGGAGCTTCCTGTTCAGGGATATTTTTCATCTTTGTGCACACTTAAATGGTAGGAGAGGTAGTGCTGGAATGTATTTTTACCAGAGATACAGGATGAAAATTAGATTTGTCCATGAAAACTTTTGAGGAGCTATTTACTGGAACGGTTGAAGCAATCAAGCTTGGTTTGGCATAGCCTTGGTGACTTCATCTCCTTCCCAGTGATTAAACAATACAAGTGTTTTTACTGTAACCAGAAAGGTGCTATTTAAAATTGGAGTTGAATTGCTCAGACATGAGATTAACTACAATGCACATGCATATATATACACAGGCATGTGTGTGTATGTGTGTATATCTGAGAGAGACCCCTCAGCCCTGCCATCTCTGGGGCTGCTGTTTGTTTTAACATTGTTTGTTTTAACAATCTCAGCAATGAAGTTTAATATCACACAGCAGATTTTACATCGTATGGTATGACTACAATGCCCCTAATTAACTGGAAAGCTAACGTTGAAGAAGATTTGCATCTCTTTCTGAAATTTCTCCCTTTCAGTACAAAATGCACACATTTTGATGACTCTGACTGCTAAACCCCACCCTGGTGTGAACAGACACGATGTTGGGGTCTTGCTCTCATGCAGGTTGTCAAATTGGCTTTTGTCTTTCCAGTACCAGCCCGTTTGCTACAGATGGAAGCCAGGACTCACTTTGTGGAAGGTCAGCTCCAAGGAGAGCTGGGACAGATGTTGTTCCCTTGTCAGGACAGCTTTGGGCTTTAAATATTTGACAGTTGAGTGCAGATCACAAGTACAGAAAGCAGAGCAAAACACTGCAGAAGTGATTGTGGTTTCCAATTAACAAGTGAAAAATAGTGCCAGAGTTGAGTGTAAAATACCAAACATAACTCTCCAGAGAAAAAGCACATGTGACTGAAACAGTTCCCTTCAGCTGAAACGTGGGCATGGGGACTGCTAAACAGCTTTTATTGTAGAATTTTATTTTTTGCATATATGGCTAAAAGTTTATGGGCACTTACTTTAGCTTTAGTCTGCCCTATTCCCAAATTGACTTGCCACAGGTTGTTGTAAAAATAAAATTATTTTGGTTTTTTGAATACCTACAAAATTGTTACTGTAATTAAAACACACACAAGCTGATAGACTGCATGTTTATTAAGCCTGGAGACTTGTCCCTTTGGAGCCCACCTGCCAGTGAATATTTTGCTCCAAAGAGTCAGTTAAAGTTCAACAAGTTAATTTTGCAGTGCATAAGTCATGCAGAGATGAGACCTGCTAAAATGCCATCAAAATATTGAGAGCAATCATAGTTTGCTTCACTAAGCTGAGTTTCAGGAGTGAATTTTATTGATGTTGCAGACTCAAGGAAGTACCTTGTCCTGGAAAGTTGCTTTCCTGCCCATGGAATTCCCAATCCTTTTAGGAAATGAAAATCTGAAGGTTCTTTGTCATGTACCTGATGAGTTCAAACCACTCTCTGTCCACCCACCTCCCCTCCCACAAATACTTTGTGGGCAAAAGAATTCCAAAGAATAATTTCTGTTGTGCTGTGTTTGTTTAGATGAGGGGACCCAGGTTATCCAGCTGAACAAGGGCTCTTAAAATAAAACGGATCCTTTGAAATTCTTGCATTTAATACATATTTGTTCTAATTTCAGCTGGAGAACTAATTTTTTTTATTGTGCTAATGGGCTGTTATGCATATGTGGAAGCCATTTACTGCATGCCCTAGGTGGAAACAGACTCATATTTCATCTCTGAATATTTAACACTTAATAAGGTAACCACCTGCTTTTAAACTTATTCCAACATATTTGAATGGCCTTTACTGCTCATTGTGAACACCAAGATTATTTTTGATCTCCTGTAATGAAACAAATAACCGAACCAATTGAAGCAGTAAATAAAAATTTTTTAAAATATCTAGCCCCTGTATTTTTCACTAATTCAAACCACTTTATAATATTATAAATCACTTAGGAGGAGTTCTGTAATTTTAAAAGCCAAGGCTGCCTGTAGTGAAAGTTTGTCCTCACCATGACACAGTGAAACCATGGAGTGAGGGCAGGTGCTGAGCTCTGCCTGTTCCCTTCAGCTCTCACCAAAGCTGTCTGGAGCATTCCTGTTGAAACCTCAAACCAGGAGAAACAATTCCCTGCATCTGTTCCACTCTGCCCCCAAATTTTGTCACGGCTCGTGAACCTGCATCTGGGGAGGATGAAATTGGCAGGGAGGCATTGCAAATGTGGCTGGAAGCCACGTACTTGCTCCTCACTTTGGAGCTGGCTGCTCAGGACTTCAAACAGCTTGAGAAGTCTAATTTACTGGGATTGGCATGGCTGAGGAACAGGATTAGGTCGGAGTGGTGGTTTATGTGGGGGAAGTGTTACCTTAATTCAGCATTTCCTGTTCCTCTTGGGTTTGCTGTTTGATTTTGATGATGACTGTACAGGACAAGAACATGATTAATACCATATTATCAAGCTCTGAGATGCCAACCTTCTTCAGGCAGTGCCAGCAAGGCTGGGGATTACTGAGCTAAATTTTCCTTCTGGGAATAGTCATCCTATTGCCATTCCTCATGCAGTCAGCTGCTAGGTTAACACTCTGTTGGCTGCTTCAGTGCTTCACTTCTGGTGATTATTTGCAAAAACCCCATACTTGTTTTCAGTTTCAAAGCATGGCAGTGCATGGATTGTGGAAATGTGGGGAGCAAAAGGAGGGAGGATTGCCTTTGGTTTGTTGTTTATTGGATGGGTCGAGCAGTGCATTTTTCCTATGGAAAGGAAAGTTTAAGATGGGCTTGAACAGGAAGGTGAAAGTGCTTGTGGCTGGCTTGGGTGCAGCAGAAAATCTTCTACTGCCTGGCAGCTCTATTTCCAGGACAATAATCCTCATTTTAGTATCAGCTGTGACAGTATCCTTGAGATTGGAACTGTGGAGGTGGCACTAGGCTTCTGGACCAGTTTTCTTTAGGCCATTTGGTCCCTTAAAAATAAGGATGAGAACTTTCTTCCAGTCCAGAACTCCCTTTGCACCTTCCAGAACTTAAAAATGACTTATGAGAGAGCTGGAGAGGGACTTTGGGCAAGGGCCTGGAGTGACAGACAAGGGGAGGAATGGCTTGCTATTAAAAGAAGGCAGGGTTAGATGGCATATTGGGCAGGAATTCCTGGCTGTAAGGGTGGGCAGGCCCTGGCATGGGCTGTCCAAACAAGCTGTGCTTGCCCCTGGATCCCTGGCAGTGTCCCAGGCCAGGTTGGATGGGGCTTAGAGCACCCTGGGACAGTGGAAGGTGTCCCTGACATGGCAGAAGTTTGGAACAAGTTGGTATTTAAGGTCCCTTCCAACCCAGACAGTCTGTGTTGCCATGAATTCAAGCCAGTATTTTGTGGATAGGCAGTGTGACAGCAAGGCAACAAATTGCCCACACTTGCTGTGGGAAAAAAAACTTGTGCTACAGCCCTTGGTACCACCTGGAGGTTCTTTGATGCCAAGGCTCCAAATCCAAATGGGCTCCAATGCCATGGCCAGCTGGGAAGTGAGGAAAGCATTTCTCTCTGAGGCTGGGTCACCACATGGATGTAACACAACCTTTTGCCTTATCAGAGACAGTAGAAAGTGCTGCTCGCAGATGTTGCCGTGAGAGAGCTCGGTATCAACAAGGAGAAAGAAAACTTCCAGAACACAGCTTCTCCTGATAATCCATGAGCACGTGTCCTCCCTCTGAAGAACTGCAACGCTCCTTGGAGCCTTTCCCTCGGCTCGCAAGCCTAACCTCTGTCCTGCTGAGCCTCAGCCCCGGCCAGCTCCTGCTCTTCCACGTGCTAATCTTGGCGAGACACTGGGACAACCGAGTGTCTGTTGTGCTATCCTGGGCTGTAAACAATAGGCAGAGCCACGTGTCCTCTCCGGGCTCTCTAATCCAAACAGTGGCGGGAGCGCCTGTGCGCTGCTGGGAGCAGTTCTGTGGAGAGCTCGGCATGCGAGGGGGACAAAGGGGGCTCGGCCTGCCAAATATCCCGAGTGCAGAGGAGGCTCAGACACGTGTGCTGGACAAAAGCAGAGCAATAGTGGCAGAAGGATCAGGAAAGCAGCTTGTTACAGCCACTGGTTTTCCTTCTTTTGATGCAGAGAATAGGGAATAATGTTTTTAGGAGAATGGTTCTCCCTTGGAGGAGCTGGTGGATGTCAGAAAAGGGTGATAGCAGGGAGGAGGGGCTGGCAGGGTCATTGATGATGTTAGCAGAAAAAGACTGTTCTTTTGTTCAAACTTGCTCTTTCTCTGCAAAACTCAAGATTTTTGTGAAGAAAATAATTTCTGTGATCTCAGAGTTTGTTCTCCACTTCTGGACTGAACCAGGGTTTTTGTGAAGCAGATGAGTTATTTCAACTCCTGGGTCATATTGAGCCTTTCTGCCCTTGAAATGAAAAAAGATTAAAATCTGGGTTTTGTACAGCAGAGGGTTACTAAAACAAGGAGAAAACTTGGTTCTTTTCCTGGGTTTTGAAAGAAATCTGATATGTAATATTGAGGAATTTATTTCACCGCTGTGCCTTTCTTTAACCATCTGTAAAATGGGAGTGATACTGGCTCTGTTATGTCAGGTGTCTTAGGAAGTGTAGGACAACCAGGGAACAAGCCAGATGCTGATTGTATTGGAGGATCTTTCAAAGCCCTGAATCTGACAAATCCTAACTGCACACGGATCTGTCATTTTCCTTCGCTCCCAGTGTTAACCTCATGCAGAGTCATTTGAAGAAATTCTGGGCTGTGAGGATGGGGAGGCCCTGGCAATGCTGCCCAGAGAAGCTGTGGATGCCCCATCCCTGGAAATGTTCAAGACCACATTGAATACAACCTGGTCTAGTGAAAGGTGACCCTGCCCATGGCAGGGGGTTGGAATGTAATAAAGAACAGAACTTTAAAGTTCTGTCCAATGCAAATCATTTTGGGACTCACTCTATGAATCTGAAATTCTGTTTTCATAAGGAATATGTACTTCGCTGTATACTTGCAGTGATGGGCTAAACACAGCTTCACCAGTAAGAGGTTTTTTTCTTGGGAGAGTGAAGAATGCACAGATTTTGTAGCTTTAGCTGCCACTTATTTTAAACAATTCTTCCCTGTCTGTAACAGGGAACAAATTATCTTGAGCAGCATGACACTTTGCATATTTTCAGTATATTCATCTTGCCAGAGAAGACAGAGCTTGAGCTTTTAAAGCAAGAGCATGCAAAGTGTAGTCGTTCTCTTTAACAGTCCTCCTGTGCCCTGTTTTCATGCCCAATTATCACCTTCCTCTTTCTTTCGTGGGTCACAAAGAAAGCTCAAAGCGATTCTCATGCCGGGCACTGGAGCTGTGTGGGATCAGCACACAGTGCCTTGCTCTCCTGTGGATCCAGCAGGGAGCAAAACAGGTGAACTGCTATCTGCTATTGCCTTTGCTTGGTGGCAGGATCCCTCACAAAATCTGCATCCAGCAAGAGTTAATCAGTTAATATCGAGTCAGATGTGGTGCACCCCAAGACAGAGATCACATATATTGTCCTTTTCTGCTTCCTCTGTTGTGTCTTCCTCTGCATCCTGTGAATGCCGTAGGAGAGAGCCCTCAGTGATGTGCAGCTAATGCTCTGTGTGTGTGTTACACAGGCTCTTGGTGCAGGAATGCTGACACAAACAAAAAGGAGATAACTTGGAAATTCTATTGCTCCATTTATGTTATTATTGTAGTTAATGGTCTGTCAGCATTTCCATTATAAATCCCTATTTTCAGGGTTTTATAACTCAGCCGTAAAAATTCTCTCCAGGCTGAATTTGGCATGTGTGTTTTCAGCCTGAGAGCACATGTGTTGTTTTTTTTTAACAATTTTTTTTTAATAGAACTGCATTCACAATTTTTAAGATATAGAATTGCCAGAAAAAAAAGAAAAAAAAAAAAAAAGCACCAACAAAAAAATAGGTGATTGGTTGCAGATGCTTTCTTTGCACTCATATAACTCAAAAATTGCTGAGTTATTTCAGCTGTAATTGTGGGTATGTGTAAGGTTAAAATGGTGGATTTAGTACTATTCCTTTCTTTATGGTGCTGGTATTTGACAAGCAAATAGAAAACAGACCCTCATACTGTATACAGCACGGCTGAGCTGACCCGGGTGTAAACTGACCTCCCAAACCTGCCCCACACTGTCCCAGTGTCAGCAAGGATGGGATGCTGCCAGAGGAGAGTGGGACCTGAGTTTAGATTTGCTGGGTTCCTCTGCCTTGACTCCATCCCTTCGGATAGCTTCGTGCTGGTCGGTGGCTTCAGAATCCAGAATCCCCTCCAGCCAGGTGGGGCTGGGACTAAAGAGCTACAATAGACACGTGTTGCACACGCTCTGAGGGCCAGCTTTGTCCACCTTGTTTACAGAGGGCCTGCCCTCTGTCTGGAATCACCCCAGAGAGGTTTACACAAAGATGAGTGTAAACCACATGTTTTACACCGAAGCATCTGAAAAGAAAAGAAACAAGGGGAAAGACCAAAAGATTATGTCTGAATTCTTTGCAGTCTGCACACACAGATTTTCCTTCTGTTCTCTCCACAGTACCTGTGGCTCTTCACTTGTGTTCACTCACCATGGCTGGAACAGAAAAGGGTGACCAGCATCCAGAAAGAGTTTATTTCAGAATCTCCAGTTTTTCTAATTACCAAATGAATTTGCTTCCAAATGAGTTGATTACCTGGAGAACTGACTCCAAGAGCAGGCTGCAATAGAGTCCATAGATTTTTAAGTTCTCTTGCATGTAGGGTGTTTTCTGCATAACATTTTACTGTGCATAAAACCATCTCAGGTCTTCCCAAGAACAAACAGTTCCTTTCATGCTAAGAGGAAGTGTGCAATAATTGTAGCAATTCCATGCCATAATGATTCCTGCCATTACTGTACTTTGGCACTGTAAAACCAGAGGTGTCTATAAAAGCGTGTCAAATAATGATTATGGAAATTTATAATCTACATTTTTTTAAAATCTTATCAGATAAATCTTTTTGTAAGTATTCAATTCTTTACATTTTTGCTCTCCATATTGAATTTTCTCTGTGATGTTTTTAACATCCTGTGATATATAACATCCCATCATATCTTAAACATTCCTTTACATCAGTATGAAAGGTCATGTACTTGGACAGTTTTTCATTTCATGAACATCTGGGCTTATGAGATTAACAGAACAGTATAGCATTGCCTTCTTTTTGGTCCCTTTTATTAATAACTTGTGAATAACACTTGTCTTCTACCATGTGGATTATACTTCTGTTGGGGTAATTTCCTCACTATAGTAATGGCTGCTAGTTAACCCCTTACTCCCAACTGCTGCTGCTCCCAGCTCAGATGTATTTCTTTTTGTGTTCAGATGTATAGTCCTGTATGTTCCCCCTGGGTGGGAACAGGTCATTTCCACTGAAGGAATCCCACCTGGGCTCCAGCTGTCACTCTGCAGGCCTGGGGCTCCTCTGGGTCTCTGGTGTGTCCCCCAGCCCTGTGCAGGTGTCTCTGAGGCTGGAGGTGTGCTCAGTGGCACTGGGAGCCTGTGTTTATGTCAGATTTATTTTAATATCTGTGGTGTTCAGGGTCAGGAATTGGGGTGCTCCAGCAGCGCAGTGGGATGGTGACATGATTTAATGGTGAGGGACTCTAGACAAGGGCCTGGAGTGACAGGACCAGAGGGGAATGGCTTCCTAGTGACAGAAGGCAGGATTAGATGGGCTATTGGGCAGGAATTCCTGGCTGGGAGGGTGGTGAGCCCTGGCACAGGGTGCCCAGAGCAGCTGTGGCTGCCCCTGGATCCCTGGCAGTGTCCAGGCCAGGCTGGATGGGGCTGGAGCACCCTGGGACAGTGGAAGGTGTCCCTGCTATGGCAGGGAGTGGAACTGGATGAGCTTTAAAGTCATTTCCAACCACACCAGTCTGTGATTTCTCATTAACAAAACCATGAAACAGAAATGAGAATAATTTAAAATGTGTGACAGTAAAGGCTTTACCTACCTGATTGTGTGGTGGTTTCATATTCTGCAGAGAGCACTCAGACAGTCATATGGGACATGAGAGGAGATCTGAAATCATCTAAAAGGTCATAAGGAGCTTTTCTATGCATAGGATCACAAAATGGTTTTGGTTGGAAGGCACCTTAAAGAGCACCTCATCCTTAATTAAATCTTTTACTACAGTTTGATTGTCAGAAACATAGAGGAGTTGTTTCTGCACCTGCAAACAGAAAACCATTACACAGAGGACTACAGACCTGGAGACTAAAAGTCTGCATAGCATGTCACCAGTCTTTTAATCCCTTATTTCTTCTTTTTTGTCTGTGTATTTATTGTGTGTTTATGGTTATATTTTATCTCCCATAGTAATTCCATGAGGTTTGGCCACAAGATGGCATCTGAATTCATAACCTTCTTTTAAAATATCAGTCTTTTTTTTTTTTTTTTTTTTTTCCTGCCTTGATGGAGTAATGCCCAGTTTTCCTGCAGCAAATTATAACCTACTTTCCTTCTGCCTTAGGGAATGCCTTCAGGGGAAAATGCAGTAGGATTTTCCATGGCATTCTTGATTGGAACCACCAGCAGAGATGATGGGTGACAGTTGCTGTGAATCCCCTGCTCAGTAACCCCACTCCTCCACCCTTCCAGGGTGTAACTGCTGCCTCTGTCATGATTGTTGCATGGTAAATGGGAACTGACACAAGAACTTCAGCTCATTTCATTTGTGAAATGATCCAGAGTCCCTCAAAGCTGTTGAACAAACTCTCAATGACATAGAAGAAACTTTACCTAAGCCCCTCCTTACAGAAAAATGACTTACATTTTTTTAATTCTAACTAAGCTGCCCAAAGTTAGGGGTTATGTGTTTCTTCTTTGCTGCTTCAGAACATGTCCCATGTCTCTGCATTTGGGGCATGAGGAACAAATACATTTGAAGGATGAACAGACAATCCAGACAACCCTTCCAAGCAGATTGGGAATTCTGCCTCTGCAATGGCAGCAGAAATTGGGATTTATCAGGGGATCAGACCTACAGCAAACTTCAAGAGTTGGTTCCTGGAATGGGAGTTGGATTGAACACTATCTTAATTTGCAAAGAGATATGTAAATTATTCAAAAATTATTCAAAGGAATTTAGCTTAACTGTGAAAACCAGTGATTCAAGGCAGCTAAGCCTACTTAGATAACATTCAGTTTGGAAACTACTGGATGATGTGAAAGAGGCCATTTTACCTTTTATTGAGGAACTTTAACAAATAACACAATTGTGAATTGCTCTGGAATATTTCATCACAACTCACCTTCCAACAACTTAGAGAAGGCAAAAGTGAGAACTTGGTGGTTTTGCACATGTTTGTTGTAACCCTGGCTCAGAATCTCCTCTCCCCTTTGGTTTGCTGGAAGCTGTTGGGGTTCAGACTGAACTGTGCTGTATTTGGCCTGTGTCCTGCACTCACAGAATCCCAGAAGGTTTGGGTTGGAAGGGACCTTAAAGCCCATCTCATTCTGCCCCCTGCCATGGACAGGAACACCTCCCACTAGACCAAGTCACCCAGAGCCCCATCCAGCCTGATCTTGGACACTTCAGGGATGGGGAGTCCACACCTTCTCTGAGCACATTCTTCCTTCGGTATCTGCTGCTCTCTCCCCTCTTCCCTTCCAGGCACAAGGGTGAACTCAGTGGATTTTGGATCTGACATAGTGGGCAGTTTCTGGGCTCTTCCTTGAGCTGCTTGGCCTTAATCCTAATTGATGTCTGTGATGCTGTTTTGGGGTTTGGGAACATGTGTGTACAAAGACTTCCATTCAGTGACACACAGTCCCTATCCTCTGCACTGGACAGCCACAGAAACCATTTCCTCTCTGTTTTGCAACAGATTATTGAAATAGGAACTGTAGCACCTGTGTCCTTGGCTGATCAAACAAAGCAATACTAAAGGTGCCAAATGCACTTTAATTTTTTAAAATAACAACTCAGCAGGATTGTTCCAATCTAGCTGCAGAAGGAAGCCTCAGGAACATTGCAGAACCAAGTGTCCTCTACAGCCCACCAGGAAGGACTGTAGGGACTCTTCACAAATTTACAGACTACAGGGTAAGAACCTCTGTTAGCTGGGCTGGGAGAGCATGCAGGAATTTCAGTGATGGGTGGAACCACCTCTGAATGTGGGACTGTAGGTAATAGTTTGCCCTCATTGTTGCTGCTGAACTGATAAATCAAGAAAAAGGGGAGTTTTATCTATGCTGTCTGGTAACCCTGTATGAAATGTAGAAGAAAAGGTAAATGAATCATAGAAAGATGGAATTGTTAAGGTTGGAAAATATCTTTAAGGTTACCAAGTCCAACCTTCACCTCACCACCACCACACCATGTTCACCACATCGAAGTGCTCACAAAAGAGAGGTGAGCAGCAGGCAAAGTGATAATGGCTGAAGCAGGGAAAAGGATTTTTAAATAAGAAGTTTGGCAAAGAATGGAACAATAATCATGGTCCCTGTGTTGGTGTACATCATTGGATTTTCTGAATGAAGTTTTCCATGTTTGGGGCAGAGCTAAAGCCTCTTTGCTCTGTGGATTCCTGGGGTCTGGTGAGGCCTGAGCTTGTCCCACAGGTTTTTCTTGGTGGGACACTGCCAAGCACTTGTAGAAGAGGTAACTTCTTTTCAAACATTGAGTGCCTTTAATTTTTCTGAAACCTCTTCTTCTCAGTCCAGGCACTAATGACTGAAATGTGCAAGTGAGGATGTTTGGGGAGAGGACAGACCCTGTATGATCAGAAAGCTGAGATAAGCACATTAAAATTTAAAATGACATTTTAAAATGACATTTTAACACAAACTCTGTTAACTTTGTTAAATGTCTCTGCTGTTACTTACCCTGGCATCTTAGAGACTTATCTTTATTCCTATTCTATTCCACAGAAGCAAGGAAGGGTTGATGTCTTATTTTTCATCACTGGAACTGAGAAATTTTAACAGAGATGACAAAGCTATTTAAGTGTATATTTCTGAGCAGTAACTTAAGGGTCTGTCAAAGTAGTGCCCTGAAGGATCTGGATCCAAGCAATTTGCAGAAGATCACATTGAAATTGCTTATCAGAGTGTGAGGCTTGACTTCCTTGCAGCTGGACGCCCTTCCCTTGATGGAGACAGACTCTGCAGTGCTCAGCAGGTGGGGTGGGGGGAGGTTGGAGCCCTCCTGCTCCAGCTGCCCTGCTGCCCTTCTGCCCTGTCACAGCCACCCCAGCTGCCCCTGCAAGGTGCCTGTGGGTGTCCCATGCCAGGCTAACAGAGCAGGGCTATTTTAAAGGGTGTAAATAGCAGACCTTTGCTAATTCTGCCTGCTATCCACTGCTTCCATGAGCAATTTTCCTAGGAAGCTGGCAGGGCTGAAGGCTGTCCCATTTTCCACAGGTATTGCTGGATCCAGGAGAGGATGTTTGCAGAGTCTGTAACTTTGCACATTTCCATTCTGCCTGAGCCTCCCTTCAGCTCTCTGCGGTTGAGAAGTCAAGAAAAAGCTGCTGTTGGCAGAATTCACTCTTGTGCTGAGATTTGGCCTGAGGAGCTCAAGGGTGTGTTTTGGTGAGGTTTGCTTCAGGTAATTATTTGCCTCTTGGTGCACTTGGTGGTACCAAAGCTCTATGTGAATGTTAAAGAGTGGCTTTTCAAAGAGCTTACAGCTAGTCTAGAGATTATTCCAGCTAACAATTTATTTTGAAAAGAACTCACTCTCTTAGTGAGAGGGGCTGTCTTTGTTTGGCATGGAGGAGTTTCAAACTCTTCCACTCCAGGTCTTAAGGAAAGAGTTGACTGCAACACTGAGGAGCTAAGGACAGCTATCCACTGACACCTCCATTTTCAGCTTTCCACATCTGGTTAAGTGCATTATGGCATTCTTGCTTTTACATATGAATCATTAGCTCTTGGCTGTGGCCTGTAGGAAAAAGAGACAGCAATTTTCATGTGCCTGTCCATATTTTTCTATAGAAAGGGGATAATATTTTTCTGAAATACACTGTGTGAACGCTGCTGTTACTTCTCTCATCTAAGTATCTCCAAGTTCTCTGCAAATTGTAATCAAACTGGCTGTATGATGAGACAAATCAAAGAATAAGGAGAAACATCAGATCAGCTTCCATTTCTTTTATGAATCCAGAAAGAAACACATATTCCTTTCCTGCTAAGCGACGAGAAGTTCCTGTTTTATTCGGATGCACTTGAAATGTGAAGTGGGACTACAGTTTATCCATACTCTTTGTTTTTCTGCTAATGTGCTCAAAATGGGGTTTACTTGGAAAATGTGCTTTCTTCAGCAGAACTGGAGGCTTCATCTAAACAGCCTTTCCCAATCTAAGCAGAATAGTAAGTGGAAACGGAGGTTATTCCTCTATTAATCTCCCGTGTGGCTCAGTAAAAGCTCTGGCAACTTCTTGTGTGACTTGCCTGTGTCAAATGGGAAAAACTTTTGTACTTTCTAGTCCTCACTTCTGTACTTCAGTCCCAAGGCCAAATTTCCTGTTGTCAGCTGCCGCCTTTGTTCCCTTTGAAGCACCCTCATGAAACCCGGGGAGATTTGAGCTGCATTTCTGTGCTTTGTTGTCTCACCTGCTCCTGTTCCAACAGCTTGGAAGGGGTGAGAGAGGCAGGGCAGCAGCCTGCTGGAAAGGCTCAGATTGGGAAACCTCTGGTGGCACCACGGGGGCTGCTGAGCTCCTTGGCAAAGCCACACATCCCCAGTGTCCGAGTGACTTCCAGGCACTCCTGGGGCTCTCTGAGAGTGCTCCAGTGCTCCTGGTTGGCTGCCCAACAGGCTCACTGTGACAGCAACACTTTCTGCCATCTCTCCTTGATCCACAAAGCCACCACAAAATAGCTGCTGCAGAAAACTGTGGCTTTTTTTTCTGTAGCTTTTGTGAGACAGAGCAAATCTTACCCCTTTTTAAGGAGAAGGGACTTTTTGGGTGTCAGAGAGGAGTTTAAAATGTGGGATAAAACTGTCTCAGCTATGAGTCTATTGAAGGGATGGGAATACTGGCTCTATTTCTAGAAGGAGCATTTTCCACTGAGCCTGTGATTCCATAGCAGTTAAAGCCAAAATAAATTGGTGTGCTGTGGTCTAGTGCTACCCCTAACCTCTCCTTGCACATTCCCACTCCCATCTCCTTCCCTCTCTGTTCTGTGCCTGCAGCTGTGGATGGGGCAGGGCTGCTCCCTACATGCAGGAGGCTTTGCAGGGTGGCAGGAGGGCAGGGCAGAGGTGCCGTGTTTCTGTAACACCCAAAAGCTAAAATCACCACCTGGCCAAAAATTCTGGGAACTTGTGGCCTGCCTTAATCAAATCCACATGTCCAAACAGGAAACCACTCAGTGCTGGTGTGCAGTTCCATGGGCAGCCTGGGATGGAGAGTGGGGAAGATACTGTTGAGTATTTTTCCTAGTTCTCCCACTAATTTATGCTCTTTCTGACCTTTGGCAAAACAATTTAATTTGCAGATGTCCAAACTGTACAATGGGGCTATCAATAAATCTCATCCCATAGGAACCTTGCTCAGTGACATTCTGTGAGCCAAGACATCTGAGATCCCTGGACAGAAAGTGCTTCTGTATTGCTATAATTATGATTTTGTTTGTTATTGCATGTTTGTAAACATGGGCCAAGAAGTCTGAGAAAATACCATAAATCAAGGACTCTGGAAAAATGTCCAAAGGAAATATATCCTTTGGACATTACCTTCACTCTGGAGTTTGTAAATATTAGAGTCCGTATTAGAAAAAATATTTTTTCTACATTCTGTTGTCACCAAAACTTTGGGAGAAACAGAGTGGCATCTTGTCCCCATGTAAAAATATTGAGATCAAAATAAAAAATGCCTTATAATTATTTCCACCTTGATTCTTTTCTTCAGAGGAAAAAAAAAAAAAAAGAATGTTGCAGGGAGCCCAGAGCATTACCCTGTCTGGACTGTGCTGCACGAGGCTAATTCAAAACTGAATCACAGAATCATGGAATGATTTGGATTGGAAGGGACATTAAAGCTCATCTTCTTCTAACCCAAGACCCACGAGACCCACTGAAGAAGAATAAAGTAAGGGGAGCTCAACCAAGCATCTCTGCTGGTCCCAACTGTCGATGTTTATCAGGGTCTAAACTCAAATCTGGGCTTTGTGACCCTCATGAGAAAAGGAGAACAGGTTACCAATAATGGAAACACTCCGAATGAACGGGTTTATTTCCCGTTTCGATGTTTCTGCTCTCGCACATGTGCAGGAGGGCGTTTCCATGGGCAGCACTGCTGGAAGTCTCCTTCCTCCTCCCGCACCGGGGCTGACAGTCGGGGCTGAATGCGGGAGACCAGGTTGACAAAGAGCTGAGTATTATCCTGAGGATAAATGAGTTAACCCATCACTGCAAACACTGTGCTGGCGGATTTTAGTGCAATTAGCTCCACAAATACCAAGACATGCAGTCTGCAACCAGACTAAAAGGTCTCCTAAACAATTAGGGGACCACGGCCCCATGGACCCCTGTCATGCACATTAATGTCACTGGCCTTAGCAAGGGGGATGTGTGTGCTTTGATGCCAGGGGAATCCAGGGTTTGACGGCCCCATAAACTTCATCCCATTTTTGGTCCCACGACTCAGTGGCATTTTATTTACTGCACCTAATAACATTTAGTCAATAAACACGTACAGGTTGGAGAGAAGGTCTAGTGTGAGCTTAATTACCTCAACTCTCTGCCTTCTCTTTTGTTATGTACATCATGGATACTTGACAGCATTAACATTCCTGGAATTGTATCTGCCATCCTTTGTAAAAGGATTGAATACTACGCATTAGTTCGGGCTCGTGGGGCATTTGTGTCTCCAACAACAGCTTAATTATGGACATTGTTTACTAATCAGTATTAAATTGACAGACTATGAGGGCTAATCTGGAGATTAACACAATAGCTTGTTTTCATTTTGTTCTTCTAGCAGTTTATTGAATGCAAGATTTAAAACAAGACCCTTTTGTGAGCTTTACCTTCCTCATCACAGCTGTGTGAGTGGAAAGATCTGTGCATTTCCCTTCTGTAACTTTACAGTTTGGGTACAAACATTTTGCTCAGTATCTGAGAACAACCATAAAAATACATTTGTTGTATTGGATGTAAAAGCAGTACAGGGTGTCCTTTCTGTAGGATCAGCAGCTCACAAATCTTTAGTCTCATTTTAAGCCTCCTGTTTGTTCTGTTTCACGAACTACACAGAGTATCATCACTCAAACAAATGCCAACAGACCCCAGGCCTCAAGGAGTAATTTGTGTAGTGGGATCTGATGTCACTGTGTGCAAAGTCATTCAGTGAAAGCTGTGGGCACCTCTGGGCCATCTGTTTTGCCCATACAAATTATGGAATTCCCTGATAGTTCTGATTTCCCTGTGAAGAATTTCCACTGTTGGCCACGAAAGCTGCCCAGGGTTGAGTTTGCTCTGCACAGGCAGGTGCCTGTTTGATCATGAGGAATATGAGGGTTTGTTTAGGGAAGGACACACATGTGAGAGTGTCTAGCACACGTTGTGAGTCTGCTCTTGTCTGACTGCAGCACTGGTGATTTACAGCCATGACACTGATCTGACATGTCAAGTTTCCAAAATATTCACATCTGTATCCCACTCGGATTTGCCAAACTGCTGAAAACACCTCGGCTTTTGTAGCCTGGGAATCTTTGCTTCCTGCAGGATTACTTATCTGATTAAGTATAAATGAATGAAAACTCACTTAGTAATAATGAGATAATCTTTTTCTGGTCTCTTACTTTCTCCAAGGGTGAGGTAGAGAGGACCAAAGTGCTGCCACACTGCATTTCACAAAACCAGTGATGGTGAGAGAGTGGATAAGACAACCAGGAACGAGAGGAAAAGGGCTTTTCCCTCTGTCCCACACATGGCAATTCTCCCATTCAAGGATTAATGACTGTGGCACTCCGAATTGCGGTGTGGAGCAACAATCATTTTACTCGGGGCAAAAAATATGACAAATCCAACAAAAAATCTGACAACTATTTCTGAGCTGCCCAGCAGAGTGTCTCCAAAGACAGTGCTCTTCTTGCCCATGCTCTCCTCATGCTGGAAGTAATTAGTATAAAAGCCCTAATCTTTTTTTGCATCCGAGCCACGCGGTATAATCCAGCCTTTCAGGAGGATAAGTCAGTATTTCTGAGCTCACTTGGATTTAATGTAAACAATAAAGGGCTAATTCAATAAAATGGCTTTGACCCATCCAAATCTACTTTCTGGGAGCTGTACTGCAGGCTGGGAGCCCACATGGGGTGTTGTGCATGCAGGAGTCTTCAAACCTGCCTCTTTGGAGAATAGTTCAGAGTGCAGATGGACCAGCCCTAAGGAGAGACATTTGTTAGAGATTTTGCACCTTGCTTTTTGGGTCATTCTTAAAGAATTTGCTTGTCAAATACAATATGAAACTTTTCTGATTTATTGGCAGGTCATGGGAAAAGCAAAGGAAGAAAAAAAGTAACTGCTTTTTTTTCCATTTTTTAAATTTTTGATTTTAGGCTTCTTCAGAGGACTTTAGTTTTCAGGAAATTTTGAAGATTTCTACTGTCTCCTAAAAAAAATAAATCACAAGAATGACGTTAAAAATTAAGGCATTCGAATGCATTTGTTGGATTCTGAAAATTGAAGCTAGAGGTCTCCCAACATTTCAGCTCACAGTCTCTGACAAGTCCCCCAAAAGAAGTGTAGGCTCCTGCACTTAAGTGAGCTTAAGACCATGGCAAATAGGATCTTTTATAACTGTGCTGCTGACTCCTTAAAAATTGTCTGTTAATCACAGGTGGAAAGTGGTAGAAATGATTGGTTATTGTACCACAGGCAAGTTTTTTTACATTTTACTTTTACTCTTTGCTGCTTAACTCAATGGGTTGGGAGATCTCCCTGCCTGTGGCAGAGGATTGGAACTGGATGGATTTTAAAGTCCCTTCCAATCCAAACCATTCTGGGATTATATGATTGTGTCATTGTTCTTTTACACAGGAACAGCCCGGTTTTACAAACAATTTCATATTGACTTCATAGCTGTGAATATAAATACATAAACCAGGTTCTTTATTATGCACACGGGTTAACCACTCTGCTCTCTGGAGCCACCTTTTTTGCTGTTGCTTATATTCAGTCCTTTTTAAGCAGCAGTTTTGAAAGGGTGGGCACTCGAATGTTTTCCTGGGACTCTTGGGAAGCTGATAAAGTTTGCCAGTTAATCCAATAAAGCTAAGTCTGTTGCATCAGACCACATCAGTCAGATCAGTTTACACTCTGTCTTTTAAAGCAGGTCTTTGTTTATTTTCTTAAAGAAGTACCTGCTACCTGTACATGTGCTCTCTGGGCAGGAGGGACCACCCCACTGATCATCTGTTTCCAGCCCCTGTTCCTGTAGGCCGTGGAATGTTTTTTGGAAGCTGGATTAAAGTGTTGAATTACAACAGTATCTGGTCTTTCTTAAAGGCTAAAAAGAACAAAGTCAGCCAAATTCTGTACTAATGTGCTCTAATATTTAATGATGGTTATTACAAGGAAATTACTTTCTGTTTTGGAGTTGAATTCACCTGTCTCCATGTGGCCACTGGATTTTGTGATATTTCCATGAGATCAAGAAGCTCCTGGCTCTCAGGCCACTTCTCCTTGCATTAAGCTCAACTGACTGAACTCAAGGCTCTTATTATAAGCTTTTCTTTTCAAGATCTGAATAATTTTTTGGAACCCTTCTTTGAATACTTGAGGAATATTCCAGCCTCCTTCAAAGCCTGAGCATCAGAACCAAGCAGCTGCTGTAATAGATGTCTAATAAATGTGTGGCAGAGGCAGTGTTGCATTTGTTTTTATTTCATAGGTGTCTTATGACCAAATCAACTATTGTTTTTTGCCACATTATCTCAGAGGTTTGTGTCTGTCCATTTCCCCTTAAAGCCTTATTGTTTTTTAAGTCTCTTTCCCATCCTGCTGGCAAAACCTACACGTTCTATTTCAATATATATTAAAATGGCCAAGTCACCCATCCACGGTAATTCAGTTTTTCCTTCTCTCCACTGCAGACAGACTTGAAAGCAGCTTTTCTTAGACCCTGATGACACCTGGATGCACATTACTGCTCCCTTAGACCTTTAGAAGCATTCAGGATTGTGTGTTTCTGTACAATCTCTGACAACCTAACAGGTAAGCATCTGTAAAAAACCCAAATCCTCTCTGGTTCCTCTTTTCTTTGCCGAAGGAGATGTAACCACTGGTTAAGTGATTTATCCCCAAGTTTCAACTGTAAAATCCTTTCTTTTTCAGGGAGTGAAGGAAAGAAAAGGAGGTTTGTGACACTTTTTTACTACTTTTGCTATTAAAACATAGAGGTTTTTAAACTTAGTCTCTCTCAAACCACACCACTTTAAAATGCCTTTAGACATTGTTTTTTAGGTGTCACTTTGCCAGTTTAAGATATTATTACCTCAGCTATTCTTTACCTCTGGCATGTAAAGATTCCTTCTTCCCAGCTTGCCAAAAAATGAGCCAGATTAAATCAGACTGTGTCCAAACAGTTTTAGTTTCTCTAAACCAGAACACACTCATCTCTGCTTCTCCTTCTCCTGTCTTCCCACAGACTTTAGTTGCCATCAGACTGTGCAGTGAGACAGCTTGGAGAAGGCAAACCCATTAATAATTACTCACTTGTTGTTAGGGTTAAGCTACAATCACATTTGGTTTCTTTTATAATACAGGGAGGAATCTCTAGAGAGTAATCCAGACCACCTAAATTCTGATTTTTTTCCTCTCCTTTTAGGAAAGCCAAGGGTAAAGTTATGTGATACAGTTGAGCTGACCTAACATCTTGCCCTGCTGTTGAAAGAGGCAGTTCTGCTCCTCCCCACTTCTCACTCCACAGTATCATGATTATCCCATTCTCGACCTCCATTTACTCAGTTTGTTAAGAGATTCTCAGCCCATCTTCCAGGAGGTTGTTAACCCTCTGTGTGAGACTAAAAACCCTGCTCTCTGTAAAAGTTGTTGCACTGTGCAACAAACCCAGTTTTCTCCTCCTTCACTGCTTCCCTAATGAGCTAAACTTTCACTTACTGCTCTTGGCCTTGCTTGGGAAGTTTTCTGAGAGTTCCTTTGTAAACCCTTTTCTGCAGTCTGTCAGGAGCTCTGGGATGGTGCCTGGTGTAATATCATGGATGTCAGTGTGGGTTCTACTTAAAGAAGTACAGCTGGACTTGATAGAGGTCTTTTCCAACCTTAATGAATTTGGAATGCTGTAGTCCTTCCTGAACTTGGAATCTTTCATGTTCATTGTAATAATATGTTGCCTTCATTCCTGGAAAACTACTGATTTTCTTATTGTCTGTCTTTTGTCTCTTGCAGATCATCCTAATCAGTCTCCTTTGTAGGGTTCACAGGCAGGACTGAGAAATTTAGGGTTGTGTCTCTGACCCTGAAGTCTGTCTTGTTTGAGCCAGTGGCAATTTTCAAGCAGTTCCTCCAGCTCATTCTTGCAAGACAATTTCTTCATAGGTCTACAGTGTCAGGTACAATTAAATACACCCAAGGATAAAGATTTTGAGCTTACTCCTTTCTCTGACATGTTTTCAGTCATCTTTTTTTGTCTTGTCTATGCTTTTTATGGCACAGAGTGCAGGAGGCCCTGTGCAGTGATTTGGACCTATTAGTTGAGGAAAGATGCTTCTCTCAGCCACAGATTTTCTCCTCTACCCAAGCTATTACTTTGTACTTCATAAAGGCAAACCCATGTCTCTTTTGAAGGAGAAATCAAAATTTGGACATCCAGTGTAGTAGCATAAGTCAGTTAACCTCTGTCCATCTGTGCTGCTGATGAGAAGCTCTGCAAAGCAAAGACTCGAGCTCAACTCTGGGGATATTCTCAGAAATTTCATGGCCAGCCACTTGCCTTTCACACTCTGTACTCCCTCAGTACCATCCCCTGGCAAAGGGTTGCAAATAAGCTTAGGAAATAAGAGCCAGAACCTACAGCACGCCCTTGTTCCTGATGCCAGCTACTCAAGAATTCTAAAAGCAATCCCACAAATCCCAAAAGACCCTGAGGGTGAGCTTTGCAGTCTGCAATTGTGATGCTGCTGCAGGGGCATCAGGGAACTGCCAAGTCACACCAGGACCCCTGAGCTGTGACTGTCTGGTTGTGTCACTCACTGTTCATGAGGAGTCAGGGGTTGATAACTTGTTTCAGACCAATGTTCCTTTGTTTCCTGCTTTTCTCAAAGCTCTGTCTGTGCCCAGCTGAAGCCAAACCTTTTTAAATTACTGCCAGTCATAGAGATGCAAATGTCCATTGGGCTTTTTATTGGATTTTCCCATCTGTAACTCCACCTTTTCCTTGAGCAAAGGAAGCAGTGAGGGAAGAAAGGAGCTGCCCTACGTTAATTAGAGACTCTGCTTTTCCCAGTGACAGACTATCACTAATTACAACACATCAGTGACCCCCACTCGCCTCAGTGCTGCTGCTTGGTGAGCTAATGAGGGGGAGAGGAGGAGCAAGAGGCTGTCCTGAGCAGTTTGAAGTGGTGTAGGGAGTGTTTAGTTCACTCTAAAATGGAGTTTGAGCTATGAGATAGGGGTTTGCAACAACAATACTGAGACGTTCTCATGACTTGACATTGAAGATGCTACTAATGCTTAAATTAATGAGGAAACGTTGAGGCACATGCTTGTCTTTGCCTCTGAGTGGAAGGAGGTCTGTCCCCATTCCTTGTTGTGTGCAGCTGACCTGCTCCACCTCATTAGCTCTGCAGTGCTGGTGGGTGTGCTGGGAAGGATGATCCGGGGAGATCCACCCATCTGAAAGGGATGAAGAGCGGCAGCCCGGACAAAGCTGCCATCCCTGCTTCCCCCACGGGGATTGATTCCATGAGGGCACAGCAACAGGGATACAAAGGAGCAGAAAGCTCCCATTGCCCTTGTGAAAGGAATGAGAATGTTCCTGCTCTGATTTTTTAAATCGTGCACATGCATTTAATATTAAACCATATTCTATAATCAACAGTGCAGGTCCTGATTTGAGTTAAATAGTCCTCGGCTGGGGAGCTGACCTTCCCATTCCTGTGGCATTTGAAACTGCCAGCTGCTGAGTTATTTTAGGTGTTTTTTCAAGAACACAATGCACAGCTAGATCCGATGATCAGCCCCTGAAGGAAGTGCTGTCCCCTTTAGTTTTGTACAATTACAAATTTAAAAGACTTTTGATCCTTAAAAAAACTCTTCTGTAGCTGGATGAAAAATACCCCTTTTCTGAAAGGTAATATAAATAGCAAGCTATCCAGTCAACTAAAATAGTAGATTTACATTTTTCAGAATTCTCTAATTCACTTCAGCTCTCAACACCTGATATTTAAAAAAGGTGTTACTGCAATTCAAAACAATTCAGTGAATTTTGCCAGATGATGTGGTTTAAACAATACACCTTACCTCTTCTAACAGCAGTGAGATTTGGCTGTTTACTCAAAGGCACTATAATGTTTTGCTGAATAGGGATGTTATAAAATATGTCTTTAAATTAAAATTATTCTTAAGATCCTAAATTAGTTAAATGTCAGTATCTGCTAGGCTCAGTACCATTAAAAGGGAGAATTACACATTTAGGAGGGATCCAGAGAATCAAGTTCAGGGTGAGATGAACTTTTCTTGTCTGTAAAGCAGTTGTTGAAGTCTCAGGAAGAGAGGTTTGGACTGGGAATGCTGTTGGCATAGTGATAACCATCAAACTGAATGGACTCTTGGAAAGAACAACACTTGATAACAGCTGTGTTTGCATTAAACATTTTTAGAGTTCAGTTCGGAGCAGTTTTGCACCATATATGTAGAATTTTTATGCAGAATTTGCATACAGAAGGCATGGAATGCTCTTTACTGGGTAAATTATTTGCTTCTGCTATTTATTACACTCCCCCTCTGGGCCCCCCATCCCCTGGGCACACGTGGCTGCAAGGATTTGAGTTAGTAGAGAAAACAGGTGTGCCTGGTCAGAAGAGCAAAAAAGCAAGTATTCAAGGGAAAAGTAGGATTTTTGTTTGGAGAGAGATGTATAAAGCAGCCCTCCCTCTGGGTCCAGCTAAAGTGACCTTTTGGCAAGAGTGAATCAAGGCACAGATACCACGGGCTGTATTTACCTCAGCTAATGCAGATGCTTTAATTCTCTCCTTATTTGGCAAAGCATTTAAGTACAATCCTAAGTCAGGAATATTGCTGTACCAGGCTTACTCTCTCCTCTCAGGGAAATGGATTTCTCTAGATGTTTCTCCAGGTCATCAGTGCAATGGGCCATATTCTCTCATTTTAGAGAAACCTCGGGGAACTTGCCTGATAAAACTGAACCAGTCCAACAGCTCATTTCAGGGGACAGGGGCATTCTCACTCCTCTTCCTTGCCCTTCTTCTCAAAGATGTGCATCGATTTCCTCTGTTTCAACTGCTCCCCTACTTGCCTGACTGCATAGTAAAAGCTGAATCAACTCACAAATCTGTAAGAAAATAATCTTTTTTCTTTGGTCAGGTGTAGCAAAAACATTCCTGCAGGCTGAGGGAATTGCATCTGAGGTCAGGGCAGTGCCAGGGAACACATAAGGAATACTGCCAGGTGATGGATTCTTTCCTTCCAGCAAAACTGGCCTCAGAAAATTGTCTCTTGTTTCCCAAAAAGCCAAGGAGAAAGTAAACCCAAAAATCTGACTTCTGCTTTCCAAAAGGCCAAGCATCAAATAAACTGGTCTAGTGGAAGGTGCCCCTGCTTGTGGCAGGGGGTTTAGAACTAGATTATCTGTAAGGTCCCTTCCAAACCCAGACATTCTGTGATTCTGATTCTGTGATTCTGTGTGTGTGATTCTGTTGAGTGATTCTGATTTGTGATTCTGATTCTGTGATTCTGTGACTGTGTGATTCTGGTTGAGTGATTCTGATTCTGTGATTCTGATTCTGTGATTGTGTGATTCTTTAATTCTGTGACTGTGTGATCGTATGATTCTGCAATTCTGTGATTCTGTGATTCTGTGATTCTGTAATTCTGTGAGTCTGTGATCATAGCCCAACTCTCCACAGCCTGCAAGCCTCATCTCATGTTATTCCTGGGTTTGGATTCAGAAGTGGAGATACAGCTTCTTTGGAGTCACTTCTGGCAGCAGTGTTTTTCCATGAGCCCCCAAACAACTGAAGGGGAAACTCCCAGAGTGGTGCAGGTCCCACCTGCCCCCCTGCTCCCAGGACAGCATGGCCTGAATGTGTTGGAATTTGGCTAAAACGTTAAAAATATTCTTTTTTCCCCTGAAATGTGTCTTCTGATTTTAATGACCCAAAGTGTAAAGTACCTGAATTCTATTTATGATGTGTAAGAGATCATCCCTGTCAGCTATTGCCATTAACCCCATTTTGGGTCATCTCCTCTTCAGAGGGTGCCTGAGACACTGAACTGGTCCCACCTGACCTGCACAGCTCATGACATCTCAAGTGTCCTGTGATGCACTGATTTCACCTGTGTCTGAGGTAACCAGACCATTTTTCTTTCCTTCTGAGGGAGAGGTCCTATGAGTAATAGCAGACATCATCAATTATTTTGGTATTTTTGCTTTTCTAATCCTGAAACCAGTGGAAACCATCAGAAACTGGAGGAACGTGCTCCAGTCCAGAGCTTCTTGTGCTCTTAAACTGGAGATTCAGCTCAGCTTCTCTCTTTGGTCTTCCCTCAGTAGGGGTGGAGGTGACAGTAGGTGCCACTTTGGGGTCTAATGTCCCAGAGCTGGGACATTCCCTGTCCAAAAGGCTGAACACTGCTACATAATCAGATTTCCTTGTGGATCAAGAGGAAACTTATCTTCCATGTTCCTCCTTTGTGTGCAATCTAGACAAGGCTTCATTGTTTTAAAAGAAGGATTCTGGGCTAAGGGAGAGCTGTGCACTTTTGGAAACATCTTTTTTTAAAAAATTTTTATTCAGGCTGGGAACAGAATTCATCTTGTAAGGCTGCATTTCATGTGGAGGGAGGCAGCTCTATTCCCATGGTTTGAAAGGGATGGAGTGTCTATGGGGTAGGACCTCCCCACTCTCAGTGTCCCCTTGTGCTTTCCAAGTGCTTAGAATTCCTTACAAATTACAGTCTTTTGTGGTGCAGAAAACTGCTATTTTAACCAATTGGAGGGGTGGTGGTGCTGGGGGGAATATAATCGCCTGAGAAGTATTTTCTTACTGTGCTCGATGGTTTGTTTAGGCTTCTGTCCTGCACCAGGGTCTGAAGGAAGGAACCCTTCCAGGCCCAGTGGGACTCCCTGTCCTCTATCACATCCTGAAATGTGGCTTCACATGTAAAATCCACTGTCAGCTGCAGCACCTCCATGTACTTAAACTGGTCAAACAGAATAAAGAAAAGGAGTTACCAGATATAAACCCCAGAACACTGATTGTTCCTGAGCAGTGGGCAGGTGCCAGTGTTCATTTCAGATGGTAGAATGATTATTAAATCCCAGATCACTTGAATCCAATAGGAATTGTAAAAAAAACCCAAACAAACCCCCCACACATGAGGAAATAGTTTCCAAGATGAAAAACATTTAAGTTTACATTAGAGAGACAATAAGCAAATTATTGACTGCAAGAATCCCATTTTCAGGAGGCTGTGAAAAGTGTCAGAAGAAGGGTCCAGAGATCAAAAGGAGCCAAAAATGTTAACAGATCTTCCTGAGAACAAGAATGTGGCAGCAGGAGACTTGTCAGAGCCACCAGGGTGACAGCATGGAGGGCAGAGAGACCTATGTACTCTGTAGGGTAATTTAAAGAATTTGTCCCTCCCTGCTCAAAGCCAAAAGAGCTGAGAGCTGGCAGTGTGCACCAGTAAGCCCCAGGGAACTGCTAAGCAGCTGTATTGCATATATTGGTTTTAAGATTTGTTTTCTCAGAATAGTTAGTTATAAGACCTGCCCAGAGTCTGACAGTGGAAGAAAACAAGAAGCATCCTCAGAGCAAAGTATTTTTAGTTAGAGCCTGACTCTGTGTATCATCTGTGAATCAAATGTTTTTCTATCTCAAAAAAAAAAGTCTTTACCATCCAGTTTTTCAAAATTATAGTGAATTCTCATAGATTTGCCCACAATTCATGTATCTATCCACCACACAAATCCAGCTTAAATAATGAATTCATGCATAAATACAGGTGAGTGCCATTTGTGTAACCCCTTTTGAGTCAGGGTGCAATAGGAGGCCAGTACATGGACTGATGTCAGGAATCTGTCAGGAATAAATGTTATTGATAATAAATCCTGAATTTGCAGTCAGTATATATTCATAGGGGACAGCATTGTCTTTGTTTCTGTTCTTCTATTATTTCCTTCATTTTCATCCATACTATGTCCTGACAAATACAGGATTTATTCTGAAAAGATCCCTGCAGTGTTCTGTCCTTTAGAGGAAGAGCAAGCTCCTTGGACTGAGGGTAAAAATGGATTAGAGGCAGGAGAAAGTTACTGGAGGAGAAGTAGGTGTTTCCCAAAGGTATGCTGCTGTGGGAGTTGAAAGAGGAAAAGAATTTGCTGCAGTCTTGTGAGAAACAAACACCCCTTGGGATAATCCAAACCCTCTCTTTTACACTATTAAGAAATTTCTTCCTACATTCTTAATGTACCACATTTCCTGGTGCTAATGATGTGGGTACTTCTTTCCTCAACCATGTCATTCCCATTACACTTCTACTCAATAAAATCTCCTTTCTTCCCTTAAGATACCAAGGAGCACAGGCAACAGGAAACAATTCTGTATTTTGGAAGATGTCAAACTCCATTACTGTGTCCTAAGTAATGTAATCAAATAATTAAGTTTTTCCTCTGACTTTTAACATGTTTCTTAGTGTAAAATTCCCAATTAGCCGCTGTATTACCAAGATGAGCTCAGAACACCCACATGCTCTGTTATGTCCCAAAATGCAGAGTTAAGTAAGTTTCTAGTCATTATTCTGCATTATTCTTACTTTTCTCCAGGTGAGAAGAGCAAAAGCTCATACAAATAGCAAACAGGACAGCTGCTTTCTTTAAAGATGTGTCCCACAGCTGTAATTCTGATATGCAAACAGGAGGAAGGTGACAGGGAACCAATGGATGCTACCAAAGGAGCCCTCCTGGTGAAGGTGCTGCTCTTTTGAAGAGGCTCTGCTTCCCTGAAGAGCTGTGCAGGTGGGGAAGGATTATTTTCTTTGCCCTGGACACCTATAGAACACAGCCTATTGCTCAGAGAGTTGGCAAGAAAACATTCTCTTAAGATCACTTCTGTTGAACCTGATAGGGATTGTGTCACTGCCTTCAGTGGGACTGGATCAGCCCTAATCTGTTAAAGAAGCACCTGGGACATGCCTGTTTTCTCCTCTGGCCCCACTTTTGGCTCTTCTGCCCACTCCACTGTTTATCCTTCCTCAGGCTGGGCTGGTTTGATTGCAGCAGCACAGACAGGATCCCTCTGACCCAGCACTGTGCTGCAGGTTTTTGCTCAGCCAGCTCCTCCAATTATTAAGGGAATAGCCTCAAAGAATCTAAGGAATCACAGATATTCTAGGGGAAAAAAATCTGTTGGCTGCAAGTGAGTGTGTAGAGAAGGAAAAGAATGATCTAACATCTTGATTCAACATGTCTGTTATATCAATCATTTGCTCTGAGTGGGTAGCAAAGATATGATCTAATAGGTGCAGGATTCTTATTTCCTGTGACAAGCTGAGCATGCCTTTTGGGTGAGATCAGAATGTTTTTATTTTGGTTTATTCACCAAATATTTTTATCAGCTAACTTCAGTGGTAATGTGGGAAAAAGCATAGAAGTCATTATGTTTCAAACTATATAAAACTCTTTAAGATCTTACAGCTCTCCTACAAAACTTTATGGTATATATTCTCTAAGATTTTCTAGTGATGTGCTAATTTTCTCCCTGTGTTGCCCAAGCTCAGGTCCATCTTTAGGTTAGAAAATTATTGTTTTCCTTTAGGAAAATGCAGCTAACAATTGTGCAGTCATCCTCAGAACTTTTCTTCTCTCACATTCAAGAAAAACAGATGAATTAGAATAAAATGATAATTGCCATCATCTGCTCTGGAAATCAGTGGTGTATTTACAGTGATTAGCAGCTTGACTGACATCCACAATCATATTTAGGCATCTCACTATGCATGGATTTCCCTGGGAATTCAGACACTTAATTAGGATTTGGTTTGATTATCTCTGTGCACCTGGCTCTCTGCCTGGTATGAAGTGTTAGCAGGATCAGCCCCCTCAGCTCATATGCTCAAATCTGCCATGATCCTTCTGTAGGCAAGGCCATGTGCTCCCCAGTGACTCCACTGGAGTCAGCAGAGCCTGGAGGCTGCTGCTGTGCAGCTCCTTGTGGAATCTGAGTCTAAGTTTTATTACAAATGAGGAGTTTTCCATATTTTTTTTTCCTTTTATGCCTGTGTGGTGATTTCTTTGCCTTTAAGGTATCACAGAAGCAGAAGGGTAATAGGAGTAGGTTAGGAAAATACAAGATACAGCAAGGAATTGTTTTGATAATCAACTTTAAAGGACTGGGACACTGAGTTTCCTTCAAGGCTGCTTCCTTTCTCTCCCTGGATAACCATTAGTGCTTTCTGTAGGCAGCACAAACAGGCAAAACATTTCCAAAGGTTTGGGGTCACTTGAAGGCAAATAAAAAGTTGTAGTTGATACATCCCACTCAGGAACCAAAAAGCTCCCAGTGCCATCCAGTCCTGCACTGCCCTTGCCAAGCCATGGCCTTGAATCTGGCTGTATTAAAAGATGTGTAAATAGACAACCACCAAATAATCCACATCAAATTCATGGGTTGACAAATCTTTACTGTTATTCTTTCCTTCACCCAGCTTTGTGTCATCTGCAGTCTTTAGCAGCAGCGATGGTGCTCTTCCTCTGAACTGTGGGGTGTGATTGAATGGCACTGTCCACAGTGAGATCCCTGTGCTATTACCTGTGCACCCCTGGGAGTTCCCAGACTATTCTTTGCACCTTTTGGATTTGATTTTCTATATGGAGTGTTTGCTTGACTATGTTCATGCCATAAATTGGGTGTTGAATCAAGTTTTATAAAGTACAACTTGAAAACTGACATTGTGTGAAGTGTGCCTTGCAGATTTTTTTGATTTATTCTGTCAGCTCCACTACTTTTAACCAAAACAAAATTTATGAACATGGAATTCCAGAATGGTTTGGACTGAAAGGAACCTTAAAGCTCATGTCAATCTGATCCCCTGACATGGGCAGGGACACCTTCCAGTAGACCAGGTTGCTCCAAGACCTATCCAACCTGGCCTGGAACACTTCTAGGGATGGAGCAACCACAGCTTCTCTGGTTATAAAATCATGAAATAATTTTAAGAATTTAAGACTTGTATTCCATTACATCAAGAGGACTGATATTACCTAGGTTATAAATCTTTGGCTTTAGAACTGAGTGCATCTCCCCACAACCTTATATTAATTTTACCTGGAGCTGATGTCGTGTTGATCCTTCTGTAGTGACTCACACTGCCCAAGTTTTATAGAAATAGTGGTATATAAATTAATTTCTGCACATTCCTTGCTTATGCAAGAATTCTTAAATAAAAACTGTACAAGCTCAGAGTTCCTTGAGCAGCTCTTCAAACTCTTCAGGGTAAAATCAAAAAAATCTCATTTCTGAATCCAGGTAACCCCGTGGTACCTGAAGCCTCAGGGAAATGAGGTGAGGATCAGGGAGCTGCCTCTGTATGGAACAACCCTGTATAATCTGCTGCTTTCTGCTCCTCATCCATGACCCAAAATGGCTCCAGCAAAAGGTTTTGTAGCCTTGACCAGCTCCTTCCAGGCTTCCCTCCTTGTGCCACGGCTTGGAAAGGACTTTGTGTAATACTGGTGACATTACACCAAAAGGGAGCTTCCTTTCCAAGGCTTGGAAACCAAAAATTGCCCATTAGGTAAGAGATAGATAATAGGTGGATAGGTAGATAGATAGATAGATAGATAGGTAGATAGATAGATAGATAGATAGATAGATAGATAGATAGATAGATAGATAGATAGATAGATAGACAGACAGATAATAATGAGAAAATTATTTCCTATATTTTCTTCTCCTTTGACACTGTTTACCAGCTCATCTTTTTCATTTTGAGACTTTCTGAAGTTCAACCATTTTGCTGGTTAACACTTTCTGCAGACAGTAAGGAACCAAAGTGCAGCTTCATCTCCAAACAGTTAATGCACTTCTCCAGAGGAGGTGGCTGAGAGAAAGGTGCACTATCTTTATAAAGAGAAGAAAGGAGAAGCCCACTCAACAATTACTTTTCAAGACAAACATTTAGGCAATTTGCCAGAAAAACATAAAATGCTGTCCCCCATCTGCAATGTGCATCTTGCTCTTGCAGCTTGTCCCAGTGACTACTTTCAGGCCTTTGAATAGAACCTAGAAAAAGTTGTATTTCAAGGAATAGCCCTGGAAAGCTTTGATTCATTGCTTGTGTTCAGGATTTGTGAGATGAACTGTAATTGCATATGTTATTACTCTTGCAATATTTTGTATTACGTTACTGCACATTTATAGACCAAAACTTTACAGACAGATAGAAAGCAGCCTGAGAAGGAGGGGAGACATAAATCAAGGTATAAAACTGCCCTGAATAATATTTTATGTTTTGCTATATTGACCTGGAATTACAGGATAAAGACATTTTCCACTGGTGCCCTGTTCTTTTTTTGCTTTCCCTGTGTGCGTTTCAGGTTTGTTGGAGTTCTCCATTAAATCCAGAATCTGTATCAAATGAGCTGCAGTGTGCTGCAGCACAGAAAAGTTTCAAAGCAACAATTACTCTATTATTTCAGCAGAGATTACCTGTTTGAAAGGAAACCCACACTGAATCCTTTCTGACCTGGTCCTTATTGTGCTACTGATAACGAGCCACACTTTCCAGTCTTTATCTTACCTCCTACAGGGCAGTCTTTTCTTCTGGAGCTTAATTCTGCTAATAGCACCCTTGACTGGTTGCCAGACAACAAACACAAGCAGGTGAAAACTGGATGGCTCCAGTCTGACCGCTGATAGCTCATAGAGACTTTTTATTCTCAGAATTCCCTCCAAAACAGCCAACTTGACCAGTGGATTTTGGAATCGCATTCCTTTTATGCATCTCCCTCCTTCAGAGTGGTCATTATTTGAAAGAAATTGTGATGATCTTTTCTACAGTTTCAAATTCTTTTTTTTTTCTCCCCTCTTCCAAACAACAGTAAATAGTAATTCCAGATGGTAGAAATTACTTTTAAATTAAAGCAGTTAATACAGGGAACGTATGCTTATCTAATTCCCCTGTTTTAAGTGGTAGCAATATGATGGAAATGGGAAAAACTGATGTGCACTTAAGGTATGCAAAATAGCTTGAGATTTTAAAATGCTTTTTTCCTCCCCTTTTCTGATTTACTGTCCATGAAAAAGAATTATAGACTCGTGAAGAAAACAGAAGATTTTATTTGCTGAACTCAATAGGCAGCTTTCTGGGGACCTGAACTCTGCAAAGTGCTGAAAAAAAGATTACTGCATTCCACGGACAATTTCTCTGTTTGAACCAAATGGGAGGGATGACAGGGTGCTGTGCTCTGCCCTTCTGCTTCCCGAGGACAAACTCAGACTGTTCATTGTTCCTCTGCTGTGTGTGTCTAAAAGCACAGCCTTAAAAATTTTTCTGAATTCTGTATTTGAGCCTGGATTGCCCTTTGCTTGTGGGTGCCCCATCCCTGGAAGCGTTCAAGGCCAGGTTGGATGGGGCAACCTGATCTAGTGAGTGGCATCCCTACCCATGGTAGGGGGTTGGAACTGGATGATCTTTAAGGTCCTTTAAGGTTCAGCCCAAACCATTCCATGATTCTATGCTGGTATGATTTAACCAGTTCCTTTTAAAAGCAATGAGTGTAGAAGATGCTCAGCCCCTCGCAGTTTTTCAGACCACGAACAAAAAACATTATTACAAGGAGAATGGTGTCAATGGACCTGAAATCAGTAAATGTGCTTTAACTTACACCAGCTGAAGGTTTGGTGGGCATTCATTTGCTTTATCCAAAGTGATTTTGCTTTTACTATTTGCGTGTATGATTATAAGGTAACTAGTTAGTACTAAGGGGGAATATGGTTGGCTTCACTGGAAAATATAAAAGTATCCACTGTTCCTTCAGGGAAATCATTTTAATAGATAACAGCATGTTGTACAATGTTTCATCAGTGATATTTAGATCTAAATTAGGAGCAGTTGTGAGATGGGTTGCCGATTTTCTTGTGATAAAAGGGAAATAGTTCAAGAAATATAGACCAGATGTTATCTTAATCCAATCCTCATGTACAAGAGCACACTATGAGACAGTAATAATAGTCCCTTCTACCTGTTTCTAATTTTCCTGCTCTGAAACACCCCCTGTGAAAAATAGATTAAACCAACACATCATTTATGGATCGGCACTAGCGGGTTGGAGTTTGGATGGAATGCAGCATGCGTGGCACCGACCAGAGGGTGCAGCCACCAGAGTTTGATCCATGTTTAAAAATGCTCCTTTGACAGTAATGTTTGAGACAGCAGCTCGCAGTGATTTAAAAGGAGAGTAGCCAGTTTGGGTTTGAATCAGGTTTTTGGTTCAGCGTATCCCTACACAGTTTCAAATTTGTCATCAGTGTTTCTGGGCAGTATATGTTATACAATCCTCAGCAGGCCAAAAAAACAGGAGATTGATCCTCAGCTGCTGTAAATCAACACTGATCCACTGATTTAGATGGAACTACACTGATTTGTACCATCTCATAGTTTGGACAAAGTGTATTAACTTTCCCCATGAAAATCCTCCCCAACAAAAAGTTCCATTCACAGGCCTACTGCATAAGCAGAAAGTAATGTGTCTCTGTTCTCGTAATAATGTTTAATACCTGCATCATTTCCTACTTGCTGGGGCAGCCGAAACATTACTCTTTGCATTGACGTAAGAGGCCAAGTGCTGTGCATTTGTAATATTTGGGACAGCTTTTTCCATAGCTCCCTGCCTAAGCGCAAGCATTTTGCTGGAATATTCATGTCTCTTGGCATTTTCATGCCAAGGAGGCTTTTGGGCAGCTCTCTAGCAGCTCAGGAGAGAAGACTTTTATTTTCCTTTGAGGAATGCAGTAATATGAAAATAATTTATTCTTCAATATTCAGAGCTGTAAGAACTACTGGAGGGGGGTTTGTTCACTGGAAATAGCAATAGCTGTAAGGATACCAACAACAGTGTTAATTAGACTGCTTTATCTAAGCCAGACACCCTCACATTTTAGAATATTCCAAGCTGTTTAGCAAGCCAAGTAAAATCCTGTTTTCCAGATTGGATATTTTCATATTTCTATGAACAGAGGAAACAAGAGCAGGCGAGGAGACAATTAATCTTCAGAGACAGCCCACACAGCTGGCTGGCTGCTGCAAGGATTCTGCAAGGACAGAGCTGAAGTTTTCCTTTTGAAGTGAACTCCTTCGCTACTCTTTTATTTTTAAATAATGTATATGTACAAGAGAGCTGGAGAGAGACTTTGGACAAGGGATGGAAGGACAGGACAAGAGGGAATGGTTTTCCACTGCCAAAGGGCAGGATTAGATGGGATATTGGGAAGGAATTCTTCCCTGTGAGGGTAGGAAGGCCCTGGTACAGGGTGCCCAGGGAAGCTGTGGCTGCCCCTGGATCCCTGGCAGTGTCCCAGCCCAGGTTGGATGGGACTTGGAGCACCCTGGTCTAGTGGAAAGTTGGAACTAGATGATCTTTAAACCCCTTCCAGCCCTAACCATTCTGGGATTTGTCTGGCTCTTCAGAGTCATTCTTTCCAGCACATGTTTGCCCAATTATCTTTAAAGATTTTGAAAAAAGAAATCCCACATCCAAAACACACCAGAAGGGTGAATCCCTGTGCAATGCTATACCATGGAATCCCAGAATGGGTTGGGTTGGAAGGGACATTAAAGCCCTTCTCATTCTCCCCCCTGCCATGGCAGGAACACCTTCCACTGTTCCAGGTTGCTCCAAGCCCTATCTAACCTGGCCTTGGACACTCCCAGGGATCCAGGGGCAGCCACAGCTTCTCTGGGCACTCTGAGCCAGGGACTCACCACTCTCATTATGAAGAATTCCTTCCCAATCTCCCACCCATCCCTGCCCTCTGGCAATTCTCATCCCTTGTCCCCAGTCCCTCCTCAGCTCTCCTGGAGCCCCTCCAGGCCCTGCCAGGGGCTCTGAGCTCTCCCTGGAGCCTTTTCCTCTCCAGTTGAGCATCCCCAGCTCTCCCAGCCTGGCCCCAGAGCAGAGGGGCTCCAGAGGTTGTGTGCTTTCACTGAAGAGCTGGAATCTCCTGGATTCCCCTGCAAGATTCATAATCCGACTGTGCATCTATAAAGACCCATGGGTGATGTATCAGCACATTAGGGAAAAAGTGGTCAGTATTTCTGTGGGAGAGTATTTTTTTGTGTTTTAACCATTAATCCAACAACTGTCCCTTTATTTGTAGTGTCTGTACTTCAAGGCCCTACTTACCCTACTTACCTTTTGAGGGTCCAGATTTGTTTGGTTCTGAGCAAATCCATTCAGGGACATTGTCATGAATCAGCCAGTGTAGTAAGATGAGACAGGTGGATCAACAGGAACAGGAGGCGATGGGATCATAAAGGAACAGGACCAGAAGATGCAAAAATAGAATCCAAGTTGCCACATGCCCTGAACTGCTCACATCAGTGAGAAAGCTGTAATTTGGGATAAGAGTGCTTCAGAAATACAGATGGAAAACTTGATGGATTAAAGTAGTTAATGAGAGAATAAGATGAGAAGAGGAAAAATGTGGAGTGGCTGGAAATAGTTGTAGGGAAGAAAATCCACCTGTGGCTTGGGAAAGTTTGAGAGGCTGCAGCAGCAGAGCTGAATACGCACAAGTGATCAAAATGCAAAGTGCAGTTTAGAGATCTTGGTGCTAAAAGGCACTGGTGGTGGTGCTGGTAGTGGGGTACGTAGGTTAATACTGAAAGTGTGTTATTAGTAATGACCAAAGACCTTTAGCCTCCTGTCCAAAATCCTTTTTTACTGTATAGAATGGGAAAGTAAACTCGATCATGTTGGGCTATTTAGTAAGCTATTAGTGCATTCATCTTTTCATCATTTGACAGGTGGAAGTAGTAGTCCAGCTTTTAGTTTTAATTAAAGGGATTCCAGATGTAGAATAGGACATAAATTAAAACCAGATCTACTCATATGTCTTTTCAAAGTAAGCCAACTTCAAGGTATCTGCTTTTCATTTCAAAATGTTATTAAAGCTATTACTAAGAAATTCATAGTCTTAGCATGCTCCAATAATTGACACCTTTAAAGTGACTAAACAGATTTAGAGTGTGCAGAAAAGTAAATTTGTCTTAGAGAATGACTCTAATCATCCATTTACATAGAACGGACAAATCAGTGTTTGTGTTGGGAATGGCTGGGCGAGCAGCCGGCCCCGATGGCTCTTGCTGCCTCCTCCTCTGCCTGGCCTGGCTGCTGGGTGTTAGCTTGTTTCCATGATTGTGCTACTAGGCAAAGGCAGATAAAGAATTAAGGGTTGATCCAAAGCCAGTGGAAGTCAACAGGAGTCTTTTGATGAGCTTTCCGTCATTGTCTCCTCCTCTCATGTTGAGCTATGTTACGTTATGTTGGAAGTAGCATTTTTGTTTAAAGAAAATTAAATCCAGAACCACTTTTTTTTTTTTTTTTTTTTCCACAGTGATAGTGTTCTTAAATCCCTAACCGTGTAAAGAAACCTGCAGACCCCTTTCTAAAATGCCTTGCTTTCCACAAGACCTATTTATCTGGTGATACGTTACAACCATGCAAATAACGCTGTACATCTGACTTCATAAAAAGTCTGAGGTTTCCAATAATTAGAATGATAGCTGGCAAGTCTGATAAATTAGAGAAATAACTTGTTTGGTGTAAACTGAGCCTGTTTCTGAGGCAGAAATGTTAGGCTTTTATCCTCTGGAGTGTGATTGAAAGGGTGAGAAGTTAATTTGGCAGCTTCGCTTCTATGGTTTCATAATGTTTCTCCTCCCCCCTCCCTCAGCTTCAGGGAAGGACTGTGATTTCAGTACTTTGCGCCTGCCCTCATACAAGGCAAGAGCATGACCCGAAACGAAACCCCTCTCCCCAGGGCACATCCTGAGCAGTAACAGCTTGGCTCAAGTGTTTCTTATGAACAGCCGTCCAGAGCACTTGATCTAAATCATGCCATTTCCTTCACAGTATGGCACAGTTAACAAGTCAGTGCATCAACACAATCTGCAGATGGCAGTTCAAAAGGTGCACGTTCCCCAGCAAGATAAAGGGCAATGAGTTCCATGGGTTAGCTCATTACTTGGATTCAGGCAGGGGCTCCGTAGGGGTGTGAGGGAGGAAAAGGGGGCAGGCAAACCTTGAGAATGCATGTCTACACAAATAAAGGCAGCGTTGCAAGAAGCATGTTATTGAAGTAAAGTGCAAACAGCTTGCAGAGCATGGCTTCCTTCAGAGGTGGCTTGTTTTGCCTCTGAAAAACAAGAGGAAAAGGGGAGTGAAACCAGTGGTGACATGCAGCCTTCATTTATCCACTGGGCCTGGCAAATAGGACACCATTCCCTAAGCAAAGCCTCAAAATTCACAAGAGGCCAGCGGGTGTCAGCCAGGGCTGGGGCTCGTGGTTGCTCTGCAACCTCAAGGACTCAGAGCTCTGAGAGACCTGGTCCAGTCAAAGTTGCCCTGCCCATGGAACTCCATCATCCTTAAGGTCTCCTCCAGGCCAAACCATTCTGGGATTCTATGATTCCATCCTGCTTGGGAAGGAACCTGTTTTCTGGAGCAGTGTAGAAGGGCTTCTAGAGAGCAGTGCACACTCCTGCACAAATTACATTAGAGCTAAACATCCAGTGAAGAATCTCTGAGACATATTAGTTCTTTAGACTTCAAAACAAGCTTAAATTGGAACCATATTGCTGGAATACTTTTTAGCTAACATTTATATTACTTCAGTTACCAAATCCAGACTAAGTCCCAGGACTCGGCAGGGGAGAACATAATATATTAGGAAGTAAGATGGGGGTGTGCACTTCTGGCCTCCTATTTTATATAAATGTACAAAAAGTTTCCTCACACTAGCAAGGAAATGACTACAAGGCCCTAAAATGCCGATTTCCAGCGGCAAACGAGGGAAGTCCGCTGCCCCTCCTCCCTCTCTCCCCTGACCGTTCTGTGTGTGCCATGCCTTGGGGATAGTTTGGATTACTTGGAGTAAGACTATTGCATAGGAGCTCAGGTATCAGAGCAGATAATTATACACATATAGCGAGATACAGCAAAGGTCTCAGTGAATTGTCAGAGGATGAGATACATCTCGGGAGACCAAACGAGCCTCCCCTATACTGATCTTTGTAAATGAATCTCTTTGGGAACTATCAAGATGGTGCTTTACCACGATTTTCACTGCTGAGGAAAAAGGAACTCTTCCAAGCTGTTTGTTTTCCAGGTTGTATCAAAAGCTGGCCAGGGAAGGTTTTTTCCCTTTTCTGCCCTTATGTTGGTTTGAATGTCCTGCAAGGCGCTAACGTGTGTGCTGAGCTCGGAGTTCCTGCAGCAGGGAAGTTCAGGGCAGGCTGGGCAGGAGAGGAACTGTAACCCCCCTCCTTTCCCCTCCCCGGAGCTCCAAATCTACAAAGGCTGACTTTCCGGTGAACTCCCTGGTCTCCATCACAATCCTTTTGGAGGAACAGTGCTAAAACTGGGAAGGGCAAACCCTGAGTGGCTGCTAGGCAGAGGTGTGTTGAACTAAGGTCATTCCTTGTGTAAATTGATTGATTTAGTAGAGTTATGCCAGAGAGAAATTTGGCTTTCGGCTTTTGGGTGATGTGTCATGTTTCTTTATGTAACTTATCAAACAGGTGCTTAGCAACAGCATCTTCTGCTGGTTTATCCAGAAATCTTTACTTTTCTTTCATTTTCCCTTCTTTAATACCCTTCCAAGCTGTGCTGAGTTAAAAACTGAGCCAAGACTTCAGGCTGTGCCTCACTGGGACATGTAGGGACGCAGCACATTTCATCAGGCCCTGTATCCATTTATTTCTTGCCACAGTGCCTGGTAATTGCTGCTTTTCTCCATTCAATGAGATAAACGAAGGATAAAGAGCTGTGAGTCTCAGAGATTTTTCTGGATTTGATGAGTTCAACCTTAGGCTAAAGGTGCTGAACTTCATTTCGTTAGGAATGTTGCACCTTCTGAGACTGGGAGAAAACAAGTTTTCTTGAAAACTTGAAAACTTTGCTGTTTCAACACTGTCCTGGGCATTGTGTATCCCAGGGTTGTAAGAAATGCTGTATTTTCTATCCCTTTTTCACTCTCTCTTGGAAGGCATGAAGAAGGAGAGGTGAGTAATCCTTGTTCTCAGCCTTTTCTGTGTATAAGCACAAAGCCAGGTGCCCTCTGCTCTGTGCTGTTTCTGGTGTGGAGCACAACTGGTGTTGATAGCAGAGGGCCTCATTCATGAGATCTGTGGCATCCAAACCCTGCCTAACCTCATCTCTGGGGCTGTACCCTTCCCAAGCACTTCTTGCAGCCTTGTAAAATACACCTGTTTGTTTGTCAGATGTGATTTATGAAAAGGATTATATGACACGGTTGTTTGTAACTGCAGGAAGCAGAACATGGTGAATTAAGTCCCTTCCATCCTCATCTTCCTGTGATTTCCCTCTAATGATGGATGTCAGAGAAGAATATGGGTTATTCTGGTAGTTCTTACTGATCAGTGTGCTCATATTTCTTAGAATTGCAGTGGAAATCTCTGGTGTTGTGCTGAAACAGAATCTCAGACCCTCACAGTGCTTTTGCCCTCCAGAAAACATTCTGCATCTTTATAATGAAATATTTGAGTTATGATAGCACAGAGAAGCCCCAGGAACGAGAGACTCTGGTGTGCAAGGAGCCATACACTAAGATATGAAATAAAGAGGTTGATCTCATGCAGGCAGTCAGCAGCAGGGCACACAGACCTGGCTCTGCTGCCTCCCAGTCCATGCTTTCATCGTGAAATCACTCAGTTCTTTCAGCTGGATCTCCAGGCTCTGTTCTTAGCACTGTAGTTTCTCTGTCCCTCATGGAAACCCCAGGGCTGGGCTTCACAGACTCTCTGCAATTCTATCCCTTTGGACTGTAATTGATTTGGAGTCAGGTGGTGGTGTAACATAACCCGTATGGAATCTGCTGGTGAAGTTTATGGCCATTCAGCTAAAAAAAAAGAAAAAAAAAAAAAAGAAAAAAAAAAGAGAGGAATATAGAGGGGGAGTAGGAAGCGAATTGAGTTTGAGTTCTGGGATGTGAAGCTGTGCTGTTTCCCAGCCCAAAGAGAAAAGCTCATAGAGGCTTTGGGTGTGGAGAAATCTACAACCAGTTCATGCACCACAGTCCTGCTCAGCCTGTGTATATATAGAAGAACCTACAGAGAAATCCCTGTCCCCAGCTGTGGTCAGCCCTTGGACCAGTGTGGAAAAGCAGAGAATTGCAGAGGGAATGCACAGAATACTTAAAGAAATTTTAAAAAATAAAAGATAATTTTTCAACTGTTGGCTCTGTGCTGCCTGGCTGTGTGACTGTAGTGCATTTCTCGATGTCTGTGTCCTCTTACATAAATTTCTAGGACTTTTGTGTAGTGAAGGATATTCCAGTGTGACTCCTAGGTGTCTTAAGGCACTGCAGGCAGCCTCCTGTTATCTGCAGATTTGAACAACAGATTCTAGATTGGCAATCTTGAACTGAACTCACACTACCTCCATTGACAGCACTGGATTTTCTGATTTGGCTAATTCATCTGGGATGAGAGATGAGAAGCCAAAAAAAAAATTGTTCTTTCTGTGACAAAATAACTCTTTTCACAAGGTTTTGTAGAGGTTTCAAGGCATTATTCCAGGTCCAAAAAGTTCTAGAAAAGATTTGTTACCCAGCTGGTGGGCTTCCCCTCTGAGCTACACTGAAAATACCAATAGTCTTACGTGATAAGCATTATGTGACAACATTATGGGGTGAGTATGTGATAAAACAAGGCTGTAAGTTTGTCCAGGTATCCCTGCATTGCTGAAATCACAATAAATAGAGTGAAAAAGGCAGCTGTGAGAGCTCAGATCATGACTTTACATAAAGTACTGTGAGACAAACACTCATAGCTTTGCTGCAGCCGTGGTGATTTACTGATACACGGGAAGCAAAGGCTGTGTTGAGCACTAATATTTGTCAACAGGCCCATTTGTACAGCCACAAAAAAATCCAGGCAGGGCTTTGAACACACAGGCGAGGTATTATTCTTGCTGCTGTCATTGCTGTAATCTAGGATCTTGCTTTCCAGGAGGAAGGGAGGAAGCCAGTTCTCACCCCAGGCTGTAGCAGAGCTTCTTTTCCCTGGGCTGTTGGATCAGCCCTCCTCTTGTACAAAAAGCTCCCTTACACGGTGGCCATGCAGTGACATCCTGCTGCTGCCACAAGTCACGTTGTCACTCTTGTACACAAGTGAGGTGTGAAGGATAGAAAAGAGAAGTGGAGGAGAGAGGGGGGTTGCCTTGAAGCACTTTAAGCCCTGAGTAATGAGTGGTATCAAAGTCACATCAGCCACCCAGACGTCTCAGGAGACCTTAAGACCTCCTGGATTACTCTCCTGTGGCACATTTTTCTTCTTTTGCCACTCAGAGACTCCTCATGCCAGTCCTAACAAGAGAAGGTTTCCTGAGGAAGGAGTAAGGTAGTGACAGGTCAGGAAGAATGGCTTCAAACTGATGGAGGGCTGGGCTAGGTGGGATATTGGGAAGAAATTCATCCCTGCCAGGGTGGTGAGGCCCCAGCCCTGGGTGCCCAGAGAATCTGTGGCTGCCCCATCCCTGAAAGCCAGGTTGGACAGGGCTTGGAGCAGCCTGGGATAGTGGAAAGTGTCCCTGCCCATGGCAGGGAGCTGGAATGAGATGAGCCTTAATGTCCCTCCCAACCCAAACCACCCTGTGAATCTGTGATTCTATGAAGTTTCAGTCCCTCTGCCATAAGCCCATGGAACTTGTGCTGTGAGCCCAATGCCCTCTGGATGCTTAGTGTCCTGCTGGTCCTTTCCCAGGGGCTCTCCTGGTCCCTCTTTCAGCCCCACTCTGTGGAGTCACTGTCACACACCAGGATCCTGGCAGATCCCTCTGTCCCCGTGGTGTGTCCCAAAGCACTCCTGGGCTGTAGCTCTGTTCTGTGCCCTGATCTACCTCAGTGGAACATGAGATGTAACAAGGCTGAACCCAGTCAGTCTGTAATGGAAAACAACCTCCTAAAGAAAGGTACTAATCAGTAAAAGAAAACTGTAATAGAGACTTCTGAATTACTCTATGACTTTCTTAACAGAGGTTATCATTTCCCATTGCATTTTGTTGGACACTTCCCACATTTGTAGCATGCTGCTCCTTTACCATTAAGCTCTACCAGATTCTTCCATAGGGGTGATATTTTAAAGAGAAAATACTGAAGCCCCATGTGAAAACAGGAAACTCCATGAATTTTTTATAGTGAAATTTTTCCACTAGGGAAACATCCGTATTTTACAGTTTGCAAAATGTGTGGGACCATAAACTGTAAAACCGCATGGAGAACCACAACTCCTTTGTACTTTAAAAATAGACATAAAAGTAATTTCTTCAGAAAGAAGGAGCATATTTTTAAAGGTGAATATTTGTAGGGCTTATAAAAGCTATTGGTCTGTTCTTGGAAATGGAATGATCGTGTTTAAAAAAGGAAAAGACACAGATTGTGGTGAGTTTACTGCCACTGAATCATCCCCACAGTATGTGCTGAACTGGACCAGCCATAGCACAGCTGCACGAGGACGTGCAAGGTTCCCACCCAGCATGGGAGCCTCTGCTTCTCCACTTCCCCAGAGATGAGAGGCAGGAGTGATGGTGCAGAGATGAGCAGCGATGTGGTGAAGAAGGTCAGGAAGAAACTCTAGGTATTTCATTTCTCTCACAGTGTGCCAGCCAGCAGAGTTGAGCTGGAATGAGGGAAAAGCAAGATGTTCTGGCCACAGGATTGCCATATTTCCCCCCACTCTGCAGCACGTGGTGAGCAGGGCAGGGGTGATACTTGATTCTCCCAGTTCCTTGGGGGTGGTGCAGGAATGATCACACTGAAGGCTTTGGGCCAAAGCTCACTCTCACCCTGTGGCTGTGTAATTTGTAGTAAGTGAGGCTGACCCTTCTCTTTGCCTGTTGGGGTCAGCTGGGCTGTAGCTGGCCTGGGCAGGACCTGACAGGGTTGGTCTTTGGTGCTGTCCATATGGGACATTGTACACAGGTAGCAGGCTGGTGGATTTTTGCAGAAGCTCTGTGCCATGGGACAGCACAGGGATGTCATCAGGGGATATCAAGAGAAATTTCAGACACCCTGCATGGGAATGGGCAAATGGGGAGATGGGGATTCCCCAGAATCTAGTGCTGGCTCTGGGTCTGTTTGTGAGAAGAAACACCAAGGGCAGGATGTGTTCCTTGGCAGGCTCATACATCTGCTCTGAGTATTGAACAGGACCATGGCTGTAGTTCTAGGCAAAGCAGTTTTGGAGCTGGCAGACTTCTGGCCCTGACGTCTGCTCAGTGCCTGCCAGACCTTGGGAGAGCCATCTCTTCCACTGCTACTTTGATGGAAAAGTTAGGAACAGCAGGAACAGCAGCTGTCTTGCTGTCCTCTCCTTGTCCCCAGCAGCAGGAGCAGCAAACCTTACTCTTCACAGCTCTGACCCTTTCCCTTCCTCTCCCACTGTGTCCAGGCAAGAAGGGCCCATTCCTGGCACCACCTCCTCTGTGGGTGACAACACTCACTCTCGTCTGTGTGGCAGAGGACACTTCATCTGATCCTTAATTTGATAATGATGTCCTGTTCATCAAAGTTCATCCTGCCATTTCAGATGGATAGGAATGCACTTTTCCATGCGCTGCTCAGTCCTAGTGCTATTGAATATTTTAATATTCTGGTCTGCTGTTTGTTTACAGCTGCCTTTCATCTTCAATTATCCACTATATTTTAGCAGTGGATAACTGACTGATTCCTGTATTCAGGCCAAATCCCACTTGTTTGGTTCATGTGAGTAATCTAAGGAAGTCTGACACTTTGTTCCCTGATCTGTCTGGGAATGCTTGCACGACCAGGGGTCCTCAGGCATGGGACCCGTGAGCAGGAGTGCAGTCCTGAGGCTGAGACCCATCTTCCCTTCATTCCCTTGGCAAATGCACCAGTCCCTGAGTGTGGCTTTAGCTCTCGAAACTCCTCCTGTTCCTGGCCAGCTGGATAACATAAATTTTGTTGGTGGGATACACCAGCTGCCTTTCCATTTCCAGGGAGGGGTGAGACAAGGCCTTGGGCCATTCCAGTTGGACAGCACTCCTGAAAAGGGCAACTAGACGTTTTGGAAACATGCAAAGTTACAAACTTCCCCAGTCCTGTGCAGCTGTCATCGTTAGCACAAACAGGCTGGTGCTGCCAGGGCTGCTGGGCTTACCCACTGCTGAGGCTCCTTTACACAAAATCACTGCCCTGCTCTGCTGGCAAATGGAATGTTCTTTGGATTCTTTCCTTTAGCTGAGCTGCAGAGGACTGATAGTGCTTTATCACAGGATGGGGCTGCAACCACTCCATTTTTTCTGCCTTATCTGCTTAAAGAGATCTGTGATGTGAGCACTGCAAAGGTCTGAACATGGACCAGGGTGAGCTGTGTGTACTTAGAACAATTAATTTCTTTCTGCCACCGTCACTTTCACAATGGAATCACCACCTGAGAGAAGAGGGCTGGTCCATCATTACAGCATTTCCTGTGGACCTGGGAGACATGGGTTCAGTTTTCTGCTGTGACAGATTGTCTCTGTGAGCCTCAGTAACTTAGATCCTCTCTGATTAAGTGTCATGTGTAAAATAGTGGGTATAGTTTGACCCTTCATTGCTATTGCACATAAAAGAAAGTGAATTAACGTTGAGAGTCAGACATTAAAATGTTGGGAGCCCAAGGGAAGGAAGACTCTACCCTGAGGAGATGAACTAATTGGGAAGGACTAAAGTAAATGGATGAGGTAGTGGAGCTTTGGGGTGAAAGGGGTAAAGGTATGGACAAGGTGAGGCAGGGAGATGTGGTTGCTGGAAACATTTGGCAGATGTGGAAGGAACATGTGGATGCTGGAACTGGAGTCACAAGGAGGGGAATGAATGGAGGAACAGGAGGTTTGAAAAACTCTAGAAGAAACCCTTCTTTTTGAGAAGGAACTACATCATTCAAGAGCATTGTTTTGAGCATCTGGGGTAGGAAATGAAGGACAGGAGAATGCTGGGGATCAGTGCCTGCCCTCTCTGTGCAGCTGAGGTGGCTGCAGGAATATTCCCTGCCCTGTTCACCAGGATCGCTTGGGTTTGATAACTGAAACCACACTGTAAATGTCCCAAGTTGAAATGTTTATCCCCAGGGTCTATCTTTGTCTTGTTTATTTGTTGGCTTACTTGCATTTTTCTTGAACAAAGCCCTCCTTGTCTGTTTTTACAAGACCTAGATAATTTGGAGTGTAAACTGGCAGTGTCTGGGTAGAGCAGCGAGTTTAAGGTTTTGGATGTTTGCAGAGCTTTCGAAGTTTGCATGCAGAGAGCAAAAGCAATCATGGTAATTAAGATCTCTTGTGCCTGAACTGAGCAGTTTGGCTGAGCTTTGACCATTTCTGTGAGCTGTAAAGACAAGATATTCTCTGAACAGCTGCTCACTTGTGTGAACTTTATAGCTTCCAGCTTTCCCAGTCTTTTCCTACATTGGGAGGGTCAAATGTAACACCACTTTTTCAAAAGACTTTAGCCAGGATTCAGAAAACTACAGAAGTGCAATAAGGGTGTTTGTATGGACAAACTAGTAAAATGTAGTGGACACATGCATAAATATGACTCACTTGGGAAGAGTCATCATGGCACCTGTGAAGGGAAGTCCTGCCTTAAAAAATGTCTTGGAGTTCTTCAAAAGGATCAATGAACAAGTGAATAGGCTGATCTGATAGATATAATCCACCTGAGAATTCATAAAATTCTCCACAAAATTATTTTAATGAAACTCAGCATCCATAGGATAGGAGAGAAGCTCCTTGCATGGATAAGTAACCAAATAACTCAGTGCTTGCAGCAAGGGAAGTTCACCAGTGGAGCCCTGAGCTGGAGCCTGTGCTGTTCAATGCACTCATAAGTGGTCAGGGGAGAAGAGCAAACAGGGAGAACATCTGGTGATGAGGCAGGATTTAGTCAGGGGAATAAAGTTGTTGATGGATAGAGAAAGAATGTGAGAGAGCTTGGCAGGAATGAGTGATTGATAAACAAAACAGAGGGTGAAATTCAGCAGACCTACCAGTGAATGGATGAACACTGGGAGACAGGATCTGGGCTCCACTCTAAAGTGAGGAGTTTTAAGCTGACCACTGCCACTTTGAACTGACCACTACTACTCAGGATAAAAGATGAAATGATCAGTAGGGTTCTTTATATTTCAGTGGAAATGTCAATTCAATGCTTAATAGCAATCAAAAAGGCACAAATCATATATTAGGAATTATATATGAAGGGAGAGGAGATGAAAAGGGAAGATCTGTTCTATAAATCAATTTATTGCCTACTCATGCAGTGTGGTGTGGAGTTCTGAACCCTCATCTTAAAATCCCAGAATCATGGAATATCCTAAGTTGGAAAGGTCTCACAAGGATCATTGAGCCCAGCTTCTGGCCCTGCACAGACACCCCAACAATCCCACCCTGGGCATCCCTGGGAGCATTATCCAAACACTCCTGGAACTGTGGCAGCCTCGGGGCTGTGCCCATTCCCTGGGCAGCCTGGGCAGTGCCCAGCACCCTCTGGGGGAAGAACCTTACCTGAAATCCAACCTAAACCTGCCCTGGCACAACTCCTGCTGATCCCACAGGAACCTGCAGAGAACAATAGGGCTGATTAATGTCTGAGATGGTGGTTGGGATTTGTCAGCCTGGAGAAGCTGTCAAGATTGACTGATGCAGAGAGTATCCACAGGGATCTGCTGTTCATACATCACTACAAAAACTGGAGGGCAATGGGAGCTGATTCAGTTAATAGGGGTCCTGTTCAAACCAGACAGGGGAGGTGGGTGGTTCATCCCTGGAGCTCCTCGTCAGAGGATGTGCAGATGGATGCAAAAATAGTTTCAAGGGAGTCTTTACAAGCAGTTGTAAGAGAGATCTGAGAAGAGTTTCTAAACAGAAGAACCATGAAACCCAGCAGGCTGAGCACAGCAGGAGCTGAGCAGTATTCAGACAAGTATCAGAAATGATTGTCTTGTTCTTGCTCTTTCCTGGATGTCTCCTTAGGATCATTACTGGGAAAAAGATATTGATGCTTGCTCTGCCCCAGTGTGGCAATCCTCCTGTTCTCACCTAAATGTGCTGTACAGGCTAACATCCCCTGGATTTTCAGTTTCACACACAGTTTGGTTTTGGAGGAGAGTAAGGTCTGGTCTCTGGGGTGAGGGGGCAGCTTAAATTCAATTAGACCTTAAGAGATTGTGCTGGTTTGAATTTGAATTCTAATTAGAATTTAAGTTTTCCAATTTTCTAGGGCAGAAGATCACCTAATAATGATCACCCCATAAAAAAGTTCAAACCATGTAATCCCTGAGAATCTACACAATATGGTCAATAACCTTGGAAAAAAAGTTTCTAGATGCACCTGTATTTACAGTTAGAGGTAACACAGTTTTACCTTTGTTTCAGGACTAAACTTTTAGCTGAATGTATTCTGGCCTCTTTTAACAAGGGAGGCTGGAAACTTCTGTGGAGACTGGAAATGCTATCCACATTCCCTCCAGTTCCTCCTAATTCAGGAAGCTGGCACAAGAACGAGCTAAGAAGATTTGGAGAGTCTTTGTTAGCCAAAACAGTATTGGTTTTCTGAATTGAAAAAAGGGATGAGCCATTTAATGCTGGTTCTTTCACAGAGGATGTGATATCACTTTGTATCCCCATTTGCACTGCTGGCATTCCACAATTTATCCAGGAAGTTGTTAATTTTGTTGGGGCAAAGCGAGCCTGTTCTTGAAGGGCATAAAACCTCCTCCTTAGCTGGGAGGTTTAGAACAGTGTATCTTGAAGATAAACAAATGAAATTTTCTACCCAGGCCAGTTGTCATGTGGTGATTCCACCTAAAAGACAGATTCAAATCGTTTGGAATACCTGCTGAAATGGTAATGAGCCTCTGGAGAACTGAGGAATGCTCAATTTTTTCACACCTCTGTTAAAAAGGTCAATAAAAGGCTTCAGGAGGGCTTACTTACCTGGAAAGGAATTGTTCTTTTCCAAGCTTTTTTCAAGTTTTGAATATGCTAAAGAGACTTTTTTTTTTTTACTTATCACCTTTCTGTTGTTCTTTTTCAGTTGTCCAGTAATTCTGATTTCTTTTAAGCAATAGCAAAGAAGAGCAGAGGAAATGCACTAGTGGTAGATCTCTTTTCATCTTCTTTTCTTTGCCCAAGGAAGACATTTTATTAAGATTTATCCTGAATTCCTGCCCAACAAATTAACAGATTTTCACCTTAAGGATTCAAGTAGTAACTACATCACTTATTTTTGGTGGAATTCTGAAACATCAGGGACAGGAGCAAGTTTAATAAAATATATATATATATATAGTAATATATATAAACAAGACGCCATCACTTTAATTGCTTGGATTATGCAGTTTAGATCCTGTTCCTGTGGCCGATTGGAAAATGGACCAAACATTTTTCAGTACTGAGATTATTGATTTTGGCTTCCATATATCTCTAGGATTGATGTTACCTGTCTGTCTTCCAAGGAGAATTGCTTCTTGTTTCACCAGGAGGGCTTAGGCCATCTGGGGAAAAAAACTCTGGGAGAAAATTCTAATTGTCAATTTTGACACTTTCATATGTGTCATATCATTGTGGAAGCATCCAAGCTGCAACAGACTTGAGAAGAACATTTTACATCCATTGTAGCACTTGTGATGTGCAGAATAAAATATCTGGGATTGATAATCACTGGGAAAAGAAGAAAACAGTTCCTGGCTTGGGCAGAAACTCTTAGAAATGTGCTAGACACAATCTCTCCTTAGCTTGTTCCCAGATCTCACCACTGTAGGTTCTACTATAACTTAGGTCCAGAGGAGAGAGAATTTACAATCAAAAGACATTTTTTTAATTCCTCCTATATTTTCACCCACCAAAAAAAAAAAAAAAAAAAAAAAAAAAAAAAAAAAAAAAAAAAAAAAAAAAAAAAAAAAAAAAGAAGAAGAAAGATTTACCATCCCCTCCTGGGTTTTGAATATCTCAACAACTTTCCATGGCTTTTCAACACTCCTCCCTAATACCTCATTACAGAGCTGGTGGCAAGATACTGTCTTTCATCTGCTCATTCATTCACTTTACAGAAAGTACCTCGAGTTATCCATAAGGATATCTCACTAGGATTCAAGTATGGATTTTTCTCTTTGACCTTTTCAGAGCCCTGAGGCATTCAGCAAGTGTTTTGTGGTCATGGTAGCTCGTCTGAAGACACAAGCCTTACAAATCCAGCCATAAAGATGTTTCCGTAGGCACTGCTATCCTAAAGACCTCGACTGCCTGTATGGATACATGAGAAGCAAAAGTAGAATCCATGTGGACAACACATCTTGAACTGTAATTACCATATGGTAAATAGTCATTCTTTATTGTGTTGTCAACAGGCAAGGAACATGCTCTGATGTGGAGGCTTGGGTACTGCTGACAGAGTTAATGGATGAATCCTGGGGGAATACTCTTTTTCCTACTTGACACTCAAGTCACTTTTCTTAATTGTAAAAACATCTGTAAGAAGAACCAAATGAGTTGTAGGCCTTGACAGCTGATCTTCCCATGACTCATCCCACAAGGACAAACTTGTCTTGTGCTTGTCCTTTATCTTCATCTGAAGCATTTGCCAAGAGGAGTGTCTGCATTTTGATTAAATTATAATATTCAGTTTCAGATTTTCCATCTGAAGCCTTTGCTCCAGACAGAAGGATGGGAAGGGAATGTTCATATTGTGGCAGTAATAATGTTTTTAAGAGTTATTTTGGGTAGAACCAGAGCATTTAGGAATGCACTTTGGGCTTTTCTACCTTTGTGTATAGGTGAAAGTGGAAAAAAGCTGTTGTACAGTTTCAGGTTGGTATGAATTAGGTTGGTATGAATTGACACAATTTTTACTAGGATGTTAATAGTGACAGTGGGGCCACATAAAGATGTTAACACAAGTTGTCCACACCTCAGCTGCTTGTCTAACTCCCAAAATACTGCCTGAGGAGAATTAAGGTGTATCAGTCTTCCAGACATAGTGGCCTAAACCAATTCAAGCTATATGTTCCCTAAATTATCTATTTCATTTGCTTTCCTGAAAAGCTCAGGGATAGATATCTCCAATGTAGGTATCTAAGGTGACTTTAATAACCTTTCTACATTATGGAATTTGGCATATTTTGTTCCTTTGAGCCTTTTCACTTTCATTGCTGACAGGCAGCTGTGAGTCTTTCCCAACAAGTATAAATTAAGCAAGGGCTTCCTAATTTCAATTAGATTATCTTGTCAAAATAAGATTGATAGTAAATTATCTCAGAGTACAAATACCTTCACAGATATAAAACACTTAGAGTGTTTTTTTAATTTATTGGAGAAATGCCATTGGAGAAATTTACTGGAGAAACCTCCTAGCCAGAACCTACGTATATTTGAACTGAAAATTAAAAAACTTTTGTCATGAAAGGGGTATTTAATAATTAAAGAACCCAAGGATTGTAGCAAGAGGCCCAATAGATTCCCCATCTTTTGATGTTGTCGTATCAAGACCAGCCGCCCTCGTGAAAGGTTTGTGTCAGCTACGAGCGACACTCGGTCAAACACAAATTATTGGGTTCAGCACAGGGGTAACCCAGTGAAAGTTAATGACCTGTGATATATAGGAAATCACACTGGATGATCTAATGGTTTCTTCTGGCCTCACACTCTATGAATCCATGAATATGTATCCTCTGAGGTTGCCTGCTGGTTGTATTCCTAACCAGGGGAACCGGCAGAGGCTGCTGTGAAAGAAAGATTTATATTTATTTACTGGCGTCCGTTGTTCTTTAGCTACATATTCAGATGTGCAGATTCACACCCAGAGTTTTAAAGGAAAAATTCCTCAGTGAGGGGATCTGGAGCGTTTGGGAAAGCATGGCTGCTGGTAGCCTCCCCAGTGAGAATTTGGTGCTGTGAGAAGTGATTCAGACAGTTCCCAAAAGGCGCGGCCTTCCAGCATGTTACCACATCTTGGCAGCGTTTGAAGGGCACCCTGAGAGCATGAAAGGCAGGAGTGGTGACTCAGAGAGCCACAGTGAGGGGTAAGAAACCCTTTCTGGTGGAATATGAAAACACAAAAATATATGTCTTTGTGTTCAGGGCTATTCGAGGGTGGTATAGGCTCCATAATTGGGCTCATGTGTCTGTCTAGAAATGGCTGTTTGGGCTGCTTTTTTAGCAAGGAAAGGCTTTTCCCCACATTTATTTTCTGGAAGGACAGTGGGAATCCAGAGAACTCTCAGAATCCCTGAGCCATCCTTGTGCCATGCTGTGGCTGCCCATGTGTACTTACAACAGCAGCTTCCTGTGGCTGGTTTTGTTTTGTTTTCCAATTGGGTGGGAATGCTATCTTTAAACAGACAAGAAAACAAAAACAACTGACTTAGTATCTCTTTCAAAATATTAACCAAGGAAGCAAGGGTGTTCTCAGGAGGGAAGGAATAGTGACTGATGAAGAGGTGAGCAACCTGAGGGAAAGAAGTGACAAGACTGGGAATGCAGGGGGGGAGAAGAGTTGGGGAATGCTGTGGGGGAAGTCGTGTCTGTTTACAGGCTCTGTTTATCCACACCTGTGGGTTAGAAATGCTGTCATCTGAGGAGTGGCCCCATATTACAAGAAGGTCAAGCACCAAGCAGACCTAATTAAAAGCTCATTACAAGAGACAATCTCCATTAGCATGCCAAGTTTCATGCAAATCCATTAGCACCAGGGCTCTCTTCGGAAGCTTTAAATTCCAGTCCTGTGCCCCAGGGACTGGAAACTGTGGCCGGTTAATTTGCCATTCTCAGTCTGTGAACATTAGGCACAGTCCTCTTACTTTCTGGATTATTTCACATTCCAGCAAATTAGTTTTATCCGTTCTGAGAACATTTTAACAAAGAAAGTTCTTTTGGCATCACATGGATAAAATAACAAGGGATAAAAGAATGAGCAGTTCCCCCAATCAGGAACAAATAACTTTAAATCTCTCCTGAAAATGCAGCTTTTCCTGTTATTCCCACCCCCCTTCCTTTCATTTATCTTTCGGCAGTCGGATTTTTTAATTACGTCTCTGCAGCCAGATTGCCCTCCCTCTCTCTTTATGATGGTGTTCTCAAGAGCCATGTTTTTTCTTTATGCCATTGTAGCAGAACTTGACTAAAGATCTTCAAACTTGTTAAGTATAAAAGTTGGTAAATGATACTATTGTTTGAGTTAAGGTGGGGGGAGAAGGGGGAAGGCAGTTTATCTGTGGTGGCTGCGGGGAGGGGGAAGGTTTAAAAAAAAAAAAAAAAAGGGAAAGAAAAAAGGCTCAAATGAACTGAAATGGATCAAAGTAAACAGAGACATCTAAAAGCTTTTGTAAGTTAAAAGTGGCTATCTGTTGCAAGTCCTGCCTCATTAACTACTGATAGAAGCACTGTCTTGGCCTTCCCAGATATCTAACGCTGACCGCCTCTAACGAGATGAACTCCGGGTTATTCCCTCTCGCCGTCCCCTGCACCACTGCTTAACCTCAACCGCTCCACAAATGTTTATCCTCTCCCTAGGATGGGAGATCCCGTCCCTAAACTCAGCCCTCTCCCTAAGGAAGTTCAGAGAGGAGGAAGGAAGTGGGAGAAAGAGGGAAATATCCCCAAAGCCAGTGTCTTGCCTGCCTTTCGCGCACCTTTTTGGGAGGGTGAATAGTGAGAGACGGGGCTCAGTCTCCATGTTCTGGGTTCCAGAATCTCCCATTCCCAGGGGGAAGCGAGCTGAGATGCAGGAGCTTGCCTAGGGAAGCAGGGAGAGTGAGGAGGGCTGGGAGGGGGGAACACGATGGCTCTTTGACTAGGACCAGATAGGTCTCTGTGCAGAGTAATATTACAGCTCGCTCTCTCATAAACAAGCTGCATGCCGGCTTCTAAAGAGCCCATCTGGCATAGCTTTGAGAATGGCAATAATTACAAGCTGATGATGGACATGGAAGAAAAGCCCTGCTGAGCTAACTCATAAGGAAGTACAGGCCAGGACTGTAGGGAAATTACAGGCTAAAACCCTTTCTAGTTTAGGCCTTTTGGTGTTCTTAATCACAGACTTTAAATGTTGTAATAAACACTGTTGCATTTTATTGACCAACTCCCATGACAGGCAAATCTTTTTTATTTTTATTTTATTTTTTACTATTTGTTAGTTCAGAAAGCAGTTCGAGAACAATCGTTTCTTAAAGACTGGGTCTGTAGATTTACTTCGTGAAAAGTGATCCAAACAGCAAGAGTCCCTTTTGTTGCTTTGCAATTAAAAAAGAACGAGGGGAAAAAAAGGAAAAGAAATATTTTAGAGGTCCACTTACCCCTATGCAGGACTAGGTCACTGATAATGCCCGCTTTGTTTTGAGATTATCATCGAGGAATAAAAGCTCTAGAATGAGTTATTAAGTTTTTAGGTGAAACTCCTGCTGATTTCACTGGCGGTAGGATTTCCCAGGAAATAAAGCAGTTTTAGGTATGAGAGGTATGGCCTGATCTTGTGCTCAGTGAAGCTCATGACATCCTCGCTGACTCCAGAGGTCTAAACCACTGTGGGTGGAAGCTCAGAGGCCTCATCTGTGTCTGGGTTTAACTCCACTCTTACTGCTGTGACCCAGAACCTGTTTCTAAATATAAGGGGAAATTCCAGGTTGCTGGGGCTCTGTTCCAGAGTCCCTTACAGCTACCAAACATTGTTTTCACAGTGAAAAACATGAAACACATTTTCACAGTGGAACATGGGAAACATGGAACGCAGCAATGTTGATGCCCAGCTTAGGGCACGTGCCAGGGCTGTGAGTGCCAGAGGAAGGTCCCTCTGGCACCAGGTGTCCCAAGTCTGGAGGGAAAACCCACTACATTTTAAGAATGTTGTTCTCTTTGTCTCTAAATATCTGTGTTTTGGGCGTATGAATTTATTTATCACGTGGTTCTATAGGGATGTGCATGTGGCAGTGCCATCTCTGTGGACTAGGGATGCATGTGGACTCTCTCTGTGGATTTAGGAGGGGAGTGCAAGGGAGTCGTGTCAGTTAACACCGCCTGAAGTTCTGCTTCAGAGAGCCTACCTGTTTTCCCAGACTAATTTCACTCTCCTTTTCCTTCTGTGGAGTCTAGAAGATCAAGAGTTAAACAGCTCTGTGAGTTTTATTTGACTCGAGTGCAATAAATCTCCCAGGGTGACTGATAGACTGATAACTCTCAAAATCCATTCAGTACTTTGTGTGTCAAGGCAGCAGTGAATATGGAGTGCTGTCAGTTGTTTTAAATAATGCTGTTTTGACAGTATGTTGTTTATTACAATTCAACACGTGTGATTTGTTTTCTTGGAGGAAATCTGCCTTTATTTTACACTGGGTTTTATTTTAGTTTAGGAACATCGGCCACATATTAGAAATGCTGCATAATGTGGTGGGCTGGGCTTACTGATCCAGTTAAATCTTGGAAAAGTGTCCATGTTTTTACAGGACACATTTTCCTATGAGATTCTAAATAGCAGAACATTCTGTTCCTTTAGATAAATGTTCGCCTGCAGGTATAGCTTTGTGTTTGTAAATTGTTTCATGTTGCTCCTATTTCTGCTGCAGTTCTCTCACAGACCTTTCAAAGTTTCTGGTTTACTTGTGGCTGTTAGTATCCCAGCATTTCATAACACAGATGCTTATTTAGTTTTCCCAATTACCATTTGACTATTTGTTCAGGCATCAGATTTTTTTCCCCCCCTTTTTGTTGCAAAGTTGACGGAATGTGAGGTCAGGGAATGGAAATTTACCTATCCGAAAGCAGCTCTCTTTTCTTTCATAAACTTCCTCTGGCTTCTTAATCTGAAACTTGCTTGTCAATGTGAAATGATTTCTTTATATTTAACTGTCTCTTTCCAATACAGACTGGAATTGTTCCTAACAAAAGAAGCATGAATTGGTGGAAACTATATATTAAATGCAGGACTATTTGTCTAGTTTTCATTAGGTTGCTGAGTGAGAAGCCCAAACTCCTCTCTTTTCCCAAGGTACTCGGATATCCACCAAGTGCCTTCATCCCATAGCCTTGTTTCCTCTCCCAGTAAACCAGCTTTCCAAAAGAATGCTACACTCTCTGCTCTTTATACTGTCAGCAGTGACAGCAACCAGCCACGCTGACATTTCTTATTGTTTACAAAGGATGAGCGCCAACAAGGCATCTCTGATCATTTGATAAACCCTCCTAACCCTCTCCCCCCGCCCAGCCCTCTGCTCCACTGACCAAACTAACCTTTTCACGGTACACTGCCTGTAATTACCAGTGAAAGACGCTAACCAGAAAGGATCAGAACTCCAGCTAAACACAAACAAACCAGCAAAACAGCTCTGAAGATAAACTGCTCACAACTTACGTGGCTCGGCAAACAGGGCAAGCCAGGAGAAATGGAGTAGCTGCAGGCAGGGGTGGGGGAGGAAGAAATCTAACCCTAAATTCCTTATGTGCATGTATTTTTCATATGAATTTTAAAATTGCTTGAAAAAACATGCTAGAATAGCATTAAAACAACCTTATTGTTTATTATCATAATCCTGTATATTTAATATCCTTTTCCCCCTTCAATTCCCCCCACTCCTGCAGAAACTCCCGCCAACACAGTGGTCAAACTGAGTTCATAGTTCCTCATAATGAGCCCAGGAGTAATGCCTATACCAAAAAGAGTTTCTTTTCAGTAATGACATGAATTTGGCTCTTACCCACCCCCTCCTCAATTCCTAGTGTGACAAGCAGATTCCTTCCAGGCTGTTTTCCTGGAGGTGAGAAGTACCAGCACACGAAGTCTCTCTTCACTCATCCTTCTCCAAGTTGGTGAGGAAGGTGGTATTGATGGCTTTTGTTTGCCAGGAATGCTGAGGTGGTGGATGATTATTTAAAATTGTTCAAATTCAATTTTTTTAAAAAAATTGCATCTGTTTTTACAGATTCTACCTGGGTTAGCTGGATGATGGGCTTGCTCCATAAGCAGAACTTTTCCACTGAGTTTTTTGGTGGTAAAGTCAGACCCAGCTTTCAAAAAGGTGTGATTTTCTTCCCATAGGCTAAGCTGCATTGGTTCACTCTTTTCCTTGGTAGGAGGATTGTTACATGATAAACAACAAGAACGAGTTTATGTCTCCAGCAGAAATCCAAATCTTTAAACTGAAGTATTATTTTAGGCAAAATGGCATTAGAAGACCTTCTGGCTCTGCAAATTCCTTCCTATTCTTGTAGAAGCCTTGTCTGCTGGGAGCCCAGTCATGCCATGTTATCCCAGCATGGAATTAGTCTTTTCAGCAATAAAATAATTTTCACTTACTTGTGTTACTTCTGCAGATGCCATTGATTAAAACCTCCTAAGGAGCAACCAGAGGAGCAGCACAGCCACTCACTCCTCTGGCCTTTGGACAGGCTTTGTCATCAGCTCCATGCTGAACACCCAAGGGACCTCTCTTCACCTTTCTTCCTTTCAGTGAATTGCTGTTGTGTTGTGACGGATAAAATGGTTTTCACCTTAGCCCTAAACCCCTAATCCTTGGCTGGAAGCTTTAGCTGCAAGTTCAGCACAATCAATAACAACCTGTTGCTAAATTGAAAGTGGCTGAGATTTGTCCTTGTCTGACTTTGCAGAGCTTCCATCCTCATGCAGCATCTCCTGCACACTGGTCATGTCAAGATAATTGGTCAAGGTACTACATAGTGGATTTCCTTTCATTTCTTTTAGCATCAATTTTTATGGTTCTCTCTTGAGTTTTTATCTGTTCCATAGAGATTTTACAACATTGTCAAAGTAGTAAGATATGAAAAGCTGAGCCTATGGAAGCAGATTTGAAAGTCTTGATTTAAGGAGCATGAAAACCTCCTTCAGGAGTATGTTTCATTTACTCTTATTTGCTTTCCTGCCTTCTCTATCAGTCTGACTTTTTTTTTAATCTGCACAGAAGTGGTGATTCATGCACTTAGGACACAAAAAATGAAAAAATATCCATAGGTCTGAAATGTCATTATTTTTCTCAGAAGAACTGGGCATATCCCTGTGTATGTGATATGCAGAAATGCCTTTTGTTTCCTCCCAGCTCTTCTTGTCACAGTGGGTATATTCCAGGGAATTGGTTTGCTCCTGTGGTCTGGCAAGAACAAAGCCAAGTGTAGCATAGCAAACACACTTTAATGTATTCACAAATAGGAATAGAATTTAAAACAAGCTTAAATATACTGGAAAAAAATCCCACAATATAAGGAATATTTGAAATTTTTAGGCCCCAAACCATTTATGAGAGAGAAAATATAAATGCTGTTCAAAATGGCACCACAATTTATCTTTTTAAACATCCATAGGTAGGAAATGCCTTATGCCAGTATTTATTTTGCACAAAATTCTCCCTGGCCAGTGAATGTGGATGTTAAATTTTTAGAGGATTTTTTAAAGAAACAATTTGGTGAGGGGAGACTGCAAATAAGTCTTGTCAGAAAAAGACTTAAGTGCTGACAAACTACTTCGTCCCCATAAATGTAGAGAGAATTCATAGATCATAGGGCTAGAATCAGGGGCTGTGCTGTTTCTAAGATGTATGCCAATATTGGGTATTTCTGAAATTAGAGACAGGAAAACCTGTAGTTTGAGCCAGGGTAGGCAGTCCAGGACTCTAATCCACTGTTGGCATTGGACAGAGATGGAACACAGAACACGTGCTCATCTGTGAGTTACACAGTCACTGCAAACCACTTGGGTTTCTTTTTCCTGCTGCTGCTGTAATTAGAGTTCCTGTATTTCCCACTGCTGTCCTTTTATCTTGCCTCTCTTTCATGTTCCCAAGGCTCACTATCACCTTCATGCTAATGAGACACTCCCTGGCCAGTTAAATGCTTGTTGTTACCTTCCTACAGGTAAGTGAGCGCTTTGGGTTTGCAAGTCTTGCCTGTCCTGGATCGATGTGATGTTTAATTTCTGTGCTTTGTGTTAGTGACTTGCTTTGAGTCAAAGCTCAGGGTTGCAGTTGAAGGGAATAGAGAAAGGCACTAAAATAAAAATATTTTAAAGACCCCACTTCCCTCTACTCTCATGTGCTTGTATTGTATCAATCCCAAGAAGTCCTGTGAATTAAGATGAGGATTTTCACCTCATCCAGCAATCCCTTGCTCTTTTATCTTCCCTCCAATGAAGTCATGTCTTGCTGTTTAACTTTCGTGTTACAATTAAGATTTTTACTTCCTCGTGTGATTCACTGCAGGGGAAGTGGATTCAGAAAAATTTCAAGGGCCAAAAGACACAAGTCAGAGGAGAAAGCAGGCGGAAAAGGAGGTCTTTTTCCAAGTTACTTATTTCCAAGTCATTAAAAAGAGCTGTAATAGCGAGTCTTGCTTCCATCAGCATTCAGTGGTTGGGAATAAGAAGGTATTTGAACCAAAATCTCCCTAAGTCAGGAGAAGATGCCAGTTCCAGGAGGAGGTGTGTGAGACAAATAAAGGTCAAGCACTTCAAAGCCAATGGGCTAATTGCTGTTTGAGCCCGCAGATTTCTGTCTGGATTTTGGATCCAATGTTCAAAAACGTGATCTCTAAATTCATCTCATTAATGTACAGAATTATTTTACAGTGAGAACTAAGAGTGTAACAATCATATTTAGGTTCATATATTGGGGAACTGCACGTAGATTCTCTATCAAAAATGAAATGGCTTTGCTAGACAAAGCCAGTCGTCCCCAGGCTCTGGATGAAGCAGCTTTTCTGCTTTGTAGATTTTTTCTCTATTACATTTGCAGGTGTCTCATATTTAGTCACAGACGGCAAACAATCAGAACTTATCTGAATAAATTTTCCTGAGTCTTCTGCCTGAGTGTTCTCACTGTCAGTTTCTAGCCAAACTGCCTTTCCAGTTCTTTCCCCTGCATTTCTGCATAGTTCATTGCCCTCATTCCACCACTGGAGCCTGACAGGTTTGTTTGATGTCTCTCTCTTGTCTGGACACATCTGTTTGGGCCAGCAGCTTTCTCTGTAGTGCAGAGACCCTCAGGATGCAGGAAAAGGAGGTTGCCACAGTTTCCCTCTATAGAATTCCATGGGATGTCACTGGGAAAAGCACAGTTAATGTCATTCAGTTCAGATTTGCTAGTACATGGCCTGCACTTCCATGTGAAACCTTCAATGGACTGGAAATCCAGAAAGCATTGCTGCAAGTTGTGCTGTGGAGGAGGAAGAACATGTCCTGCCTCATGGACGTGTCCTAGAAGAGCTTCTCTGGGACACACACACAGACTCCTAAACTGTACTCTCTCCTGAACTGGCTGATCTGCATTTTTTCATTTAGAAATGACCAGGATGAGAGGTTTGCTGCTGTACTAATGGAGCATCTATCCCAGTGGATGTTGTGGGGCACTGGATTTTGGCTATTATAGCCTCGGTGGGCCAGGTGAAACAGAAACACCCAGCTAAGCATTTCCATCAGGGAATATCAGCATTAAACACATGAGAACCAAAATTCCTTTTTAAGCAACCAGCGTTTCTTTTTGGGGAAACACTCCAAGAAAGCATAGCAAGAAATGGGGAAAAATAGTATTTGAAACAGTGTTCTGGGGAATTTTGCTCCCAACTTGCTGATCTTGTTGGCATAGATAAGTGAGAAATGAGGTTAACTGTATTCATATGTATTTGTATCTATTGTGGAACAGGATTTTCCTCAGTTAAGAGCTACATTTTAGGATGACAATAAGTTCTGCCATGGAGCTTGGTGGAAATGGTCTATCCAGTGCTGGCCTGATGTTTTCTATGCACCACTGAGGTGCATGAGTGCTGGAACAGGCCCAGAGATGTTGTGGAGTCTTCTCCACGGGAGACATTCCAAACCCACCTGGACACAGTCCTGAGTGACACGCACGAGGGGACGCTGCTTGGGCAGAGAGGTTGCACTCAGGGACCTCCAGAGGTCCCTTCCAACCTCATCCATCCTGGATCCTGTGATTCATCCCTCCCACAGTGAGCTCAGGCCTGTGAATACTCCATTTCCCCACCTCTGTCCTTAGGAAACAGCAGGGGTAGCTCCTTCTCTAAGGCATCAAAACGAAGCAGCTACGCCTGTACTTGTGATGTTTGGAACTGCCGTGATTTTAAAGGCTGCTTAATGCTGAGTTTACTGGAGTTGTATAAATCTTTGCTTTAAATCCACTGTAAATATGTTACAGAATCTGCCAGACATGCATTAAATATTTTGCTCCAGCTATGCCTATGTCTAACCTTTTGGTTCCTAAGAGCTTTAATCAGTAATCTTCAAGTAGGAAGTTATTCATCTTTATTGCCAGGCACTTCTCAGTGGCGGTCGTGGCAACAATCTTTTCATTGCTTCTGTGTTTAGTTGTTCTCTGACATGATAGAAGTCAGCTGCAGTTCAATGAGCTCACTATTTGTGCAACTTAATTGCTTGCTTCCTTTAATATGTACTCAGTTTTTCCTTTTATGAGCAGGGTTGTTGGAAAAATTAAGCTTAAGGATATGGCTATCCACTATTAATTAACCTCCTTCCCAAACACATTAGTAAAATAGGTCAAATGGCTGTTGAGTGTTAAGTGTACCATTACTAAGGTATTTCTCAGCTGGAAAATGAACCCTGTATTGGATAAGATGAGTTTCCAAAGGAGCTTCAAGGATTTAGGTGTCCGTATCGCACCGAAATTCAATTAGATCCAAGTACCTAATTCCCTTAAGCTGGATTTTACAAAAGCTCTCAGGAGCGTATGTGAAGGAGTTTGGATTTGGTGCATGTCGTACATGTTTAAAAATAGCCTCAAACTGCTTCCTTTTGCTCTTCAGTTGGGTTTAGTGGAATCTTTGGATGTGTGATCCATGCCGGCATGTGGGAATGTGCACAAGAGCAGGCAAAAAAAAAGGAATCAGGTTCTTCCTTGGGATTTGTATGTTGCATTATTGAGGATACTGCATGTGTTTGTTCTTTCAAGAATGACTAATATTATTATTCAGATTTGAAATTCTTAGAATAGCTCTGTTATGTGAGGATGTATAAATAGTTTTGATGAGTATAAAATATGCTCAGTGAGGGAACTGATCTATCAAAACAGCTTTATACAGTGATAGTGTAATTTCTTTCCATGTCAGAGATATATTCAGATGGAAAAATCACTTTAATTGCAGTGGTGATAGCTTGATTGGAATTCTGCCCATTTGTCACCAAAATTGTACATGATTTTAAAAATCATATTTAAAAATGTGAGTTCAGTTGGGAAGTTCTTAATTTTTTTAATATATGTATTTTACCAAAGGGTAGATAAGGTTTAAGAAAAAAACGGAATTTGGAAAGTTTCCCACTGGGAAATAAAGGCTGTGTTTTGTTATGATAACATCTCTCAATTGCATTTCCCAGGCTAAGATGGGAGACTTCTCCTAGAAGGGACTTCCCATATGTGTAAACTCTCCTCATCCAAATATTATCATATGCTACAGCAGTAGCCAGCCAAGATATTAGAAATATTAGATATAAGGAAAAGGTTCTTCCCCCAGAGGGTGCTGGGCACTGCCCAGGGAATGAGCACAGCCCCAAGGCTGCCAGAGCTCCAGGAGTGTTTGGACACTGCCAGGGATGCCCAGGGTGGGGTTGCTGGGGGTCTGTGCAGGACCAGGAGCTGGCCTCAGTGGATCCCTTCCCAGTCAGGGAATTCTGTCACTCAGTGATTCTGTGAAGCTCAGAGTTCACTGTGCCAGGCATGGTCCGTGTGTGTAGGAGGCAGCCCTTGCCTTGGAGAACTTCTAGGCTGAAGAAGCAAATGGAGAGGAAGGAAGGATTCCTGTCTGGTTTAGAGGGCAGGGATAAAATTCCCAAGGTGGTTCTGTGGCCTCCTTGCAAAAGCACCAGAAAGAATGTTATTCCTTTGGAGATACCCTTAGGGTTTGAGACACAAACAGGAGTTTTGCAGACTCCAGAACACAGGGAAGTGTGTTTCATCATCTTTGAACAGGTCCTTTCCAGGCAGGGATCCCAGCACCATGTCCCAGTGGGCTGCCATGCCCCAGGCCTCTTCCAGGTGCTGTAGCTGCAGATCCCCCCTCTCTGTCCTTTGCAGTACAAGTCCTGCTTTTGCTCTATTGGTTTTCCCTGTTTTTCTAATATAGCTTTATAAAGGGCTTGATAGATGCAAGTAGGGGAAAAATAAGTATTAGAGGAGGCTTGGCTCTTCCTTGGAATTGTCTTCCCATGTCACCAAAGCCAGGGTGGAAAACTTCTGGCTTCCAGGATGCAAGCTGGAGCTGTGCAATACACTGTCCCTCTTTTACACCAGACCAGGATGCTGTAAAAAGGACATAAGGTGGGCGTAAATGACATTTCTGCCAAAATCAAGGCCCCTTTAGCCACTGCCAGCGGTGTAATGGGGCCTGTAATAAATGAGCATTAAGTGCTCCTTTAGAGAGATGCACTGGAATTGCTGAAATGCTGCCAGTGTGATACAAGCATCAGGAAATCCCATTTGTTCCATGTGGTCAAAACCCACAGAGAAGCTCCACGAAGCACTTCATTTTTGGGTATGACTGTAAATAATGTCAAGAATAAATACTGAAGTCCAGAGAACAACTTTACAGTCATGCTCCTGAGAGTAGGTTTTCACCCTCCTGTGGCTGATGGTGCTGCACTTCAGGGTATGGATCTGAGGTTCTCCTGGATGGAAATGCACCTGTCAGTGGGCAGAAGGGGCAGAGTAGCTGTGGAGCATCTGCCAGCAAGGTGAAAGCCATAAGCATTGAAAATGGATGTAGAACTGCTCATTTTGCAGAGTGGCTGCTCCTTTCAGGACACAGGGAGCTGATACTGGAGCATAGTTTGCACACAGATACTTGGAGTAAGAGAAGCAGCTGATTTCTGGGATCCTGGGACACCAGGCCAAAAAATATAAAGAAGGTAGAGAGTGATTTTAACATGGACATGTAGTGATAGAATAAGAGGGAATGGCTTTGAACTAAAAGAGGGGAGATTTAGAGGAGGTATTAGGAAAGAATCCTTCCCTGTGAGGGTGGTGAGACCCTGGCACAGGGTGCCCAGAGAAGCTGTGGCTGCCCCTGGATCTCTGGAAGTGTCCAAGCCCAGGCTGGACAGGGCTTGGAGCAATCTGGGATAGTGGAAGGTGCCCCTTTCTTATGGAAATATTAGAACTGGATGATCTTTAAGGTCCCTTCCAACCCAAACCGCTCTGAAAACAGTGCAGGGAATCAGCAGTTGCTCCTTCACTTATACATCTTCCCGCGGGGGAGAACAGTGTGAGGATTCCCAAGCTTTTCCACGAGGAGCTGGAGAGGAGTAGCACTCGGTGATGGTGCAGGGAGAAGCTACTGATGTCACCGTGCCCCGTAAGGACCCGAGTGTCCCAGCTCTTCCATCTGGCGTTCCTTGGGGATCGCGTTCCAGCGGCATTCGGCACACGAGCTGCTCCCGCGGCGGGACCCGCAGGCTGCGGCCCCCGGCTGGTGGCGGGGATTCGTGTCGCAGGCCAGAAGGTGGCACTGCCGATACTGCCTTGGAGAGGTCCCACGGCTGCGGCCAGAGCAGGGGATTTGGGGGAAATGCCGCAGGAACTAGGCACAGACACGCGGGATAGCCTGGAAGGGCAGCAGGGTCTGAGAGAGCCTAAAGCCATCAGCGGGAATGGACCAGGCGGTTTGGATGCGAGTGCTGTGAGGGTACGGGAACATCCTGATGCTTCATCTTCCACCAGCAGGATTTTAATCTTGTTAATCACAGAATCAGACTGTGCAAAATTGTGGAAACTTGGAGATTATTGCAAACCCCCAAAGCGAATGAGCCTGGCAGGAGGTTTAAAAGTGAGCATTGCAGAGGAGTGCTTGGCTTTGGCTGGGCAGTACGGAAAGCTGGGTTGTTTTCCGCTGAAAAATGGGCAAAACTTTGGATTCCCAGCCCTTCTCTGTCTGCCTTGGCAGTGCTGGGTGGGGAGAACTGCTCTTATCTCTTGCATTTCTCTCTGACAGCAAGTAAACACCCTTTTGCCAGTGAATGCTCGGTAATGAGGGAGAAACTGATCGGCTTTGATTTGGCTAAAAACAAGAGACTGACATTGGAAGGAAGGAGCAGGTGAACAGCTGGCTGTGAGCCCTTTGTTAACACAGGTTATATATATATATATATATATATATATATATATATATATATATATATATATATATATATATATATATAATGCCTGCATTCTCTGAGGTTATACACCCGGCTTCTTCACCCTGACACCGTGTGTATTTAGAGGAGGATTTTGTGCCCTGCTCTGAGGGAAGCCTCCTAAAGACAATTTGATTGGAAATTACTGTGGAAGGCCAGTGGGCGATTCATCATCCAAATGACTTATCCCTCCCCCAAAGTTTCTCTAAAGTTTCCTGTCAGAGCTCATGTGCCCTGAGGAAAAGTGCTTTTTCTTTCTTCATTCCTTCACTCCTCACTAGCTACTTGTGTGGATGTCCTGGGGTCTCGGAGAAAGTGGTGCTGTGCCTGTATTTGTCTCAGTTTAGCTCTGATCTGATTCCATCCAGACCAGTGTGAGCCTGGAGTCACTTATTAAAGTCAAAAGTGTCCACTCATGGACAGGCTTACTGGGTTTCACCTTCTCAGAGCATGTCCCAGCTGCTCCCCCTCCACGGTCATGTGGAGATGCTTAAAGAGGTGACAGGAGAATGAGGATCTCCAGGTCCTGAAGCTGTTAACCCTTGAGAGCCAGAGTTTGGCCAGCATTTGTGCCTGGGTATGGTGCCTGGCTCAGGAGAAGAGCAGAGCCTGTGGAGCTTGCAGCCCTGTGGGGACCAGCTGGATTAAACCACGGAGGGTGACAGGTTCTCCTTCTGCTGTCCTGTGTGGGTAGGAGCTGCCAGCAAAAGGACAGTAATAAGCAGTTGGACAGAAGAGACTAGTGAACTGGGAAGATGCACAAGAGCTGAGAAAAGACATGAAGATCAGTGTTTTGTCCCAGGAGAACCAGCCCTTTACCTGGAAGAGAGTGTGAGGGGGCAATAACTTGGTCTCTGTGCTCTGCTCTTCATTTGAACATGTAAGAAATGGCTTCACCCCAGAGGGCCAAGCTCCCAGACAGATGCAAGAGGCTTGTGCAGGGGAGGTAAGTCCTGCTGCATCCTACCCTGCTCCCTCTTCCCCTCTGTGGGCAGACAGGGTGGCTCGCAGTGTGACCAAGCATAAATGATGCGGCTCTTGGAATTGGCAGGGAGGGAATTTGATTTTTTTCTTTGGTCGGGATTGCACTTGCAGTTTACAGCAGGCTGGTTTCTGCTGAGAGGCAGATGTGACTTTGCTGTGCTGCAGAGCCAGCCCCCATCCCTCCTCTGTGAGCCCTGGTGGAGTCCTGAGGCGGAAAAGCCGAGTGCAGCTCTGAAGGGCACACGTTTCCTGTCTCTTCCTCCTGGCAGGTTTTGTCTGCAGACACTGGCTTGAGTACCCTGTAATTACATTTTCGCATTTTTTAATATAGTAACACATGGCTGGGCTTGTGGTAGGGAGCCAAGTGATGTCTTTGGGCTGTGAGGACTATAAATAACCAAAGGGATCATTTTATTTGGTTATGGAAGGAAGAAGGTCTTTCTTCAGCAGTTGCTGTACAAACACAGCTTTGGAGCAAATAAAGAAGGGTTCTTTTTTTTTTTTCCTATATGTTAGGGAGATACCCATGGATTCAGTAGAATGCCCTAAAAGTGAAAAATCCTTTGGGTTACATTTCTTTACAGAAGGCCTTCACACACTGTCAAGCTGCCCAAATTATAGCTTTGTTTTCATTTTAGTTGTGGCAATTATTGTGCTTTTGTTAAAAATACCATTCTGTGTCTATTCTAAGCTCTCAGTAGCAAGGACTGACTTAAAATAAATGTATGTGCAGTGCCAGGCACAATAGATCTCATCTGTGCCCAAGACCTTGGGGCACAACTGCCATATATACAGCAAACAGCTGGTTTGTATGACAAGATGCAACTTTTCAGGTCTAGACCTTGGCTCTATGAATCTTAAAACCCATGATTCCTCCTTTTTTTCTCCACGCTGTGCTGCTTGGCACTCCTGTGTAGGCTGTATCTGATTGCACTCTGCTGTCAAATAACCTCATCACTTCATCCCCAAGCACATCTTCCCTCACTGTGGTGATGCCCCCTGGATCTGTACCCTGATTCCCACACCCAGGCAGCCCTGGAGGATCTGTACCCTGATTCCTACCCAGGCAGCCCCTGGATTTGTACCCTGATTCCCACCCAGGCAGCCCCTGGATCTGTGTGCTGCTCTGACCAGAAGTGCTGAGCAGCAGACAGGAACAAGGCTGTGGTGCTGCCCTGCCTTCAAGGGAATTCCTGACGGCAGCAGCAGGAATCTTCAGCATATCTTCCCTGGGTGGGTGGCCTTGTGTCACCCAGTGCTGGGACTCACCCTGCTCTGAGGCCTCAGCCCAGGAGCACCACGTCATGCCAGGAGCAGCCATCCACCCCACACTTGTGGTTAATTTAATGTGGAATCTCAGAATGGTTCCGGTTGGAAAGGACCTTAAAGTCCATCTCATTCCCCCCTCCCCTGCCATAGCAGAGACACCTTCCACTATCCCAGGATGCTCCAAGCCCCATCCAGCCTGGCCTGGGACACTGCCAGGGATCCAGGGGCAGCTGCTCTGGGCACCCTGTGCCAGGACCCTTCCACCCTCACAGGAAAGAATTCCTTCCCAATATCCCATCTAACCCTGCCCTCTGGCAGTGTGAAACTATTCCCTCTTTCCCTGTCACTCCAGGCCATTGTCCAAAGTCTCTCTCCAGCTCTCTTGGAGCCTCTTTGGGTACTGGACACAGCAGGCACACAACAGATGCTGAGATTCCTCTAACTTGTGGAGTTTGCTTTTAGTGTGGATGACTACATGAGAGGCTTGGGGCAGGAACATTTCAGCCTGTTGTGTATAGCTTTAGTTCTGCACTGGAATAAGGCTCCCATGTCCCAGTGTCTGTGCCAAGAGCTGGATCTGCCATAAACAGTTTGAAGAACTTGAACACAAGCATGTCCTAACAGAAAAGAGATGCTTGGGGGCTTACAAACATGTCTTGTGCATCTGCAGAGGTCAGAGAAAGACCTTTCTGTGCACCACGGAGCAGGACACTTGGTGCATCTACATATTGGTAAATATGTGTGGCAAAAACATAGCCAGATAAAATGGGTACATCGCCACCCCCTTTTTGTAGATACAAAATGTGATTAAAGTATACTCCAGCACCCCAAAGGCATGAGGAGTATTGACCACAGCCTTCCTCATTTCCTTTTGGGGAAACACACAATCCTGCACACGTCCCAGCTCTGACCATCAACAAGTGCCAGAGCAGGAGGTCCCATTCCTGGTTTTGTGTAAGCTGCTGCATTTCCATAGGGAAGGTGCTGATCCTACAATCACATTAATACAAAGAGGCCACAGTTACATGATTGCCCTCAATTACTGCTGCCACATCATTCCTAATATTTTTTTTTTCAATGGGCACAGCAGTGCAATGAATCTGACAGTGTGAATGTTTGGATGGGGTGCATTGACAGCAGTGGTGTCTATCAAGGGGAACAACAACCCAACATTAAATAGCAGGGCACTCTCTCTGTCACGATGGGGCAGTTTCAGGGAAAAAGCTCCCATTGTTTCCTCGGCCATATCGACTGGGCTGACACAAGGCCCTCTTGATTAAACGAACTGGCAGCAGAACAGCAAGTTCTTGTTAACCATACATGCCAAAAGGCCCTAACACAAACAATCCCCATTATAAATTAGGCCTTTTACAAACAATATTTCAAGAAACTACTTGTCCGTTTTCCATGCCATTATGCATTTTTAGGATGATTACATGTTTCTGCTGGATAATGGCCTTTTGCCAAAGGCAAAATGGAGTTTCAATAGGATTCATTATGAAGTGAAAAGTTTTTCTATTCCCTACCTCCTGGAAGGAAAAAGCCACTCACAGATAAAGCTCACGATATAATTATGTTGCTTTAGATAACCAGCGAAGTTGCTTCCCAAATGATAAGTACTTGTTTTTATCCTTCCTTAATCTCACAGGCCCCTTGTAGTCTTTTAATAGGAAGTGGTGGCAGCTGTGAAGGCCACTTGATCATTTGGGTCCGAGCAGAGTGCGAGGCTGCCCAGCTGATAAAAGCCAAGACAGCTCCAGCTATCAGAACAGCTATTAGAGGAGGAAGTGCTGTCTGCGAGGACAGGCCATGCCAGGCAGCCCTTCAATGCACTGCTAAATAATTATGTTCCATTACAAACCTTTCCCTTCCCCCTGCTCGTTTTACAGAGCCTGATCTCTCCTGCAATTAAGACGTTGTTCACATGACAAGGGAAATTGAAATGCTGAGCTGTGGGGATGGGGATGTCAGGGTTTGATCCTGCAAAGGGCTGAATGACCAGGGTAGGAGCCAAACCCTTGGATCCTGGTGCTGTGCACAGGAGTTCAGCAGTGCTCAGTGTAACAGAGACACAGCAGCTTTGTGACTGGGATCCTGACAAAGGCAGAGGTTGCCTTGGGGATTGGAAAAAAAAATAGGGGGGGTCTTATAGTTCAAGCCCTGATCAGGGTCTAAGGAAACCTGGCTCAGTTTCCAGTCCTCCCTCAGAGTCCTTGGTTTTGATCAGTCTCTCACTGCCCTCATTTCTTGCTTGTTACATGTGAATGGAAATGTTTTCTCCTTTCGGCCAACTCTTCAGATTAGAGGATCTGAAGATAAAGACACTGTCATCTGTACAGAATATCAAGATCAACAGGCTTTTGGCTGTCTTAGCTGAGCTTCTGAGATGTAACTGTAGCAGATCCCATTTCTCTGATTTATGTCTCATGCGACCACTTTTGTTTATAAAGATGCCCATCATTCCCCATTACATGCTTCCCTCATCATTACTGCAGGAATTTAACCAGGAGGGCAAACAAATAACTTGGTGACTGTGAGAACAAAAGCCCCAATTAATGAAAATTAATTTCGAGGTGGCAAAAGCCGTTTATTATACCCATATAGCAATCATTATCAAGTTAGTGGTTCCAGGATTTCATTACTATTATTATGAAGACAAGCCATTTACACTGTTATAGTCTGAGGTCTTTAGGAACACTAATTAGGACTTTTCAGCCCTGGAAGGAAGGGGGAGAGCTCATGTTCACTGGGAAGGGAGTAGGGAGTTGAGTCTCTTGCCTGTGTGGCAGTCAGGAGTCTGTGATGACATCTAAGGAGTTAGATGAGGAGAAGGTGAACTGAGGCCACCTCACCCTAATTGTGCTTCCCCAGCTGTGAGGAGCCAGGAGAGCTGAGAGGAGGAGTAACCTGGGGGAAGGAATGTACTATCCAAACTGAGGGAAGGTGTGGGAGTTTGAGTGAGACGTGGAGGAGCAGGAAAAAAGTGATCCTGGGATTTAGACATGAGCCGCGCCTTTCATGCTGCCACAGCGACCTTGTATGAGGTGAGATGCTTTTATTGTCTTTATGTTTTTCTTTTTCAGGGTACTGAGCTTCATCTGATCGCAGGTGAGCTTAATATTCCAACTTGTGTACATGAAAAAATTATATAAACACAGAGTACTTTGCAATCTCATGCTCTGGACATGCAGTATTTTTGATCTGTAGTGATGTCCTTCTCTCCTTTCCCTGCTCAAGAGGGGAAAAATTCCGTCTGCTTATACCTCAGAGGAGCAAGAGGCACAAAAAATTAATGTGGAATTGGGGTGATGGGTCAGGAAAAAAGGAGATTATGAGAGTTTGACAGATGATTGTAAGTATAAGTAAATACTAATATAAGTATATACCTAAGCATATAAGTAAATGCACAACTTAAGCAATTCCACTGCTTTGTCTATTACACTATAAAATAGAACAGGGGGTTAGGGACTGTTCACACAGACAGGGGATTTGACACATATTTGTGGGAAGTTAGTTTTAGGGGTTTTTTTACAATATAATTGTGTTTTATGCAATATGTGTGTTACGTAAAAAAAAAAAAAAACAAAACCAAAAATGAGGGAGAGGGACTTTTTATACTGGCTATGTCCAATTGCCATTATAAAAAGTGACAGGACAAGAGACAATTATTTTAAACTGAAAGACAGGGGTTCAGATTAGATATCAGGAAGAAATTCTTCCTCAACCCTGGCAGACTGTCCAGGGAAGCTGTGACTATCTCTGGATCCTTGGAAGTGTCCAAGGCCAGGTTGGATGGGGCTTGGAGCACCCTGGGATAGTGGATGGAACTGGATGCTCTTTGAGGTTCTTTCCAACCCAAACCATTCTATGATTCTGTCCAGATGTATGTATACTAACAACATATATTTTTATTTTGGAAAATAAAAGAGAGAAAAACATATATATGTATAAACTAATGCATGCCTGGTTAGCTGGGCCTCTTGGACTATGAAATCTAGTTCTCTCATGCTGCAGGCAGGCAGAGTGAGTGGAAACAGGCATTGCCAGCTCCTGCTACCTCCTGTAGGCAAGACTGAAGCCCCAAGTGACAGCAGGTCACAGTCAGGGACCCACAAACCACCAGGGAGAGACTCACGCAGTGAGGGTGGCACCTGTGTAAGTGTTACCACAGCCTTGTGCAGTCAAATCACATTATCCTGCTCCTGGATTTATCAAACTCCACCTGAAAGTGCCAGAGTGATGGGACAAGGAGTCCGCAGGCCTGACACTGCTGTCCTGACAGGTCACACCCTGATAAAGCAGCTGTGTACTCCCCAAAAGGCTGCTAAATGCATTAGTCATTAGGTATTTAATTATCTCATTTCACCTGGACTCAGCTGACCTCTAATGACCAATATTTGTGCTCCAAACAGCGGGGAGGAATTGAAACAGGCCCTGAGAAAGTCTAGGAACAAGTGACTTCTTGCCTAAGGTCATGCAGGAAGGCTGTGGCCGTAAACCCGAAGTCATTCCTGGCTGCTGGAGTCACTGCAGTGCTGTGCTCTGCTTTCACCAGGACAAGTGAAAGGGAGGAAATCCTTTCACGGGCCTGGGAACTGGGAGCTCCATCCCCTGCCCCTGGAGATGGTGAAAGGCTCATTGTCTTCAGTGACCTTGGCGTGGAGCTCGTGGGGAAAGTGCAGGCTGAAAAATATCCTGAGAGAATGGGAAAAAGGAGAGGGGAGAAGAGCTGCTGCCTGGGTGGAGAACAGCCCTTTAGATGTTAGAACATCTGGGCCATCACAGCTACACAGTGCTGATACAGAACAAAGTGATCCACAGGGAAACCCCAACCCAGAACTTGTGTGTGGAGACCCTTTCAGCATGGGAAAAATGAAGAATGTCCAAAAGGACAGTCCAGAAATTTATATATATAAGTTTTATATATGTATATATATGTATGTATGTATGTATGTATAGCTACTACACTGAAAAAAACAAGTTGCTCTCTCCCAATTAATTGCTTGAGCCAGCTGGCAGAAAGAAGGATATTATTAAGAAAAATAAACTTTATTAGGAAAGGGGCAAGAAAACCTGAATAGAAAAGAGGAACTTGAATTCTCTGCCCATTTTTGCTGTCCAAATCACCTAAAGTATATTGACAAACTAAGAAAATCTTAGAAAACCAAAGAAATAATAAACCCTGATAATCAGTAAGCTCCCCAAAGACCCTGCGTGCCTCAGGAAGGGGAATTCCACTGAAAATCACTGCATTTCCAAACTGTTGGTTTCAGTGTTAATCTTCTGGAGCTGTTTTTAAACAAGGTCTGCAGCAGCTTATGTAGCCAGCTGAGCAGATGATGTGAATAAAAGAAATGAGCCACAGATCAAAAAAAAGTCTACAGGGCTCGGCTTTTAATTTTACTTCACCGTCTTTCCCCCAGATGTGGTTGTGGGTAGGTATCAGCCAAGAAATTGCAGGTGGCATGGTTATCTTGCTATTTACTGGATGATGATGCTGCTACCAGCTATTCAATAATAGGAAATGACTAATGATGTGGTGGAAATTATGAACCAGGATTAATAAAACTTGAAAAGGAACAGTCTGGTCTGTTTGATCCTCTGAAGAGGAAGTCTGTCTGTGTACAAGTCTTTTCCCTGAGGTGGTGTTCTTATTAGTCTGATGTGAGTATGGAGCAAAGGGAGCTGAGTTTGGAAGTGGCTTAAAAAGAAGACAGAAAAAGAGGACATGGAATATTGTTGAAAAACATCCCTGGGTGACAGGCTCCTTTCTAATGCTGCCTTGCAGCAGGTGGGGGGAAGTCACCGGAAGGCAGCTCCAGTCTGCGCCTTGCTCGCAAGTGAAAAGGAATTTCTTGGAGAGCTGCATTTGAGTCAGGTCCCATTTTGCTGTTCTTTCTCCTGCCAAATCCTCCTTGAGTCATTTTGCTCGATGAGGGACTGCAGTCCTAGGCTGATTCCAGTGCAGTGAGCAGCCTGGTGAACAGGAGGTGCCACTTCCCAAGTGCCCTGGCAGTGCCGTGAGTAATTTCTTGGTGGAGAGCTGGAGGCCTTTCACAGGGCTGGTGCAGATGCTGGGATTTGAAAGCAAAAATGTGCCCTTAAAAAGAAAGAGAAGTGGAGGGCCTGAATGGAGGAGACTCCTGAACAGATCCTAATGGAAGAGGTTTTGGGATTTATGTCCTAAAATGAGTGCATAGGTGTTGGAGAACTGGAGTTTTCCTGGATAAAACCACCACCAGCTGAGATGATACCAAGATAAAAATATGTTTGATGTGGCAAGACTGGCATTTAGGACACATGGTGGGTTCCAGGTTGTTACCACAGGAGTGGGGAAACCAGCCTCCCCTAAGTTCCCTCCCATTTCTGAGAGAAGAGGCTTGGGGTTTCTTGTTTTCAAGGCAGATTATCAATTTCTTAGGATCCTTGATGTATCAAATTCCCATGACTGCTTTGGTGAGCCACTGATCTCTTCTGCTCTTCTTGAGGCAGGTCAAAAAACTACAGTGAAGTTCATTCAGTAGGGAACTGACTAATGATGCTAAGGGGCCTGTAATGTTGGATAATGTGTGAAGGAAATGTTGACCTGGAATAAAAGACGCTGTGTCATTGGCTGAGATTGTAGAGATGGGAGTTCAATGTGGCTCTGTCTGGTCCAATATTTCTACCAAAAATGCTGCCAGAATGTGACAATCTTGACTATTTGTGCCCAGCACTAGTCCCTTGCTTTAGGCCTTCTTGGCTGGGCACTGTTTGAACCTTTCATTCTCTCTTGGTGGGAATCTTTGGCTGTCCTGTGCAGCCCCAGGAGTTGGGCTCCATGGTCCTTGTGGGTCCCTTCCAGCTCAGCATTTTCTGTGATTCTATCATAGTCTTCAAGTTCACCAGATTTATTAAGTTCATGTCAATCTGTTAGATCCACTCTAGTTGCAGTTAAAGCTTTGGAGTATCTGGCACCAGCCTCATCTGCTCCATCAATCCACATGGAGCTGTCAGCACGTGGTGTTTGCAGCTAGGGCCTTACAGAGGAACAAACATTTAGTTTCCTTTCAGTCTGTGAGGACAAGTCACCCCTCAGACCTTGGGGTTCAGAGTTTGCTGCTCAGACCAATGGACAGCCAGGAACTGGTGAGTGAGGTGGAGCCCCAGAGGTGATACTGGGGTAGTTTGTGAGAGGCTCTACCCTCCTCCTCTCCCATCTCTTCTGTTGTCTCTGGTTCTTTCCTCTTTGCCAGCTTTCTCCTTCTCACCCCTTCTCTGGCTTCCTCTTAGTCTTTCAAATAATTTACGTTTTAAAGTGAAACTCAGCTATGCAACTGGTTTTATATTTATAAATTGTATTGGGCTGACCCTCTCCTTACCTCAGAGCTGGTATTTTTAAAAGCCCTGTTATTTCCCACTGTTTCAGAAGGTTAAAAGTCCAAACTCATTACAAATGCCGTGCATATGTTGTTGTTTAGAGTTATATCAGTGCATTACCTCAGCCTGCACAGCCAATCATGACCCTGCTGGACTGTGTCTCACGTCATCACACGGGTGGGATGGAGGGGCTCTAAAGACAGTAAATCCTGCTCCCTGCATTGTAATATCTCAGGATCTTCCTTTTGTCCTCTTGGTATCATCAAGCATTTTCTCTCTCTGCTTGGGCAATACAAAGAAACATTCAGGACTTGAAATCCCATAATCAGCTTTGATCATGCTGCTTTTGGGAAAGCAGGGACAGATGACTTTGTCTTGGCGGAATGTTCCTCCCTGCAAATGCTTTTGAAGTTCCTTTTCTTATTATTTCCCTCTTGATTTAAAACCAACCTACTAGATTTTTGTTACTGGTGTCTTATCTTAAGCCATGTGTCTTTTTCTTAGTTCTTTTTGCCTAAGGATTTACATGACACCAAGTTTTTTATCTACTATGGTGAACAGGAACCTGCCTAATACTTGATCAAATTAAATTTGCAGTGTCACCTGAACCTTTTCTAATTTTAGGGTTCTCAGTACTGAACCTTTAGTATCAAAAGTCTTTGCTTGTGTTTGGAATGGACATGGTCCTGTCATGGTTAAGTAACAATTCTATTTAGGCCAGCATATTCAGAATAGTCTGTAACTGGCCTCCAGAAAGAAAGTAAATGATCATCCTTGATTGCGTGGAGCTCATTGTGACTTAGTTTAAGCCAGCAGGAATGAATGCAATGTTCTGACCCATTGCTGTTGATATTTGGCTACAGGAGATTCAAGCCCAAATGTCCACATTGGGTGAATATTACCCCAAAATATAATGATGAAGGTGAGGCTCTCACATACACCTTTGGCACCAATTTTGTCTGTGGCAATAGTAATAATAATAGTAATAATAGTAATAGTAATAGTAATAATAATAATAACAGTTAAAAAATCACCATCTTGATGTTACTGCTTCACCCACAAAAGCAGCCTCAGCTCAGCAGTGGTTCCCTCTCTTTGCTCCCTCAGAAAGTGCCCACTCTCTGCAGAAACTGATGCTCAAGGGATTTGTTTTTCTTCTTTTTGCTCTAAGCTAGATGAATAAAATGTTCTCTGGAGTTGTAAAAGACTGGTTTTGTATCTCACAGTCACGTTTCAGTATCAGCAAATATTTTAGATATGAGTTAAGAGAGGTACCCCACTGACAGAAGAAGGCTGGCGGAGCTTGTAGTATCACATCGTAAATTCCCTCTTCTGCTATGAAAATGTAATAAAATATGTGGCATGGCAGATTTACAGTGACAATGCTGCTGCTGTGTTAAGGCAACTATTTTATCCCTTTGTTTTAAACCACAGTTTTTACTGTACTACACACAATGAGCCTTTCCTCTGTGCAACAATGCCTGCAAGCCCCACATTAAGTCAAATATGATCTCATGGCGACTCTTCATCAACTCGTTACACCATTATCTCTCTGCTGCTAGTAAATTTTAGGAGGGAAAATTTATATGCAAATGTTTTATTTCAGCTGTGGTTATACTTGGCTTATCGTGAGCCTGGTAGTGCCCCCGCCCACTGACATCATGCTTGGAAAAGTTCTGTGCAATTGGTCTTTTATAGGTTTAGTGCAAAGTTGTATTCCCAAGCCTGCCTACACACATGTGATGGGCTTCCCAGCTACCTACAACCTCACCCTGCAGGTGATGCAGGTGGGCAGGGTCCTGCTGGCCAGGGCAGCTGCAGTAACTCAGGTGGGGTTTTGCTTCTTGCTGCCTTTCCTTGGTTTTGGGTTCTGGCCTCAAAACGGCCACTTGTGTTTGCAGCCTTTTATTAATCAAACTTGAGGCTCCTTTGATCCTCTACTGGTAGGTTGTCATTGAGATAAATTAAAGTTAACTTTCTTAAAAAATTTCCGACTCTTGTTACAATAATAAAATGCATTTCCTTTTAAGGAAATTGCCTAACTGTTAAGAGATAACCCACAATTGTTATGATTTACTTTAATCTTCTTATATGTGTTTATGTGAATGCTCTAGTACAATGGCAAGGATAAAATTTAGGAGGTTTATGCACACAGGGGAATAAGTAGGTCTTGTGGCTCCTGCTTTTACTGTTGTCTCCATGTATTTTTGCTTCATTGTCCAAATTGTACTTATGAATTTGTACAACTGCTCCTCTCCATGTTTGCAGCTCTCTAATAGGCTGTACTGGGAACATCCAGATAATTCCCAAAGACGAGAAGATTGCTAAAGCAAAGCAAAACTTTTCTAATTGTTTTTCTACTCTGTCACTGGGCAGGCTGCTGACTGAAAGAAGAGGAAAGGAGTTTGTAGGTACCCACCTCAGAGGCTATGATCATTGTAATCCATAAATAAAGAATATCCTGAATATTCATGGGAAGAGAACATGGGAGGAGGAAGCAGCAACTGGAAGAGTGAATAAAAATCAGCTACACAGATTGGCATTTTCAAAAATTCTTATCAGATTAGAAATATGTGTTTCAGACTTCATCATTCATACCTGTTTGGGAACCTCACCTCAAGGGCTGAAGGGGATCAGCTTGGATAGGTGGAAGAAGAACATAAACCCTGACATTCATTTGCCTGTAAGGAGAGCTTTCCACCCAGGAACACAGACTTCCCTCAGTGGTTGGAGCATTTGCTGTGGCACTGAACCCATCTGCTGCACAACTGTCAGGATTGTGGCACTTCAAACACACAGGGGCAGAAACACCATTCCTTTGACAAGTATTTACCCAGTAGATTTGAAGTCACAAAACCAAAAGGCATCAAGGACCAGGAGCCCTGGGTCTGGAGTATACAAAAGTATTGCAACTACAACTGCTTCTAAATCTTAGCTGGTTTCTCCCTAATACTTCAGAGACCAGTGGAAAGAAGTAGCTACAACCATGTTTTTAACAAGGGTCAGGAAAAGCCTGGCTCTATGTTTGAAGTAATTCGTAGAAGAGCAATGAAAATCAAAGGAAGAAATGAAATGGCTTCCACTGTTACTCCAGGTCACCAGGAGAGGCTCAACCAAGCAGTGATTTAACATTAACATGTATCAGCACATATGGACAATTCCAATCAAGCCAGGAACTGTTTTTTTCGTATGGCCATGAGGAAAGTTAGCTATTGTAACCCAAGTCATTTGACGTTTTTTCCAAGGAGCAGAACTTCCTTTCTTCTTCTGGAGAAGTTTTCATTTTGTGAGGGAGTGTGTTTACGATAGATTCCCACATCAGAAATGGTGACATCAGTGATTCCTTTTGCAATTTCCCATCAGGACCCTGGGGACAGGGCTGGCCTTCCTTTGTCAGTATGTGCCGAAATCTGGGGACAGCAGGTGCAGTAACACACCAAGTGCAAGTGCTTTCACCAGGCCTTAAAGCCAGGGAAAGCACAGGAGTTACCTCAATGCACAGCCTGTTCCAGGCTCTACCTACCCTTAATGTCATAAAGCTCAGTGACAGAAAGCAGTGACTTTGTTGTAATAGCCATTGTAATGGAGGGAACCTTGATTTTCCATCCCAAACTAAGCAGGGATTGAGGTATTTTTAAGTGTGCAGCCTGCAAGTTATTCCTGTGACTGAAAAGAGAAGAAGTGTGGAATCACTGATTGGGTGCAAATTATCTCATGCACCACTCCTTACTGCTCCTTCTTTCTTTACAGGTCCTGGGGCTGCCACATTAACCCTTTCCCAGACTTTGGGCTCTGCAGGAGGTCTAATCCTCTTCCTTCTCTCCCTTGAGGCAGGAGATGGAAAGAATCCACGTTGTTCCAAGGTCTGCATGTGTTTGCCATGCTGGAAGCTCTGTGTAACTCCCTGTGCTGGTGACCCTGCTACAGGTGGTCTGGCCATGTGGGCTATCTGTAGTTTTATTTCTAAGGGCATGAGCCGTCTGGCAAGTGAAAAATTGGCTTTTCACTGAGTTACACTAAATATGACTCTTATCTTCTTTGTCTTTTTCTTTCCTGCGTGTGTGGGGGATGTCCCTGTCAGGATAAGACACACTTCACATGATGCCTGGAGATTTAAAAGCACAGTGAAGAGAGATTTGGCTTGCTTAGGATTTAATGAACAACTTGTTGAGGTCATTTGGCTCTCCATGATTTAGCAAACTGATAAGTGATTAAGGATAATTTTCCAGTTAGCTTGCTGCTGCTCTTTAAAGTGTCTGATGAACATCAGCAGCTGAGCTGATTGATAACTAATCATCTAGTTTGGCATTGCTTGTTTAGCCATCAAGCTCCCTGTTTGTTAGATTTTCAGGTGGCCATCAGAAACCGTTTTCTGATCACTCAGTCATGACTTAAATGTAGTGAAGTCAGTCAGCTGGTAATGAATTTTCAAACCCAATCTGTAGAAAGTCACTTACATTTCCAAGCAAGGACTAGAATTCCAATGAATTTTAGACTATTACATGACTTTCCCATGGAGACACCCTTCACCAGAGGGGCTTTAAAGGTTACCAAGCTGGTGGGGAGCTAATCCTGCTGAGGTTGAGGGTGGAAAGCATGTGTGTGTATTTCTGTATCCCCACATGCCATGTGTTTCTCTTCTGTGCAGTCAGGAAGCAGATTTGTCCTCCTGCCATGTATATTCATCAGGTGTTATCTGACCTCGGGTCCTACTTAAGGAAACATCTAGCTGAGGTTGATGGAAGACTTGCCCAAGTAATGACATCATTAACAGGACTTGTGATAAAAGTGGAGTGTCACCCACAGTGATTGCATGGAGCATTGCATGATAGCTGGGATGTCTGTAAAATCTGTACAAAATTAACTACAGCTGCACAATAGGTGATTAAACTAGTTTTCTCATGCTGTAACTCAGCCCTCTTTAATACTCATTTAAGAATTCTTTCTTTTATAGGATTGTAATATGCATGAGCCCATTCCTTTCCACCCTCCCTATTACTCTACAGCAATGCCTTATTTAATACCCTGTTCTTAGTTTTATTGCTTCTAGCAGTCAATCTCCTCTGCTCGGCCTCTGTCCTGGGCAGCTTAGCCAAGAAATGGGGAACTTCTTGGTGGGGTAAGTGATGGAAAAGGAACAGAACCACTCCAGACTTGTTGAACTAGTCCCACAGCAGAAGATTGGCACAGGCAGGTTCCCTTCTGTATGATTTTTCTTTGCACCTCTGAACCTGCTTATGTGGAGTCCTTGTAGAACAGGATTATGTCACTTCCTCAGTCTCCTCAGGTCCTTTTGTAGGAGGAGAGAAAATTCCTACCAAGGCTTTGTGGAGCTGCTCCATAACTTTTGTAAAACCTGGGAAATCTGAGATGAAAGGCTTTCTTTCATATACCCTTTGATCTGGTAACCCAGAAAGAGGGAGAGGAGAAATTGTTAGATCTACTTTAGGTAAAATCCTGCTGTAGCTCATCTCAAGTGAGCTGGCCATGCTGCCTGAGAGCTCAGGGTCTGTTTCCTATAGAGTGAGAAATGTCCTGTAAAAAGGGGCCATAAACAGAGCAAGTTTTCAAAGAAATTGGATGCAGTGCATCTCACTACATCTAACATTGCCAATGCATAACACTGAAAGCTTGTGAATTTGTCACCCCAAGCATAAAACCCAGAGCATTTTGGGTTCTTTTCCCATCAGTGAATAGTCTGAGGCCCCTGGGAGTGGTTCTCAGTTGTGATCTGAGAAATACAAGAATTTCACTGTGTGATTCCTGAGTCAAGCTCAAAAGCCTGTGCACCAGACCAACTACTGCCTGCAAGAGGACCATTTAATTCAAGATGTTATTCCATCTTGAATCAAAGACTTCAAATTAGAAAGATCTTAACATACCCCAAAGTTAATTGGTGCATTGGTTGACTGTAGGCAGGTAGTGAAAGGTAAAATCTACCTTTTGCTTTTTAAACTTTGGGATTCATCTTTTAAGATTTTCTTCATGACTCTAAGGATTAGAGCCCTCTTTTAATTTTTAATGAGCTTGACATTTTTATATAATAACAAGTTGTTGGGACATGGGACTTTGAACAACATATTTAATACAAAAAGCAGTAAAATGGTTGGAAGGATGGATACAGCTGAGTTACCTCATCTTTCCAGTAACAGAAGGTAATAAGTGAGTTATATTGTTTTTACTAGCAAACGACTGAAGATATTTTTCTGGAAAATAAATCCAGCCCCATCAAAGAGACTCCTATCTAGCGAAATGAAACAGACTTAAAATAGATTTATCCATTAAAACATTGAGCTAAGCTTCCCTTGGTCCCTACGGAGCAGAAGACGCCTGTCCCGTCCACCTCTAATCTGAGCAGCTCATCGTGTCTCCCAGACCTATTTGCAGTGAGACACTTGTGGGAGATGAAACCTTGGCATGGGAGGTTGCTTGTCTCCGAGGGCTGCTGGAAGGGCAGCAGGATTCCTTGTCTGCCTCCATCCACCCACGCAAACAGGAAGGAGGCCGTGCCAGATGATAAATCCAACTTACCATCCAGGGTAAGTAGATGCCAGAGAGGATTGTTTTCATTTCCACGGGATTTCTAATTAAGGGACATGCTTTAACTGTGTTTTCAATGGCTGAACATCCAAATGACAGTTTGATATGAGCAATTTGTCTGGCAGGATAGATAAGTTCATACCAAAGCTAAAGGATTTTCCGTTTAAAATGGGTACACATCCTTAGCTGTGAATCGGATCAAACATTCCTGTAACTAAAGAATCCCCTTTATGTAACAACTGCTTTTTAACCTTCATTCTTTGCACTTTTAATGATCAAAGTCTCTCCTGATTTGTCCCCAGTCACTGACTCTGCCAAGTGCTTGTGTTTTTTCAGAACTCTCAGTCTTGTTCCAGTTTGATGAATGAAGGGAAATGTCTATTCCCCTTTCTCCTGTCCCACCCACCCCTAATGAGCAGTAGCATTGTCTGACTGACTCCTGGGGGAATTTGCCACCTGCACAGTGGCTGGGCTGGGCTGTTGCAGCTGGATTTCTTCTGATCTTTGTTTTCTAGAGATGTGAACCAGTGTCTTGAGAACAGGTAGAGAGGGAAGGTGTTGGTGTCTCTCTGTCCTGGAAAGATCAGTGCAGCATGATTAGGCCACTGTGTGCCATATGTTTCATAGAAATATAGAATGGCAGACTGGTTTGGGTTGGGAGGAACCTTAAAGATCATCCAGTTCCACCTCTTGCCATGGGCAGGGACAATTCCACCGTCCCAGGCTGCTCCAAGCCCTGTCCAGCCTGGTCTTGGACACTGCCAGGGATCCAGGGGCAGCCACAGCTGCTCTGGGCACCCTGTGCCAGGACCTGCCCACCCTCACAGCCAGGAATTTCTTCCTGACATCTAATCTAAACCTACTCTGTGAGAGTTTGAAATCATTTCTCCTTGTCCTGTCACTCCATACTCTTGTAAATAGTTTCTGTAGTAGTTTCTGGAATGCTGCAAGTCCAGCCAGTCGAGAAAGGTGTTGCTTTGGTTGGGGACATATTGCTTTTTATCGTGTTCACAGAAATAGATCAAAGACACGTTCACGATACCCATGGCCAGCAGAGGTGATGTGGGCAAATATTAAGTGGATTTGTTCCTGTAGGAGTCCCAGTTTGAAACTCTCTTGATAACTTTGCCAGGTTCAGCTAGAAAGACTCTGACATTTAGTGCTGGTTAATGAGAATTGTGAGCTTTGAAGGTTACAGGATTGCATGTTCTCCCTTCCCCCCCATCATCACATGGCACCATTCAAAATATGTCTGAGCAGAGAATACAGTTATTTTTGGTACTGGCCCAGAAACTTATCAGGTGAAGTGCAATTAATGAATCAAGTGCCTTAAAATATCTGCCCAGAAGCAGCAGGTACTCTTTTGGTGACTGAGGACTGGAATTCCATTCAGAAGAACAGCAAAAAGCTTTTCTTACATCATTTCTTCACAGTGCATTTGTCCTGCTGCATCCAGGAATGTTGTATTTTTGCTATACCAGTGCAAATCGGCCTTACCTTGGCAAATCATGAGACTGGAAGATTTCAGTCTGTGAGTGCTCAGTGGGGATTCAGCTGGAATCCTGATGGGCTTTGCCTGCCTCAAGCATAACTGCAGTCCAGAGTGCCAGGAGGGGGATGCACAGAATCACGGAATATGTCAAGGTGGAAAGGATCCCCAAGGATCAGAGTTCAACTCCTGACCCTGCACAGACACCCCAACAATCCCACCCTGGGCATCCCTGGGAGCATTATCCAAACACTCCTGGAGCTCTGGCAGCCTCGGGGCTGTGCCCATTCTCTGGGGAGCCTGGGCAGTGCCCAGCACCCTCTGGGGGAAGAACCTTTCCTGAAATCCAACCTAAACCTGCCCTGGCACAGCTCCAGTCCTTCCCTCTGTCCTGTCACTGTCACAGGGAGCAGAGTTTGGAGCTCCCCCTCCACAGTCCCTTGTGAGGAAGCTGCACCCACCAGGGTTGGCTTTAGAACTTGTTCCTTTTGTGCTCTTCTTTCCTGGGTCATCAAATGCCAGAAAATGTAGAGGAGGAATCTATGAGTTAAATTCAGAGGAGACCAAGACTAGCACAGACTGGGGAAAGGGAAGATGGGAACAAGGAGTTTTCCAAAGTTATGCCTGAAGAAACAGCATGAGGAAACTGCACAGGACCTATAGAGGGATTGAGAATGATGAGTCAAGGGAAGCTGAGAGTGGATACAAGAAATGGGATGGAGCCAGATGTCTGGGAAAGGAGAGGAAGAGCTTGAGACAGAAAATACAGTGGGGTTAATAAAATCAGGAATGTTTGGGACAGAAACAATCATTTGTGGTGGTAGAGAAGAGGAAGAGGAAGCAGGGACAGTGAAGCACTCTGTGTGGAGAGGGACATTTATAGGGCAAGGAGTGGGGACTCACTGGCCAGGCAAGAGGTGTTATAGCAGAGTGTTATAAAGAGAAGTGTAGGTGTGAAAATGGGAACTCGAGTGAGTTGACTGTGAGAGGAGACCAGCACTGGCATGAAAGCTATGGATGGGTCCCAGACAAGATTCAATGGAGCCAGACTTTGGGATAACCCTGGGCAGATCCATGTCCCTTTGTCCCCAAGGATGGAATAAGACCTGGAGTCAGGGGCACACCATCCCCCCATATCTGAGTTCCTCTCCACCTCTGCTGTCCATAAAGAGCCTGCCTAATTCCAGTGGGGAAAAATATGGACTGAGCCCAGAAAGAAGGTGTGTTCATCATGGCCTGAGCTCTGGGGGCTCAAGGCAGGGGCAGTGTGACCTGTGCATTTTCTGATAATGTGGAATGATTGAATTTACAACTGTACTAACATCCTCTGAAGGCAATCTCAGGGAATAACACAGAGCAGGAGGTTAAGGAGGCATGGAAGGGTTATGCTGTGCAGGAGGGAACAATTTTAGCAGATAAGTAATTAGAGATAACAAAGCTGCAGAGCACAGGGCTGAGAGGCCATGGCTGAAATACCCACATCTATTAGTAAAGCCATAAGGCAAGGACTGTCTCTGTGCTGTTATTTTCTATAGTGCAGATGTTTGTTGATCCCAAAAGAGGTCAGTGCTTCAGGGCTGGGCACTCAACACTGTTAGAGGAAGATGGTATTTGCATTAAGGAGCCTGAAAAGTTCAAATAGATGAGGCAGACAGAGTGGGAGAGGAGCAGGAGCACTGAGAGGTAAAGCAGGTGGCCATGGATAGCAGCAGAGCTGATCCCTGAACTTCTGAATCCCAGTGCACTGGTGTGTCTGTTAAATTGTGCTGCTGTTTGTGTTCTTACCGAAGCCAAAAGGATGTCTGAGTAAATGCTCAAGGCTAAAAGCACTATGGGATTTCTGCCCTAGAAACCAGAGTCCAAAATGAGCTGATTTCACTTTTTAAAGGAAAAAGCAAATGGGTCAGCTCCTATTCTGAAGGGTCCTGCTGCCACACCAGCATACAGTGAATGCTCTGTATGAGAAGAGAAACCCCACTAAAATGGGACTACAGCCCTCAGTCCTGGTGGGAGATGCAAATGCACTGAAATCTGTTTATATTTTCTGTGAAATACATGGTTTCAGCATGTCCACAGCACCCAGAAACATCCTCAACACTTTGCACAACAAATAAATTAAGTTGTTCATTACTTGTTCTGAGGATTTATGTAATGAAGTGTTAGTCCCGCACAAGGAAAGTTAGGGCAGCAAGAACAGAACCGTGGAATCACAAGGGGTTTGGGTTAGAAGGGACCTTAAATTCCATCTCTTTTCAACCTTTCAACACCTTCCACTAGACGAGGCAGAAGCTTTTACTGCAGAGCACATGAAGGCAGCAACACCACAGAACACACCAGCAGTCAAATTTCACACCAGGTTTAGCAGGAATTTATCTGAGTCTTTTTCCATGGAAGTCTCAACTCCTCTTCCCTCCCATCAAAAAACAGCTGGAAGTGTCCATACATTTCAAGATTTGATTCTAGGATTATGCTGGTCATTTAAAAATAATGGAAGTTTAAAATTGAATTTAAGTGCTTAGTTGCTTTCCCAGACAGTGATGTTTGACTGACAGCAATAAACTCATCAGAGGAAGCAAATTTGAGTAGTTATGTCTGAACTGAATAAATATGACAATATATGTATATAGATGAGTTTATTTAGAACATCCAGCCCACAAAATGGTCACATTTCATAAAGATATCTATTGATACTCAATTAAATGTTTATTTAAGATTTCCTCTCGGTTTACTGATGTAAATGTATTGTTCATTTTTCACATACCAAGCACTGTTGTTTAGTCTCAAGGGAATTTTTGTTACGAATTTAACAACTGTGACATATTAGAAAGCACATTTAAGGAAGAAATTAAGCGTTGAGAGGATGTGACCAAATGTTTCCATAGTGTTTTGCCAAAATGTCACTTAAATGCCAGGGCAATTTTCATCAGAGTTGCTCTTTCAGAACTCATCTTGCCCACTAAAAAAGTAAAACAAATCTTGTCCACATCAGTAGCAGGCAGGCCTTCAATGCACTTGCCAGAAAATCGTTTCCAAAGTTTTATTTTAATTTTGAAAGCTCCTTTCAGCTCCTGGGTGATGCACAAGTCAGCTCCCTGTGTTGTGCAACTGATGGGCGAGGAGGAAGTCGATGGCTCAGAGTGTGTAAGCAAAAATGTCCAAATGAAATGCCTCATGTAGGCACCTGCATCTCTAATTAACAACTGGCCCATAATGTCAGGAACTGATTTTCAGGAAGTTCTTTGTTCCTTGAAAGTCAGGCCCCAAAGTGAGCAATGAAAAATTGAAACCCGAAACAGCGATGATTACTTCAGGGGAACTGGAGCCTGATGTCAAAGCAAACTGTGAATGTGCATGTGCAAGTCTGGGGAGTGCTGTCTGTGCTGGTTTTTCTATAATTCTTATTGTTTTTGTGAAGTTACTGAAGTGAGATTGGTGCAAGAAGAAGTGTTTCTCATGGATTATTCTCTATGAAACTTTTTGGGAAAAGCTAGTGATAGAATTCATTCCTGGGAGATACATCCCCCAGATTTAATCTGTGTTTTAAATTGGGTGCTTTAACCCAGAATAAGTTTTCTAGATCTGTTTTTCCTACCTGTGTGGAAAACACCAGAGTCTGAAAGCCCCATATGTGAATTTCTCCTCCCTGAGGTTCGGTGCTCCATGGAGGGAGGGTGGGCTGGGTTGCCACCTGAGCACCATCTTCTCTCCACCTGCCTGCTCCAGGGGTCACACTTGCTCTGATGCTCAGGCTGTGTGGCACGAGCAACAAGGCAGATTTCTGGTTAGGATGGGTTGAAGCTGCAGGCTCAGCTCAGGCTGGGACTGCTTGCCTTGGGCTGAGCTCCTGGGCAGGGGTGTGGAAGGAAACCCAGTGCCCTCAGGGCCCTGACACAGAGTCAGGATGCTGATGCACATCTAGGGAGCAATTTGGGAAACAAAGTGATGTTGTGGAAGTCTCCATACACAGGCGACTCACTTTGAGATGGTTCAGATACTGAAGTGCAAACCAGCAGCCCCAAGGGAGCAGGGCTCAGTGACCTTTTCTTCTGCCACAAGCAGGACTGGGTGCTCTCCCCTCTACAGCAGATTTTGTTCATTTAATTATCCTGAAAGACTGTGATTCTACATGTCCAAGAAAATCTAACTTCTTTCCTTTTTGTCTTGAAGCCGTTAATTGTTTCAGTTGTAATTAAAACCCCAAAGTGTAGAAAGCACATTCCTGAGAATTACTACTGCCAGAGCCTCTCCGTTTTCTTTTCGTTTTCCCGGGAGAAGAGCCTGGTCCTGCCACTTGCTGGAATGTATTTGTCAAAGGCTGGATTCATATGGATCAGTTGTGGGGACACCTGCAGAGGACTGGGATGCCTGAGGGAGGGACACTGAGGCAGCAGCTCCCTGGGGCACCTCCAGGACACTCTTGTGATTTGGATGCACTTATTTAGCTGTAGCTCATTATGGGGACATTAAATCCTTCACCTCGGCAGCAGCTGTGACATTAAAATGCAGTAAGATGTTACCAAAGGAAGTACTTGGCAAAACTTTTTTTTCAGCTTCCCCTGACAAACAACAAATTCTCTCAAAGGCTGTGAGTCACTAATGTCTCTAGAAGGATGTGCTCTCCCTGCACGGGGCAGACCACAACCAGCTAAATTAAACCAAGACAGGGTAACCTTTGTGGTCGAAGGGCACAGTGGGGAATTCCCAGATGGTTTCCTGAAATCTGGATATTATACACCACTGCTGGTCTGTGTGAGAGCTCTGCAGGAGCTCCCTGAATCTGGGCAGGACAGATTCTCCAATGCTGCAAATTTCTGTGGCTCTTTGGTATCTGTACAGATAATCTGATTTATGCCAGCTGAAAGCTCCTCTTTAGAAGTAGGCCCTGGTTTCAAATGTTAATGAAAATGTGATTTGGATGAGATCCTGAGCAACCCGATCTAGTGAGTGGCATCCCTGGCCATGGCAGGGGTTTGCAACTAGGTGAACTTTAATGTTCCTTCCCACCCAAACCAGTCTATGGTGATTCTATTTGGTGATTTAGTAATTTCTGGTAATTTTAGTAGTTTAAGTGAGGTATCTGCCATGGAATTCAAAGGGTACTGTGAGCATCCTGTGGTTGTCTGGAGATAAAATTTAATCTCTGTATCTGATAAGCGATTTATGAAAACTTGATTTACACTTTTGAGCTAACCTTGTGCTCAACAGCTTTTATATATGGCCCAAGCTGTAGAATAAGGTCTTATGCTACTTCCAAAGAGAAAGTATGGTGAGGATGAGGGATCACGATGAGTTCAGAACAATCCACAGAAAAAATCTGCATCTTGGAGAAGTGACCCTTCATTCCTGGGTGATGCAGTAACAGCTTAGCTTGTACAGCTGATTTTTACAAAAATATTTATTTCAGTGAAATTAATCCCAGCTCACTTTTAGTTCCTTCTTTTAGTTATTTTTCCTCATTCCTTCATTTGGCTGGTGATGAGGTGAGAGCTGCAGGGATGGCATGGAGAAACTCCTCTTTGCAATAACATCACTCAGTGCTGTAAGGAGGAGCTCCCTGAGGCTCTGTGCAGCCATAGGCACTGACCCACCAGCGCTGGGATGTCGAAATCCAACTGGGAACGGCTTCACATCTGCCTGGTAAGGTAACAAAGCAATATTAACATTTTCATAAAATGTTCTGAAGTCAGTTTGGCTTGGCTGGCCGTGCAGATACTCCAGCCAAGGAGACTGTCCTGAGCATGGTGTCAGCTGAGAAGCAATGCAGAGTAGGAAGTGAAGTCGCAGGATCTTCAGAGACATTTTAATAAGTCAGTTAAAGTGGCAGAGCTTTGAAAAATCCCTTGTTTTTCTGCCTGTGCCTATGTGAAAAAGGTGTGAGAAAACCCTGCACACACCACTCTACAGTGCAGGGATATTCTGATGTCCTGATACTCAGTAGAAATTCATAGGAAGTTCACCTTTATTGGATATTTTTCCTCGAGTTCACCTCAGCTCTCCAATGTTTAAAGAAAGGTGCTGGTTGAATACTTCAAGACAGTCACTGTGAGTGTTGAAAGAGGAGGTGAAGAGTGTACTTAACTGCAAAGTGTGCATCACAAAAAGGTACCAGTGGTGATTTGTAATCTAGCAGTGAAAGAAATAACATGAACTGATAGGTGGGAACATGGCTAGGATCCTTTCTGAACAGGAAAATGTAAGCAAATAGCAACAGTGAGTAATTAAGCATTGCTGCATTTTACTAAGGGATGCCTTGAATGCTTCATCACTGAAAGCCTAAAGAGCTGTGCAGGGAGGATACTGTAATTCAGCCACAGCTTAGCAGGGTCAGTGCAGGAATTAGAGGTTGAAATCCTGTTGCCATTGAGACAGATGTTTAATTAGAGTGGCTATAACCATCCCTTCCTGATACTTTTTAGCCCACCTGGGCTTGCCAGACTGAGTCTGTCAGTGTCCTTGATAACCCTCTGTTTATGCCTGGACAGATTTTTATTTGCATGCTAGTTTGGGAATTGGTTGTTCTCAGTATCTGGACTTGCATTTACATGTGAACAAGTATATTTGTTCTTCATCAGCCTTTGTTCTCCTATTTTTAAAGGGCTTACTCATCCCCACAAAGATTAGCATCAGTACCATCTGATTCAGGTGACAGTTCTCCCCCATGAGCAGCAAGAAATCGAAATGAACTGTTTCTGGAATGAGCCATTGTTGATCCAAGCTGTCCAACAAGTACTTGAATAACAAATATCTCTTACCAAACCAATGTTGGTTCATGAACAGAGAAACAGAATGAAGTTCACTGCATTGCTTGTTTGCAAAACACAGTTCAGCCCTTTCTTTGCCAAAGCTGAGCTGTCAGGGACTAGATCCTTAACTGCTATAAACCAGCTCAAGTCAATGACTTGGGTGCTGGTGACAATTTACATTAAGTGATCATCCAGCCTCAAAGTGCGGTGTGACAGCAGTGTGAAAAAAAACCAAACAAACAAATGATGGGGAATGGCAGCAAAACATTTCAGAAGAGCCAGAGACATTTCTGGGATAAATAGCAAATTTGGCCTGAGTTTTTTTGCAAAGATAAGGTTTGGGGAAGGCAGGGAGTTGTGTGTGCCTGTTGTTGTCTCTTATCACCTGTTTCACTTAGTGCTGGCAAAGATCAAATCTGAGGCCAAATTTTTAAGGAGGAATAATAATATTAGCACAAGTGATGCAGGTGTGCAGGTGAGGGGATGGACAACCTCACAGACAGAAGCTCTTCCTCTGGACAAGGTTCCTCTCCCAGAGGGTGGTTGGGCACTGAACAGGCTCCCCAGGGAATGGTCACAGCACCAAACCTGCCAGAGCTCCAGGGGCATTTGGACAGTGCCTCAGACACATGGTGGGATTCTAGGGGATGATCCTGTACAGGGCCAGGGGTTGGGCTGGATGATCCTTGTGTGTCCCTTCCAGCTCAGGGTATTCTGTGATTCATTTTTGCTCTTCTTTGTACCAATTGGTTCAATGAAGATTAGCACTTGCAGCTAGAAAAATTGCTGTGCTCATGTTGCTGGGTCATCACTGTTACAGGAACACCGTCTGACCAAGCACATCATATTTTCCACTGCACTTGAGTTTATGGGCTCAGCTGGGCAACCAGCTCGAGTATAAAAACCCCAGAGATTTTGAATGTTAGAAATTGAATCATTTGCTTGATCTTCTCCTCTGTGGTTTGGTCATGAGACAGTTTTACGAGGAGGCGTCATGCCCAGGATGCAGGAACACTGAAATGCTAAATTTTATCAGACCAAGGGAGCACTGTGTAGTATTCTGCACCTGTAATGTTTGTCGTGTTTCTCTTTGGATAAACTTTGTGGGGAAATTTTGCCACCTTGAACTCAAAACAGATCTGACATGAGCCAGGCTGGGGTTGACTGCTGCATGTGCTGATGGGTGTTGAGTTAGTGCAAAATCAAACAACTGTATAAGGAGGATTTAGTCATCCAAAACACAGAATCACTTAGATTGGAAAAAACCTTTAAGATCGTCGAGTTCAACCATAAATGAAACAATCTTAGGAGTAAAACCACTAAACTGTTATGGATTTAAAGTGAAAATGTGTCTCTGGGTGTGTAGAGGTGTGAGAGTCTAAAAACTGAAAGGGTGATCTGTGGATTCAGTAGGGCCAGAGAGGAATCTTAATGGAGGAGTTCCCCTCCTGCCAGAAGGCCAAAAAACAGCCTTCAGCACTAAGCAACTTTCCATTAACATTTTTAAAGCTAATTTGCTATCATTTAGCACATTCATTTAGCTACATTCATGGCACTTGGAAACAGGAATTAAATAAGGCCCATAATTAAGGGTTATTAGCATTATTTACTGCCGGTGTTGTAGTGTTTAGAGGCTCTTCTCAGGCTGCTTTTTGCTCCAGCTTGTACAAATACATCAGAAGAGGCAGTTCTCCAAAATATTTTCATTTATGAACTGGTAGCATTAACAGAAATAACCCCAAAAGTAAAGCAAGGTCTCCTTTTTAATGCACAGGTGATATCAGCTATGCCAGGGACTTTGTTTTTTGCTCACTTGCTACTCTTGATTCACGGATGAAAAAAATGTAAGTATGAGATTTTTAAATTATTTTTGCAGTAGGTGATGCCAGTGGAAATGTTTTGAAAGAATTAATCTGTAAAATCATGTAAATGCCAGGGCAGATAATGCCTACTTTAATCTTTAGTGCCTTGGTGAATCCTGTAGCTGTTTTCTTGTCCCACATGCAGGAGGCATTTCTAATAAACTTCAGTGGAAAACAGGAAAAACCTTGAAATTTTGAAACCTTGAAAAACCATGCCATAATGTTTTAAGCCATCTGAAAACCAGAATATTAGTGAATAGTTTCTCTGGCACGCTGTTAAATTTCAGGAGTCCTTAATTGGGAATAACCTGCCTCACTCCAACCAAGCCACAGCAGTTGAAGATTTGGCCCAGGAGATGTATCCAAAATACTGCAAATTCCTACAAAAAGGAATTCTTTGTCCCCATTAGCATTTCAACACACACTCACTACAGAGATCTCACTGGGGGTAAAGCATTAAAACCCTTTCAGAAGTGGTTTAGTTGGCTAATTAGACAATAAGCATAAACCTGATGCATCCAGCTGTACAAATAAAACGTGACTTTAAAGTTTAATGTCCTGAGCTCAGAGTAGTCGTGAACTTGGAGCCAAGAGGGGCTGAGAGGAAGGTGGCTGGCTTACAGCTCGGTAGTGGTGTGTCTGAAGGCTGAAACCTTTGGAGAACTCGGAGAGAGTTTATTTTAAGTGTAACTAAAAGGAACTAAGTACCAGTTACCACAAATAGGGTGATCTTTATCTTCCTTTGTTGGCTTGTGCCGAGGGAAAAAGAATCTTAAAAGACTCCTGGCAGCCGCAGGCTTCGCAAGGAGGAGATCTCCCTCACATTGCTGACATGTCTCTCATTTTTTGGGTGCTACCTTAGCGCTGAAGGAAATTAAGAGGTCATTTTAATGCCCCCTGACGCCCCTCGGCTCCTGGGTAGGTGTGAGCAAGTAGCTAAACACATAACTGACATTTCTCCCTCCGTCCTAATGCATCCATCCTGGAATTGTGGAAGGAAAATTAGACTGAAAAAAAAAAAAAATCCACTTTGTCTATGTGGGATCGGCACCTGTAAGCGCTCACTTTGAGGGACAGTTAATGTGCTAATTACCCAGGACCCAAAAATGCAAGCTGTAAACAAATGAGGACTGTATTTATAATCAATCAATTTTATGACCTTCTGATGGTGATGATATCAGTGGAGTTTACATTGAGAGCCCTTTTACTCCTCCAGGGCAGCTGTGCCCTTATGTTTTAGTTACAGCTCGAAGAAGATTTTGCTAATTTACTTTATGGTAGGCGTACTTAAGAAAAATATTACCTTCCCTAAACAGCTGAGCCCGTTACCAAGTCTCATTTTTAAATAATGAAAACACACGGACTGTCAGTACCTTCAGGGTGTATTGTCAGGTGACAAGCTGTTTTCCAAACATCCACGGCAGAAAGTAATGACTTCAGAGCAAAATATTGTTCTCATTGGTATAAGTTGCTGTGAGACAAATCCCACACCCTCTGATGTCAATGGAAAGACTCCACTTGACTTCAAAGAAGGCTGGATCAGGCCCTGAAAGAAATGTTGCCATCATAAAACACCGAAAATTCTTTATGGTTTTTATACATTTTAAAAATGCTCTGCTCGCTGGTGATCTTCCGTGCAGTTTACCTGGCTATGTGTAACATGTAATTTCTGTGTTTGCTTTGCAGTGGATTTATGAGAGGAGAATGTCCATAAAGCCTGATTTGTGAAGTGTTAAAATGATGTCCTGGAAAGCCACACAATGCCAAGGTATACAAGATGCCCTGTAATACCTCAGCCCCAGGAAGGCTCTCCAACTTTTCTGATGTTACTAAGTTCGCACAAAGAAAAACAACGCTGTTTAACTGTAGACAGATGTGTTAAAAAGAGTTTGATTTTGTGTCCCTGGTTTTTTATTGAAATTGCTAGCTTTTTAGTAAAAATTCAGGTCAGATTTCAAGGACAGAACTACTTTCTGCATTTCCCAGAGTTTTGTTGGGGTGATTGCTAGTTTGAGCAACTTAAAAAAATGGGGCAGGATGGGGGTACATTGTGTTCCCTTAAGCTGGAAGTGCAGAGGTAAGCTCCAAACCAGATACAAGTTATTCTATGTGATTCCTTTCTCTCAACATTGTACCCTTACTTAAGCATGGGTTATAAAAGATTTGTTCCTTAGGGCTGTGGAGGATGTGGCTCTGCAGAGAGGGTGAGAGTCCCATTTTTTGCCTGTATCACAGCTCCTGTTATCAGGAGAGGAGAATGCTGGACCGTGGATGGAATCAGTCATCCAAAAGTTTCTAGAACCATATAATCATTAAGGTTGGAAAAGCCCTCTAAGATCATTGAGTTCAACTCCTAACCCAGAACTTCCAAGCCCACCACAAACCCACGTCCCCAAGTGCCACATCCACACAGCTTTTGAGCATTTCCAGGGATTGTGACTCTGCCACTTTCCCGAGCAGCCTGTTCCACATCAGCTTTTGCTAAGAAGCTGGTGAACAGCTCTGCCTCCCTCAACTCCCTGAAAGGTGGTCGTAGTGAGGTGAGGGTTGGGCTCTGTCTCCAGGCAGCGCTGACAGAATGACAGGACACAGTCTCAAGCTGCACCAAGGGAAAATTAGGTTGGATATTAGGAAAAAGTTTTTCACAGAAAGAGTGATAAGGTACTGGAATGCTCTGCCTGGGGGGTGGTGGAGTCACCATCCCTGGGTGTGTTTAAAAGCAGACTGGATGTGCCACTGGGTGCCAGGGTCTGGGTGAGGGGTTGGGGTTGGGTTGGATTCAATGATCTTGAAGATCTCTTCCAACCTGGTGATTCTTTGGGATCTCTGCTGGATGGGCTGAGCTGAGTTACACATCACAGACTATTTTTGCCTGTTCTGCTTTCTAAAAAAACCTCTGATGTGAATTTTCCTCTGTTCATGCCGACTCTGGCTGTGTCCCCAGTCCATATCAAATGGATCCTGATCAATGATCCTGAAGGTCTCTTCCAACCTGGTGATTCTGTGGGATCTCTGCTGGGTGGGCTGAGCTGCTCTGGGCTGCAGGAAGCAGAGGGCAAATGGCAGTGCCAGGCAGAGGGTGCCCCTGGGAGAGGGCTGCCCTCACCTGCCACAGCTGAGCTCTTGTTGTCCTGCATGCAGGGCAGGCAGCCAGTCTGGATTGCCATGGCAGAGACAGTGTCTGGCCTTTTTAAAAGAGAAACTTGCTGGATTTATGTGCGGGAATGGACATAGTCCTCCCGGAGCTGACGCGCTCTAATGAATGAGATGGGGAGGAAAATACTTTATACTCACTATCAGGGGTTAACGACTGCTGCCCTCTCGGCTTTCCCCTGCTCATGTTTTCCCTCTCTCCCCCTCCTCCGTGCCCAGGCCCCTGCTGTGTCTGTATTTTCCGAGCAGTGGCACCACCTGGTTTGTTTTCTGTGTCAGGTATATTACAGATTGTCTGTCAGAGGTTAACTGCCCCAGCCGGCTCGGCCTTTTCTCTTCTTGGACCTGGTCTAAACTCCCTGCCTGCCTGCGTGCCTCTGGCTAGGTTTCCCAGAATGTAATGGCACCTGGGGAAAGAAGATTTTTTGATTGTTTTTAGTTTCTCAGTGGTTAAACAGTCCGGTGAGGATGGTGGCTCTGCCTGCCCCTGGTTTTGGGAACCCACTCGGGGTGCTCCCATAGCTCTCCCTGTGTGCTAGAGGCCTGAAGTTACACATCACAGACTATTTTTGCCTGTTCTGCTTTCTAAAAAACCTCTGATGTGAATTTTCCTCTGTTCATGCCGACTCTGGCTGTGTCCCCAGTCCATATCAAAGAGGTCAATGACCCTCCCCAGCTGTCTACATGGAGGGGAAACATCAGCCTGTGGCTCAGATGGAGCCCTGGGGTGGTTGTACAGGTGCTTGGCCTTAACCCTGAGAGAAGCAGGGCCCCCTGTTCTGGGCCAAGAGTGTATCTGGGCCCCAGAGGAAGGACAGAAATCCTGGCTTCTTTCAGGACTGAGGCCAAGTAAAGAGGAAATTTAATACAAGTGTTTGAAGTTCAGCTGCAAAGATGATGGGATCAAACTCTTCTTGATAGTGGCAGGTGACACCGTAAGGGGGCAAAGGCCACGGGTTGCAGTGTGGGAGCTTCATGTTGGACACTAGGGAGAGCTTTTTTCTTGGCAAGTGCAAGACTGAAACAAGCTGCTGGTGGAGGAGGAAAGGAGGGAAATCTTTGTCCCTGGAAGTTTTTAAGACTCAGCTAGAAACAGATCATCTCACACATGGCTTTTCCTCAGTGGGCACTGGCACAGGCCTGGGTACAGAGTCATCAGTCTCAGGACTGTGTCTGTCTTTACAGCCTCAAACTACACCCAAATTCATCTCCTTGAAAAAATGAACACGTTTTACTGCACATCTTAAGGGCCAAGCCAAAACTTTCATTGTACCAGCTCTCCAGAATGTGAAGAAAATACCAGCATAAAGCTGCCTCTGATGCAGCTCCCCTGGGATAGACACCTTTCATTGTATCTCCACAAACTATTTTGCCCTTGGACCACTGTCTTTTTTTTGTAAATGGGAGAAATGTCTGGATGAACAATTTTCATTCTCCTGCTAATGTGGTTATTGTCTGCAAGATTCCTTTCTCTGCTGGTGCAGCAGCTGGAAATTGTGTGATGAATGACCAGCTGGATGGTCCCAAAATCAAGGTGTTGTCATGCTGGCCTGGGAAAATAGGGCTTGTGTGTCCCTAGGTGGGACCATCCATCCCTTAACTGGATATTTCCTGAAGGTCACTGTTTGATGCTCTCCTACTGCTCACCTTCTGACTTAAAACCCTACAAATTTAATATGAAGTGTACAGGACCACCAGCAGCCATGTTACTCAACAAGAGCAGGATGTTGGATGCATAAAGTAGTATTTAATGCTAAGTACCATGAATAATCAAGTCCAAGGCATAGCAAATCAGCCTCTGGAAATTAATGAGCACTTTTGACCTCCTTTCTGTGCCTCAGCTCCTTGCCTATAAAATGGGAAATGCACCACTTCCCCATTCTGCAGGGTGAATGGGAATTGATTACTATTGGGCACACTCTCATATATTCCATTGAAATGAAAATAGGAATTTCTTTAGGAAAACCTATGAAGAAATGATTAATCCTGCCTTCAGATCAGGGTTGGGGTTGCAAAAGAAGTTGTAGAGACATAGTGTGTAGAGACATAGGGCAGAGCAAAATACTGAGTAGTTGCTCATTGATTCAGGACTGCTCACTCTGAATTAAGTTATGTAAAAATGCTCTGAAATGCTGCTGAAATTGAAGACCCCGTCATGAAACATAAGCACAGGGGAGCTGTAGTGAGATACCTGCTTTCCTTAATTGGCAGTGCTTGATTTTGAGGACTTAATGCAGAATTTTTTAAAAAATTTTGTTTTAAATATGGTTCCTCAGGACAGAAAGCTCATGTTCAAACAAAATCTTTTAACTTGATTAGCCAGGAATTAAATTCCTTTTTGCTTTTCAATGTTTTAAGTGAATTAATTCATAGAATCATAGAATGTCCTGAGTTGGAAGGGGCCACTAGCATCAGTTTTTAATGACAGTGTCCAGGAATGAGGTGCTTAACAACACATAACCTAATGTGACTTCAGAGAAGCAATCAAACTGTAGTTTGGAAAGAGCCTTCTATTTATATAGCTTCAGTCACTGAATCAAAGCCAGAAACCACATCAGGTGTCTCAGAGTTCACAGTAAATACAAATATTTGGATTAGCAGACACAGGAATCAGCTCAAATCAAATCTATGATTTGAGTGTATTTATGCAATACTCTGTGAAATATCATTAAACACCAAAATCTGAGTGCAAGGTATTAAGGTTGGTTCAAGATGTGTACAGAATCCCCCATACTCCATAGTAAGTTGAATATGAAATACTAGAGTTAAGTTTCCTCACTGGAGCAGCAGGCAGAAGGATGGAGGTTTGTGATGCAGAACAGAAGAAATATGAATCAGAACCAGTTCTCAGCTCAAAAGTACCAGCAGGACTATAGCTGGTGGTAATAAACAATGCTGTTGTTGACAGGCAGTTTACAAAGGTTAGGGTTGATCTTCATGGCCAGAAATATTTTATCTTGGCTTTGCATTTGCTGCATTTTTCCCAAGTATTTCACATTGCCTGTGGAACACCAGAGCATCTCCAGCATCACTGAGTGTCCCTTTGCCAAGTTCCAGGAATAGAAGAACAGCTACCAAGAAAGGTCTTTGCTGGTATCCCAACTTGCACATTGAAATGCAAAACATTTGAGAAATAAGCCTGGGAATTTGGCTGGTGCTCCTTGGGGATTACCCACCCATTCCCCATTCCCTGGTTCACAGACCAAATGGCAGCACTGAAATGAGAAGGTTTCCTGAGAAGAATAAGTTCCCTGGCTGGTTTCATACTTGTCTGTGGAAGAGGAAGACCCCCCTGAAATGTTTCATGGCACCAGATCCTCTCCTGCCATGTCTGTCCCAGGCATCTGGCTGACAGATCCTCCCTTCCACACATGGACAGGGAGCTGTTTCCCATCTCGTGGGGTTGTGGTGCTGTCAGTCCCCAGAGCACAAAGCCAGAGACTGCTGAGCAAGGCTCCTGAGCTGCTGCTGCCTCAGCCGTGCTGGGGTGCTGAAGGGCACAACCTGAGGCCTTTCAGGTCTGACTGCTGCACTCAGTGATGCTGGAGATGCTCTGGTGTTCCACAGGCAATGTGAAATACTTGGGAAAAATGCAGCAAATGCAAAGCCAAGATAAAATATTTCTGGCCATGAAGATCAACCCTAACCTTTGTAAACTGCCTGTCAACAACAGCATTGTTTATTACCACCAGCTATAGTCCTGCTGGTACTTTTGAGCTGAGAACTGGTTCTGATTCATATTTCCTCTGTTCTGCATTACAAACCTCCATCCTTCTGCCTGCTGCTCCAGTGAGGAAACTTAATATTTCATATTCAACTTACTATGGAGTATGGGGGATTCTGTACTCATCTTGAATCATCCTTAATATCTTGCACTCAGATTTTGGTGTTTACTATTCCATATTTGCTGGTATTTTGCAGGAGTAGCAGCAGTTTTTGGGATGGAGTATTTTTTCCCTGCATTTTACTGTAACTTAGACGGGGAAGAGTTGTAAGTACTCCTGACAGTAGATTCAGATCTCTTCTGCCTTTCTTTTGAGGGCTTGGCAGACTGGGAGCTTCAAATTTGTCTTGACAACTGAGTTTATAAATTTTACTTCCCATCAGGTTTATCACTTGAGCTAATCCTGATGCCAGCCTGGGCAAAGATGTGAACCTGGGGGCTGGGTGGGCTCTGGCTGTTTTTCTCTGCTCTGCTTGGACTCCTGTGGGTGGATCAAGGTTGTTCCTTGGGTCCAGGTTATACAGAAGTGCCTCCAGCCTGGATGGGAAGACAGCATGTGCTATAAAGGGGGAAAACAAACTGATGAGCTGCAGGCAGTGTTCAAAGCACTGCTCTGTGTTCCTGGAGGAGTATCTCTGAGGCATTCAGTACGCACAGCATTGGCAAGAAAAATCCCTTTTCCATACTTTTTCTTGCTAACTTGTTTTAGAGTCCTCACAGGGAAAGACTCTTATTTACCTCAGTGGTTCTGCTGCCCTTTCAACTCAAATAACAACAGAGGCTTTTCTGGGCACCCCTAAATAACAAAAAGGTGACCCATGGACTGAACTAATAAACATGCCCAGCCCTGTCTGAAGGATCAGGCTTCAAGTCTCAGCTTCACCATCACTTTTGGTTTCTCCAGGCACTCAGAATCAGGGTCCTAAAATTTTCTCCCTTACTGTTATTTCTCTGCTACATTTAACCAGCCTCTCATTAGTCTTCATTTAGATATTAATTTTTCATGGGAGCTGATTTTTTTGACCCACACAAGCAATTAATGGTTATTCTTAGAGCCTGAGTGTAATGTCTTGCATGCAGCTGCCTTTGATTATCAGGTTTCTGAGGCCCCCCTATTATTTTGCCTCCTCAGTAAAGCCTTAAAGGATGCTATAGTCACTGATAGCACAGGAAAAACTTTGAAAGTCTGGAAAAACAGAGTAGAAATAATTGTTGGAAGCTGGAGGTTTTGTTCCTGTGGCATGGTCAGTGCCTGCAGCAACTGGAGTTCAGTGACAGTGAAGTCAGTGAGGTTTTGCTGATAAATCCAAAGTCCTGGTCCCCACCACCATTGCTCCTGAGCATAAATCACTCAGATTTTCATTTTTCCACATTTACCAGATGGTTGGGAAGGGTTGTGGGGTCTAACACATCAAACCAAGTGGCTGAAGAAGTGCTTAGCTCACCTGGGTTTGTTTGATACCTGTGAGATCAGGGCATTATTTTGGAGCAATCATTTGGACTTCCTTCTGCAGAATTCTGGTGGAGCCTTGCTGTCTTTCAAGACTGCCATGAAATTAATTTGCTTGAATTTTTCTCTTTCAGTTTGTTCATTAGCTTTTCCTTAAAACCCCTCATCTTTAGTAAACCCTTTTATCCAACAAGGAGTAACTGGGACTTTGCTCAGGCCTGGGGTGATGGTCTTAAATAGTCCTAAACTCCTTTCTCCTTAGTGAAGAAACAGGAATAAATGGGATAATGGTCCTGCATTATTTGGGGGTAGAATGAAGGAGGAACAAACACTGCTGGGGGTGATGTGTGGCTCAGGTCAAGTGCAGAGCTACAGATCCTGTGCAGTGCTACCAGTAATCCCACAGCTGCTTCTTTTGCTATATGAAACAGCTTTCTGAGAAGTTAAAATAAGTCCATTTCATCACTAAAGCAAGGTTTTGAAATTTTCTTCAGATAAATTACATTTAGTTTTTGAACTGTAACATTTCTGGCTGAATTCTGCAGAGAAGGTTGCCTTGGTGGGTTGCATTCAAATAAGCAAGTACTCCAATCTTCATGGAGATGGTGCTCTATGAAGAGCTGGGTGGATAATCTGCTCCTGAAACTATTCTCAAACGGTCCAGTGGCTGCAAAAACCCAACAAAACCAGTTGAAGCAAAGATATTTTTTAATTTTAAAACAAGAAGTAGGAAAATGTTAAGGTAAAGAATTTTTGTTTAATAGCTTTCCTCTGAATTTTTCATGGGAAACTAAGAATTTCCTGAGTAGTTCCAGCTTTAAAAGTCTTGTTTGATGAGTCAAGGATACAGCAAGCAAAGGATTTTGGTTTGGTTGGGTGTTTTTCAAGCAGGCCCATGTTGACAGAGATTAACATTGGATAGAGATGACCAGAGATTCTGCAATCCATGCACAGATTTGGCAGATAGAACTTCCCTGCCCATAGCAGCAGAGTTGGAACTAGGTGATCTTTAAGGTCCCTCCCAACCCAAACCATTCTGTGGTTCCATATGACTTTACCAAAGAGCTTAAAACTCCCAAGGAATTTTGTCAACTATAGAAAGCCAAATGTATTTTTTAAAACCCAGATATTTTAAGTGCCTATAAGCCAGCACACAGCTGTCGATTTGAACTTCAAGGGTGTATCCTGGAGTTTAAAATGGTCCTGTTTCAGTCCCCAGCCTGGGAGCAGTTGCACACAGGAGCAGCTTTGCCTGGTGCAGGCTCTTTGGTTGTGCCCACTCAAAGCAGAATCAAAGGTTGTTTGGCTCCTGCTCTCCACTCCATGGCTGCACACATGGGGCACATCCAGAGGGAGCAGAAGGTCCACCTGCAGTGTGACCCTCCCAGCTGAGCTTTCTGCAAATACTTGCACGTTTTGAGTCACCCTGCCCAGGGGGTTGAATATTTTTATTCTGCCTATACAATATTTTCTGTGTTTCACAACAGGGGCAGTTTCTTGCTCTGCAGCAGGCTCAGCATCACAGATTTTAGCAGGGCCTCTAGGTGCTACCAAACTGCAGATATTAAGAACAGTTTGCAGGCCTGGGCAGCAAAAGTTTGTTACAACACTTATTTATTACCGCTCTCATATAACTCATTCATGGTAAACAATGCAGGTTTTATTATGTGCAAGTAACAGGAGACCTTTGCTTTTTCCACTAACAAACATGCCATGGGTAATTATTCCTGTATTAAAACTACATGTGGACATATTTGCGACATGCAACAGTTCCATGGCTTTGAAGAGAAGTATTATTCCAAACAAGGTTAGCCACCATTTATTTTGAGGGGCTCTTGCATTTCTGTGTTGGAAGCGTTTTGTGGCTTTCCTTGTCTATTTGATAATCATTAACATGTTCTGTCGTTAACCTTCAAGCAGCTTGGCTTGAAACTTTATATGCAGCTTCTCAAACATTTGCCTTGCATTGCAGACTGTGGTTTGCTGGGGCTGTTTTTATGATCACTCGTGGTAAAATCAGGAAGATGAAAAATGGGTGTGTATTTGAAGAGCAGCGTATCCAGCTTTCTAGGTCTTAAATTAGAGTGATGAGCATAAACACTGCAAACAGAGCTTTTTCAACTCGATTGCAATTATATTTGAAATTACCTACAATTACCAGTAACCATCTCAAAGCTAGAAATTAACTTTGCAGGCTTTGCTCAGCTGTTAAACGTGCTGTCCCGTGCAGCTGAACGGAGGGGAGGAAAGAGGGCGAGGAGGCGTCGGGATGGCAACTCTGCTGTCTTCCAGCTGAAGCAGAGCTTGTGCACGCTTTTCCCTTTGAAACAAACCTATATGATACTTCTTGAGACGTGGTTTGGGAAGCTGGGGCTTTGCTGAGCCCTCCCTTCCTACGTGGAGCCTGGTGGGCTGTGCTGGTGGAGAGCAGGCTGTCCGTGTCTCCTTCCCTCAGTCAAGCCATGAGCAAAAGGTTACGTTTGTGGCAGCTCCACTTACTGCCTGACCAGCTAGGAAATAATATTTTCTAATTCTTTCTCTGCCTGATGGTTTCCTGCTGTTATTTCCTCAACTGATCTCTTCATAACTCATTTGGATCCATTTGTTCCACAAGCCACTGTGGCCAGAGAAGTTCAGACTCTTCTCCCTCTTCTTCCAGAATCATGGCATGAGGATATTACCTTGGCTCTGTAGCCACAACCCACCTCACTGATTTTCAGCTGGTGGAGCTGAGGGAGGTATTTTGCCCAAAGCATCTCAGAAATGCTTGTGATTTCAGTTTCCAACATGACTCTGAGCTGGGGAATGAGAACGTGCCAGGACTGTCAGTGACAGCTTTAGAAATGGATTGTTTGCATAAACTTGAAAACAGTACAAGCATAAATGTATTTCCTTTGTTTAACTTTTCACTCTTGTTTACTCATCTCTGCTTCTAAAAGGCTTTGCAAGTAAACTCTGCAAATCTTTAAGTTCTGCAGGCATTAATGGGGGCTGGAAGTTCTGGGATGGCTCCTTGGCCCTGGGAGTGGAGGTGCAGAGCAGGGACATAAAGCTCTGATCCAGGAGCCATCAGACCCAGCAGGGTGATTTTCCCTTCCTTTGCCTCTGTGCTGGGAAGTGATGTCTGAAAAGCTCAGGGACTCTCCATGTGCTTCAGGGGTGTGGGCAGTGCAGAAAGCAACCTGGAAAATCAGGCAGGGTCAGGATTGCCTCAGTACAGCTGAGGAAAATAGTGGCTCTTATGGACTGAAATGTTCCTTGCTGCAGAAAAAACTACTTAGGCTGTGAGTATTTGAGGGAAAAAAACTGGGTTTTAGTTCTGCGTTTTACAGTATCACTGCAGTGGAGTCCTGGTCTATGAGCACTGGAGAGAGAGAGGATCTCCAACTCTACAGTGATGAAAATCCAGGTCTCTTGTTGCCTTCTGTAATGAAATTGCTCCTCCCCTGCATTTATCTGGTTTAATCTTTTTAAAGTCATGCCCGTAGCTCTGTACTCTCCTTGTTCTGCATGGATTTAAATTGGATGTCCAGAGAAGTGAACAGAGCTGGGGAAGGGTCTGGAGCACCAGGAGCAGCTGAGGGAGAGGCAGGGGCTCAGCCTGGAGAAAAGGGAGGCTCAGGGGGGCCCTTCTGACTCTGCACAACTCCCTGACAGGAGGAGGTAGCTGGGTGGTTATTAGAACTATTTCATCACTAGAAGGGTGACCTGGCATTGGCACAGCTGTCCAGGGCAGTGGTGGAGTCCCCATCCCTGGGGGGATTTAAAAGCTGTGTGGATGTGGCACCTGGGGATAGGGGTCAGTGGTGGATTTGGGAGTTCTGGGGAATGCTTGGACTTGGTGGTCCTAGAGGGCTGTTCCAACCTTACTCATCGTATGGATGCAGGTGTTGATGGGTGACATTTTATGCCCACTGGAAGCACCAGCTCTCTCCTTGACTCTTTCATCAGCTGTAGAACAATATAAACTCTCTGTCTTTCCACAAAGAAAGGGAGCACCAGGACAGAATATAAAACTCTTACTTTGGAGCTCCCAGGAGAGGGCTGACATGCCCTCCCATAGTTACACACCTCCCTGGTCTTGGGGAATTTCTCCTGTGACTGGTGCTTACCTGTGGGAGGCAGGGTGTGGGGTATGCTGAGCAGCCTCCGTGCCTTGCAGGGCTTTCAAAGGCAGCAGGGCAGACCCGAGGCAGCTGTCAATGGGCTCTGGAGCAGAGAACAGAGCAGAGCTTTACAGCCGTGCCTCTTCTGGGGACTTGCAGACTGCTCCTGAGGGGTCTCTAAAAGTTAACAGGGAAAATGGTCAGAAGGCTGAGATGGGCTCCAGGGGGGTCCAGGCTGGTGCTGGAATGTTCACAGGGTTTCTGCAGGTCTGGCATGCTGGCCATGGCTCACTCAGAAAAAAAGATCTGCTCTTGCAGGGCAGGCACTCAACCTGTTTGTGGATATAAAGAGCTGATTTTTGGTGCAGGTGAATGGAGCCTGGCATGAACTTTGGCATGACCAAGTCCTCCAAGCACAACCACGTGCCTGATATGTCACAGAGTCTTGTGTTAGGTGAGCAAGAAGCTGCACTGTGACAATGTGAGGCTGTTGGTTTTAGTCTTATTTCCTAAAGGGAGAGAAAGATTAATACAGCCACATTCTGTGTGACTGTTTAGGTACCTGGGTCCCCGTCCCTGATTTTTGCTCCCATCACTCTCTATCCATAGCCCAGTTTCAGCACATCTGAAAGAATCTCAAAAATATTCTGTTTGAGCAATTTTTATTCAAATAGATGGCCAGGCCTTAGAGTTAATTCTAATTCCTGCTCCCAGCACAGAGAAAGCTAAGCTCAACTTTAACTAGACTAGAAGATGGCAGAGAGCAGGAAAGCAGGAAAAAGTTAGAACATGCTGTAATCTAAGTGGATACCAGAGAATGCACCCTTCAATTAGAGATAATTTTATGTGGCTTCTCTAGTGTTCAGCACTGTGGGTGATAATTTATCAAAATAATCCCTGCCTTCTTCTGACTGACACATTTTGATACCACATTCCATATGAAATAACAAATACCATTTTTACTTTTCCTTTCTCTTTTAAAGATGGCAGAGGTGCCAACAGTCCCTTGTCCAGAGAGAAACCTAGGAGTAGGATATTAACCCAATGCCTTCAACAAGGCAAGAAGGATTTTACACACCTGTTAAGACTGTGGCCCCCCTGGATCTTTTCCTTATCTCCTGAACTATGGAGCTGGAGTACATGGCACAGGCAGTATGCAGACTTTGGTGAGCCTCTAACCTTGTCAGATGTGTATTAGCACTCCCAGGTGCATAAAATTATTTGGTGTAGCATTGTGGTTGTTGTAGCTGTGTCTAATCCTGCATCCTTTTTGTTTCTGCATGTCACTGCCACCATCTGCTCCACAAGCTACACACTGGTTAAAGCCTTTCCAGGGCTCCATGCTGGGTCACCCAGTGGTCATGTGGGACAGTCAGGAAAACCCTTCTTGCTCCCCAGGGTTGTTTTGTTCCCAGTTAGATTCCAGCTGCAAAGGGAAGAGCTGCTTCTGAGCTTGGACATGGTGAAAAGCTGGGTTGCTATCACTGCTCCTGCAGGATGACTGATGTGAAAGTGCTTTTCTTGAGCTGCCTGGTGGGTCCACATTTCAGCTTTGTTCACTAAAGCACTTAAGCATGTGCTTAAAATTAAGTGTGCTGCTGACTGGAGGGCTTGGACAATAAATATGCTACTGGAAAAGTCTCTGGACCATACATTTATTAGTCTGTCTAAAAGCCCTGTTATTTCTTCTTCACTTCTGAAGTAAATCACGTCTTTCAAAAGCCACAGTTGTGGGTAAATGTCTGATTTTGATAGGCGTTGCATATTGCAGCTATTGCTGATTTTAAACAAACTTATAGATGCTCAGTGCATCCACAAATGAGACCCAGCTTGGCTCCTTTCGGTGGTTTGGTGTTTTTTGAGAAATCTGTCTTTGAACTACCCATCTGCAGGCTTTTTCTTTTTACTGTCTGTGTGGCCATCCTGCAATTACCTGTGGGTTTATGATCCTTCTCTAGAGAACAAGTTGGTTGAACGATAAAGATGGGGGTGATAAACTGGGGCAGGGTATGATATCAGTTACAATGTCACGTGGGAGTCCCTCCAGATTTACTCTGCTGCAGCTTTGCTCTGGATCAGGCTCCAAGATTTGCCATAAATGGCCTTTTCAACAATTTTGGGGTTATGTCTTGTTGAATAAAAATATTCCATCAAGGCTTGAGGGCCTTTTTGACTGCAGTGAAGAGAGACTGGAGTGAGCAACTCATTGGCAAAGTCAGTGTAAGGTAAATCTGTGGGAGTGGGAGGAAGAAACTAAACCATGTTTTTAAAGGGTTTATGGCTAGCAATTTATTTCCTTAACCCCTTGTTCAGAGCTGGGCAACAGTAAACAGTGAAATTTAGTCTCATAGTTGCCTCTGAAATGAATTGACCATGCAAAGAAAGGCTGTAACTCCCCAAGGCAGCAACGGGTTTTGGGAACCTGCTTGAAATGCTCTGAAATGGCTGGGGAAGTTGAGGCGTGTGCTTAAGCCTTTTTGGAAACCTGGATTTCTATGAGGTGGAGGAAGAACAGATCTGCAAATCATTGTTTGCTTGTTCATAAATCCCATCTCTGATTACTCCCATGCAGGGTCACGTGTCCAAGTCTGTGAAGCCCCTGGAAAATAAACAAGTAGAGATGAATTCAGGAGCTGAAGTGAGCACAGGCAAGTCAATGGTGCTGCTCAAATCTAAAGTCAGTGCAGAGCTGGGCCTTAAATCAGCTATTTTTAGCAGTCAGCAGTGCAAGAGCACAATCAGTCTATATTTACATCAGATAATATTTGTGTTTACTATGTAATTACATCGACCCTTTTTACACATATAATTAACAGTTTGCCATTGCATCCCGCTGGGTTGACATCTGTAGGATTCAAAAAGGGTTCAGGATCTCCAAAGAGTGTTTTTGTTTCAGGTTAGACGTGGTCTGATTGTCTAAATTAAAGACATGTCAAACCACATGAAAAGTTCAGGACAGAAGGTAACCACACAGGACGTGGCATGTGGGCCAGGTAATCATAGTGGTGGAAAGAACGGCCACACTTGTGAGGAGCCTCTCCTCTACAAGCTTTGGAAAAAAAAAAAAAAAAGCCCCTTTTTTGTTTTTAGTAGGAAATAAAAATTAGTAAATGCAACCCCTGGCTGCAAGGAAGCCCAAATAAAGCAAACCAGATGTTCATTAGCTAATCACTTGCAATTTTTTCCCCCTCTTGTTCTTCATGGAGGAAAAGAAAATTGAGCATGTGGGAACTTGCCCGTTGAGAAAACATTTGGATCTTCAGTCATTTATCTGTTTCACCTCTGACTCGGTCCAGGCCCCTGTTAAAAGGCAGGCAGGGTGCTATCAGAGGGAAAGGTCAGCAGGGATCACTGCAGATGCTTTTCAGCTGGGGCGACCCTCGAGGCTTTCACGGGCACGGAGCGCCGGCTCACAACAAAACAGCCAACCAAACACCAGCCCAGTGAGCACGGCAGGGCTTTGAACTCCATCACTCCTGTTTGTCTGATTCCTGGATTGCAGTGTCATTTCTGTACAGTGCCCGTTATAATCCCAGCCATCCATCAGGAAGTGTGTTTATCACACCGAATACCAACGAACCCCCAGTGGCGAGCTGCTCGTTTCCCAGTGTTATCAAAGGAAAGCAGCATAACCTTTATTCCCTTTGGATTGATGTAATTTCATTTTCCCTGCCTAATGTGAGAAAGAAATAGGCACAGGTTTGTACTGCAGTTGGTGTATTTTATCAATAATAGATTACTAATACATAAAGCCATCTATGTGCATGGGAATCATAGAATCATTAAGGTTGAAAAAGCCCTCTGAGATCACCAATCCTAATTCAACCCAGCACCAGCACATTCACCACTAAACCATGTCCCCCAGACTCTCTGGAACAGTGTTATTCCATTAGGAAAAGTTACAGTAACTCAGTACTTGCTTCATGCTTTAACAACACTAATTTAACAGTGTTAATTTTAATGCACAATGGCCTAACAGCTTTTAGGAACCTGACACTGCTCAGTAAGTTGGGCAGGTGTAAGGTCTCACCTACCAGAAAGCAGAACCATCCTCTCTGTATCTTGGTTGTCAGATGACAATTTGCTCACTACAGAATCCTAGAGTGGTTTGGCTTTCACCTTCCACTAGACCAGGTTGCTCAGGGCCCCTTTGAGCTCCTTTACTTTGGGAGAATTGGTCTGGGACAGCTCCAACAATATTCCTCTGCAAGGGCGAGGCTTTATTTTGATGAAGAACCTTTTGCTAATAGTTTGATGTGGTGCTGTTTACATGATTAACACATAAACTGGAGATTGAACAAGAATTGCTCAGATGAACTGAGTGACAACAAGTAGCATGGGAAAGTGTCTGGCTGGCTATGAGTGGAGGTCCACAAGGATTTTTCTTGGGGATGGATGTTATTTATTTAATATTTTCATGAATGACCTTGACACAAAACATAGCATGTTGCTGAAGTCTGCTGATGACACAGACTTGGGAGAAACGTACCATGCAGAGAGAACTGAATGACCTTGAAGGCTGGAATAACAGCAGAGATGAAATCCAGTACTGAAAAATGCAAAGTCACGAGATCAGGGAGTAATAAGAATTTCCACTATAGAGACTCGTCATCTGTAGATGACAAAGAAGAAAAACGTGTGGATAATTCATGGGATGGGCTCTGAAAAATGTATGCACACCTTCATGTATCCCTGGGGGAGTTTCTTCCAGGAGAAGGTGAATATGGCAGGAACTGTGGCATCCTATGGATCATTATTGTCCTGATGTTCCTGAGGTGTGAGTTTGACCTGGGCTGCTCAGTGACAGTGAAGATGTTGGAGGGGAAGAGCTTGTCTTTGGGGAGAGGAATTAAAGAGAGAAAATTTTAACCTAGAAAATGAAAGCTGAGAAGAAGAGGGATGGTTGTGCACCTAAACATCAGGATGGTAAACATCAGAGAGGAAAATAAGCCATGTAAGGTAAAAAAATGAGGCTAAATGGGTAAATTTTTTAGATTGGATGTCAGGGAAAATTTCTTCACAAAAGGAGTGATCAGACTCTGGCACAGGCTGCCCAGGGCAGTGCTGGAGTCCCCATCCCTGGAGGGATTTAACAGCCATGTGGATGTGGCACTTGGGGCACGGGTTAGTGTTGGCCTTTGCAGTGCTGGGGGAATGGTTGGGCTTGATGATCTGAGAAGGTTTTTTCAACCCAGCTGATTCTATTCTATGATTTATGATTACATTGGTCTGAGCACGCTGGGTTCAAATTGGAGGAAGGTTTGTGACTTAAGGGAAGCTTATAAGAACAAGTTTGACATGTTTGTGGAAAGGATTATAACACTTGGGCTTCGGGAATATGGACTTTGGAGGTGGTTTCCTGAAGAGTGGTCATATCAGATGCCTTTTTATGTCTAATGATTTCCTTACCTGGTCCTTGTTTCCAAAGGGGGCTTAACAGCATATGTGGTAGGGGCAGGAGGCCAGTCCTGCCTCTGGGTACTTCAGTATTTACTCGGGTTTGTATAGTTAGAGGTTGGTGGGAATCAGATGTTTCATGTTTGGCCTCCCTCAGCGTGTGTGTGATTAATCTGGTTCAGTTAATGGACACTGCACTCCATCCTGTGGTTTCTGTGTGTTGATTCTGAGTGTGGTGTATATCTTTTGGGTGTTTGAGTTGGTTTATGTTCCTGGGTGTCTACACGACCTGGTTAATACTCCCAGGTTAATGCAAATGCAAACAGAGACCACAAAGGAAGGCCTGGCCAAAAACTGCATATTGAACAGCATGTGACTGGCTATCAGCTCATCAGATATATAGGAAATGGAATATAATAACCCACTGTTGTTATGCTTGTCATTGGTGATTAAAAATTAAGTATTTAGGTCTGGAGTAGCAGTAATGGATAAATAACAGCACTGTTATTCTCAGCTGCTTGGCAAAACCAACTCCTCTTTGTTGTATCCCTTGTTGTACCCCTAGAACAAGCTTTCCACAGGGCTCAGGGGGACCTTCCATCCTTGCTTTATATGTAGCCATTTCTCCAAACTCCACCTTAAACAAACCCATCTATCCTTAAAGCTGAGTTTCTCAAGACAGGTCAAAAAAACCCCATGTGCTGTTCCAAAAACAAACGGAAAGAGAAGCAGAGAGAGATGTCAGTGAAATCCAGACTCTGGAGGAGCCAGCAGGAATGTCTCCAACCACTCCTCCAGAATTTCACAGGTGGTTTTGAAGAGTTGGCTGTTGACTTCAAAAGACAGGAAAATAAATGAGAAGTTAGAAATGGTTTTGGAAGAGGAGATTTCTGTCCCTGCAGGTAGCCTGATGCACTGACCCCACGCAGCCTGAGCAGGTGCTGGAGACAGGACCCTCTGCCTGGCAAGGGGGGCTCGTTTCTCTGCTGTGACCACACAAACCTGCCCTGAATGCCTGTGAGATACCAGGCTGCTGATGTTTCCATTGATTCCAGTGGCTCCTTCAGGGTTAAAGTCAAGCATGTGCTTGAGGGCATTGTTGGGTCAGAGCCAGCCTAATCTGCCTTGCTAGGTGCTGGCCCAAAGCAATTCCCAAAACCTCTTTTCTTCCCATCAGCCAACCCCTCGATTTGCAAACCCTCGACTCCCCGGAGCTGCCTAGGCTCTATGATATTTTCTGGTACCTGCAATGCTGTGATTGGGAATTTGTGTAAATTCTGTTCCAATATTTCACTTTTGGAGTCCTCCCCTGTGAAGATTTCTTTAGCATAGTCCAGCACATCTGGCCACTTTTAATAACCCTTGGGAGGGCATGTCAGTTTAACACTCAAGTTTCTCTTCCTTTGCTTTGCTAACCGAAGAGTTCAGTGCCATAAAAAGGATTTGAGGGGATGGTTGATGTAAAAAGCAAAATTTGCATAATGGGAAGTAAGGAAGAAGCCAAAGAAAAGATAAAAAAAGGCTTTTTAGCCTGCAGTTTTCCTCTAGCTTGGTCTGACCTAAAGGACAATGACTGTTTAGCATCGCTGGAGGGTGGCAAGCACTTTCTTCTGTCGATGACAATTGCCGTGGTTTAAGGGGCACTCTGCACCGTACAGCTGACAATTAACAACAAACCTGGATTTCCCAGTCATCTGGCATCACCTTCCTCGCAAGAAAGCGAACCCAACCTGCCTATGAGTAGAAAGTGAGACTTCAACCCTTCCCTTCTTGCACGAGTGAAGAAGAACCCACATCCTCTCTAGGTGCTCCAGAAGCTGCTATATAAAAAATGGTGCAAATTAAGGAGATGGCTGTGGGTCCCCGCTGAGGGTGAGCTCACAAAGACCAGGTGACTCCACAGGGTCAGCTCCTTATAAAGATGTGGCAGATTTAGTCTGTAGAGACCCTCTCCATTGTTGAGAGGTCACCACTTCCCTCCAAGAGATTCGGCAGAGAGGAAGCTGTGGTGCTCTGATTCCCTGGCTGAAAAAGGATGTTTTCTACCCTTTCTGGGAGGCTTTTGCTGTGCTAAAGAGACCAGAATTTACTAGGCTGCAGAGAGGGGCAGTGTATCTCCTGCTCCGTTTGCCCAGGGCATATTGGCTTTTCATACAGGTTTTGATTGCACCCTTCATTAAAAGAGCCATTTCTCCCTCCAAATTAGGTGGAATCCAGCACTGAAAGAATCCAGCCCAAGTCCCAGTTTATTTCTCCATAAAACATCTGTATTGTTCTTCCAGGATGGCTCTGCCAAATGAGTCCTCAATAAACCCAAAACCTGGCAATAGACAAAACGCTAAAAAGCGCCTTTTTAATATGGAAAAGTATCCTGCAGTGTTGCAATCTTCCAGTGGAGACCACCCCCTGCCCCTGAGAAATGCAGAATAGCACCAGGCCCACAATTTGCCTGGGGTAAAGCAACAGAGCTGGGTCTGTGCTGATTTACTCCAGCCAGAGGATCTGCCCTACAGTTTCTTGGAGTTTTTTCCCTTTTGTTTTTTTTCCTAAAGTTCCTTAACTTCTTTTTCCTTTTTTTTTTTTTTTTTTTTTTTTTTTTTCTTCACTATTTTTTTCTTGTGGATAGAAGCTTTGCAAGTTCCTTCTTTTATTGTTAACTCATTTGGCAGGAGCAGCCAAGCAACAAAAGTGTTTTATTTGGAAATAGTTGAGGGGGAAGTCGACAATGTCCGAGCTCTATTCTGATTGCATGAGCTCTGGGAGGTTTTCACCTCTGCTTTCAGGCTGCACCAGGCTGGGATTATCTCATTTGATTTCATTGGATCTGTGTGCCATTAAGAAGTGGGGAAAATTAAAGGTTAGTGAAGTTTGCCTTTGTGTCACACTAGAAGCTTTTAGTTATTTAAGTGCAAAGTGTTCGCTCTCTCCTCCTTCTCTGTGGACTGAAATATCACACAGTGTTTTGCTTTGCTGATTTGAAAGTGAAATGTGACTTCTACAGCTTATATAGCCCATTGCAGAAGAGATCCTGAGGAAGAAGCACAGGGAAGATGCCTTTATTGGCTAAAGTGGGAAAACTGTAGTGTGTGAAAGGCCCTGAGAGCTGTCTCCTCCATCTGAACATTGCACTCTGAAATGCTCTCTTTTATGACCAGCTGTAATACCTGCTATGATTTTGATCTGTGATGTTGTCCATTGGTTTCTTTCCAAATCTCCCCCTCCACAAAAATTCCACTCTGCAGAGATTAAAGGCTGCACTCAGGAAAATCTCAAACCAAATGAGGAACAGTGCATGAAGGTGGGCAGATCTCTCCTCTTTTCTTCCATGCTTGAGGTTCCTGTGGATCAGCTGAGATCTGCTCCCTCTTGTGCAGCACTAAATGCACATGAGAGCTGAGGTGTGTTGGTCTCTGTGCTCTGCAGGGTCAATCCTAAATAGCTCAGGGCCAGATTTCTAAGAATTTACCACCCACAGCCAGGGCCAAGCTGGGAAGTCAAGGGTGATCTGAGTGTCAGAGTAGGACACGTCTTGTGGCCTGGGGAGGAGCTGTGTAGCTGTGTGTGTTTATGTGGGTGTCAAGTGATTCACACAAGTCCAAAGAGGCTCTCAGTGTCGGCACCAAGAGCAGCCTTTTGTGGCCTGGGAGCAGATTTTCAGCCCCTCATTTTCTACCAGGACTGTGGTGATGAGCCTGTGGTGCACACGGGCACGCTGAGCTCTTGGGAAAGGCTGGCTGCTTTTTGTGGTGTCTCAGTGGGAATGGGGTCACTGGGGAAGCTCATCCACAGCCGAAGTGCTGAGCTGTTAAAAAGCCAGCCCTGACCCTGACAGCCTCCCTGGGCTGGGGTTGGGATAGGGAGCTTCTCTGCACCTTCACAGCTTCCCAACCTGGGAAAACATTTCCTACTTCACCGATGAGTTAAAGCTAATTAATTGATGTTTGTAAGACAACGTGATGATAGAAAATGCTGTTTGCCAGATAAATATTACTGTTGCCCTGTGGGTGTTTGCAGTTCCAATGTGCTATTCCCTGCAGGGACTGACTCATGTCATCCCCACGGAGCTGATAGGGAGCTGTCACATGCCTTCCACCACCACCAACCAGTACCTGCTATCAGACAGTGCACTTGCCCAATCAATTGCTGGGTTCTCTATAACCTGTGGTGCCCCAGATCACAGGTCAGGCCCCCAGAACTGCAAAAGCCTTTTAAAAATCATGAGATGGTTTTATTCTGTGAATGTTACTTTTAGCCTTTAGCATGTGTTCAGGCCACCTCCTGGAAAGTGTTCTCTTTAAGACCAGAAAGACCACAGATTTTGTTTTTTTCTTTAAAGTGGAAGTGCTGGATGGAGTGGCACATCAGGAGCTCAGGTTTCACGTAGCATCAGGGAAGTTTTGCAGTAAAATCACAAGAGTTGGCAACAGAAGGTTTTTTTCTCTGAAAGGGCCAGCACAGCTTCGTGTTCCAGAGTGCAGCTTCTTGGCTGGTGCAACTCCAGCTCTACAGATGCCAGGGGAGGGATGCAAATTGATGGTTACTGAGGACCTGCCACCCTTGGGCTCAGTGCTGGTCAGTGTTTTAAGGCCCACAGAGAAGCACCAGTCGATGTGGTGCCTTACTGGAGACAATGCCAGCAAGGGAGAACAGCATCCCTGGGGAGCTGTATGATGGAGAGGAGGGAAAGCTGAACCTGTTTCCTCCTGCTCTTCACTTTGGGGGTGGCTGGTGCACCAAGTCCCACGGCTTCTGTTCAACACCACACTCCAAAAAGGGAGGGAAAGATTTCAGCATGGAAAGCTGTGCTTTTGCACGAGCTTTTGCCTTCAAACAAGCACAGCCTGTTCCTGCTCTACGGAGTCAGGCTTTCGGGGCATCTGGTAAAGAAGGCTGGATTTGGAGAAAATATATCAAGGCTTGCTTTTAGGAGGGGACCTTGAGGATCTGGGCTTGGGGGATTCTCTCTGTGTTTTGGGACATGATGGCTGCTGTGCTGCAGAACTGCCTCCTGTCCTTTCCCTGCTGAAATCCCCCATCCCATCGGGGTCAGCCTGCCAGCGTCCATCCCGCCGGCACACACAAAGTGCGGCTCTTGGAAAATCGAATATAATTTTAAAGTTGGCCTGAGAAGCCTCCATCTAGTTTTCAGGGTTCCAGAATGTTGTTTTATTAGGATTACAGTCTTGTTCTTCTTAGGTTTCAGCAGGCGTTTATGACTGTTACAACAGGAATGAAAAGCTGGGGCTGGAATCGGCACCGCGTTCTCCTGCCAGGCGCAGGGTTCACGGTGGAGGCCAGACATATGTCTTTCTCCCACAGATGCTACTTTTTTTTTTTTTTTTTTTTTTTTTTTTTTTTTTTTTTTTTTCTGGATGGGGAGGTGAGCTCTATCCTCTCCCTGGAAGAGAGGGCTGGCAGCAGCTCTGAGCACAGACACGGTGGGGGCTGCACGGGGGGCCCATGTGCTGAAGGTAATTGCCCTGTTGCTTCACATCGTCCCCCCCTGCCCTTTGTGATGAGGAGAGGACAGGCCTGGTGGGTCTGCAGGGAAGGTTGTGTTTGGGTAGGATGCTGTGTTCTTCCCATTCTCTCATGCCCCATGGAGATATTTCCTTGGAGGCTCTGAGGCAAGCAGAGGGGATTGGTGGGGGAGAGAACACTCTGGGGTCAAAAACATCTGTGGCTACAGATATTTCTCTCTCCTTTTTTTTCCAGCCTGCTTTCTCCATGCCCTATACCATTCATCTCACTGTGTTTCTCTCTGTGTGGGTCAAAATATCTCCTCAAGGACTGCTGAGGCAGAGAGGAGTTCCCTGTCTCTGCAGAGCCCACACTGTCTCCACGTGAGAGGCACGAGCACGAAGGTGAGGGTGAAGGCAGCCTTCAACATCCATCACAAGGGCCCTGCTGTCACAGAATCCCAGAATGGTTTGGATTGGGAGGGACCTTAAAGCTCATCCATTTCCCATCCCCTGCCATGGGCAGGGACACCTTTCACTGTCCCAGGCTGCTCCAAGCCCTGTCCAACCTGGCCTTGGGCACTTCCAGGGATCCAGGAGCAGCCACAGCTTCCTGGGCACCCTGTGCCAGGGCCTGCCACCCTCGCAGGGAAGAATTTCTTCCCAATATCTAATCAAAACGTAGCCTTTTAGGTCTTGTGGCTGTGTTGATTTGGGAAGCCAAATCCCACACATTATCCCCAGAAATGAGGGAGTTCAACGTGTCCAAACAGCCCAGCCTGGGGAAGAACTCAGGCTTCTTGGGTAATTTCTGGCTACAGGATGGTCGGTCCCTCTGTACTGTAATAATTAGCAGGCAGATCCTGCTGACTTGGGAAACTCATCTGAGGTTTTGTTTGTATGTTTGTTGTTTTTATGAGAAGGTCCATATGCCTTTCAGATTTTGTTATTTTCAGAGAGTTGATGATCTGAGGAACAGAATGAAGAGTTGACATGGCTGGGTGTTTTCTTGGCCTGTTGTAAGTAGCAGATGTAGGTTGGTGGAAGGGCTACAGCTTGTTACTTTATACTGGGGGAATTTGATGAGTTTTATTGCAAAGGCATTAGGGCAGCTCATGACAGCCCTCGACCTGGGGAGAAAAGAGAAGGCTTTGTACCTGGCAGGTACAGATCATCCACCCTTCATGAGCTGGAGCATATCCAAGAGGCAATATGGGAATTTCTGTATGCAGTAAAAGTTTATGAGACTGCCTGCCTGAATGCATGTGTGTGTGTGAGTGCCTGTGTGGAGTGGAACGAGGATCTCCAGCACAATGCTTAGTAAAAATCCAGTTTCACCAGTGGGATAAGAGAGCTCAAGCACCAACAGAATATGATCCTCAGAGTCTGCCCCTATGGCTCAGCCGTTGTGTTTATGGCAGGCACAGTAACTGCTCACACACCTGGTTTATGATTTACCCTGCAACCCTCAATCTGACCTGGATTTTCCGAATCAGAACATTGTTTTAAATCTAAAGATAACAGTGCCTAGTAATCCAGGTGTTTGCTGGTCTCTGAGGCACTTCTAGTGCAGTACTGGCTTCTTTCTAGAGGATGGAAATCCTGTTTAATAAGCAGTGCCTTTTTCATTTGATGGGTCCTCTGCAATGTGTGCTCACTCAGGGTGTTTAGGCAAGGGGAATACAGCTTGAGCCACAACTTTATCAGCAGAGAACACACTGCTCAGCTCTAAGTGCTTGCTAAGCCCGTCCTGTCTTTCAGCACTTTCCTCCTCCTGCTGAATAATCCATATTTAGTGTTGTTTTTATCAGGTTTTTGAGATTAAGTCACTCTCCCCTTTGAGAGCTGAGCTTCCCATAAGTCAGAGCAAGCAGCCTCATTTTATATCTGCTTTTAACCTAATGAAGCTGCAGCTTCAGACTTTTGGGACTCCTCTTGGGGTCCCATTTATGAACCCCACTGACATGATCCTTAGAAATCCTCGCCTTCTTATTCTTGGCCACACCTGCCAGTGCTGCCCTTCCATTTACTCCATCCCTCTACTGTCATGGTGTCTCCTGGAGCTTGACCAGCCTTTGCACCTGTTTTCCACACTTTTCCCACTTTGAACTAATCTGTTTCAAACACAACTGAGCAGAGAATTCATCAGGAAGGATCATCAGTGCCCTTTGCAGTCAATGACTGGAGTAGATGTTTGTATTGGTCCCTGAGTCATCTTGTGGTTTGTAGGTCATTTCCTCAGGTATGATATTCTGATCTTCCTGGTACTGATGATGTCTTTTAACTCTGTGCCTCGGGCAATTTGGATAGAAATGATTCCATGTTCAGCAGCAGTGTGGTAGAGGCAGTGTTAACTGCACTCATCCCACAGCTGATACTGAGAATTCCTCCAGTAACCTCCCTTCAGTTCACTTCTGCCATCAGTACAGCATGCTCTCATCTCCATTTTAGACAATTTATTATCCTCCTTCCAACACTTGTCTCATCCCTCTGTTCTCCACTTTCACCAGAAATGTTGTGTGGCAACATATCAAGGGTTTAACTAATATTTGGATAGAGCAGCCTGGTACAACATCCTGACACTTTTATCCACACTGAAGTTTGTCCCCTGTGTTCCACTTTGCCACAGCTGTCTATACTTTACCCAGTGTTTCTTCAGAACTTTTGTATAATGCTGTTATGAGTTCTCAAGTTATTTTTTTCTCATTAAATAAAGCCACTACATTTTGCTTTTCTCTAAGGTATCAGTTTCAGCGTAATAAATCTTATCAGCAGATTTGCAGTTCCATGTGCTACTTTCAGCATTCAGAGCTGGACTGACACTGCTCCTTCCCTTCTCAAGCACATTCACTATTTCAGTTTTACCTGGGTTGATGAAATGAATATTTCTCCTTGAGGGACCACTGCAAACACTGAGTTCTGGGTGTTGATCTCTGGCCTGGGAACAAGGGACAGGACAAGGGGAAACAGCCTCAAGTTGTACCAGGGGAGGTTTAGATTGGATATTAGGGAAAATTCCTTCATGGAAAGGGTGTCCAGCCCTGACACAACTCCCAGAGTGGTGGTGGAGTCCCCATCCCTGGAGGGTTTTAAAAACCCTGTGGATGTGGCACTTGGGGACAGGGGTCAGTGTGGCCTTGGCAGCACTGGGGGAATGGTTGGACTTGATGAGCTCAGAGGGCTTTTCCAAACTTAATTATTCTGTGACTCTCTGTACTAAATGCATTTAAAAAGATGCAAGTTTACCTTTTTACTCACTCTGTACTCAGCTTCTCTCTTGACCACACAGACCTGTCTCAGATTTCTGCAGTCAGGAGCATCTCTGCAGCACATCTGCTGTCACTGAGCTGGTGTGGGGAGTTTTCCTGGAGCAGGCTCAGGTATACACAAAATAAGCTTAGAATTCCAGGATGGTTTGTGTTGGAAAGGACCTTAAAGCTCATCCAATCCCACCCCTGCCATGGGCAGGGACACCTCCCACTGTCCCAGGGTGCTCTAACCCTGTCCAACCTGGCCTTGGACATTCCAGGGATCCAGGGATCCACAGCTGCTCTGGGCACCCTGTGCCAGGGGCCCAACACCCTCCCAGCCAGGAATTCCTTCCCTGTATCCAACCCGAATTTTCCCTGATGTTGGTTTTTCTTCCCAGCAGAGGAAAGCTCAAGGAATTGTATCTGAAGGAGGTAACCTTCCCAGCTGAAGGAGGGAGGACTTTCTAGAAAGGATGAAAAGCATTTAAACTTTTGCCAGGTTGGGAGCATTTTCCAAGCTAATTTCAGGTGGCAGTGTCAGGCTCAGAGTATGTCACAGGCATCAGGACTGGAGCCTTAAAGATGATTCAGAATGCTGGCACCACACAGAGCCTCCACCTCTGCCCATAAACCCAGTGTGGCCTCAGGTTTTGGGGGGGCTTTCCATGAGGATGGGATTTTCCTCACTGTAATTTCTTTCTCAAATACTAAAAAAAAAAGAGGAATTCTCTTAAGCCTGGAAAACAGCATCAAACTAAAAGTGAAATTCAAATTTCTGTCTCCATTCAATTTGTGCCTGAGTGTAAACAGCATTTTATAAACACTCAGAATTTGGTTGCAACTGGGGACAGTTTCACATGACCAGGGAAAAACCTGAGATTTATCCAGAGATTGCCTTGCTAGGAATTTTTAAGCCCTTCCTACAAAGAATTAGGACAGCAGAACATCTCAAAGCACAGGGCTCAGGGATTGTTTGAGAACCCCCTGGAGCAGTGTTTGTTCCCCTCTGAAACAGGTGAGTCATTCTGCTTGATATTAAAAATATATTGAAAAATCCTCCCCACACACAAACCAACCCCGAGGCCCACGATTAACATGAGGCATTTCACCCACGTGGCTGGAGTGAGGCAAAATTTTAGGCAAAAAAAACCCACAACAAACCTATTCTTGAAATAGGAAGTATTTAATTATCTTTGTAATGGACAGCAGTGTTACTTTTACCTTTAACAAAGAGTTTGTGCTGCAAAAACTTTTTCCCAGGCTTTGTTCTGAGAATGTATATAAGTGTTGGCAGGACCAGTGACCCATGGAGCTGTAATGCAGTGGGTTGCTATAAAAAAGGGGAGAGAAATCCAAAGTTTTATTCTGGCAGCCTTAGTGGAGGTGAAATCAGGGAGTCTGAGAGTGGGAGCTATGGGAATTTTGTAGGAAAAAAATCCCCACTTGTAATTTTCCCATTAGGAAATACGCTGTAAAAAACGTAATTTTTAAAAGAGTTGGAGGAAACCCTTACCTTTGCCCAATTTATTAAGGTTTTCCCTGCTTCACTTGAAAAGAGAAAAATGAGTTATTTCATATTTTTCTTTTAAATGTTTTTTCCCTGGAAAACATTTAAAATATAGAGCATTACTTGTGTTACTTTCTTAGGGAGAGGGTAAAAAGTGAAAGGTTTGCATTTAAATGTGAAAAGCAAAACTTTTAAAAGCAAGATTGAAGCAATTTAAAAAAATATAAGGCTTTTAAAAAGCAAAATACTCTCTCATATATGTAGTTTTTAAACATCACTCACTCTTGGGGAGAAGTCACTTCTCTAAAAAAAGAAACATTTCTAGCAATTCTTAGATGCTTACAAAAATTGTTGTTTTTTCTTTTTCATAAAGCCTTTCATTTTGAATTAAAAAATCCCTTTTAGCTTTAAAAAAAAATTACTTTCAGATAAAACTTGCCTTCGATAAACCCCAGATTTCCAATTAAGTAACTTCAAAGTTTGCTTAGTTTAACTATTCACAGTATAAAATACAGAGTAGTGAAATCGAGGGTGGCAAATTTGACCTCAAAAATTTGCTAGAACCTCTGGCTTTCCCTTCCAGGCTATCTAAATACATTTAAAATTTGAAAGCAGAGGGTTTTTCTCAGAGCAATGTGAGTGAAATGTGAAGGGAGTGATGTTGGAGGAGGTTCTGAACCTGCTTAATCATCTTTAGTTCAGATTTTAACAAGTTTCATGATTTTTACCTGTGGTTTCTAAAGCAAACCAATGAGCCTGAGATGGAGGTGGCCTAAATCAGGAGGATTTGTTTATCACAGAGATGATTTTGCAGTGCTGTGTTTCTCTCTCCCCTGATGTGGCTCTGATATCTCTGCATCACCAGAAGAGCAGGGGCTGCACCTCCAGTCTGGAAGGAAAAGCTGAATGCCCACTTTGCACATCCTATTTTGTGCTAAATGGCACCTGAAACACAACCACGGTGGCAATTAAAAGAATGAGATTCATAAAGGGCACCTGCTTTAAATAAATACAGTAATCTGCCCAGAGCTCCCTGAGTGGGCTGGTATTCAGCAAGAACCTGCAACAAACCTACCCTTAACAGCAAAATCATTAAAGAGCAGAAACCTTCCCTTCTAATCCCCCTCATACAGGACAACATGTGGATGTTAGCATATTTGGACTGCTTTGCATTCCTTCTTGCCTGCTTTTGAGAACATACTACATTTTAAAACTTGTTGGGTTCTTTCATGTTTTATTTGACCCTATGTAATTGCATTCCTGAAGGAATAACAGGCTCCCACAGTGATTTATACCCTGTATTAAATGTCAGTTTTGAAGAGACACAGTTAGCAGTTTGGTTTAACCTCCTGCCTTCCTATGGAAGTTCAAAACTGAAGCAGAGCTCAGGATCCAAGGGGAAAAAAAAAAAAAAAAAAAGAAGAAAAAAAGATGAAAATGGACTTAGAGGTTAGAGGCAGTGTGGAAGGAGATGGATGTGCTCCTGGCCCCGCACCTTTGGAAGCCACCGGAATGAGATTCCATAAAGCCATCTCTATTTTTAACTGTAATTTGTGTACTTCGTGGCTGCCCTTGACCACTGGGGAAGGCTGTAAATTAGCCCTGTGAAAGGCTCTGCTCTCTCCAGGCAGGAACTGCAGCCTCTCCACCAACGGGCCAGGACATTTTCCCTGCAAAGTCAACCGGAGCAACCACCAAACCAACCCCCGGTGGGTTTGGCTTGTGTCCCAAAAAGAAGGTCAGCAAAATAAATTGTCCTTGTAATTAAGAGTTGCTCCTTTGTTTTTATGTGTTTAACTGTGCATAAATAGCAAAGCAGGATAGGTATGTTATTACTGTTTTAAATATTTCATTCCCTTTGTAGACTTCCTTACGACACAGTTAACAACTGCTTAATCATACCTTATGACCTAATTAGGGGGGATTCAGTTAAATAAATCTTGATGTAATCATATATTCTTGATGTAATGGTGCTCTGATGGCTGCATTTATGTGCATGTGGGCATTTAAATGTAAAAGTAAATGCAGCCTATGTAGAATCTGACACAGGACTTTAATGATCATCATCTTTAGAATCACTGGCGAAACAAGTTACAAGGAGACTTATTTTAATTGAGAATACACCAGATAAAAACCTATTTCCTATTCCCAGGAACCGAATATCTCGGTGAGCACTGTCCTTGACAAAGGTATTTAAATTTTGTAAGATCAGGCCAGGGTAGTTGTTCTGACACAGGCAAACAACTGTAGTTTTCAGCTGAAGTAATTCAGGGCATTCCCATTGCCTTCTCCAGAGCCTCAATTGTCCATCAGATGAATTTTGAGTCCAGCTCTGATCTGCTGTTTGCCAGGTGGGAAAGCTGACAGTGATCTTTTATTTTGAAGTGAAAAAAAAAAAACAAAAAACTGTAGGTGACAATGTTAGGGTTGGATTTATCTTGCCAAAGACAGGTGTCTTGAAGTCATGGAATAAGTTGCCCTCTGGAAATGCATCTCTCAGCTGGGTGCTCAGGGAGCTAAAATGACTGCTCAGACCTGAGGCTGCCTCTCAGGTGGATAGGGTTAGGTAAGATGAATCCTGCCACGTGAAGAGCACAAGGTATTGTGTATCAGCTCCCTGACTCCTAGATGTGCTCCTAGATCACTGTAAATGTCTGTGTCCTGCTGGGAGAGACCTGGGGTAGGTTTTTCACCAGGTAAATCCAGCTGGAACACAAGAATTTCGTGTTAATCTGAGGGAACAAGCCCTTGGGGTGGAGCTAACATGTGGAGTGTAGGATGAGATAAACCTTTCATAGCTTCAGATGGCAGAATGAGAAGTCTCTGCTCCTGCACATGGAATCCCAGACTGGTTTGGGTTGGAAGGGACCTTAGGGACCAAACCAATCCACCCCTGCCATGAGTGGACCTTCCACCATCCCAGGCTGCTCCAAGCCTCATCCAACCTGGCCTGAGACACTGCCAGGGATCCAGGGACACTCGTCACGTTTTGGCATCAATAGAGGGAAGCAGCCTTGTCTAATGGGATTATTCCTGATGATTTTGTCATTCCAACGTCAAAGGATCAAGTCTCACAGGTGGACACCTGTGCTTCATGGTTGGTGACTTGGGTGGTGATGATGTAGGGTGTAAATCTGCCACCCTCCCTGGTGGGTTGGTTCAAGCAGGAGGTTACCCAATATCAGAAAAAAAAGATTTTAAATCAGTGTGAGCAGAGGAAATAAATTCCTAATCAGCATCAATATATCAACGTGACTTAATGGCATCCAGCCCTACAGACAATACTTGGTCTCAGTAGAAATAATTAGGGGTAAGAGAACTTACCGATGACTATCTCCTGAATTTCTCGAATCTTTTGAAAAATATTATTATTTTTCCGATATTGGAGACTCTAAAAGCTGAAACACCAGCAGATGGAGACAAACCCTGTTATCAGATCAGCCCAGTGGAGCAGGACCTGTAGGATTTGCAATTTTCTATGGGAAACTGAGGCGAAAACCTGAAGGAAGAACACCTTTTATGAACTGTTGAGTGCTATTGTTGTCTGCACATGTTTAATGACATGAATTTAGGGAGAAAAGAAGTTCTCTTAAAAAAAAAGTCTCTTGGTACTAAATGCTTTTTTGGCCTGAAATAAAATGTTCCATTTATTTTTGGTGGGTTACATATACATGGGGATGTGTGTATGCATAAAGCACTTTAGAAATGCAATTGTGCAAACAGTTTCCAAAATTCATTTCAGATGAACAATCAGAACATCTTAAAAAGGTTCATACAAATATTCTTGCCTTTTTCTGATTTGTTTTTTTTTTTTCTTTTTATGGAAGGTAAATTGCAGCTGGGCTTGACACAACAAACCTTTAGGCTTGACCACTCTAAAACTGTGTTTTCTGGTGTCTGGGATAGCTATTTGAAACATTTTAATCAGATTGCTTTATAACAGTTGTCCTCAAGTACAATGGCAACCCAGAACTCCACAAATAAGATAATTTAATGCCATTTAAAATGCCATAATAAATTAAAACAATGAAGACACTACATTTAACTTCATTAAATATAAATGGCAGAAGATATTGTGGCTCACGTTGACTAATTTTGCTTTGCAGATGAAACACAAAAAAGTCATAAATGGATCCAGAACCATTTTACTTCCATGAAATGCCAAAAGAAGATGTTTCCTTGCTGACCATATCATCTTTTCTTCACTGGCTAGAGAAGTTGGGTTTTTTCTCCATTGTCCTTTGAACTGGAGGTGAACTGGTGGGGTTGACACAACTGGTGTGAGCAGAGTTGAGATTCAATATCCAAACCCAACCCGTGCTGTGGGGTTGTGGGGTCATTTTTTTATCTGGAGAAAAGGTTTTGAACAGAGTGCAGACACATCATTTTATAGCATGGACCACAATAGAAAACACATCCAGGAGTATAGAGCTGTAAAAATTGTCCTTAATTCTAAATAGAAATGAATGTGGATGCCTTCAGATGCACTGCAGTTACAGATAAAACCAGCAGTAAAAACCTCAGGGAGGGTTCAAGAAAGATTTTCTCTTTCCATTCTTTGGAACAAACATACTTTTGATCATTTTGACTGGTATAAATATAGACCAGTAGAAAAAGAGGCAGAGAAGACCTTGAGAGATGATCTATCCCTCCACCCCAAGGCAAGATTTGCCAGGTCTGAGCCATTCCTGGTGACAGCAGAGTCTGTAGCTCCTTGACTAATTTACTCCAGTTCTCACCTGTCCTTCCTCTTAGGAAATGTGTCTAATGGTTGACCTATATCCTCCTTGCTGCAATTTAAACCCATTATTTCTTGTCTTATACCCAGTGGACATGGAGAACAATTTATTACCTTCCTATCTGCAACAACCTTTTACATAGTTGAAGGCTGTTATCATGTCTCCCCCTCAGTCTTTTCTTCTCTAGACTAAACAAACCCAATTCTTTCAATCTTTCCTCATAGGTCATGTTTTCTAGACCCCTGATCATTTTTGTTATGGAAATAAACATCCTTTAAATCAAGTTCTGTGAATCAATCTTGTGTGGAAAGGAAGGGAAACAGAGAGGTTAGAGTTAGCATTGGGAACAGGAATCTGGTGGTGAAAGAAGTGAATTTTCTGAGGTCTGCAGAGAGTACAGCCTTCCATTCTTCTTTGGGTTTAGGAAGTGTATTGAACACAATTTTCTTTCCCCAACTTTCTTGGGAAACACTTCTACCTATTTGCTATCAGAAGGAAGACAGTGTTTATTTCCCAAGGCTCTGGGGACAGTGGTCTCTGGAAAAGCAGAGAGCAGGGTACCAGAGAGTAATTTGGAATTGTATGGTGTGTCCTTTCATGCAGACTTTCTAAAATCAGCTTGCCTGCAGTGATATCAACCCTTGTTCTCCAACAAGTGGTGCAGGTCATCCCCAAAAAGTAGCATAAAATGGATCATAACTCCAGGCCATCTAATGCAATCAGAGACTCAGCACAGAAGATGCTGATGAGTTTTTGGTTATAAATTCTCCTTTATTACGTGGGCTGCTCAGAGAACATTGGAAATACCAGTTTGACTGTTTCAGCTGCAAAAACCATCCAAGGCATTATCATTAGATGGACATCCTGGGCCTTTTTGCTTTGCATCTGCTGTTTTGAGGTTGAGAGAGGGTGGAGCTGATGCCTCCTACAAAAGTTTCATCTATTCTCTACAGTCATTATAAGCTGGATCTTGAGCACTGAAGAATCAGGGAGTTTAGGAGATCACCAACTTAAAAACAGGGGCTGTAGAGGGATCCAGGAGAAGCTCCCTGTGTTTATCCTCCTTTCCCTCCTTAAAACATCAAGGGCTAAGCTGAGGTTATTTTAGGTGTTTAACTAGACCTGGGATTGGGGAGCACTGTGCTGCTGGTGCTTCTAGGCAAGCACAGCCTGCAGCAGCTTTTTGTTTGTGGTGGTTCTGATGGTTGATGCTTTGACTCACAACTTCCCTGTTCCTCAGAGGTAAGTGTGAAGCTGTGGTAAATCTAGTTTCAGATCAAAGACACTGCAGCCATGTGATGTAAAGCATTCAAACAATCACTTTTCTTAAAAAAAAAAAAAATATTCTTCTGAAGGCTTTTTGCTGGGTTCAGATATCACCTGTCTTCCCACAGGCTGTGTAAATAGGAAAGCCAGCAGGAGCACCAGGCTGCGTGCTTTGGCAGTTGAGAGAAATGTTGTGTGCTCATATCTGATCCAGATTCCTCACTAATGGACACGGCCTTGTTGTTCAGCTTGCAGAGCAATGAATCTATAAACAGGGGACATCATAAAATTTTAGAGAGAGCTCAAAGTCCAAGAGCATCTGAAGCTGAGTGCACTGATGCACCTTGAAAAAGAGTTCAGGAAGATATGAGACAGAGTGCAGGAGCCACAGGAAGTTTCAGTCCTTGTGGAGGAGATGCTGACAAGGTGAGAGGTTTCCTGCTAGCTAGCATGTGTTTTGTGAAGAAACTTCCCCAATGTTCTCTCACAGGGAACAACACTGATTTGACCTGTCAGACACACTGCATTTCAGGGCTTGTCTGATTAAGATAGCTGAGAGTTCTAACACTTTAGCAGAGGTCCAAAATAAACACGGTCTAGTGAGGAAAAAATGCTTTTTGCGGTGTGCAGTTTACTGGGAATGTTCTTCCATTTGCTGCCTGACCCAAAGGTAAAGGCTCACTTGTCTTCCAGAGCCAGGCTCATCCTCTGAGCAAAGTGAAGGATGTGAGGATGTCATCACTTCAGGGTGTTGGCTGAAGTGAGGCAGTTTTGGTCTTGAGATGCCAGTAAGCACATCCATTTCAAAAAGGAGTTTTAGTTTGATTAGTCTGATCGTCCTGATGGGATGGTATTGTAGTATTAGCCAAGGAAAGGTTATAGTTCTGGATATTCTTATTTTTACAAATATCTAAGAAACTCTTCCCTCAACTAGTTGTAAATGGTGTTGTAACAGAATCAATCTGAAAGCCACTAAAGACAGGCTTCCAGCATCAGACACAATACTAAAAGTTGCACTTTTGAGATGCTCTCCGTGTAATTTCTCCCATATGGGCCCTAAAACCCCAGATTCTCTAAGTGTTTAGGGCCCTGTAAGACACAAGGCCATCACTAATTAGCAAAGACCCCAAGCACATGTTTAACTTTAAGCATGTGCTTTTCTTTCCCAGGAGTCCATAGAATTAAGGACTTTAAGTGAATGGGTTTAGGGATATGCTTAAAGCTAAGCATGTGTTTAGTTGCTTTCTTGTGCTCTGGCTTTATTTGTTTTTACAGGAATAAGAGAAATGAAAGATCTTATTACAGATCAAACACAAATAAATGTCCAAGGCACAGCAGGGAGGCTTTAGGTCTTGGTTTGGAGCCCAGTGAAGTCAATGGAAAAACACCCCAACACCTCAGTGGATTTTGGAGCAGAGTCCTCAGAGGATCGACGAAGAACCCACTGCAGAAACCTGCTGAATGCCTCATGTTTCCTTGCAAGGTTGCCTTATCTTGTATCCAGATGTTGCTAACAAGGGTTTTTATTAGCTGCTGAGAAGTACAAGGGCAGCAGTTTTTCAAGTATTAAAATCATGCACATACAGATGAAATAGAAACAGTTTGTTCTGCAGTAGCAATTGTGGTCTGTGGAGCTGTGAGCATATTTCAAAAGTTCCCCAGTTCTTATTATAGAATCCTAGAATGGTTTGGGTTGGAAAGGACATTAAAGACCAGCTTGTTCTATCCCCCTGCCATGGGCAGGGACACCTTCCCCTATCCCAGGTTGCTCCAAACTCTGTCCAACCTGGCCTGGAACACTTCCAGGGATCCAGGGGCAGCCACAGCTGCTCTGGGCACCCTGTGCCAGGGCCTCCCCACCCTCACAGGGAAGAATTTCTTACTAAGCTCTAATCTGACCCTGCCTTCTGTCAGTTTAAAGCCATTCCCCCTTGTCCTGTCACTCCATGCCCTTGTAAAAAAAACATGTTTTGGTCCCACTGATCTCAAAGTGTTTGCTCTGTCTTTCATGCAGTGCAGTGAGGCAAGTGTTGTCACACAGTTCCTAGGGAAAATGTTGCCTCTTTGTAGAGGGAGAGGTTTACACAACAGGAAGAGCAGGTTCCTTTGAATAGCATTTCTCTTTGCTGCCTTTAGATCTCTGCAGTGTGCACAGCAACACCTGACTTACTCATTTGGATTCTCCTTTTAGGTGCGCAGGGAAATTGCCACGGCTTGAGAACAATCTGATCTATTTTTTGATGTTCATTTCAGGATGATGCTGAAGAGGTCTCTGTTTGATCAGTTGAATCTCCACCCATACAGCTGGATTTTGATCCTTTGGTTGAGGCTGGAGCTTTGCTTTCTTCTTCAGAGACTGCCCTAACCAAGGTCAGCAGAACTGCCTGAGCCACCAGCCATCACCCAGCAGGGAAAATGATCACGTGCTGCCTTGCCAGGCTTGTTATGAAGGCAGGTGTCATTAGAAGGTGTTTCTGCCTCCTCCTTCTCCTCCTCAGAAGTCATTTGGGTCACAGCACCAGAGCCATGGGACAAGCCCTGTCCGAGCTGGGGAGCAGAGTGCCCACCACGAGTCTCTGCAGAACGGGTAAGCACTTCACACTTGCTAAGCTGCTCTTGCTTCCTCTGCTTTTCTCACCTGTGTTTACCAGGTCAGACAGACACTGGTGTGCAGGGATGTGCCATGGCCACATCAGAGCACCCAGCCAGAGTCTCAGGAGGGAGGTTTGTTCTGCCAGGACGTGCTGATGTCACTGCACTGCCTGTTTTTGCCTCTCTTTGCTGGGTCAAAGTGACACTGATCCACCACCAGGAGTTATGGTCACACCTTTGTTTGGCTCTGTCACTCCAGGCCTTGCTTTCCCATCAACAAAAATCTTCTGGTGGCATCCCCTGAGAGTAGCTCTGGGATTTGGTGTGCTGGGAAAGGGTCCTGTACCAACTGCTCGCACTGTTGTACTGGAGTTTGAAGTTTAATAGAGTAAAAGAGAATGAAGTGATATTTGTTTGCAGTTTGGATGCCCACTGGGTAAGCCCCACAAAATCCCTTTGATATTTTATTCATGTTTGGTATCTTGAGCTTTAACTGAGATCTCGTTTCAAGATAAACTTCCAATATTCACCAAATTCCGGTGCAAAAAATGCAACACCAAAATATCGGACCTGCTCTTTCTCCTCCTCCAAGGCTCAGAGATTGCAGTGAAAAGGATTGAAAATATTTTTTTTTTCCCAGTAGCACTAAAAAAGAGTGTGGCTTTTAAATATGCATTTCTGTTGGGCGCCAAGAGCTGTCCTTTTCTTTCCAGCCATTTCACAGAACTGGAAGACACAAATCAATACTAGTTCAGTACTAGTAGTCTAATTATTATTTCTACTTTTCTTTTTAGTTATTTATATTTATTTTTCTTTTTTTTATTTCTACTTTTATCATGGATATAATGACAGGAAACATTTTTTGCTTGCTCCCTGGAAGAATTATTTCTTCTACCTAGTCCCTGTCTTCAATTTTTGCAGTCCCCTGAACAGAATCTGCAATCCTTAGTAGCATTAAAAAAACCCCCAAACCACCCATTGGCTTGAAAGGAAAATGTGAACTTCTTCGACGAGGGCAAAAATGCTTCTGTTGCTTAAACGTAGATAATTAGACTGAGGACTTTCTCCAAAGTAAACCCTGACAATCTAACAATAATCTTTGGCTTTTGCACTGCATGGAGTTTCTCTTACATTGTTAAATGCATTCCATGTTTCAGTAAATGACACCAGGCTCACCAGCAGTGAGTGAGTGATTAGTTTATCATCCTCTTAGTGCAGCCATCTAGATCTTTAACTCTTTAAGCAGTGGCATTTAAGTCTTGAGAACACCCAGGATCATGCCTGAGGCTTTAGACATTCTCAATTCAAGCAAATCTTGGCTATCTTGTGAAAATGAAGAGAAGAAAGTAGGTGATTGCATTCTGATAACACTTTAAACAAGTCAGGTAAGGTAAATTGCAAATAAACACCTTTTTTTAATTTTAATTTTTTTTTATTTAGAGGATGCCAATCCCTCTCTCCTGGGACCACTTAGGTCATTAGGTGCCTGAGCAGCATAAAATTACAGGGAGAAAACCTAACAGCATACAAAGAGACTGAAAGGTGACAAATCTACATTTCATAAGATTCAGGGATGTGGAGTAGAGTTTTTTTTGGCTGGATTTACAATTCATATCTCATGGGGCAGGAGAATGAACAGCTTTACAAAAGATTTTATTATAACAAAAAAAAAAATAATTATGTGAGCTGTAACATGCTGTGCCAATTCTCTTGGGCTGGAACCTTGCTGTAGCAGGGATGTGTAAGTACATAAAGCTCGGTAGCAACAAAAGCCTTTGGAGAATGAAAGGCTTCTCCTTTGGAAAAGAAAGGTGCAGGAGGATTTTCAGACAGAAGGGAAGGACTTTGACCTGTGAGCTGCTGCTCAGCATCATGGATCTTCATCTATCACCTGATCCTGCTCAGTAACGCGAGCCAGATCACTGAGTGTGCCCTCTGCCACGGGAGACATGGAGCTGCTCACCCCACAGACACAAAGTGCTTTGGCAGCTCTGTTGCTGGGAAGAGTTTGAAATGTATGAGCAGAGCATTTATGTGCCTCAAGCAACAGAACAGAGCCCAGCCTTCAGTTTGTTTTTGTTTTAAAAACGCCTTTTGTATGCTGCTGTGGTTATGGGTTGCATTTTGGGTTTGAGATTTTTTTTTTTTTCAGACTGAACTTTGAGTTTTGCTGGTTTGGGTGAAGGGAGTTTTTGCTCAGCAGGGCAAGGGTGATCCTGTGTGGAAAAGGAAGGGTGATGCTGAGTGAGGTAAATTCTCTGTATTCTGGAAAGGGCTGAGAGTGCATTGGGAGTTACTCTGAGACAGTGGAGCTGTGCCCCTCCTGCAAGCACAGGCACAGTGCTTGGGTCGCCAAAGTTCTCCCCAGGTTGTAGCCATTCTCAGCCCCATAGATACATTCAGGAATCTGCTTCCAGTCCCTCTCCTCCATCAGAAAACACGATGGGAGTGACCCAGTCGTGCCATGCATGTCAAGGCACCTCCTGTGGTGGGCTCACCCTGGACTCCTGGTGGCTTAATAGTTGGAGGGCCTGTGAAAAAGGAATGGTGGCTGTTCTGAGGGCAGCCAGTGGTCCCAAGAGAGGGAAACAAATCACACAACAGATCTGCAAGTCCAAGCTCTCCTTGTGGCACCACTCTGAGAGAGATTCTGTCAATCCCACCTTGTGATTTTGTGCTTTGGGTCTATGGTTTGTCTCCACTCTTCCTGACTCAAGTCAATACTCACGGACTCTAAGGCCTCTTTGGCCTTCTCATTTTATCCTCTGCTCTTCAAACATCTGTCTTAATCCACTTCATTTTTATCCTGCAATCCCTGAAGCCCCAACAGCACTCAGCTTCTCCTCAGCCTGGGCTGGAGGGGATGGGCATCAGGATTCCTGCCCCACTTTGCACCTGTGTAGGGAAAGAGTGATGGGAGATGAAGGGACTTGCTGAGGAGACAGGGCTGGTGACTTTTTGGCAGCCATGGAGCAACCTCAGTTTTGGGTCTTTGTAAGGAACATTTGTGAGCTGATGCCAGTTTTGCAAATGACCTTTCACATTTGCTTTTTGCAATATTTCTTCGAACTGGGGCGTGGTGCTGCACATAATACCTGGTTCTGAGGTTTGCTGCTCTATCAGGTATGTGTACAGAGGGTGGGAAAAGGCAGCAGAGTCAGCAGGACAGAGGTGGAACAAGCAAGAATGCAGGGTGAAACCAGGGGAACAAACAGGTCCTCAGGGAAACTGTTCTAACTTAGTTCTGCCTTCCCTGACTCAAAGTGTAAGTCAGTGTGCCCAGGGGGCTGGTACAGGCAGATACCAGCCTGATGCTAACTCCAGATCCTGCACAAATAGAAACTGCTGCTCCAGACCCTCCATCCTGAGACTTGCTCAAAAATCTACTTTTAAGCCTATTTCTCTTTGTGTCTGGATGATGCTGGGCTCCTGGCAGGTGCATCATTCTGGGTTGTCACTGTAGACCAGAGCAGGCCTGTCATGACACCTTGGTGCCTCTGGCTCCAGTCCTGTTTTCTAGAATTGCACTTGGCCTTGCCTTGGCCCTTTGCCCAGGCTGAATTTGCCTTCTTGGTTTTCACTTCTTTCCCATATCAGTTTTCTCTCCTGTTCTGCCTTCCTGCTGATCCTCTGGGCTCTGTAAACCCTCTGCCCAGGTGGACCTCTCAGGAGGTGAGCACCCCCTCACTTCCAAGGCTTTTCATAAGCAAGAAAGAGATACGAGATGTCTCCAGACTCATTCCTTTTTTGCCATTTCAGTTTTTTTTCCCTCTTCAAACTCACTTTTAGATATTCCTTTTCCAAAAGTTCCTCTTCACCTTTTTTTTTTTTTTTTTTTTTTTTTTTTTTTTTTAATTTTTTTTCAGCCAGTTCCTCAGTTTTACCCCTCTCTAAGCTCTTTGGTGCTGGTATTTTAGGAAATAGAAGGGCTGCTTTGCCTGTGGGATGGGACACGCACGGAGCGCACGTACGGCGCTGGTTTGCCCACATCGTTTGGATAAGGTATCAGAGAGGACAGACTGTCTTTGCATTGAAACCTGCAGGTCAAGAAACTGGCCTCCCTTCAGTTCACAGGCTTCATGGCTGCCAGCCAGTAATGTAAAGCCCTGATGAGTATTTCTGGAAAATGCTGGGAACTCACCTCTGACTACAATGTGTTTAATCTCTCATTTCCAGCCATATTCAGTTTTGCTTCTTCTTTCCTTCTTGCTCCTATTCTTCTCCTTCTTCTTCTTTTTCTTCTCATCCTTCTTCTCCCTCACCTTCTGCCATGGGTGACAGGTGAATCACCAGGTGTCTCTCCAGTGATGGACAGGGCAGCACCACTTTAGTTCCATGTGCTGTAAATCAGAGATCACACAGAGTCTCCATGTCCTGCTACTCCTCCAGTATTTTCCCAGGGCTTGGAGTCCCACTGAAAAGGTTTGAAAGACTTCTGTTTGTTGGGTTGGAACTTGAGGACATGTTCAGAAGCAATGTTTATTTTTTTATTTATTTCTGACAATGGTGCAAAATGCTCTTGTTCTTCCGGAATGGAGGCTCTGACCTGCTTTTAATTTTAATTGCCTCCTTTCCCCATGTTTTTAAATTACTCTTCACTGTCTAATATACTCTCAACCATTTGGGTAAAGTAAATTCCTGATGATTCAGTCACTGCCACAGAAGCACAAAGCTGAACCTAGACCTTCTGAAGTCCAAATCAGGTCCTTCATCATTAGGACAACGTTCCTTTAGGCATCCCAGTAGTTGCAGCTCTGCACCAAATCTATGGCCTTTGAAATTCCCATGTTGCTAAAGGCCTCCTTTGGGCTGCTGAGTCAGTGTCTGTACATGATGGAAGCAGGGAAGAGGAAAATGGAAAATACTTGCTTATGCAGAGAAGAGCCAAAAATCAAATCAAGTTTCACTGCTGTTGATACAAACCGTGCCCCCACTCAAGTATTTTTTGGTCATGGCTCTTTGGGAGAAAGGTGGGCTTTGATTCTGCTTACAAGTGGGTGTTTTGTTGCCCTACAAAGAAGCAGAGCAGGTAGCAGTAAGTAAGAATGTCTCTAATTGAAAATAAACCCAGCTAGCACCTCACTCCGTAGCTTGCTTGATCAATAATAGAACAGAGCCTTGCCATGCTGGGCTGCAGTGGGTCCTGTGAAAGGTTTGTCAGGAAGGACTGCAGCTGTGTCAGGGTTAGGCTGGATATCAGGGAGGGTGCTTCCCTCAGAGAGTGCTGGGCACTGCCCAGGCTCCCCAGGGAATGGGCACAGCCCCGAGGCTGCCAGAGCTCCAGAAGTGTTTGGACACTGCCAGGGATGCCCAGGGTGGGATTGCTGGGATGTCTGTGCAGGGCCAGGAGCTGGCCTCTGATCCTTGCGAGTCCCTTCCAACTCAGGGAATTCTGTGACAGAATGAGCAAGAGCCTTTCTGTCAGAAACCATCTTTCCAGTGTCACGTGTCTGTGGGAGGCTCGTGCTCTGCTCACACACACCCTGGGTAAGTTTATTCAGTGAGACTTTCTAAGAATGATGATTAATTGTGAGTATGAACCTTGTCACCAGGCAACTGGTACAAACGAGCCCCACCAGTTTGTTATTGCTGGAGATGGAGGCCACAGGGCATAGCCATGTTTCCCAAGAGGGACTCCTGGGCAGGATCCTCCCTCTCTGCTCTCAGGTGAGGATGAACTCAGAATTCATCCATGTGCTGACATTTCCCAGAACTTGCTATTGCACCTACCAATAAAGTCCTTTGCTGTCGCTAAGAATCCAGTAGAGCTCATGTGAAGTATTTCTGCAGCAGTTGTCCTGCTCTGCTTATTTACACCTTGTAGTAGTGACTGAGATCATTAAAGCTTCTGCTGGCAGCAGATCTTGAGCTGCAATTAAAGGACAAAGACAAACGTCGGCACCCCGGAGGTGCTAGGTGGTTGTGTGGAATTGCAGATTTGGGCAGTGAGGGAGGAGTGAAATATCAGTAGCAGCAGAACTCAGACAAAGGCACATCTCAGGGCCAGAGACACACGGAGTGGTTGGTAAGGTCAGGGAACTGCCAGCCCTGTGCTATTCTCCAGAAGCCTTCAGGATTCATCAGATCCAAAAGGAATCTGCTTGTCTCTGGTAGCCCTGTGGCAGGACGACACTCGTTAGGAGAATATTGGTCTTTATTAGTACCAGCCACAATTGCAGAGCAGGAGGAATGAGTTCTTCATCTTCTGGAGGCCCTCCTTGCTTCTCAGGGATGAGGCTTTGATGGAGTGGGGAGCAACAAAGTGCGGAAGCAAACGTGGGCTAAAGGCGGCGATTCTTTCCAAAAGCTGGATGAGATCAGTGCAAGTTCTTCTTGTAACATCCCTCGAGGAAACCCATTGATGTGGAGATGATTTTACAACAGATGTGCTTCTAACACAGCTCAGGGGAATTTTAACAACAGACCATTAAAATGGCTCTCCCTTTATTTTATGAGTCCTGTTGCTGAAGCACTTCCCTAATCATGGAATCATAGAAATGTTACGGTTGGAAAAAACCTCCAAAGATCGTTGAGTCCAACCTTTGGCCATTCACCACCTTCCCAAGCAGACCAGAGCACTGAGCTGTTTTTTGAACAGCTCCAGGGATGCTGATTTCATTCCCTCCCTGGGCAGCCCGTTCCAATGCCCGTTCCAATGCCTAACCACCCTTTCTGTGAAGAAATCCTTCCTGGTGTCCAGTCTGAAAGACCCAGACCTCTGAGTTTTGAGGCCCAGCATCTCTAAATGAACAATATTTAGCAGCAGAGACCTCACACTCTCACAGCAGAAGGCAGACAGTGTCTGTATGAACAGCAAGAGGTAACTTTTCTAGTTATCTGACTTTTCTTGCTCACTCTTGGGCATCTCTGAAAAGTGACAAAGGGAATGAGTCAAGTAGCAGCAACTTAAGATTCACCCTGCGTGGGACAGGCAACCTTTTAATAGCATTCTCAAAACAATAAAAATCATCCTTAAAAACTTAAAAATAGAAAAGAGCAGACAATCCTACTGTTTCGACTGCCTTGTGTCTGATTACCAAAGACTGCCTTTTTAGAACTGCATTATTTTAATGTTCCCACACAATGTTTTTGTAGGGATCTGTAAAAAAAAAAACAAACAACCAAACAACCCTGTTTGGAATAAAAGAGCAGTGCTGAACCTGATTCTCCTCTTAGCTCAGGAGTGGTTCTAGACGTGGTCCTGACACCTCAGCAGAGACACTTTAATGTAAAGCAGAAACAAAGTCCAAGCTGGGCCCAGCTCCGTGTTTTAGGAGAAGTACAAATTTATTTATTCAGGAGGAGGTGGAACATTCTGGTAGAACAGGCCAGCTCTGAAGCACTCAGAGAAATCATGAAAATCTCAGAGTGGTTGTAAAAAATGTTCCTTTCACCATTCAAGCAGCTGCACTTGTTTTTACTGGTCAGCTCTTTAGTGAAGAGCTACTTTGGAAAATGTAATCCCTTGGAGTTGTTTGCTCAGTTCCCTTTGTTTTAATTGACAAGCTTAGGCAGTTGAAAAGAAAGGGTAGGAGGGAATTGATCTTAGCACACTTATGGGCATCTCCTCCTCTAATTCATGTCATTAAAATGTCTCTGACACAGGCCTTTATTTATTTATTTATTTATGGTTTTAAGCTTGTTTCTGCTCAAGCACAAATCTGGTGAGGCAAGTTTTTTGTTGTTGTTTTTGTTGGGCTTTTTCTTTTTTTTCTTTTCTTTCTTTCTTTTTGTTTTTCCCAAGGCGGGTTGTTTGCAGACTTTAGAGCCCAAAAAGGTGCAGCTGCTCTAAAAATAACATAGGATGCAAGAACTGGTTTGGGAAGGTCTGAGTCCAGAGGCAGCTCCTGAAATGCTGCCATTAGAGGAGAAATTTTCCCTTGTAAACAGAGCTGGCCTAATTTCTAGAGGTGCTGAACATCCACCTGCAGTGCTTGCTGGTAGGAACTGAGCACACAAAACCTGGAAATGGGTCAGACGTGAGGGGCTGGGATTTTATCACAAACGTGTCTGGGCAAACCCACAATTATCAAGGTGAAATAAAAGCGAGCAAATAATTGCCCCTCAGCAATGACCCCTGTGAGCAGAGCTGGGCACTGGGGCTCCAGGACACCTGCCAGCTTCTGGGCTTCTCTCTGCCACCAGCAAAGTCTGCTGTCACAGCCAAGGTCTGCACATGATGGATCACCCCTCGGTCTGGCCAGTCTCTGCAGGGTGACGTCCCCAACGCCCCGGTGCTTTGCTTCCAGAGGAGACCAGTGGTTTTGCCATCCAGGTGCAGAGCTTCCCAGAAGGTTTTTCAAAGAAGACAGAGAGGAAAAAACCTGGCAGCAGATCCCTTAGTCAGGCTGGGACTGGGTCACAGGCAAGACCACCACTGATTCCCTCCCACCACCCACGTGAGGTGTGATCAGGGGAGTTGAGCCTTGCCTTGAGTGGAGGCACAATGTTCTCTGTTTTTGACATGCTGGATCTTTAATGTTGCATCCACCGCTGAATTAAGCAGTGTTTGCTTTTCAAACCTTCCACATTTGTATTTTTAGCTCCGTTTTGGCATCACTTTTTTGGTTGGAATATATAACACACTGGGTTGTTTAGTGTGCCTGGACTGAGTTCAGCCGATGTGTAACTTCACGGGCTGGAGCAGAAGCTCCCTTCAAGGTGAATTACGCTCTATGGGGCCGAGGAATTACAGCTTCTGTAGAAAGGCAGCCCAGCTCCTTCAGTAAACGCTACACTATTTCCATCCATGGTTATTCCTTTGTGGTTTGGGTTATGTATTTACATTTTACGGAATAAATACTACAGCTTTCCCCATGACTAACACTTCTTAGTAACCAGGGAGCTACTCAAATACGCTCTTGCCTCCTACGAGAGCCCAAACCACACTGCTGTGCCCTGGCTCTCTGGCCCCAGCTGGCCACCTCCTCGCACAGGGCCATGGTTAACCAGCGTTACATAAGCAATTTTTGGGATCTCAGCTTTGGGATGGCCTAGGAGAGCAGGCACAGGATGCTGAGCTGAATTCCTCCAGGACAAACATTTCCAGCACGGCCGCTCTCTGATCCTTACAAAACCCGAGCGAGGTCTTCAGACAAAGAGAGGAGCACATCCCACAAAGAGGGAGCTGGTTGCTTTTCCCAGTCCAGAGGTCTGTTTTAGGAGCAGGGCTATACAGGCCCTCATGTAAACTTTGTTTATAGACTGGAGTATTTTCAATGAAAATGTTATTTAACTTAAAAAAAAGTTGCACAGCAGCTACTCCCAAAATTGTTTTGCCTTGTTAAGAATAACACACAGTGTGATACATTTGAAATGGCAATAGCAATATTTCACAAATTTTGATGGATTCATAGTCCAAATACCTTGCTAACAGATGTTTCTTTTAAACTCGGAGTGGTATAGGAATAACTCAGAGATATTACAGTGTCAGCACTGCCTTTTATCTGTGCGTGTCCTTTCGGTGACATCCCTGGGCTTTTCTAACGCATGGGTCAGGTCTGAGCTAAAAAAAAAAAAAAAAAAAAAGTGAAATATGAAAAGAAGGCGTCTGTGATGGTGTGTGAGCTCTGGGGCAGCACTGGGAGGACACCGAGGCACTGGTGTGGGTTTGCTGTGCTCAGGCACAGCAGCCCCGTGGTTTGTGGCCACACTCATCGTTTCTGAGCTGGTTTTTGGTTGTGGTTAATTGATGAGCTTAGGAGTTCCCATGGCCACTCCATGACCACATCTTTTTGGGCTCATAAATTAACCGTGTTCCCGCTGTGGGTGAGTTTGCCCAACACAAAGGGATACCCCAGCAGGGCAAAGGGACAGATTTTAAGGCCCTGGTGGAGCTGGCTTTATTTACCACGGGGTGGCTCAGCCTACTCTGTGTCTTCAAAGTATGGTACATGCATCATGCTTCATTCAGAGGATCTTTCCCCAGAGCTGCCTTCTCCACACCGTGTTCACACATCACCCCCAGTGGGTCAGAGAATCACAGAATGTCCTGAGCTGGAAGAGATCCACAAGGATCACCGACTTCAAATCCTGGCCCTGCACAGGACAAGCTCCAAGAATCCCACCCTGTGCCTGAGAGAGTTGTATCCAGTTAACGTGTGCTAATGGCAAACCAGTTTGTCCCAAGCCCCCACCTGGGAGCAGCCTCAAGCCTGGGGAAGTCTGGTTCTTATTCTGAGACCAAAGCTGGCCCAGAGCAATTCTGGGGTTGAACTGCGGGGCAGGGAGCATCATTCCTCGCCGAGCCCCCTGTCCATAGCTCTCGGAGCCGCCAGCTGTGGCCACGCACAGCCCGTGCGGGCCTGGGAAGGCGCCTGCCGCACACCTCGGTGGGGGTCCGGGAACCCGGCCTGCTGGGAAGGGGGACAGTGCTATTCAGGCAGCCAGGGAGATGATGAGAAAATCTGGAGGACGAGAGAGAACCCAGGGCAGGCACGGGGGATAACCCCCGGTGCTGGCAGCGGGCTCCCGACCCCCGGAGGGGACCCTCGGGGCTGGCGGGTGGTGGGAGCGCAGGAGCCAACCCGCGCTCCGCCGCCGCGCCTTTCCCCGCGCGGCTGCTCCTCGCTCCCAAGCTCTCCCTCCCTTCTCGTCGGGGCACAGCCGCCTCCCGAGTTTCCCGTCCCGAATCTCCCTTCCCAGCCCGATCCCGCGGGGAGCCCCGCGGTGCCCCGACCTCCCCGGGGATCCCGCCCCGGCCGTGCGGGGACGGGGCGGGCCGGGAGGGTCCCCCGGGGATGCACCTGAGCGGCGCGGGGCACCGCGGGGACACCCCCCGACCCCGTCCCGCGCCCCCCGGGCCGAACGCGGCCGCTCCGCCGGGGGTCCCGCGCTCCCCCCGCTGCCCGGGCGGCGGGGCGGGCAGGGCCGGCCCCCGCGGGGCCGGGCCGGGCCGGGGGCGGGCCGGGGGCGGCGGGCCGGGCCGGGCCGGGCCGGGCTGGCGGCGAGCGCGGCTCCACGTGACTGCGGGGCCGGCAGAAAACCGGGGCCGGCGGCGGCGGCGGCCGCACTGCGCCGGGCGGCGATCGCGGGAGGCGCTCGGCAGCCGCTGCCCCGGGGCTTTCGGCGCGCTGGGTCCGGGCTGGCTCTCCAGAATCATGGACTGTGCTGATATGCCTTGCTTGCTGTCAGTGAGTACAGCCCTCTTCTTCCTCCGCCTCGCTCCTCGCTTTTTGTTTTCATCGCAGGGCTTTTTTTTTTTTTTTTTTTTTTTAATTATTATTTTTTTTTTTAATTTTTTAAAAGAAAAACTTTATGTTGTTCTTATCCCGGTTTTCCCTCCCGGGGGGTTCCGGCGGCGGCGGATTCAAACCGGGGAGCTTCGGAGCGCTCCGAGCCGCGCTCCACCCCTTGCCCGCCGGGCGCCGCCGCCCGCTGGTCCCGCACCCCGTCCCGTCCCGGCGGGGCAGCGGGGCCGGGATGCGAACCGGGAGCCCGCCGGCCCGAGGGGCAGCGGGGCCGGGATGCGAACCGGGAGCCCGCCGGCCCGAGGGGGCAGCGAGCTGCGGACGGCCCGGGGACCGCGGCCGGTCCCTGCCCGCCGGGGCGCGCCGGCTGCCGCCCGAATGGGGGCTGCTCCCCGTGTCCTTTTGCTATCCATTATTACTATTATTATTATTTTAAAGTTTATTCGGAAGAGGAGGGGGGTTTCGCTTCTCATCCTGACTTTCCTTCTTGTTTGTTGTCGTGTTTTTTGCACCCCAGAGACACCATGATTCCTGGTAACCGAATGCTGATGGTCATCCTACTATGCCAAGTCCTTCTAGGAGGTACTAACCATGCTAGCCTAATCCCTGAGACCGGCAGGAAGAAAGTGGCAGAGCTTCAGGGACAAGCCGGATCCGGACGCCGCTCTGCCCAAAGCCATGAACTCTTGCGGGGTTTCGAAACAACTCTGCTGCAGATGTTTGGGCTCCGAAGGCGGCCCCAGCCCAGCAAGTCAGCCGTCATTCCTAGTTACATGCTGGATCTCTATCGACTCCAGTCCGGAGAGGAGGAGGAAAGCCTCCAGGAAATTAGCCTGCAGTACCCTGAGCGATCGACCAGCCGGGCAAACACCGTGAGGAGTTTCCACCATGAAGGTCAGTGATGGGAGGCGGTAAATGCGCAGCCCCGGTAGCGATCGGGATTTCCTTGCGTTTGGAAGCTCGCAAATGCCTTTAGAAGCAGGACGTGCCCGGCCCTAAATTTATGGGAGGAAAACCACCCCCCTCCCCGCCTCAGCCTGCCGTGTGTGGGGACAGGCGTGCTGCTCGGTATTTTTTCCAGCATCCTGTGCTTAACCCGAGCTTGACCGTATTTTGAAGTGCTTTTGCTTCTGTTGACAACAGTGAGTTTCCTTCGGTGCCTCTGCCTCGGGGTCACTCCCTGGGCTCGCGTGGATTTAATGGCTCTGGATCGGATGCGGGAGTAAAGCGAGGGCGGGATCTCGCCCCTGGAGTGTTTCTTTTGAACTATCAAAGCAATTGCTGCCTGCTTTTACTCTTAAGGAAAAAAAAAATCCCCCCAAACCTCGACTCGAATTTAATACTTACAGCTGTGTGTTTATAAGGTTTATTCAATAGACCCTTGTAATCTGATCCAAATGTTTCCTAGCGGATGTTTCTTTTCCAAAGTAAATCTGAATTATTAATCCAGCCGCATCATTACTGCGTTGGAATTTGCTTCTCTTTCTCCCCCTGCCCCCCGTAACAAGGCACCTCTGTGCTCCGCGGCGCCGCATCTCGCCGGGGAGATGATTTGGGAGAGGCTGGGGGAGGAAAAGCAGAAGGGGAAAGCTAAAGGGAAAAAGTCCCTGAACGGGGAGGCGAGATGGGAAGGGGTGGGCTGCTCGAGGCGGGGGTGAGCCAGCGGTGCCGGGGCAGGAGCCGCTCCCGGTGCGGCCGGGAGGATGCGCGGGGGAGCGGAGAGAGGAGCCGGTGGCTGTGCTGGGGCAGGTGAAGCGTGGGTGTGAGCTGTGGCTGTGCCGGAGCCGTGGCTGGGTGCCGCGAGGCTGACGTGCTCTTGTTTGCTTGTCTTACTACTTCCCCCGCTCCCTGCTCTCCTCCAGAGCACCTGGAGACCGTCCCGGGTCCCAGCGAGGCGCCCCGCATCCGCTTCGTCTTCAACCTCAGCAGCGTGCCGGAAAACGAGGTGATCTCCTCGGCGGAGCTGCGGCTGTACCGGGAGCAGGTGGAGGAGCCGAGCGCGGCGTGGGAGAGGGGCTTCCACCGGATAAACATTTACGAAGTGATGAAGCCGCTGTCGGAGCGCGCCCAGGCCATTACGCGCCTGCTGGACACGCGGCTGGTGCACCACAACGTGACGCGCTGGGAGACCTTTGATGTGAGCCCGGCCGTGATCCGGTGGACCAAGGACAAGCAGCCGAACCACGGGCTGGTGATCGAGGTCACCCACCTCCACCACGCACAGACTCATCAGGGCAAACACGTCAGGATTAGCCGATCTTTACCTCAAGGGCGCGGGGACTGGGCGCAGCTCAGGCCGCTCCTGGTCACTTTTGGGCACGACGGGCGAGGCCACGCGCTGACCCGCCGGGCCCGCCGCAGCCCCAAGCACCAGCGTTCCCGCAAGAACAAAAAAAACTGCCGCCGCCATGCCCTCTATGTGGATTTCAGCGACGTGGGCTGGAACGACTGGATCGTGGCCCCCCCGGGCTACCAGGCGTTTTACTGCCACGGGGACTGCCCCTTCCCTCTGGCCGACCACCTCAACTCCACGAACCACGCCATCGTGCAGACGCTGGTGAACTCCGTGAACTCCAGCATTCCCAAGGCCTGCTGCGTGCCCACGGAGCTCAGCGCCATCTCCATGCTCTACCTGGATGAGTATGACAAGGTGGTCCTGAAAAACTACCAGGAGATGGTGGTGGAGGGGTGCGGGTGCCGCTGACCCCCTTCCCCGCCGCCCTCTCCTCCCCTTCTCTCTCCCTCCCATCCCACCCCAGAACTGCTTGCTATAGCTGGACTCTTCTCTAAACTAAACGTTCACCTTGACCTTATTTATGACTTTATGTGCAAATGTTTTTGACAATAATGATCATATATTTTGACAAAATATATTTATAACTACATATTAAAAGAAAAAAATAAAATGAGTCATTATTTTAAAGGTAAATGCATTCTGTGTCTCACCTCTCAGGGTGCTGCTGAGGCTGTGCTGGCTGGGAGTGCAGCCAGGAGTTTATTTTGTCTCCTTATCCCTCCCTCCTTCTCCACTCCTTTTTCCCCCCCTCCTCTTTTTTTTCACTTAAAGGCTTTGCACATTTTAGTGTTTCTATTTCTTGCCGAGGTACCACGGATGTCCCCCTGCTGCTGGGGCTGTGCCACGTGGGAGATGAGGGTCCCTGGAGATTTAAGAGCCGCTGGGAATAGAGCCGACCTTGCTAACCTGGCCCAAGCCTTTCCAAAGCAACCCACCAAAAATGCATTTGAAAAGGTGAAGATTTACCTGAGGGCTTTATGCTAAACCCGCTGGGTTTTATACCCTTGCTCTGACTTCAGGATTCCCCAGGTTTTAAAACTATTAACATTTTCTCCCCTCTCCTCCCCTCCCCACTGGAGATTGGGAAGCTTCAAAGGTTTCTACAGGTCCTTTGAAGATCAAATCACTCCATTACAATGCCAAAAAAAAAAAAAAAAAGGAAAAAAAAAGATATCTGGAGCAGTTAAATATGTGTTAGCTAATAGCTACCTGTGCTGTGTCCTTTCTAAATTGCTTCCGAGCAGGAAGGTGATTGGAGCCGAGCAGGTACAGTTGGAAGTACCCAGGGCCTTGAAAACCCTGCCTCAAATGCATTGGAGGGGCTTGGAAAACAGGGAGCTGTGCTTGGGGTGGGTGGTGTGGGGCCCTCGTGGGAGTGGGCAAGGGACATCAGGGTGAAGGGTGCATGATGCTTGCTTTTCCTTCTTTTTTTTTTTTTTTCTTCCTTTAATGATTGAAGCTTTCTAACCCTCCGAAAGGGGCAGCTTAGTTGAAACCAATAAAAACCGGAGTGGAAAGCTTGCCAAAAGCCTTGGCTCCCTGAAGAGTGCAGGTGGAGAGAGGAGATGGGAGCTGCGGAGGGGGAGAGGCGAGCGTGGCCCTGTGGTTCTCTTGGAAAGAAAAATCCCCAGCTCTCGACCTCCTCCGTGCCACCGGGGCTTTCCCAGCCCTCCATCCCAGCGGTGTTCAGGCCACAGGGTCCCTTGAGCTGCCGGAGAGCCCTCGGGTGGCTCCGGTGCTGGGGGGTCCTCGCAGCACCCCAGGGAGGAGCGGTGGGTGTTGGGTCTCCGGGGCCCCCTCGGCCCCGAGCTGACACTCTCATTCCTGCCTTTACAAGGGAAATGCGTGGCCTGGGGCATCGGCGACCTGCTGCCTCCCCTTTGATGCCTGCATATCAGACATAGCCATGCAAAGAAAGAATTTCATTTTGAAGTGGCATCAGCTAAAGGCGAGCGCCTTTCAGCTGCCTGACAGGGCAATTACACACATCTCCCTCGATAACCCCGGCTGCTGCGGGGTCGGTGGGAAAAAGAGGTCTCTGGGCCCCCAGGCGGCCCTGGATGTGGGAGGGGACCTTCGGGGAAAAAAAAAAAAAATTAAAAAATCGCTGTGACCTCACTAAAAGCCAAGAGTCTTCTCCCAGGTTTGCTCTCTCCTGTTGGTCGGCGCATCCCGGGTTGTCCCGGAGGGTGTTGTGGAGCTGAGCAGCATCTGCACAAACGCCCCTTGGATTTAGGTCATTCTCGCTGGAGGAGCCTCCGACTGCTTTGCCGCGTTCCTGCTGCTTTATGGAGCTGTTTGTTTTGGTGCTTCTTTTTGCATTGCGTTTCAAAGATGAAATTGAAGCTTTGACCCCGCGGAAGCACAGGCACTTGCTTTTCTGGAGGTGCTGCTCTTGTCCTGAGGCCTTTGGGAGATTCTCCTTTGCCTGGGCTGCTGAGATCCTACATGGGGTGTTCTGCTCAGAAAGTGGAGGAAAAAAGTCACCTGTTTAAAAAAAAAAAAAAAGTATTTTAATTATGTAAAATTTAAAGGAATCAAAACTGTGGCTATTAACCTGCTGCCAGTAAATGTGATCTCAGGCTCAAAATACTCATGGATGCATTAAGGAGTTTATTCATCAGGGCTGAACTTCTGCATTTTACACAGAACACAGGGGCTGAGGGCTCCCCTCCCTGTCACACATGGGTGGCAAACTGCTGCACCACCTTGTGTGCGTGGAGAGGCACTTAGCAAAATTCTCAGTCTGCTAAATCATTTAAAAATAAGAAAACGCACCAAAACTGTAGTGAAGCCAGAATTAGTCCCTTTCTTGTTTCCATCTGACAGCCAGTGGTGTTTTTTTCCCCCACCACTTCAATTTGTGCTGGGTTTTAATGGTGTTGACCTGAGCTCTCTTCACCATCCTGGCAAGGAGGAGCTGGCTTGCTTTTGGGAAGTGCTGGTGTGGAGAGACCCTGGAATTCCACACAGCATTTCTGGCCAGTGTTTTGTGCATTTCTTGCAGCAGTTATGGGGTTCAATCCTGTGCTGGAATTAACGTGGTGACCGATCCTGGCTGTTTGACAAGTGCTCTGTGCCATAGAAACACCAGTTTGGTTTCAACAGGGCAGACCTGGAGCCAGGCTTAGTCTTAGGCAGCCAATGCCAATCTTTGCTTAAAAATATGACAAGTGTATCATGCCATCTTCCCTCTGACTGTGGAACTTGCACTTTGCAAATGTGACTTATTTCAGAGCCAGAGCTGTGTTTGTGTTGGCCAGTGCAGGGAGCCCTGGGAGGTCTGAGATAAGGCATATCAGTTTAATCCCCTCCTCATTCAGTCCAGGCTGGGAACGAAAGGGGAGCAGGTTGCAGGTGGGTGTGCAGCCACTTCCCACCATCTGGTGTCCTTCTGGCAGCTGTGCCCAAGGACCAGCATCCCTAGAAGTGGGAGCTGGATGGGAGATGCTCTGCAGCTCTGCATGATGAGATTTCTCTGTGCCTTCCCCAGGAAGGCTGTGCCTTTGGATACCTGAAAAGTACTGTCTGTGTGGCTTATGGATATAAGGAATGAGGAGAAGATCTTGGTGGGGTTTGCCAGCTCCCTGCACTCCAGTGGTCACAGTGGTGTTGGTGAGAGCTGCTGGATGCTCTGGGATGAGGTTTTTGCTGAGCACAGGTGAGAGTGTAGGGTCAGGTGTGCTGGGAAATGGGGTCCCAGGCTCTGCCATGTGTTAGGAGCTCCCCCCGGAGACCTGTGGTTACACTGACCCCATCCCTAGCCCTTTCCCTGTTGGCTTTAGCATCCCAAGAGTCTTCAGGCAGGACTTTCTTTTCCCAGGTGTAAATCCACCCCAAGACCAAGCTGACAGCATCACAGTGAGCAAAGCTGCTGCCCCTGAGATGCCGTGGCTGAGGAGACTGCACAGACAGCCAGGCTTTGCTTGTGGTCACAGGGGCAGAGGGTTTGCAAATTAGTTTCTAAAAATGCAAATGGGTTTGGAAGAGAAGCACCGAGGTTTGCACGTTGCTATTCTGGGAGGAGCACAGAGGTTTTGCTGCAGAGCCAGCAAAGGGAGACTGGGCCCTTCCCTGCTGCAGTGCTTGGACACCTCTGGAAAGCTTCTCCCCCATCCCAAAATGATGAGCACAGCCGGGCTGGGATGGCTTGGAAGTCTTGGCATCAGCAGAGGCTTTGTTCTCTTTATCCTGGGGTTTCACAGCATGAAAGCAGGTCTGAAGAGCCTCTGCTGAGGAGTCTGTATCTGAAATCACAGGACCAAAGCAGGTAAGAGGAGATATCACTGACCCCCTACAGAAAAGTGTCTGGAGCACAGAGAGATGAAGAGACTTGGGCAGAGCCATGTGTGAAGAGCAGGCAGAGCCAGAAGAGATACCTGACATCTCAGTCCCTGTCCTGTGGTATGGCACAAAATTCTTCTCTGGTCTAGAGACTCTGGCCCCCTGAAGATCCATCACCTCAAACCAGAGGTGGATTCCTGTACAATATGATGAGGAGGAAGCTACAAAGTCCATGTTGTTTTCTAGGCGGGAGTGATAATGACAGGGAGCATCAATAAGGGCCCAAACAATGCTCATCTGCTTCATGGACCCTGCATTCAAGTCTGAAAGTGTAAAACAGGACTTTCAATACCTTATTTTCACCTGGCTTCCTAAAGAAGTGCCTCAAACTTGCTCCTTAGTTGATTGCAGAGTATCCACTAACACACAATCAGTGAAGGAAAAATTCCATCACTTGCACCTTAGCAGAACTCACGAAGGTCTGAATGTTCCATGGGGAACTCTGCCTCTGCTGGATCAGCTGTGAGTTGTTTAGTCCACCCAGCAGATGGAAAAAATGTGCTGGGACTTTGGTTCTGAGTGGTCCATCCAGAACTTTCCCCAGCTTGGCACCTTGTGCTGTTTTTCACACAGAATTTTTCACCCACTGCCTCCTGCTCATGCCTTCATTCCATGTTTTTGCACAAGAACAAGCTCTGGTTTGGCCTTGTGGAGCTGCCCTGAGCCCATTTGCTGAGCCAAGGCAGTGGAGTTAATGGGATCCACGTCCACGAGAGGCATCACAGAATCACAGAATTCTTTGGAATGGAAGGGATCTTTAAAGGGTTTGTAGTCCAACCCCCCTGCAATGAGCAGGGACTCTGAATCTCAAAATGGTTTGTGTTGGAAGGGACCTTAAAGATCATCCAGTTCCACCTCCTGCTGTGGGCAGGGACACTTTCCTCTATCCCAGGGTGCTCCAAGCCCTTTCCAACCTGACCTTGAACATTTCCAGGGATGAGAAATCACTCCCAGCCCCAGACCACAAGGGCTGCCTGGACCTTTTGCTCAAACAAGGCCATTACCAGCAGGATTTTATCCTAGGGAGGAGCTGTGCTGAGCTGCCCATCCCATAATATCAGGGTGCCAAGGAAATCCGTATCCAAACCCAGCCCCATGGATCCGTCCATGTGCTCCAGCTCTGCAGCTCGAGGTGCTTCACACCATCAGCATTTCTTCCAGTCTTCATCCAGGTGCTGGCACAGAACATATTTATAGATGCAGATTTTCCTTTGCACTTTTGGTCTGATTCTCCCTTTTCCTGGGGATCACAGATGTGCAGATCCAGGGAGACCACATGGTTCCCAGAGGAGACATTTGCTTCCAGTTCTAGCAGCCTATGGATGGAAAATGTTGAAGTTACTCTGTATTCACAATGAAAAAAAGCAAAAAAGCCTGTGCTAATTCTCTCCAAAGGTCCACCCAGTGCTGTGGGAGAAGGCAGGAACACAGCAGGCCTATAACAACTTTTTTCTGCAGCACCCATCAGTCTCCAGCTATTTACAGGTCAGAGCTTCCAGATCCAAAATCAGGGTCACTTATTAAATAGGCCACTTATTTAATAGGCCAATACTATTAATAATTTAATAGTATTATAAATTACTTCCAGTAATTTATAGAATTGCTTTATAAGTCTTATAATTTTTTTTTCTGTGTAACCCTGAGATTCCCACTCTTCATTTATCCATTCTTTTTGAACTGTTGCCTTTTGTTGGTTTTGAAACCATCACCTAGAAGTTCATCTTCATGCCCCACAGTTCTGATTTTGGACACAGTGGAGTCCCACAGGCAAAGAGCAGGTGGTTTTCCAAGAGACCCACCTGTCCCTCACCTGTTCCTTCAGTAATATGAGATTACCTGTTACGAAATGATCTCCTGATACTGACTGTGCTGTTTTACACATCAGATTTGAGGGAAGATGGTGACAATCTGCACTGCTGTTCCTGGCTTTGTGGGTTTTGTCTGGACTGTAATGCACACCTGCTGCTTAGTACTGGAATCAGTGAAATCCTTCATGCCAAGATTAGCTCAGAAATGCCCAATGGGTTTTACACCTCACCGGGGGAGCCCTGGCAGGATGTGCAGGTTGAAGGACATTTAGTAGGGAATTAAACAAATGGAAGCAAACACTCTGCTTGAATGCCACACCAAGCAGTTGTCTCCAAAGGAAGATGACTGGGGAGCTCAGTGAGGAGCCATGTCCTTTTTTTCTGTGAGTTTTGGAGCAGCCTGGTCTAGTGGAAGGTGTCCCTGCACATGGCAGGGGGTAGAACAAGATGAGCTTTAAGGTCCCTTACAACCCAAACCAAGCAAGACATCCTGTGGAACATCCTGCTCCTTCCCACTTTTGGGCTCAGAGCATCAGAAACAGGTATTTCTAGGTGTCACTTGAAGAGATTTAATATATACAGCTTGAGGAGCCGCTGTTTGTTTTGGTGCTTAAAAGGATTAAAAATAATCACGGCTGTGTTCCTTGAAAGACAGTTTGTAGAGCTGGAGAGTTTCCCAGTAAGAGGCAGTCCCCAAGGATCATTTGCAAAGATAATATTTTTAATTTGATTAACCAATGGTAGCACTGAGCAGGGCTCACATGTGCCTCAGTAGCAGGATGGAATCTGGGAGCAAATTTTGGTGGTACAAGCAATGAAATGTAGAGAAGGGTTCCACAGAGAGCTGAGCAGTTCTCTTGGGTATGGCAGAAAACAAAGGCCTGGGGGCTTTGCTGGTCAGAAAACAACTGGAGAGAGCCCAAATTACCCTTGGGATGGGTGAAGTATTTTCCCCTAGAGCTGCCAAGGGCAGGGCTAAATGCTGACTGGTTTTCTGATCCCTGCATTCATGGGGAGTTGTTTCAAACCTTACTGGGCTGGTGTCAGGATCAAACAACCTTAGGGAGCAGCCTGGTCAGGTTCTGCCAGGAAAATGGGAGGCTGGAGGGGAGCTTTGTGTGTGTCTTGGGATGAGAGGGAAGGGCAGCTCATCTCTGAGCAGGAACATTTGAGGAACTGGGAAAAAAAATCCAGTTATGAGAAATGAGATCCTAGAAGGGCCACTTCAACAGGGCTACCCGGGTCAAAAATCTGTCCTTGTTTGGAGGTTTACCAATGAATGGGAAAGCAAAATATTGTTCTCAGGAGAGCAGAGGGCAGCTGTCCCCTGCTGGGGGCCTCTGCAGCTTTGGGCACAGATGTCAGGTGAGCACCTTGCCCCAAAGTCACTCAGGGCCCACCTGCAATCCCAGGTTTCACTGTGGGTCTCAGCAGCCACGGTCAGGAGAGAAGCAACCTCAGGCAAAATTATTTCCCATCATCAGAATGGGGTCAAAATTTCCTGCTTTGGGGGGACATGGGAAGGAGAATTTGCTGTTCCCAGCCACTCAGAGATTTGCAAGTGGCTCATGGAGGGCCAAAGAGGGAGGGGTGTCCTGCTGTGACTCCCTGGGGTGCTGGAAATATGGCACTGCTCCCAAATGCCCATTCCCGTGGGATGAGTAGCTGGCTCATTATAACAACACAGCCTCTGTGGCCTTGGGGCAGCACAGCCTCAGGATGAGAGAGAGGAGGGTTGGATTTTCTTCCCACCTTCATCTGTGTGGTCCAGGGTGGGTCAGTGCATGGCCTCGTGCCTCAGTTTCCCCCCTCGCAAGCCAGCGATGCACTCATCCTGCTGACAGTCCCAGCCATAAATATTATCTCACAAGCAGCTGCTCTTGAAAAAAAAAAAAAATCTTTTATTACTTCCCGTTAAGCTGATGACTGTTAATGAGGAGAATTAAATTCACTGCCCTGTTGCCATTAGACAAATATGTGCTCCATCTCCATCCGAAAACCCCATTGTAAATAGCTGTGGAGGAGTGGGATAAACATCATCCTTCCCAGGGCAGGGCCCAGCAGCAGCAACGAGCAAACACAGGTGTGGAAGATTTGTAAGCTTTAAGGGAGATTGGGGATATTTGGGAATCCAATCTGGTTTTGGTTAGGAGCATCTTCTGTGGAAAAAAAAGTCCCAAACCACCACAGGCAGACCCCACAGCCGGGGTGATGACGGCTGCCTGCAGCTGCAGGCTGGATGTGGTGACTGGGAACGGGGTGGTGGCAGCATCCCACATCCTGGGGACAACCAGGGGACAATGATCCTGACCCCGTTCCCACATCCCAGAGTTCTGCCACGTGGCATCACCAGATCCCTGCTTGATCCATGTGGAGAAACCCCTCTGCACCAGGCCAGCTCCCCTTGGATTGGTGGTGTTCAGTTTGTAATTGGGGCTAAGCTGCTTTCCATGGCCTTTCTTTCTGTCTCTCCCCTTTCCTTTTGAAGGAGAATGTTTTATCTGAGAATTTGAAGGAGAGTTTTATGTGGCTGGAAGGTGTTAATGCTCCCAGAAAAGCAAGGGAGACACAAGGGGACGTTTCTAGTTTTGGGGGCAGATGAGTGATGATTGGAAGTGTTTTCTGTTGGAACATGTCACTTGTGGAGCAAAAAGTGACATCTAGGATGCTTTGGGGGCCAGGTCCTCCCCTCCCTTCTCTCAGCCCTGCTCTGACACCGTAGCAGGAGGTTTGTCCCTACTGCAGTTAATTTTTCCTGAAGGATCCTTGACACCAAGCTCAGCCCATCCAGCAATAAAGGCCACCCAGAGGACATTGCAGGATAGAGAGTTTTTCCTTCCTACAGAAGGTCCCTGATGCAGAGATGGGACAATTTGCCCTGCATCCACCCCGATGAACCATGCTTGTCCCTGCCACTCTGCAGTGCAGAGGCCAACAGGATGTTTTGCACTGAGCCCATGGCATCCTGCACAACACATCCGCTGCTCTGCGTTTATCTTGTTCTGGACAACTCATTTCAGACTCAGCAAAACCAGGAGCAGGGATGGACTCAGTATTTCCTGACCTTGTTCTTGTCTGAGGACACAGGGCTTTTCCCTTTGCTGCCTGGAAGAGGCACAGCCAGGCCAAGCAAGTGCAAGAATCTGCCATAAAAAAATGCTGCTGAATTTTCTTCCATCCCCTCCTTGATGGAGGCAGCACCTGGTGGACAAATTCGCCATGAAAAGCTGGGGGGAGTCCATCACTCCCATGTTCCCTGTGGCTTGTGGCTTTCTCATCTGCTGGGAGCTTAGGGTGAGCAGCATCTCCAAATTCTGGGGCTTCTGCCCTGCTTTGGAGCTCCACATCTCTATGGCAGGTACAGAAGAGGGAGGCCAGGGAGAGGATGTCCCACAGAGCTGGGCTCTGTCTCCAGGAATGTGTGTCTGAAATCAGTCCCTCGATATTCCAGCCTCCAAACTCTCTGCTCTCCTCACAGGGAAGGACTTGCCTCATGAGGAACAAGAAAGTGGATGGCCTTGTGTCTCCTCAGTGCCACAAATTGCTCCAGTGATGCCCAAGGCTCCAAGCCTGGAGCTGAACCTCTCCAAAACTATTGGCAAGGTTGCCATCCACAGCTCCTGTACCTGCAGGTGTGAGGCTGTGTCACCTCAGGGCTGCAGCAGCTTTGGAAATCCCCACTGCAGCTTCTGGGATCACACCAAGCTTTGGCTCAGGAGTCCCATGGACATTGTGGCTGGCTGGGAGGAGATGTGGAATCTCCTGGATCAGTGGTGGGGCTGCTCTCCATGGTGAACACCTGCATGTCTTGGCAAAATGGGCCCTGCATCCTGGCACAACTTTCTGCTGAATATTTTGGCTGGATCCATGAACTTGGTGTGGCTTTTGTGGCACAGAAACTGTCTATAATTTATGCTGAATACAGCCCCATGTATTAAGTTGACAGCTCCAGAGCATTATAACATCACTTAGTCCTTTGAAAACAATTTCAAGCACAGAGTCATTGTTTAATGATCAGTAGAAAAGTCCCACATTAAGCCCACAAATAAGGAAAAAAAATAATCTGAAAGATACCCCCAACCTCTAGCAACTTGAAACCCAAGACCTGTCACACCTGTGACACACCAGTGGCTTGGAACTGCCAAGGAAGTGCTGGCTCTTGGGGAAACTGCAGTGTGAGATCCCAGCATCCCAACCCAGGGATGAGGCTGGGTGCAAGTTGAGGAAGATGCATTTAGAGATGAGATTTAGGAGTGAACAGCCTGGATGGCTTTAGCTGTCTCATTCTCTCCATTCACCTTGTGCTGTGAGGAGTATCCATATGGCATTCACCCTGCCCCAGTGCCCAAAAGTGTGCCAAATTCCACAAATCCAGAGAAAATACTGTTAGTGTAGCAGCAGCCTAAGGATGCTCCTAGAAGCCAACAGAGATCCAGGTTTTTTCTCTCAGAGCCCTCTTGAACACATCTGAGAAGACGGATTTTTTTCCCAGGGGAAGATCCTAAGTTTCCTGAGGCAGTTTGCTATGCATTCAAGCAAGGAGGAGATCCAAAGCAGCAGAAAGATACCCACTCCAAACAGATGGATATCCAACAGGTCCCTACAGATTATCCATGCACCTGAGTCTTCTCCTTGCTTGGATGCATCTGGGTTCAGTTTTGGGTCCCTCATGACAACATTGAGGGACTGGAGCATGTCCAGAGAAGGGAACAGAGCTGGAGAAGGGTCTGGAGCACCAGGAGAGGCTGAGGGAGCTGGGAAAGGGCTGGAGAATCCCTGAGGGAGCTGGGAAGGGGCTGGAGAATCCCTGAGGGAGCTGGGCAGGGAATGGAGAATTCCTGAGGGAGCTGGGAAATGGGATGGAGAATTCCTGAGGAGCTGGGCAGGGGCTCATGCTGGAGCAGAGGAGGCTCAGGGCTCTCCTGGCTCTGCACAGCTCCTGCCAGGTTGGGCAGTGAGGGGGATCAGGATCTGCCCCCAGGGACCAAGACAGGAGGAGAGGGAACGGCCTCAGGCTGGGCCAGGGGAGGTTTGGGTTGGATATTGGGGAAAATTTATTAATGGAAAGGTTTATCCAGCCCTGGCACAGCTTCCCAGGAGTCCCCTTCCCTGGGAGGATTTAAAAGCCATGTGGATGTGGCTTTTGGGGACATGGGTTAGTGGTGGCTCTGGCAGTGCTGGGGAATGACTGGACTTGGTCTTAGGGGTCTTTTCCAACCTGAATGATTCTGAGCTCTCCCCAGAGAGCTCCCCACGTGCCTGAGCTCTGAGAATCCCGAGGGTGCCACCTCCCACCCCACTGTCCCCCCTCCTGTGCTTTGTTTCCTTGCCCTTCTCCAGAGCTGGCTGCAGGTTGTGCTTTCCCTCCACTGTTTTTATCTGTGCTGGTAGCAGCCATCCCCACCACGCAGGATTTATTTACATTGAAGGGTAAGTGGGAGGCTGTAATTGGGATGGGATTTGAAGAGGTCAGGAGGAGCCTGTGCGGGAAAAGTGTAAATGAGGGAGGGTTGGGAGTTTGCTCAGTTATTGCACACAGATCATTCCAGCTTCCACTCAGTGCCATTAGCTGGGGTAAACGTGCTGTCCAGGGACATGTGTATATACATTAATGGGTTTTTTAAACAGACCATCAGTAATGAGCTGTTAATGTTTTCCAAGTGGTCTTTCAATCCCATGCTCTGATTTCCTTCGGCGCGTTCCAGGGCTTTGGGACTCTCAGTCCCTGTGCAGGAGTGCAGATCCCTCTCCATGCACCAGGACCCTGCTCAGCCTCGGCCCCCCAGGCTCTGTCCCTGCCTGTTCAGGTCCCTGCAGCACTGTCACAAGCCCCAGCTCAGTCCCACACACACACACACAGGTCGGCCATGCCGTGGGTTGGTGTGACCGGTGGGAGCTCAGCCAGGAGGAAGGTGTAGGATGGAAATCCAAGGAATTGCCTTTCCAGGAAAAACCTGGTTAAGTCACAAGCTGAAAGCTCGTGGCTTGTGGCCTCAGGCGCACTCAGGAAAACAAGAGCTAAGTCACTACACCCCCTTTCCTCCCACCCCCAGCTCATCTCTGGGGTTCCCTGGGGAGGCCGCTGAAGAATCGCACCAGTGGTGGAATCAGTAATTGAGGAAACTGATGCAAACGTGATGTCCCAAAAGGTTGTGTGGGAAGCAGATTTGGGAGGGATGCTCAGATAAGTGGAATTTTTGCTTTTTGTGCCTTTCTTGAGCAACATCATCGGACCTAAGGGTTTCCTGTTTATTTATTCAGCGCTCACTGCTGTATTACACACGTAGGAAATCACAAAACCCACTGTTCTGAGCACAGGTGAGGTGGAAATAAAGGCTGCTGTTTAGGCTGGGGCATTTTGGCTGGTGCTGAGCATCTCGTCTTGTGACTGTTCTCATGCATCAGCGAAGTGAGCACAAACACACCCAGCAAACATCTGGAAGGAAGATGCCTCAGCTGTGCTGAGCAGGACCAAGAACAATAACAACACAGAGCAGCCCCAAAGCTGCTCTGCTCGGGGCCAGGTAGCTCTGCAGTGGGTGGATCTGTGGCAGAGGACAGGTGGAGAAGTGGCTTTGTACCCCCCTTGGCCTGGGTTTGGCCGTGAGGAATGGCTGTAGTAAAGCTGGGGAGCTGGAGTGGAGGGTGCTGCACGAACACCAGCCCGACTCCAGCGTGTCATCCCCATCTGTTCCCCCCAGGGAGGGCTGCAGCCAACTGTTCTCCCACACCAGCCCACCACACAGCCTCCCCTGGCTGCAAAAATGTGCTCAGATGACTTAACGTGATGACTTTGCTGCGTTGAGCAGTGTCCAGCAGCACAGTCATGTGTTTGGAGAGGGAAGGGATTTCCAGAGGAAGCTGTTTGCCCATGGAATCCAAACAACTTCCCACTGCTGGTGGGGGCACAGGAGAATCTGAGTGCCCTGTACCCATGGCTTCATTCCTGTAGAGCTTGGCATGGGAACCAAAATCCAGGAATTCAGCTCTTTCCCACATTTTCCAGCTGTTGGACAGCCAGGGGGGCTGTGGCAGGTCAAGAAGGATTTGCAGGAAGCCCTTGCAGAGCCTGCCCAGGGCTGCTCTTGCTCAGCTGTGATGCCAACAGGGCTGGGCTCAGGACATCTGGGAATTCTTCCCTTTCTCAGCAGTAAGGGGATTCCTCTGCCTCTCCCTGGTGGATCACAACTGGTGAGGCTGGAAGGACAAGGGGTAATGGTTTTAAACTGAAAATAGATTTAGATACAAGGAAGGAATTATTTAGGATGAGGCAGTGAGCACAAGTTGCCCAGAGAAGCTGTGGCTGGCCCTGGATCCCTGGAAATTTATTTTTCATGGATATTTTCACACTGGGTGTCAGCAAAGTAATTTTTTAATGCTACATGGTCCACTTTTGATGTGTGCTGGGATGGCAGGCCAAATCTTATTTCCACAAATACATTTTTTGTGGTAATTAATAAGAAACATTATTAAATGCAGATTGGATTGAAGCAGTATGATCGCACTAAAAGGTTTTTATATATATTTTAATTTATATTATGACGGGGAGAAACTTCTTTAACTAAAACTCGATTTTTCCTTGTGTAATTAAATTTAGTACAAAAGACTATTTTTACAGGACCGAGGATTTCTAATTCTGGAGGTTCAGCAGATGCTTTGGGAAGGTGAGGAACTCACCAATCCCACACATCAAAGATCCCATGTGGATGTCCCTGAACTACACCTTGCATGCCTCTACACAATTTTGCAAAACAGAACTAATTAATCTTTTGTCTCTCATATCAGAGAGGCCTTGGAGCAGCCTGGGACAGTGGAAGGTGTGATGGGAAAAGGTGGCCTTTAAAGGTCCCTTCCAACCCAAACCTTGCTGTGAGCCCGAGGAAATAAGGGAGGGATGAGCTGGTGCAGTGTCCTGGCACTGGGGAGGATGAAATCCTCCAGATCTGAAAATATTCACCTTATTCCTGTGAGCTCCATGGGACAAGGATGTCATTGCACCTGTGCTCATGTGGGGCTGAAAAACCACAGTTGGATGGATTCACTTACAGTTTTGCTAGCTGTATTTTTTTTTCCAGTAAAAGATGGGATTTGGTAAAAGAAAATGGGGAAAATCCCCATTTCTTTGTCTCATGAAACTCCAGGAAGCCTGATTCGTTTCAGTGCAAAATTTAAAAATTGCATTTTCTGAAAAACTGCATTTTCAGTACAAAATTTAAAAATTGCATTTCTGAAATATACCTCCTGAAATTTATTTTAATCTAATTTTATTATTTTTCATTTAATTTTATTAATTTAGTTTTATTTTAGTTTTGTTCAAGTGTTGATTCTGATATAGAAATTACCCCAAACCTTTCATTTTACATTCTTTGTGATTATTTAATTCTAACAAAATATCTAAACAAGTGGCATGATATTAGAGATGACCAATGGACTGAAATTCTGAATTTTATTCAACCCCACCTGATTGTTTGAGCCTTTTTTAAATATTCAGCAAGTGCAAAAGTGCTGTGACAGGACTCCAGGTAAGAACAGACAGATGAGCTGCTCTTTTTGGCATTTTCTTCTGATCAATGATTTGAGGCTGCTTTATACAAAAACAAATTAAATTTTTTTTTCTTTTTTAATTTTTCTGTGTCTTGCCATGGGTTCTACTTTTTAAGAACTGAAGTAATTACATACAGCAAAAAAAAAAAATAACATCAATGACAATGTCAAGAAATTATTATCATTATTACCATTATTATTGTTATTATAAATATTTTAAATTTATTTTTTATTAAAATGAAAACTTAATTAAAATAAAAAAATTAAAAAATAAAATAATAAATAAATAAGTAAACATTCCCCAACAACTCCAGCACTACAGAACATTTTTACTTCTGGCATAGTCTTGTCTAAACTATTTTATTCTGGGAACATATTGTTGTGTTTATATTTATTGTATTTATTTATTTATATCGCTAGTAGTTTATGATTATTTATAAAAATACATTATATATATGTATTTATTTACATTATATATTTGGATTTATATTTATATTCATATTAATATAAATGTAAATAGAATATAAATAGTATATAATATATTACAGAAATAAAAATATAATATAAATATAAATATATAGTGTATTTATTTACATAATATATTCAGATTTATATTTATATTTATATTTATATTTATATTTATATTTTATATTTATATTTATATTTATATTTATATTTATATTAAAGGAAGGTTAAGAAATTATAATGCTGTATGGAGATAGACCTTAGAAAATCTGTTAAGCAAGATAGTAGGATGTAGATGGTTAAGTTGGATAGTAAGGTAAATTTGGAAGAAACTTCTGGATGAGGTCCCTCTAGGAAGCAAATTCAAACAGCCTCTCCTCCAACCACCTCAGACATTCCACTGCTTCTCCTTCACTCTCAGATCCAGTTTTAAAAGTGCAGAACTTATTTCTGAGCTAAACAGCTGAATGGGGACACAATTCAGCATCAACCCAGGACATTGATTAACAATGCTTAATATTGAAGCTTCATCCATTGTTTTTAACTCTCACAAGTAAGCGTTGTTAGAAGCAAGATGTACGTGCAAATTTACTAATTGGCTTTAGCAAGCACTTGTCAAGTTTTAATATTATCCTATTGGTTAAAAATATTTTAAAGAGACCATGTAACTGAGAGAACTTTGCCTGCTGTTACAGCAGCTGAAGCTGTTTCCATCCCCCTTGCTTGGCTCTGTAAAATGAGACTGATGATAAATGAAGAAAAGCTTCAAGACAGCCATTCCAACAGTCCTGTCCCATGATCTGTGTATAAATATGTACATATAAAAAAAGATAAAATCAACAAGTCCAACACACAAGTTCTCCCCACGAGCACAACCCTGCTCCTTTGGGAGCTGCTGGTGCTTGGGGTCCTGATTCCTCCAGGGAGGAAAGGCAGTGGGAGAACCCAGAGCCAAACTGGCACCTGGGAAAGCACCATGGGATCCAGCTGGCTCAGAAAAACTCCTTTTGGCCCTTGTGCCATCAGGGTGACTTCCCTGATGGATCCCATGGCTCAGGTGCAAGCCCATTGTCCCTGGGGTCATTTACCCCACCAAGGCCTGGCGATGTCCTTCAATATTTGAATGCCAAAATCATCCCTGTAGGAGAATGGATGCTGTGTTGAGCCCTCACCCATTTGCTGTATATTTACAGCACATATTTAACCAGCCTAACCTGACCACAAGCCTGCAGCACTCACCAAATTTAAGAATTGAGTCTTCTAGCTAGTTTCTTTTTCTCTTTTGCACTTTTCTAAATCCCTTTTTCTTTGCTTTTTTTTTTTTTCCCCACGTAGTTTTGTGCAGCTCTGCCTGAGAGGGAGGCAATGACAGCTGCCTCACACTGTGCACAGGAAGTTGCTCATCACTCCTGCCAGACTTTCCCTTGATTCTCCTGTGTCTTCTTCTGCATCCAACTGCTGCTTCACAAGGTCAGAGAGTTCTCCTTTGCAGCACGGTGAAGCAGGTATTCCAGTAAATGTTTGTGGAACAGGGGACTCTGTTTGAGCAGTGGGGTGAGGAAAGCCAGCAGAAGGGTGTGAGGATGCCAGAGCAGGCTCTGCTAGATGTGGGTTCAGGCAGAAACCTCACCTGCTGTGAGGGAACTCAGTGCTCTGCTCAGCCCTGCCCGAAATAACCTGTGTGTCTGCAGACCACAGAGACTGACAAGTGATATAATCACGCTGGTGTTTAGGCAGCAGCTGTTTCAAACCCCCACGGTAAACAGCCCTGCTGCACCCTTTCCCGAGGCTCTGCAGCCCCAGGGGCTCTCTGGGTGCTGTTAAAGCACCCCTGCCCTGCTCATGGCTCTCCTCCTGCGTGGAGGATGTGGATGAGCAGTGCCCAGCCCATGCCAGGTGTCAAAAACGAGGTTCACTTTCCTGGTAAAATTTAAAAATGTTTAATATAGACAATAAGAGACAGAGAAAATAAAGCAAAGATTAAACGGCCGCCGGGTACCTTGGTGTCTCGGCACCACCAGTTTTTATCCTGTTCTTCATGCATGGATTTATGCATATTCAAACTTTTCCAGGAGCTGCTCTGCATGGCCACTCCTTGGGTCTGTCAAGCACAATTCCACTTTTATTCGGTTCTTACCATCTTTTGATTTGGGCTTTGGTCTCTTTTCCACAGGCAATGAATTCTGATGGTCACTTGGGCTTCTTTTGGAAGTTATCTGTTCAGGCAGCTAAAACACACTACACCTAAATTCCAAACTACAGCAAAGAAAAAACCTTATACACCTATTCAGTTAGTTAAACACACTAAAACTTACAGAAAAAAACCATCATACTTATAACATTCATTCCAACATTTATGAAAAGCCAACACCAAAATATGTATTTACAACACCAGGTGTGTTTTGACCTGCCCACCCTGGTGGGCTGCACAGTTTGTGTTGGTCTGGGGCAGCTGGGGCAGTCCTGGGGGCTGGATTGTAGGAGCTGCATCCATGAATCCACTGTGACAGTGACAGGGCACGAGGGAACAGCTGGAGCTGTGCCAGGGCAGGTTGAGGTTGGATTTCAGGAAAGGTTCTTCCCCCAGAGGGTGCTGGGCACTGCCCAGGGAATGGGCCCAGCCCCGAGGCTGCCAGAGCTCCAGGAGTGTTTGGATAATGCTCCCAGGGATGCCCAGGGTGGGATTGTTGGGGTGTCAGTGCAGGAGCTGGACTCTGATCCCTGTGGGTCCCTTCCAGCTGAGGGTCTGTAACGCTGACAGGGAGATGTTACTGGTATTTTTTATAAAAGCTTTAAAGCTTTTAGGATTTTTAAAGCTTTTTGTAGGATTTTGCGGAGCACAGCACCTGCAGTCTCTGTGATCTCAGCAGCTGAGTGTCAGTGATGCTATTTTCACCTCATTCAGAGGAGCTGTTCCCAGAGGAGGCGCTGCCAAGCCTTGCCTGAGGGCAATGACATCTCAGTTCCCAGTTGCCTCTCTACCTCCAAACACCTACAGACCTCCCCAGCCATCATTCTCTCATTCCTAAGTTCTTGATAAATGGACTCTTTCAACCAAGTAATTCCCAAGCACTCCCCTGCAAGCCAAGACAATTATAGATGTAAATATAATATGCACCAGGCTTGGCACCTCTGAGAAATCCAGAGGTGCAGGGGTTTGTTTTCTTCTTCTTTTTTTTTTTTTTTTTTTTTTTCCCTGGTCTTTAAAAAACCTCCAGATGTTTCACCATGATATCCTGGTGGAGCTTCAGTGAGTGGAGAGTTGCCTTTCTCTGAGGAAAGGAGTGAGTTTCTGGTTTGGCTGGTTACCCCAGGACTTCACACCTTGTTTGTGAGATGCAGCTGGAGGCATTTGGTTTGGGGCTGGGTGAGAATATTAGAAATGCCTGAAATACATATTTGAGTAGATGCATAGCCAGGAGCAGGAGATGAGATAAGCTCTAGGGTTTTGCAGAGCACAGGTGAAACCTTTGTTGCCTGGAAGATGGGAATGTCACTGCAAACCTGGAGAGATAGAGAACAACAAAACCTCGGAGCCGATCCCTTTTGTATTTCTGTCTTATGAACTTTGAATTGAACTCCTGCACCGGATCTGATCTGGATGAAATATCATATCTGGGGGCTGATCCTTATCTCTTAAACCTTTCCTTTGTCTCTTTGATTCTTTGGGCTTTACCCTCTTGTTTTGTCGTGAGTGGCCCAGGGCTTTGATCTCGCGCTGAGCCCCGGCGGGCAGCACAAACCTTTGCTTTGGTGTGACACACACACGGGGACATTGGGGTCTAAAGAGACAAGAGGTTTCTTCTTCTGTGGCAAAGTCCGAAGGCAAACGGGGTAACTTCAGAATTCATTGTCTCCCCTTACATGATGGGAAACTGGAAATTCACACGGGTATTTCCCCAGTAAAGAGAATGCACCTGTGGGAACTTGGTTGTTGTATATCTGTTTCCAATTTTATTTACAATCCCTTTTATTTTTATAAAGCGTCTGAGCAATTTAAGCTTACCTATCCTTTAATATAAAATAATTGAAACCAAAGCTCTTAAATGCTTTATAATGTCTTTTTCTATGCTTTTTACAGTCACGAGCAGAGGTTTTTATTCTTCCAAAGTATCTAGGCTGCTAAGCTTGAATTATATTTTACCTTCTTGGGAAATTCCTTTACAAGAAACCAACAGCTGGTCCTAATCTAATCCGATGATACCTGCTGATCTATACAGTAAGAGCAAAGTGAGGCCAACTGTGTTGGAAAGCATCAGGGGCTAAGCTGAAAATATTCATTCATTGTTTTGGACTTCTTTTTTTTTTAAAGGAATGATGTAGAGAGACACTTCAGCCTTACTCCCCACGTTTTCCATTAGTGGTAATTTAAAACTTTGAAAAATGTACAGTAACTTGCCTAGGTCAGCTGAGTATCAGCATGTAGCTTTTCATTCACATTTTTCATTTAATCCAGTGGCTTTGAATTCCTTGCCTTGTAAGTTCCTATATATGAAGATTAGAAACTGCTCCTGGCTATGGAGAATTACATGCTTTTAGATGAAATTTAATCCCTTGTAAAAGGTTTTGTTCGTGGTGATCTTTCCTGTTCACAGCACTGGGCTGCCTGGCTGAGAGCAGATGACACAGGTGAAGGTATCAGCAGACGATAGACAGAAAAACCCCAAAAAACCCCAAAAATCAAATAATCACAGGCTGCATTTAGGATTAAATCTTTATCAGAGGTTTTGGCAATCTGGCAGCTCAGAGATTTCTGCCTTTGATTCCAGGAAAGCAGCCCAGCAAAGCGAAAGTCTGCAAAACCTATTGAGAATAAATTGGATGCGTCCGCATCGTCTGTGTTTTGACAGAGTTTGAAGTGGGAAGTCTTGGCTTTGGAAGGGTTTGGTGTGTGATCCAAGCACACCCCATCCCACGGCCTGGCTGGGACTTCTGTCTTCCTAGCAGGATCAAGACCTTTCCCCAGACTTCACCCCCTGAGAACTTCCCTTGGAGGGAAGAGCCCGGGCTCATCTCCTGCCCAGAGGCTGCCGAGAGTTTCTCCTCCAGGCAATTGGTCACTCACACACCTCGGGAGGCAGAACTGCCCAGCAGGCTCTGAAGGGGGAATCACCTCAGAGTTTATTTGCCAATGACTCCTCAGACTAGCCAGAAAAAGGAGAAGCATAGATGGAAGTCTCTGGAGGTCTGTGTCCAGTCTGGGGCTCCCAACATCCAGAAGGATGTGGAGCTGCTGGAGCGAGTGCAGGGGAGCCCATGGAGCTGCTCCAAGGGCTGGGAGAGCTGGGGGGGGGGCTCATCTGGAGAGGAGGAGGCTTCAGGGAGAGCTCAGAGCCCCTGGCAGGGCCTGAGGGGGCTCCAGGAGAGCTGGAGAGGGACTGGGGACAAGGGATGGAGGGACAGCACACAGGGAATGGATGGGAACTGCCAGAGGGCAGGGCTGGGTGGGATATTGAGAAGGAATTCCTGGCTGGGAAGGTGATGAGGTTCTGGCACAGGGTGCCCAGAGAAGCTGTGGCTGCCCCTGGATCCCTGGCAGTGCTCCAGGACAGGTTGGACAGGGCTTGGAGCAGCCTGGGACAGTGGAAGGTGTCCCTGCCATGGCAGGGGGTGGGACTGAGTGGTCTCTAAGATTCCTTATAGCCCAAACAATTCTCTTATTGAAAAGCTCTGCTTGGCTTGACTTCTTTCAGCCTGGGAATTTATTACAGTCAAAAAAGAAACTAACTTTCCCCTTCTGCTAAACTCTGTATCTAACCACACCATTCCAGCCTGACATGGAAATTAACCCTGCAAAATCCAGCTGCTTCCCTTGCCCCATGCTCTGCCTCAGCCATTTGTGAAATCAGATGACAGGATCCCATATAAAACACAGGAGCATCTATAGCCAGGAGAGCAGGTGTAGAGAAAATAACTTTGAAAGCTTACTGACCTTATATTTTATTTTTTGTCTTATGGCATATGGATTTAGAGGGGAGCTGTGTGCTCACGGAGGCATCACTGTTGAATCCTCCAGTGGAGGACAAGGAGAAAAAGCCAGATGACTTGGGTGACAAAGTCTATAGGTCAAATCACAAATATTTCAATGAATTCTGGCTGCTGGTGAATGGCAGTCTCCTGGCTGGGACATGCATACAACCTGGATGGAGAGAAATCCACTATTTTCTGGAAATTTTTAGAAAAATGAGGACAGAGCTGTTCATTTCAAGTTGCTGTCCTGGCTCCAGCAGAGTTAAGAGTTGCTGGAGCCAAACAAAATTGAGAAAATTTCACTTCTGAATAAAGCATGTGAGCCTGGCCCAGAAGCGGGCTGCTCTCTTCCTTTTATGAATCAGTCTCCAAGATATGCTCACATTCCTGAGGAACAAGCCTGGAATAACACGGCTGGCTTTGGGTGCAATACACTGATTGTGAGGAAGCAACAGTCTCCCGTGTATGAATAGCTTTTATGTTGCAATAGGTCAGAGCTATAGCATCCAGTGAAAAATGGCTTTTTAATGTGCTTTACAGGCTGTCAGGGCAGGATGAATGTAAACCACGGGCCTGGCTGCGTCAGAATGATATTTTATATTTTTGCTTTATCGCCCAGACGCAATGAATCTCAGATCAATTAGTTTTGCTTTGAAGTTTGCTCTTGATCCAGATCTTCAATAAAAAGGAAGTTTCCAAATCACTGGTCTGTGAACACTGTTTGTGATTAATTACCCTCTTATAATCTGAGGAATTCTGGTCGTCGCTGTATTTTGAATACCTCAGACTGCATGGGGAGTTTTATTTTGGCTGGTATATTTGGAAACTGCTAATAAACACCTACTTCCTGTTTTTCTTGCTACTGTGTATAGCAAATTGTTAAAAAACTTGCTTTCCCATTTCAGCCTCCTGCCTTTTAGACCAGACCTGAACCATATATTGGCTAATCAACACCCTGTATCATTTGCCAGCGACTTTTCTCAGCTCTAAAAAGCAAGGCGCTGTCTCTGGCTGCAACAAAAAGTGAGTGGCTTGAAGAGACCTTTAAACGAAGCCTCTGCTGGAGACAAAGAATGACTGATCCCGTTTTAAATTCAAAAGGAAGCTTCCTAAAATAACAGTGTGTTTTCCTGTCGATGCCTGGGTTAATTGGGGATGGTCACGGACATGGAGGCTTCGCTCCGTCCCGGGAAGCGACGCCGAGCCGTGCCCGTGGTGGGGACATCTGTTTGGGCAAAGATTTTGAGGTTAACACTCTTTGGAGGATGTTTGTTTAGACAGGATGAATGCTTTTGTGAAATCTAATATTAGGCTCTATCTAGGTATGTCCGCTTGGCACCGGCCTCTGCATTTTGTGCGCGAACAAATGTTAATTAGCAGGGAAAAAAAAAAAATAAAAAAAATTCCCCACTCTGTGCCCGAAGTAACACGGCGGAACAGTGGGAATAGATTAGTTCAGCTGCTGAAAGGTCCTGTGGCTGTTGCCTGGTGCAGTGTTATCAGTGTTTGTGTGGTGCTCCGGGTTTGTTTGCTGGCCGTGCCCGCTCCCAGCGGGTGACTCACGGCACAGCCAGTTTCCAGCACGTCCAAGTTCCTTAAATCCATCGCTTTCGTGGCACTGGCGGTAACAAACACTTTCAGAAATTTCCCTGAAATGGTGTGTTGAGGTTGTTTTGAAGCCCAAGCCTTTGTTTTCACAGTCTGTGCTGGCTTTTAATCTTTTATATTTTGAATGTGCTTCACTCCCAGCTCTCTCTGGGGTAGTGGGCTCTGGGGGATCAGCTCAGAGTTTGGGTTTGGCAGGGTGGAAGGAAGGATGGATTTGCAGAGTGGTGGTGGTTTCAGTGTGTGTCATGTCCTGCATTCTCACCAACAGGGATTTGGGGCAGGTGTGTGTGAATCACCTGGAGAGGACACTCTCTCTCCAGCTTTTGGTCCTGGCTCCTGCTGATGGGGTCTGGCAGCATCCAGCTGGCTGCAGAGACCTTTGGGCTCCACCTCTCCTGGGGCCATTTGGTCTGTCCAGCCTTGAGAGGAGAAAAGAAAGAGGAAACTGAGGGGAGACCTCGTTGCAGTCTACAGCTTCCTCATGGGGGGCAGAGGAGGAGCAGACATTGGTGTCCTCTCTGGTGATGTGTTACAGGACCCAGGGAATGGCCTGGAATGTCAGGGGAGGTCAAGGCTGGGTATTAGGGACAGCTTCTTCCCCCAGAGGGTGCTCAGGCACTCCCTAGGCTCCCTAGAGAAGTGGTCACAGCCCAGCCTGACAGAGCTCCAGGAGTGTTTGGACACTGCTCTCAGGCACAGGGTGGGATGGTTGGAGTGTCCTGTGCATGGCCAGCAGTTGGATTGGATGATCCTTGTGGGGTCCCTTCCAGCCCAGCTCATTCTGAGATCCCTCTAAGTTCCCGTTGCTGCAGGAGGAGGAAAGCTCTCCCCAAGCCAAGCGTGGTTTGGTCACCTCTGTTTGACCCTCAGGTGTCCCTGTGGTGGTACCAGACCTTCAAGCTCACCCAACTATCAAAGCAAAGCACAACCCTGAGGATGCAGGTCAATGCTGGGGTTCAAACCATCTACAAGTCTTGGTTTCTGCTGGATTTGGGTCCTCAGTGCTCAAGATCTCCACAGCCCCAGACTGCTTCTGCTCTGGTGACACTGGGGTGTTGTGACAGCACAGACTTTAGTGGTACCAGCTGCCTGGTCACTCTGGGGGTGGCTGGTCACTTGTGCTGGCCAGGTGCCACTGGTCAGGACAAACTCTGATCATCTCTGTTCCTCTGGCTCCTCATTTTCAAAAACCCAGTACCTCTTTCACGCCCAAGTTTTTGTCAGTCCTCCTGCTTGTTCCTTTTCCAGTTGCTTGTTTGGAAGCATCTTTAAAAATGTCATTTGTAAATGGTGGAGGCTGAAATGTCACTGTGGAGTAAAAATGCTCCAGGTGTATGGGAGTGGAGGGCTCTCCCTTGCCTCCTCACTGGCTGGAACAACTCATGGTTGTTTCACCCAGCCAAATATCAATGACCTGCATCAGCTCAGGGAGGAGTTCCAGTCTGGTGGCACTGACACTTTGTGACACCTCTCCCAGGAATACCCACTGTCATGTCCCTGCACAACATCCTCTGCTCAGCTGTCTGCAGCCACAAGCCTTTAAAAACAACAAAAAAGAGAGAGAACTGGGGGGAGGTGGAAACACTCACAAATGAGGGCTGGAAAATCCACCTGTAATTTTGGGCCATCTCAGCATGATCCCTTGGGTTCAGCATCTTCAAACATGACTCAAACATCACTGACTGAGTCACCTTGAAATGGGGCAGGATGTGGGATGTAAAACCAGCGGCATCACGGAAACCTCTGAGTCAAGCAGGTCTCCAGCAGCTCTGGGAGGGAGTTTGGGATAGAGGAGGACTCTGGGGTGCAAAACCCCTCCAGTGGAAATGTCCTGGAGGGACTCCGGAGGCTCCAGGAAAATGGGGCAATCCTCCCTTTTCTCAGGTGGCCAGCAACAGCTCCAGCAGCATCAGGAGTGCTGAGCTTTGCCAAAACGTCCCTTTTTTTGTGCCAAAAGTATCCTTCTGGCTGTGCTGGCAGGGTTTTCTTCTTGACTTGCAGCACATCCAATGGGGCAGGGCAGCCTGCAGCTGTGCTGCCACCTCTCCCACAAACCCTTCCGAGGCACAGCACACCTTAACAGGCACTGTTTGCTTTCCACCTCCCCTGTTTTTGTTATATTTAGAGCCTGTTTTTTGGCTGAGCTGCCCCCGTGTCAGGGCTGGCTGATGCTCTCTCCTTGGAGTCAGCTCAGGGTTTTACAAACAGCAGGACCTGCCCAGGTGGGTGGGAGCTGGCCAGATGCGCCAGCCTGGGCTTTGGCAGTGGGGAGGGAGAAGGCAGTGGGTGGGAGTGCCTGTCCTTCCTGCCAGCTCCCCTGAGGCTCCCTGGTGAGCTCAGATCATCCTGGGACCGTCAAAAAAACAGTTTTGTCCTAAAGTCCCAGTCTGAAGTGTTTGAGATACAGTCCCACTAGATGGAAATGAAATCACCCATGGAAGGAGAATTTTTAACTTATTCTGCTGGGCACAGGGAGTTTAAATGCAGTCAAACAGAGCTCTGGACCAGGGATCCTGCTGCTGGCCCCAGATTTCTGTATCACATCCCCATTCCCATCACGTTTTGTCACTATAAAAATCCATGGGACCAGGGACTGGTTGGTGCCACAGCACTGGGCATCGTGGAGGGCTTTGCAGCAATTGCAGCTCAGTCCTGACCCTGTGGTTTCTTTGTGCTTCTCCAGAAGGATGTGATTAATTCCCCACTGGAGGAACAAAGCACCTCGCTTGAATATGCTGAACTTTATTAATGCCCACAAAATTATAAAGGAAAAAGAAAAGAGGAGGTAATCTGAAGAATGTTTGACCGTGAGCCCATTTGTGTTTTGGAATGACACAATGTGTGTGTTTTATGATAGCTGCAACCACTTTGCATGGAGATAAGAGATTTAACATAATGTTTTTTTTCTTTGCCGTCATTTAGAAAAAAAAGAAGCCAACATACCATTGCTGAAAAACATAAACAAAGTGGCCTTTTATATCTCTTACTTAAAACTTGGGCTGTTCCAAATGTGTTTTTACTGAATGGCTGGTGGGTTTGGGGTTTTTTTTTAAGTAGCAGAAATGTTGGTCAATTTTAAAACAGTTCCCTACAGCTTCCCAGGTAAATAAATTAGAAGTTAGAGCTGGTTTAGTAGCCACTTCCTGCCATGAAGGCCAAACAGGATTCATTCCCTGTTTTCTCTGTCACGCAAGGAGCAGGCAGGGAGCACACAGGTTATGACTAGGAGAGTGTTTCAACCTCCTCTCTATTTAATTAGTCATATAATTAACACTTTCTAAAAGGAGGTAATTTTTTCCAAGCCCTTGTAAACTCCTAACCACTTCATTGAGCTGTTACTACTTTCAAAAAGGCTGCTGCAGAAAATGCTGGTGTTTCCCAGCCTTGGACACTTTTCTCCCAACCATAACACAGGGATTGCACAGTTGTGGACAAAATCTGTACCAAAAAAAAGGCAATTTATTCACTCTGTCTCTCTTAAGGCTGTGGTTGCCTTTTAACAGGTGAAAGACATAAACTTTGAGTAATAAATAGAAAAAACAGTGAGGTAAAACTGATCTTAAGGTAGCAGGGAGGAAAATATGAGAATTCTGGAAAAACTTGATGTGAAAAAAGACTCCTTGTAAGACTTCTCGTTGGCACATGGACAGGGGATGTAACTACAGCCCCTTCCCTCCCTCAGTGCTCAAATCCCAGGAGCTGGGTGCTGGCCAGGATCAGCCTGAGTCCTGCAAGTCCCGAGGGACAGGGGAGCAGCACTGTTCCTGACAGGGTGAGGAGCAGCTGGGTGGGATGTGAGGTGAGGTGTGATATCCCCACTGACCCTGGCTGGGCAAGAAACCATCTGCAAGCTGTGCTGTGAACCACATCCCTGGGGTGATCCAGACCTGTAAAAACTCCCCAGATTCTGTAAAAAGCTCCCCAGACTCCTAATTTTTTTGTAACCTGGATCGTTTCACCAGGTTGGGTGAAGTGCTCTAGGGGGACAAGGCTCAGCCATGAGCAGGTCAGAGAATGGGAAGACCTTACCCCAGCTCCCTGGCTCTGCTGGTGGACAAAAGCCATAAATGAGCTACACTTGAGTGCAAATGCCCACAAAATCCCCTAAACCCAATTCCCTATTTCCCCTTGGGAACTCTCTCAGGTCTAAAAATCAGAGAGTAATTTTCCCCTAGCTGCTGGTGGGGAATAACCCAAATAATTCCTCCCGCATCCCGAAACTGCCGGTGTGAGATGCGAAGCCACGAGAGCTTCTTTCCTCTGGCAGCACAAGGACGAGGCCCCTGCAGGGAAAGGGCAGGGGAGCAGGACCATGGCCGTGGGGAGAGTCCAGCCCTGCAGCTGGCTCTGATCAAAGCCTGGCAGCACTTGCCATGTCTGACAGCCCTGTTTACATTATCCGGCAGTGAACGGGCTCGTGCGGTGTTTCCTAACCTGGTTCTTGCTTCCATCTGCCCCTGGGGAGGGAAGTATCTCTGCCCCTGGGGAGTGGGGAGGATGGGGAAGGGCAGCCAGCCCCTTCCTGGTGCTGCTGGCACAGAGGAGGGATGGGCTCCCCTCGTGGGTCCAGCCCCCGTGGAGTGTGGCCACTCTGCAGGGCAGATGTGCTGTGCTGGCAAAGGGATCAGAGAGATGGGGATCTCCCCACCCGTGGAGTTCCTGGCTGTTCTGCTGTGCCTGACTCCAGAGTGGTGGGGTCATGATATGAATGCTTCTGTTCACAGGGTTTTCTCTGTGTGTTCTCAGTTTTCCCTCTTTCTTCTTCAGAGAATTGTAAAATCCTAGGATGGTTAAGGGAAGGGGCCTTAAGGATCATCCTGTTCCACTCACCTGCCACGGGCAGAGACACTTTCTATAGACCAGATTGTTCCAAGCTCCATCCGACCTCTCCCTGAACACTTCCAGGGATCTAGGGGCAGCCACAGCTGCTCTGGGCACCATGTGCAGGGCCTCACCACCCTCACAGTGAAGAATTTCTCCCCAGTATCCCATCCAGCCTTGCCCTCTGGCAGTGGGAAGCCATTCCCCGTGTCCTGTCACTACAGGCCTCTGTCCAAAGTCCCTCTCAATGTCTCCTGTAGCCCCTTCAGGTACTGAAGGGCCACAAAAAGTTCACCCTGGAGCTTCCTTTTGTCCAGGCTGAACAATCTCAATTTCCTCAGCTTTTCCTCATAGGAGAAGTGTTCCACCCCTCTGATCATCTTTGTGGCCTCCTCTGGACTCACTTCTTTACTGAGTACAGGACAGTCGGGTGATTGTGGCACTGGGAGGCTGCTGAGCACCAGGGCCTGGGGCCAGGGACATTTGCTGAGCTTTTGGCCACCTGTCTTGGTGTCCTCATCACACCAGGACACCACCACCACCACCTCAGAGCAGCCTGTGGGACATGAATTCCAGCAGCACTGTCCCAAAGCACCTGCAGGCCCTTAGGATGAGAAATGAGCTGCAGTGTTTTCTCCTCTGATCAGGAGTTTTGGGGAGTTACAACAAAGCACAGAGCACAGCCTGGATCTGCTGATGGAGGGGCAATCTGGTCTGGTGGAGATAAAGGAAATTGTGCATCGGTGGGGATCCAGGGAATGGTGTGGGAATTAGGGTGGTGGGGAAAGGGCTGCAAGAGGGGGCTGTTCTGGTGCAGCATGAGGGTGTCCAGCAGGAGCACACCTCTGCCCATGTTTGGTGCTCTTTGACACTTGTTTTACTCTTTTTGCTGGAAGTTATTCATGTTATTCTGGTTCTAGAAGGACTCCAAGGCTCTGTCAAAGACCAGGGGTGGTTTGGAATATTACAATGGGAAATGGTCCCTTGGTCATTCATCTCAGGATTAAAATGAAGTAATATTATAGGGTTAGATTCTCTCTACTTCAATTTTAGAGGGAAAAACCATATGTCTGCCCTGGTGGCTGGTTGGTCCTGTGTCCTGAATTTGCTGTGTGTAGTAGACCCACTCATAGTGGGTGACAAACTGCTTCAGGACAGGGCTGAATGTCCCTGCACATGCCCAGGAGGGGTATCTGCCATTACTTCTCACTCCTGAAAACTGTCACCTTTACTGCGCAGGACGTCATCCATCGAATTTCCTCGCACTCCCTGGAATGTGCTAAGTAATCAAGGGGAGCAGCTGACAAAATAAATGAGGAAAGTGTGTTTTTTATGGGGACGTCGCCCAAAGGGCAGGACGGGCCGTTTGGGAAGTGCAGCTTCTGCCCTTCAGGAGTGTTGATGTTCAGGTCCATGGGGCAGCTGGCAGAAAGGGTCACTCCCAGCCCTCCTGCACCCAGACATGATCCCTCTGTCCTTGGCTTTGTTTGGTGCTATCTGTCTGCTTTCTTAATTAGCCATAGTCCTGCTACCTCTCCTTGCAGACATGATGCAAAATAAATGACCTAAGAATTCCCCCCAGGCATGGCTCATTAGAGATGGACCAAACACCAGGAAACACACGAGAAGGCTGGTCAGAGCTCGTCATGAGGTGAGCTAAATGATCTAGCAGCCCCTTTCCCTTCACAGGGTGCAGGGCTGGGATCTGGGTCACACACCAAAGGTTCCCTGGCTCACACCCTACAGCCACACAGCTCTGAGTGAGGTCGGGCTCTCTCCGAGTCCACACACCCTTCCCAGTTATTCCACAGCCCTCCTGAACACATGGCTCTAGCAGTTGTCAAAAAATGTTGGACAGAGGCTTTGTGGTCAGCTTGATCTGTCCCATCTGGTCATCTGAGCTCTTTGTTCTCTGGACTCCCATCCCTCCACTCGCTGTGGAGATAATTTGAGTAATGCTTCCCTTGTTTTCTTCGTTCTGCTGCGTCGTTATTTTCCCTGCTAGGAAGTGCAATCTTCTCCTCCTTGGCTTTGGGGATAAAAATGGTATGGCTTGACCCTGGCTGCCTGGAGAGATTTGTTTAGTCTTTCCTGTGTTGCAGAGCACACAGTGTGTGCAGCACAGCGAACCTGTCCAAGTTCAGCAGGACAGTTTGTGTTGGGGATGCCAGAAGAGATGAGAAATATCATGCTCTGACCTGGAGATTTTGATTTTCACCCAGGTGAGGTGTGTGGTAGGTCTGTACCTTCATTTCTTCAAACCACTCTGAGCTGTGGGTTCCTTGGATCTGCGCTCTTCATTCTTGATGTGTCCATGCACTGCCTGGAGAAGGGATGGGGAGTCCCTGGGGGTCATGTCCATTACAATTTCTCTCTCCTTTTTATCAGACCTCTGTTCTTTCAGACCCAGCTTTGGCTGAACCCCAGTGAACTTCCCCTCCATCCCCATGCTCTTCCCCGCCAGCGCGTTTGCAGCCGTGAACTTCCCGTGCCCGACCCAAGAGTGTCTCCGAGAGGTGTGATCCAAGTCGTGGCAGGAATGGCTGCAGCCACAGGAAGGAGATCACTGACCCACCCCTGGCTCCCTCCCAACCCTCCTAATCAGGGGAGGAATGTCTCTGGATGAGCCTGTGGTCCCTTGGCTCTGCTGCGCGAGCGCTTCCTTCGCGAGCCATCTGTGCGGGTCACGCCAGGCAAGGCACACCCCGTGCCCTCATGGATCAGCATGTTCTGCACCGCTGGCACCAGCTGGGAGGAAGAGGAGGATGATACATAGGCTGGGGAAGGCCAAAAGATGTGTCAGCCACTGCTGTTCCTAGCTTGCTGTATGGGAACGGGATTCTTCTGGGAAAGGCAACTCCTGCGACAAGCTGAGGGTGTTTTGGGGTGTCCATCATGCCAGTCAGAGCTGGTTTCTTGGAGTGGGTTTGGAGATTTGTGGTCAAATGGTAGCTGCTCTCCTCTGCTCCATGTTGCATGATTGATCAATAAGGAGGCAAGACCTGCCCTTGCAAACAGGGATGTTTTATGAAGTCACACAGGACAAGCAGGAATGGCTTGGTGACCATCCAGTGGTGGCCATTCCTGGACCCCTGGAAGTGTTCCAGGCCAAGTGGGACAGGGTTTGGAGCAACCTGAAATAGTGGAAGGTGTCCACCTACTCATGTCAGGAGGTGGAATGTGATGTTCTTTAAGGTCCCTTCCAACCCAAACCATTCTGGGGTTTTGTGATCTCCTTTCTCCCTGAGATCCCCACCACGGCTGCCTCGACTGCGTGGGGAGGGCTCAGGTGGATGTGCCTGGCAGCAAAGGCTCTCCTCAATGGTCACAAATCCCCTGTGGCTGGGGCTCAGCCCCTCATCATGCTGGGTCTGGCTGCTGTGCTTGGAGGCTCCAGCACGACGCCCATGGGTTGCTCAGAGCTCTCTACATCCCACAAAACCCTGCAGGTCCTGGGGTCCAAGCCCAGCAGTCACTGGGACTCCACACTGGAATCAGGCAAACAGGATTTAACCTTTGCTACGGCGTGTCCCAGCCAAGAGCTATTGTTAACAAACTTGGCCCCCGGCCACTTGGCCTGGGTGGTTTGAAGAGCAGAGAGTAAATAATCTGACATTCGAAAGAAGTTAATATTTACAAACTTGGGGCCTGCTCCTGCTGCCATTGTTGTTGGGGAAGAGGGTTTTGCAGTGGGCTTCACCTTCAGAGGAGCAGGGCCCTGCAACAGAAAGGATTGCCAAGTAGAGCAGCTAAAAAATCCTGTAAGCAGATTTGACACCCTGCCCTGCAAATACAATGGCAGGTACTGTTAGTGCAGGGCCTGAAAAAAAAGCCCCACTGAAAATATCCCCTTTACACCTCCATGCAGGTCTGTGGAATGCCATTTCATTATTTACCTTAGTATTTTCCCTAATAATTTAAGTTGACACCTCCATGGTGACATTTCTTAAATATAAAAAAAAAAATAAAAAAATTTAAAAGTGGCTTCCATATTTTTTCTCTTCATGAGTGGACTTTTCCCTCCGCTTATATTCCATGATCTTTCCAATGCTTCCACTCCCACAAAGACAGAGGCACGTGCTTGCCTGTGAATATCCAATAATCCTATTCACTCCATGAATGCCTGAGTGCTTCCAGTTCCACATGGATGGAGGTTTGGCAGCCCTGGGGCCTGGGCTGGCAATAAGGAACTTCATTGATGGACCAAGCCAATGCCTAAGGATAACTCTGAGCTGCCAAGGAAGTCGGAGCTGGAAAAGCCCAGGAGGTTCCTCCTGCCTGTCTCCTTGCCAGTGCAGTGCTCTTCATTATTCCTCATCAAAAAGGAGATCCAGTTCCCTGGAAATTTGGTTTAGCTTGGACACATCTGCTAAGGTCTGCAGATTTCAGTCCAAAAACAAGAGTTATTTATTCAGTTACATTTTCAAGTATTTTGGGAACTTTCTGCCTTTGGTTTTATTTCCTGTGCTTCCAAGGTGTGTATTTAAGCAATTCTGCCTGCACCTGCAATGCAGAGCCCTGCATATTTATTTTAAGGAAAAAGGTGCAGGGGGTGGATGTCTCATTAGCACTACTTTAATCACTTAATTTTGGAAGGCAACTGCCAAGCTCTGAGCTGGAGCATTGTGAGCAAGTTTTTCAGGGGATTTTTTTTTTCTCCTGGAGTTTTCTTGGCAGGGACAAGTTGCAAGAGTTGGTAGCTGAGCAGGTAGTGGAATTATAATCCAAAACCTGTCCATTGGAATGTTCAGGCACAGATAGCAGAGATGTTTCCACATGCAGACACAGCAAATCTCAGCCACTTCTGCGAGGGTGACCCAAGAGCTTCCAAGGATGCCACACAAAAAGCATCCTAATAATGTTTTTACACACATGGAGGGGGTTGGCTCGAGGGAAACCCAGGACAGGAGTTTGTGGCATCAGAAATTGTGTCTCTACTGAGATATCTATTATATTATATATAAGATAATATAATATATAAAGCATTGTAGATAATACATAAATTATAACATGTAATAGGTAGTTTATATACATATATATAATTATATATATATAAAATTATATTTATAAACATTGCTTAGAAGCCTTTTTAAATTTTTTTAATTGAGGTTTTAGAGCAGAGATACAGATACCACTAAATTAATATTGCTGCTGTGCCTCTTGGGTGGTGTTAGCAGGGTTAATGGGTGAACTATAACCTTTAAATTAGGTACAGGTGCAAAAGCAGATTTGATAAGCGCCACCCAAGAGGTGGAAGGTAAAGGTGAAAAGCAAAAATAATAATGCATTGAATGTGTTGCTTTGCCTCTGTCCAAAGAAGCGGAGCAGAAGGAGCAAAGCAGGTTTTATTAGTAGTTAGTTACAGATAAAAAATTGAGATTTGATATTGACTTGCTATTTGGTCACTGCAAAGAATCATCTGATAGTTTGATGTTGCTAATTTTATTTATTTTATTATTTATTTTATTTTATTTCATTTAATTTCATTTCATTTCAATTAATTTAATTTAATCTCATTTCATTTTTATTTTATTTTGTTTTATTTTATTTTATTTTATTGGCTACAGAGACTAAGCCTGAGGAATCAGCCCTAAGAGAAATAACATCTCCATGGGCACTGGAATAAGACTGTAGCTATGATGATCTCCAGACTGAAGCAGAGTAAAATTAGGGAGAGGTGATATGTAGAAAAATTTCTGTATTTTTTCAAATAGTTGTTAAAAAAACAGCTGAGCTTAGAAAAGACAAACCTTTCCTTGTAACCTATTTGTGTGATTATGTGCTTTGTCATCTAAATGTGCAAACACCACAACGCTTTGAAATTTTACCAAAATAATTCAAAGTCTTATCTGAGGCAACTGCTTTTGAAAACAGTGAAAATGTTAATGCTAACAACGTGTTTTTTTTTTTTTGTTCTCTAAATTCCTGTCCTTAATTTAATATAATACACTGCTGTTTTAAAGGGATATTAATATTCTTTTCAAAGTGTTTGGGACTTTTACATAATTTAAAAAATATTTGCAGCTGTTTTGAATGTATCTGCAAGTACTGATAGACAAAAGGCATGGATATCCATAAGAACGTTGTCATAATACATTCCATATTAACGTAAGCAAAAAGAATGTTTGCTCAGGAATACCAAAAAAGGTGATTGGAAGACCCACTTCTGTGGCCTTAACATCTTCCTGCTAAACAAGTTGCACTCCTTTTTTTTTTTCTGCATTCTTAATTGGTTACTTGCATCTGCCTTTTAGAATTAGCAGCTTTTTTGCCTTTGGATCATCCATAGAGCTGAGCTTGGGCCATTTGTTTTAGATTTCCAGCAATGATTTATTTGTACTGTAATGGGATGGAATCATACAGTGTTTCCCATTTGTTTTCAGCCTTAGTTCAGAGCGTAGCTAAAGCTCTCATAGTATATCTGGGAGTGCTGATTCCACTCTCATGTCCAAGGACCACAAATCTTTTCTTCCACACTGTTTGCACTTTTCTCTCACTGCATAAAAATCGAGGTCCCAGGGTCAATATTACATTAGGGGGAAAAGATTATCTCGGAGGCTGAAAAATTTTGCTCCTGGCTAAATCACTAAAGGATGGGGTGTGAATGTGTGCTGTGGTAATGAACAGGGCAAAAAAATATCAAATAAGTTTGGTTTTCCCTCCATGCCCTGCATCAGAACTTCTGACAGAGGTTGGGATCTTCCTTAGGCAGTGTGCTGGGTATAGGCACAGCACTAGAACCTCTTTGGAAGGGGATATCCACTAAAGTTACTTTATTTTCCTTCTTTTTGAGTCATTGGGGTGCTCCACAGCTGTAGAAGATAGCAGTCTTTTCTTATAATAACTGACAATTGTGGAAACTTAGAAAGAGAGGGTAGATGAGACCTCATGGAGCTGTCTTGTCAACCCCTCTTCCCACAGCAGGACTGGCTATAAAAAGAGACTTCTGTTGCTTTTCATCTTCTTTTCTTTCACCCTTTACATTAAAAAAAACACAGCAGCAAACCAACAACGAATAATAGAGGGGAAAAAGAATAATAGAGGGGGAAAAAGGGAAGCAACAATTTTTTATGACATACTCGAAGTTGCTTATGGCTGTGTTTGAGGGCACTTCTGCATCCACGAGGCTTTATGTTCATTTTTGATCAGTTATTGCACAGATCTGGGCTTGTAATGAATGGACTGTCCCTCTCACCGTGATAATGGAACATGAGAGTATAAAAACTTTGAAGTGCAGGAGGCAGCTGAAAAGAAAACAATAAACTATGTATATGAGACTGGCTTGTTGCTTGGTGATTAAGAGATGAGGACCCCGTAGGTCAGCTCCCTATAGGTACAAACAGATGTTTGCACTGTTTCACAGCTGCTAAATATGATATAAATCCAAAGAATTTCTCATGTTTTTATAAAGTTAAAAAAAAAATACCCAGACAGCAAATTTTTGGTCATTCAGATACTCTTACCAAATGACATCTGGTTTCTGTACTGCTTATTTAAGCAATCCTTAAAAAAATGTTTGCCAAGGGGAATAACTCAAACCTTTTAGTTCTTCACCATATATAACTGTACAGTTTAGATTACAATGTAGCATGCAGAGTTTATTATAAGCAACGCAGTTCTTCATTTCTTAGCTAGCGAGTATTACTTTAAAGAAAATAGGATAAATATTATGTAATTAGTTCAGGGAAATTCATGTATAGTTACATTTCAGAGCCCCCGAGTTTCAGATCCAAACGATGACAAAGAAAATGAATTGTTTCCATATGTTAGGAGATAGCCCCAGTTATGAGCAGAGAGCTGAGGCAAAGAAATGCAACGGAGCTCCCATGAAATGGAAAGACACAACTGCAGTGAGTGGAGAAATGGGATGTGAAGGTGCTCTGGAGGCACAGTGGCTGCTGTTGGGACCAAAGGAGGAGGAGAAATGGGTGGTTTCAACAGCAGGAGATCCTCGAGCCTTGTGTTCTGACTTGCTGATGCCTAGTGAGAGGTGAATTTCTTTCACACACCCCTTTTTGAAGATTTGTGAGATTCTCCTGGGCTTTCTGAGGTCTCGGAAAGGGTGGTGTCCACACTGGTGCCATTCCTTCAAGGAATGACTCTGCCACTCCTACCTGGACACCTGCAAGCACAAAGCATGTGGGAACTGAACACCCTCAAGACCCCAATCCCTGTGCCAGAATTGGTTGAAATTGGCTAATGGAATCCAAAGTTATTTTCTTTGGGGCTGAGAGGGGACAGACGGACTCGCTCTTAAGGGAACATAATTGCCTGCATCCCGTGTCTGTTGGAAGCCAAGCTAAAAATCTCAGTATTAAGCTTATCATATAAATTATATATGCATGTATTTTACAGAGGAAGATTTATGGCCTTCAATATCTAAGCATTTCATGCTTTTGAAGTAATGCATACTTTGATCCAACAAATACTTACACTTTCAAGTTGCCCAGCGTACCGAGGGTTCAATAATGCTGCTTATTTTGAGAAAGATAAATCCCAAAGAGCTGAAGGACCAGAGCTAGGCTGTGATCTATGTGTTTTCTTTGTGGTCTTCTCTGCCATTTACTGTTTGAAAGGATTAAGGTTTGAAAGGGTGTATTGCTCATTAGGACCTTGGAGTGCTGCATATTGACTCAGTGACTTCCACCCTTTTTGAATTGGTGGATGTGCAACTTTCCCCAGTTATTTTGAATCTAACGAGCATGTTTTTCTTCATTTCTTTTCACAGGCCTGTCTGTTAGTCTTCAGACAGAAATTTGCACGTCCACAGTGTCTATAACATTAAATTTATCTGTATCTGTGGTCTTTCTTGAGGTGCCTGGCAATCAACAGCTTTCTTCCCTCTCTTTGTCGAGCAATTCCAGTGTCACAAGTACCATGAATCATCCATTTTGTGTATATCTCAATGACTGGTTGGGTTTATTTTCACATGAATACACACATCCCATAGTACTGCTTGGTAGCTAGAAGCAAAATGTGGTCATGTGTTCTGCTGTAATGACATGATTGCATTTTTGCCTGTACTTTTTTGCTCTTCTTGATTTGGTCTGTCGCCACCATTGTGGGACGCACTGGACTAATTGCCCATCAGATGACAGGGAAACGTGCAAGTCCTTGAAAGTGGAAGCTGGTTTATATGGACAAGAATGGAACCAGCAGTGAGTTTATTCTCCTTTTTAAGCTCCTGCAAAAGAACGTGCCATATTAGAAACCTTCTTTTGGGGCTCGGGGCTATAAATTCTATTCCACATTTGAGCAACACACTGAGATCCTGCTCCAGGGCACAAAAGCCAAGCAGTGCTGCAGTGCAAGTATTGCTGCAGTTGTAATTAGTGGTAATAACAGCTATTGTGGGAGAAGTCCTAAAAAATATTAATAGCAGGAATGGTTTAGTTACAATGGTCCTCATGCCTGTGGTGGCTTCACCCTTCCCTTTTTCTGAAGCTCAGCTTTCATTTTATTGCCAGTCTTATCAGACTGGATATTGCCCAAACTGGTACATTTGAAGGGTATTTTCCTGTCAAATAAACAACAAACCCCAGTGGTTAATTTGTATTATTCCTCTCCACTCTCTCTCCAGCCAAAACACAGATTTTCTCCTCCTGCCACAGTCCCACAACTTCCTGTTTAGTAGGAAACTTGATTAACTTGTTGGCTCCATCAGTCTTGCTTTTATTAAGAAGAAAATTGTTCTGCTTGCACAAGATTTCGCTGGGAATGATTGTTCACAGTCAGGTGCTTCAAGCACAGCTTTTAACTGGAGTTAACTGGGAGCAAACCACCACAGGGGCTGTTCCTGGCAAAGGCACCGTGCTACAACACTGCCTGAGGTGTTACCAAGCTGACATAAACTGGGTTTATAACTGGATGTACCCACCTGTGAGCACCAGGCTTGCCCTAATTTTAAAAAGGTTTGAGCATGTTGCAATATGTGACCATTGAGAGGTTTTTAAGGTGTTTTTAGAGTTTTTTTTTAAATTCTGATTTAAATAAACAGACTAATTCTTGCAGGTGGGGAGAAATTAATCTTACAGTTGTGCCTTGGCCTCTGTTGACCCTATGAAGCTCTAGCCAAGGGCCCAGAGGGGTTGACAAGTTTGTTTTCACTCCTGGTTTTCTTTCCTGCTTGGTGTGTAGTGATGTGCTCTGGCAAGGGGCTGGGGTACTGACAGTGTTTGGCACAGAGGAGGAAATCAATAACATCACACTTCTTGAGAGCAGGTCTGGCTCCCCAGGCTTCAAACCAGAGACCTGCATTTGATGGAGGAACTGTTTCTAAGTTCTGTAGGCCTTGAGAACATTTTACCTTAGAGTCATGTTGTCATCCTACAAGAAAAAGTTGGCTTTTGAAGAATTCATGGAAGGCTCTTCTTAATTTTTTTTTATTATTCTTTTGATGTTGGTGTATGCTGGAGAAAAATGCTACAGAAAAAAAACCCAAAAGTGAGAAAAAGGACTTTTCAGGTGAGGATCGTGTAGTAATAGACTCAGTAAGAACATCATGAATCCATAATAAATTGTTCTTCCTGTGAGAAATGCAGTGTATTTGCAACGGTGAAAAATGCTACTGTTCATTCAACTCTGTAGTCCTTGTAACTCCTGGGCATCTGTAGGTAAATACCATTTCTGTGTACACTACAGGAAGGTCTCAAGCCTTTAAAATAAAATCAGGCAGAGGTATTACTTTGGCAGAAAGCCTTTACGCTGATTTCCTGATGCTTGCAAATATTTCCACGAGGATAAACATCTCTGGAGAAGTCGGCTCTAAATAAATAAATGTTGCAGCAAACGAGGAATACCCTGAGTGGGTGTGCTGCAGCTGTTGGGGTTCACTGGATGAAATGTGTTGCACATCTTCCCAAAGCTAAGCGATGACAGGCGTTAATTAGAAATGCTCCTTTCTTAATCATCATCACAGTAGTCGGAAAAGGTGGAGAGGGGAACAGCCCGGGCTCTTCTGGGTTTAAACCCAAATTAGCATGAACATCATCAAGGCTTGTCAAGAAACGTGCTCTATAGCCAGGCTGTGGTGTAAACATGGGATGTGATGTAACGTGCCTGCTGCTTGCAGACTGAGTTTGACATTTCTGCTTAATTCACCATGGCCATGCGAGTGGAGCGCACGCTTCAGACAAATTCCACTGTTGTTACTGCTCTGCACTGCTGCAGAGGCAACACTTCTAATTAGAGACTATCTCCACGTTTGGCTTGGCAGCCAAAATAAACTTCTAGGAGTTGCATGCTGGATGGCTTTTATCTCCACAGTGGAGGTGGGCTCTTTCCAGCAAATACAATTGCAAACACACGTGAGGACCAAATGCATGAACATTTTGGGGGGAGGATCAGTTGAAGTCCCTCAGCACTGCATTGGAAAGCCTCATTCTGCAAGGTTTCCTTTCTATGTGACCCCCCCAGTAATACTGAGAGGGAAAAGGTTTCAGCTGGAGGAAAGGTGGAGAGCCAGAGTGTGTAAAAGCATGAGGAAAAGGAGGATATTGGTGAAAAGCGGTGAAGGAGTGATATATGGGAGTCTTGTGTATAGATCTTGGAGGCCTGTGTCCCAAAGCAAGAGACCAGCTTGTCCCAGGACATGCCATCTCAGCTGGACCAAAGTGACGCCCAGCAGAGGCAGGGGGGATGCCCAGGGATTGCTGGGCACAGCAAATGCTACCTGTCTTCAGCCAGAGGTGGTTCCTGTACTGTGGCTGGCAGGGGACAGCTCCCTTTGGGATGGGTTTTCAGGAGTCCCTCAGAGGGAACCTCAATGAAATTGAGTAGCAGAGTTCATCCTCTACATCTGCCTTGGTTTTTGGTAGTGCATTGAGTTAGACATCAAGGGCAGCACAAGCTTTCAAAATCTTGCCTAGCAAGAGAGAGAGCAAGATGTAGCTTTGGATGACAAAACCCAAGACCAACATGGATCCTGGGCCTCCTGACTCTTGTCAGAAGAAAAAAACTTCAGAGCAGCCCAGCACAGGTGGAAATGAGCTGGTTTATGTGGGGTTTCATTATTTCCCTGTCCCCAGACCCGACTGCAGTGACACCTCTGGAGCTGGGCAGACCTCACCCCACGCTGAATTCCTTTCCACTGAGGCGTGCCAGCAGCCCACCCCGCACTCCAGATGTTGCTGCTCTCTGAGAAACAAGAGCTTAATAAGCCAGGCTCACCCTTCCTCCTGGGGTGAGCCCAAAGACAGTCAGAGATGGAAAATTGCTGCTCAGTACCATGAACAATGTGCTTGGTCAAAGAGCAGTGCCAGCACTTTGTCTGAATGGAAGAGAAAGCTGAGACGCACAGTGCAAAAATCTGAGCTGGCAGCAGCCAGTGACTTTAACATACATTGAAAACTATCCATGAAAGAGCACACTTAAACCAAGAGAAAAAGCCCTGAAGTATATTTAGACAAACTGAAAAAGAGCAAGAACTGGGGGGGGGGGGGAAGGTTCTGTGTGGCTTTCATAGGTTACATTTTTCCCAGTCTGTATTTCACTCAGGTTTCTTTTATTGGCTTATCATGAGCACATGCACCACAAAAACACACATGTGCAGGAATAAATCTCCTGTTTTGCACACACAGGACCTGGGTTTGCCATTGCCCAGATGTGTTGGAGCTCTGCTCCTATAGGATTTGGTCAGACCCTGGATATTTTTATGCTCAACCCTGGGTGTTCACATGGTCGCTGCTTTCGCTGAGCTGAGTGGCTCTACTGCTGGTTTGTCATCTTGTTCCCTGCTTTGTATTCCTGGTCTCTTCCTCCAACCCTTCTCAAACAGGAGACTTTTTTTCCTTACGAGAGCCTGGAGAGTCAGGAAATATAACATCCCCCCTTTGCTGGGGTAAGGTGGCTCAGAACTGATGTTGTGACCTACCAAAAACCACATTGGGAAGGTGTCTAAGCCAAGATGTTCACCTGGGGTCTCGCATCCTGCTCTTGCACAACCATCTCCCCAACATCTGAGCCGCTTCCCTGCGGGGCTCCACTCGGCTCAGCCCCACCTCAGGTCCCAGCAGAGCTTGAGGCACTGCAGTGCAGCTCTTGGCCAGGCTGGCAGGAGCTCCTGGAACACTTTGCTGCAGGGAAGTCATCTGACGTTGGAATCAACGGGCTCCTCAGTGCTGGGACAGCGACCAAGAGCGGAAAGGAGCGCAGGGGACATCGGGCCGGATCCAGGCATTGTGTCCTTGGGTGCCATACCCTGCAGACACCCAGTGACAGCATCTCTCCATGAGGAGGCTCATTAGCTACCAGGGCTGGGTTTTTGGTGAGCTGTTACCCAGTGGAAGGCGCTGGAATCTGGCCCGGAATAACCCCCCTCCAATTTCTCCCTCCCCTGGAGCTGCAGGAGCCTTTCTGCACCCCCATTCTGCATGGCCAAGCCCAGGTCCCCAGAGGCCAGTCTTGTGCACATCCCGAGCTCAGCACCAGCCCATAAATCTTGCTGCTGGATCCAGGCAGTGAAATATGAACAAAGGAAACCACCATGCAGTGCAGGGGTAGGGTGGGGAATCGCTCTGGCACCCTCCTCGCTCGGAAAGAAGTGAGAAAACATGGCTTTGTGTTGCTGTTGTTGTAGTTGTTGTTTTATGGTTTCTACAGATGCTTCCAATAAAAGAATTATGAAACTATTCCCATCGGTGGCCTGTCCTCTACCCGCAGCAGTGACGGAGAAGGTTGCTGGATTTCCGTCAGCAGAACAATTTGAGTGTGGACTCTACTGCTGCAAATTTAGGAAAACTCTCCATTTGCTGCCTGCCAAGGAAACAGGTGATTTTTTATTTATTGTTTTTGGACACTGGCAGGTGATGATGACGATCAATTTCAATTCAAATGTGTGTGTCTTAATACTTCTGTTATTACCATTTTTCCTTCCTGGTCTATGATTTGCTGATTATGTTTAATAATCGGTGTTAATAATTAGTGTTCTGGGGCTTCAACCATGATCTCTGTCTGCACTAATACTTGCAGCCTCCTGGTGTATTCCAGGGAAAGGGATGAGAGCATGGCAGAGCAGTCACTGGGAAGGTGTTGAGCGTGGATATTGAGGGGTTGGATGCTGAGACTTTCTCAGGAATGAAGCAAAGTTGTGGTTTGAAGGCAGATCCTCATCCAGAGTGAGTGGATTACATTTTATTTAGGAAGTAACTTCTTAAGCAAAGTAGACAACCAGCTAGCAAATGCTGCATGATACATTTAATCCATAAAATGCCATTCCTCTCAGAAAACCAGTCCTGAGTTTGCTGTTACAAACAGGGTTTGGGCTCGTAAAACCAACATTTAGGCATGCAATAGCTTTTCTGAGAAATGTGACATTTTCCCCCCCAGTACTTTCTGCTCTAAATGCACTCTTTTATAAGTGAATTGCTGTTTTACTTCTCTGTTCCCCCTGCCCATGCCTGGCTCTGAGGCTTCCAGTCCTCAATTATGCTGCTGCAGCTTCTCTAATGAGGTTGCAGAGATGTCGCTGGTGCATCAATGTCTTGGGTGATGTGGAGCTCTGGAAGAGCTTGAGCAGCAAGGGCTGTGTCTGAAAAGGAGGGAAAACATCCTAGAAACATCCCAGCTTTGGCTCTGGGGCTGGACTGTTGCATGCAGAGCCAGAAATGAGACCTGATCTCTGCTGGCCAGGAGAGAAGCAAACATGTGCTGCTTGGGGTTTGTCCCTCTCCGTGAGTGGTCTCCTGCCCTGGCTGAGCAGACACGTGTCATCTGCTCAGCTCTTCAAAAGACTGGGTCCTAAAATATTAAAAGAGGAGGTAAATAAAGAAAAGAAAACAAAATTAAAAAAAAAAAAAAAAAGAAAAGAAGAAGAAGAAAGGTTGGCTGCAGCAGGATCTGCGAGGCTCACGCTGGAGTGGACATTTAGCAAATGACTGTTCTTTACATCACAGGGCAGAAATATGAAAAATATGAAATACGGAGCAGGGCTGGATGAAAAGGAAAATGTAATAAGAGCAGGACAAAGAATGTCACATGCTCCAACCGCATCTGAACTTGGCAGCAGCAGCCCAGGGAAGCCCATGTAAATCCTAGGAGCATGTTAAAAGCATTTTCACCCCACAAAGACTGACACGCATGAAAAGTATCTTTTCAACAATGTCAATCAAGAGGCTGGAGGAATAATTTACTAATACACTGCCTTGCAGGGACACAGGGCTGATGGGAACAGTGTTCACATCTTGGAATGGGAAAAAATTTGGGGTGGGTGGGTAACGGGCAGAGAGGTGTGAAGAGGTGTGAGCAATCCTGTGTGTCATTGCTGGATTTAAATACGGTGAGCAAAAGGAGAGGTTTCATCGAGGGGCAAAAGGAAAGCACAACAGCAGAAGGAGAGCAGGAAAATGAAGTAGAGACAATAAAATGTAACCCCAGACCAAGGGGTGCTTGGAGAAAGCATAAATGGAAAATGTTCTGGGTATTGTCTAAGTCACATGGGAAGGAAATTATTATCCAGGCAAGAAACCCAGTGCTGGTGTGTGCAAAGGGAAGCAGCTCAGTGCTGCAGCAGGAGTGGGGTAAGATTGGATTGTCCAGGACCTCCTCTGGCTCAGATGTGCCCAGGGCAGCAAATCTTCCTCCCAGAGAGGTTCCTCAGCTGAGCCCTGACTTCTGGAGGCAGCATGGCCATTGGATGTCTCTCCTTGGCCTGTCCTCTGTGTATTGGAGACATGCCAAGATCTGCAAAGACTTAGCTACACTGGTGTTTTTTCCCCTTGAAAAAATATACTTTCTAATTTATTGAATTAAGGGATACATGTTATTTTGCATTAAAAGGGATCTGGTGAAACCATAGCATTTTCATTTATTCCTATTTAATCTGGCTGTTGAAGAAGGAAATACTACAATATCTTCCTGAAAAAAGTATTGTAGGACACGCCTGGACAGGGCAAGGAATTTTAATCTTTTTTTTCCCATGTAGGTCCCTATCAGCTCCTGCAGGTTGAAAAACTTCAGTTTAGAAATAGTTTATGGAAGCCGTTCCCCCAGAGTTCTGTGGGGCATAACTTGACAGCAGCCAGTGTGTGCTCATGTCTAGGAATGAGGTCAGAGCTGCAGGCAGGGTAGGTGGGAACTGTCTGTAGGTGGAGGACAGAAATAAAGAGTTGCTCCATCTTTATGATCACTCCTTTTACTTCTGTGGAGCTCTGATAACCCTTAATAATAAGAGTAACTTGAGGCTGTTTCCCCTTGTCCTGTCCTTTGTTCTCTGGGAGAAGAGCCCAACCTGGATGCATCCTCCTGGCAGGAGCTGTGCAGAGCCAGGAGAGCCCTGAGCCTCCTCTGCTCCAGGATGAGCCCCTGCCCAGCTCCTCAGGAATTCTCCAGCCCCTGCCCAGCTCCCTCAGGAATTCTCCAGCCCCTGCCCAGCTCCCTCAGGAATCTCCAGACCTTTCCCAGTTCCTTCAGCCTCTCCAGCCCTTTCCCAGCTCCCTCAGGAATTCTCCATCCCCTTTCTAGCTCCCTCAGGGATTCTCCATCCCTTTCCCAGCTCCCTCAGGAATTCTCCAGCCCCTGCCCAGCTCCCTCAGGGATTCTCCATTCCATTTCCCAGCTCCCTCAGGGATTCTCCATCCCCTTCCCAGTTCCCTCAGGGATTCTCCATCCCCTTCCCAGCTCCCTCAGGGATTCTCCATCCCTTTCCCAGCTCCCTCAGGAATTCTCCAGACATTCCCCAGTTCCTTCAGCCTTTCCAGCCCCTTCCCTGGACAGGCTGCAGCCCCTCAATATCTCGTGGTGAGGGGCCCAGACTGAACCCAGGATTTGAGGTGGGTGGCAAGGGAAGATCCTGCCCCTTCCCGTGGGTGATTTCCCAGTTAAACCCCCCCTGCCCCAGGGAGCAGCCGTGCTGTGCCCCACTGCAGAGCCCCACCCTGGGACAGCTGCTCGCCCTCCCCACCACCCACCACGGGCTGAATTCCCCAGCAAAGACAAAGACTTATTTATGCTCGCTCCTCTTAAAGTACATATATTTTAGTCTGGGAGGATTTGCTGGCAATAAAGTTCTCTTCTGAGGTTCCTAAATCACGAGGTACTTAGGCTCTCCAGACCGTGATGCCCATGGACAATATTTGCACTGTAGCCTGACACATCTTCCTGCTTTAGAATAACAAAAAAACATGCAGCTGGGACCTGCTAGGCTGCGAGGACTTTAAATCACCTGCCTTTTTTATTTTTATTTTTCTTTCTAGAGGGGCAGGTGCAGCTCAGATTATCTGCAAACTCTTTTTTAATACTTAACAACACGGGCTTTAATGCAGTTAGAGATGTCTTTATTCATTCTTACACTCCTGAGTATTTTTGTGTAAACATTTTTCATCTGTGGCAAGCCAGTTTGTTTGTTGTGTTTTGTCATGTCAGAGCAGACTGTGATTAGACACTGAGATGAGACTCCTAAATATTTTCAGATGTTTTCTATATCCCCGGCGAAGAGCTGGATTTGAACCAAAGCTCTGAGGTGAAAGGGTGATGTGTAATATATTGAGACATCTGAAATAAAATAATGTAATGTTTTTAATATTTAAGAAGAAAAAGGCAGCAGTAAAACATTGTGGAAGGAGGAGAACATGGATACCTATATATTTTAATTTTAAATGCATGCAGATGTTGAATTTTAATCAGAGCATGTCAGAATCGAACTGTAACAAAGGCAAAAATGTGAGATCTGTTTTCTTGAATTGCTTCCATATTTTGGGCTCCAGATTTTTATTACATATAGCACTGCATCATCATATATTTATGTAAAGTGCCAGCATCCATTGAGTTGGTGTGTGCCTGATGGTTAACATGTAAAACACTTTACAGTGAGAAGTATATTCTTTCTCTCAATATGTGCAGTATATATCATATTATACAAGCCTGTGCCTTCTTGCACAGTGGCAGGGCTCATTTTCACTGCTTGGTACATCTGGTGTTTCTTTTGGACCCTTCTGCCTCTTTTCTCAGTTCCAGAGGACTCTCCTGGTGAAGATCTCAGCCTGGGCTCGTGAGGAGGGTCTGGGGCAGAGGGAAAGCTGTGCTTTTAGAGGGGGTGATAAATGCTGGAGAGCTGATGGAAGAAATAATGGAAGATGCAGAAGCCAGGCATTGCTTTGTGCCTCCTGGTGCTGTGTTTGCAGCTGTCACTGGAACATCCTGCTACCACCCAGGAGCCACAGAGCAGCAAAAGTTGGGAAAGGAGGTGGCCTGGGAGCTCCCTGCTCTTCCTCAGCCACTGTGGGGCAAACAGCAGGGCTGGCTGGGGATGTGGGTGAATGATGCCTTCACCCCGGGGCTGGGCATCTCTGTTTCCACACACCAGCTTTTCCCTCTCTGGATTTGTTCTGAGCGTGGATCCATTCTGTAAAACGTCTTTTTCCAGCACACCTGCCACCATGCTGGGGCATCTACCTCTTGCAGAGGTCAGTTTTAATGCAGAAAAGTAAAAATGCAGAAGTCCAGAGATGACAAGGGGCTGCTTTAGGCAGAGTTACAGAAGGGGGGATCAGACGTGCTGCAGGTACTCTCCATTCTGGCAGCAGGAAATCCAGTGGCATTTGAGGAAATGATTCCACTGGTACCAGAGGAAGGCAGAGGTTCCTCAGCAGGGCTCCTGTGCCTGCTGCAGAGGGCACAGCTCCAGCACAGGGCTGGGAATAGGTGCAGGAAAGCCATCCTGGGAACCCCTGGTCTCAAGAGAGCCCTCAGCCCCTTACACCCATCCCAGAGGTGGGCACTGGTGCCTGTGTGGGCCAGGGTGATGCTCCAAAGCCACTCTTCTGTTCAGGATGCCCCACAGCTCTCTGGGGGGGTCTGCATTGGGTCTGCTTCCTTTTTTGGTTTCTTTTCTGGATTGCTTTTCTTCAATGAATAGACTTTATTATTTTTTTTTAAAGCCCTTCTCACGCCTTCAGCTCCTGGAGTGAGACACGTGACTGCTCTTTGCTGATGTTTTTCCTAAAACAGTGATGTTTGTGGAACGTGTCTCGAAAGCTGCAGCCCTGCCTGGTCTTGTCTGCCAACTGCTCTGTCCTGGGAGCCTCCAACCCTGGAGCTGAGGTCCAGCAGCACAGCCTGAGCTTGAAGAGGGGGAGGGCAGCTCCGTGCCATGCTCAGGCTCCAGGTTTTGGCAGGGGAGCCTGTAGGTTTGTGGTAGCACAAATTCATGCCTGAGGCGAAAAGTTAATCAGGATAAACTGATTTTATTCCAGCCGGTTTACTTAACTGACCCTCTGCAAACACTCTCCCAGGGTCACACACCTTTTCCTCTCCTATCTGTGGATATTCCCACTGGGCTGGAAGCTCCCCCAGTTCAGCTGTGCTTGGTCATTCCCCCCATCCCTTGGAGGCAGCTCTCTTAATGGGAGATGTCTTCAAAAAGCTATTCCAGGTTGTTCTGTGACAGGAGAGATGTACAGCCCAGGAGGAGGATGTCCCTGGGAAGGTTTTGCATCTCACAGTGTCCCCACAGGGGAGCAATTTCCAGCAAAGGCCTCACCCCCTGACGTAGCTGTGGGGAAATAGGAGAGATCATTTTCAGGCTGGATGTTTTTCCTTTTCTGTCCCACTCCACCTCTTAATGGGTCCTTTTTGTTCAGGGCTTTTCCTGCTCCCTCTTGCAGTGTCATGAGTTGGATGCAGGAGTGTTTCATTCTCTTTAATGGATGCTGTTAGGATGACAGATGAGTTTGGGATTTCTGACCTTTTATTAGGGTCTGGTGATGTTATTAAGGATTCAGAACAAATAAAGAGACTTTTCCAAAGGCCAGATTAATAAAAGCCACCATGTGCCTGACTCTAACACCAGGTGAGGTGTGCTTGAAGTGAGCACTCTGGAACCTTTGGTTTTCCCACAGGGAAGGCTGATCCTCTGTGTCACCCGAGTATTTGTGCTTGTTCCCTGTGCAGAGCAGGCAGAAATGGAGCATGACAGCCCTAAAAAGATGTCCCTGGCTTTAGGAGCTCTGGATTTGTGCAACAGTAAAACACCTGAACAACGAAGGAAGTCAGAATCAGGAGCTCACTCCTGTTTCTGACACCCCAAAAATACACTCAGGGCTGGATGGTAGAACTGGGACCTTGGTGATCCAATTCCTGCAAGGGGGAGGGTCTGGAATTGCCTACCACAAATAGATGTCCTCATCAAACCTTGTGCCACCTGATGCCAGGACCTTTTCCTGTGGAACCAAAGCAGGACTCAGGCCCCCAAGTGATGCCAGCTTGGACACTGGTGGTCCTACCACCCACAGGAGCATTTGAATGCTCAGACTGTCTGGCAAAAGTGATGCTGTTCCTCACATGTCTGTGTTTTTGCTCCTGGAGCTGGTGAGATTGCTTTCTGAGGCCTCAGCAGGGAGCTCATTCCCACAGCAGAGGTGCAGATGGAGCAGCGACGACGAAGCGCTGCAAGACCTGGAGCTGCCTAAAGCCCTGAAGGTGCTGGTGGACCTGGACTGCTCAGAAAGGCTTGTCACAGGCTCAGAATAGGTTATTTTCTGTTTTATACACAATTTTCTAAGACTTTTGGAGCTGCACACAGTTTGGCTCATACCCCACTATCTGAGCTCATACAAAACTCTCTTTGACGCCGATAATTTTCCAGCCCGTCACTCCCAGTGACAGCAGCAGTTTTGTCTGGGCAAGAACTCTGCCATGAGGGCACATACATTTTCCAGGGTTTTCTCAGGTAAAGGTTTTATTTTCCTAATTCTTTCCCCCTGGTAGGTGCTGAGCTGTCAGAACCACAGCCATGCAGAATTCCAGCTTAGTTAAAACAATATCCTAAAGGTTGCAAAGCCGTGCTGCTTGCCAAGAGCAAAAGTTGAATGTTCCACTCTCCTCACTTGACTATATTTAGTTTGGGATCCTGATGAAGTCTTTCTTTGTGTGATTTCTTGTCTACAGGGCAACTGTGAGAGAGGACTTCCTAATTCTGTCAGGATGCTGGCAGCCCTTGTGCTGGGACAGCGTGTCCTCTGGGCCTCTGCTGCATGGCTCTTGTACAGTGCTGGATTGTGCCCCGTGTGCTACTGGGGAGATCCTGTGGCATTATTCTTTATTTTCCCTTTTCCTCTCTTTCTCCATTTTTTTTTCTCCTCTATGAAAGAAATGTGTGTATGTGTGTATTGCAGCAGGTTGTTTTCCTGCAGATTTTTGATAATAACTCTGCCTGGTGATGGTGGGTTCAACCAGAGTATTTTGAAGGGTTGTTTGGGATGATATCCCCCTTTTTTGGTGTCCAAAATTTTTTCTGGTGTCCAAATGAGCAAGCACATGATGGTGAAACACAACATGAAGATGTAGGATATCCTCCCCATGCTCTTCAGCTATAGGACCAAGTTGTGGATGACCATGGGGTGAAACAGAATCACAGAATCCTTTAGGTCAGAAAAGACTTCCAAGATCTCTGAGTCCAGCCTTTGAATTATCACCACCATATCAACTAAACCACTGAGTGCCACCTCCAGGGATGGAGAGTTCACCACTTCCTTGAGCAGCCCTTTTAAATACCTGACAACCCTCTGAGTGATGAAATTCTTCCTGATGCCCAACCTGAGCCTCCTCTGGCACAGCCTGAGGCTGTTCCCTCTCATCCTGTCCCTGTACCCTGGGAGCAGAGCCCAATGGCTGCCCCCTCCTCTCAGGGAGTTGTGCAGAGCCAGACGGGATAAATCCCCCCAAGCCTCCTTTTCTCCAGGCTGAGCCCCTTCCCAGCTCCCTCAGCTCCTCACAGGGCTGACTCTCCATCATATTCCCCAGCTCCATCAAGTTTTGTGTCACCTCACTGCCCCACCCTGCAGCACATTGGTGCCTTTCCTTGCCCTCCTCTGCGCACAGCTGAGGGTTTGGGGATTTGCCTCCTTCCTCACATCCACCTTACATCACCACAACATGCCAAAAATTATATGGAGAAACGTAAAAGAATCAAATCTCTGGGGTTGATTTCTCAGAATGATAATGATACTGTGCTGGGTCTGCCATGTGGGAATATCTCAGGGAACCTCCCCAGGGCAAAACCTCTGGAAATCCATGGAGGAAAAGGCCATGCAGGAGCAGCATGGCACTTGTGTTCCAGCAGAAGTGCAGGGCTGGGCAGCCTGCTGTTCATCAGCCCCTTGGATATCCATCTCAATCCCCAGCTGGCAGTAAATGCATTGTCAGGTATCCCTCAGAAGTTGTGCAAGTCACTGCTTTCTTGGAATGTTGCTTATACCTGTGTGTATTCCCCTCCCCATTCCAGCATCTCACAAAGCTCTCTTTAGAGACGCCCGGCACTGCTAAATATAGCTTCATGCAAAATTCCAGGACACGTCTTCACTCGGCACAAGAAAATTAGCTAACAGAGTGTCACGAGACCTCTCTGTGCTCTCCCACTGTCCTCACTCCCACGACACCTGACGTGGAGCACGGGGGCTCGCGAGCGGCCCCGGCTTTGCTCCGCGGCTCGCCGTTAATCAGGATGAGGAATGGCCTTCCCAGCTCATAAATCCCAGGCGAGCTCCGTTCCCCACGTTTTCTGTCAAAGGGACATCAGCAGGCTGTTTGTATGAATCCATGCCCTCCCCAGCCTGGCGTTGGGGGAGGTGAGGTGTGGCTCTGGGGGGCTCTGGGGTATTGGCGATCACATTCCCACCTTCGGTCCCAGACCTGCTCTCCCGCCGTGCTCTCTGAGTTGCACACATAGCCCTGCAGCACAGATTGTTCAGTCACTGAAACCACAAGCTAAATATTTGGGCTTCCAGCACATTAAGTAAACATGTCCTATCTACACCCCAGCTGCCAGGAGAGATGCTGAATTTGGGGATGAGCTCGCTGCGTTAAAAATTCCTAAATGTCCATGATCACTTAACTGGGGATTGCTGTAAATAGCTGTAGCTGCTGAGCAGTGGTGTTAAATTAAATCATGGGGAACAATAGTGATTTAAGTGGCATTTCTGGCTTTTTATGGGAAAGGGAGGGGAGCAGAGGGAATGTTTCACAGCAAAAATCATAAAGATGGTTAATTCTCCCTCGATACCACCAGTGCCTTGGAAAAGATCATGGAAGATGAGCTGTTCTCCCTCAAAAGTTCAATGCACTGATGGAAAAACCCAGGGCAAAACTAGAGTGAAAGAAATGTTGACAGGGAGTCAGCAGTAACTAGTAGCTGTAGCTGTCGGGCAGGGTAGAAGCTCTTTTAGGTTGTTATCACAGAGGGTTAATTAACACTTGGGATGGACTAACACATAGAAATGAGGTGGTGAACCCCAAATCTTTTCCTCTGCAGCAGATGAGCATAGCACTGGCTTCTGCAGGCTCCCTCTCCACTGTTATCTCACCTCTGCTGTTTTGACATCCCAGTTACTGAGGTCTTTTTCCCACCCACGGCTTTCCAGGTGGAGCTTTAGCTGGATTACTTTCAACATTTCCCGAGTGCCTGGGATTTTACCAAGTTACTCCCAGAGACTCTGTCCAGCCTTCATGGAAAATGTGTGGTGTCTTTCCACCAGCAGTGGGGGAGGTCAGACACTCTGCCTGTGCTCAGCATCCATTGCACCACACACCTCATGCCTTGCCAAGGTGCACGTGGGCCTTTCCCCACTCTGGATGAATCACCTTTAGGGTTTCCTTTAGAGGAGAATGTTATTAGAGGTGAAGTGTTAAAAAAAAGAAAAAAAATCCCAAGGAGATAAATTCTGTACTCTGCCATGCTTGGAGAGTTTGTAACATTGTCTGCATTTCTAGAGATTGTGGATATCACATATGCCTGAGTTCTTCCCTTCCCTTCCCTTCCCTTCCCTTCCCTTCCCTTCCTTCCCTTCCCTTTCCCTTCCTCCCTTCCCTTCCCTTCCCTTCCCTTCCCTTCCCTTCCCTTCCCTTCCCTTCCCTTCCCTTCCCTTCCCTTCCTTCCCTTCCCTTCCCTTCCCTTCCCTTCCCTTCCCTTCCCTTCCCTTCCCTTCCCTTCCCTTCCCTTCCCTTCCCTTCCCTTCCCTTCCCCTTCCCCTTCCCCTTCCCCTTCCCCTTCCCCTTTCCCCTTCCCCTTCCCCTTCCCCTTCCCCTTCCCCTTCCCCTTCCCCTTCCCCAGTCCAGTCCAGTCCAGTCTAGACTCTCAACTCACAAACCCAAATAAGCTAGGTTACAAAATCTGGCTGATCTGTACTCAGTGGAGGGTTGTGAAGCTCTTCACCAGCCACAGGAGACTGCTGTCCATGTTTCCCTCTACACTTTACGGGGTCCAGGCTGTGATGCACAGCTGAGACCTAATTCAGTGGTTTTTTCAAGTCACTATTCAGGTCCATTTTCCCTCCCTGACCTGCAGATCACAGGTTGCCACAATTTTGGCAGCCATGGGACCACAAAGAGCAAGGAATCCAGGTTTGGAGGTTCAGCCCTCCCCTCTGCTTAAAAGCACCTCTGCATAGCACATCCCTGAGATGGAGCAGGCAGTGGGAACCCTTGGGCAGCTCCAAAACTGTCTCTTGGTCTCCAGAACACTGAGAGAGAGCAGTGAACACAGAAATCCACATTAGCCTTCCCACAGAACAGTCCAGCTGGGCTCCAGAGCAGCACATCTGCATGCACACTGTGGTATTTAATGCCTCAGCACTGAAATAAAGGAATTATTTCATTTATTAAGATGCTTTTCTTCATCGTGCTGCAGTGTCTTGGTGCTCTCCCCTCATACAGAATTATTTTAGAGCATTAAGGCGAAAAGCATCAAGAAAAGCACATCTTTGTAGGAAGATTTCTAAGCTATTTATCTCCCGGGAGGGCAAAAAAAGTGGAGATACTTTGTATCTGGGAACTCTTAAATTCATATTTATACGCATTTCCCCCTGGGGCAGGATTTATTGTTAAATAACAATAGGGGAACAGCATGATTTCAGCGAAGACATTTGGGCTAGTGAATGTTGGAGCAAATTCTGTTTCAGCGTTACTATTCAAAGTCAGAGCTGCTTTTTAATTGCTTTGAAAGTACATCCTGAGCAGAAATGTCCCAGCCCAGGAGCTGCTTCCCAGTGGCACCAGTGCCAGTGTCCCTTGCTTTGCTGCAGCCAGAGGCCGGCATCGTGTAAATCTTCATTTAATTTAACCCTGAAATCTTCATTTTTAGCAACGAAAAAATTGGGCAGAGAAGGAAAATACATTCTCTGAGGGCTTAGAGCATTTCAAAACTCTCTGAAACTGCTGGGTATTTGAAGGCATCTTCTCCTTTCTGCTTTTCCTGGGGGTTGCCTACTAGCCTGGTGTGGGATGGTGCTGGTGATTCCCATCTGCTGGAGCGTGCCGGGTGGCTCTGGGGATGGAGGGTCCCTGTGGATCCCACCCTGCTGGCATTGCTGGAATTGCTCCTGTGGGGAGCTGACAAAGCTGTCCGCCCTCACCAGGGGTGGGCATTTTATTAAAGATGAGGAATCTTCCTTGTTGTGACAGAGGACTTGTTCTATGTGTCCTTTTCCAGCAGTTGCTTCTGCAAACGTGGCCTCCTCTCCTCCCTTTCCCTCTGCCTGCTTCCCAGTGCTGAGATCCCCACGAGCTCCCCACAACAGCAGGGTTTGTACCCTCAATTCTCACAGTTGTCCCCCTTCCCCTCTGTAAGTGTTATTTGTGTGCCAGCCTGCAGCAAAGCCCTCTGTGCACATCCCTGCTCTTGGGGATCCAGCCCCTTTCTTTCCACCAGAAAAATATTTGCCAGGTAGTCCCAAGGCTTATTTAAAGAGTTAAATCTCTATGTGTCCCTAGAACTGGAAAAATGACAGGGAGACCTGAGCAGGCAGGTACCAGTTTATCCCAAATTCTGTCCTTTCTGTGCTACACCTGCTCAAAGCACAGCGATGTGGGGAAGCAGATTTCCATCTCCCATGAAGAAGAGCTTTGGGGTCTCTGGGATCGTGGCAATGCTCCAACAGCCTCTCAGGCAAGCAGCTGGAGGCTTTCCTCCTGGGAAAGCCCACAGGAGAACCAGCAAGGGAGCCCAAATCAGGATTTAGTCTCAGCTCTGCTCTTTGCACGCTGTCCTTCGATTTCTTCCCGTCCCTACTGCGGCTGCTCCGGCCGCCGCTCCGGCACACGCGGCAGCCTGTGCTGCTGTCCGAGTGCCAGAGGGAACGTCTAATGGGGTATTGTTTGTGTGTGTTCCTGAGATGGAAGTGATTAACATGGAATACGTAAGAGGATCATGTCAGGAATTCTCTCCAGAGCTGCACGGTTAGCGGGCCCGCTCTGGTTCGCATTACAGGATTACAGCGTGTTCCGTAACTGCTCCGCGTTGGACACAGATTTGGGGCTCTCTCTCCAGTGTTTACAAACACAAATGGGAGCTGAGCAAAAAACGCAGCCAACTGCTCATGGATTCATGGATCTCCATTCCATCAACACAAACACACATAAGGATATTTATGTTGTCTTCGTATCATGGCAGATACCAGAGAGTCCTTAAATAACCCTGTCGGGACGAGCAGCTCATCCACACCTCAGATGCACACAAACACCCTTAGAAAAGCTTGGCAGCTCTTCTTGATCTCAACTGATAGACATGCTCTTCATCAAGAGCCTGGAAATGTTGCTCCTTTGAGCTCCAGACTAATTCAATGGCTAAAAATATGTGGAAAAGAACCGCGCTGAACTGGTGCGAAATTCAAGCAGTCTGAGGCAATGGAGCCAGTGAAGCTGCTAAAACATAAGGTAACGTTCAGGCTCAGATCTCCAAAGCCTGATCTGTTTGTCAGCACAGCTACATTGACTCTTGCCTCATGATCCTCTCACACAAAGAGCCCAGGGACATCTCCCTCCCTTTCTTTGCTGTGGAGATGGGTTTAGTGGAGAATCATTAAAATAAAGGGAGGGGGAAGGAAAGCAAAACAAATCTAAACCCCCAAAAGTTTCTATTGTAAAAGTGTCAGAATAACTGTCCTGGGGCTAATTTTACCCTGGGTGTAGCTTTATTGATATCAGTGTGGAAAGGAAATGCCTGATTCACCCCTGCACTGCAGCAATTTTAAGCTGAGGCTTCTGGGAAAGCTACACTGGTGTTAAAGTGATGTTGCGGAACGAAGTATCAGCCTGGTGCATGACTCCATCAATGCCAGAGATCTCACATTGAGTTCATCTTCCCCACTGGAGGCTCTGAGGAACAGTAACAAAAGTGCACAGGGCACATCCCTTGTTGGGTGTTTTATTTTGCCCTGTTTGTGTCTGGATGTCACTGTCCCCAGCTAGCCAGACCAGACTTGGTGGTCCTGCAGGTGACCCTCATATCTGGATGAGGGAGACATTTTTGGAGTAAGCCCCATGTTCCCATTCTCCTCTACCTTCTCCAGACTGGCACCTGTTGGAGAGAAAGTAATTATCTTCATCATGAAATCTCCTTTTCTGTGTTTCTCTCTGCTTCTACCTCTTCTCTTAATCCTGCAAATTTGCCTTCACTTTGTCCAGCTCTAACTTTCACATGGGACCTCCTCCTTTTCCAGTTCTACTGCTCCAGAAAAATCCAGCTGGGATCTCTCTGCTGCTGACTGCTAAGTCACAAATGGCTCACACATCTCACTCCTCAACTGACCAACATCCATTTTTCTTTCCACGTTTATCTGCTTCTTTCTCTGTTGCATTCCAAGGATAATGTAGCCATGCCTCCACTCTTGTCTGTATTGTGCATCATCTTCTCCTGGTCATCTCAGTGCCCTCTCATCCACAGTCAATTCTTGTAGAAATTCTTGTAGAATCTACAATTCTTGTAAATTTTCTGCAGAACAGTGGGATTCCTCTATACCCACAGCTAAAGCTCTCATCCACAGTCTCAGTTCTCTTCCTGGTTTCTGCAATACCCTTTCATCTGGTCTTCATAGGAAGCTCTCCATAGCTTAAAAAATTTATTGTCTACTTCTTTTTAAACCTCCCTTTTGTGGATGTAGCCAGTTTCATCCTGTTATTTACCTGTTGTTTTCTCTGGCCTCTTGACTGAACAAGGTCAGTCTCTTGCTCAGCCTTTCTGCAGTGCCCAGCACAACAGACCCAAAGACCATCAGGACACAAGTAGCCAATGGCAATATAGGAAAATCTGTGGAGGTTTCCATGGCAAAGATATAAAGAAAAAAAATCTGTTCCTCTGCACCAAGCTCAGTGAAACTCATGCAGTAAAGGATCCTGATTGTGAATAAAGTCACAGCAAATCCCTCCCCAACTCTCACAGTGATTTCATCCCTCTAAGTTAAAAGGCTCTGCATCTCATAGACTTTCCCTCTTTTTCTTTATTTTATAATTGACTTTTTGAACTTCTGCCTGAATTGGAGCCAAAGCTGAGAGCGAGTTAATTCCAGCAGGATGTGAAGGCCTGGACCTTCCCAGTGCAGAGCCTCCCCATTGGCTTTGGAGTGATGCTCAGTTAATGGGAGCCTTTGGTCTGTCCAGAGTAATATCCCCATCCTTGGGAGAGTGGTACAGTGGGATGGGGATCTTTCATTGCTGGTGTCCACAGGATCACCCACCAGTCCCCACAGCAATGTCCTCAGTTGGGTAAATAATTGCATTTTATCAGCTCTTCTTATTCAGCAGCTTATCATATAACTTCTTGGCCTCTTACTTTTTACTAAACTAAATTTTGGGGGAACAGGGTCACTGGTTGCTTTCTGGTGAGGGAAGCAGGAAGAAGTCTGAATGCTGAGTTGAAGAAAAGATGAAGCTTTTGCTTGTGTGGATTTTAGAATAGTTGAGATAGATGCTAAATCTTCTTAAATCCATCAATATGAATCATTCTGCCTTGGTAATCCACAAACGGTTTCTCTGTTTTGGGAGAATTAGCAACAATGGGAGGGAGCAGATGGAGACAGATTTTAGATGATCCAAATACAATTATTCTTTCGTTTTGCAGAACTGGTGTTCATGGCCCCTCCAAGACTCATACAAAAAAGCAGGGCTGATGTGTGAGAGCTGGAGGCCATGTACCTGTTCAAAAAACCAAACAGGCTTTTGAAAAATATGTGCTTGCTTCTTTTGTAAGAAATTGTTTTAAAAAAAAAAATTCACAAGTGAGACCCTGCAGCACACAGTGCATTTTCATCTGCCACATTTCTTAATTAAGTGGAGATGAGCGAGTTTCCTGCTGGTGGAAAGCAGGCCTGCAGAGAATTGCAGGGTGCTACCTCAAGATAAATGCCCTGAAAATCAGGAGAGAGGAGATTCCGTGGTGCTATTGAAAGGGAAGGTTCTTGAGAGGTGCAGCCAGCTCACAGAAGTCAGTCACGATCCTTTCCAGCAGCTCCGGATGTGACCCAAAGCCATTCTTTGGCTCCTTTCCGAAACGAAGCATTTCTGATGAGGCTGAGGAAAGCTCAGGCCAGATTTTATCTAACGTGGGACACAAAGGGTCTGATCCTCACCTGCTGGAAACGGGAGTAACGCCACTGACTCACAGGGAGTCCCACTTCTGGGAATGCAGCCCAAAGTACTCGTTTTAGTCCAGCACTGTTGGCAAAACACGGCATTTACCCCCAAATTACGAGGAGCTCGCCACCAGTCAGCGAGTTTGCAGCACGGCTACTTTGGCCCCATCACACACTGCTAATCTCTTCAATGATTTATGTGCCCTTTTAAGTTTTAATACTCCCTCTGTCATGAACCTTCCTCACTAGCAAGTTGACAGCTTAAATTAGTGTTTAGACATGGCTTTCATAATGTCAGCTTTTGTTTTGTCTCAGTCATCTGTTGGAATTCCTTCCATTGTATCTGAAGTGACTCATGACAATAAATGACTTCTTTCTTTTGTTCTTAATCGGGGAAGAATGGAATGAACCATGCAATATTTGTAAAAGAGCAGTCTTAATTAGTCCTCAGCTGTAGCTAAAGATGCTTGTCTCGTCTCTTTAGCATATTAATGCAGGAAGCCATGCGTTCACGTGGGCAATTGCCATGTTCCTGAAAAGCCTCCTTACAAGCCAAATTCTCCAGCGTAAAAGTATTCCCCAGCCCTGCTGCTGTGCTGAGCCCTGCCAAATGAGGAGCCTGTGCCCCGGGGCTTTGTGTGGGGCTGCTCAGGCCTGCGAGGAGAAAAACGGGCACTCTTTGGAGTGATTCATCTCAAGGATTGGGTTTCTTTTTTGTTTTGTGCCTCTTAAAGGTATAAAGTCTCCCAGCTGAAAGCTGGAGCCTTGCCTCCAAACCTCACAGCTGCTGCCTGTGCCTTTCCCTGCTCCCAAGGGAGTGATGTTTGCTGATTGCGGACCTCAAAACTTTCTTTGCAAGTTTGAATTGCCTCAAATACCCAAGTGCTGATGAGAGGATTTGGGTGGGAATGTGTTAATATTGTGCACCAAATTAATAGTGGCTTCTTTTACGGACAAAATGTGTTTTTGTGCAGAACTGCAAAAGGCTGTATCTTGTATTGCCAAAGTTCCTGTGACCATGTCACATTTAGCACACTCCTGCACCCAGTGAATGGCAACAGCTTCTTCCTTCTTCTGTTTTCTGTTTGTCATCTGGGAGAAGAAAATTGATTTTGTAAGGAAGTGTGGGAAAATGGCATTCCCAGCTCGCCTCCCTGCTCACTGAGTCCATGTAGGGCCATGCCCACGGTGCCAAGATTTGCAGTAATTGTTGTGAAACGCAGCTAAATAAAGGTTTAGGTTGAGAGCTGCCTTCTTCCTGGTAGTGTTTGGAGGAAGGGCTGTAATGGGGGTTTGGTGATGTGCTTGTAGCTGTCACTGGATTTCAGGCACTAAGCCTCCTTTCCCTGTAAGTCTCATTTTCCTGGGATCTGTCTTGTCTGATGGTCTGGGAGCATGGCTTGCAGCCTTGTAAGGGGCTAGGCTCTCATTTGATGACATACTTCCCATCTATCCATATTTCTCTCCAGTTTTATGCTTAATTCCCACATAATGAAGCATAAAACTGGATACATCCCTTAGAGCCTGCAGAGGTCCTTCCTATTTTAGCTCATTAAAGAGGATCCTGCACACAGAGCAGGACACAACTGCAGAGGGTCAGTGGGAGATGTTTAAGAGGATGAAGAGCAAAAAAAGAAAAAAAAGAACCCATTTCCTCAAATCATCCCTCCCAGAAAAGTCAGTTTTGTTTTGTAGGTTCTGACCCAAATCTGGTGCTTTTTGGAGGAGGAAGAATGAAGCACAGATGAACAAGGCTGTGAGGAGAACACTGGTGAGGTGCTGTTTGCAGTGCACAACAACAGCCTCACTGAGCCCAGAAACATAAGAATAACTTCATGAATTCTTCTGTGCCAGTACATGATGCTCTTTATTTTAATAGTCTGTTTAAATATACATACAGCTATTTTTCTCCTGCCCAGACCTTGTAACAAAACCAAATGTCTTAATGAACACAAGGAGAAAGAGAGCAGCTGGAGAAGGACATTAAAATGTACAAACCCAGCAAAGTCCTGGGGAAATCATTGCAACTTTATTCAAAGTACTTTAAAAATAAAGCTGCTCCTCTGGAACTGGACTGAAATAAATGCTGTGCTGCTTTCCCTCTGTGCTCCAAAGAAATCCATGTTCCCTCTCAGGTCTGTGGTCTTGTACAGTCTCCAAAAATATTTGTACAATTCATGGTGAGCTCTGCTGGATTGTGCTGTCACCAGGTTCATAAAAACCATGGTCTTCTTTCCAGCCCTGTCCCCCACCTCTTGCTAAGGAAGATTTGGCGGGGCATTTTTAGGGAAGCAAAAGTTCACTGGGGAAAATGGTACCATTTATTGGCCTAATTGGTGAAACTGAGGAAAACAGAACATGTCTGGGACACAAATCTTTCTGCAGGTGCAATAGGGTTTTAGGCAAGTGCCCAAACCAGCCTTGGAAATGCAGGTTTTTGCAGGCACAGATATTCTGGAAGTATAATGTTATGCCTTAGAGCAGATTTTGGGCAACAGCTTGACTTCTAATATACAGAGATTGTCTGTTCTCTGTCCATCTAACATCTCACAGTGAGTTTCTAAGAAAATTGTAAAATTGCAATGGCAAGGCTGGGCTGTAAAAGCACAGGATGAGTTCTTTCCTTGTAGGAGATCTGTCATGTCTTTATTGACTCCAAAGAAATATTTTCCACTTGCATAACCTCACAAATCTCTGCTGCGATGGTGTACGCCTGCTCTTCCCTAAAGCAGGAATTGCCAAAGGGAAGAAATTCACTAATATTGCTTTTTCCTACAGCATCACCAAACGTGTTCTTAGCTTGTCATCAGCTGAGGTCAACTTTTCCTTCCATCTGTGTTTACACTGGATTGGGACGAGCGGGTCCTGACCATGATCAAAGCCTCAGGGTGATTGTAGCACAGAGGTGGTTTAGACTTCTGCTGGAAAAGCTGTCCAAAGGGTTTATCATTTTGGCACAGTGCTAAGGTGGCTGGGATTTCACAGAAAAACTGGCAGATTTGGATGCCTTTGAAATGTAGAGGAAGATGGGGCTGATCATGTGGAAAGACTTCCAACCCTCCTGCAAAACCAGATCCTTCAGTAAGGGCCTCTTAACCAGCACTTCATTACAACTTTCCCACTGGCCTCAAACTCAATGTTAACCTTGGCCCTGGGCACAGAATATTGACTTTCAGGGTCAATAAATCTTAATATGGATCAAATTGGAAGTTATGTTTACTTACTTTATAGCTCCTTTCCAGTGCAATTACTCTTTACACAATGCAAGGACGTTCTGCACATTTTTCTTCCTCGCCATTTTGAGGCGCGCTGCTCTTCCAACAAGAAGCTTGGATTTTCCTCCTGTCACATCCACTTTGATTTCTGCGTTATTTATCTCCTCCTACAAAAGGCAAACGCGATTTTTATATATTTTTTCCCCCTTTTTTTTCCTGCGTGGATCCGTGTCAAACGACTGCCTCCTGGCGTAGCCGCGCCACTCCTCCAGGAACGCCGCGTGGTTTGCGTGGGACGCCGGAACCACAGAAGGGTTTTTTTTTTTTTCAGGTTACCAGGATTCCCAGCCTTGCAGACGGTTTTTTCAGGTTTTCAGGATTCCCAGCCTAGCAGAAGTTTTTTTCAGGTTTCCAGGATTCCCAGCCGTGTCGCTGAACCACACGACCTATCCCGCAGTCGTTTCCTCGGCTTTCTAGCACCGGTGCACTTTCCTCTTTGTTTACACCAGGCAGTACCTACAGGGTTTTAATGAGTGTACAGCGAGCTGCCTGTACGTGGCAGGGTGTGTGCTGTTCCCATAATGAGGCATGTATAGAGCCCGGGGCTACAGAGGCAAGGAGCCAAAGGATGTTATTATCACCCTTATAAATTGTTTTCAAAATAAATAAGATACAGAATGTTTTCGCTTCGAAGGGGAAAAAAGAAAAAAAAAAAAAAAAAAAGGGAAGATTTGTGCTCTGTGTACTGACCCAGGGTGGGGGTGGGAGCAGGAAAGAGGAGGAAAAAGGGTGGGTTGATCTGTAGCCTTTTGATTTGAGTCACTGCTGTTGAGCACATGTGAACTCAGTGTACACGTGTTGCTGGGGATACAGCCAGGCCTAGACGTGTCCAGGATCATAGAATCATGAAGTGCTTTAGGCTGGACATTAAAAACCATCTCTCTCCAGCCCCTCTGCTGTGGGCAGGGACATCTTCCACTATCCCAGGTTGCTCCAAGCCCCATTCAGCCTGGCTTTGGACACTTCAGGGATGGGGAGGCACAGGTTCTGTGGGCAACACCACCCTCACAGGGGAGAATTTCTTCACAGTATCCAATCTAAACCAATCCAATCCTTCAGTTTAAAGCCATGCCCCCTTGTCTTATCAAAGGAGAACTACTGGTGTCCACCTGCAGCAGTGAGCAAAGACAACAGAGGAAGGGTCCTGCACACCTTTTGTTCTGTTATCCCCATGAATCCATCCTGGACCAAGCTCTATAATTGTGTACCTAGGAGCTGAGATGGGGAAGGTGGTGCTTATCACTCAGAAGGATCTGCCTGTGCCCCCATTGCCCTGGGTGACTGGTTGAGCTGGATCCATCCTGAAAGGATCCTGTACAGGATTCCTGACTTCTGCTCTTTCACTGCCATGGTGTGAAGGTGACCAGGTCTGTCACTTGTGTGGTGAAGACAGGGAAAATCTTGTATTCTACTTGAGAAAATGAGGATGAAATAGCATGCCTTGGGAAGCAGAAAGGTCCTTGTACCAGAACTGTTCAGCTCAGTAAGAGACATCCAGTCAACCTGGCAGGAGTTGTAATGAAAACAATTCCTATCTTAGAAGGAGTTGAACCCCAGCTGCTCAAAACAGGTAACTTAAACAGGAAATCAATAAATAGAAGGCTGTCCAGTGCATGGCTGCACTGTGGCTTTCAGGGTTGGGTCCACCAGGGAAGAGGCAGATCCATGGCTCAGCCTTTGTGGAGCAGCTGATTGAGAGAGCGAGGCTTGTTCCATGCTACAGCTGACAAATTCCAGGAATGGCTTCCAGGCAAAAGCTGCTGCAGGAACCGAATGCCAAGGGATGATGTGATGCGTGCAGGAAAGCTGCAGAGCAAGGTGCTGAGGACATCTTTCTTTCCTTCAGTGTGGCAATGGGACACAGCTGTGCAGAGGAACATCCATGGAAGGGCAGCAGCCCCGTGGGCCATCCCCAGGCAGAAGGTGAATTCCAAGTGTGTGTGTGTGATCAACATGACATAAAGTGCACTGGAAAAGGGAAGGAAACACCACGAGCCAACTCTGTTTTGTGTCGGCCCCTTCAGAAACAGAAGGAAGAGATTAAAATCATTAGCAATTGGAAAAATCCAGTTTATTCTATGCATTAGTGGTGCTGGCATGCAAACACATCTTCAGAGAGCAGCTGCTGTCCTAGGGGGCTTTAATCCTTCCAAAAGTAGCATGGAAGACCCAGTAGGTGCACTGCACGTTTTGTTGTGAATTCCCTGGTATTAATAAACCAGAGCATGTTCCTGGGCAAGGGTTAGCCCAGCTCTCCCACAGCATTAGCTTTCTGCCCTCTTTTAGCTACTGCTGAATACACCAGAGCACCCTCAGACACTTACAGAGTTTGATGTATGCTGAGGCAGTATCCAAATAAAGTTGGCAGAAGACGACACCAAAATAAAAAAAAAAAAATTAAAAAAAGCCATGTGGGAAGCAGAACAAGAAAAAGAAAAATAAAAGTAAAGCAAAACAACCTTCTCCCAGCCCTTGACACCAGAGCTGACTCCCTCTTCCCTGCAATTTCTTGGCTGCTCTTGTCACTTCCACCTAAAAAGGGAGAGGAGGAATCACCTTCATCCCTGGGGTTAAATTTGCAGTCAGCACAGCACATGTCAGGTGGGGGTGTGATGGAGTGACTCAGATCTGTCCAGAAACCACAGACGTGCACCTTTGCATGGCTCACCTCGTCGTGACAGCCCTGGTGGTGTGACAAAGACCTCAGAGACACCAGTGAGCGTGGGCAGCTCTCCAGCCAGCTCCCAGCAAGGAGCAGAGCTGTTGGGAACACAGGGCTTCCCATGGAGTCAGCTCTGGGCAGGGAAGTGGGAGAGAAGAGGCTTGACCACATTTGTTGCTCCTTCAGGGCAGTGCAGAGGGAACTGTGTGAAACCCAACATCCCATTTCCAACGTGTGGTTCAATCAGGTTCAATTTTGCCTCAAAATGCACGTGGCACTGCTCTTGGAAAGCGTCCATGGAATAGGTTGGAAATCACCTTTAAGATCTTCCAGTCCAGCCATTAACCTGACACTGCCAAGCCCACCACTAAACCACGTCCCCAGGTGTCACCTCTACTGGTGACAGGACTGGAGCAGAGTGGGGCACACATCCCACAGGTGTGGGGGAGCTGGCATTTGTCATCACATCATCAGTTTAGGAACCTCCAGGGTGTGAACCAACCTGCTTAACACCTGGAAGGTGCTTTAGAGCTTGGCTTGACTTGGGAAGGCAGTTCATGCCCATCCTTTCTGCTAAAAAACCTGGGTGAGACACTTCACTGACAGACAGAGCCTCCAGTGAGGAGGTTTTCCATGAACCCATAGTTCCACAGATGAAGTTTCAACAGCCCTGACCAACTGGCAAGTGTTTCCCTTGTTCAGTAAGTATTTGGCATTTGTTGCTGGGATTTATTAGTAGTTTAGTTTTTGTATTTTTTTCAAGTAGTTATGACTCCTGCCAGGGGGCTAAAGGCATTCCAGCTCCTCACCAGGAGCCCGTTCCTAGGAAGATGGTCTAACCTGACAAGGAATGATCTGGAGTTTGGAAGCTGGTTTCTGCTCTTGGTGCAGAGATGGGACACACTGGAGCTAAAATGCTCCTGGGAGGCCTTTTAAAAGGTAAGAAGATACTGAGGAAAAGGGGCAGGCAACAGGGGTGTGGTGGTCAGGGCAGCAGGGAAGATGGGGGACCCTGCATGGCTCAGGCTCCCTTTATTTTATTTTTTTTTCTTTTCCTTCCCAGTTTGGTTTGCGGTTTTGCATTTGCAGCTTGTAAAGTTGTATGGAAGGAATGTGCAGCTGGGGGTTTTCTCCAAGTTGGTGTCAATTTGGGTTACACCAGAGGTCCTGGAACAGAGCCTCGCTGGGCCAGTGGGTGACTCGCATGAAGAGCAGAGCTTTCATTATTCTCCCTTCAATTGTGGTGGCTCCTCAGGGACCCCATTCCAGGAGCAGGGCCCAAACCCTCTTACAGCAATAACCTGCAGGCAGGGCCTCCCCCTGCAGCCTGGCAGCCCCTGAGATGCTCAGTGTCCTGCCATTGTCCTGCCCTGGCCTCCAGCAAGGCCTTCCTGCCCTGCCAGCAGCACTCCACGTGCTCCTCAGCTGGACCCCACCAGCCTGGGAGCTGCTCCATCCAGCATGGTCACCACATGTTCTGTGAGGTGCCCAGCGTGTCCCAGGAATGGGACAATGAAGACACTTTCCTTCCCCGGCCCCTGGGGGTTCTGCTGCTGGATCTTCTCTGCTCTGTTCTCCCTGCAATCCCTGCAAGGAGTCCCTGCCAGCTTCCAGCACCAGCCAGAGCTCCTCTGCAGCCCAGTTTGCCTCCTGGAATGCTGGTATTTTTTTTTCCCCATGTGTAGATAAAGAGATGATCTCCTCACTTTTCCTTCATTCTCAGGGTTAAATTGCTCACAAGGACAGAGTGATTTGTGCAGGGGGATGATCTACAGTTGGGGATTTCTCTTGTTCCCTCTGTCCTCATATACCAAAAAAAAAAAAAAAAAAAAAAAATAGTTTATGTTGGTATACAGCTTTCCTTCCTCAGGTCACACAGACAAGGTCATCTTCAGGAGGGCTTTTTGGTTTTTTTTTTGAGCAAGAGTCTCCTGACTTTATAGTTTTCAGGTTAAAGGAATCCCAAAACTGTAAACATGGCCAGGCTGTGCCTTCTGCCCACAGTGCCAGCTTTCCCTGATCTCAGCCAGACTCATCTCCCTCCACCGAAGCCACAGGGCATGAATAAAGTCTAAGCTAATGATTCATCTTTCAGAGCTAGAAAGGAGAGACTGGCACCTTGGAAAGCCATTCCATTCCATCCTGAATGCTTGAAGAGTTGTTCCCAGGCTGGCTCCCTCCCTTCCCAGGGCTCACACAAGATCCCAGCACAGCTCCAGAGCCCACCCTTGGGCCTGGGCATCTGCAGGAGGGAGCTGGGCTTGTGTGGTCTCTGTGCTTCCTTCAGGTTTGGCCCCACATGATGTGTTACACTGTTTTGGGGCAGGACAGCTCTGTCTTATTGCCCTTGTGCAAGTTTTGCCCACAGAGCTTGACTGGACCTTTCTGGGGTGGGCTGGGGGGGATTTTCTCTTCTCCAACCTTGCAGGTGTTTCTACAGAATTCAAAATCTGCTTTGACAGCTTGGCCCTCCTCGCTTGCTCCTCCAACTCAACTCAATTTCACAAACCACACAAGTCTTCATGCGCCTGTTATTCAGACTCCTGACTTAAACAAAGCAGCATGATTGCTGTGACTGCAGGGAAGCCACCGAGCCTTGTGGTTTATTTACAGAAGGAAAATGCAACCAGCAGGTCTCATAACTCACCATTGTTCCCCTCTCAGCCCTTGGGTTGGCAATGCTGAGCAGCAGCAAACACATCAGAAGAGACCACCTTTAATTATTCATATGCTCTCAAGGGGAAACCGAGATCTCTGACGAAGAGGAAACAAACAGAATATCTTTGAACTGTAAATCATGGCAGCAATAGCTTTGTTCTTTGTTTCGCCAGAGTTTTGTTTTATCTCAGATCATAATTTGTTTTCAGTGAAGCACTAGATTAAATTAATTGAGGTTTAGAACATTATCCATTTCCTGTTGCAAGTGCTTTCACTGATGGTATGATCTTATCTGACTTGTTACCCCTGCTGGCTCTGTTTTCATGACCTCCCCTTAGCATCACATGTTTTAGAGCCATTTCTTCTGTTCTCTCTCTTTTATTTTCTTTTCCTCTTTTCCATTTTTTTTTTTTAATTTTTTTTTATAAGGCATTGTTTAGTTTTGAAAATCTCCACTCTTTCCCCAGCTATTACTTCTTTCCTATGGATAACTGGTGAATTCCCTCTCTGGAGGGGAAGACAAGACAGACCTTACAGGAGAAGCCAAATTCAGCTGCTGCAGCACCCCACTTTTATGGAAGGAAGTTGGTTGTTTGGGACCCCAGATGAAAAAGCTGATGCCAACATATTTTACAGCCTCAGTGGAAAAGGACAGGGATGCTTCTCTGGGGAAAGTGTTGAGATCCACTGCAGGACAGAGCTCCAGAATATTTGCTCTGTTGTTAATTCCATGTGTAATTACTGCAGCTCTTTCCCACAGCCCTTCCCTAGGACAGACAGACACCGTCCAGACAAGCCTTGGGTTTGACCCAGTGCTGTCAGTGCTGCATTCCTGGGACTCAGCTCCTGCAGGACAGGGCAGCACTGCACAATTGGGAAGGGGCTGCAACCCTTCATGGAGGGTTTGGGTTGGAAGGGACCTAAGGGACCATCCAGTTCCCCCCCCTGCCATGGCAGGGACACCTTCCACTAGACCAGCCTGGCCTGGGACACTGCCAGGGATCCAGGGGCAGCCACAGCTGCTCTGGGCACCCTGTGCCAGGCCCTCAAAACCCTCCCAGCCAGGAATTCCTTCCCAATATCCCATCCATCCCTGCCCTCTGGCAGTTCCCATCCATTCCCTGTGTGCTGTCCCTCCATCCCTTGTCCTCAGTCCTTCTCCAGCTCTCCTGGAGCCCCTTCAGGCTCTGAGCTCTCCCTGGAGCCTTCTCCTGTCCAGGTGAGCACCCCCAGCTCTCCCAGCCTGGCTCCAGCCCTTTGGAACATCTCCATGGGCTCCTCTGCATTCACTCCAGCAGCTCCACATCCTTCATGTGTTGGTGCCCAGAGCTGGGTACAGAACTCCAGGTGGGATCTCAGCAGGCTGGAGCAGAGGGTCAGAATCCTCCCCTTGCCTCCTGCCCATGCTGTGGGAACAGCCCAGCACTGCAAGTGCACGTTGCCCTATCCTGCCAACTTCTGGTGGCTACAAAAGACCAAATACCAAAGCAGTTCTTAACCCTGGCAAGGGTTCTGCTCGAGCCTGGGGAAGGCTGTGAAATGACTGCTCAGGGTGAGGAGCAGATCTTGGTCCTCCTCTTGGATGCTGCTGCTGCTGCTGTCCCTTCACATTGTCACTGCCCCCACGGGTAGGGAGAGAAAATGTGAAGAATCTCCACAAGCAACCTGTCATCTGGAAATTATTTGCAGAGATCTGATAATTGAGTCTTCTTCTAGCCATTTATTGTATTAGTTAAAATGAAAGGAAGAAGCCAAAATCACCGTGTGTTTTGTTCTCCTGCATATTTGAACAGCTGTGATTTAAGTTTTTAAGATTTAATTAGCATTAAAAAAGCCTGTTGAGAACTTATGCAGCTTAGTTGAGCTGAAGTTTCATTTAATCATCTGGTGTCACAGAAGTGACATCCCAGGGACCAGGTTTCTGTCCTCAGAAATCTTTTCACAGCCACTGAAGACACCTGACATCACTAATTCCAGACCTCTGGGACCAGAGTTATCTTGGGGCATTAAATGGGCTCTCAAGGACCTCACTTCCACCACAGCACCAGGACACCCACCAAAGCCCTGCTTTCAGCAGGAGATTGCAGATATCCCTAACAGTAAATACTGTATCTAGAAGCAGAGAAGCTTCACTTTTGAGGATCTTCTCTCCCTTTCTCTTTTTTTCCTCTGATGCTCATTTCTGAAGCAGATTTCCCCCCTCCTCACCCCAGCTCCCCATATTTATTTTATTACAAGCATTTTCGCTAAAACGATTAACTCAATTTAAAATTTCAACTGTTTCCTTGCCAAGGATTTTAGGAATTTTCATTATTTCCTTTGGGAATTCTGAGACTGCGGTTAGCCAGTTTGGAGTTCAAGACACGAGAAATGCCAGCACAACTGAGGACTTGGCTGTAAAAGCATTTCCAACATGAAAGAATTCCAGCGTTTCATAAAAGGAAGTGTAGTACTTGAAGAGATATGTTGATATAAGGAAGGTCTTAGCAAAATGAAAGGCAATCTATTATTGCTTAAGTATCAAAGAAATCCCTTTGTAAAGGTGTTAAGCCCTCCTGGAGAAACACAGAACGTGTCTATTTATTTGTTGTGTGTTTAAATGGTTTATGTACGATTAAGGAGCCAAGCCAGTATTACTGAGCTGGCTGGGGTTTTGGAGCTCTGTGGCTTTAGGCAAACATCAGTAAAAAGGTAAAACTTCTCTGCTAGGATGTGTCTGCAGGGCTGTTATTTAGCAGAGGTTTCACCAGCCATGGGAGAATAGGTGCTTTTCTGAAAGGTGGTCTTAAAAATCCAGACTCTGCTGGTTCTGAGCTGCAGATCTGAGGGACCAGTTCTGACCTCTTCAACTCCCGTGGATGGAGGGTGATCTCAGTCTGTCACTGCAGCTAGAGCTGCCTCACAGTGATATTTTTAGCCTTATTTTGGGGGTTGAGCACGGTGACACTTTCTTTTTGTGTCCTGCTTGCAGGTGAGAAGGGAGTCCCAGGGCAATAAATCACCCCTGGGACTGATGCTGGTGTGGGTACGAGCAAAATTGCTTTGCTTTCATCAGCCTGCAGTGGGCAGAGTGCTCCTGGCACAGCCCTGGAGAGCTCCTGCATGGCCAGGGCTGGGGATCACCACATCAGCGCTGCAAGGCTGCAGGAGCCCCTCTCCAAGGGGAATCTGTCCCACGGATCAGCCTGTCCGTGCTGGAATGATCCCAGGAACTATGGCAAGGCCACACATCTGACCCTGCATGAGGGGCTACAAATCTCCCCTGAGGACCTACAGTGATACCCACCAAATGTCCCTTTCCCATCCCATGGCTGGAGCAGCACAAGCTCTGCAGGGCTGGGATCCTGCCCTCCTCATTTATGCAACAGGGAAACAAACAGTCGGGTTACCATGGGGTCCGAGTGGTGGTGCTGTAATTGCAACAGGCTGTGCCTCGCCTCGTCCTCTGCTCTCTAAATCACACTGGGGAGGAGGAAAGTGCAGGCTGTGGTTTGGCCAGGGAAAGGCATGGGAGCAGGGAGCAGGTATCCCAGGGTGGCTGAAGGGGTGCCATGCCTCGGCCAACAGCTGCTTTGGCCAACATCTGCAGAGCAGCTTGGAAACTGGGGATGCTTCGCTTGGGAACCTCTCCGGAGCAGTGATCACCCTGCTGAAAAGTGACTTCACTGGTGACACTTCAGTAGGAGCCCCAGCTGCACAGTTCTCCCAGCTCCCCCACAAAAATGGAACGCTGATGTTTCAACATAAACAGGATGCCGAGCGCGGTTCCCGATGGAAACAAATGTGCTCCCATGCTGTTCTGACACACTGCACGCCGTGGGGCCTGTCAGCAGGATGGCAGTCCTGAGAGACAGCTCATTTCCCTCTGCTCTGGGATGGCATCACCCTAAATGAGCCCCCAGTGCAGCCCAGCACCTAAGGAGAGTTTGGGTTTTGTCAGAGCTTTGCTGAGCAGTGTCGTGTCTGTCCCAGGATTCCTGGCTCCTCTTTCTCATTGTTGATACTCCTCACCTTGGGATCAGTGGAGCAGCACCTGTTAGAGATGGGAAAGGGGAAAAAAAATGGGGGTTGTCAGCAAGTTTTCAGAGCAAATATGTCAATTTGGACTCACTCTTTGGGCTCCCATCTTGCCACCACAATGCCTGGCTTGCTGACCCATCACCCAACACCCTCCCTTTGCAAATCAGCTCCATCTGCAGTGCCTAAAACTGGCCCCCCCTAAAAATGATCATTCAGAATCTTTCCTGGAAAAACAAAAATAAAAAACACCAAAAAAACAAACCCAACAGAAGAGAGCAAACCCTGCAGCCTGGGCCCCCGCTCAGGAGGAGTTTGGCTGAGCCAGATGCCACCAGCAAGGGACACGAACAATAGGGCCTTGGTGGGGGGCAGAACAATGGGGTTGGCAGCAGGGGCTGAGCTCAGGAAAGTACACACGAGCTCTGGGAGAGGGTGGTTGGGTGCCTGTGCCTCTCCAGAGCTGGAAAAACTGCACTTTAAGCAAGCCAGGCAGACATTGAGGGGACTTTCTCTGACCAACCAAAGGGCATTAAATTAGGTCGCAGCAAACGCATCCTCAGCCTTCTGTGGGGAGCTGGGGGACCCTGGGGATGCTTCTGAGGGGTCCTTGAGCTGGTGGGAGAGAAAAAGGGAGGTGATGCCCCATGGAGAGCAATCCTGGTCAGGCTCCTGGGGCATGGGAGGTTTAGCCAAGTTCTCCACATATGTCTGCCGTGGGAGAAAACCACACGTGATCTCTCAGAGACAGCTTGGAGAGCCCCCAGTTAATGTGCCCCCATGCAAAAGGTCTTTCTGTTCTCCATTAAAAGTCTCTCCTCAGTGTCTCTAATTGTAAACAAAACTGAAGTGAGATCAGAATTTATAAAAAAAAAAAAAAAAAAAAGAGCCAAACTCAAAAACCAAGCCCCAAAGGAGGCCCCATCGTTTTTTCCCCTCCCCTCTCCTGGTGCTAAAAATGCAGGTGATCCTGGTTTTATTTTCCTGCAACTAAATTTGGTGATGATGTCATGTGTGTGGCTGAGCAGAGCAGTTTTCTGAGTGGACTGGTGAGGCTCGAGGATGTATTTAGTATTAATTTATGCACAGCGAATAAAAGCTTTGGTGCCAGAAGATGGGCAGCTCTGTACAGCAGATCAAGAGTCTCAGGCCTGCTCTGCTCTGTCTAATCCTAAGGCTTTTTACCCCAAACCAAGGCTTTTGGCAGCAAAACCCAAGGGACTGTCCACACAGAAGGTGGAAGTCCCTGAGGACCAGCAGCTCCCACTTTGAGGGTTTGGGATACCCCTGTTTAAGGTCACTGAGTAGTAGGGACACCTAGCCATCAGAAAGGGTAATTAGCCACTCATTAGAGCCCTAATTGAGTGTGAAAATTTGCATCTCAGGTCATGGCCACCAACAGCCAAGCTGAAATTTTGTTTTCACATCATAGGAAAAAATACCAAGTGCCAAGCCATGTGGTAAACCAAAATAGCTTATGAAACATGCAGGTTTTAGAACATGGGGAAGGATGAACCAGGAAGAAAAAAAAAAAAAAAGTAGCTTTATATATAGATGCTGAAAACCGAATAAATCACATGACCCAGCCCAAAAAAGGCTTCAGTGAAAAGTTTGTGTCTGGGATTAAGAGCACTAGTCATTACTTTAACTATGTATGGTATGTTCTCGTTTTGAGAAATGTGTACACCAAATATTTTAGCCTTTTCTCATGGAAGGATCCGAAAGGCAAAAAGCTTTTCAGTACTACGCAAATATTAGCCTTTCCAGGACAGTGTTGGCTGGCTGGCTGTTTCCTGTGCTCCTATATTTCCCGGTCTGTGCCTGCATGTGTGCCCTCTGACTCCATGTGGGGTTTCTGAGATGATTTTTATTTTTTTTGAAGAGGAACCTTCCTTTTCCTGTTAAAGGTGGTGAAATACAGGACAGATCTGAGCTAGGCTTGGTTTTTCCTCCAGGACTGGAGGAAAAACTCCAGGACTGGTTGATGAACACTGAAATATTTGATGGGGTTTAGCGCGTTTTGGGGCTGCTGACTTCAACTGTTTTAATTTATGGCTTTGGGGAGGACATGGTGTGCTGAGAGCAGGATTTGGCCCCTGGTTTGTCAGGTTTATGGACAAACTAGGCTCTTTCCACCTCCTGGATAATTCATATTTATGGAGTGGGATTTAAGGCTCTTTGGGCCTTGCCAGTGTCCCATCACAGCCACTAAAGAGAACATCACACCGGGATACACCACCAAAGCTCCCCTACTAAAAATGGACTGCAAAACCAACCCAGCCAGGCTTAACCTCTCCTGGACATGCAAATCATGGAATCTTGGAATCTCTGAGGCTGGAAAAGCCCTCTGAGTTCACCGTGTCCAGTTGTTCCCTCAGCACTGCCAAGGCCACCCCTGGTCCCCGTGCCCGAGTGCAGGACGCCCTGCCCAGGGGTGTGGATGTGGGGGGAAGCTCAGGAGATGTTCCTGCTCTGGCTCTGCTGCCATGAGCTGTCCCCAGGCCTTTGGGAGGGCACAGGGTGTCCCTGCCAGTGAAATGGGGATAATGACACAGAGTGGCTTTGCCACGTGCTCTCAGCTTTGTTGACAAACAGAGCAGAGTAAAACCAAGGTGTCCCCTCTATTATTATGTATCTCAGCTAGAAAACTTCTCAAAAAATATTTTGCTCATCTGTTGTTGATAGAATCTCAGAACAGTTTGTGTTGGAAGGGGCCTTAAAGAATCCTTAAAGACACCTTCCACTGTCCCAGGGTGCTCCAAGCCCTGTCCAGCCTGGCCTTGGGCACTTCCAGGGATCCAGGGGCAGCCACAGCTGCTCTGGGCACTCTGTGCCAGGGCCTGCCCACCCTCCCAGCCAGGAATTTCTTCCTTATGTCTAATCTAAACCTATTCTCTGTCAGTTTAAAGCCATGTTATGTTTTCCATTAAAATAAGCCTCTTTTAAAACCTGGGCTTATTGAACTGTGGACAGCAGTTCTTCAGGTTTCTCTGTTTACAACCCCCTCCCCTCCAGAAGAAGCAAGCTGTTAAAATACTTTAATTGATCAATGACTCTGTTGTGCTGGTAATGCTGCTCTGGGGCACTTTGCTAAATTAAAAAGAAAAAAAAATCGTGTGGGTGTCCCCTGTCCAAACTATTTGCATTGCCTAAGCTGGGATTGGGCAGGACCTGGTGCTCCCTCACTCTGCGTGGTGGCTTTGCATCTCTGTGGCTTCTTCTGCTGCAGTGAGCAGAGTCTGGGGCTTGCACAGACTTTACTACACCACGGGACTTACACCAGTGCCAGAGTCCTCATCTAGACAAGCCCTTAAACCTGATTGCTTCATTCCATTACTGATAAAAAGCACTAGACATGGGAATGAGTTTTCCTCTCCATCCTTTCTTCTTTTCTTTTTTTTCCCCCTTATATCCCCGAGGAAGGAAGACTTGATTTTTTTTCTGATCCACCCAAAAGAAACCACAGCAACCACAACTGCAATTATATATATATATCTTTCAAAAAAACCAAAAAACCTTTCTGGCAATTCTTTCACATTCTTTTTTAAGCTTCTTTGCTACATGTAGAACAATAAATGATTTAAAAATGAAACATAAAGGCATCTGTTTGCACTATATTTGAAATTAAATTGGATAAAGCTGAGAGGGAGCAGCTAGTGACTAATACCAAACAGTGCCCAAGTAATAGTATGACGAAGTTAACAGGACCCAAGTTAAGCTAAGTTTCTTCCTAAGGCAGGAAAGACTCCTTTTCTTAGCTCCCTCTAAATGTCACACTGACTTTTTGCAAGATGGGGCCAAAATATTTATTTTCTAAAGTTATTTTTGGTAGAGAACAGTTTTAGGTCTTTTTTTCCTTTGTCCTAAGAAGATGACAAAGCCAACGAACATCGACACCAAGGGATTATTGTCTGGTGGCTTGGCTGCTGCAAACCCATCACCAATAAAAAATTCTCACATCAAAGCGTTTCAGTGGAGAAAACGGAGCACAGACCGAAATGGACGGAAAAGAAACATCTGGGTGTTTTCCTTGGTTCTATCCCCTTCCTTCACATCACTCGTGCTGCATTGCCATTTCCAGGCTCTAACTGGTTGATGCACTGGGGGAAAAGTCATCCCTTTATGCACTGGCTCCTGGAGGGAGAGCAGGAGGGCAGCTGGCAGCCGTGGTTACATCCACAGCCCTTCCTTCCTTCCAGTGAGAGGCACGGGGCTGGATTTGATCTTATCACCAACACCATAAAAAAGAAGTATCAGTTCCACGAGGCCCATAACCACAGCTCTGGTGTGATTACAGCACATTTACACTGTAGGATTATCCCTGGCCTGCCAGCTGTAAATTATGCACTAAGTAGGGCTCATAATGAAAAAAAATGGCATCCTCGAGCGGCTACCAAGAGCATTTTAAGTGCTTGGTTATTGCAAAATGATGGAGCATTTGTAATGAGCCCATTGTTATGGTTTGGTTCTCTCTTACACTTGGAGTGGTGGTGGTGGTGGTGGCAGGGAATTTATGTTCTTATTTTCATATGTTTCCATCTTTTTTAAGGCTTTTAGCACTCAATAAAGCTTAGGTTTTCATGACAATATTCAGACAAGCTAAATTAATGGATCAGAGTCTTTAGCAATCGCAAACTGACTTTAAATGAAATTTATATTCTGAATCTGAGACTGTTTAGCCCTTTCTAGTTTTAAATTCATTGCCTATCTGCCTCACAAATCAGGATTATGGGCAGAGTAAGTGCTCATAGCTGACCCTGGGGCTATTTGCTTATTTTAGTAGGTAAAAGAGAAAAATACAGATTATTCATCAGAATACAGATTATCAGAATAGAGATTATTCATCAGAACTGAAGGCCTTGGTATCCACGTAGCAAGCAGAGATTTGGGGTTGTGTTACCTATTCCCATTCTCTCTAAGGTACTCCTTGAATCAGCAACATCCTTACTATTTCCTTGACCTGCTGAACTGGAAAGACTTTTCCCAAATGTAATTAGGGGCAGGTTGTCTAAGGGTGGGCACTGATGGACATAGGTGTGCTCAGTGGGGCATTCACAATTTCCACACTCCAGGTGGTTTTGTTGTCATACTAAAAAGAAATTCAGTCTTCATGGACACTTTTGCATATTTTGCCTATGATTATTTTCACTCTTCAAGGTTCCATTGCTATTAAACATAAAGATTTCTGTGGCACATGGCCTCAGAGATGGCACAGGAGCTGGGCTGTGAAAAGTTAGATTAATGAGCTGAAAATGCTTCTTGGAGCTGACGGATGATGCTGGCCCTTTCCCTCCACTTTAAATTCAGTGCTAAGGACCAGCCTGTGACAGGGAAAGTAGCAGGAGCCTCATTTATCTCAAAATAATAATTCTTGAGAGCTAACACGGGTGATGTACTCAGCTCTTGATTGCCACAAGTCGTGATGCTGTGAACTCTGAGCACACACTTACAAATGAAGCTGTGAAAACACTCAAATAGGGTGGAGAACAAAAAGCCCCCAGTGATATTCTTCACTATTGCACCAAGGAAGGGCAGACAAAAATTGGCCTCTGATGTCTTCTTGATCCAAGGAACAGGTATTTTATAACCTGGAAAATCCAGTCACAGAGAATTTGCAGGTAGGGGAGGGGGTTTTACAGATCCAATCCAGCCAAGACAAAGCGTGATAAAGAGGAAAGTTAATTATATGTATTCCCAGAATCACAGAAATATTGATGGGAAGGATTTTCTGCTTGGAATGGGACCTGATCAGTGATGGCTCTAGCTGACCTTTGAAACCTCCAAGGAGTGAGATTGTCATGACCTCCTGAGTGACCTGGCCCAGTGCTGCATCACCTTCAAATGAAGGCTTTTCTACTAATGTTGAATCAGAACACCTTGAGCTTCAAAACCTGAGGGAATGCCCCAAACTGGACTCAATATCCCAGGAATGGAATCAGCTTTACTATCAGACCAGTGGGATCTAGCAGAAAAGCAGGATCAGGGTATAGCCAGGTTCTCCCCAGAGGAATGACAGCACAAGTCAGAGCAGATTCAGACAAGTTTTTTCCTTGCCCGTGTTACTTCTTATGGATCTCAGCTGGGATGGTTTGGATGTGGGTCTGGATGGAAGGCTCCCAAATTCCTGAGTGTTTGTAGCCAGAACTGTGTTTGGGTTGGATCTGTGAAGTTTGTAGTGCTCCACAAGAGCGAGCTATTTGTTCTAGCAAATGTACAAACAAGCAGACAAACAAAAACAGAAACGGAAAGAAAATCTGAGCTGTTCCATCAGCAGTGGGATTAATAAGCCTCAGTTTCCTATGGCTTTGTGATTTCAGTGTGAGTACCCATGTGGATTTGATGAGGTTTCATAAGAGTTGATCTCCTGCTTCAACTTTTCTCTCTGGCCACCCTTCTGTTTTTTCACTGACCTTGTAGGAACTTAACATCTTGAAGATCTCATCAAACCCAACCAGAAAATGGCAGGGAATTCCACAGTAATTGGTGAAGAGTGATGGGCAGATGGATGTGTAATCTGATCAAACAGGGCCTTGTTCCTGCAAGAATCTGGGCTAAAAACATGTAGATGGAGGTCATAAGACATCTTTGTAAAGCCTGTGTTTATTAATATATGGATGGGTCCTTGTCTGCCTCCCTGCAGAAGAATTTGTTGTTCTCTTTATCAGAGGTGTTGTGATTTATAAGAAGAGGAGCAATTGAGAAGGAAGACTATGTTAGACAGGAAAAGGTTTGTAGGTTTGAGACCATATTTGTCCTTTGAAATCACTGGCCTCAAAGCTGAGAAGTAATTTGTTTGAAAGTCTCAGGGGAAAAAAACCCACTTCTTAAAATAAAAATAGCAGGTAGGAGGAAACCTTCAGACCATCAGCAAGGAAAAAAAAAGGGTTAAACCAAGCGGCCATTTCCTTGCTTCCAGCTGAAAGGCAGAAATTGCAGGGAAAAGACATGAAATGAGAATTTTGTTGACATTTGTGAGGGGCTGCTCTGACACTTGGAGCGGGAAGGTGGCGGGAAAAGCAGGCCCAAGTACGACAGCAAAAAACAAACAAACAAACAAACAAACAAGCAAACAAACAAAAAAGCAAAAGGGCTTTGAAGGTGGGTGGCTTCCATGTCGGACTGTTTGCCATTGAGTGAAGCAGAGTGGTTCTGTGGTTTGTAATTGAGCGGATGCAATGGGAGCGTTCAAGCCTTTGATGATGGGTGTGGTTAGACGGCATTTAGCAATTTTGGCGTGTCCCACTAAGTACGGAGTGGCCCCTATTGCAGGGCTTCAGCCTGGCCTGTGAGGTGGCCAAAGCGTGTGTTCGGGTGTCAGCTCAGTGACAGCAAGCCCCCTCCAAGTGGGAAGGAGCTACAGCTGGGCAACTGCCTAGAAGAAAAGAAAAAAGCACAAAAATCCCCACTTTTCTGAGCCCGAGGAGATAAACCCGGGGTTAAAGATTCTGCCTGGCGCCTCTCGCTCTCTTCTCCTCAGGAGCTTCCCAAAGAAGTCATCGGCAAGGCGGTGCTTCCCAGCGTGGGGTGGCAGAGGAAACAATGAGTCAGGTGAAGAGTCCCAGAAGAGCGTTTCATAAGCCCTTGGAAGAGAAACCGAGCAGCGCTGCCTGAAATAACTCCGGGTTGAGAACCCGAGAGCTCGGAGAGCAGCAGCCAAAGCACACTGGCCTGGAGGAACAGGGCCAGGCAAGGCGAGGGAAGCACGGGCCCTGGTGCTGGGCTTGCCCAGGAGGAGGACAGGAGATGCCAGGTCTGTCACAGGGCCAGGCTCTGGAGTGGTAACCCCAAATCCTTAATTTCCTGAGTCCTTGACCACAGTGATGGATGTGGGAGCAAGGACAGATGGACTGAGTTGCTTTAGGAATGTTCTAGTGCTGCAGACACAGTGTGGAAATAGGAAGACAAAGTGACCACCCGTGTTGGCTGGGGAGAACATTCCACTTTTACCTGCCAAGGACCTTCTGTCCCTGCGTGAGAGGGAAGGGGGCAGATGGAGGGGAGAGAAGGTTTGCAGCAGTGTTCCTCTTGCTGAAATCAACTCATCATGGCTCCCAGGGGAAGAGGTGAAGGACCCCGCAGTGTCATCCAAGAGGAACTCATCCATGACATTCATGGTCCTTGTTTTCCACCCAGAATTTTGTATTTATTTCCTCTTTATGGACGTCACCTAAGTGGTGCATATATTTTATGGTGGCATTAATGGGTGTTTGATAATTTTTGGAGCGTGGAAATCTGTTTGGAGCATATTTTCAGCCCAAATCCTACAGGCTCCCTCCTCTGGTGTAATTAAGTTCTATCAAGGAACTATGTATGCTACAATAAGCTCCATAATTCAACACAAGATAGAGCCATCTGCCATGTCAGGATTCATACATATCCACAGGAAATTTAGCCCTGGATCTTGCACTGACAGTGTAAGGATCAGTTATAAGACTGAGGCTTTGCTCCCTCGCACGATACTGTGACAGAAGAGAAATTAAGCTGTAGAATTCAAAGTCAATCCAATTTGCAAAAATAGGCACTGCAAAAATCCAGAGCTTCTAGCTTACACAGCAGCTCCTCACTGGCAGAGACAATTCCGAGCCAAAACACGGCATTGTTGGTCATGGAGAGCACCAACTGTCCTTGCTCTAATTGCAGGGAAGGGATTGAGGATTACGAGTTCTTTGAGTTCAAGATGGCTGGCAGCTCAATAGTGTTTGTACATACATCAAAGGCTGTGCTTCTCCACAACTCATTAATTTGGGTTGGAAATCTCATAAAAGCAAGTTTTCCAGAAATTCTGTGTTCTGGTTTTACCCAGACAGCAGCAGTTGTGACAGCAGACCTTGGTCTGGACTGGCAAAAAGTACAGAGTCTGACAATATGATATGTAGTAACCAAAATAACGACTTTTGATCAAAATAGTGACTTCAGTAGATAGTATATGAAGAGGACTCACAACCAGAGTGTGAATCAGCCCCAAAGCATGTAGCCCTGACACCAGCTTACAGCCTATTCCTCCCCAGGATGGCCCAAGCACAGGCCTTCCATAATTGGGGATTTAAACAAGACATGGCACTTTTCTAAGCCACATGGCACCTTCTGCCAGGTGACAAGCCCAGGGACAGGGCCTAGCACTGGTGTGGAAGGCAGGAAGCCGTGGGCCAGGGCTTGGGTCATTCAAAGGCTGAGTCTACCACCTCCTGGGAATGTCACTCTGCCAAGGACTGCCAGTCAATTCAAGCCACCTTGGATCATTCCCAGTGTCATGGCAGGAGGCAATGCCAGTGACCAGGCAGCTCAGGGGTGTTCCAGCAGGACCTGGCTCTGGTGATATTTCTCAGTGTCTTTGGTCTATCCCCTCCCAATTCTCCAGGCCTCAGGTGTCCTGGGTGCAAGGCAGGGATGAGCAATGCAGTCCCCAAGCAGAAGTGCCCAGAAGGTGAAGTCTCACCTGTGTGAGGGCATCAGCTGGAAAATCAGAATCAGGCCCTTTCCCTTGGGAGGAGGCATTGCAAATTCCATTCAGATTATTTAAAAACATAGCAATTTGGTTACATAACTAAATCCAAGGCAGAATGAACCGGAGTATTTTGCTTAAAAGGCCAACATGTAAACTAGCTGTTTTGCTTAAAATAAACAGGACTCTCCAGAGGACAGAATTTCTCACAGTCTCCTCTGGGCTGGCTGTGTTCCTGCAGGACTTTGCTCCAAAGCAAAAGGTTCAGATGCTCTGGGGCCTATGGCAATATGAACATGCATTGCCTCCAGCTGGTGAGAAGAGATGAAGGTTGTTGTGTTTCACAGGCAGGATGAGGCCTCCAGAGAGAAGGAGATTCCAACTGAACAGCAACAAGTGCCATGTTCAAAATTCCATGCTGAAATTTCGTTATGAAAGGATGCCATGGGCAGTATCCCATGCTTTGTTTCAAAACCTTTCTCAGGAAAGTAATTAAAATAAAGTAAGGTGGCTGAAAACCTTTTCACTTCTACAAAGTCCTTGGATTTATGGGGTTTAACTTGGAGAAAAGGAGCCTGAGGAAAGACATTCTCTCTTTCTACAACTACATGAAAGGAGTTTGTAATCAGGTGAGGTTCAACATCCTCTCCTAAGTCACAGGACAAAAGGAAATGGCCTCAGTTTGCATCAGGGAGGTTTAGATTAGATATTGGGAAAAATTTCTTTGTGCAAAGGGTTGTCAAGCACTGGAATAGGCTGCCCAGAGCTGTGGTGGAGTCCCCATCCTGGAGGGATTTAAAAGCCATGTGTGGATGTGGCACTTGGGGACATGGATTAGTGGTGGCCTTGGCAGTGCTGGGGAACAGTTGGACTTGATGATCTTCATATTCTTTTCCAATCTCAATGATTCCATGATTCTAGGTTTGGATTTTTTTCCCTTTCTTCCACCTCATGTTTATTTGGCTTTTTTTTCCTGAGGGTTTCCTATTAGAGACATTTCAGAAGTCGATTTTGACAAATCATAGAAGGAGAGTCACACCTCCTGATCCATCCATCCATCCATCCATCCATCCATCCATCCATCCATCCATCCACATCCATCCATCCATCCATCCATCCATCCATTCCATCCATCCATCCATCCATCCATCTGTTGCTGATCGTAGAAACATTTGTGCACTGAGACAAGTTTGCTGGAGGAGTACATCTGTATAGAGATTGCTTCACTGCAGCCTTTAGTTAAACTGAGTGTTATTTTATAAAAGGGGGCAAATCTGGGCTACTGTTTTTTGTAGCAGGAAGAGACAAGAATGAACTGTGGGCTTCCACAGCTCTTTGCTTTCACAGGATCCAGGTGCTGAGAATATCTTGCATGAGACAAAACCAGACTAATTTACAGAAATGTCCTCTCATCACCACCAGTTCCTAATGGACATTAATGCCCCAAAATTATGCCTTTGGATTGATTTTTATCTTTGTTGTTCTTCTTTTTAGCCTCTCCATTAATCCTTTGCCTCTCCCTGAGCTTTCTCCTGAAAGAGAATTTCTGAACTCCAGCATTAAAAGGGCCTGGAGTGATAGAACAAGGGGCATGGCTTTAAGTTGACAGAGGGCAGGGATAGATGAGATACAAGGAAGAAATTCTTCCCTGTGAGGGTGGGGAGGCCCTGATCCAGGGTGCCCAGAGCAGCTGTGGCTGCCCCTGGATCCCTGGCAGTGTCCACAGCCAGGTTGGACAGGGCTTGGGAGAGTGGAAGGTGCCCCTGTCAATGACAGGGGTTGTAACAAGACGAGCTTTCAGGTCCTTTCAAACCCAAACCAGAGTGTGAATCTATGATTCCATGTTCCTGTGATTATATCCAGCTGGCAAACTGGTAGAAGGAGACAGAGTACCCATGACCACCACTGCTCCATTCTGGACTCTCCCCGGCCCACGGCAGGTAGGTGATGTGGTGGCTGCACAAGGGCACGAGCATTCCATTTCTCCCAGCATTGCAGCATCCCCTGGCCCGAGGATAATTGTGAATGCTGCCACATTAGCAGCATTCACAGCAAATCCATCTTGGACTCCCGTGACTCAGCACTGCGCACATCTCCCCCGCTCGGCTCCCCGCGAGCCATTGTCTCCCAAATTCGAAACAGAAGGCCGGGTAAACAGAGAGCCCTGACCTTTTGGGAAGGTTGGGATTTGCACCACGCGGAGGGGCTGGCAGTGGGAGGAAGCCTCCAATTCAGCTGAGCAGCGAGGAGCTGGAGCAGAGCAGCCAAAAGGATGTGGCTGAGGAAGCTGAGGGCAGCACAGCCGTGGGCGATGAGTTGTGCGAGAGGGGTGTAGGTGAAGTGGCCAATTCAACAAAAATAAGGTTGGAGCCTTCCCTGTCCAGTGTGTCTGACATTAGGCTGAAATCCTCCAACAGACTGGGGCTCCCAGGTGCTGGGTACTTAGGGAGTACCGGCGCAAGAGTTTGGAAGCTGTAGAAAATTTGCTGTAGTGGTTTTCTCTGGAAAACAAATAAAAAAATAAGAAAAGGCCCCCCAAAACAAAGCCAAATTGTAAAATAACAATGTGCTGAATTGATTCTGCACTCTGGGAACGTTGAGCGGCTGGTGGTGAAGTCCCAGGAATGTGATGCTGCTGCTTCTCAATTCACCCTCACCGAGCTGGGGGTGGTTCATTGTCTTCCAGCTGCACGCTGAGGGCCCGGGAAGAAGGAAAATGCATCCACATCTCCCAGGAAAGTCAAGATGTCTGTGCTTCTTGGTCACAGGCAAGGGATTAGTAAAGCACCATTAACCCTACTATAAAAACACACCAGTTAGGGCTTCTTTCATCCCAAACAAAGTTTATAAACACACCCTTATCACTCGGAGAATGTTTATCTTCATGTGCTATAGGCGGATTCCAAGAAAGCAACAGTAGCTAATGAAATTAAATATGATGTTTGGAGGTACATTTTCTTCACTTAACTAACTATGCATGCATGTGTGAGTGCATGCCTGTGTATTTACAGAAAAAGAAGCAAGCCTGGGGTTTGGTTTAGCCTAAGCCTCCCTTTCCAACATTAATTTAGAGGCCTGACTGATACATGGGAAGAGTAGGAAAGAGAAAGAAGGAAAATCCTCCCTCTCCTCTCCTCTCCTCTCCTCTCCTCTCTCTCCTCTCCTCTCCTCTCCTCTCCTCTCCTCTCCTTCCTCCTCTCCTCTCCTCTCCTCTCCTCTCCTCTCTCTCTCTCCTCTCCTCTCCTCTCCTCTCCTCTCCTCTCCTCTCCTCTCCTCTCCTCTCCTCTCCTCTCCTCCTCCTCTCCTCTCCTCTCCTCTCCTCTCCTCTCTCCTCTCCTCTCCTCTCCTCTCCTCTCCTCTCCTCTCCTCTCCTCTCCTCTCCTCTCCTCTCCTCTCCTCTCCTCTCCCTCTCCTCTCCTCTCCTCTCCTCTCCTCTCCCACTCTTTCTCTTTCTCTCCCTTACCCAAGCCAGCTCAGAGGAGCTTTTCAGGCCATGCTCTGGGAGGATTCTGCACACTTTGTAATTTATGATCACTCACTTTAGAAGCGATTAACGGCAGCAGAAACCTAATTACAGCCTCCCTGGCTGAGCGCAGCATCCTTTGGGGCTGGGGCTCTAATTGTTTTCTCTTTACATTCAAGTTTCCAGGGGCTAACAGCCCAGTAAAGACCCCCAACTAACCCCTTCTCCTAAAAGCTTCATTTATTCTTAATAACATGTTTATAGACCTAGCCTCATTTTTCACAGGAAGGTCACGTTTGTTATCCGTGGTTGTTAGGGAAATGATTAAGGAATCCCGGAAACAGTGGAAGTCCCTACTAAGGAACTGCACAAATGTCTGTTAGCAAAATGCTTTTTCCAGTCTGGGAACAGCCATTCCTGGATGTGGATAGGAGGATGCCCGTGGCATATGGGATCTGTACCCAGGAGAAGAGCAGGAACTGCCTGCACTGTTCAGCTTAATATGCTCTAATTAGTCCTCTTGGCCTTGACCAAAGCATAAATTACTGTCATCAGTGTTGTTTTTTACTAAGGGGAAAGTGGAATAGGTTCAACCCACCTCACAGAGGTAGGAAAATATTATTGCAGACAATAAATTTGTCAGTACTTTATTTGGGGAACTCGAGTGCAGTCACTCTGTCGTGCCAGCATCCCGGCAAACACGGAAGCTTTCAGATAGAAAGATAAAGGTCTCTCAAAAGAAAATCTCCTGAAGCAAACTGGAAGCACAGCTCTCACTGAGGGAAGCTGGTGGATTAGCGTTTCAAGTTTACTTATTTGTGTTAAAACTGGAATGAGCATTCAAGGGTGAGGAGCTCAGTGTGGTAGGTCCTGCATCACTTCCAATCAAATATTTTGGTCCAGCTGAAGCATGGTTACAGATGGCCACTGCTGGGAGCAGACATATGAGGCTACTGTGGTGTTGAAATGTTTGTGACACTTTAGTTTTGATAGAACATTCATTTTGAATGAAAAGAAATTCAGTTGCCTGTTTTTTCCTAGCTCTGCTTTACTGGTTGTATTTTTCTCCTCTTGATTATTGCATGCCTAAAAAAAGGGCTCAAGGTGAGTCTTGCAAGGAGACTTTAAGATGTTCTTCTGAGGAGTTAAATGCACATTTAGGTTGCTGAGAATTGCTGTACATCAGCTGAGCCTTGACGAGGGGAGCAGTGGATGTGACTCCAGATGCCAGGCAAAAAGCATTTCCTTGAGTCCCTCTGAAGGGCTTTTCAGGACAGCCTTTAACTCATGAGGAATAATGAGCTGGACCCAAGCAACTTTGCTCAAGATCAAAATTTGGTTGAAACTGGTACACCCCTCCAGAAACTTCAGTTTGGCATTGTCATATTCTGATGAAAACCCCATTTGTCAGGAGGACATTCCTGACACCTCTTCCCTGAACGGCCTAAATTCCTTTCATAAAAGGAGAACAATTAGATTACTTAATATTTATAGTAAGGAAAGTTGCAGTCGTGCTTCCAGACCCTTTTGTGGGTGCTCACAGATGCAACTTTCAGCCAACATCTTTCCATCATCATCTGCTGCAGACAACCTGCAGAGGACATTGATGTGCTGAGAGCCCAGACTGGGGTTTAAGGAGGGGTTCTCTTTCTGAAAGTCTTGCTTGAGCCTGCAAAACTTGCTGCTTAAAACACATTTAGAGTTGTGGTTGGATATCAGGGTAAGGTTCTTCCCCCAGAGGGTGCTGGGCACTGCCCAGGCTTCTCAGGGAATGGGCACAGCCCCGAGGCTGCCAGAGCTCCAGGAGTGTTTGGATAATGCTCCCAGGGATGCCCAGGGTGGGATTGTTGGGGGGTCTGTGCAGGGCCAGGAGCTGGACTTGATCCCTGGTGGTCCAACTGAGGATTTCCCTAATTCTGTGTCAGCCCCATAGCGGCAAAGAACAGGCAGAGCATCTCCTCCCTGCTGAGAGGGTCACAGTTTGGGAAGCAGCTCTGGAGAATGGTCCATGCTCCCCACAGGAGAGGATGGAGTTTGGAAATCGTGGCATGGACGAAAGGATGGCTAACTGGCCCTGCAACTTTCAATGAACTCCATGTGCCAAAGGACATTCCTGCCTCTTTGCTAACCACAGTGGCCATTTCAAATGGGAAAACAAAAGGCTGGATGCAGGGATGTTCCCAGAAAACTGCACACCTCCACCTTTGGTACTCCCCTTGCCTTTAGGTCGTGTTTCACAGAGCAGTAACTGGTGGAAGTGCAGGGCTGGGGGATCTCTGCTTTCTGCAGCGACACAAGGGCGAGTCCTCCCGGATCCTGAGGTGGAGGGTGTGAGCCACCAGACCTTCCTCCCACACTGGCCCTGGAGAGCAAGTGGTGCTGGATGGCCTGGTGCCTTTATAACAACCTTTTCTTCACAAAAAGTCCAGTGCCCTGTCCCTCACTTCAGCCTTCTCCCTCAACCCAGCCCATATAATTCCTACTCCCTTTCCCTGACAGTTTGTGTAGCCCTTCCAGCACCTCCACCATCCAATTTTTTTTTTTTTTTTTTTTTTTTTTTTTTTTTTTTTTTTTTTTTTTGACTCTCATTTTTCCCTTGCTTCTCCTGGTGGGATCTTGAGACTTACATAAATATTCCTGGGGACTCCAACAGACCATTTTCTGCTGAGTTACACGGCTGGAAACCCAGAGCAATCCTACTCACTGGAAACACTGAAGTCAGTGGAGCTACTGCAGCATTCACCGGTGGGAGTTGAGCAATGTCCTGAGCAGCTTCCCGGTGCGTTTCCCTCCCTTTCTGTTCCCGTTCTCTTCCAAGGGGAGAGTGAGGAAGGGAAGATGAATGGATGTGCGAACCATGCAAACACATCGACTCCCTCTAGTGGCTCTGACTCCATATGGAAGTTGATGGCTCGTTCCTTCATCTCCAGCCGCGGAGGACCGCGGCCAGAGCAGGGAATGGGATCGGGAGGGATAAGGAACACAGCCGCAAGACCTGTTGTCTCATGAGACCTTTCTCCATGAAAAAAAATTGGAATATTTGGAGAAGGAACAGCTCGTGGCCATTGGGAGGGGAAAGCAATGGAGGGAAGAGTTCCTTGTGAGTGTGGAGAGCCTAGGATACGCTCAGGATTAAATACACAACAGCCTCTTGCTTGCAGTGCCTCTTGTAGACAATGCTTTGTCCAAAAAGGCTTTTATTCAGAGTTTTTAAAGCCCTGTCACCAGGGATGCTTTGATTTGCCTGTCTTTTCTGCCCTATGTAGCTGATTTTATGGTAGGCTCTCCTTTCTTAGCTCCATGAAACCATACCTATGTGTGGCTGCTTCTTCCTTTCATAATGAAGTCCTTTGGTTACTTCTGCAGCTTCACTAAGCTCAGAATTATTCCCAAAATCCTCCCCTCTGAATGCATGAACACAAGAGTTGGATTAGTTTTACTTTTTCAGTAAAAAGCCTTTTTAAATTTTGTATTTTTTTAAAACAATACCACAGGTCCCTAAGGGATATTATTTTTTTCCTCCCAGAAACAAAAGAAGAGAATTGTCTTCAAATTGTAGCCACAGAGGACAATGTCAAAGACATGCTCATTAGCTAACTAGGTCCTCAGTGCAATGATCCCAAATGTCCCTCTGGATTTCCTTGGTTTCCTGCAATCCCCAGTCCTATTACAGGCATTCAGGCAGCTGCAAAGTCTTTGCCTGTTTCAAGCGCAGCCAGTGTGAGCAGACATTCCCTACTTTAACAACATATTTTTAAGAATACAGGAATATTAGATACGAGGAAGAAAGGTTTGGCAAGGAGGGTGGTGAGGAACTGGCACAGGTGGCCCAAAGAGGTGATGGATGCCCCATCCCTGGAAGTGTTCAAGGACTGAGCAACCAGACCTAGATGAAAACATCCCTGCTTATTGCAGAGGGATGGGCTAGGTGGCCTTTAAGTGTCCCATCCAACCCAAATTATTCTGTGATTCTACGAATATCAATTTTTCAGCACTCCTTGAAGATGTGGCTTCTTCTGCCCACCAGTGGAGCTGCAAACTCTTCCTATCTCAGCATCACCTCTGTCTCTTACAACCACTGCTGCCCACCTCAGCAGCTCTTGCAAAGGTTTCTGTGCCACCATGTGGCTTTCACCATGTGGCTTTCAGCCTGTCACACCACAGTGCTTTTCTAGATGGTTCCCAAAATTCCCAAACCCATTCCTACCAACACTTTTTTGTCCTCTCTCCTGTTCCCATGCCACTTGCCACTTCCCATTCAGTATCAAGAAACTTTGCACAGGTCCCAGATGTTCTCCTTCATTCTTCCATGGATTTGTGCTCTCTCCCATGCTTGCAGGAAAGCAACCAAAGCACAGAGGTGCATCCTGGATCTCCTGAGAAGCCTCTTTTAAAAATTCTTTTGCAACAGCTGTAGGAAAAAACTCACAGAAGTGGGGTCCTGGCTTGTCACATCGAATGTTCCTATGCCCTATGACAGTGGAGCTATGAATAGAAGAAGTGATGACAATAATAATTAGGATGGGCTAATTTTTTATTATTTTTCCATGGAAACTGGAGCGTTTCTGTCAGTGTGATGTCTTGGGCAGCCAGAGGAGATGGAGAGGCCCAGGCTCTGCTGGGTGACTCAGACCCTCTGGATGAAGCTGAGGGGGTCTAGATTGCACAGCTGAGCTCAGGTGAGATTGATCCCTTGGGATTTGCAGCTGCCCACACCCCAGCTCTTCTAACGGAATGGAAAACGCTCCGAGCTTTTAGAAGAGGCAGCCCTTAAATCCTTGATGGGAGTTTTGCTTTTCCTTTTGTAAATGAAGTTGGTGATCCCAGTTCCTGACCAGTCTTTGTTTGCTGACAATGTAAACTCCTGGGGCAAGGATACTTTTTTCCCCCGGATTGCAGCAGAGTTTGGCTGCTTGCTCATCCTCTCCTGCCTGGGCCTCTGGCTGCTGCAAGGGCACGAAGGGATCATCACTGTCAGTTTACAAACACAGGCTTCTCTTCCTATTTTTTTTTTTTTTTTTTTTTTGTGGTTTCCTGCTGAATCTCCAGACTAGGACACTGAAAAACATACAATTAGTAAATCTTCAAATCCCCAGCTGAAACAATTACAACCCCGTGGCAGTGCAGCAGCGAGATGCCGCTGGATAACGTAATCACAGCTTTACATGGCTGCTGCTGATCCCCGGGTTTGTAATGATTTCATTTCCCCTCTCCCACCTCCTTTATATTTGCTATTATGTGAAACCCTAAGAACTAATTACAAGTGGGTGGATCAAAGATGATACATTTTAATTTTCCTTCCAGCCTCACCCAGTGACGGTGAGGAATCCAGCATAACCCATTAAACTGTAGGTGCTTGCTGACAGAAGGGGAACCATCTGCTGAACAACTTCTGTTAATTATTTTGGAACACACTAAGGAGAAGAAAGCACGGGCCTGTAATGACCTTTCCCTTTGTGGCAGAATCCACTGCAAAGTAGACAGTAGTGGCTTGAAGCCAAAAGTTAATGGTTAGTATTGGCACAACAGACTCCGGCACACTTGTATTTATTAATTTCCCTGTAGTGGAGAAAATATTCCAGGCATTCTGAGTATAAAACTTCCTAGCACCTGCACAAAACCGAGCTCCAAAATACTCATTTAGAGCATTTTTCAAGAGTCCCTCAGAAAATGTGGACTTCACATGTTTACTTCCTTGTGGTGTTCTTTTTGTTTTGTCACATCTGATTGGTCAAACAACCTTTTGTTTTGTTTAGCAATGAGCGATATTTACACAGGGCTTTTTTGGCACATAAGAATCACAATTATTTCATGTCCCTGAGGCAAAGAGGTCGATGGAAACTTATGCCCCTTGTAGACACGTGGACTGGTAACTCATATGTTTTATTTTTATCTATTTTGTCTGTTTTAGTGCACCTGAATAAACTGGCTTTTTCTTTGCCCTTTCTGGTAGATGCTTGCTGGGCTTAATCCAGAGATCACAGGGGTTTCTGTGGAGCTGAGCAGACTTTGGATCCACAAAGTATCTGGATATCTTGTGTATGAATTACCCATCTGCCTTCATACTTACATGGTGTGAAACTTCACCCTGTTCCTTAATAGGTTTTGCAACAGAGCTGAGCCACTGTTTTGAGGGAAGAGAACAGAAGAAGGATATCCCACTGAATCCTGCAGGGTATTTCAGCTACAACTCTGTCCCTCAGTGCTAAAATATTGAACCTTTGAAATGTATTTTAAACTAAACAAGGGATTGCCCATGGCACAGGTGGCCTGGTCTACTCTGCTGGACTTCTGTGGGGTTTTTTTGACTGGAAATTGTGACATTTCAGGGCAGCAGGGCCGGTTCAAGGACAGGCTCCTCACGTGTCTAACCAGGAGCTCTAACCAGGAATGCTCTTTCTAGGTCTGTGTTTGCAGCCTCATTGCTCTAAGAGCAGCAGGTAAAGTAAAGACACAACATAAGTGGTAAATTAAAAGCTGTTTGTGTCTAAGTCATCCCATCTGTGTCTTTTGGATAGAAGTCAACCATCTTTGAAACCACATGCATCAAGCAATTGGCTAAACGTCCTCATAGACAGGATGTCTCCTATTTGCATTTGAAGTGCTGTGCTTTCTGTTTAAAATACGAATGCAACTCCCTTATACCATTTTTTCCCGACCTGTTTACAAATAGTGGCTGTTGCATAATCGAAAATAGGTGTTAAAATGCTGAGGCTGTCAAGGGGCTTTAAAGCATCTTTGTGTGAAGTACATGAGATTTATTGAAAACACCTGAGGTAGTGAATGCCCTGGGCTCTCCCCTGCCTCCAGCCCAGCCCACCACCACCACTGCCACCCACCACCACCTTTGAAGTCCCTTCATTGGTCATAGAGGCTCTGCAAGTTCGTGTACACACCTATCATTCAAAGGGCAATATATTATCCACATGACAGATGTAATCAGTCCCTTGGTCTCTTAGAAGTGCAGCTGTTGGTGAATTCTTTTTTGTGAATGTAATATTTGAGAAGACTTAAGTTAAAAACTGACACTTCCATTGAAATCTCATCTCCTTTGGAAAGAAGGTTTCCCATTTTCTGGCTCTCCTCCGTGTGTGACAGCCAGGGATGTGTCAAACAGCATTCAACTGACAGTTTCCAACAGAGATGCCATTAGCAAAGATGGCATGAAAATAACACTCCCTTAGAAACACTTTTAATGTGAGCTGTTTGTTTCCAGAGCTGTGGCAAGGCCAAGTGAAGAGGAAAAATGTAATTTAGGAGGAAGGCATCTATTGCAAGGGGAAAAAAAAAAAAAAAAAAGGAAAAAAAAAAAAGATGTTGCAGTTTGGGAACAGGTAGATGCAGAGGAACCAGAGGGAGCAGGACCAAACGAGGAGAGGGAGAGATGCAGGGACAAGTAGTGGTGATGTTGGGCCATTTAACCCTCAGTGTGTGCACCAAGCAAGGTGACTCCAGCCCAAAGCCACACCAGAAAAGAACATTAAGGGCATGGAGAGGTGTGGGGGAACTATCTGGAAAAAACTGTCCGCAGCAATTGCCCAGAGAAGCTGTGGCTGCCCCATCCCTAGAAGCGTCCAAGGCCAGGTTGGATGGGGCTTGGAGCAACCTGGGATAGTGGGAGGTGTCTGTGCCCATGGCAGGGGGTGGGATGGGATGAACTTCAAGGCCCCTTCAGATCCTGACAATTCTATGATTCTCTGAGGTCTGGAAGGAAAGCACTTCTTTGCTTTCCAAACAGGGAAAGGTACCCATCCCCAGCTGGGCCAACTGCCCAAAGTCTTGGCTCGATTGGGAAGCAAACCCCAGGCTGCCCAAAGGCTCGTCCAGTGCCTGAACCACAGGCTCGTCCTTTCCTTTTATTGGTAAAAATAAAAATATGACCTTCTTTTGGCAGCCTTACAGAGCAGATGCTGCTTTTTAGATGACAGCATAGAAATACAGAAAAACTTTGGGGATTTGCAGAAATTCTTTCCAACGACAGATTGTCTGGCCTACCAGTGTCATAATGTCAGGCCTGAAACATGCCATAAAGCTTTCTTTCAGCAGAACAAACATAACCCCCTAGACCAGCTCAGTGACAAGCAAGTAAAACAAAGCAGGGTAATTGCGGCTGGAAACCCACCAGGCTCTTCATGTGACCTCTTGAATACTAATAGTTATTAGAGATGCAATGAATAAACGTCAGGAATATCACCAGCAATCCGTATTTAAGAGAGGGACGCCAGAGGAAAAGTTAGTGAGCAAAAAAAAAAAAAACCACTTCTGAATGTGAGTTACAGTGAGCTCACGTGGCTCCTGGAGAGCCTGGATGTGTTTTTCACGCGCTGGTGGACTCAAGGATGGAGACAGAGAACTCCTGGCTGCTACAAGCTACCAGATTGTCAAATCCCCTGATGCAGAAGATGAAATCCAAGCTCTTTATGGAGCTGCTTTGCTCAATAAACACGCAGGTGGAAAATAAGAGAGGAGGGAATAAAAAGGATATGGCATGCTGCATGTTGATCCACCTGAGCATCTTTGGAAGGCCACAGGTTGCCTATAAACAGGTTTTTGTGTGTCAGAATGTGTCAGCCATGAATACAAGGCAGCCCCAGGTGTCCAAGGCTCTTGGGAGATCCCACTCCATTCCCTCTCCCATGCAATTACTGGATAACTGGGGGAGGTGAAGCAGGGGTGTGTGACTTATGGGGTTATGGTCAGAGTGCCTCAGGGTAGGAAAGCTTCCTTTCCTGGCACAGTTTGTCTCTGCCTTTAACTTTGAGCATTTTAACTATAATCTCAATACCTTTTCCACTTCCAACTATCTCCTTCATGCTCCAGCATCAAGTGTGACATGTCAGTGCACACATCCTGCCCAGAGACAGTCTGTGCTGAAAGTAAACCCAGAACTTCAATATATGCAGCCAGAGACCTGGTGTTGGTAAGACCAAACTGCAAAATGCAGAAGATAGACTTCCTGATGCCAAGAGAAATTCTGGTTTGGCTGACAAGTTTCTGCTCTTCTTTGCACAGCGATGTGAATAGAACTGACAGAGTAAAAAGTACAAAAAAAACAACAAAAAACCAAAAACTTCAACCCTATATTTTGTTTGTGTAGGAATTGGAAGAGGTGAGAAACGGGACACTGGGTTTTTCCATATGTGGATCTCAGTGTTGCAGAGGTGAAGCCAAGAGGTTTGATTCCAAATGGCCACTGGTGTGTGGCCACCATTGTGTCTTACTGAACAGAACATTTTACATAAGACACCTTGCACTAATTAATGAATTTTTGAATTGAAATGACTCAGATGCCTTGGCTGCTCCTTCAGTGGGTGCCTGGCCCTATCCTCATGGCAAGGAATAGTCTGACCTCTCCTATCCACATGTAATGAAGGAGCAGAGCTCTTGTGGCAGCACAGCCAAAGCTCATGTGGCTCGTGCAGAGCTGTTCCCCTTTAAATTGGCTGCTCAGCTGAGCCATTTGTGTGATTTCAGCGGCTCAGATATGTCAGCCTGTTTCCTTTTTCTCATTCCCTTCTCCAGCGTCATCAGTGATATGACTTAAGACTTGGGAGGTAGCACTGAGGCTCGTTGGGTGGTGTATGTAAAATGAGACACTGTTTAGTTTCAAGGCTGGGAATTCAAGAGCTTGGTTGCACAGGCTGGGTAGAAAAGTGTTTCTTTTTATAGGTTTTGAGGGTGCCACCTTTTAATGTCATGGAGAAACCCCTCGTCCCTTCCATGGACCTCTGCATCTGCTTGGCTGCTTCCCTTTTGGCCATATCCTTACCTCTTTCCCTCCTTTCTAAGGAAAACAATCCCTTGGAGGTAATTTTGTTTTGTTTTTTTGTTTTTTTGTTTGGTTTTCATTGGGGTTTTTTTTTTTGGGGGGGAGGGTGATTTGTGGGAACACAAGGTTTCAGCATTAAAGCACAGGCTTAGCTTCAGTGATTGAGTTTGACAGGAATATAATGATGCCCTAAAGATACAAAAACACCAACTTTGTAAGAGAGGATGAGCCAACCCAGGCCAGCCTTATTTTGAGCCTGATTTGAGTTCCCACCTTTCAAACCCATGCCTCACCCAGTAACAGAAATGTCCTGCTGGGAAAGCTGTGAACAATGTGGTGCTGATTATACTTAAGATGACACGAGGCTGAGGTCCTAATTGCTTCCATGGGTGTTTGAATCTACCCTGTGCACTGCAAGCTGGAGGCATGGCTGGAGAGTTTTTGGTGTGAGGAGATGTGTGACCCAGGCCAGTGACACAGGCTCGGTGCTGGGGGGCTGCCTGAAGGGTGTTTCACCCTATTTCCCACTTGCTGCAATTAAATTTCCCCTCTGTTACCCACCCTACGCTTCCCCAGCCCTTTCCACCTTGTGTGGATGCTGGGACTCTCCTGCCAGTCGGGCAGGCATAGAGCAGAGCTTTTAGTAATAAAATTCAGAAAGTTGTGTCCTCTTTATCTGATGGGCCCAGGGAGGCTCGGCAGCCCTTTGTTCTCAGCTGTGTGTGTGGGGAGCCAGAGGATCCTCCAGGTTCCAGGATGGGATCTAAGGGCACTGGTACCCAGAGAGACTCTCAGATCTGTCTGCCTGCCTCAAAATCCTAAAAAAAGCCCTAAAAAACACACTGACTGCAGCATGCATAGCCCAGTGTGAAGTCAGCCAGGAACAAGCCAGAGAACCTGCCTCTGACCCTGAGGACATTGCTTGAAAAATATTTTCCAGAACTCAGTGCCTGGGGACCTGCAGCTAACAAACATTCTGGAAGTGTAATCACAGCCTTTGGCTCTGCTGCCGAACCACCTACGGGAGGTGAGTTTAAAGAGAGCGGCTTTAAAGCTGTCAACAGAAGAAGGAGGGAAGCCAAATTGCTTTCGTGCTTGTGCTCTCATGCCAGCTGCTTTGTCATGGGATTGGTATGTAGCAAAGATAGAGTTGTCTGCAGAAAAGCTGTATTATTCTTTTTTTGGATGGGTCCACTGGAGATCAGTCAGGACCCACAGTAATTTCCTGAGGGGACAAATCCAGGCCTGAGATAGGCCACTGGCTCCTCGGAGGTTGCATGGAGCTCTGCGTTGGGTCAGAAAGTCAGCCTTTGAGGAGAAGAGCTGGAGAAGCCTTCCAGGAGTGAGAGCTGATAAGACAGCAGCTCCCCAGCTGTGCTGTGGCCTCACAGAGCTGTGGATGTCATCGGAGGAATGAGAATTAATAACCCTGGGCCAGACTCTGACCTCTGCTACTCAGGCATAGATCCCTGGCAGCTCGTGGGACTCATCTCAACCCTCCCACAGCTCAGGTCCCCTTGTCTCCCTCGGGCTCTAAATGGAACTGGGGACATCTGGTGCCTCTGCAAGGCAGATCCGTGTGGAGAAGGATGGAGCATTGGAGAGCAAGCTGAATGCCAAGGGTGTGCTCCTGTGCAGAGCATGGCCCCGCTCTTCCTCCTGGCACCTGAAACAGAGAGGTGAGATAAGGACCACCCAGCCAGGGATGTAATGTGCTGTGCCAGTCCAAGGGGGACCACTCAGATTGGGTGAGAATGTGCCACAATGGGTCAGAATTCATGAGCAGGGATACATAGGCTTGATAGAAGAGAAATCCCTGGCCCCAGGCAAAGCACGTGGTGTATTCCCACAAGGATCCAGGTGAAACTGAGGTCAATCACATTAACAGGAGCTTTTCCAGACGGAGAGTTTGCCAGGTGTCCCAGCTGCAGGGTGGAAGGTGTTGGTCAGCATGGAACATCCTGGAAATGTTCTGCTGGTGTCAGCTCTGTCTGTGGGCTCACGGGACACACAGAGCCTGAGTGATGAGGATGGGGGCAAGGTGGATCTGTGCAATGCTGCAGGGCAGGAATATGTTGCTAAACCATCCTGGGAGAATGGGCAGATAGTCTTCCCCCTGCAAACCAATCCCCAATGCTCTTTCAGGTGTTTTTCCCAAGATGCAGACACAGATGCCCAAGGTGGCATTTCCCTCAACAACTCCTTAAGTTCATTTAATCAATAAAACACACTAATGTAAGAGTGTGGAGGGATGAATGGGCTGTAGAGATGAAAAAGGCTAAATTCATGCAGCATAGATCAAGGCTGAAGTGTTCCCAGCCTCTGCCCAGAGTGCTGTTTGTGGTCCGTGTGGAGTTGGGGTCTTTCCTTGGCTCACACACTGCCACTTCCTTGGGCACCTCGAGGTGAGAAATCTCACAACTGGCCAAGCTGGGCTGGGCAATCCTGATAAATTGTCCTCCTCTAAAGCCCCAGCTGGGCTGCAACCCTGCAGCAGATGTGAAGCCAAAGGCCTTTGCTCACCCTCTTCTCAAAGGTGTCTTTCCTTTGAGGGTTGTGAGATTGCACCCGTGCCCGGTGCTGCAAGGAGCTGTGCTGGAGCTGTAGCCCCACAGCTCCTCCCCACATGTGGCTGATCCCTGGTGGTTCTCAGCCCACACCCTGCATCCCCATCCTCCCAACGAGCTGTTCCCACCCTCCAGCTGGCTGGGGAGAGTCTCCAGCTGCCTCCGTGAGTCAGGAGCGTCGGCTCGGCCCGTCCTCACCTTTCTGGAAACATTGGCAGCCCCTCGTGGGCCCCCAGGGACATGGCTGCAGGAATGTGTTCTCAAATGAGGTTTGCAGTGAGGAAAAGGTGTGGGGAAGGAGGGCAGGTGGGAAGCTCAGTCCTTGCTGCCACGGGGCTCTGTTCTTCAGGGAGAGAGATGGAGCTCATAGATTTTTGGGGACCATGGATTTTTCAGTCACTTTTCTTATTGCACTGTTGTCTTGATGAAATCACAACCAACCAAGTCTGGCTCGGTGATTCCTGGGTTTATTGGGGTGGATGGATTGAGTGGTGCTTTCCTTATTTAGTGCAGGTGATCTGGAGGTAACTGGTGCTTGGAGTGGCTGGAGATGCTGAGATGGAAAACACGTGTGGAGCCAAAGGGCTGGGAAGGGACTTGTTAAGTCTGTGTGCTCTATTTCTCTCAGCCCCCAGCTGGAGTCACTTACTGGACCCAGCAGACTCCACACTGAACAGTTCACCTGTGGACCTCCTCTGGGTTTTCCTCCCAGAGCACTCTGCAGCCTTAGGGAGCCTCCAGCATGGAGAGGACAGTGCCAGGGTGATGGATGGCACTGAGCATGAGGATGGTGTTGTTCTCAGAGCTGAAGCAGGGGAATTTCCATCCCAGTTGTGACAGAAGGATTGGTAGGAAGAAGAGGTTTTTTTATTTAGTCTTTATGGGAAGAATTGGTACTGTTCCTCCAAGATCTCTGGGTATTTCTAGGATACTGCAGGGCTTTAGGACATGAGTAGTGCTCTCCTGACTTTTTCTGGGGATACATTGCAGCCTGCAGAATCCTGAGGTTTTCTGGTGTCCTGGTGAGGGCTCTGAGGCCAGGACTCCAGGGAGGCACAGGCCAAACCTCTGCCTGCCCAAGCTGGCTGGTACAGGTGGTCCCTTCCCATTCCCAGTTCCTGGGATATTATATCATCTGCTGTGTTTATCCATCTGTTTGCAATCTCTGGGAGGTTGGTGTGGTTTTAATTAATGAGCAATTGTTTTTGTGGTTGTTGTGCAGAGCCCCGAGCGATTCAACAGGGGTGGGGGATGCTTATAAATAAAACAATTATTATTACCCAACTTCATTAACATGCAATGCTGCTGTTCCCTCCTTCTGTCCTGCCCCTCGCTGCGGGGTCTGGTCAGGTGGGTCTGGAAGGGAGAGTGGTTACAAGAGCCCAAATGCCCTGTGCAGTGGAAGTGTGGACTCATCAGAGTCTTTCCCTCACCCAGGCTAGAGATAATATATCTCCCCTCCAAACATTTCCACAAAACCTCCAGAAGACAAATTCTTTTTGAAAGCTTTACTCCTCTGCTAAATTGAGCCAAAATCATCAGCAGGTTAGAAACTATTGGCAATAGACTGATGGTGTGTGTATCCACCTGTGCAGAGTACTTATATAAATTCTGGGTTTGGGGGGAATAAGGCCCAGAAATGGGCATAGGTGCCTAAAATCACATTTAGGCAGAATTTTGTACCCAAGTTGCAAAAATCCCTTGCAGAGGGGCTCTTGGATGCTCCCAAGGTGCTGGATGCCCATCAGGTGCTGCAGCTGGTCCGTTCCCCATGACCTGCTTCACCTCAATAAGGGTTATTCCGGGTCTGCTTTTTTTACTGCCTGCCTTCTTACAGTTCCTCAGGGTCCCTGGAGCCTTGTGATCTGCTTTCTGCAGAAGATTTTATAATTGCTGCTTTGTTTTTCCCCAATAACCAGAGCAATGCAGTACAGCTCAGCGTGCTCAGCCTTGCACCTGCTGTGGGGATGGAACCTGCGTCCACCCCCCTGCTTTCCACTGGGTTTGGGATTTAATCAGATGTTTCACTGGGCAGGGGATGGGATGACTGTGGGAGTATGTGATGTGGAGCAGTACAGTGCCAGAGGCATTGCTGTCCTTGTCACCTCGTGGCCACAGCCTCCTCCACCTTGGGGCACACAAGGTGCTGCCAGCTGGCAGCTCTCCAGGGTCCAGGTGGCTGTGGACCCCGGGTTCTCCTTCTCTGGGGATGGATGTGGCCAGCACTGGCTCCTTCCAAGGACTGGAGGGAGCATGAACAGAGACAACAATTTTCCTCAATCCTTGCTGATTTGCCTGGATCTTCATCCCTGAGCCAGGCCACATCAGCTCACAGGGATCTGGGGAGGAGCAAACCTTATGGTCTCACCACGGACAGATCCAGACATGCTCCACAGCCCCAGCACAGTGCAGAGTAGGAATTCCCTAACAGACAGCTCCGGCTGACCCTCCACATCCGTGTCTCCTCACTGGGGAAGGGTGGCAGAGGCCACCACATCCTGGTGTCAGCTGGAAAGGCAGATCTGGCTGTGCCTTGGTGCCTATCCAGGTGTAAGGAAGTGTCCTGGAACCCCATCAATCCTGGAGCATCAGCTGGAGCTGGAGGAGCTCCGCAGAAATCTGAGATTTTTGGAATGCTGGCACAGCAAACTTTGGGATGTCAGCTGGGAGGGGGCCACCACAAATGTTCAGGAAACAGCTCCTTTTTTCTTCCTTCGAGATCCTGCATCCCAGCACTTCACCCAGGGGGATGTGCACCCTTTTCCAGCCCCTCTTCTACCAGAAGGGTATTCCAAAGCTGGGGTTTCCTGGAGCCCAGCAGGGCAGGGCTGACATCAGCTGTCCCCTGGCTCTGAACAGGCAGGAGCTGTGATGACAAGGGCAGGTGCTGGTCCTGCTTTAAGGAGCTGATGATCTGCTGGTGGCCAGTGACCAGTGGAGGTGGCTGAGTGCAGAAAGAGGACATGGCTGGAGGGCCAGGCAGCCAAACCCTGCTCCGGGGCACGTGCCGGGCCAGGCAGAGCACTATGGATTATTTCCCTGTGTGCACTTACTGTGCCAAATATAACTGAGTAGCAGGAGGTGGTTCTCTTTCTAATAGGGTGATGAAAGCCTGTTGAGGAGGCCAAGACCTAATGGTCAGAAGCAGGAATAGAAATGGGACTGACTCTTGGAGCAGCCAGCACCAGCTTTCCCCACTGTGTGGATCTCATTCCTCCTCGTGGCACAGGGATCTTGGAGCTGCACTTGGGGAGGATGGGGTTATCTCCTGGGAAGGCCTTGGTATTCAAAGGGGTGGATAATACATTTTGAGCATCGAGATGTCTTGGCTGCAGCTCGTATTATATTTATATTAGGCTTTCTATTAAAAAAAAAAAAAAAAGGGAAAAAAGGAACTGATTGAAATGGCAGTATTTATCAAACAAAAATTCCTTGTCCCTTGGAAGATTTTGGTATAGACAAAGATTCAATTCCAGCAGGGAAGTGCTTGGTTTCTGTAACAGATGCTTTGGTGACAGCCTCCCAACACATCCTGCCTGAGGGGAGAAGGCAGTGTGCAGACCAAAGATGAGTGAGAGAAACCTCAGCCTGGCAGATGAGAAAGATGAGTCTGGAGGTCTGGAGCATGTGGTGAGCACAGGGCTGAGCACAGATATTCCCTGCAGCCTCAGTGGCTCAGAAGCCATTGCCATGGCACCCCTCCCACCAACCCCCCATGCTGTTTGCAGCCCCTCTGTGGGTACCCCATCTCTGTGGGGTGGGAATGAAGGACTCCTGAAGGCAAGAGCTTCTCAAAGGGACAACATAGCGCCCTTAGTGCTCCTGTTGTGGGGTCTCAACAGCTCTGTGCTTCAGCAAAGCCTCTGCAGCACCCAAAGATCTGCTAATAACACACTTGGCCCATGAGCTGGGTTTGCAGAGGAGGGGAGAAGAAGGGATCCGTGTACATGGGAGATACAGGGCAGTGAAGTGATGGAATAATTCACTTAGTATTGGGACATTTATGAGTCACCTTCCTCTGCCCCTCCCCTCCGAGGTAGATGTCATAAGGGAGACTAACCCCGCAGTAATCTCCATATAACATATGTGATATGTTTACTTATTTCTTTCCTCTGTCTTCCCTGCTCTGCAATGTAAATAGTCATTTGTTCCTCTTCCAGCTGCTGGTACATGGTCTCACCAGTAGGAAATATATTATCATCCAATAAAACCAAACTCTTGGTGGCAATGATGATGATTTATTGATTTTGGCTCCGTCGCCCTCCCAGATGGAAATAGAAGCTGGCAGTTAGCTCATGTCTTACAACCCAGCCTAGCCCATTCCCTTCAGCTTGCTGAATGCTGCACTTTGGAGACGGGATCTGCTCCTCCAAAGAAAGTTTCCAGGGCTGTGGCTGGATTTGTTTAAGGCTTCGGTCAATGCTGGTTAAATGTGAATGCATCAAGGGGACCCCCACTTCCTAATGGGACAGAGACACCCAGGGCACATCTCCAGCCCTGCAGGGATGTGTCCACCCCAGTAAACACACACTGAGGATCTCCCGAGCCAACCCAAATAAACACTGAGGAACAGCCTGCAAAGTCCTGACCCATGGAAACTTCCTGGGTCCAAGGGTCTCTGCAGCTGGAGTGTCCGTCCTCGCTCACAGCTGCAGGGCCTGCTCCCTTCCCACAGGCTCCCTTCCCTTTCCCTGCCCACCCTGACCCCACATGAAGCCTCAGGGCTCTGGGGAGTGGCTGGGAGACCCGGTGTGCCTCCTTCCCAGGGTCTAGTGCCGGGCTGCTCCGCTGGCTGGCCGCAGTTCAGCAGGCAGAGCCTGCCCTGGAGCAGGGTTTCCAGCCGAGCCCACACACTTGCGCTGTGAGAAGAGCTGAGACCTCTGTGGTTGGTTCGTGTTTCAGAAGCCACTTGTGTGTGGAAGCCTCTTGGCTGGGCACTACTGGCTTTGTAAAAAACCCTCTTTTTCCTTTTTGCTTTTTAATTTTTTTCCCCTCGTTGATCCTCTAACCAGGCCAAGAGGAACCCTGGGAGCCACCAGCCTGCTCAGGGCTGAGCAGATCCTGATGCCTTTTGTGCAGGGTGAGGATTAATGGAGGTTACAACAGAACCACCTTGGCTTGCCACATCAACTGATTCGGAGACCCTGATTGAGTCCCCCAAAAAAAGTCCCTGGCTTGTAAAAGAAAAGCCATGTGCAGTCCCTGAAACTCAAACATTTCTTGGCTTCTTTGGAACACCACCACCAGGCTTGGATAGAGGCATGGCAGGACAGCCACTTCTGCTGTGCCATCTTCACCCTGGTAACCCCCAGAGCAGCCTCTCCTTGGTGTCCCACTTCTGGCTGCATCACCCCCTTGGCCAGGAGCTGGTGGAGAGGGCTTTTCCCAGAGCAGTAGCCTGTTTTCCGTGGCAGGAACCTGCTGGCACGGCCATGCCTGGGGCTAGACTGGATTACAACTGCCCTTAAAACTCCCGCTTCATCCTCCGGCTGCTCCTGGTCGGAATCTTTCATCTGTTTTGGGAAAGTTTGGTTAACTTTCATGTGGTTTCCAAAAAAGAAAATCATCCACCAGAATTTCCTGTTATGCCATCAGCCTCCAGCCTGGCCAAAAGGAGCAGTTTACTGTTGTTTACATAGCTGCAAAAATGTACTAGGACCTTCCCAGCCCAAGGTGCCTGCTTATTCTTAAAGCCTGGCCTCCCGAGGCTCTGAGTGCCATTTGCAGCTGTGTTTTGCTCTGCAGGCTCTCGTTTCTGGGGAGGGAATTTCTCCGAGGCAGGAAACCATGTCTTCACATGCCTCCACTCTGCACCTCGTGCCAAGGGGCCCTGGTTCTGACGGGGGATGCAGGATGGTCCTGCATTTGCAGATGTGTAGTGGAGCAGGGAAACTGCTCTGAAAGCTCCTGCTGCCAGCGTTGAGTGCTGTTAAGTTGTGGCATCTCCTGGCTGGGCATGGAGGGAGGGGATGGATTGAGGTGCAGCAGCCAGGGAGGGTGGAACTGTGGGGCAGGAGGAGGGAGAGCAGCAGGAGAGCGTGGAGCTTCCCAAGGAATCTCGCTGCTATTTGGGGAATGGTGCTGAGTCCTTGCCAGGCAGGAGCCAGGCTGGGACCCCACGTAAAAGACCTCTGGGATCTGTGGGAAGGTGAGCAAACAGCCTCTATCACAGGGGCTCTCTTGGTAGACATGTGGTCTTCTATATTTTTGTGTTAATTGGCCTCTTTTCCAGGGCTGGGGTTTGGCATATGGAAAAGCGGTACTTGCACAGGAAAATAAACCTGTTTTTTGAAGTAGACCTGGAAGGATCTGGGGAGCATGAGGGAGGCTGTTAGACCCATCTGCTCCCTGTGCCTCTGCCATGGGGCACCTCTGCAGTCCTTCAAACGTCACATTGAAAAAATAACCTCTCAGCAAATGCTGCATTAATTTTGAGCATTATACAAACCATCTGTCCTTGGGGTCTGCTGTGTGGGGAGACAGCTCTGACAAAGCCTGACTCTTGCTAATCAACCAAAAGGCCACTGTGGGAATGTATCTATAGGGAAAACCCCACCTGAGATGGTTGGGGGATCAGAAGAGGAGAGGAACCATTTGAATTTATTCCCTCTGGGTGCTGTAGGCATCGTTTAAGTCCTGAGTGGACAATAATTCCAATTCCCCAGCTGTCTAGTGATATGCAACCATGCATTTCATCAAGGGCCACGGAGCGGCTGCAAGGGCTGGAGCTCCTCTGCTCTGGAGCCGGGCTGGGAGAGCTGGGGGGGCTCACCTGGAGAGGAGAAGGCTTCAGGGAGAGCTCAGAGCCCCTGGCAGGGCCTGGAGGGGCTCCAGGAGAGCTGGGGAGGGACTGGGGACAAGGGATGGAGGGACAGCACACAGGGCATGGATGGAAACTGCCAGAGGGTGGGAATGGATGGGATATTGGGAAGGAATTCTTCCTTATGAGGGTGGGCAGGCCCTGGAACAGGGTGCCCAGAGCAGCTGTGGCTGCCCCTGGATCCCTGGCAGTGTCCAAGGCCAGGCTGGACAGGGCTTGGAGCAGCTTGGGACAGTGGAAGGTGTTCCTGCCATGGCAGGGAGTTGTAACAAGATGAGCTTTCAGGTCCCTTCCCACCCAAACCATTCTCTGGTTTATGTCCCTGTTCCTATGATTTGTTTCAGCACTGAGACCTGCAGGATTCACTGCAGTGGGATTATGTTGCTGTTTGTTGGCAGAGCAAAAAATGCTTAATAGAAAGCAGCCAAACCTCCATCTAGAGGTGATACCTGAGCGATATCTGGGTGATTTCAAGGTCTCTGGTCTTTGAGTACCTCTGAAAGGCCTGCCATGAAGATAACCCCATTTCCCACTCAGCTGCTTTCACCTGCAGGGTTTTTACTCCCCAGTAGAAAGAGCTGAATCACTGAGCTTCCCCCAGGGCACCGATCACAACCCATAAAGTGCACCGAGGTTTATGGAAGGAAAAGCCGAGTTATGTGGGTCACACATCATATCTGAAGTTTATAAAGGGTTAATAAAAATTTAACGGGCAGTTTTGCATATGGTTACTCACTTTGGTGCCTGATGTGGTCCTTCACAGCCATCATTTGCTCATTAGGATCAATCTGTAACACAGAACAGTCAGAACCTGTGCACTGCTTATGGACAGAAATAATTTGCTTTCATTTCTCTGATGAGGAAGATATTTTAACAGAAACACAGTTCTTTGAAATACACAAATGAAAAGCTTCAAGTGGCCAGTTCTGTAAGAAACAAAGTAAGCTTTTAAACATACATTTTGTTTTTATCAGATAAAAACACAGTTTTGCTTATTTCCTCTCTTTTTTCTTTTAAAACGTGGAAAATAAATCCTGCAACCCTTTTATCATATACTCATTTTTTTTTGCCAGACCAACTTTAAAAAGCAATTCATGAACAAATTCTTAACTAAGACCCTGTGCTCTTATGTTTATATAGCTATTGATTTACTGTATTTTTTAAATTAAACCTTTGATTTTTCCATTAATGGAAATTTATGTAAATAAAGAAAATGAAAAAAAAAGTCATTCCTGAACCAAGTAAACTTGTAAGATTTTTGCCCAGCTCAGAAGCGATGAGGATTTCAAAATATGGTCTTAGGAAAATCTCTCTGCAAGGTAAAATAACTATACAACCAGCATAGGAAACGTTATTTCTTCAGAATATTTATCAGTTTTAAAAACCATTGTCCTCTATGTTTTTCACTGGATTATGGAAAATGTTTCTCTTGCAGGAGCAGGGCAAGAAAAATGAAGACTTGGGGTTGCCTCCTTAATGGAAACCAGCATCACATAAGGCTTTCCAATAAAAAGAATGTTCTACCCGACTGGAGCTCCAGTCCTACAATAATCAGTCAGAATACAATTATCCATCCTGGAATTAGATCAGTAGAGATGGTGAAAAAAAAACACAAAACTTTTTTCTTTTTATTTTTTTGCTTTTTTGTTTCCCTAAATGAAAAGTTACTTTCAAAATTTGTTTAAATGGAAATATGCTTGCCTGAACATCAAACACTGGAAGAGACCTCTCATTGTAGAATTGTAAAATCATGGAATGGTTTGGGTTGGAAGGGATCTTTAAAGCCCATCCAGTCCCACCCCTACCATGGCAGGGACACTTTTCACCATTCCAGGCTGCTCCAAGCCCTGTCCAGCCTGGCCTTGGACACTGCCAGGGATCCAGGGGCAGCCACAGCTTCTCTGGGAATTCCATTCCAGCCCCTCACCACCCTCACTTTAGGAATCCCTTCCCAATATTCCATATATCCCCATCCCTGGCAGTTTCCATCCATTCCCTGTGTGCTGTCCCTCCATCCCTTGTCCCCAGTCCCTCTCCTGGAGCCCCTCCAGGCCCTGCCAGGGGCTCTGAGCTCTCCCTGGAGCTTCTCCTGTCCAGGTGAGCCCCCCCAGCTCTCCCAACCTGGCTCCAGAGCAGAGGGGTTCCATCGCTCTGGAAATTTTTTTATAAAAAGTATATTATTTTTTGTCCCTTCCTCTAATTTTAATTTGGGGAAAAAAAATAGACCTAATAATATGTTTTAATTCACTTTATCCATGGGCAAAAACTCCCATTTTCTGACTTGTTAACAATGAAGTTATACCAAACAGTGGGTGCCCTGGGAAGGTAAGTCCATGTGTTTCAAAAAAAATCCTGCTTGTTTATGTGTTGGTAGATGGACAGACCCTGATCTTCTGCACAAGGGTGTAGGACCTTCAGTGGGAATGTGGTTGGGATGGCCTAGGGTTCCCTTTTCAGCTGCAAAGCTGCATTTTAGGCATAACATGTTCCGAACCTGGTCCATTCAGTCCAGGTTCTGTCTCCAGCAGGAAGGAGACACAAAGGGAGGTGTGCATATGGTGTTTCTCCCCAAAATCCCCCTAATGTGACCCATTTTCCTAATGACCCCACCTGGAGTGCTCCTCCAAGTAATTGTCCAATCTCTCTGGGATCCCAGGTAAGCTTTTCATACCCAGAAACAAAGATTTTCAGCGGTCCCTTCCCCACCATGGGGGAAAAGCCTCCTTTTTTTTATTTGGAGCATGGCTCCTCTGCATGGAGCTGCTCCTCTCCCACATCCTGCACAGAAATCCAGCCTGGGAAAGGTTTCCCACAAATGAATCATCTGCAATGCTCCCCAGAGTATTTCTTGATGCCCTCCACTCATGTGAAGTAACCAATAAATTTCGACAGCGTTCAGCCTGTGAGGGCTGATAAGATCACGGTGAGAAAGGGGACAGTGCCAAAAATATCCAGCTTTTTAAAGGATGTGCCATATAATGCTTTTAACATTTGGAGTCCCTGAGGCCAAGGGGATCATTAGATCATCTACTGTGACCTGTATAATGCAGGCTGGAGAGTTTTGCCTGCTTAGCCCCGTGCTGAACCCAGGAATAACTGGTGTTTAAGTGAACACATAACACTGAGGGTACTAAAAAGCACCAGCACATGAAACTGCAGCTTCAGTAGCAAGGAAGGATAATGAATCTGTCAAGTGGAAGCCACTGGCCTGGGACTGGAGAAGGAAAAATTAATGCCTAAACTCACACAAGTGAGGTAAGGAGGGCAGGATGCTCATGGCCACCACATGTCAATTGTCTGTCTCATTTTTCTGGAGGCTCTCAGAGCAGATTTTGATGCAAGGGGGCAGTGGGAGCATGGGAGATGCAGAAAATCCCACGTGGTTTTGTTAAGGACAGATTGTGTTGCTCTAACTCAATATATAATCATAGATATTCATTAAGATAGCTGACTCCTTTGGCAAGGGGAACTCATGTTCCAAATCTGACTCCAAGCAATTTAATATTGAATTTGAATAAAAAAAGAAGTGGGGATTGTGCTAGAAGCACCTTGTACCTTCAACAGAACAACAAGTCAAAGAACAATATTCTTTTTCTTTTTTTTTTTTAAGACTGACCTGATATCTGAAGAACCTGTCGAAGGAGTGAGAAATCAAAGCACCACAACTTTGGGTCAAAACTGAGTGATACCAAAGAGGCAGCCAAAGAAATCTGGTGGAGTGGAAGACACTTGGCCACACAAATGCAAGGTCAAGTGCAAGTCAGAACCGTTCCCTGGACTGGACAGCAGTGTTTTGGAAGTGTGGGACAGAAGGCTACACTTCTTTGTGGGCTGATCAAGGACCACCAGCATGAAAATAGCTGGTGTCTTGGTCACAGACAGGTTTAGGCTGAAAATCAGGAGAAATTAGATCCTGAGAGATGTGGGTGTCTGGACACCTCACCAAACTCAGGGCTCAAAGAGCCCAGAGCTTCTTGTGTCATGCCAGTAGGCACAATCCTGGGATTGGAAATGAAAGCTTGTGGTATGATGTGCTGGGTGTCTGACTGTCTGGAATTTCCAAGTGGGATTAGAAGAACAGCTGATGCCCATGTTTGTCACAGAGCATTTACAGCACATTAAATTAATCACAGCCTTTGGAACTTCCTGGCTCTTGCAGGGGATGAGCATTATTTCCTCACCACAGCTCCTTTCCTGCTCCTTGTGCAATCTCACTCCTGGATTTGTTTTCTTGCCTTTCCCTAAAGCCCAGTGACTGGTCCCAGGCAGAGCTGGTGACCACAATGCCAAGATGCTCCTCAGACAGGCCTTGACCACTGCCTCTGTTATAAAGGCATTAGAAGATCTGTGCTCAAGCACAAATTTTCTTCCCCCTTAATTAGTCAATTATGGTTGGGAGTCCTGCTTCTCCCACAAGATGCATCCTGGGCCACTTCCATTTTCCCCTGGCATAATTTATACTCCTGCATGGACCAAGCTTGATCTCTCCTGTTTTCTTTCTGTGCCACACTGCAGTTTTTGAGGCTTTCTAAATTCATATCTGGAGAGCTCAGCTGTGAGGTTTTTGCCCTTCTCTGAGCTGGAAGAAGTAACATCACACAATTGAGTGTGAATAGAAATTCCTCACCTGTCCACAGGTCAGCATGACTTTTGCACTTAATTTGGGTGATTTTTTGCTGCACTTGCTGCATTACATAGAGGAGGAGTTTATTCGCCTGTTTTCACTGTGGCAACTGTGAGTGTAACAAAGCTCTAACAATCTTAAGGTATTGAATACTCTTTTTGAGGAGATGGTGTCAGTGAGAACAGAAGGAGAAGAATAAACCAAATAAATACACTCTCCCTCCCAGGAGCTACCTTTGATTGATCCATTGGCTCATGATTAATTGATCAACCTGCTTTGGTAAAGACTCCTTCTCAGGATGTCAAAATAAAGAAATAGAAGTTCTCCTCATCTTTCTCTCCGTGGCCATCTCTTTCATCTCCTGTTAACACCTTTTCTGCTGAGGCTGAGGGCTCTGGCTGCCACCCTGGAGCTGTGTTTCCACCCCAGGTTTAACTGAGCCCTTGCACAAACCTTTCAGATAAAGCTAGTGTGAGTGTAGGTGGGTGTCTCTGAGCACCTGCAGAACCACATGGCACAGTGTGACCACCACTGGTGAGTGTGGCCACCCTCCAGGGCTGGATCAGCCAGAGCCCACACACAATGGGAAGTGCTGTGCCCCATTCTACTACACCTTCAGCCTGAAATAAGGCAGGAATGTGATGGGTTTCACCAGCCCTACAAATTAGGCTCAGTCCTTGTGTCACCCTGCATAGAAGGAACAAGAGAAAAGCATCATTTGACATTCAGGGAGCTCTGAGAAGGCATCATTTGTCTGTAGGAGAGTTTGGTCAGGCCTGTTTCACTGCTGGGCACTGGGGACAGCAGCCTTCTCCCACCATCTGTGTATAATAAATGAAGAATTTGGGTCATAAAAATTTCTACCCTGTTTAAGATGCATGGTATTGCTTTGCTCAAGCTAACTGCCCCTGGCAGTTCCAGTTAATACTTCCGTTTGAAATAAAAACCTTAAAAGCCTTTTAAGTTGACATTTAAAGTAATTTGGGAAACAATGTGAAAACATAATCTCTCTTCCAGGGTCTTTTTGCAAGGTATGGAGTGTAGCAGCTCTGCAAAGCCTTTGCCCATGGCAGACAGGGTCTGTGAAGCCTCGGGAAGAAATGTTTATCCAGGTTGTGCAATATCATCCCTGGGTCCCAGCCTGGCCTTGCACTGCTGTGATCATGGTCAATGCCTCTGTTCTCCAAGGGTTTGCACCAGCTAATGGGAAATAAAATAATGCTGGAGCAGGTGAAGGTGCTTAAGGAAACCTTGGCACTGTCCAGGAGTGTGTGGCACATCTCAGCCCTCCTGAGCAGGCTGGAGCCATCCGCCCCTGATGTGGCATGGCCTGGCGTGGCCCCATGGACCCTGCTCCACCCTCTGCACAGGGCTATCCATGCCTGGTGAGGGTGAGCAGAACTGCCTGGCATGGAATGGTGTGGCCTGGCATGGCCTGATGGACCCTGCTCCACCCTCTTCACAGGTCCATCCATGCCTGCTGAGGGTGAGCAGAACTGCCTGGCATGGCATGGCCTGGCATGGCCCCATGGATCCTGCTCCACCATCTGCACAGGGCCATCCATGCCTGCTGAGGGTAAATGGAGCTGCCTGGCATGGAATGGCCTGCATGGCCCCATGGATCCTGCTCCACCCTCTGCACAGGGTCACCATGCCTGGTGAGGGTGAATGGAGCTGCCTGGCATGGAATGGCCTGGCATGGCCCCATGGACCCTGCTCCACCATGTGCACAGGGCCATCCATGCCTGGTGAGGGTGAATGGAGCAGCCTGGCATGGCCTGGCATGGAATGGCCTGGCATGGCCCCATGGACCTGCTCCACCCATTGCACAGGGCCACCATGCCTGGTGAGGGGAATGGAGCAGCCTGGCATGGCCTGGCATGGAATGGCCTGGCATGGCCCCATGGATCCTGCCCCAACCCTCTGCCTAGGGCCTGACCCCAATGGCAGCCTGCACGGCCGGGCTGGATGCCTCATTCCCCAAGGAGCCTGGTCCACCCTCTGCCAGACCAAAACCCTCTGAAACGCCTGCACGCCTGGCAAGGAATGGTGAAAGGATGGTTTATCTGCAAGGGTACCCCAATGTATTTTCACTGGCAAGGGCTGGTTCCCTATTCCCAGGCAACATTGTAGCCTTTTCCCAAAAATCCTCTGTCCCTCAAATGCACAGAAGTGGGGTGTTTTGTCATTACCTTTTTTCATGTTTTCATTTCAAAGGCTGGATCCGTTTTGCAAGTGCATTTAACCATTTGTCCACAAAATTCCTCAAAAATACAGAGTTTTCAGTCATGATTTTTTTTTACTTTTTTTATTATTGTGCTTGGAAAAAGTGTAGGCTTCAAGATGTCTCAGTGATGGATTAAAAATTTTTTTTTAGGATAGTTTGTGAAAAGTGTGACAGAATGTGTTGTAGAAACAAGTGACAGGAAATCTTTAAGTGCACCACACCAGAACTTTGAACTTCAATAGTACTCAGAATTTTACTGAAAAACAAATGAATAGAATTTCTCAAGGGAAACGTTTATCACAAAAAAAAAAAACAACAAAAAAACCCCAACAAAACAAAAAAAAAAAAAAACACACACAAAAAAAGAAACAAACCAAACAAACAAACAAACAAGCCAGCATGGAGGGAGAATTGTTTTTAAATTGCTTCCAAAGTTTTCTTTCTAGTTAATCTGCAGCTGTATGAGTGTTACTCCAAGACACTCCAGCTTTGGCCAGTCCCAGGAAGCCCATGGTGAGAGATTTCCCAATGGCACTAACCAGAGATATCATGGAGAGAAAATAAAACACGTGTTTACTGGAGGCAAAATAAAATATGTGTTTACAGGGACAGGCTTCACCTGATGGTTCAGCAAATCAAAGTCTCCATCTGAGCTGCCCACCCTACATTGCTCTGCAGGAGACAGAGATCTGATCAATCTGGGGTTTAGACCACATGGATAGCCATGGGAATATCCATCTTCCTCAAAATGAAGTAAATGCCCATATTTTGCCAGGAAAATCCCATGTGAAAGATGACCTTTTTTCCCACCCAGTATAAAGAAAATTTTGGGATGAATTGCTCAGGTGAAGATGCCCATGGTATTGGCAACAAAATTAAAAGATAACACTTTTTAAGTTGATCAAATATCTTTCAGGGCAGATGGACAGGTGGCTGTGAGTGCTGTGGTGACACTCCTTAATTAATTCCATCACTTAATGAGCTTTAAAAGGTGATTCTGGAGTACCAACCACCAGGCATATGTTCAATACTGGCCAGGAGCAGGAGTTTCTATTCTGCCAGGGCTTCCATTGTTTTGTAAAATGAGAATCATTCCCATTTAGAATTATAAGCTAAAAGTCACAATTGCCTCTGGGATAAAAAAAACTGAAAGGGGATTGGGATGTTTTGTTAGACTGTGTTGAAGGAGGTAATTTGTTTTGACTTTTACATTGTATCAACTGTTAAGTGGAGCTGAACACATAGAACTACATAATCTGCTGTAATAGAACAGGATTGTATTATGATAGAAAAGTCAAAATGCCACAAATTGAAACTACACTATCAAAATGCAGTGTTTTGACTTTTTCCTGACCAAAGAGTGTCATTGACATTTGAACAAGTTCCTGCTTGATTTCAGAAGGAACAGCATTTTCCAGTGGAAAACCTCTTGGTCAAAAATATTTTGACTGGCTGAGCCAGGGACGGAAATGGAGGGTGAGGGCAGGAGAGGGAAGTGCTGTGGGTTTCTGCTTGAGTCGTTCTCCTCAGTCCTACTGCATCCATCTCAGGGCTGTGGGACAGGAGTGGAGCTGGGAATGGGACATGAGCAGCCACAGAGCCAGGAGCACCATCTTACAGAGTCACAGAGTCCCACTGACCTGCTCTGCTCTTCAGAGGGACCAACCCTGACTAACCCAGAGATCCTCTGGGACTTCCCCACCTCTCTGGGAAAAGTAATCCTGGTGGTCTTCTGCTCTGCTTGGCTTAGGAGCAGCAGGTCCTGCACTCCAGTGTGTCCTTGTCCATTCAGACCTGGTATTTTGATCAACACATCAATCTTATCAGCATGGTCAGAATATTGGATTTAGCCAATAGTGATAAACAAATGACTCTCCCTTTCTCAAATTTTTGATTTTTTTTTTCCCATTCAAGTTCTGTGGAACAAGAGGGGAAGTTTTCACTCTGTAGTTTTCACCTGAAAAAAACAAGGTTTTTCAACTTTTCCTTTTCTTGTCACCCAGTAGGTCCAGCACTGAACAGCTCATTATCCCCAGAGATGAATTATTGCTGATGGAAAGCTGAGCAGCAGATATTGTCACCAAGGTCCCTTTTAGACCATGGCTCAGGGCTGTGCCTCCTCTCAGCTTCACTGATACCTGTCCTTGCAGAAGCAGCTGAAGGCTGTGGTTGAAGTGAGTCCCTGATATTTGGGAACTTCTGGTCTAGGAAAAAAAAAGTGATTTAAAAAAAATTCTGGTCCTCTTGCTGTACACAGAATTTTCGGAGGGTGTTTTCAACACCCTGATTCTCCATTTTGAGGCTCAGCTTGAGTCCCAGCTCAGTGTTTAGTTGTTAACTTAGAGTAGCACTGTCCTGAAGACAGAAACTTCCCTCAGTTAGAGCTTATAGAATTTATAGAGTAGATAAAATTGTTGTTGAGACCAAGGGGCTACTTGGCCCAGGGCTTCTACAGTCAAAGCCTTGTTGCAGTGAGGACTCGTGGTCAATGTCGGACCCACGGAAGCTCCATGACTTTTGTTTCCAGCTCCTTAAACACATGCTCTAGAACCACCAGAAACATGTTTTCCATCTAGGCCCTTCCTAAGCCCTACTGAAAATGATGGCCTGAGTAAAATTTTACTCCACACTTGAAGGTTTATGAGTTTGCAACGCGTAATTTACCCCCGGTGAGGGACTCAGTGGTGGTTTCGTGCTCTCTGTAATGCTCAGCCAACATTGGCCCTAAAGATAGATCAGCAGTGTTTAAATTGTGAAAAGAATGTTGATGACATTTTCTTTTCTTTACTTCACTCTAGACAAGAGAGGTTCATGTAAAACATAAGCTCTGGCCCCTTTCCAACGTTAATGCAATTTACTGCAAAAGTGCTCACTTTTTTAATTAAGCTGGAATGCTGCTACTCTTCCTAGGAATGCAAAGCCAACGGGTTACTGACAGAGGGAAGGGCTGATGACGGCAATCTACAATTAAGTGAGCGGGGAAAGGCTTTGCCACCTCTGCTGGGCTTTGCTCGAGAGTAGAATTTACTCAGGGAGAAGCTTTGGAACCCAGCAAGCAGAGATGTGTGAGGAGTAATTCTGCAACCTCTTCCCTCTACAGTGAAGTCACGATGATCAAGTGGCTGGGATGTGAATTTCATAGGCTGATCTAGTTTCTGAATAAATAAAAGTCTGGAATTTTATTTTTTTTAAACTTCAAATGGCTCAAAATGAAGAATCTACACCCCCTCCACATGTGCCTGTGGAAAGCTGTTTATGAAAGGAGAGCATAAAATATTTGATCATGGTTTTGATCCAGAACATGCAAACATTTGTCCTCTTGTGCCGGCTTCACCTGGTGGCTTTCATTTTCTTCGACATAAAGACAGGGTGAAGCAAAGTAATAGAAAAATAGAAAACATCTTTGTCGAAAATGAGATTGCAGCTGTGTAACTGGAGCGCACAACCATAAATCAGAATGTCAAATCCAAAGCACATGACTTTTTGCGAGTTCTCCATGTGTGCTATAATGTGATTACAGCCTGGTTACTATTATGATTTAAAACAAAGTCTTTCATGCTAGAAACAAAATGCGGAATGTGAGCAGCCTGGGGGAGAGAGACGGGAGACTTAGCCCTGCCTGTCAGAGGTGGGCTAGAGGGTTTCAAGTGCTTCTCCGTCAGGTGTGAGGGAAGGACTCAACCCCAGCTTTGGCTGCAGTCTCAACATCAGGGAAAAATTAGCCAGTGCTGCTCAGCTCTGTCTCACAATCCTCAATTAGGGATGGGGTAGGTTTCTGTCTCCCCATGTCGTAGAAAATCCTAAAGCCAAATACACAGATTACAGAAGTCATTCTTTTCTGTCTATCATATAAACAAATGGTCCAGCTGTTATTGCTAAGATTCCAGTTTGAAAACTTGGACTTTCTTGTATAAACTTCAATGTAATGGTATTTAAAGTGTCATAGACAATAAGCATCTAATCCTAGTCAATAAATTGCAGACTAGTTGCATGAGCTTCGAGAGCTGTTAAAGACAGCTGTGCTTTTTTTGTAATTCAAGTAATTTCCAAATTGGGCAGCCCTCCTGGTGTATTTTCAGACAAACACAGTGTGCTCAGAAAATGTGTTGTTTGGAGCAGCACGAGCATGAAGGCAAGGGCGTCACAATCACCCAGAGACAGAGGGGGATCACATTCTCCATTTCTAAGAAGCTCAGGTTGACAAGGGGGAATCGCTGAGATGTCTGTGAAATTAGTAAATGGCCCTGCAGATCTCCTGAGGGAAAAATGTGGCCCCTGTGGAGAAGAAGGGGAATATTCCTATTAACTTCAGTTGAGCCAGCAATATAAATGGGTCCGTAGAGACTCCCATTCCTTTCAGAGAGAGGGGAAAGAGGGCAAGCATTTTTTAACTATCACTCAGCTGTTTTGGAGAAACAGCAGCCTGCAAGGTCTGAAGAGGGTGGACAAAGCAATATTTTCCAGGAGTCAGCCAGCTGCTGTGCCCCTGAGGAAGGCTGGTTGGAGCCACATGGGCTCCACCAACGTGAGGTGTCTGGGACACATCTCAATGCACATGACTTCTCCTGCTGGGATCAAACACGAGGGGTCAGAACAGGGCTCCCTGGGTAGCGAATTTTGGGATCGCCATCAGGGTTTTGCAGAAAGAGCGGCAACCACCAGCCCCTCTAATTCTTCTTGTTGACCTCAGTAGGAGATCAATGCTTCTGAAGACCAGACAGGTGCTTGCAATAAGCTTTCAGAGCCTCCCCACCAGGCTCAGGGTGGAAAGCTTGGCTCAGATGTGTGTTTGCGAGGTATTTCAAACGTTCCATTTGAAACCAGTTAGCACAGGGTCACTGCGTGGTATCAGGGGTGCCCTGCAGGATTTGGTGGAGTTGAAAGGTGCACTTGCTGCTGGGCTGTCACTCTCCCTCTGTGGCAGCTGCAGTGACAAACATCCAGTCGAGCTGTTTCAAGGGTATTTTTCCACATCTGTGAGCACCAGGCAGATTAATCTATTTCTTTCCCTCCCACCCCCCTGTAAGTCATTTTATGGCCATCAGAAGGTTTACACCTGAGGAGCAGCCCTGCCTCCTGCTCTGTGGTGCTCAACATCTGCCCCTCAGCACAGATCAAATATCCCCCTCCTTGTCAGCAGCATGAGTAAAACAGACAAGCTGGCGGAGAAAATATAAATCAAAAGCCTCCACTGCAGGGCAGGATTTTTCCAGACCTTTCCATGGGGCCAAGTCCCCGGTGCACTCACCTGGGGGTGCATAAATCCCACCGAGCACCTGCTGCAAGGGCATCCCAACACCAGGCTGGGTTCAAATATGTGCAGGCAAGGGGCTTTTGTCCAACCCATCTCCCTGCGTTGCCCCAGCACTGCGTGGGGAAGGGTCCCAGGATGGGCAGCCAAGCCTCAATCCTGGAGCAGGAAGCCTTGGGCTCAATTTCCAGCTTGGCCACAGGCTTCCTGTGTGGTCTTGGGCAAATCATACAGTGCACGGCCCGCTCTCAGCGTGCTGATATTTTGAGAGAGCCGTGGTTTGGCAGGTGAACGAGGGGAGAGGAGGGTTTATTATTAGCGCCGGTCGAAGCCCAAGCACCAGCTCTGTTGCAGTTTTGCAACTCTCTCGGAGCAGGGTTAGGAGGGGAAGGCTCATCCAAACTTGGGCACCCCAGGGATTCAGCCCTGCCTCGTGTGCAAGTGGCAGCATCTCCAGGAAAGCAACTCTTGCTGCTCCAAGCGGCCGAGAAACCAGCCCACCATCACGTACGGCCTCAGGAATGTGCGCCTGTGTGGGTCTCTGTAGACAACCCTGATTCATCACCTCCAGAGCAATTAATAAAAACTCGGGCTGGCCCTTCCCCAATATATTGAAAATGATTTGCAATTTGAGAGCGAGAGTCAGTGTTGTTTTTCACATGGAATCAGTTTAATTAATCACACTGTTTGAACAGCTGGGTCCACCATGCATTTCTACTCAAGTTCAGCATTCCTAGAAAACTTGTCAAGTATGAATCAAAATAATACCATCTCCCTGCTTCCAGTGATTAATTGTATATCTCTCCTCCTCATTCACACCTAAACATCAGCTAAATCAAAAGCAGCCTCCTTCCCCACCATGGAGCTTGTGGCTACTTGCCAGTCTAGGATAAATTATCTAGAGAAGGCTTTGAAAAGCTGTTGGGTTACCCTCAAACTTTTGCTATCAACGTCTGTTGCAATTTCACATGTATTTGTAGTCTCTAGGAGCCAGGGACCGCACAGGAAAAGTGCACATTCCAAAATTAAGGATTTGTGGCACAGAATTAAAAAAATAAAATTAATTTCTTGCATCTGGAAGTCCAAGTGAGGTATTTGCAGGAGGTCTCCAAAGGGCGTCTGAACAAAGGGTCAGAGTTTTGAAGAATATGGCTCTGATTTCCAGTGAGGAGTCTGGTATGTCCTGCACATTTCTGTTTGCTTAAAACAAGGTTTTGACTCTGGATTTGCGGCACTCTGCCGGCACAGATGGTGGATCCTGGTCACCAACACCACGTGTGAGCTGTGAGCTTGGGATATCAGGGCTCAGGCATGGAATGGTGGCTCTGCAGGCCAGAATGAACATGGAAGAGCGGGATACATGTGGGATTTGCCCCGAGCCTGAGGAACTCTTGCCATGTGGGTACAAGTTATGGTCCCACTGGGCCTACCCAGAAAACAACAGATTTTGAGAGTGCAATAGTGAAGAGGTTTGTGAAAGCAAAGGAAAGCTTTGGGCAGACATTGGAAGTTTGGCTTTCAGAGGGCAAAGAAGAGCCCTTGAGGCTGGTGGGATTGCCCACCCCAATGGACTCATAGGATAGCACAGCACAGCAATTTTAGTCACCAGATCCCTCTACAGAAACCTGCCCCCAGGAGGGGTTAAAGCTTGTTTTCCTCCTGCCATGCCATTTTGGCATGAGCCTTGGGAAATCAAAAAGGGGTAGAAATAGCTGAGCCTTCCCTGAGAAACATCCAAGAGGAGCTAAATAAATATGAAGTTTCTTTTAAGTAAAGGTGGAACGAAGGAAGGAAGAAGATTAGAGACAATAGGGAACTAAGAGGTAATACCAGGGATCACCAGTAGAAAGAGGCTTTCTCTGGAGAGGGAAAGTGTCCAGAAGAGCCTTTTCTTCAGCACAACAGGAGGTCCAAGTAGGGAAGTGAGGTTTGGAGACATTGCTTTGATGCCTCCTTCTGGTCCCAACATCTCCATGCTGCAGGAGAAAGACATCAGGTCTGGAGATATGGCCTTGATCACCCTAGAGGACACTCAATCAACCTGTGCTCCACAGAGCAGTACCCCATGGAGACACCTGAGCTGCCTACCAGTGACAAAGTGCTGCCTAGAAGGAACAAATACTGTTCTGGTGCTGTCAGAGTGTTACAGGGCCAGGACAAGGCAAGGAGCCCAACCTCCAGGCAGCACAGCAGCACCCAGGGATGGACAAATGAACAGAAAAAACGTGAGGCTGCTCCCCCACCCTCCTCTCACAGCATTCAGCCTTGACATTAGTGCCATTCCACCCGCCCATTCCCCATGAGCGAGTCCCTCCCGTGTGCTTCCATGGGAAATGCCATAAAATATGAGCAGGCAGGGGTGAGGAGAAGCTTTGTCCTGCTGGGATGGCTGTGGAAGGCCTGATGGGAACCCATCAATCTGCCCTGTCACCAGGGGTGCCAATTAAGCAGAGTAAAGAGCCTTTGGGTGATAAGCAAAGCCAATCGTTGACCTTCTGAGGACTGAGCGATAGCAGGACAAGTCCTTAACTTGACAGCTGAGCAGGCAGCACATGACGTGTCCCTGTTGCTGGAGGCTTTTCCCAGAGGTTCCCTGTCTGCTTTTTAAGCCCATGGCCCTGTGTTTTGGTGGGGATTTTGTGAATTCCCTGAGAGGAAAAGGGCGGGTGTCATTTTCTTGGGACTGTTGTGTTTTTCCATCCCCGCTGTCCACTGACCCGTCTGCCAGAGCCCTGCCACGACTTCTGGCAGGGCAGATGTCCTGCAGGCTCCTCAAGAGTGACACACAAGTGTGTCTGCCAGAGGATGTGTGTCAGAGTGCCTGCCAGGGGTTTGGCCTTAAATGTGCTCTTGGTGACATCCCCTGCTCTGCTGAGAATGTATAAAACACCAGAGTGCTGCAGAAATCAGCCCTCAGAATGAATCACACCTCACTGTCCTGCTCAGAGTGTTCAGGCAGGCCTGGTTTGCTCTGTAAACCCTTCAGGAGTTCCCTGCCATGGTCTTCAGCTGCCTGGGGTCACACATGGCAGCAAAGGGAGGGAAAAATCTGTCCCTGCATCCATCGTTGACAGGAAGAACCATCCTGGAGGTGTCTTGCAGCAAACCCAAGGAACTTTCTAACAGGCAGGACAAAAATGGCAGGATGGGACTACCTGGGGAGGGAGGATGTGGTGTCTCCATCAGCAGGTTGAGCTGGTTCTGCCACAGGACAGGAGGATGGAGGAGAAGACCTCTGGAGTGCTCCCAGCCCTGGGACCCACACATCTGTGCATGCAAAAGATGTGATGACGAAATGATTTTGCTGCTCCCTCAGGCTTCTCAGCCACAAATTCCCCTCATCAGATCCCACTTCTTCTATATGATTCTGGCAAGAAAATGCATACTTCGAAAAAAAAAATTAAAAGGAAAAAAAAAAAAAAAAGAAAAACCCTGGGTTTGCTCTCCATAATGATACCAGATATCCTGCCAACAAAAATACAAACCCTGAAATGGATCTAGTTCTTTTCCCACATTTTTCTAAATATAAGGTCTGAATAGCAGCTCCAAGCTCTCACTTGGAAGGAAAGCTGCAGCCCAGGGCTGGGGTTTAGCTCAGCAGGGGGATGATTACCTCCGGCAGTGCCTCAGGATTGCATCCTGCATGGGGGGTTTCCCGGGAAGCTGAGCTGCTCCATCGGGGCTGGAGCACGTGGGCAACCATGTGGGGCCAGCCCGGGCTTCCAGCACCACCTTTGGCTGCATCCAAGATAAAGGGAGGCTTTTGTTGGGACAACAAATGGAGCAAAACCAGCCAGGAGCTGGGATCCCTGTCTGGGTGGGCTGGGGCACTGCAGGATTGCAGGCAGGTGAGCAACCCCTGCTGAGCTCTGAGCCATCCTCGAGGGTTCCCCACCTGGCCGTATTTTGATCAGATCCCAAAGGTGCCAACCTGCACCCTTATCAATTTTCTCCATAAGATCAATAGACAACTCGAAATCAGCAGTGAAGGGACCAGTGTTGCTGCCCACATTGGGCATCTCTAGCTTCTCACTGCTTGGATTGCAACAACAATTGAAATAATAATAATTAATTAAAGGTAAGTGGAAAACACAGCCTTGAGATCAGAAGTGGGTCTTCTTCCCATTTATGCACATAGAGTTCCCCTCCCTCAGGTCTTGCCATAGGGTCCAGGATGGAAACCACAAGGATCACAGCCCAGCCTTGCACAGGTATCAGGAGAAAATAAAGGTCCTGGTGAGTTCAGCAGCAGCTGGGGCCAGTGCACATCAGTGAATGCTGTATGAGGTCAGGGTATATTCATTTCTCAGCTTCATCTCTCTCTGGATGCTGTGGAATTGCTTCTGCCCTGCCTGAGATATTCCAGGGCAGGGATATCACTCAGGGAAAGCTCAGCTGAACCTGGGAGCATCACAGGCAAATTAAAGGCCAGGTGGGGAATTTACTGAAATGAGGAGCCTTCTTAGTGGGTTGGGGTCACCATTAAAATCTGAATAGTTGTGTATTTTCAGCAGGACTGTCCCGTGGGCTACAAGACTGGGTTTTCTTCCACTCACAACTGAACCATCAGATCCTTTTCCAGGTCTTCGACAGGTTTACAGGACCATCCATCCCCTCCCCTTCAGGTTGTTCCCATGGAGTATTTTTGTTCCTTTCACTCTCTCTTTTGGCCTGGCAGGAGCAGGAGGTTGGAGGTGCCAATGGAAACACAGACCATACAACCCCCAGCCTCTGGCCCTGGAGGACTGGGGTGCTCTGGGGAAGCCTGAAGGAGTGCTCCAGGTGGGAGTGACCAACAACTGGGGACGCTGCTGGACCTTCCCCTGAGCCAGAGCCACCTTCCCAGCAGCTTCCTCGAGCCACACTTGTCAAACAAAGTAATTTTAAAAGAAATGAACTTTTTTTCCAAACGACCTTTTGGAAAAGTTCACCATTTTGGAAACGTGTTTTGGTTTTGTTTTTTTTTTTTTTTTTTTCATAAGGACACTGGAAAATGCTGATTTTTATTTTACTTTTTTTTTTTCCCTCCATTTTCATTTTTTCCTCTCATTCTCTCTCTTTATTTTTTTTTTTTTATTTTCTTTTCCATTTCCAAAGTCTGGATCCTCTGGTCCTCCCATTAAACGAAAATGTTCCTTTGAGTGGGAAGCTGCAGGGATGTGTCTGGGTGAAGCCTCCTAGGGATGTCTGGCCCTGAGCTTGGTGGGAACGGGCATTCATTCACTCAGAGCAGACTTTTTTTGGTGTGGCAGTCTCTGAACAGTCCCTGGTATCTGCCTGCACAGTTTCAAATGTAAGTCATTCAAAACATTCCCTATGTTTTTTTGCTCATAAAACTGCTGAGGTACATCCTGCACAGTGAACAAATTACTCAGCTTTAAGGCAGATATTTATGCTAATTATCCATGGGAAACTCTGTCTGCCATTGTAGTTTTTCATCTGCTGGCATGATATTCCAAAGGTTTTATGTGGCGTTAACTATCAGCAGTAAAATCCCCTGAAAGTAACATGAGAAGGAAGAATCTGCTCTGCATACATTTATTTTCTTTAAATGTTCTTGATTTGCCGTCTATGAGATGAAAGTGTTTACACTCAGCACTCCCTCCCCATCACTGCAGCAGCCTCCTCTCCCTGCCTGCTCTTGCTTCAGTTTATTTACCAAAGAATATTCATATTTTGTAAATCCCAGGTATTTATACCCTTGATTATTTTGGCATGGTGCATTTTGAGGATGCTTGCTTTGTTTGCAGCAAATCTTCTTTCTGCCTTTGAAAAGCAGAGCACTAGTGAAAACAAAGGCAACAGCAATATTTGTTAATGTAAGTCCACGCTCCTAAAATATTTATTCTTTTTTCATATGAAGAAGATTAAATGCTTGCAAAATTCTACAGACACATGCACATATTTGACCCAGAAGGATGTCTCTTGGGATTTGTAGCAGCAAATGTGTGTTGAACAAAACGTCTTGGCCCTGTACAAACTTACTTTGTGTTCTGAAAGCCAAAAACTTCATTTTAGCATGACCTTAGAAGAATAGTGATACTTTTAGTATTTCCTGGTATTTGGTGCAAGGAATGTTTTTATTTGAATGCAGATGTCATTTGGTTTACAGGAAGGATTTGGTAACATGTCCATGCCAGTACTGCACTTATCCCAAATTTCCTGCTATGGAGGAAGAACATATGTCAAAGCTCACTGTTTGTTAAATTGAAAAGATTCAGTACACCAGAAGCTTCTCTTCTAAACATTGTGACTTTGTGCAATTTACAGAATGTTCTATCTCCATTAAACAATAAACCCTTGACCCCTGGAGCTGGCTTTCAGGATCCTGCTATTTGAGAAGGTAGACATAATGGATGGCAATAATAAATGAAAAGTTCAAGAGGTTAAGAAAAACTGTTTAATTATTTCTCTAGAGCGTGGGCTGCAGAAGAATTGCATATCTGCCTTCTCTCCTGCAGGAACCCTGCAAGGAATGACTGGGGCAGTGCAGCTTGGGCAGGGGATAAAGCAGGTTGCTGGCCCTCAGCTGTGTTTATGAACAAACAGTCTCTGGATACTCTTCCATCGCTGAACCTTTCAGCTTTCTGTGAGTTAACTCCCTGCCAGCAGCGAGCCTGTGCCAGCCCCACAAACCTCAGCATCTGTTTTGCAAGGCTCTTTTATTTGTTAGCATGTGAAAGCTATTGCTCATGTGTGCTTCCCAGCTGTGGTGTGCTTGGGCTTGGTATCTTTAAAGAAATCTTTGCTTTACTCGCCTGTTGAACCCAGACACACACAAAGCACAGAGCTCTCCCCTCCCTGCATGAGCCAGCAATGCAACCTCTGCTGACAGGTCACCCTTCCCTGCCTTTCCCCTGTGCAAACCCAGGACAAACCTAATGACAAGAAAATCAGGAGGCTTTGCCTTCCTTCCCTTGAACAGGAAGCTCTCCTTTTTCCACTCCTGTTTGGTTTCTGTCACAGCACTTTCTGCATTCAATTACCACGAGCTGCATCATGGGACCGAGAGCCCTGAGCTGAAATCATCATCCTCTGGTTGTGAAAGTCACTGTGCAAACAGACAGCCAAGGAAAGGCTGCTCCAAAAACATCCACAGCAGGGCAAGGGGTGAGGGAGACACAGGGATCATCACATCCAAGCTCAAGCACATCCCAGGCAGAGCTTCAAATGGGATCTGCTCAAGGTCTGGCCCGTGGCCACCTGCTGATGAACATTTCCTTCTCTTGGACATATAGAATCATGGAATGGTTTGGTTCAAAGAGACTTTAAAGATCACTTCATTCTAACCCCCTGCCATGAGCAGGGACAAATTTCACTAGCCCAATTTGCTCCAAGCTTTATCCAACCTGGTCTTGGACACTTCCAGGGGTGGGGCAGCTACATCTTCTCTGGGCACCCTGTACCAGGGCCTCACCACCTCCAGAGCCAAGAATTTTTTCTATGCCTTTTTTTGTGGTGTCTCTTGGGAGGTCTTCCACATACATGGAGGAGCACAGGACACAGGTGTGGGTTGGATGCAGTGGTGGGGTCACCCGAGGAGGAGCTGGAGTGTCTCTGTCTCTGGGACACAGCCCTGCACTGCAATGAGAACTCCCCAGTGAATCTCCACCATCTGATTCCGGGGGCAAACACTCTGCTTTGGGGTCACAGCTTGCCATGCAACACCAGGTTACTGGCATGGTTTAGTGGCAGGCTTGGCAGTGCTGCTTCAACTCTTTGGATTCAATGACCTTAAAGGTCCTTTTCCAACCCAAATGAATCTATGATCTGTGTTTGGCCCCCTTTTTTATGTGTCTTGCATAGCTCAAGGCTTCCTCTGAGGGTGCTTTGAGAAAGGAAATTGGTCATTTAATGCTGAGGCCAGGAGATGGAGCAGACCCTCCTTTGGGGTAAATCAGCTTGTGCATGTGACCTCCAAGACTCTAGATCAGTGTGTTAGCTAGAATGTTGGCCAAAGGCCTTTTATGACTATTTTATGACAGATTTTGAAAGGGTTTTAATAGCTTTTCACACTCATTTTCTCCATCTAAGTACTTTGATCTGCAGCTTATACCATCAGGAGTCGTTGTCCCAGGATGGGCCTGATGTAAGAAGAATGGCTTGACTTTGTTCTTTCGAAACAACCCCCTTTAAATCAGCTTTCCCTCTCTGCCTACTGTGTGGGATATGAAAGCATCCCAAGCACAATCCCTCTGGGGTCCCCACAGCTCCATCAGGAGGGTGGGAAATGTGACATCACTTTGTGACCCTGGTGGGACCCTCTCTGTTTAAATAAACAGCCCAGGTTTCATGGAATGTTACACTCCATCATGAGCCCTGGAACAATAATGGAGCAGGAGCCACTCATGTGACTCCTCTGGGATGGATCAACAAACAGAAGGAGCATTGGGCACTGGTGGCTCGTGCTGCAGGTTGGATGGGACGTGTCCCCAGCCTGCCACCAGATGAGCAAAAGGACTTTCCATGGCCACCACCTGTAAAGCACCAAATAAAAATGCTTTGGATGGGAGATTCTTCAGATCCAAGGTAAGTTCTAAGCAAAAGCTCATGTGGACATTGTTTCCAAGCACAGATTTGAGGTTAGAGGGTCCAATGCTTACTGTTGCTAAGGAAATAGAGGGGGTTTTCTCCAAAAAATGTGTTTGCAAGCACTCTCCTTTTGCACCCCTGAGGCTGGGATGCAGTCTCCTGCCCAGTTTTGGTTTCTTTCCACAAGGGAGATGATTTTAGGTCTATCAGCCATAGTGACAGAATTCAGCCAAGGCCTGCAGGTGATGAGAAAATAAAAAAGTCCAGAGAGTGGGAACACAATCTGTTTATGGGACATGGGAGCTCATCCTGGCAGAATCTCCAAAGCAGAGGGATTTCTCCTCTCTGTCCCAGTCCTGGAGTACGTGACATTTTCCTCACGCTGGCTACATCTACAGCAAGAAAACCGTGGGATTTTGAGGTCAGTCTTCCTTGGTAAATTCCCCATCAGCTAATGACTAAAATAACGATTCCCCACCCTGTCCCCTCCCTTCCCCTCGTGGGTGTGGTGGGAGAACAGTCTCATTTCCACTCAAGAAGGTGTAAGGAGGAGCTTTGGCTCCTGGTAAAAGCTGTCCCTGCTTGACCTGGCTGCCAGCGGTATCTGTCCCTTTGGCCCGGGGAGGTTCAAGGAGACCGGATGGGATCATGACCAGGGCCCTCCCTTGGAGGCTGCTGGCCACACAACCTGGCAAGCCTCAGGCTGGGAAGCCTTCACTGCATCCTTCTCTGGGCACGCTGAGTGCCTCTTGGCTCCAGGCCCCCGGGACAGCTCCACATCCAAGCGGAATGCCGGCAGCTCCCGTCCAACCGCAGCACAGAGCAGGCTTTGGGCCACGTTCAAACCACTCACTGCAGCCCCAGGGAGAGACTGAGGCACTTGGACCTGCAAATGACCCAGGGTTTTTCCACCTTTCCCTGTGGGTGATGTGTCCCATATTGTTACTGCTCCTCTCTGGAGTGCCTTCAAGAGCTTCTGTTTTCCAGGAGCCAAATGTGACCATTTCATGTGAGGCTCCCCTTCTACCTGAACACAAAGCCTCAGCCAAAAATGACTGTTCCTCATGGCAATATCACCAACTGCAGGCTCTCTGTCTCGAGTTCCTCAGGCTGCTTTCCTCTTACCACAGGCTGACAGCAAAACCAATGCAGGAGTCAGAGAAAGCCCTGAAGTCACTGGTCCATCCTGAAGGAAAATGGAATATGTGCAGCCTCCTCTCAGGAGACTTTGGTTTTACTTTCTCTTGGGGGAGGAACCCAAAAGTGCTGGTTTGTGTACCCCATAGCACACAAGACACATGGCTGAAGTGGGATAAGAAAAAACCCCAGGGTTTTTTTTTTTTTTTTGCTTCCCATCATGGGTCAGCAATGATGCCTCACTTCTTCAAAGCCACCCTTCAGCCCAGCCAGGACAGCTACGGACCCACCATCACCTTGGGCTTCTCTTTTAGATCTCCTCAAGCACCACTGAGGGTCCCAGTTTCTACAAAATAGGTGACACCATATCTTGGCAATTTGGTGACAGACCAAACCAACCACGATGGAAAATTTTCTGCTCCTGGTTCTTCATCCAGAGGACACTGGCACTGCATTTCCCCTCCCCTGGAAACGTCCCTCATCATCTTTGCACTGCAGCATTGGAAGGGAGTTCCTCAGCTCTGCCAGAGGAGCAAGGGGAACCTCGTACAAACCTCTTAGGGACACCCTGGCCAGGGGAAAGCCAATGAAAATAATGACTCACTTGACCCCTCACAAGACAGCCAGCACCCAGAAGTTTTCCACACAGTGTTAAAAACACCATGCACTGGCCTCGAATCATGCCGGCCATGCCAGATTCCCACCTGTTTATGTGGAAAACTTTATGCACCCAAAGCATGAAGTTTTTCAGCATAATGTGTTGGGTGGATCAAGGTTTCCATGTGCTCCAGTGCTGTCAAAAAGCAGTGTCTCAGCCAACACGGGACACTGCAAGGAGGGCACAGAAAGTCTGAGTCTTCAGAAACTCCTTTGCAGCAGCCCCCTCCTTCCTTAGGCATTCAGAGACCTCTCACCTCCTGCCCTCAAATGCAGAGTGCAGACTGAAGCCAGCTCTGGAGGATGAAAGAAAAGCCCCACTCCTGCACTGCTTTGCCCTGGGGGAGGGCCTGGACAGAGGCACCCCCTCATAGCTGAAATTGGCAGGATGGTGGGTACAAAATGTGACAAAATAGAGCGTGGGCTTAGGTAAAACAGTGCAAGAGGCAGGGCCTAAAAGCAGAAGAGGAGATGATAAGAAAACTTTGTTTGGAAAGAAGCTGTGTGGACTCACATGATGACTCCTGGGGTGTCCTGTGCAGGGCTGAGAGCTAGACTCAATGATCCTCATGGCTCCCTTCCAACTCAGAATATTCTGTGATTCTGTGACTCTGCACAAAATGTTCATGGCAAAAAGTGAAGTGCAAACATCCTCTCTCAGGAAAATTGCCTTTGTGCAGGAGCAGCATCAGGACTAGTGCTGGCTGGCCCTAATCTAGGATGAGGGACTTAACTAAAAAACTGGGGAAGGTACCTGGACAAAGGCAACAGCACTCCCAGATGCTCTGGAGCCCATTAATGAGACATGGTGCAACCTCCCAGCCAAGTCTTGGGCAAAGGTGTTGCATGTCCTGATCCCAAAGTTCAGTCTTCTGTGCTGCTATTTGAACACTTGCCCCATGTTCCACCTCCTGAAAGTGTGGAGAACAGAGCATTTTTCCTTCAGCCACAGAAATGCAGCACTCTTCATGCTGGGAGGGACTTGGCAGGTTTGGAATCCAGGGTCAGAACTGAAGTCAGGTCAGTTTTTTCAGGGCTTTTTTAGTCACATCTAGGAAACCTCCAGTTTTTCACACTCCAAACTCCTGACTGGTACTAAGTCCCCTTATCAACTTCCACTTCCCAGGCTGAACAAGATCTGATCCCTCTGCACCTCCCTGTAGGACCATCCAGCCCATCGTGGTGGCCATCTGCTAAACTCAGTCCAGTTCATTGGCATTTAGCTTGTGGTGGGGACACAAACCTGGACACTGCATCCCAGACAAGGTCTAATGGTCCCTGGGGAACAGGAACAGTCACAACCTCTCATCTGCTCGCTGTGCTCCTGCTGTACACTTCTCACATGTCCCAATTTGCTATGGGTGTCTCAGCAAGCAGTTAGGAAAGCTCCTGGTTGGAATAATTTCCAATTGCAGAACGCAGTCGCATTTCTCAAACCCAGAGCGAGAAAACATCAAATAGTGATAATCAAAAGCGACGTCGTTTGACTGAAAAATACACAACCCAATTATTACAAATCCTGGCAATGATTTCTCTTGCTTCTTCCCTGGAGAAGCCACGCTGCCAAGGGCTGGGTGTCCTGGGGACAGTCACACTGAGGCAATGCCATTCTCCCTTGCTGACTTCTGCTCTTGGACACTGATGAGTTGAACTCTGAGTTGATCGAGGTCCCGGGACTGCAGCGGTGAGTGACAGCTTTGTTAAGCTGTGATTGATGACTTTGCTACCAAATTCTGATTAATGTTTCCTTCCACAGCCTCCTTGCCCTCGCAATATGCTGTCCATTAGCCCCTGCCAATATCTGCCTGGAATAACCTCCTGGCTGTGATGGGCGTTGTGTGATTATGGTTATCTAAACGTGTGAATAATTGGGAGGTTATGCCATATTACATGCTTCATCAAGTCCTCTATTCCAGTTTCAGGGAAACATTTGAAGTTCAACACTATGTCTCAATTATGCCTGAATTTCTGGCAAGGGGAAAAAAAAAAAGTCCCATTAGCGAAGCTGTCAAAAACACATTCTGCTTTAAATTTCCTGGGACAATTGGACAATGAAACTTGCTCACTCAGTAAAGAGCTGCTTTCTCCTCACAGCATTAACAGGCTCTTGGATTTATTGGATTTCTTTCTTGCTTGGGCTCTGAAATGAGATCTTGATAAAAAGGAGTTGCACAGTAAATGAGTAAGCTCTGTAAACAATAAATTCTGTGATGAAACATTTATCTGCAGACAGTCTATATGGAAAGCAATGTTGTTCTGGTGGGATATGGAATGAGTTTGCACTGTGGTGATATTTGCAAATTATAAAAGAAATAAAATGGGTCTGTCGCTGCAGTGCTGGGACAATGTTGTTACTGAAAGCAAGACTTGATTCTCACGTGTGCTCTGGAGGGCATTGGTCTGGCCTGGGACTCTGCCCCAGGCAACTTTACACTTCAGGATTTTTATGGGGAACAAACCTATCAATACTCTGACAAATTCCATTGAAATTTCAGGAGCAAAGAGCAAAGTGCTCTTGCAGAGTTACAGATGTCAGTGTTGGACAATGTCACAGGCTCTCCAAAGCAGAGCTGGGCTTCTAACTGGGGAGCCAGACCTCCAGCTGGTTTTGTCCTAGTGCTCATATTCCGTTGCTGCCAGCACATCCTGCCAGGACAAGGGAGACTGGTACAGGCTGAGTTCAGTGTGAGCAGACACAGGTCAAGAGGTGGCTGGAGAAGTCCAAGATGTAGGAGTTCAAGGAGAGGTAAGAGTAATATCCATCACCTCTTCAGCTTGTTCTGCCACTATTCCCAGTGCCAGACTGGTTTGGGACTGGAAAGCCACCATTCAACTTGTTGCAGTGGAGGTAAGTGAAATCATAAAAAAAAATAATTTTTTTTTCCTCAAAGACAGTATGAAGAACTTTTTCTCTGCACATTTTCTCCATGGAGTGGAGGCCATCTGCATCTTAGCTTCCTGCTCAGTTGTAAATGTGGAGAGGAAGGATTTGTGCTCCATCCCAACAGAGACCAAGCAGGGACCAGCCCATGGCTGTACAAGGTAACACAGGGCAGTCAGTGGTGCCAGAGCAGGGTGGGGACTGTGCTTTGTGCTCTGTGTGTGCTGTGGAGGTGTTAATTCATGGCTCTGGAGGGATGGCTGTGCAATAAGGTCACCTGTGAGATGATGACAGAGACACTCCCACACCTTGGCTTGCCCCATGTGTCACCCATGGTACCTGGATTGGGACCAGGGACGTCTCCTCACAGCTGTGGTTTCCTGGTGGTGGAAAGCATCTGGCAGGCTCAGTGACAAAGCTACACAACCATGAAATCACCTTTAATAGGGACAGTAGGCAGGTAGGTTGTAGCTCTTCTCCACCCTCCCCCCTCTTTGGGTCCTTCCTTTTCTTCTTGGGCTGCTCTGTGCTGCAGATCCCACAGGGAACATCCCCAGCAAGAGGCTGGCATGCTGAGTTCACAGTGCAACATTAGTGGGAAAAGCCAGGCAGTGAAAGACTGCAGGAAAATCTCAGCAAGGTGAATGCATGGAGACAGGCCAAATGTGTTTATATTTCCCGAAATATTGCAAAATACATCCAGCCTTGGCCTACAGTGCAAGCACAAGCAGTAGAGGAATCTAAAGCGTGCAGATGCATTGCATACCAGCATGGAAAAGTGACAGCAAGACAGGGCCAAAGCAGGCCAACCACACTCCCTTGGGAGTCTAGGAAATAAGTGAATCAAACAGGGCTTGGGGCCAAAACAGGCCAAAAAAAAAGGATCCCTTTAGGAGTCCAGGAAATAAAATGAATCAAAGTGTGTTTGGGGCTGTTACAGGCCAACCACAATCCCTCTGGAGTCCAGAAAATGAGTTTAAGTATTGTCCAGGCCAAGACAGGCAATTAAGCTTCTCCCCACAGGGACAAGGCAGTTGTGAACAGCAGAAAGTGGGGCCATTCTGCCTTGCCATGGTCAGGACCCCAGAGCACAGCCAGCAGCCTCCTGCTCGCCCAGTTTCCCTTGGGAAGCCCCAGAGGCCCAGGATGCACCTCTGGTGCTCTGGGACAGAGTCACCTCCTGGCCAGGACCACCCCTCCTTAAACTCTCTTTGACTTTCACAGTCCATTTAATCCTAGAATCCCAAATAACTGAGGTTGGAAAAGACCTCCAGGATCAGCGAGTTCCAGCCTTTGGCTGATTCCTACCTCATCACCAGCCCAGAGCACTGAGTGCCACATCCAGGCATTCCTTGGATACCTCCAGGGATGTAGACTCCATCACCTCACTGGGCAGCTCCTTCCAATGTTTAACAACACTTTCCATGAAGAAATCCTTCCTGATGTCCAACTTGAACGTTCCCTGGGACTACTTGAAGCTGTTTCCCCTTTTCCTGTCCCTGTTCCTGGGGGCAGATCCTGATCCCCCTCCCTGCCCCTCCTGGCAGGAGCTGTGCAGAGCCAGGAGAGCCCTGAGCCTCCTCTGCTCCAGCATGAGCCCCTGCCCAGCTCCTCAGGGATTCTCCATTCCCTGCCCAGCTCCTCAGGGATTCTCCATTCCCTGCCCAGCTCCTCAGGGATTCTCCATCCCCTTTCCCAGCTCCTCAGGGATTCTCCAGCCCTTTCCCAGCTCCCTCAGCCTCTCCTGGAGCTCCAGCCCCTTCTCCAGCTCTGTTCCCTTCCCTGGACACGCTCCAGCCCCTCCTGAATTGAGGAGCCCAGAACTGGGCTCAGCACGTGGTGGCCTCAGCAGTGCCAGCACAGGGGGACAGTCACTGCCCTGTCCTGCTGACACAGCCAGGGGCCACTGGCCTCTTGCCCACCTGGGCAATCCTGGGCTCATACTCAGCTGCTCCTCTGCAATCTCCCTGGATGTCCCTGGAGGCCAGCTGCACATACCCATGTTGAGAGTTGTCCTAGCCTCTCTCTGCTCATGGAGGTCATCCCTGTGGCACTGCTGAACGTCCTCATGGAGGTGTTTGCAGCAGCACTGGCCATGCTTGCAGCAGCCTTGCCCAAATTCGTGGTGGTGTTGGCCCTGTTTGTGGCAAAGATGATTTGTGAACTTCAAAAAGGATCAGGAATAAGTTTCTTTCACCATTCTAGGCTGGTGGGTCTGGGCCCACAGATGCTAGGTGAGAAGTGTAGTCTGCATGTGGGCATCTCCACATGAGGATTTTTTAATTTCCTTTTTTTTTTTTTTTTTTTTTTTTGGCAAATGGTCACAAACCATGGGGGGGCTCAGCACCTTCTCCCTCCCCGAGGCTGTCACTGAGGAGGCACAGAGAGAGCAGAACTGGTGGCTGCTCCATTTTATCCCTGAAGCAAATGGTGGGTAAATGGGGAATAAATCAGAGGAGGTACTGACAGTCCACAGTCAAGCCTGGGGATTTACTGCTACAGAAGGTTTATTAATAGAGCTGTGGATGTTGCAGGCCTCTCTGTGATGGGCTGTGGGATAATTTAATGATCAGCAAAGACAGAAAGCTGAGATAAGGCTAACTGTAGTGTCCACATTAGCAGTGTTCCCCCTCTGTGCTGGCTTGGCTCCCTCAGAAGGGGCAGCCAGAGATGAAGTAAATCATGGTGCCAGAGATGAAGTAAATCAGGTGTCCCCATCCTGTGCCCTCCATTAACGCAAATTGCTCTTTTCTTACTCACCAGCACCCACCTGAGGGTTGCAGGCAGGGAATTGTCCCCTCAGGCTGAAGAACAGAGGACAAACACCACAGCATGACCTCCAGAGGGACAGAGGAAACAACACAGAGCTGCATCTCTGGAGCGTGGATGACTAAAGCCAAATCTGAAACTTCAAAGCACAAAGCCAATAACTAAAATGTGATTTTTTAAGTAAGTGATGCAGTTTTAATCACTCCCAAAGGCCATAAACAGCTCAGGCAGTGTCATGAGGAGTCTACCATGAGATACCTGTTGCTGAGAATGCTGCTATCACTCATGGCAAGTCTGGTGACCTCCAGAGAAAACAGAATTCTTGGCTTCCTGACACCACTTACTTCTTAAAATGAACTGAGAACTCAAAGTTGGCACCACTGGGGTTTCTCTCAGCCTTTTAGATTTGGGTAAAATTGCTTTTGAGCAGGGAGATTTCTGTCTTAGGGGGAAGAGACTAAGGCAGCAGCACAAGTGTCCATTCTGTCCATAACCCAGTTAGTTTATTGGTGTGTCTTTTCCTGATGGACACACTGAAAAAAAGTGCAAAAGTCATTTCCTCCCCTATCTCTGTGATGCTGCAGTAAGTGAATGGAGCAATGCAGCCAGTTAAAATAAATTTCTGGAATTAAACTGAATTTCCTGGATTAAAAATGCAAACCCATTGATTGCAGAAAAATCACTGCAAATTCGTTCTTATTTGGTTTAGTGGTGGACACTACCCAAAGTCTTCCTGGAGAAAGTAAAAAACCATGTGTGTCTTGTAATTAGATCTAAATGATTATGAAATTTTGGGAAATTGGTGTTTATGACACCTGCTGAGGTGAACTTCCTCCTCCTGCTGAGAGACGACAACGCAGGAAAAAGACCAAACCTAACTTGCCTGACCTCCCTCTGACCTACGACAAAATCACTCAAGACAATTTAACTTGAAAAAGTGATGGGCTCCTGGTTGTTTGTTGAACTGAAAAAAAAAAAAAAAAAAAAAATCCCTTTCACTTCCAAGTACTAATTTTCATTATTTTGCATCTTCCTTCAGGGGAAAATCCAGAGTTATTTTGAAACCACAGGTGATACGACCCATTAAAGCTGGGATTTAAGCATTGGTTTTATGCAGCAGATGGATAAACTATCAGTCACTTGCCTGTAGGTGGAAAAATCTTTGCTTAAGCCATTAACACTCCCCAGTGTAATACTACCTGTGTTCAGCAAAGGGAAATCTGTTTTCTTACTGTGATTTGATATTGGGAAATATCAGGAGGAGATAAGCTTTATAACAGCACTGGAAACGTGTCTGTGGTAAGAAATGAGCCACGCAGCAAAACCACCTTTGGCATGAGCCTGACTCTTCCACAAGGGGCAAGACAGCCCTGGCACGGGCTACAGAGAGAAGGGACAAGAGAAGAAGAGCATTCAGCCTCGTGCTGTGGGCTCCCAACATCCCTCCTGCCACAGGGAGGGATGCCCCAACCAAGGCAGCGGCAGCGCCGATGGGATTTCGGCGGCAGCACCCGCAGGTGCTCTCCTGCATGGCTGTGAAGAGCTCTGCTCCTCTGCACAAATGCTGTCCTCAGCTGCTCCCGCTCATTTCCGCACACTCCGAGTGTCCAGATCCAAGAGGGGGATGGCTTCCAAGGCGAGGAAGCACAGATGTTGGGAAATCCAGGAAGGAGGCTCATCTAGAGTATTTAAATATGTGGCTGCTAAAAGTGTGTGGCTTCTCCGTGGAAACTCGTGCCTCTGACAGGCCCCATCCAACAGCCATGGGAGGCAGTGGAAAGGTGTCCCTGGAGTCAGGTGAGGTTAAGCTGCACTTGCAGAATCTGGTGTTTATGCTCCTTTGAAATGCAGATACTTAAAAAGCCATTGCCCATCCATCCATCACAGGGCACTTGACTTCCACATTTCCCCCGAGTTACTGGTTTTCCATGATCCAAACACGTGCCTGTTTCAATGCTACTGGCTGAGCTCACTGTTCCTTGCTGGAAGGGATCTCTGTCTAGCAACTAAGGGAAGGTTGAAGGCTGTGTGTTTACGTTCAGTTTATTATACCTTTATTTTCCCTGCAGTTCTGTGATGGTTCCCAAAGTCTCACATGTGGATGCAAACAGCAGAAGTTTCCATTAATGATGATGCTGATGAATTTGGCCAAGGTTTCAATCCTTCCCTCTGTATGAAATCCAGTGTAGCCCTGTCCTGGATATTTTATATGCTAAGTGGTCATTAGGTATTTTCTATCTTATTCCCAAGAGATGTAGAGTGCCTTTTTTCCTTTTCCATGCTGTGGAGAGGGAAGGACACATAGCAACACCTTTATTGTCTCTTGTCTCTTGACACATCTTTAGCAAAGACTGCAGAGGCCTGGAACAGCTTCCCAGAGCAACAGGAAGGGATTTAAAACATAATCCCATCCACAGATTTAACAAGCTCCTTCTTCAAACTCAAGAGGAGCCTTTTGCAAGTCCCCACCAATGCTGGTGTCTCCACCCCATCACTGAGCATGGTGAGTGCCTGGATCCCACAGGACTTCCAGGGCTTCACAGCTCGAGGAATAACCCAGCTCAGAGATGCCAGTGTTCTGTGTGATTAAACTCTCTCACTGCTCACCAAGCACTGGGGAAGATGGATTTACGCCAATGGGTACTTTATTTCCTAAATGAGAGTGTACTCCTGCATTCCTTTTCTTTCCTTTTCCTCTTTTGCTCCATTTCAACCCTGAAGGCCAAATCCACAACAGACTTAAGCCAGATGTGCAGAACCCAGACCATTTTGTTCCAGCTGAAGATCCTTGAGAGAGCTTTAGGGTCTCTGTATCTCATTTATGCAGGTCCCCAAAGTTCCTGACACATTTTCCCAGCCCTTTTTTTGTGGAAGACAGGTGAATCCTACCTTTGTTTTTGCAAGCAATCTGTCTCCACTGTCCTTTTCTCTGATGCCACAAGTAGTTTATAAGGTGGCTGCAGAGAACACCCTGAGTCTCATCTCAGTCTGACTTACAGGCTCTGCTTTTTGGTGGCTTTTCCTGAAACAGCCTACAAGTGTGAAGTTTTTTCTCTATTTCCCCACTTTCCTCTTTTCTTCTTCTGCTCCTGTTTTCAATCACAGACTGCCCAGGCAGCGTAGTGGTCAGGCTTAAAGACTTGCTAGAACTGGATTCAAGATTTATGAGAACTAGATGTAACCAGGCCTCTCCCAGAGGTTTGGGAAGAACAGCTGGAGTCTGGCACTTTCCATCATGACAAGGACTATTAAAAACTAAGAGTTGAACTGCAAAAAAAGCAGGGGGGAGGAAATGTTTAGGCTTAAAACGCAAAACAAGCGCCTGCAGTATCCAGCCTGCACAGGGGCCAATTCTGACGGCAAACGCCTTTCGCAGCTGCCGAGGCTTGGGCTTATTTTAGAAACCACTTTAGAAAGAAGAGGTTAAAAGAAGAGAGGGAGGGAGGGAGGGGTCCTGGAGCTGTCTGTGAGCGCTGCCGGGGTGCAGCCCCGGGCTGGCGGAGCGGGTCACATCCTGCGCTGTCTGCAGCCCGTTCCGGCCCGGCCACCCCACCCAGGGCTGAGGTAATGGCCCGGCTGTGTTTGTGGAGATCACCAAGGCGTGCGTGTGTCCGGCCATCCCAAGCCAGGAGGGCAGAGCTCCTGCGCAGCAAAGAGGGAGGGGATGTAGGCCGTGCAGGGAAATTTGAAGGCTCTGGGTTTCCAGGCTGCGGATCCATGGCGTTCCCAGCCAGTCCTGGCCTCTCTGTAGGGCCATGGCAGTGTCCCCCTTGGACGGGACCCCAGCTGGGGTTGGGGTCTCATGGGCCATCAGCTGCTCTCACCTGGCTGCAAGGGTGATGGATGGGAGACCTGGAAGGGAAATGGTGTCACTGCTGGAAAACTGTGAGGAGTCCACCGTGTTAATGCTCCTGGGCAGGTACCTTCACTTATGGAAAGGTGGGGATGTGCCAGCACAGGCAGGCTGGTCGTGTAATTATTCATTTCCTAACCATATGATTGTTTCAGGCCTGAACTACCCACAGGCTGAGGCACAGTGTTGATTCAGAAGGGAGCCCACCCTCCTGATTCCAGTGTCTCACTCAAATACCTACAGCTCTATGGGGTGACTGCATCCCAGGATGCCAACAAACAAGGCAAGCTGGATTTACCTACACTTTTTATCTGCCTTCGATCAAGGCTGCTCCATGCTGTTAAATAATATGCTTCTAATTCACAAGGAAAAGAAACAACCTCCCTTTACCTGCTGTGCTTGTTCTGCCCCACAGTTTTATCTGACAGCCACCAACAGTGTGACATCCCCATGTGGCCAAGATTAGGGGGTCCTGTCCCTACTTTTTTTCTGGGGATTTTGTCCCCATTTCAAGGGGAATTCTGACTAGGGAAAAACCGACCTTCATCCATTGGCTTTGCCTGATGCCAAGTGGTGTTTCTGTTAGTCCTGTTAGTTAGTTAGTAACTCTGTTAGTCCCAGACAGGAGCCATAAACACCCAAAATACTTCACAGGCTGACCTCGGCATCTGTCTGGGTGTCCACGCCATGGGTGGAGCATCCCTCCCTCTTGTCCTGCAGCACTAATTGAGGTCCCACTCCACCTCCTTGCACCCTTTTTCCTAAAACACAGGTGCCATGAAGCCCTTGAAATTCTGGGGCTCCTGTTTAGGCAGAAAGAAACGACCATAAATCACCAACTCCCGACACCATATTAAAAAATAGGGATAGATGCACAGCCCCTCAAGCAGGGGCTGGATGGCAAAAGAAAGGGAATTGAGCCTTCAAGTGCCAAATAAATTAAAAAGACAAATAAAACTTCCACTCTCTAATGAGCAGCAAGACTGGCTCCCAGCTGCTCTTTGGATGAAGCCAGGCTGCCTCGGGAAAGTCTGGTGGATCTTTTGTGCACAAAGGCACCCATTTGACCCATCAGATGTCCAGACATGGTGGTGGCACAGGCCAGGCCTCCTCGGGGATGGCAGCATAGCTGCTTCTCAGCAGAGAAGTTATTTGGGATCCACATCTGGAAGCACAGGGTATTCCAAGACTAGGCTTCTCCTAAAATTAAGCTGAACTTGTTCCAGTAGCTCTACCCAGGAAGGGTGTCTCTGGTGAAAACTACTTTCTCACCTCTCCAGGTGAAACTAATAAAAATTGAAAATATCAGTTTAAAAGTTTAATTTCCATTTCCAGCCTTTGGCTGCTCCTATCACAGCAGGCTGTGAGACTGTGACATCATCTTCCAAAACAGGGAGAGAAAAATACACATATCCTTATTTCTGAAATATACCTTTTCCTTTAAGAAATATCCCTTGAAAAATTCTGTGGTATCATTTCAACACAGCTCTTCATAGGATGTAAAATAAGGCACAGGCTGGCAAACAGTGGAAACATAATTATGATGAACTTTTCCCTAAAATTGTTTGTTTCTGGTTGTTTTGGGTTTTTTTCTTCTTTCTTAATGTTAAAAAAATCACCATCTTTTCTTCAATTTTTTGTTGTCTCTTAGCAACTGAACAGTTTTGATCACACACAGCTTGGGTAAGGAGATAGGAAGTGATTTGGCAAACACCACATTCCAAAAAGGTGACCTTTTTCTGCTCTGGGTTTTCAGCTTGGGCAAATCTCTTGGGAAAAATTACAGCCAACAGCAGCCCCAATTGCCCCATAATGCTCCAACACACTGGCAACAACCTCCCATTAGAAACCTCGTTGTGTTTATTATTTCTCCTGCTCTTTGGGGCTGCCCACTGTGTGAGATGGAGCAGAGAGGGTCTCCCAGAGCTCATAACATCTGCAGGAGGGTGGGCACAGGTGTGTTCCTGCTCCACACTTGCTCCTGCTCCCTAGGAGCCTCAACAGGCAGAATTTGGCCCCATGGAATTTCCCAGGAGTGGGATGATATGGTACCAGGACTCCAGGCTCATAGCCCTGCCAAGACACAATAAAAAAGAGCTGTTTCATGGTGGAGGAATATGAGGAGCACATGTTTGGTCAAGCTGGTGGGCAACGCTGTTCCTTCACCTCCCAAGGCTGGCTGGGCTCTGGAATGCCCATAAAAACACCCCCCACTTCCTGCCCTTGCTGCGGGGGCAACAGAAAACCTTGATTTCATCCCATGCAATTAAAACAAACGGTTGCCACATGTAAATATTTGTGTTGTTACCCATCTCGCTTCATCTGTGGGGCTCCAAAAAAACAAACAGCAAAACACAGCCCTGGCCATTGGAGCAGGGCCTGGGATATGCAGCAACCAAGCCAGCAAGGCCAGGAGGGCAAGGGGAGCCTAGGATGGGATTTTTGCTGGATTTTGGATCAACACAGAGCTCGTGGAATGGTGCTGGTCCTGGCCTTGGGGCTGTCCCTGTGAGTACACTGTTTTCTCACAGCCTTCCCAGCTTCCCTGAGCATGGTGTCAAAGGGACTGTCACACCTGTCCATGGAAAATTCATGCTCCAGAGGTGGAAAACCCAAGTTTGGTCTGTGAAACATCCTCCTTGGTGATGTATCCAGAAGAGTCTTGGTCCCCAGCACGTGTCTGCCACCGCAGTGGGTGATGATCCCTGTGGGTCCCTTCCAGTTCAGGGGATTCTGTGAATCTCTACAGGGGTCCTCCCAGCCAAGGACAAATCCCTCACCCTCATAAGTTCAAAATTATTTTAATGCAGTTTGCACCTACAGGATTGGATCCAGGGAGGGGGAAAACAGAACTAAAGCCAGCCCTGGTTGCTTGTGCCTGCAGCCCATGTGACACCTAAGCATGAGCTTGTGCATTATCCAGGTTTGGTTCAGCTCAGCACAAATACTACAAAATCAAGCCTTTGCCATGTTTGTCTCCAGGGTTCTGCCTTTTGGCATTTAGGAGTGAGGTGGATAATTATGCAGGATTTTTCCTTCCCTTGAGAAGAGACACAAAACCTGGATCGTTTTTTCCTTTCCTTGGTGTCTGTCCAAGCAGAAGTTAAAGCTCTCACAGCAACTTCTAAAATCCCCTTTCAGATAACACAGCAGCTGGGTTTCGAGGTTATTCTCAAGGGTGTAATAGCAGTATTTCTTCTTTACTGCAATACCATGATCTTGTGCACAGTTTCAAGAAGCTTTAAGACAACTTTAAGACTGGAAAGTGTTTTGTTTAAAAAAAAAAAAAAAAAAAAAGGAAGAGAAAAAAACAAAATTCAAACCACCCTGTTAATTCCAGTCTGCTCTCTTTGTGCTGTTTTGAATAAGTTAGAAAGCAAACTGGGAAAATTTAATTTACACCAGGAAAAAAAAAAGAAAAGAATACTGCATTCAACAGAAAAAGAAAATCTACACTGAGACTGTTCCACTTCAACAATTACTTGTAGCATATCCTATATATATGTACGGGGTATATATACACATATTTATATATATAAATGTTTTTCCCCTAGGGGTTTTCCTTTTAAAGATTTTTGCCTTTTCACATGTGAACTGTAAACAGACTGACAGATGGAATTCTTTTGTATAAACTGTTTCAGATACACTATTCTTCCATGCCTATGTCAGTTGTTTACAGTATCAAAAAGCCACAGATACGCCTAAAAGTAAGGAAAGTTGGAATTTCTGCCAAACATTTGGACACCATCCATCCTCAGGGGCTGTACCCTCAGTGCACCGGGTGGTGCTGAGGGACCTCTCACTTAGAGGCTTCTCCTCAAGATGGGTGTCAGCAGCAGGCTGGGGATCTTCAAGGCAAGGGCTGGGCAGGGAAGAAAGGGGCACTTTTACAGACTGCAGGCCCCCAGATTTGCTGCTGCCAATGTCTACACTTGTTAATGAGTGTCTAATGGGCTGGTGGATGCTGGGCTGGTGCTGGGAACATCTGGAGCTCTCCATGTGGGTGGTGCATGGTCCCCAAGGCACCTTCTTCTTCTTCTTCTCCTTCTTCTCCTTCTGCTTCTTCTCCTTCTTCTCCTTCTCCTTCTTCTCCTTCTCTTTCTCCTCCTCCCCCTCTCCTCCTCCCCCTCCTTCTTCTCCTTTTTTTTTTTTTTTTTTCCTAATGTGTTTTCCCTCCTTGTTTTCATGCCCTGAGTGCCAGGTGAAGACTGACCAGTGTAACCAGCATGGAGTGGTACTCGGGGCTCTCCATGGCATGATGTTTTTTTATCAGCCTCATTTGGGCACTTAAAGTGTGAAAAAAGCCCAGAGGCTTTGGACAGTTATTCCAGGAGTCTTATTCCTGATTTAAGCTGCCTCAGCCAAAATTCCCAATGCTGTCTCAGAAACAGCTGTTCTGGGTGATCCCTTGCCCCACGGAAAAGCCACGTAGACAAAACTTTTATTTTCTTTTAACTCCATCTCTGACACTAGCCCTTCACCTGTATCATCTTCAGTTATTGAAAACTTCTCCAAATCCTTTGTGCTGCTTTTATTTTCTCCCCAAACCATGCCACATGGAAGAAGGGAAAAGGCCACACATCACCACCAGAGTCTGGGCTGTTGTGCACCAGGGTTAAACTCCCTGAAAAGTCCAGTCATGGCCCATCAGGAAGACCATTGTGCCTTCAGGTCTGAGGGATTGGGAGACACTGAAAATTCCTATCAGCTTTCAAATCCTCTCTCAACACTATAAAAAAGAGGCCCCATGACACAAAGGAAGGTTCTGTGAGTTTTTGAGTTTAGGGAAATTAGAGAATAGGGCCTCTGGATGCCAGCATGTACAATTTGTCCCCATAAGGCTCTCCAGGGATTGTCTCAGGGGCCGACCCCCTTCCTTCCCAGAAGATGTGGTTTGGCAAAGAATTAGGGTTTGTTCACCAGGACAATTATTCATCCAAATTTGGAGCTCAAAAAGGTACCAGCACTAAACGCCTTGAGAAAAATCTTCACAAAAAACTAACAATAAACAAACCAAAGAAAACAACTTCCAACTGGCCAACACACCCCATCCCATGTTTGCCATTGGAAGTTGTTCTCCATCAAGTCAAGCCCATAATCTCCACTGGACTGAGATCACTCAGGGGTTTGTCTGCACAAGCACCAGCGGTGCTCTGGCTGGGGAGTTTGGATACAGCTCTGTCCTTTTCCTGGCTGGAATGCCCAAGCTTGTGGGCACCAGCACAGACTGTCAGCTCAGCAGCTGCCCAGGCATGGCTGGATGTGGAGCTTGGTTTGCCTGGACAGCCAGGAAATCTGCCTTTATTTACTGGGCCTGTGCAGCATTTATTTCACAGGCACGTAACCCTCTGAAAGTTACTTCTTCATGTCTCCTTATCCACAAAGAGCCATGTTTCCACATTCCCAGTGGGAATAACATATTGCAATGGTGGAGGTGGCAGGCAATAAGGATGGATCAAGAAATGCATGGAAAATTCAAGAATAGACCTAAGAAGTTGCTGTTCTGCCTTGCCCTCCATCCTACAAGGAACCAGGTTGTCTCCAGGCTCCCTCTGCACCACAGATGCTTCAGCTCTGGCTCATCCTTTGCCAGGCCTGGATCCACCCTCCTTTTCCATTCCTCAGCTGGGAGTGCACCTGACCTGTCTCAAAGGTGGACTGTAAGCAGGATGGTTGGATGCACCCTAAAGCATTCCTAGACCACTGCTGTGCCACCTTGGTAAGAGAAACTGGGCAAGCCTGGCTGCAAAGAGGACAACTCAGAGGATGGGAAGGGAGAAAAGGAAGCTTAATAATCAGGTGGGGGAAATATATAATGAATCTGTGTTTTGCTGGAATATGGAGGAGAGACATGACCGTGCCAAGAGCAAGCTGGACTCTGGAGCTGAGCAAGGACCCCATAAGGTTGTCCCTTAAAGCTTTGAACCCTCACTGGCACAGGTTGCCCAGAGAAGCTGTGGTTGCCTTATCCCTGGAAGTGTCCAAGGCCAGGTTGGATGAGACCTGGGAGCAAGCTGGGATAGTGGGAGGTATCCCTGCCCATGCTGGGTGTTGGAATGAGCTGATCTTTAAGGTCTCTTCCCATCCAAATCACTCCTGATGCACACCCTATGTCACTGAATGTTCCTTCACAGTGCTGTGCAGAGTGTTTGAACCTTTGCAGGTCCTGTCCCTCCTCCTCTGCTCACTGTTGGTTCTGCTGTGGAGCAGAGAGCTCAGAGAAGATGCCACACCCAGCACCCTCCCAGAATACAGCTGGGATGAGAGGGAGGGATCTGGGGGAAGGATGAGGCAACTGCAAAAACTCCAGTTGTACAAACACCCCCTTTGGAAGTTGTAGCTCTGAGATGGAGAACACCAACATAAGGGTGGGTGACACTTCTCCAGCTCCCCCTGCAGCACTCAGCTCCTTTTCCAGACCAGCACAGGCTCCTCTGGCTCCAGGGGAGTCGGGCTGTTCTCCTCTGAGCCTCCTCTGAGCCCGGAGCTGCTGTTCCCGAGCTCTGTGTAGCCATGGTGAGCTCTGTGCTCATGTAAACATTGCACAACCATGAGCCCCCGCTGTCTGAGGGCAGCAGAGGCACCACTGGGCTCCTCCTCTTTGGATTGCTCTTCCTGGGGGAGGGCAGCACTTTGTGGAGTCATGGCAGCAGCCCCCGGAGCTGCCGGTGAGCCCGCGGCATGCTCTGGATTGCGCTCACATTGCTGCGAGGATGGGTCACACTTTTGGGAATCTGCCCTGACCTCCTCTGGTGATGCTCTGGCTTCCTGAGGATGGAGACATGGAACGAATTCTTGCCCAGACTTGAGGAACTTTACGACACTGGGTGGTGAGAAAGCTCCTGGATCCTCGCGAACGGGGCCTTGCCTGCTGGATACCCCTGCAGGAGGTGGGATGGGGACAAGGCGATGGTGAGAGCAGCACATCCTGGGGGAGAAGGGGCACGAGGCTGGAGGAGAACGTGCTCTTGAACTCCCCCACCACTCCTGAAATGGGGACAGCAGGACCATCTCCAGCACAAACCCTTGCTGAGCTCCTTGCCTCGGGGCAGCAGGGTTTGCAGGTAAGACCACAGCCCAGCCTGTGATGGGGGAAACCTGTGGATGTGTTTTCTGCACAAACCCACCTCCTCTTCCTGGAGAAAGTTGCAATCCTGTCCTGAATTTAAGCTGAATTTATGACAGACTCGCTGATAGTCCCTGAACTGTTTTGCCACCTGCAAGTACAGAGTTATTAACTCACACACTGGAGTTTTCTTTGGAATTTCAGATTTAGAAATGCAGGAAGAAAAGATAGCACTTGGGCAGCTCTAGCCCTTCCCAAGGACCTGCTGGCTGAGCTGGTGAGAAACTTCAGCTTCTCAAAGGAGACAAAGCAAGGTGAAAACCACTTGATTTGCCCATCTCCATCCCCAGCAGCTGCTGGGAGGAGAGGGGGGAGCCACAGGAAGGGCTGGCTGGGTCGGGAGGGGCAGAGCTTGGTGCTGATGGACAAATCCTGTCCCCAGGCTGGGCTTGGGCCACACTGGGCATTGCAGACCTGGCACAGCTCTGGAGGTGGTGGAACAGTGTGAGGTGCCCTGGGAGGCTCTGCTAGAGCAGGGCTGGGAGTGCTCTGTGTGAAACAGGAGCACGATGCACGGACCTTCCAAGCCTATCAGAAACAGATTTTTCCTTGACACACAAGAGCAGAAGATTCCTCTGGAATGAGAGCCCTGACCAAGGCTGAGCGGCAGAGAAGGGTTTCCAGCTCCTTGCAGAGAGGAAGGAAATCCGCCCGTGGGACAGACGATATTGTCTTTTGTTTGACTCTGCAACGCTGATTAATGAATGCTTTTTTGATTTCACAAGAATTTCTGGGCTTTGTAAACTTTCTTCAGAGATTTTTTTTTTCTGGGAAAAATGGGAACCATGCTCGGGGTTCTCCTTCTGCAAACAAACCACTCAACATTTTTATTCAAATCAAAATTTTCCATGGATAGTAATGGGGATTTCTCAACCGGTGTCATAAACATGGTAGGCACTGCATTATGATCTAGATAAAAGTTGTGTTTCAGCAGCAAGAACTGAGGTCAGAGCCCTCTTCTGATGGGCCTTGTGCAGCAAGACACAATCCTGCTCTGAGGACTTCAGAACAGAAAAGACAAAGGGCAAGAGAAAAAAGAAAAATACTAAAAATACGCTTTAACAGATGAGGCACTGAGGTGGCAAAAGATGAAGTGATTTGTTTGACGTCAGGATCATGGGAACATTAAGCCTAAAAGAGGAACTAAATCCTTCCCTCTTGGAAGGCTCAGCACATATCTTTAACCACAGACCATCCTTTCCCTCTGGTGTTACTGACTTTTGGCCGAATCCTTGCTCTTCACTTGGGGATGGCACTTGGTGCAGGATTATTTGCCATGTGTCAGGCCCCTTATTGGAGGGGGTTTTGGCTGATCCATCCAGCTCATCACTTGGCACATGGGCATAATGCATGATGCCTTCTTTCCCTATCAATCGCTCCTGGAGAGACCCAGAGTCCTGATGAAAGTTTTGTCTATGTCAGTGTAGGCAATGCTGGAAGAGATCTTAGGCTTGGCCACTGATACAGTAAATAATAATAATAATAATAATAATGATGATGATGATGATGAAAAGCAACAATGCCAAAATCAAATCCCCCTGGATCTCAGGGACTTTCCTTGGATGCCTGGAACCTGCACCCAGGGTTGGACAGATCCTGCAATGGATCAGAGCATCCCTGGCAGCGCCACCTCTACAGAGGCTGAAGGAGAACAAGGAGTTTATCCATCATCTGCTAGCTGGGGAAGACATTTGGGCTTGGTTTCCTCCCACCTGGCGTGCTGGGGGAACACTGGCAGCACTCCTTTGACCATAATGGAAAGCATGTCCAACACATGGCCAAAATCTGGAGATTTCTCCTCACTTTCTTCCTGTGGCCATGCAAATCACGGGGCGGCCAAGGGAGCTGCCCCTGCTCTTTGTCCTCCCTCCTTTCTTGCAGCTGCTGGACAAGGCCAGAGGTCAAGTGCACAGCCTGGAGATGGGGACAAGCCCCTTGGTGTGACCCCAGGAAGAAGGGACACTCCTGGGAGGGAGGGCAGGGTGGCAGTGGGGCACTCTGCCGAGTCCCTGGCGTGCAGAGCGGGCTGGGATTAGAGCTGGAACTCACAGCACTTGGGCCATTGTGCAATGCTGGGCAGCTGGAGGGTTTCACTTTTCAGAGGGGAAAAGAAAATGTGAAAAACTAGAACCAGAAAACTCTTTTCTTCCCTCCTTTTTTTTCTTTTCTTCTCTTTTTTTTTTTTTTTTGACCAATCCAGAGCTTTCCACAATGCTGGTGATTTAAACCAGGCCTGGAATATGACTGCAACTCTAATATTTCTACCTTCCTGAGTTACATTGATGAGTCAAGGAGCTGGCAGAGGCTGAAATACAGCAATGTATATGCACAGACTACAGATGAAACCTCCTCTCACATGGACACCTTGTCAGCTAGGGCTCGATCCAGGAGGTTAATAATGTTCTGTCTGTCATGGGAAAGAGAATATGAATTTAATTTAAAATCTAGACATGCCTTCAGCTCTGGAACAGAGAACACAAGGCTAATTTCACCAGCAGGCAGAGGGAGATGGAAGCAGGGCATATCCTGAACTCTGCATCCAGGCTGAGTCAGCCTTGGAGCTGATTTCCTGGGACCCTGGAGCCCAAAGGTGTAAGGAAGCAAGCAGGGCCATTTTGGGGGGAGGAACGAGGGGCTGAGAAGGGGAGCAGATACCTGGGGTGCAGGTGAAGCCCTCCAGTGCCAGCATCCCTCTCTGTCTGGACTTACAGGGAGAGCTGCAGGGACACAGGGACAAGGGGACAGAGGTGGCCTCAGACAAACCAAAGCAGGGAGCAGAGGAGTTCTAAACCACTGCCTGGTGCTGGGAGCAGGAGCTGGGCTCTGCTCTCTCTCCAGCCAGAAACCCTTAAAACGGCCTCCTCTCCCTTTTCATCCCTCATCCACATCCTCAGCCTTCTCACAGCTTCCCCCCACTCCATCCCCCATGCCAAATAAATCTCCTCAGAGTTTAAATAAATGCTGTAGTGTCCTAAAAGTCTTGAAGCCTCGGAAAGGGAAAAAAAAAAAAAAAAAAAAAAAAAAAGGTATTAAACCTGAAAGAGAAATAGTAGATGTGCATCTTCTTCCCTTTGGTCTCTCTGAAGGCTATTAAGTGATGCAGGGTGACTGTGGACAGGTACATGCAAATAATAGGATCAAGGCAGCAGTACAAAGGTTTGTCTCCCAATCTTAATGCAGGTGTGGGAGACACAAACCAGGTGGCTAAAAGGCTCCTTTGTTTGAAGCTGTCAGGAGGAGAAGCTGATAATCTCATGCCTCATCCCTAAACTCTCTTTCAGCCGTGTCAAGGCATCTCCTCACATCAGGAAGTCTGCAATGACATGGCTATGTGCTAAGCTCAGTTAATGTGGTCCGAGGTTTAAACACTTCAGGTTAAAAGTGGATAATTGGTGGTAGTGGATTTTAAAAGCTCACACAGGTGCCTTTGAAAAGAGGTCAGGAGTCAAGTGCATCTCTCCTATGAGAAATGGTGAGCCTTTCCTAAGGAGATCAAAATTCTTCCACGGAGAGCCCCAGGGCCTTGTAGGAACTGTTATTAATTTAGTCCTGTATGTTCCAAATAATGGAAAAACGATCCCACATGTGTACAAGGCCGAGGAACCGGGGCACGTTCTCTGTGGGTAGATAAACTTTCACCTGGCACTCCTGCACTGTTGAGTAATCCCCTCTCAGCCCGAGCAGGAGCAGCACGGGAGCCGCATCCATCCTGGGGCTCTCGCCAAGGGAGGGTGGGCACCGCTCCGATGGTACCCTTGGGGAGGAGAACAGAACCCGACAAGCATCTCCCCGTAGAGTTGCGATGTCTCCCACTCCGGTTTCCCAAGGAATTCGGGCACCCCGTTAATGTTTTTTAACATTTTTGCCCGCTGGGGTCTCTGCAAAGTCACCCCCGCAGGTACCCCCGACAAAGCGCACCTGTAAAAGAGACAACTGCTCTCCCCCGGCGCGGTGCTGCTGTCTCAAATTGTGCTTTAATGAAGGCAAAGCTGGAGGAAATTAACATCCAATTATTTCCTTAGGGTGGATTTCTTTGTGCCGGCCGCGGGACACGGACCTGCCCAAACACGCAGCACATGAAAGCGGCTCCTGCCCGGCAGGATCGGGTTGCAAAGGCACCGAGCCCTGCACCTGCCCGGGGTTTAACAGGGATGGGAGACACAAAACACACAGCGGATCAGGGCCAGGAGAAGCCGATTTTCCCCCATCTCCGCCATGTGTTCGAGTTTGCGGTCTGAGCAGCCAGGATGACAAGCGGCAATAAAGAAAACAGCATCGTTATCACCCAAATTTGCATTAAAAGTGTGGTTTGGTCTCTGGGAGAGGGGGTTGTTACCAGCTCCTCATTTTGCTGCCTTAGGTGCCTCTAGTTTCACAGCGCCAGCAGCTCCTTTGACTTTGGGACATTATTATTTACAATTTTTTGGTAAGTGCAGCCCAAATACAGCGAGGTGTCACATGAGAACAAGCTTATTCCAATTCCGGTGAGAAAACACAAGGAATTTGCTCCTTGAAAATATCCAGATGAATTTATTGATGTATTCTGAAAGGGTCAATAGAGCATTTTTAGTCCTAAGGCACCCCTCAGTCCTGCTGGCTGGATTCTTTGTGAGCAGGTGCTCATTTTGCCAGCTGTTCAAATAAAATAGCTGTTTCTGTCCTCCTTACTTTTTGTTTTCTCTGTTTATGACTGGGGACAATTTGGGAAAAATTGCCACTGATGAAAACATGTTATGTATTATTATGTTATTATTATGTTATTATTATTACTTGCTATTTTTTTTTTTGTGCGACAGTAGCAAATCAGAGGGTCTGAACTGACACAAAGCAAAAATGTGGTCCCTGCTCCACAAGCTTTAAATTATCCCAATTCCCCAAATGTTTAATGGTGGCTCAGAGTTCATCCATTTCAATTTTATATGGCATAGAAACTGAACATAGTAGGGGGAAAATAAAAACCCAAATGAAGCCTTGACCTTTGTAGCACATTCTATGGGAATTATGGAAACACTTCTTTTGGATTTATTTTTTTTTTACCTGAGAAGCAATGAAACAAATGCTTCAATTGAATGGTTTGGGTTGGAAAATACACTAATAATTATCTTATTTCAGCTCCCTGCCATGGGCAGGGACACCTTCCATTATCCCAGGTTGCTCCAAGCTCCATCCAATCTGGCATGGAATATTCCAGAGTTGGGGCAGCCACAGCTTCCCTGGGCAACTTGTGCCAGGGTCTCCCCACCCTCACAGGGAAGAATTCCTTCCCACTATCCCATCTATCCCTGCCCTCTGGCAGTAGAAGCAATTCCCCCTTGTCCTGTCACTCCAGACCCTTGTCTAAAATTCCTCTTCCAGCTCTCTTCTAAAAAGTTCCCCTTTCGACAAAATTATCTTTCCTGAAAGGAACAAACACCTCATTCAACGACATCTCCCAAGCACTGGTTGTAAGGAAGTTAAGAACAGCACTTTCCCCTTTTTTATTAATATTATTTGTTGGTGAAATGGCTTAATGGCTGCAGGGTCAGTTGACAGATAGGAGGTAACATTGTTCTTCTCCTCCAGCGAATGTAGTGTTTGGCATGACTTCAAAATAACCCTATTGTTTGTCATCTTCTCAAAATACACTATAAAACCCCTGTTAAAAGGGAAGATAACGTTTTCTAAGCATAAGTCAAGTGCCGGGTTGCCTTTTTTTTTTTTTTTTAAAGCTGCTTGATGAGAATTAATGGTGTTGGATCTCCTGTTTTAAACACATTTGGCCAGGTTTTCTGGAGGCACCTAATTTATCTTGAGGCTCTTTCATCTATTATCTAACTGTGAGCTTGTTCGTAGCTCATCAGCCATCCTGGTTTTGACAGGGGGCCTTGTGATGAGCAGCCAACAGTGCAGAGTGTTGGGGCCAGCCTATCTCTGGCAGGAAGGTGATGGGAAAAGCCTAACCTTCTGCCACTCCTCCCAGCACTCACCAAACCCAAAAATAGAGTCTTGGACCATCACACAAAGCCGCTCAGCGTGGTTCCTGCATCCCAGTGTCAAAGAAGATCCTCGCCAGATCAGGTCCATTTAACGGGGAAATGGTTCTGTCAACCCCTCGGGTGGAGTTTGGGGAAGTCCTCCTTGTTGAGGGGACAGAGAATTGCTTTGGCCAAGGCACACTGTCCATGGAGCCATCAGGAAAAAGGAGAAAGCAGCAGAAACTTTGGAAAAAAAACCCCAAAACCTTATCTAATAAGTGTGGGAAATAAAAAGCTTACGTAAAAGAACAATTTTTCAACAGTTCCCAAGCAGGAATTATCTGGTCCATGATTCAGGACCATCACAGATGTGTAGATTTTAAGAGTGAGCTCCCCAACCCCTTCTGGAAGCAGCCAGAGGAGATTTGCAAAGGCGAGGACGTCGCCTTTCCTTTTATTGTGCTTTCAGCATGGACGTCCGTGAGCGCTCGGAGCTGCTGGAAAGTTTGTCACCATAACACTGCCTGTTTATGCTTTGTGGGGATGAAAGAACAGCTTTCTTCAATTAGGCTTTGTACTCCAGCTGGCAGGCGGGTGCTGATTGTCTCAAACTCCACCTCTGTGCCTGGCCCAGCCCGGGGAGCCGGCGGCGGCTGCGCTCGGATCAGCTCTGCTCACGGCGGGCAGGATGGGAGACATCCCACTGGGAACAGCCAGGTGGGCTCACTGATCCCACCTGCTGGGATTTTCAAACCCCAGGATCAAAGCATGGGTTGGAAGGGACCTTTAAAGGCCTTCTCATCCACAATGAGCAGGGGCTTCTTCCCCTAGGCCAAGTTCCTCAGGGCCCCATCCAGCTAAACATTGAATGCTTACTTTCCAGCCATGGGGCATCCACCAGCCCTCTGTGCCAGGGCCTCACCACCCTCACTGCATAAACCTGGAATGGGGTGCTCAGAGAAGCTATGGATGTCCCAACCATGGAATTGTTCTGATGCCTTAAGTTTTAGCTTTCATATTTTTTAGATTCTGTGCTGTTTTGGTGGGTAGTTTTGGGTTTCACATTAAGTGCTACTGAGCTCTCTTCACAGAGTAGAGAGACAAAACAATTCCTTCTCCAGTTTGACACCAAGGACAACTTTCAGACCCTAGAATGAAACAACAGTGAAGTGAGAAGAAAAACAAAGAGGATGGAGCTTCAGAACCCGAAGTTATGGTTGGACAATTGATTCTGATATGCTGATGGACCAGAACTTATAAAAGTGTGGGACCTCGTGACCATTTTTCCATTTTGTGACCATTTTGGGTTCATCTTGGGTGTGCCCAGCCAGGCTCTCGTGCTACCCAGGGGCCTCCAGTGAGGCTTTTTAATAAATCCCTGCTTTATCCTTTTGCTCTGCCTGCTCTCTGTTCCAGGTCAGCCTCCAAAGGCACCAGTTCAAGGCTGGGTTGGATGGGCTGGAGAGCAACCTGCTCTAGGGGAAGCTGTCCCTGCCTGTGGCAGGGGCTCTGGAACAAGGTGATCTTTAGGGTCTCTTTCAACCCAAAGCTGCACACTTCACAAGCATGAGGAGCATACCTGCCAGCCCAAACCACTGCCCTCACAGTGAGGGGTTTATTCCAAACATCTAAACTTCATCTTTTAGTTTGAAACCACTCCCTCTTGTCTTATCACTGTCTGCCCTGGCGTGGTCAGGCAGGGGTGCCACATGCTGTGTGTGAAGGCTTGGCTGTAGGGGCAGATTTGGGATCAATCCAGAAGTCTGCTCCCAAATGGAGAAGAGGCTGCTTTGCTTTCAATTAGCATTCCACCCTTTTCATCAGCCTCCTGCCCAGGGAGCACCTCTTCCATGAAAGGGCTGGAGGAAGGCTTGGACCATACATTTTCTTCCTTAGACCTATCTGAGTCTCTCCTTGCAGTGGTTTAGGTTTGTTTATTTGAGATTTTTTGGTTGATGTATTAATTTATGTGGTGGGTTTAGTGCTAGAGCAACGCTTCTGGCCTGGCTGCACAGAGGGTCTAGGCTGGCCTGTTATTTGTAGTTAGACTGGAAAAGAAAGATATTTTGAGGGTTTTTCATCTTAAAATGTGTGTTCACAAAGGCATATCTACTCTTTTCATTGGTTCCATTATGTGTCAGTATTTAAAATTTGCTACTGATTTTTTTTTTTTTTTTTTTTTGGTCAGGTTTACAGGAAACAGCAATGTTTTTAAGAGTTCCCTCACTTTTACTAAAAAAACAAATTAATATTAAACCAGGACACCCCTCTTTCAGTTTAAAACCACTCCTCCACATTCTGTCCTTTCTCAATGCTTTTCCGCTTCAGTCCCTGCTCCATGCACCTGCAAGGAGAATCCTGCTGGTTCCTAAGGAAGAGTTCAACCTCATTGTAGAGCCCGTGGTGGTGCAGGGACAGCAGACTCTTTCCATGGACCCGGGCAAGTTTTGAGTATGTTGCCTGGATACGTGTCTGTGGAACACAGCATGTGTGAGCAGCCAATGGATCTCTGTTTAATAAGAAACAGGGCATGGGGAAGGAGCTGCCTTGGTACCAGTGTGGGTTTACAAGGCACTGACTGCTCTGTGTCAGGCAGATTTGCAGATTGGGGGAATTTGGAGTGGAAGCTGATAGCAAAGCCGTGGCAAAAAGTCAAAATGCACCACCCCTGGCAGCCCTTCACGGGGAAAACTGACTTTTAAAACAGGATCTAGAGAGTGCTGTGATTTTGCCCTAGAGCTCCTGGAGGATGAAATGAGTTTCCTGAGTTAAGACAAGACACAGGAAAAAATACCTGGAGATTCTGAGCTGGATGAATGATGATTTATAACAATTAGGATCAAACATACATCTTCACGCTCAAGCAAGGGCATGCAAGATGCCATCAGCTCTCTGCTATTTGTCACCTCTGTCATTTGTCACCTGTCCTTTTGTGCTTGCATCTTTTACCATAATCACCCTACACAGAAGGGACCACAGAGAGCGTCCACCTGCCCTACCCCCTGCCAGAGACACGGTGTGACCCTGGGCTCTCACACAGCTGAAATTCCTCTGCTGAAGCCAGAGCTGATCGTGGTGGCTTTTGGCAAGTGCCAAACAGAGATTCACCAATGGAGAAAGATGAATATGGATTTTTGCTCATGCTCTGTGCTGGCCCTCTTAGCAGGGCTCTACCGAGGTCTGGGGTGGGTGAGTCTTGGGCCATGAGGAGGCAGAAAAATCGTGACCCAGGAGAGGAGCTCTACTTCTTCGTGGCACTTGGAGGTTATTTGTAAATCCTTTCCCTGGGAATAAACACAAGCACCAATGCTGTGAGACCCTGCTTGGCCTCGGCAGAAAGAACTGCTCTGAACTCAGACTCTGATTATTTATTTATTTCCTTTCAGGCTCAAAATATTTTTCAGCAATAATCAAGGGGGGAACAATGGCCCATTCACTGAGCTCTCCCTTGTCCTGGGTCCAAGTGGGCATTGCCACTGAGAGCTGCACTGACCCGGGGCTTGGCAGACCCAGGTGCAGCATCCTTCTCTCCTGGGGATTTCCAGCCTAACCCTGAGCCAGGTAATTGGGCAGCTAAATCCCTTTAAAAGTCTGGGCCCTTTCCTCAGCCCCTTCTCTGTAATTCCTCTTCTCACAGGTGGGTTGTGAGATTAAACACATGAAAGACTCGCAGGCACCGAATGCCGCGATGATGAGACCCATCTGACAGAGAGATCAGCTAAGCCAGGGCAGCCGAGCTGGAAAATGCCTTGGATTTTTCTCTCCGACAGCAGGATGGCCTTGTGGATAATTGATTTCCCCCTCGGAAGGACTGAAGTATATTTTTAGGGAACGCAAACATTTTTATTTTCACTGCCTATTTTTCTTTCCTCCCCAATAAATGGCTTTTCCTCCACACGGGCTGGCCAGCTGCTCTGAAAATTCAAGGGGAAAAAAAAACCAAAAAAAAAAAAAAAAAAAAAAACCAACAAACTCTCATTAACTTTCCCAAAGCCTTAATTGTCCCATTTATTTCAAGGCAGTAGGAAAGCCCATCTTTCAGTGGCTCCCTCGCCCTGCTAACAACTCACCGTAATCCTTTCCATAATCCCCAGGAATGCCGATCGCTGCGGCAGAGTTTGATTCTCCTCGCTGATGAATTGCAGGGTATTTTATATCCTCTTGTCACAACCCCCTTCTCCTGCCTTTGCTCTTTCAGCAAGGAAAGTCACTTTTATGTTACCCATCTGGGCTTCCCCCACCATCAGCGGCTTTTTTTTTTTTTTTTTCCTCTTAGGTACACAAAAGCAAATGTTCTGGGAGCTCTTTAAAATACCTGAGCAACTGGTAGTAAATGAGTAATTTCCTGTTGTTCTAACCTCTTTTTTTTTATTTTTTTTTTTTCAGCCGAGTAGTTATCTTAGCTTGGCATGTCAAGATAGTTGCACGATCTTCAGTGTTTGTGTGGATAAACATTATCTCAGCTCATTCCTGAGCTGATCAAACTGATTTTATAAACAGCCTTTCGTAGTGGAAAAAGAACTGTTGTTTTGGTTTTTTTTTCCTTTCTATTTTGGTTTTTTTGGGGTTTTTTGTTCATTTATTCCAGGAGTTCGGTGGATGCTGGCATGCAGGACAACTACTGTATGTGTGTTTGCATTGCAGAAAGTGCAAATCTGTCCATTTGAATCTTTTTTGAGTGAGCACACTGGGCAAACTAGGTGGTTTAGGAATGACCTCATCCCAGGATCCCGGCAGAAAACAGCCCCTGCACATAGCAGAGTCTGGAATGTGAGCAGGACCTCATTCATAAACTTCCTTACCATTTCTTTACACTCAAAGGCAGGAATAAAAAGCAGTCAAAACAAGCAGAAATGGTGTTCCAGAGTGAACCAAATGGGAAAATACATAGATGCACTTTTAAATTTTATTGTATTATTGAACTGAGATACTTTTCACCATCTGCAGGAGGCTTGCTGTGGTGATACACTCATTCTTTCTCTTGGATCAGACTGGAAACTTTATTAAGCTTTTTTTCTTTTCTTTGTTCTAAACATTTTTTTTTGTGATAACACCTCTGTTTTCTACCACCTGCCCTGCTTCAGTGAAAATACAGAGCCTGAAAAATGTGTTATAAGGGGTGCTATGAAAAGGCTGGAGCTCAGAGGCCTAAACTCAGTTACAGAAGGTTTTTAATTAAAGCTGTTAAATAGCAAGGGGAGAAAAACAATTTTTGTGCTTTTTACAAACAAAAGCACCTTAGGTCTTCATCCTCCTAAGCAGGGAGGCAGTGAGGTATGTACACATGAGCTCATCCTGCTGTGCTGCAGTGAGGATGAAATAAATCCAGGCTGCAAATTCTGGCTGGGAGGTTCCTGTTCTCTCCACCTGGCTCCCTGGTGGCATTGGCCAGAGGTCACCAAACAAGGCACAGGCAAATCTGGGCTCCTCAGGCATTTCCCTGGTGAAATACAGTATTTTTTTTTAGGCGCATTTGGAGCTTTGGCCAGATGTGAGCTCCACCATGCTAAGCAACATTTTCACTGCTTTTAAGTCCTTTTTGTCAGCTTGGCAGTAAAAATTGGGCTGGATGATTATTGCAGCCACTGGAAGAATTTTTCTGTGGTCTAATATAAGTGCAACCAAGGAACTCTGGCATGTGCCTCCAGCAACTTGGATTTCCAAGTGGTCTTACTTTTCAGTGCTGGACACTCCCAGGAGGAACTGAGCTTCCAAGAGAAGATGACAGTGGGTGTATTGAGTCCAACACAGCTGTAGGTACGGTACAAACATGCAATTAGAGACAGTTCCTGCCCTGGAGAGCTTGGAGTCTAAATAGACAAACAGATCATCTCCAGATGGTAGGGGCTGAGGGTGAGCTGGTGGGAGAGCGAGTGAGTGCGTGGCACTTCTGCTGCTGGATGCACACAGATGGTCAGAAGGCAGGGGAGAGAGGGAAGAGCCTCAGGCCTTGCACAGGGAGCTTGGATTTCCTGCAAAAATCCTGCAGGGGTGGGGCTGAGATGTGGCTGTAGGGATGGGAAGAGAGGGAGGAAGGGACGGAGGGAGGAAGGAAGAGAGGGAGGGAGGAAGGAAGGAAGGAAGAGAGGAGGAAGGAAGAGAGGGAGGAAGGGAAGGGGAGGAGGGAGGGAGGAAGGAAGGAAGGAAGGGAGGAAGGAAGGGAGGAAGGGAGGAAGGGAGGAAGGAAGGAAGGAGTTTGTAGCAGCTTCCTCTGAAAGGAGATGCCAATGTGTGTCAATGCCTGGCGGTGAAGAATGGATGTGATTTAACTTTATTAGGCACTCTGGAATTCACTGTGGAAAGGAGGATTGATGGAGAGGGCATGAATTTTGGCCAATCTCTAAATGAAGAGTGCAGTGGTGAAGAGCTTTTTCCACCTCTCACCTCTGCCAGCCTGGAGAGGGGAACTCCTGTCCCAAGACCAGGTTACAGATGGGGTCCTGGATCACAGGAGCAGAAATCCTCCAAAGGGAACTACAGGCGGCCATGTCTGGCTCAGAAAGTCCCTGATCTGCAAATATTTGGGAGCTGGACAGGTTCAGCCTGGTCTGGAGAGGGATGATCTCTAAGTTCCCTTCCAACCCTTAATATTCTGTGATTCCTACGGGAGGTTGTACAAACCTCATACTCCTCCCCACGCCTGTAGAGGCTTTGGTCACTTCCAGAGGCAGGATATTTGATGGCATGACCCAAAGGATTGCTCCTGAAGTGCTGCTCCCTGTCATTTCCCTGCCTTGGTCAACCCAGCCTCCCTTTGGAGGGATTGCAGCTGAAGCACAGAACCCACCGGCTGCCAGGGAAAACATCTGAGGATTTATTTCATACCACAAGCACTGTAGGTGGCTGGAAGGCTGGGGAGGATGTAGAGGAGAAGGATTTGTGGGGAAGTATTGAATGGTGGCCAGAACAATAAAGAATAAGAAGTGAGAGGCACCTCTCCAAGTAGGGTTTCACCAGAGTGGGACAAGGAGCAAAGCATCCACCAGCCATCAAATGGCACATGGCTCTGTGCTAATTCCAGGAGTTCACCACCAAACATGGGAACACTCTCGTGTTTAACTTGGCAAGAGGTGAGCTGATTTAACTGGTATAGCAGAGATGTAGTTGTGCAGAATAAATCAATGGGCCACAAATTACACAGGAAATTTGGGTCTGGCGTTCAGGGTCGAGGAAGGTGGGAAGATGAAGGAATTAAAACCTGATACCTTTTAAAATATTGCTTCAGGGTAGAGATGACCTTGCTGTAATTCTTTCAAATTCCCTATAAAAAAGGGCAGGAATGCATGGCAAGGCACCCTTTTCCAACAGATATCTGGTGACACAGAACAAAATTGGAGCAGGCAGGATGAAAGACATGGCAGTAATCACAGTCCTTTGGATTCAAAGGAAATTATACTGAGGTAGGATGGTTTGGATACAATGAACTCATCTAAGCAATCACCTGCCCTTCATGTGGGTTAAATTTCATGGGGAAATATTAATTGGATGAGGGTTCTTACAAGCTGTAACTGGAGTGAGACCCATCAATGGTTTCACCTGGCAAAGTGACTGGCTCAGCTTGTGCCATGTCAAGGTTCTGCATGCACTCGGCTTTGGTTTTCCAAAAATAGAAATTCTGCTGTTTCACACTCACTGTCTTCATATTTTTGTAAGTTGAACTTTTTTAACCTGAAAAGAAATAATCATGATTCTGTTTTGCACCATTGTGCAAAGCAGAGATTGTAAAGCCAGTAAGGACAGCTTTACAATGAATGAATGTGTGGAGGATCTCCTTTGAAAAGACATTCAGTGTCAAATAAAAACTCTGCATAGCTGAAAATATGTCATTTTAGGCAAAGGGAAAAAATACACACCTGGTTTCTGGTCAGAAATTTCTTTAGTTGCTTTTTCCAGCAAATGAATCTTCTTTTTTGTTTGTGTTTGCTTGTTTTTCTTCTAATGCATTTAGCTTTCCATCCAGCCCATAACCCTATTCCATCTAGTCTAGACTGAATTTCCAACTGCTTTGTGATTTGATTAAGTTGAGCTAATTCTCATCAGATGATTTGAAAACAACCCGATCCAGCTTCTTCAGATACCTTGGCAAGCTGATCTCTACCTACTTGCAACTGCCTGGGATCACTTCTGATAATTCAGATCATCTGTGATGCCTTTAGGGCCCGATCCAAATTCTGCAAAACCAGCACAGAGGTTTGCCCTGGTCTAATAGGTTTTGGACCAGCCCCCAGCCTCCCAAAACAGCAGGTCATATATCTTACTGAAGGTAAAATGTTTGGCCAAGTGCCTACAAAATGCATTGTAATACAAGCTGGGGATAATCAGAAGACAAATTTTGTGTATGTGCAAAGTATTAGTGCCCTTAATGATAAAATGCTCGTGCTTGACATAATTTTTGGAAGAGGCTTGGAAACGGCAGGCTCGAGCTGCTTTCCACATGGGAATACCTTGCAGGCAGTAAAGAGCAGATGGAAAAGATCAGCAGGAAGGCAATGAAGTGCTCTTCATGCTGCAAACCCCAGGATCTGGGGATGTGAGCTACTGACACTTTGTTATGAGCTGTTTGCCCTAACCAGGCATCCTCCCAGCCCTGGGAAAGCTTTCCTGATGGGACAGGCCGTGCTCATTGTCAGCTGAACCTGTTTAGAGGAGGTCTCTGGGCAATCTGCTGTTCTCCCTCAGGAGATTCTTCATTCCCTTTGCTCCCTGAAAGCCAGAGAGCCGTGTGGTCCCTTCTCCTGCAGCAGGACATAGCTGATGTCTCAGGGACATCATTCTCTCAGCACCTCTGGCAAGATATCATGGGCAGGTACCTGAGCACACGGGGAGAGGGATGGCTTTTGTGTCCCCACAGCTCTGTCACACCTTGGAAACTCACATCTGGTGATGCTGCAGTGCAGGCTGCACCTTCCTGAGCTGCAGGACTGGAGCCACCAAGTAATTCAGTCAAGGGAGCTTTAGGGGAGGAGGAAAATGTGGTGGAATTCAGAGAAGGTCTGTCCACACCGAGGCACTCGGTTCATGGGTTTGGCAGAATCCTTTGTATCAGCAGCAGTGCCTAATCCCTAAACAGATGGGCTGAAAAATCACTTTGTGATATGGATGGGCTGCAAGGAGAAGCATATTCCTAAAGCAAGGCCCTGGAGGTTCATTCAGAGCTTTTCCAGAGGGCTGCTTTGTCTGGGGCCCAGCTGAGCTTGGGTCTGTCTCCCTGTTCCTGAAGTACACATCCCTGAAAAGCTGTCACAAAATGTTCCAGCCCTCTCCTGCAGCCCAGGGGGAGGTGGCAGACAGTTGGTGACTGCCTTACCTGTGGTGGCATCCCATGGAAATGGGGTGTTTTGGCAGGACTGTGCTTCTACACCAGGGTTTTTCCCATTATTTGTTGTCCAGAGGTTTGTTGGGGATTTTTTTCATGCACCCAGCCAGCACAGACATGTTAAAGTGACCTGTTAAATGCACCAGTTTACACTTGGTGGCACTGCAGGTTTCTGTCCTGTCTAATTTTATGACATATTCCAGCAGCCCCTTGAATTATTCTAATTCAAGAATTAAAAAATCATTCCCAATAGGAGCTTCTGCTATTGTTATTTCTTTTGATAGCAATGTCAATTTGAAAATCTTCAGTCCAGTGGGTATCTCTAAGTGCCCAAAAGTCATGTTTCCTAAATTTCCCTTTCTTTCCCTCATGAGCTTCTTACTTTATTCTTTTATTTACTGTGTTCCCAGCTATAATCCAGGTCTTCACTGTGCAAAATGCAGCAAAAAAAAAAAAAAAAAATACAAACCTCAAAGACTTAGAGAAGCCAAAAAAGTCTCTCTCTGCTGTACCAAGTAAAGACAAGGTTCTGAAGGATGTGGTGCCTCACAGGACTTGAGAGCAAAACATCTCTGAGCTTCTGCATCCTTCATCTACAAAGTCCTTTCCCTTGGACCAGTCCTGGAGTGATCTCATCCCTGAGGAATGCACCATCCTTCTTGGAGGCACAGTATGGATAAGTGGCTGGGAACAGATGCTTGGTAAAACAAGGAGACCAGGGAGTTCTCAGCAAAGCTGGAACAGATGTTGTTCCACAGCGACATCGTTCTCCCCTGGAGTCTGTTTACTGAGGTCTCAAAAAGAAAACAATTCCGATTTTTGTACAGATTTTTTATATTTGCTGCAGCTTCTTATCCAACTTTGCAACTCTTCCTGATCATGCAGGCATCTCCACAACTCCTGCAGGAGCAGCCACACCAGCTGTGCATTTCACCTGCAGGGCCATGTCTCTTGCTGGAATTTGTCATCGTGGTGGACCCAGGAAAACATGAGAAAACTCTTGAGCAGAGTTATTCCTCTGCTCTGTCTGGCACAGTTTTGCCGTTCCATATCCCATTTAATGTTGTTCCTGAATGTCCAAATGCTCCCTGGGCTCTGTCCTGAGCTGTGGCCACTTCCCTGCGGAGCCTTGTGCCCAGCTACTATCTAGGGAAAGAGCTTTTTCCAAATATTTCATATTTTCCTAATATCAAAGCTAATCCCCACTCCAAACACAACTGTAGGTACCTCAGTCCAAGTGATTTGGGGTAGCTTTGAGCCAAAATGCCTTTTTATTTTATTTATTTTTGTGCAAGGTATCAGGACACTGAGGCTTTGTGTGTTTCCATCATGGTCAGGTTCCTTCACAACTCTGCCCATCCAGGGAAGGTGAGCTTCACAGGCCAGCAAAGAGAAGCATTCTGCTGGTAAAAGTCTGGCAGATTAATCGATTTTTGATACATCCCAGCCCTCCCACATGTCAGGAGACCTGAGTGGAGTCTTCCCCTGGAGAGAAAACAGGCACCACCCAACCATGTCCTCTGCAAGGACACACAGAGCAGGTGCTGCTGGCTTCAGAAGGGACTACAAAACATTTCTGAGGCAGATCAGCAAAGCCTGAGCCCAGGGTGACCTTCTCAATAATCAAACTCACTGCCTGCAGTCTCTGATCCCCACCTCACCTTCTGCTGTGGTGTTTGACAGGCAAAGCCTGGGAAAGCCCAGTGCTGGAGAGGACACACGGGAATGCTCAAACCTTCAGGAGTGGGCAGGGATAAAATGAGGGGTAGTGACTTCAAAATGCCAGAGGGCAGGGATAGATGGAAATTGGGAAGGAATTCTTCCCTGTGAGGGGGGTGAGGCCCTGGCACAGGATGCCCAGAGCAGCTGCGGCTGCCCCTGGATCCCTGAAGTGTCCAAGACTAGTTGGACAGGACTTGGAGCAACCTGGGATGGTGGAATGTGTCCCTGCCATAGCAGGGGGTGGAACTAAATCAGCTTTAAGATCCCTTCCAACCTATTTTATGCATGTTCCATCAGTGGCTCACATTGCAGCTCTCCTTGTTGGCTGAAGATCGTTTGGAGATCCCCCCTGGACCCTCAGCTGGCTGGCAGCTTTCTCTTCCTGGCATCAGGCAAGTGATTCAAATTTTTCCTGATTTCCAATTTCTAGAATAAGAATCCTACAGTTTTAAAGAGGTGTTTTCCAACAGTTAAGGTGTGTGAGGTATTCCTGTTAGGATTGTGGGTCAGGAAAGCATCTTGACTCAGGGGAAGAGAAACATCCTCAGCCTTTGAAGTGTCTCTGGTGTGAATACACACAATAAAGCAAAGGGGTCAGCAAAACCCACATGACAGCCAACCAATAAATACTAGAGAGCAGCAGGTACTGTGTGGAAGCAGAAACCAATCCAGAGGCAAGCAGACAGCTCAAATTCACGAGCAGAGATAAACCCAGCTCAGAGTTTGACCTGCCTTGATCACAGCCCACGGAAGACTTTTATCAGATGTGTTTAAACAAATCCCTTCGGTGATTCCTGACTTGTGTCAAGGGAAAAATATATTTTGTCCCTGAAAGAAAACCCTTATAGTTCCTTCTAAACTCACCAGTAAATCAAGACAAGCCAGAGATCTCAACTTGGCAGCCACTGGTCTTCCTTCTCTTTGCTCAGCTGAGGGGGGGGTCTCAGCTTTTGGGGGGCTGTGCTTGTGCAAAGCAGCAGGACCAGCTCTGCACAAGGCCCGTGCAGTGCAGGGGCTTTTTGAGGAGCAGACTGGCACTGCCCAAGGTCCCAAAGTGGGTGGCATGGCCAGGAGCCTCTCTCCCCACGCTGCCCATGGCCCCACTGACTCCAGCAGGGCAGCCCAGGCAGGCATTGACCCTGCTCAGCAGCAGATTTCAATGTATTTGAATAAAGAATCAGTCCCTGGACAGACTGTGACACTCTCAGACACTGGCAGGGAGCCAGACCAGTTCCAGATCAAGTTCCATGCCAGAACAGAAGTTCTCTCAACTCTAGGAGCCCAAAAGATCAGTCAAGACCCAAAATACAAACTCAAACTGTTACTCCTTGTCTTCCACTGTGGGGACTCATTCAGTGGAGTGCCAAGAATCTGGAATGGAAGGGAATCATCTTTGCAGATGCAATGAATTTCTCCAGGCAGAAGAACAGATGGCTGCAAAGAGATTTTCAGATCTGGTCACACAAATGATCTGGATCATCTCTGGCCTGGATCAGGAATAGTGTGGGAGCAGAATGAGGGCAGTGACTGTCCCCCTGTTCTGGGCACTGATGAGGAACCTTGAATAACGGGGTCAGTGCTGGGCTCCTCACTGTGAGAAAGAAATTACAGACTCATAAAATGTCTTCTGAGGAGCTGGAGTGTGTCCAGAGAAGGGAATGGAGCTGGGGAAGGGTCTGAAGCACCAGGAGGGACTGAGGGAGCTGGGAAGGGCTGGAGAATTCCTGAGGGAGATGGGAAAGGGCTGGAGAATTCCTGAGGGAGTTGGGGAAGGGGCTCAGCTGGGAGAAAAGAGGCTCAGGGGCCCTTCTGGCTCTGCACAGCTCCTGCCAGGAGGGGCAGCCAGGGGGGATCGGGCTCTGCCCCCATGGAACAGGACAGGACAAGGGGAAACGGCCACAAGCTGTGCCAGGGGAGGGTCAGGCTGGACATCAGGAAGAATTTCTTCACTGGAAGGGTGGTCAAGCACTGGAATGGGCTGTCCAGAGAGGTGTAGGAGTCACCACCCCTGGAGGTGTCCAAGGAATGCCTGGATGTGGCACTCAGTGCTCTGGGCTGGATGACAAGGTGGAGATTGTCCAGAAACTCTACTCCATGATCTTGGAAGCCTTTTCCTACCTCAGTGCTTCTGGCCAGGAAATAATCACCCCTGAAACACAGGAGGGGAAGAGCAACAGCACAACCCTGCCTTGGGTCAGCACAAAGCTCCCACCACGGCCACATCCCCGTGCCCTGACCACATCCAGCCCACCCCTGCCCCTCAGAGAATGTGACACTGGCACTCCACCCCTCAGGCAGGATTCCACCTCCCCAAGGTTATCCCAGCCTCCCGTTTGGCCAGCCCGAGGCTCCCATTCCCTGCTGGAAGGTGTGATCTCACAGAGTCAGGTGCTGCACTGCCCTAGCCCCCGTCTGCAGGTCACAGCTACAAACAGGGGCTCTCACAGGGCACGAACAGCAAAGTGGAACACTCTGAATGAGCAGGGTTTGGTGGGAAGAGCCTGCTGCCCGCCCAGCTTGGCAAACCCCACAGCCCTGTTTGGGATTAAACACTCAGCTATCCAGCAGAACGAGCTGTTAGCCTGGCTGAGGCCACGCCAGCTTATTTCATAAGTGACTTAGACAGATGTTTAAAGGATTTATGTAAGGTTGGCTGAAGTCAAACACAGGTGTAAGAGATGAAAGGGGAATGGGAAAAATGCACTGTGATGATCATTTTTCCAGTTCTCTATTTTTTTTCCCCTGGCTGTTGATTCTAGTGCCCTTTCCATGCAATGTCTGCGCTGTGAGTCACTGAGAAAAAAAAAAAAACAAACTATTTTTATTTACTACCAGTAAGGAATGAGGTTTTACACAAAGCTGTGCTGTAGCTGTGCTCTCTTCTCCTGTTTCAGCTCTCCAGTTTATTTTTGCTCTCCTTCAGCTGCTTTCTGCTCACAAGATGTGCTGAGCAGACATTGCCACTCTGAGGAAGGGGAGAAAATTAAAGACGTGGAAATTCACTGCAGCCTGCTCATTATTTGCCTTTCCCAGCATGTAATACATGAGTCTCATGCTTGCCTGTGCCAGCCTGGCCTCTGGATATCTCCAGTGGTTATGGAAGAAGCCTTCACATCTTCTTGTGTGGTTCTGGAGCTCGCCAGGGTGGGTCAGCAACAAAGGAGCTGCGCTGTGGTTCTTTAAGACCCTTCACACATCACTTGCAGCCTTCCCCAGGATTTTGTCCATGGGGTGAAAATCCCCCCTCGCACCAGGTTCTCTGTCCCAACCCAACTTGGCACCCACCAAGGGAAGCCCCAGTGCAGAGGGATGGAGAGAAAGAGCTGCTGTAGCCCTGGAGTAGACTAGAGAGGTGTCCTGGAGCATCCCTCTCCAAGGAAATCCCTGACTGAAATCCCTGAAAACCCGACTGTGCAGAGACTGCAGGACAAACTCAGCCCAAACCACTGCTTTTCCAAACAACCTGCAGTATCTCATCCCATCCTAATGGGCTCTCTGCTGATTCTAAAAGGTGCCTTGAAACAGCACCCACAAATCCCCCACGGGCATCTGTGACCCCTCCCAGAAAACAATTACTCCCTCCCAGCTTTCCAGGTGCACGAGTCAGTGCTCCTCGGGCGTGCCCGGAACACATCTTGGGCACAGCTCAGCTCTGCAGCCCTGAAGTGGTGATGAGTATTTCTGGGAGATATTTTGGTGTCTAATCTATCAAAGTACCCAGGAAGAAAAGGCAAATCCCTGGGATACCCCTGAGGAGGGGGTGAGCCATCACCTGCATTAGCTGGGAGCACCCAAAGGGTGGATGGCTGAGGGACAGTGTCTGCCTTTTCCAACCCCCATTTAAGTGTCTCCCCTTTGCATTTTGCACGCTCACCTTTACAGAAAAACCCATCCTAAGCTCAAGGAGGCGCAAAGCCCAAGGAGGACAATGGAGAAGACTCTGGTCCTGGAAACGCTCACAAGAGAAGCGAGGGGGAAGAGAGCACAGCTGGTGGGCAAATCCACAGGAATCATTCCCCCTCGTTAATTATGGAGCCTGAAAGGCACAGGTAAAGGCAGAGCATCCCCATCCCGCAGCTGGCAGGGGGGGCTGGAGGCACCGGCTCAGGCAGCCGGGGAAGGTCATGGGCGGCGGCAGCGCCAGGAGCTGAGCTCACATCTCCCGGCTCCCCAGCCAGTCCCCGACCCACAGGGCCATTTTTTCCTCTCCGTTCTGCCTCATTAGCACCAGTAAGCACTTCTGTCATCAGGGACACGCACACTCTGGTGGGGAGTGTAACAGAAATGCCTATTAATAAATGAAATAATACTTTCCAGTTTTCAAGGCTCTCGGTGGCGGCCGCTCAGCAGCCCTGGCTGAGTCAGGCTCTTTTATTTACACCCTCAGCCCTGCCAAAGCTGTTGTTTGCCATGGCCTGGGCTTGCCCAGGGACATACCCAGCTGCTGAAGGAGTGCCTGGAGCTGGCCACGCAGGCAGCCCCAGATGGGGATCCGGGAGCCAGCAATGCCAGTGGTGCAGCAGGAAGGGATGGAAGAGCCCTGGGCTGGGCTCTTCCAGTGGGAGGACAGGGGCAGCTTCATAACAACTGTTTTGTGTTAGCCCTGAGAGCCTCCAGCCCCATGGTGGGGATCCATGTGCCGGCACGGAGCTGGGGCTGGGGCAGAGTTATTGCTCCATTCTACTCACAACAATGTCACACCACGGGACGTGTTTTATGGGCACATTAATCCACACAGCAATGGCCTGACTGCGTCTCACCACCCGAGGTGTGTATTAGCTGCCTCTATAATAGAGACTCCAGTGGGTTTTATTGCTGTTCCAGCATAAATCCTGGGGTTTAGAGCCTTTTAAAAGTTTCCTGTTAAGATCTGCTCTTCCAGGTCCCAATCCAGATCATGGTGGAAAAGCCCCAAACCTCCTCACCCTTATCAACTGAGAGACAAGTCTCAAGAATTTTCTCTCTGAGAAAGCCCAAATCAGCTCAGGCTTTGCAGACATCAGAGCTGTTCTTCTATATTTCCTGGAGGAAAACAAGGATAACAAAGGGATTTGGTATGTTCCTCCTTCTCTTCTATTCATGCTACAGCTACTGAGACTCAGTGCAATGAGTTTATCTTGTTGGGCAGGACACCCATCACTGCATCCAAGACCTCTCTGCCATCACCTTTTGTATCCCTGAGAGTCAGCTGGGACCTGCTCCCCTGTCTCTCTAGTCCTTGCTGAATCCATTACTACAAGAAGAAGGATTACAAGGAAAGGAAAGTGTTCTGCTCTTAGGAGGTATTTATATTTTCTGTCAAAACAGAAAGGAAAAAGTGAAGGAAAAAGCCTAAAGCAAATGTTCTGGCTGGTGGAACAGAGCTGGAAACCATCAGGAGCTCTCACCTGGCCTGTGTGCCATCTGTGAGGCCCCTGTGCCATCCTGTGCCCCATAACACAGGGGGCCAAGCCACGACTCTGTTTTTAGCTACAGCTGTAAAAGTCCTCTTGGGAACTCCTCCCCAGCCTGTTTCATTTCCCTTTTCACCAAACTCCCTCCATCCACTGCACGAGGATCAGGTAGAGCCCCGTGTCTGCCATCAGTGTCCTTGTTCCTTCCCCCGTGCCCAGCCACCTCCTTTGGGAAGGTGACCCACTGAGGCCACAGGGGGTTGGGTTTCAGCTGCCTCACACTCTTCCCGTGCTCATCCCACCCAGCTGGATCCATCCTCCCCTTTCTGCAGGAACAACCCAAAGCATTCCTCACTGCAGAGACCTCTCCACGGAGCAGTAATTTCCTTGCTGAGGACCAAATTGCATTAATTCATTAAGGCTGCACATCTTGAGCCAGCTGCCACTCCTGAAAAGGTCTCCACTTAGCATTTGACAGGAATGTCAGCAATTCAGATGCTTAATGAAAGCAGGGAAGGGTTTGTCACTCTAAACATGCCAATGGCCAAATTCCCTGTCCCTCTACACTCCAGAGAATGCCAGGCCATGGGATGCTGCCCTCTCCCTGCAGTGCGGGGTGAAAATGGTACCAGGCACGGGATAATATGTAGATAGGGAGAAAAGATTTGATGTTAGGAAGGTGATTTCGGAGAATTTGTTGTTGCCCCATCCCTGGAAGTGTCCATGAAAAAGATGGATGGGGCTTGGAGCAATCTGGGATAGTGGAAAGTGTCCCTGCCCCTGGCAAGGATTTGGAACAAAATGAACTTTAAGGTCCCTTCCAGTCCAACCATTCTGTGATTCTGTGATTTGACCATTCTGCCTTGGACTTCCCAGATGAGCAGGACAGGCTTTTGGGATCCTGCCATCATCCCAACAACAGCAGGAACAGAGACAGTGGCAGTTGGCCTTGAGTCATCTCTGACAAACACTGGCATTAATTGTGGGCAATATCCTGTCACATCAAGGGGAGCCTTTGAGGAGCAAAATGGTCACCCATTAAACAAATACCCTGGAGATCCTGACAGCAGGGGCTTCTGCTGGGACCAGAATTACTCTTATCCCAATGTTCACCTTTAGGCTGGTGGTCACACAGCTCAGAGAGGCCGAATCAAATTGCCAGAAAACCATAAATTGTAGTACAATCTGTTTTTCATGTTTATGAGAACACCACAGCCCCAGACTAAATCTCTCCTGGGCAGTGTCCACAGGGACATCATGGTTTTCTTCCTAGGGCTTTCCATCCTGGGTGATGGATTCAGTGACCACAGGTGGGGTGTGGCTTTTAGGGAGGTGACCAGCCTGGGTGGGGGGTTATGTTTTGTGCCCCCAGCCACAATACTGGTGACCTCTGCTAAAGTGGTGCCAAGAGATCCCAAAAAGGGACATTTTGGAGCAGGAACAAGAGGCAAGACAAACTCAACAGTTCCAGCTTGCATGGCTGACCAAGAATAGAGTTTCCACTGGCATTTTATTTGAGATACCTCCTATGTTAGTGCAAACACTTCTTCTCTACACAAACACACTGGATTTATAAAATTCAGTCCACAAGGAGCTCTCCTGAACATGGAAACTGGACTCAACAAAATCACGCCTCTCTGCTGTCCCCATCAGCTTTAAGAGATGCTGTTTGAGGATCCTGGGGTACAGAGGGAATGTGAAACACATCTGATGTCTGAAAACTCTGTCAGGGTTTCCTCCAGAGTCCAATAAGCCTGGCTCTGTATTTAACTCTTATTTAACAATACTCCTGTGGAGAGGAGCAGCACAGATCTTTTCCCATCCATTCTTGGAGGAGGTGGAACTGCCAGCATCATGGAGAGATGTCCCACCAGCTTATGAGCACAGGCTGCAGAGGGAACCTCAGTACAATAGTATTCCAGGAATGAGAACATTTCTCCCACTGCTGCCCCTTGGGATGCAGAGGAGTCACCATACAAAATGCAATTCTTTTCTGGCTGGGAAAAAAAAATAAAATCCTGAGCAACTGCAAGACAATAGCTGGGCCCCATTGTCTCCCCTCGCTTTCAGGAGATGTGTGCAGATGTGTGAGGCTTCTCTTGCTGCACACTGAGCTGGCATTCTGGATTCTCCTCTGCTTTGTGTCCAGGGATGATTTTGGAAGCTGAAATCTCACTTTAGCCACAAACAGTCTGTGAAGGTCAGCTTGCTGTACTGCTGGGTGCTTATCTGGTTTGGTTATCAGAGTGACAGGATTTTTCTCCCTCATGTTAAAGTCATTGACACAGGAGAAAGGAAATGAAGCTGCTGTTGATGATGAAGATTTGCCTGCTTAGTGGTGGGTTTGGCAGCTCTGGACTCGATGGACTCAATCTCAGAGGTCTTTTCCAACCTTAACAATTTTATAATTCTGTCCTTCCCACCTTCTCAGTCTTGGGCACTGGCCTTGCACAATGACCACAAGATGACACTGTCCTGGCATCCAAGCAGTCCCAGATGAGCCATTCCAGCTGGTTGCATACTTGCATCCCTCTCCCAAATGGCCACACCATGCACGTTGCCCTTCAGCTTTTTGCCAAGTTTGCTTCATACATGCCAGAAAAACTGAAGAGAAAAATAGCTCCCAAGAGCTTCATCCTGCTCTGCAAGTGTGTCTCTGGTTTCTAAAGTAAAGAAAACCTCCAAGAAGCAGGATAAAATGAGGAGAGTTACTTCCAAATTCTGGAAAAAAGGAAATTTTAGGCCTTGAGGTATAATAAAAGCTGTTCCAGGATGTTTAACAAGGAGCAGACTTGTAGAAGACCACCAGCACCAGGGATGTGGGACTGAGAGCTGGGTAATCCCTGCAGGAATCTCTCCCAGCTGATCTCTTCAGTGTTCAGTGAGAACACCACAGTTCTGTTGGTGTCCTTTGATAAAACCTTCTCAGGCCTTGGACAGAGGAAAAAACAAGGATGAACCTGAATTAAGCAGATTTCTAACCTTCTGCTGCAGGGGCAAGGTCCCACCTTGACCCTCAGAGAGCAAATGGTGTCACAGCAGGGACCTCCTGACCCCACCAGAGAGTGGGAAGGGAAGGTCACCCCAGAGCTCTGTTCTTGGAGCACACTCAATATTGGTGGGGTCTAACCCTGAATGTAGCAGAGCCTAAACCTTTGCCAGAGACAGAGGAAGGCTTTCCTCAATCCCAAAGCTTACAGGGTTTTCCAGCATGGCCCAAACCCAAGGTCATCCCAACACAACACCGAAGATCTCTGGTGCAAGAAGTACCAAGAAGGGGTGGAATCACCCTTGCTCTGTTATTGACCTCTTCTCAAACACTGGCTTGGTCCCAGGGAGTTGAGCCAGGGGATATTTAGCTTCAGGACTGGTTCTGACTGAAGTTCAAGCTGAAACCACTCTAATCAGAGTGTAGCATCATTTAAAGCCCAGGTTTGGCTGGGCTGTGGTTCAAAATAAAAAGTCCCCACTCACTCCATGTTGTGCTTCCTGTGGAATGTGGCTGCTCATGCAGCACATGGGATCCATGGGATGTAGAGCTGGATTTGTGGGCCACTTGTCTGTGAAGGAAGGACTGTGCAGTTTTTGTTTAGTCTGGTTATAAATGTCATACGTTATATATCCTTCACCATTTCCTCGTAAGACCACTTCACTAATGGATATCTGCACCAGGAAACCTCTGTGGCTAGACAGCCAAAATTTTACCTTCTTCACTTTCAGCCCTTCCTTATAACACTGTAATTCCTCAGGATTTATGTCATTCCAATATTTGTTTCATTCTCCCCCAGTTGCTGCTCGCCAAGCCAGTGATATTTCATTTATTTTAATCTTTCTTCCAGAAATTCCATTTCTCCAAGCAGAACCTTGGTGCTGGTTTTTTTATTCCCCTGATGTTCATCTCATTTGCCAAGGGAAGGCTAAGGCACTAGTGCATTATATTCCAAGTGAAAATTATTTTATTAGTGCAGTGCACTGGGCTAAGAGAAGAAATTGTCTTAACAAGAGCTGAACACTCTCCTTGTCTTTTAACTCTGGTAACTGTGACTTAAGAACTGAAAGTGCTGGATCTGGTTAGTTTCTAAAAAAAAAAAAAGAAGAAAACCAAAGAATTAAATTGAGAGATTTGGGTTTTTTTGGTCTTGCTGAAACTACTCATATATAAGCACCAGCAGTGTCATGTAACACAGACAAATCTATTTTTTGTGGAATAACCAGAAGGTCTTTTTTTTTTTTCAGGAACACATAGATCAGTTACATGCATTCTCTACTCGTTGCCATTTATAATTTTGTGTATAAGGAATTTAAACTCCGAGTTGTGCTGCCCTGTGTGGAGGGGAACACTTGGCTGAATAAACCTGACAAACTCTTACATCAGGACCGCAACAGGCAATTACTAATTATTGAGGGAAATTGCTTCATACATCAGTTGATACATCATGCTGCAATTATTTTAACATTAAAGGGGGGAAAATCAGTTTGGATAGGTGTGCAGCCATATTAATAAATTATTTTTGGGTGCTTCCTGCTCCATTTGCATTAGCCTTTCCTCAGGGAATAAGATTTCTCGTCAAATTTTGCTGAAATATTGTCCAACACACCTTTGCTTGCAAAGTGTTTGGTGAAAGGGAAGGGGGAAGTCAAGAACTGGTTGTTTTTAGCAGTTCTAAAAATCACTTATAGCATTTTAAAAATTACTAACAGCATTTGAAAAAGTAAAGCGTTTGCAAATCTCTCCATAAAACTGTGAATTTCTTTGCATGGCTGATTTTTCTCCCTGGAAACTGAGTTTTCTCTAAGACAATTTGTTTTTGTTTTTTTTTTCTGGAAGCAGAACATTGCTTCTGTGATAGAGTTGGGGAAATAACAAAACAGATAAAACAATATCATGTAGGTCTCACTTAAGACAAAAAAAATGTGTCTTTTAGCACTTCTTTGAAACAGGTTTTGCATTTTTTGAGCAACTCTACAATCCACTTTTTTTTGTCAGAAAGAGAGAACAGTCAGGAAAACTCATGTTGCGTTTTAAGAAGTTGGATCCAAATTCCTGGATGGATCCTCCTCAGAAAACTGACAAGAAAGGACATTACTGACCTTTACATAGTGATAAAATCAACTAAATTACTTTATCCTTTTTTTTTTTTCTGTAAATAGGATGTGACCTTGGGGCTTGGGAATAGTGTAACTCCACCCAGGTGAATATCCCAGGTAAGGAGGAGGATCCCAAATTCCACAGCAGACAGAGGGGATTCCTTGCCAGGGAGATTCCTGCTCTGTGGCATCCTGGTGCAGCACAGCTGGGCCCCAGGGGTGACAAGGGACCCCCGAGTTTCCCCAGGGCTGGCTCAGGGTGGGCAATGCCTGCACAGCTCCCAGTGCTGCTTTCCCAGAGCCCTGTGTCTGATTTTCCATCTCTCCCACCCTTGGCAGTGCAGCCCCACGGGCTCCCCCTGGCCCCTCGCCCCTCCACCACGATTTCTCCATCATCTTTCTGCCCCTCCCTTCAGCCCCGCTCCCCTTTCATCTCCCGTTTCTCCTCCCTTCATGGGCTACCTTTGATTTTCAAATGCTCATATTCCAGTCCCTCCTTCTCTGGTGGAAACTTTAACAAATGCACCAACATCTGCTACAGTTAGTCATCACACTTAATGTACAGGATATTCCAGCTGGCTTCACTCTCCTTTTATTATGTATTGGAAAGAGGTTTCATCTGTGCTCCTCTGGCTTGGCCAGACACACACCCAGACTCACCTCCACGTGGTGTGGACACAGCTGGGCTACCACGGGGTGTCCCTTGGCCACCTGCCCGTGGCTTCCCCCACTCCAGCACCCCACCCGCTCTCCTGTGTCCCACAGTGGGACGTGTGTGGGTTGGAAGGTCCTTCTTTGAGGAGATGGGATGGCCCACGAAGGCAGCCTGAGTTTGAGCAGTGGTAGAGAGAGGTACCCACTGTTCAAGCAATTCCTGGTGGCTGGAGATGGCACCAGCCTGCATGGCAAGAGCTCCTGGTTTGGGGTTGGGTGTGGAAGCTTGTGATGCCTGCAGGTTTTCCAGGCAAGTCATTAAAAGCTCACATTAGCAGGAAATCAGTATTTTTCCAAATCTGAGGGCAGAACAACCAGCCTCCATCCCCGACCCAGGGAAGGTGTCTTCACTAAAGAGACCTGAAATGGAAGAAACCCCAGTCCAAAGGCCTCATTTCATGGAAAAAACGAGCCAGAATTACCTCAAACACCACCACAGGGACTTTATCCACAGCAGACTGAGAAAGCAAAAGCTGCACAACTGCATTGATGGGAGCTGGGGTCACCTGAAGCATCAGGCAGGTGAGGGCAGCTGGGAGGAGAGAAAGGAGAACAAATATCTTCATTTAAATAAAATTAAAAAAAAATTATTAAAAAAAAAAGAATTTGTGAAAAATCTGGTGTTTGGGTTAAAAACCAAAATATTGTCCCCTTTTTATTCCAGCAAGTGTTCACCAGTTTTCTTACAGCGTCGTGGTTAAACACTGGCAGCCACGGAACGCTGCGCGAATTTTGTTCAGAAAAGTACATTACTAAAGGAAGCTGCCCCAAGATAAGAGCAGAAAGCAAAAATTAAACCACGAGGAGGCACTGAACATTTAAAGACTTATTTAAATCCTGACGTGGGGGCCTGGCTGGAGAACAAGCAACTGCAGAACGTTGGAATGACGTTGGTCCCATCAGGTGTGTGCTGAAGAAAAACACAACAGCAACACACTGAGGCCATGAACACCCCAAAAACGGGGCTTGCAGCTGACTTCACACATGACTTCTGTCCTTGGGAGTTTCCAGCTAATTCCCTTTGCAAGACGAGAGGTTTATTTGCTTTGCTAGATAAATATGGACCCACGTCATGCACTTGTTCCCCCGACAACACTTTACAAAAAGAGCATTTTTCTCGAGTGTTTGATCAGCCTCAGAAAAGAAATAGCAGATGGTTAACACAGTTGTCGGCTTTCTCTAATTGTAGGTGAAATCTCTGGGTCAGGAGGATTTCCAGCTGCTAATGGATTTTCCTCATTTTGGTGTGAAATCAGCAAGCGTAGAAACTGCGCTGCCAAACTCGGCTCTATGCCTCGGTTTGGGGTCTCTGAATGTTATCCTGGGTAAATAAAAGCTGGTTTGATGGCAAATCTGTATATTCCTGCTAATAAAAAGGTTTTTCAGTCATATATCCTCTCATTGCCCAGGAGTTTCCCATCTCCTGCAGAGAGCAGCAGGTTACATACTCTTCCCTGGGAGGGTGGTGAGCCCTGGCACAGGGTGCCCAGAGCAGCTGTGGCTGCCCCTGGATCCCTGGAATGTCCCAGGCCAGGCTGGATGGGGTTGGAGCACCCTGGGACAGTGGAAGGTGTCCCTGCCATGGCAGGGGTGGGACTGGATGGGCTTTAAGGTCCTTTCCAACCCAAACCATCCTGGGATTCCATGATAAAATCAAAGGCAAGGGTGATGTAAAAGCAGCATCTTTAGTTACCAGACACAATTAAACCTGCTGAGAACGAGCAGACAAGAGACAGACTCAAAGAATTGCTGAGGTTGGAAAAGACCTTTAGGATAATCGAGTCCAGCCATCAGTGCAGTGCCACCCCCATGTTCACAATTAAACCATGTCCTCAAGTGCCACATCCACCTGTGTCCTGAACACTTCCAGGGATGGTGACTGCAACAACGCCCGGGCTCTTCTAATGTTTTACAACCCTTTCCATGACAATTATTTTCCTGATAGCAAATCTAAACTTCCCTGGCCCAGCCTGAGGCCGTTTCCCTTTGTCCTGTCCCTGTCCTTGGGAGCAGAGACCCCAGGCTGTCCCCTCCTGTCAGGAGTTGTGCAGAGCCAGGAGCCTCCTCTGCTCCAGGCTAAAATGTGTGGTGGGATCCCTGTGAGGTCTGGGCTCACATCCTGGATCTGTGCTGGGATTTGGGGTGCAATGGAGGGGCACAAAGGAGGAATTTCTTGGCTGAGCTCAGACTGACATGTGCAGAATGGAGCTGGAAGAAATCCCATTCCTTTATTCCAGAGAGCTGAGATTGTGGGACAACAAAATGATGGAGCTTATCTACGTGATCGATGAGAAAGAAATCCAAGTGGAATCCATTTAAGGTTGAGCTTGGTACTTTCCACTTGAAATATTGACAATAAGTGGAGGAGTCATTCCACTTAGAGAGAGTGACATCATCACAAATGGAGCTTGGGATGAGCTCCATAAATTTCTCTGCTTGCTGCAGGTGACAGACATTGTTTTCTAGGAAATGGAGGGTGTTCAGGGAAGCCGTAAATAACTCCTGCACTGCTATAACCACAAAGTTTGACATGACAAAATATAAAAGAATCCAGAGAAAAATCACTGGGAAATGGCTGATTTACCCATGAAGAATTCTAGATACTCCTTCAAAAGAGTAACAAGTATTTGGAACATGTCACGGCAAAGAAGATCTTCCAACACATTGAAATTCAAAAGTGAGAATAATTTCCATGTGGCTAAAAAGATATGGGAAAATAAAGATAATTCCACCAGAGGAAAGATTTATCTGTTCCTGAACTCCTCTGTACTATGAACATTGTCTGACTATTGAAATTTGGAAAATATTTGGCAATCATCTGGTTTATTTTGGAAAATTCAGGATATTTTTAATTCATGTGTACTGTAGTAGTGCCTCAGGTGTCTTGATGTGCTCCACTTAATTTCCGGCTTTAATTTGGTGCTGGAATATGTGAATAAATGCAAGGAGAGATTTATTTTTACTTCATAGCACACTTGAAAACGGGTTGCTGACTTAATGCTGTGTAGCCAAAATTGATTTTCTTTTTATTTTAAATAACCTTAATATGCTTAGTCTAATATCACTACCTAAATTCTGATTCATGGTAGAGCAAATCACAAGAATATGAAGATTTCCAGTTTCTTTTTAAAAATAGGAAGCTGACAAACCCATGATAAAAGTGTGGATGTGAACCTGCCACCACACAGGTTGAATTTAGCCTTGCTCCCCTCTAAAAAAAACAACATTAAACCTTACACACAAGAAAACCGCGCTTATTTAAAACATAAAATAAAACTTGCAAAACTTAGCACCATGGTGTGAATTTCTTCTTTTAGCAAAAACGACCCAGTGAGGCCTGGGAGAGTGGTAAACCCAGGCAAGTTTGGACCAGATGAGCTCTGAAAGTGCCTCCCAACCCAACCCATTCCGTTCCAGGTCTGGAGGGGCAGCGGCCGGAACGGGCTCACTCATTTCTTGGTGTAAATCAGCTGCTGCTCTGCACCAGCCCCTGCCTCCTCCCTGCACTGCCATTGTCTGCATGGACACGCTGTAATTTAAGCCAGCATGTTGCTGTAATTAAAAAAATACACAAATGACAGAATTCGACTCAAGCCCCACCATCCTTCATGGTTTACATTTCCTACGGAGGGAGTTAACTGGTAAGATGTACATGTTTATTGGTTTCCTTCTTTGTGCTTTTACAAGTATTTTTCTCTTTGATGATCTAAACCATATGTCGAGGTACTTTGGAGGATTATTTTATCAGTTTCTCTGCAGTATGAGAGAAATACCAGGGCAGAGCCCATAGGTTTGCACACATCCAGGCCACTAAATCATCCCTCATTCCTGAGCAGCCCAGCTGCCATATTGATAAATAGTCCGTGTCACATTAATTTAATTCTGAATCACTCTGAGACATCGTTTTGTTACAAATATAAATTTTGTGGTGTAATGGAATGTGTTAAGCCTTTAACAAATGAACATTTAATGGCCGCTCATGAAAAAACATAAATAATCAGGAATAAAATTAGCGGGGTTGGTAATGAGTGGAGGGAGCAGCGTGGCCTGGCCCTGGGAGCTGGGGTAGGTGGGAGCAGCATCCGTGTTTGCTTCTTCCCCTTGGAGGCAGGGATATAAATGCCTGAACTTGACAAAGTTCTTTTAACCAACTGAAATCTAAAAAAATATTCTGCTACACCTTTTTTGGTAATCACTGAAAATACCTGTTCTCCCCTTAGTTCCTCTCCACCTTTATTATACTGTACATATTATTCTATTTTTATATTATTATACATTATTATAATGCTTTTCAATAGATTCTGTTACTGCATTATTATTATATTATTACTTAGGGATATGGCTTAGTGTGGGCTTGGTCTTGCTGGGCTAATTGTTGGACTTAAAGACCTTGGAGCGCTCCTCCAATTTAGATGATTCTATGATTCTACAACTCCATGTTGCCTTTCAGTTATTCCCTTCCACTGAACCCTGCCAATGTTCCATAGTCAGAAAGAAATTAATATTCTCATTTTATTTCTATAAATACATACAGAGGTATTTACTCTCTTTTTCACTGAATAGCCTACATCAATTGTTTTTATTGAATAATTACTATTTTTATTGAATTCCTGCAGCCTGTTAGAGCCAGTGGCTTTCCAGCTGTTCCAGCTTTACTGGACTTATCCCCACACCATTTTTTGGGGAAGCCACAACCCTCAGCGTGCAGGAATGGGGATCCATTGGTCCCTGGGTCAACTGGAGGGCAAGATGTTAAGCACAAAGGTGTTTCCTGATTAGTGGCAGTCACTGGAAAGAAGTTTTAGCATCTGCGACTGTAGGCAGTGTGTGGAATTCAGCCAAAAGTCTCTCTTTAAATATCAAAAAAGTATCCCTAAAATTGCAAGCCTTTAGAGACCACGGCGCTGCACAAAGTGCCAAGAAAAACAACATGTAGTGCATAAATCTGGAACAATCACTTACTCCAGCCAGGAAGGGACCCAACGACAAAACACTTACCTAAATGTTTTTTATTTCCATTAACATTTATTCAGGAATGATCCGAAAGCCTTGGCCACTTTACCTCTAAGTGTGTGTGTGTGAAGGGTTCCTGCACAGCTCTTGTGTGGGAATTCCCATCTCTGGGATGGTGAAGTTGATCAGATTCATCGCTTCTGGGGACAGGAACAAGGGACAAAAAAGTGGACATTAAATCACCCCTTGGTTTCTCTGCTACATCTCTTCCCACCAGGGCTGGCAACTTGCATGTGGCTGAAGCCATTCCCTGGCCTTAAACCTGAACATCTGAATGTTGAGGGGACCCCGCCCAATTTTTCATTCATAATGATTAAAATTCACATGTGTTAGAGTTGGAGATCACCCCGGTTCTAATTCCAACCTCAGTTTGTTTGATACCATCCTCTTCTGCACTGACCTGGCCAGAAAGGTGGTCCTGATCCTGATCCTGGTCCTGGTCCTGGTCCTGGTCCTGGTCCTGGTCCTGATCCTGATCCTGGTCCTGGTCCTGGTCCTGATCCTGATCCTGATCCTGATCCTGTTCCTGGTCCTGATCCTGATCCTGGTCCTGATCCTGATCCTGATCCTGATCCTGATCCCTATCCTGATCCTGGTCCTGATCCTGGTCCTGATCCTGGTCCTGGTGAACACCCCCAGCTCCTGCTCTGTGTTTTCCTCACCGGAAGCATGGGATGGCGATATGTTCTCAAGCTCCACTGTAAATCAGCGAATCTCTCTCCCAAGGATTTGCTCACGATTTGAAAATCTGACTTGAAACAATCCCCTTTCCCCCAGGGCACCATATGCAACTTCAATATATTGGTGGCGAAGGAAAATATGCTGCGCTTGGCGTTTACAATTCCCACTCTAATTTACCAGACAGGTGTTTCTGAGGAACAGCTCATCTGGCAAGGAGAAGGAGGGTCACTGGGTTGGGGATTATTTTTTTCCTCCCTTGTATTTTCATTAAGGGGGCAGGCTTGCAAACGGTTGGTAGAAGGAATTGCTCTGGGGAATGCTGTCCCCCCACATGAATGGAGGCTCAGGAGAAGATGGCAGTGCTTGCTCAGAAAGGGCCCAGCCAAAATTCCTGATCTTGTATGAAACAGCTCCCTCATTATCAGAGGTGGCCAGTGAACCAGACTGGCTCCAGCGAGCACCAGGGTCTTGCCCTGCCCCTGAGAAGCAGCCATTTCTTGAGATTTTCTCCAGGATGAGCAACAACTTTACTAATCCTGAAACTTGTGACTTGCATTCGCTGTCAGCCAGCCAGCAATTACTTCCTTAGAGAGAAAAAATAAAAAAAGAAGAAAGGAAGAAGAAGAAAAAAATCCAGCTAAACTAAATGAATCCTGTTCTGAGAGCTAAATATGGTCAGGACATCTGTGACCTCCCCCGACTTCACCCTGGCTGAGCGAGGACAATAGCTGCCATGTGCCACCCTTTGTTGTGGAGCCTGGAAAAGATTCCTAATCCCAGAATAACACCCGCGTGCACCCATGCACGTAGGCACACACACAAACACACACACCAGTGCTGCTAGAACTTGGGTTTCTCATCCAACAGGGAAGAGCTGGCAGCAGGGCAGCGTTGGAGGGATGAAAAAGCCCCCCCTTTGCTCCATAAAACCCCCGTGTACACCAGGGGTTCCCTTTCGTCTACAGATGTCCATTCCTAGTGTTACAAGGTGCAAATTCCGAGGTTGGGCAGGCGCTGGGAGCTGTGTTCTCGTGTTGAAATGCCGGTATGTGGTCCGCGTGCCTCTGATCTCCAGAGTTTCCTAGCATGACATCTTTCATCATCATCATCAAGCCGGAGGACGCGGATACATGTGGCCACCAGATTCCCTTCCAGCGGGAGGACGGGCTGCGTCCTTCACCTCCCTTCTTTCCCCCATCCTTTAAAGCTGCTCCTTCCCGACTTTGCGGGATACCTGGGCTCACAGCACCAAGCCAAAACCTCCTGTGTTAAGGGCTGGAAGGAGGTGGTTGGGGCCAGCACAGCTCTAAGCTCTCCCTTCTCCTTTGAAGTGGACGGGCGAGGGTCCCCCCGCCATCCCCTGCTGGGCTGGGCTGGGCTGGGCTCGCCCCATGTCAGGAAACGGTGGCCTTTCCCTTGGTTTTTTTGGAAGGAAGTGGTTAACTCTTCCTTCACCGCCCCACGATGGGATTCATTTGCAAATGCCCTCTTCAATCAGGAGCAAGGCGACCACAGAGATGGTTTGTGTGGGAGGGAAGCAGGCTTGCTGGGAAGCCTGTGACCGCCCGCAGCGAGGGCCCCCTACCATGGGCGCTCCCTGTTAAAGCCATCTCGGCCACCCCACTGCTCCTGGTCCCTCAGGTGGAGGGTTCCCTGGGTGGGAGATCTCCCTCCGGGGCTATCACTTAGCATTTGGGGGATGTTTCTGATTCACATCAAAGTGAAAGCTGCAGTGAGCGTGCGTCAAGTCAGCTTTGGCAGGACTCATGGCCCTCCTTTATTTTTTTTTTTTTTCCCCTTCCTTTTTCTTGTTGCTGCTCAGCCCTGCAGAATGTAATTAGAAAATGAGCCATTTATAAAACAAATGTTTCCGGGAGAAACTCCCCTGAACACCCGTGTCATAAAATTATTGAACACAGTGTCTGAGAGTGTTCAGGATCCAAAATTTCCTCGGGGCTCACCCTTATCCATTATTCTGTCACTGCTTCAGCTGGGCGGTGACATTTTACTGGCGGCACCTTGTTCCACTCCACAAGAATTTGGTCTTTTGGCTGTTCTGCTCAACCCTTGGTGTCCTCCTCCATCTGCTAAAACCCTGGTGGGGATGCAGTGAGCCTGGGACAGCCTGGTTCATCTCTCATTCCCCTTCCCAGAACATCCAAAGGGAGAAAGAGGGATGATGTTCTCACCCCACATAACGGTGGCATTTCAAGGGCTGAGCAAAACAGTGTGACTTTCCCAGCTGGGATGTCCTCTCCTTTTAAAAATGTTCACAGCTTTTGCTCAAGGTAAACACTCTGGGCTGGAACATCCCATGTTTCACCCTCGGCCAGGACCGGTTTTGCCCAGTGCCTCAGTTCCCACTGGAGCACCATATAACTCGCCAGAATTTCCAACACATTCTACAAAGTGCTTTGAGATCCCTGCCAGCTCCCTTTCTGGTCCTCTGGCTCAGTCCAAGAGGCAGATATTAATCTTAACAGCTATATGCTGGCCGGGCCCTGGTTGCCTAAGAGATTCTCCCTGAATTTATTTATTTGGATTTATTCAAAAGAGCATAAAAAGGAACACTCCTCCCAGACTCCAGGCTCACCAGCCATAAATTACAAAAGCAACTACAATGAAACCACCCACAGCACCTCCCGCCCCTGACACGACTGTTTTCCTCCAACACCCAGCTCTGCAGCAGCAGCGTCCAGCTTCCCTGCAAGCCTCAGCATTCCTGCCTGGAGATGTTGACTGCAGGTGTCCCAAGGATTGGGGCTTTGGGAAGCCCTGTCCTCACTCCTTCTTCAGAGCTGCTGGGGTAGCACTTAGGTGAGAAGTGGAAGAAGCTGTTGATGTGATTTCCAGAGGTTAGGGTTATTCCCCGGCACTTTTAGAAGTTCACATGGACAAATCAAGAGGGAATTCATGTGGCACAGGGTTGGCCAGAGAGACTTCGAGAGGTCCAATCCTTGCAGGTCTTCTCATCCACCAGTCTGTCCAGACACATGGCTAAATAACTTGTTCTTGAAAACCTCCAGTGATGGAGTTTCCACCTCCTCCCACACCAGGAATCCTGATTCTCACCCTTGGAAAATGTTTCCCAGAGTCTGACCTTGGCCACCCTTGCCCTTAGCCTAATCACTTTATCTGCTGGCCCCAGCAGACACAGAGGAACTGCTTCCTATCTCCCATCCAGTGGGGAAATCCAAAATACTTGAAGGCTGCTATCATATTTTCCCTCCGTTTTCTCCTCTCCAGACTAAACAACCCCAAGTTTCTCAGTGTCTCCTCACAGGTCATGTTTTCTAGAGCTCTGTTCCCCTTTGTTCTTCCCCTCTGGACCCTCTCCAAGGACTCTGCATCTTTTCTCAAGCGTGGTGCCAAAAGCTGGATTCAATATCCAGCTGAGGTCTTCCTGGAGCTGTGCAGAGCAGATGGATAACTTTGCATGTCTTCCTGCAAGCCTGATGTGTGTTGTGCTCACAAAAGGCAGAGCACTGCTGGCTCCTCTTCAGCCCATGACACCCTACGCCCTCCTCCAGTGCACCCCAGCCCCAGACAGGGTCTGTTCTTATCAGCAGGCTCCTCTCTGATTGAAGGGGTTTTGGCTCTTTTTGCTGCTCGTGCTGAGCTTTGGCACTTGCAGCAATGTGGGAGCAATCCCTGGAGGTTTGAGGGTCCCAGGGCCATGCTCCTGCTGAGGCAGGGAAGGCAGCCTTGAAGCATAATGTCATGGATTCCCATCAAACATTCCTTGCAGCAACCTGGTTTAGTGGAAGGTGTCCCTGCCCATGGCAGGGGGTTGGAGCAAGATAGTCTTAAGATGCCTTCCAACTCAAACCAGATTTTACTTCAAAACCCAAAAAAGATTTGGCTCAAGAGGGTAAGAATTCTTCCAGGCCTTGTTTCCTTCCCTGGTGCAGCTGTACCCAAATCCCAGAGAGATGCTGTGGATGCTATGCTGGCTTGATTTTTGAAGCCGTGCTCATCCAGTTCATGTTTTCCATGCCGGGCCAACACATCTTAAGGACTAACTTGAGCCCTGGGATGTGGAGACCCCTTGGATTCTGTCTGTTCTTCCCTTCAGGCCTGTCCTTGCCTGAGACAGCTGTGAATGAGGAGTGGTGGGATGGCCACCACTGTGTGGGAGCCCTGACCTCTAGGCCCAGATGCCCAGGGAAGTTCCCAGCTGGGACCAGGGCACAAGATGAAGTTCATGCACTTGCTGTGCTGGACTCCACCACATTTAGGGACCAAGCTGAAAATTTCACAGGGCACATCAACTGTAAGTGGCCACCTGGTCTGGAGAATTATGGAACCACAAAATCTTTTAGGCTGGAAAATACCTGAAGATCATCAAGTCCAACCCATTGCCTGATTAAAACAAGTCCACTTGGGCTGAAAAGAGCACCAGGAGGTCCCTAATCCAACCTCTGAGTTCAACCCAGACCTTTATCCAGTCAGTGTCAAAAACTTCCAAGGATGGAGACTGCACAACCTCTTTGGGTCACTCACTCCAATGGCTGATTCTCCTCATCACGAGAAAGGTTCTTCCATGTATCCAAAAATTATATCTCAGTGCATTCTCTGTGTGATTTATTCAGTCCTCAAACCTAGATACAGGCCTAAATGAATCCTAAGACCCCAGTTTTAGATCTACTGACCCTCCTGCTGCCAGTTTTACCCAGAGCAGAAGTGCAAAGTGGGATTTAGTGACAGCTGGGGATGTGCACGGAGCAGTGGGATCCAAGCCACCAGGACAGGAGAAGGATGAAGCAAGGAGAGGGCACTGAAGGGAACAGGTGTGCCTGTTCTTCCACAGTGAGGTCTGGACCTGGAGTGGGTCTTTGGATTTTGGGGCCTGAGCAAGTTCATAAGTGGGTGACACCCTTGACCATGGTAGGGGGATTGTAACAAGACAATCTTTATGGTCCCTTCCCAGCCAAACTGATCTGTGATTCCATAATTTTGCTGCAATTTTGAAAAATAAGCAGTTTTAAGCAGAGATCCAAGCTGAAGTGGAAGCTGCAGGTGGAGTAACACCATTACAGAGATGTTGGACTCATCCCAAGCCCCAGGAACTAGGGTCAGAAAAATCAGAATTAAATTGCAGTGGGAAAGAAATCCAAACCAGTCCAGGGTGTGTTCATTCAGGATATTCTTTCTTTAACTCTGCCCTACAGTCAAGAAATAATGACGCAGTTATAATTTGAGCATGGCTGTGTTTGTAGCCCTTGATTAGATTCAACTAATTAGATTCAACAAAGATTTTTCTTTCTCTCTTCTATTTTTCTTTATGCTCTTCTAAGTTACAGTGTCATTTTGGGCAGATGAAGGCTGCCAAACAGTTAATAAACCAACCAGGAAATTCTCATAAAGATCAGCTTATTTTGCCATGTGCTGTTCCCAGAGCTCTGGGGAGGTGGAGCAGGGCAGGAACAACCTCCACCTTGCTGACAGCATTGTCTAAATCCCCTGGATTTGTGTCTGGGTTTAATGACGGATGATGGACCCAGGAAGTGAATTGCTTTTTTTTTTTTTTTTTTTTTTTTTTTTCTGTTATGTGATGGGTTTTTTTATCCAATTTTGGTACCAGAGTCCAAGGAGCTTAGGGCTGGAAATCCCAGCCCCACTGGATCCAAACACAGGAATCTCCTGACCCTGTATGACCAAGGTCTCACCTAGATGAAATTAAAAGGCAAAACATGGTCCATAAGATAGAAAGGTGGTGCTGTCTCAAGAAACCTCTTAAGAAAGCATGGCTGCACTTTTTATTCAAGAGAAAAGCAAAGTTCGAAAAGAAAATAAAAAGTGTTTTCCATGACTGATCAAAGACATCTGGAAGATTTAGAAGAAAACCCAGCAAGCTGCTGCAATTGATAAAAAAAGATTAGTGCAGAGCAATTTTCTTGGAGATAGCCAGGAAACAGCAGAATACCAGAGAGCAGAGGAAGGGATCCACCCTGAGGTGTCCTGTCCATATCCATGACTGACTCCAACAAATCCAAGAATATCCTGAGCTGGAAGGGACTCACAAGGATCATGAGTCTGACTCATGGCCCTGCACAGGACATCCCACCATATGTCTGAGAGCCTTGTCCAAGCACTCCTTGAATCCCAGCAGCCTTGGGGCTGTGACCATTCCCTGGGGAGTCTGTTCCAGTGCCAAACACCTCTGGTCCAAATCTGATGGAAACTCCACCAGGAGTCCAAACCTGAACATTAAGGAAAGTCAGGAGACCCCTTGGGAATCAGAGAGTAGCTTAATACACTGAGTGTCACAGCATTAGATCCATGATTCAGAATGGGCTGTCATAAATGAAATAAATTATGCCTTTAGCTTTTATATTTTTTAGGTTCTGTGCTGTTTTGGTGGGTAGTTTTAGGTTTCATATTAAGTGCCAATAAGCTCTTTTCAGAGAGCAGAGAGACAAAACAATTCCTTCTCTAGTTTGATACCAAGGACAACTTTCATGCTCTAGAACAAAAACAATAGGGAAGTGAGAAGAAAACCAAAGAGGATAGAGCTTCAGAACCTTCAGAAGTTATGGTTGGACAATTGATTCTGATATGCAAATGGACCAGAACTTATAAAAGTGTGGGACCTCGGGGTCAGTTATCCATTTTGTGACCATTTTGGGTTTGTCTTGGGTGTGCCCCAGCCAGGCTCTTGTGCTGCCCAGCTGTACCCAGTGAGGCCTTTTAATAAATCCCTGCTTTATCTTTTTGCTCTGTCTGGTCTCTGTTCCAGGTCAGCCTCCAGAAGGCATCAGATAAACTAATTTTGGGAGTCAGAAATAAGTTGAAGTGATATAAACTGAGGGTTTTGGTCTCACTGAAAGGTGCAATGGCCACAAGGTTTCAGCTGAGGTTTCACAGGAAGAAATGTTAGATTTCCTAAAAGGCCAGCTGAGGTTTTGGAAGATGGAGCCCACCAAGAGCTTCAGAAGTAGGAAAGGGGCTGAAAGGACGATGTCAGCAGGGACAGAAATGGGAGAAAAGCCATACTTGCCAAGAAAATTCCAGGACCAGTGATGGCAGCAGGAGCACTGGCTCCAGCTTCCTCAGCTACTTCTTTGAGGTGGGAAAGGAGGAAAATGGGGTGAAGATGTTCTAAGAAGAAGGGAAGGCTTGGCACTGATGGGGCTGTGTACTCCTAACCTGAAACTCCCTGAAACTGTGACACTCGCTCAAACCACAGCATTTTCAAAAGCCAATTTTTTTGTCTTGACAGCAAAATTTTGAGTCTTGAAAGCAATCTCAGTCTTCATGCTTATTTGAGAAAAGTTTTTAAACAAACACTGAAATTCTCTGTCACATGACTCCAAGAACTGAGATATAAGATGAGCTTTAAGGCCCTTCCAACCTGAACTGTTCTGGGATTCAGGGATTCTGTGAAGATGTCCACACCCAGCTTTACTCCAAATGTGTCAGGTTGGCACAGGGGGTTGGCCCTCCCCAAACAACAGGGGGCAGGAAGAGAGGAAGCTGGCACAGATTAACTGAGCTGCTTCTCCCAGAAAAAGCAGCCAGGGGGATTCTCAGCCAGGACCAACCACAGAGGGACACAGGGTCCTCCCTGGAGGAGAGGGTGCATGCAAACAAGAGGCGTCACACATTCCTCCATGCATCCCTCACCTACAGCTGGGCCCGAGGAGGTGGCCAGCTCGCTGCTGAAGGGAAGGGTGTGTTTGTGCAGCATCCCAGCTTCCATGTGGGCCATCCCAGAGCCAAACTACTGTTTGATTAATCAATGCTTCGATCCAGCTCCCTGCCTCCCTCGGCGTGCAAGGAGCACGATCCGAACAGCACGCACTGCTGGCCCGCAAGGGCTGGCTGAGGCAGCTCCTGATAGCGCTGTTTATTCAGCTTCCCGATGGAAACAATGTGGATTTTATTAAATGATCCCATTAGTGTTTCTCCATGCTGTCACTGCAGACTTCAAACGATGATTTATGTTGGCTCGTAGGTCTTTGTCCTCGCACTGAGAGCGGCATCCAAGGACAGAGCGTTCCGGGCCGGGGCGGTGGGAGCCCCGCTGCTCCGGCTGTGCCGGGGTCTGAGCCCCCTGTGCCACACACCAGGCAACAAAGGGACCCGCTGGCCAGCCAAGGACACTGACACGAGGCACAGGGACACCTGGGACTGTCCTTCGAGGTGTCACTCTCTCACAAGGATGGCTTAAAGGGAGAGAGGCACAGCCCATGGGGACCCCGCCACGGGCAAGTTTTTTATGCTGTTTGAAGTGGGGCAGATCCTTTCATGGCAGAAAAATTGCACCTGCTGGTTTTTAGCCCTAAGAATTATGTTTATACTGCCAGGCTGGTTTTCCCCCAGTTTTTGCCATTTTTCCACCCAATCATTCTCTGGCTGATTCTATCTTCCAAACCAATTTTGCCCATTTTGCATGCATGCTGGTTTTGACCTCAGGAGTGAAGCAAATAATCCACTCAGTAAAACACAGCTATGGAGTGGAGCACTGTCCCCTTTGGGACAAAAAAGCCACAGACATCCACACTTGGACAAAGTAAGCTGTGGCAATGCCAGGAGTGACTGTGCAGTCGGTATGGATGGAGCCAGGAGCACATTCCCCAGGGAATCCTTTACATGAGCTTTGAGAGGTGTCAAAAACACAAAGCCCATTCTTTTCAGAGTAGTCTCCTGTGTGTGCTGAGTTTGTGCTGTGGGAATGAGGTGAACCTGAGATGTATCTGAGAAGTAAAAAATCCAAGGTTTTTGCTGGCAGGCACCACTTTTGTGTGTGTGAGTGTGTGTGTGTGTGTGTGTGCAAGGGCTTTGCTCTCAAAACTCACCTGAAGATCCACCAGATGACCTGCTCTCTCTGACAAGTGGGCAGAGGGCTCCATGCCCTCATGCTCATCACCTCTGGGTGGGGGTCACAAAAACACATCCAGCAACTCCATGGCCCTGTGAGCTGCTGAAACATCAGGCAAGAAGGTCTGAGGCTGCTTTTCATGCACATGGGATGGCTGAGTGAGCCTGCTCCTCACCCTCCTGTTTAAACACAACCTCTGCCCTCAGCTGCTGCGAGAGTGTTTCACCCTGTGGGAGTCTCCCAGGGAAGATCTTCCTCTTTGGGAAACTGCAGTTGGAGTGGATATTGTGAAGAGGTTCAAACCTCCTCTCTCTCACCCATGTAAGGTCACTGTAACCACTGTAAAACAGAGCTTTCAAGTTTTTGGAGCCTAGCCTGTGACTTTCCCACTGTTTTTGTCAGCACCTGCACACACCAAACGTTTCTGTGCCTAAAGCAGCATTACTGAGAGCTGCAGAGTGATGTTGTAGAGAGGATTTGGGGAGAGCCTGTGCAGGATAGGAAAAGTGCTGCTCAGTTTCTGGCATATTTTTGGTTTAAAAATCATCACATGCCGAAAGCAAAAGTCAGAATTAAACCAAACAAAAATGCATCTTATCATCCACAGATCAGTCTAAGATCCTGCAGCATCAAGCTTCCCTTGCCCAGCTTTGGAAAGATCACTTCTCGGGGCTAAAACCCTTCCTTGTGCTTCTTGTTTCTTCTTTATTTCTTAATTTCTTTTCTTTTTTTAATTTTCCTTAGGTCTTCAGTTTATCAAGCCATCATGTAGCCAGGCAGGATTTGATATCTAAAACCTGCAACAAACCTTAAACTAAATTCCAGGAGCTTGTGGCAATGCCCACAGCAGCTCTCCAAGGACAGGGGCAGGGCTGTCACCCTACAGCTTCCCTCTGTGCTGGCCACTCAGCTGGGTGATGTGTTTCTTCTTCTGGCTGCAGAGAATGAGGGTCCAAACTTTGGCAGCAAGAAAACGGAGCAGTCTTGCCTCTCCTCAGGATGAGGGCTGCTGAGTCTGGTTTTCAGCAGCACTTAAAAGACCACCAAGCCAGCACATTTCCTGCCACTCCAGTGGGAAACGGAATGAAAATGAAAATGAAAGCCCAAGTGTGAGGTGTCCACATGGACATGCCTGAGATGGGACAAATCACAGAATCCCAGAATGGTTTGGGTGGGAAGAAACCCTAAAGATCATCTCATTCCACCCCTGCCATGGGCAGGGACACCTTCCACTAGCCCAGGTTGCTCCAAGCTCCTTCCAGCCTGGCCTTGGACACTTCCAGGGATCCAGGGGCAGCCACACCTTCTCTAGGCAACCTCTTCCAAGAGCTGCATCCTAAAAGGTCACAGAGATGTCAGCATGCACTTTGCAGGTGAATCCCTCACTTGGGCAAGGAGATGAGCTCTTCCCCTGTAGGTCTTGCAGGGAAATATTTCCCCAGGGACAGCATAAAGACTGCCCATGTCACTACAGGCTAGAGAAACCCCTACAACAGTGCAATACCCCTGAAGGGACGAATATACCGGGAAGGGAATCATATGGCCGGCTGGGAAATGCAAGGCTTTGAAAGGGGATGGGGAGGGACAGGAAGAACATTCCTTTCTCACTACAAACGCCTCGGGAAGCATCCGCCGAGGCCGCAGGCTCATCCCAGACCACCACCAGGGCTGGAGAGGGATGAGGTGCCCGGAAAGAGGCAGCCTGAGCCCCAGATGCTCCGGCCGCGGATCGCCGCGTGTGTCGGGTGCCGGTGGCCGCGGGCAGCAGGGTCACCTTGCCCGGTGGCCACCGCTGGGCTGCCGCACGGGGAAGGAGGGAGAGGGGAGTGTGCTGCTGCTGGGGTGTGTTTGGCATTTCCATGCGGTGCTCACTTCCCTCGGAAGATGGGGAGAACTGCGGTTGTTTGGTGCTTTCAGCTCAAGCAGGGCTTTACAGCCCCTTCCCCACCTTGCCCAGGGGCACCAGTCTCAGAGTAGGGCTCCTTTCCATCCCCCGTTGCTCATCTCCCCGCATCTGCTTTGCCACATTGTTTAATGATTTGTCTGTACTTTCCCAAATTTCTGAATTATTGTCAAAAATCAGGGCTCTTGGATACGTGGAAGTGATGAATTAAATAAACCATTTTCCACATCCCAGGCTGCCAAAGCCATGATTTGGGATGCCAAGGCTAACCCAAATGACCAGATGAGAATAGGAACCTCTGAGCCAGCCCCTGGCTCCCCCTTGAGCAGCACAGCCCCCCACACTGACTTCTGCAGACACCCAAAAGAAGGGACCAGCCCTGCTCCCCCGCTGCTGCATGTAATGCCACCAAAATTGGCATCAGGATAGACCCCATCCTGCAGTGGGCTGTTTCTTCTTATTATTTGCAAAGAGCTGGCTCTTCCTTTTGATAATTATCAGGCACCCTTTGAAGTCATTTGTCTCCACAGATGTTTGCTGCTGCCTGGAGACACGTTACTGTCCCAAATTGCTGAGGACACCCATGAAGAATCACAGTAGGGAAGCAAGCCCACTGCCTCCTCCCTGGCACTAAACCACATGGGAAAGGTCTCTGCTCCTTCCTAAACTGGGACAAAACTCCCAAATGTCAACAGAGTTTGTGTCATGCAGGAAAAATATTGAGTGAGTTCTTTTTGTCGAGAAAACATTAATGTCCTGAGCCCCAGGAGACCCTGAGGGGGAAAAAGAGGCTGATTGCAGAAGGGATGGGAGCAGGGTTTCATGGATCAACACCACCTGGGACTAAGCTGGGTCCAGCATGCCCAGAGCTGAGTCTTTCCCACATCTGGAAAAAGGCACTGCAGAAGATGGAACAGCCGCCAGTGGGGATGCAGGCAGAACACATCACACCCCTTGGCAGGCAACAGGTAGGGAGTAGAATTTCCTCTTTTATTTTCTCACCCTGACCAGAAAGGAAGATTTTTGGAGCTGGTGGGATAGGCGTGATAGTTTAAATCAACAGTTTGCTGCTAGCACTGCAGAAGCCTGCTCTGCACGTTACCTGGTAAACAAACCATGCTCTGAGAAAGAAAGGCCTGTTTATAAAAGCTCCTCTTGACATTTGCCTCCTCAAACATAGCAAAACATATGCTAGGAATAGATGCATGAATGATCGAGTCTGTTTTGAGTCTCCTCTCTTCGACAACCAAGGAAATCCCTATGTACAAACATTTAAACTGGAACATCTGGAGCACAGTAATTTTATCTTGAAGATCCACATCAAACAAACCTGCAGCTCAGCCCAAGAAGATCTACAAATACTTCCCCAAGGAGACTCAGTCGGGTACCAGGAGACCTCAGATTTGAAAGAAAGATAATTCAGCATCTCTTTATCCACACCTGACAAGTATTCCTTAAGAGGGCATTAGCATGAAATTATCGCTCTTAGTCAAACCCAAAGTGAAAGAGATTTGTCCTAGTTATCTGAATACCTGCTTTTAAATTTACAACCCAGAAAACCCCATGCATCATTTGCAGGCAGAGCTTTGCCCAAGAAATCTCACTTTGGTTGCACTTTTTCTGTGCAGCTGAACTGCTAAAATAAGCACCCAGCCATATATAGCACAGTATGCTGGCACTCACAGCGGTGGGGAATGACTGGATTCAATTTTCCATGGAAGATGACAATTAAAACTGCTTTCTTTGGTATATCCCATCCTTTCTGTTGTTTTTTCTGTTCCCTCCAAGCGCAGAGTAAATTTAGGACTCCGAGCTCCTTTTCCTTCAAAATCTCACTTCCAGTTTCCATCTTATTAAAGACATGACTTAACTTTAATGTGTGTAACATAAACGGTATCGTAAAGAGGAAGAATTAAAACAGCATGGGAACATTGGTGGTTTCAAGAGGGGGGAAATGGCACAGCTTCTTTCCTTTTGGGTTGTTGTTTATCCAGTGGATAAACCTCGGCGTTCTCGCTCCTACCGAACACTTCGCCTCGCCTTGCAATAATTGGGAATTCCACGTTCTGCAAAGTTGTTACATTATATCCACAAATAATCCATCTTGTCAAGTCCATCTTGTCCATCGAAGATAAAGTTGGAGCTGAGTCACTGCAGACATCTGGAGAAGGTTCATTACTTGTAATTGCGAGCCCCTCTGTTAATGCACCCCATGAGAAAGGAGCTGACAGGCTGCATATTTCTGCAAACTGTTCCCAGAAAGAACCAATTTCCTGACTTCCATGTGGTGTCAATAATATAGGCATGAGATGGAGCAGTGCTTATGAAATATTAAATCTGCTTACAGGACCCAGCTATAAGCAAATTCAGACCACCTGGGAGATGGAGGTTCGCAGTGGGTACGTGGAGTTTGGCACTCACCTGGTCCATGAGATGGGCTCTAATCGACACATTTTGGCTTATTTACCACAAAACTTCCTGACAGTAGTGCAGGAGGAAAGGAGAAAAAAAAAGGTAGAGGGTGGAGGGAGTAAAACACATTTCTTCACGTTTAGGACTCAAACCTTTCAAATCACTGACATTATTAAATTTACTATCACATGCAGCCAGAGATCTTATTATTCATCGGCAAAAAAAAAGGGCTGATATTTCATGGCTTATGAGTTAGATCATTTTGGTTCATGCCAATGAAAACAAAGCATTAGTGTTTTGATGTTTTAATATAATGATTTAATTCTCTCATTGATATTAGAATCCAGAAACACAACAAACACGAAGACCCCTTCGAAATCCTTCAGTCAGAGCAAAGGCTCTTAAATCACTTCAGCACTCTGACCTCCTGTTTCACAGAGTGTATTTTATGCCAGGGACTTGGAGAAGAAGGGGTCCTTCCCAAACGTGCAGCATGACACTGCTAACCTGCCTTCGGCGAGCTCGCCTGTGTAAATTGAAAAACATCTGGGCTCTTTTTGCTGGCAAAAGCAGCAGGTCCTTGACCTTAGAGCAGAGACATCAACTTGAGCTGCAAACTGAACCTTTTCAACAATTCACCCCCAATTTTCCACCCTCTGGACACTGCTACCCAGGAGGAAACCCATCACCCCTGGGCTGGGAGTAGACATGGAGATATGGGCATGGGGACAAAGAAATTTTAATGGCATTAGTCCACCATCTATGCTTCACTCCCCAGTGTTCAGGGCTGGGGATGAAAAGTGGTCTCCATTTACTCCAGCGGGAAATAAAAGAGAGTTTTCCTCCAAGGAAGATGAAGGGAAGAAGCAGAGCAGGAACAGGCTTTCAGCAGAGCAACAGAAAGATGCCAGCAAGCCTAATGGGGACATTTTGCTCTGTGCTACCATAGAAAGTCATAAAATCTTAAGATCATAATCAAGGAATGATTTGGGTTGGAAGGATCATCCCATTCCAACCCCCTGCCATTGGTAGGGATGCCTTCCACTAGACCAGGTTACTCCAAGCCCCATCCAACCTGGCCTGAAACACTTCCAGAGATGAGGAAACCACAGCTTCTCTGGACAACCTCTGCCAGGGCCTGTCCCACACTCACAGGGAAGAATTCCTTCCTAAAATCTAACCTAACCCTGCCTTCTGTCAGCATGAAGCCAAAAATAAGGGTAAAACATCACATGGGACTTACTAGAAACACCTTCCAGGAGGAGAAGCTCTCTGAGATGATGGGGACAATCCCCAGAGGTGGTGGAAGATGGGAGATGCACGTGGTGGTGCTGCAGGACAAGAGTTGGGACATACAGTGGGTAGATGCAGGACCAAGTCAAGTTGGCATCTTTGCACCAGCCTTGCCACATCCACCCCATTCCTGGGAGGCCACAGGGAGCTCCTCTGCTGGGACACAGCACAGGACACAGAGGTGTGGGTGCACGTAGGCCTTCCCATCTATTCATTTCACACATGAGGGAAGGGGCTATTTTTGGGCAGCAGCCTCTTTGCTGCAGCCAGGATCTGTCAGCGGGACGTGACGTACGGCGCCGTGGGACAGCTCTGCTCCCTGTGCTCCCCTCACACAGCAGGAATGTCTCTTGTTTTCTCTCCTCCAGACCATGTCGGAGCTGAGAGCATCCAGCCGGGACGGCTCAAGGCACAGGGAAATCAGGCAGCTGCCCAAAGCAGCCAGGGCCTCCCTGCCTGAGCTGGAGTGCTGGAACACTGCTGGGCTCCTGCCACTGAGGGAGGGCTGGGAATGAGCATCCATCACTTCCTGCACCAGCAGCCACCAGGGCAGCACACCAAGATCTTCAACCACTCCCCTTCCTTGCCCTGACTCTCCTCCTGAGGACCAACAGGCACAGACTGAGAAGCTCTGAGCTGGATTTGTCCCTTGTCACACTGCTTAGATCTAAAGGTCTTGTGCTGCATGCTGGATTTTTTGGGGTTTTCTCCTGTGTCCATGTCCTTCATCCTCCATCTATAGGTCATTTCTGGACGTAAAGCATAGAGTGTTTAGGCTAAAATCCCTCCCTCATCACACAGGCTGAGCCTGGGGTTGGACCCTGCTCTTGGCCAGGTACAGTCAGGTTAGACAGAGCTGGGCTGAGCTGGTGCAGGACCTTGTCCAGTCCCTGCCTCTGGCTGCTCACAGGAGCAGGCACAAGTGAGGCTTTGCTGGGGCATTCTGCTGGGCTTGAGGTGATACTGGAGTGAGCACCTGCAGCTTTGTAGTCACTGGGATGCTCTTCTTGCTTGCCTCTCCCTGGGTTTCCACAGAAATTCCGTTGACATCATCCAAGACCTGCAGAGAATGGCACTTGCTGAGTTTATCCTCTGAAGTCTCCACTTTTTCTATACTGACCATCTCAATCCAAATGACCAAAGTGTTCCTCAAAACTGAATTTGTTTCCATACTTGCCTTCACCCTCTTGCCACCACGTTTTCCCAGCAGGACACAGGTGATTCTCCCAGTCCTTGGCTGCCCAGCAGGGCTGCTTCTGCCCAGGCCTCAAAACCAAACACTTCTGCTCCAAATTCCTTCTGAGGTGCTGATGCCTCCTACAAAGCAGAGTTTTATCTGCTGAGGACCAGCATGGGTGCCTGAAGTCTGGAATGGGTGCAACATACTCATGGAAACAGTCTGTCCCAGCCTGTATCAAGCCAAAGGTAGAAAACACAGGAGAATGGCTTTGCCTCATTTTGGGTTTTTAAAATCAAAACATGTACAAGCAGAGTTGCTTTTACCCAACAGGGAAGCTCTGGCCATGACCTCTGTCACCTTCTGTGTGTATGCAACACCTGTCTCCCATCTCCTGCTGGTCACTGAAGAACCTGAGCCTGTGACTCCCACATCTCCAAAAGGAGAGTCAGCATTGACCCCTCATTGCAGGTGCCACACTCTGGTAACATCAAATGTTTCATGCTTCTCATGCAATGGGTGTCCTGCACTACTCGAACAAGATGATTTTAAAATGCTAATAAAATAAACAAGAAAGGTCCTTTATGTTCATCATTATCATCACCATGATAATACTAATAACAATAACAATAATAAAACAAGTTCTGGTCTAATGAAAGGTGGAATCTGTTACTTCTGAGAGTAAAGATTCATAACTGGAATAAAAAGTGTTCAGCCCAGCTCTTTCTACTATGAGACCATATTTTATCCCTTCTAAAGGTCCTTCATGTTTCACAGACCACTGTCCTTGCACAGCCCAATAAATTCCATCGCCTCAGCTGGCCAAACAACCACCGTGGTCAGGTGGGGTCTGACCAGCTTCCAGCTTCAGGAGCTTCATTTTACACCTCCTCTTCTCCCACTGAACACCCAACACCACCACAACTATGAATCTACTGGCATGACCAGCACAGGGCTGATTTTTGCATCAGCCAGGAGGAGCTGCTCTGCCTGGCTGTCTGTCTCAGCCTCAGCACTGGGACCCCAAATCCCTCTGCTCTGGCCCAATCCTTCCTGGTGCTGAGCATAAAAAGTTGTGCAGAAAAGAGCAGGGAGGGAATCTAGCCAGCCATTTATCACCTCAGCAACAAGAACTTGGTAACAGGCTGTTATCTTTAGCAGAAAGGAGACACCAGATCAGCAGCCCCAGGTCATGCCTCTGGTGGGTGTCCTTAGCAGTTATCAGTGTCTGCAGCTCTCCAGGAGCTCAGGGATGCTCCTCACCACTTGCAGATCATCTTATCCATCCGCCCAAAACCACAGCCAGCTGTGTGCTCCTGCCCACCAGCAGGTGCCAAGGCATGGGGTGGGATTCCTGGGGAGGTGTCCTCTGCAGGGCCAGGAGTTGGACTTGATGATCCTTGTGGGTCCTTTCCAACCCAGGATATTTTGTGACTCTGAGGCTTTGGCCAGGCCAGGTTTGAGCCAGCTCCCTGATCCATGCTGATTTACCCCAAAATAGGCCTTCCCTCTGTCCACCCTCCCAGTGCAAGGAATCTGTTGCTTCCACCCCAGCCCCCCTGCTTGTGTCTGATGGATCATGGTGAATTTCCCAACATATTTCTTGGAGTGTTATAAAACATTATCTGACAAAAAATTAAAAAACAACAAACCCAGCCCAAACGAAAGCAATTTGGGTAATGATGGCCTTTTGTTCCAGTTTATCCTGCACCAAACTCCATAGATGGCAACTCTGAACATTTCCCAGACCTTCACAGTAGAGCTTGGAACTGTCTCTCTGATTTATCGGTTGTTTCATGACACATGCATTTCTCCTATATAATCCCAGTGTTTTGCTTATAAGCCATATTGTAACTGTGAATCAATCTTCTTTATTTGAACATCTAGGACAGATTCACACATCATTTCACCATTAACTAGGATAGACGCAGCCTTGCAGATCTTTCAGGTTTCAAGCCTGGCTGTGTTGTTTCAGTTCTTTCCTGCTGCCTGTGTTTTGTGAAAAAAAAAATTAAATAAAATTTACAAAGCCAGACTTTGGGGCTCTCTGTTGCGGCTTGAAGAAGAACACAGGTTGTTTCATCACTGGTTGTGAGACATGTGTTACCCGGCTCATTAATTCACAACAGTTCTTGTTTTCTCTGCCTTTTTCATGCTGATGTGATACATTTGTGAAGTCCGGGGTTGTACTGCAAGTGATTAATGCTGCAGTAAAGTCTATTAAACAGAGATTCCAACAAAAAAGTGTGAAAAATGTAATCTCTAAAGTTCTGAAAGCTCACATATGACAAAACCCATAAATCACCCCAGAAGCAGTCATTATGGTGAGTTACTAACTAGATTATACAGCTGCATTTGTCATAATTTCCCATTACGTAGAGAATAAACCTATCAGGCTGATTTATGGCAGAGGGCTCCACAATATGGGAACTGGGACCTGTGCTGTTCTGTGGAAAATGATGAGAAATGTTGTGTCTGCTCAAGTGCTGAATGGAAAAGGAAGGAGGGGAGATAACTGTCATTTGAAGGCACTGACCCAGGGACAAAGGCTTCAGAGAGGAGTCAGGCTTACATCCGTGGGATGGCAGGAAGAGCATCCACCAACCTGTCCCAACACCACCAGCAGCACCAGAAGGCACTCTCCACAGGTGGGGGGAAGAGTGGAGATAGGAGGTCTTTTGAGGAGACCAAAGTCAGTCATGGGGAAATCATAAAATCCTAGAATTGTTTGGGTCAGAAGGAATCTTACAAACCCTCTTGTTCCAACCCCTGACATGGGCCAGCTGAGCGTGGAGGACGTGGAGCAGGCTGCCCCAGAGCCAGCTGACCTGGATGGGGACTCCTGCTCAAGGCAGCCTTGCAGCAGGGGCCCTTCTGGGCTGCTGCCGAACTGCTGCTCCTGCCTTTGGGGCTGTGGCTGCGGAGCAGAAGGGCAGCCATGAGGCAGAGAGCAGGAGGGAAATGGAGCAGAGGGAAATGGAGCAGAGGAGGCTTCGGATGAAGAGGGCCTTCAGAGATTTGAAGGAAATGTGGACGACCGTGAAAATGATAAAGAATCAAATGGCCAGGATGTTTTGAATGCATAGGAATATGAGCAGGACAGTGAGGGTAAACAGAGCAGGCTCCTGGGGGAGCACAGCCGTGGGCCAAGTGAAGAAAAGCTTCCTGCTGGAGATGCTCTGGGCGCTGGCCAAGGTGAGCTGCACATCTCTGTGAGCAGCCAGCGCCCAGAGCTGCGCTTGCTGCTGAGCACAGACCTGCACCGGGGCAGAGGCTCCGGGCTCCTGCCACAGCCTGCCCCTCCTCACTGCAGCTCTTCACTGCTGCTCTGTTATCTCCATCCATTAATTCTTTTCTATGCAGGGGCCTTGCACTTGCTCGAGGACAGAGCCATTTGAAGGAGGACAGGAGTGAACGGACCAGAGATTGATTTAACTTCTTGATTAGTTCAGAAATAATTTAGATATTTTAATTAATTTTTCTAAACGTCTTTATAATCTACAGTAATAGTATTGTACAATATAGTAGTTATTATAACTAGAACAAATACTTATTTTACTAGAATAGTTATATATTCTACTATTTAGTAATTGTAATTCATAGAATAAGTACTTCAAATAATGTGAATGAACTACCATTGAAGTATGTTACATTTTTATCATAACCAAGTAATTTTTCATAATCTTCAGCATTAAGAAGTCTTTATCATTGTGTTATTAATATATAATTTATAACTATATGTTACTGTGACGCAGATAGAAACACACAGTAACACACACAACAGGTGTTCAGGTAGAGAAGAAAAGAAGTCTTTAGTTTATTGTTGACCTCATATATCTAAGTTTCTGGACAGTGATCAGAGGTTGGACAGAGCAGTTCCCACCTCTCCATCTCTACTGCTCACTTGAGTAGTCCATCAGGTGAGATCTTTTACAAAGGAATGCAAACACGATCCTTGTTTATCTTACAATTCATGAGAACTGACTCCACTATACTAAAACAAATCAGAAGGCTGATTTTCAAGGACAACAGCTATACAGAAAAGAATTGTTAACATAAGAATTTTTAGATTTATTACTTGCTATTAAGTGTTTAAATTGCACAATTGTTTTCACAAAATGACACTGACTGCCCTCCTGCCTTGGGAGAATTTCTTCCCTCTGGGAGCTGCAGTCAGTGCAAAGCTCCTCTAAAGGCAGTGCTCAAACAAACGCTGTCTGTGAATGCCTGGAATGAGCTCCAAGGCCACCCAGTTCCCCTCCTGTCCCATGGGCTGGGACACCTCTGGCCAGGCCAGGTTGCTCCAAGGCCCATCCAGCCTGCACCGGAATGCTCGCAGGGACCCAGGGGCAGCCACAGCTTCCCAGAGCAACCTGTGCCAGGACTTCACAGCCCTCACAGCCCAGACTTCCTTCCCCATTGAGAAAAACAGGCAAGGAGACCTGCTCCTTTCTGATGCCTTTATTTAGATCAGCTCTCAGGAGGGGGGCTGGAGGGGTCGCGCACCCGCTGCTGCTCCCACTGGGCGATGCTGAGCAGGAGGTGCACAGCTTTGTCTCTCAGCAGAGCTGGGGCTGAGCAGGAGGTGCACAGCTTTGTCTCTTGGCAGAGCTGGGGCTTCCATCCTCATGAGAGTCCTCAGGAAGACCCTGTTGGTTCATGGTCTGGGGCTGTCATTTAGACTGAGTGCTGTCAAGTCACAGTGACAGGACGGAACCTCCAGTTGCTGGTATATGTCCGTGGTCCTGCTGGGCTGGAGTTACAGTTTTTATTCTCTAGTTGTATGCTGGTTCGTTGTTTCGATGGTCTTAATTGCACCAGAGGCCCTTCATTTGCATATAATTTGTGTCCAAGTTCTTCTGGGAGCAGCAGGGGTGGTTTCCTGATGAAAAGGGACATGGATACAGAGTGACAAGGGACTTGGGTACAGGGTAACAGATACAGGACTGGAGGAACATACTTTAGCTTCACGAGGGATCTTAACATTCAACAACAACAAAAGGCAAATCTAGAACTTTAACATTCAACATTTAACAATAACCTGACATTTTAATTAAGAGCTTGTGTCTTTGGGATCTTATTCTTTACACCGTGGCCCAGCTCAGCCTGCACGCTGCCAAGAGCACACCAGTGTCTTGGAACCCCCCTTTTTTATCCCTTTCTTCATGCATGGATTTATGCACATTCACTTTTCCAGGAACTGCATAGTCACTCCTTGGGTCCGGTCTTCATTCATGAATTTATGCATATTCATTTTTCCAGGAACTGCTCTGTATGGTCGCTCCTTGGGTCTGTCAAGAGTAATCTCACTTTTATTCTGTTATCATCTTTTTGATTTGGGCTTTGGTCCCTTCTTCCACAAGCAGTGAATGCTGATAGTCACTTGGGCCTCTTCTGGAAGTTACCTATTCAGGCAGCTGAAACACACTGCACTTAAATTCCAACTACAGCAAAGAAAAACCTTATACATCTATTCAGGCAATAAAAAAAAACCCCAACACTAAAAACTATAGAAAAACCATCATGCTTATAGCATTAATTCCAACATTTGCAAAAAGCCAATACTAAAATATGCATTTATAACACCTTGGAGAGCTCTGGGGCCAGGAGTGCCACCATGAGGGCAGCAAGCAGGGCCTGGCTCTGCCCAGGGACAGCAGGGACAGGGGGATACAGGAATCACAGCCCAGCTGCCCTGGGACAGCAGGGACAGCAGGGACAGGGGGATACAGGAATCACAGCCCAGCTGCCCTGGGACAGCAGGGACAGGGGGATACAGGCATCACAGCCCAGCTGCCCTGGGACAGCAGGGACAATAGGGACAGGGGGATACAGGCATCACAGCCCAGCTGCCCTGGGACAGCAGGGACAGCAGGGACAGGGGGATACAGGCATCACAGCCCAGCTGCCCTGGGACAGCAGGGACAGGGGGATACAGGAATCACAGCCCAGCTGACAGGCTGACAGCACACGGGGCGGGCAGGAGCCCCCATCCTCTCTGTGCCCACCTGAACACAGGGACATAAGGCATGGGGATAATGGGGACACAGCAGGCTCCTCTCCTCTGGGAATGTCCCACCTGACAGAATGCAGGGGCTGAGGCTCTGCAAAGGGAACCCAAGGATGAGCAGGAGGAGGATGCTGAGCATATGACAGCCCATGCCTTGCATCCAAACTGCTCCATGGAGTAGAAAGGCACAGATCCCTGACAGCAGATCCCTTCTGGGGGAAAGGTATTCTGTGTTCCTGCACATGGGTGTCCCTTCTGGACTGCTATTGAAGTGCTGCTCCTGCTCACAGGGTCAGTGGTGTACCTGCATAACAGAAGTGATGAGGCCAAGAGCAAAGGCCAGGAAAGCTGAAGCAGAGGACACCAGAACTCAAGCTGAGGCTTAAGGGGGAAATATGAAAAAGATGCAGGAGGAATTTTGCTAATGAATGACTTACTGGACAGTGTGTAAACATGGAAGTATAGGCCAGAAATCAGGTGGAAGGCAGCAAGCTTCAGGGAAATGAATCACAAAAAGACCACATAGAAGAAGAAGAAAACCATCTTTCCTGATCTTTCAATAACATGTGCTCTTCCAGAATCTAGACTGTGCAAGTTCTCCTTGAACTCAACCAGACCTAGAGAGCTGAATTGGTTCTGATCTGAAATTAGGCCAGTTTGCACCCAGCCCTTCTGCTCCCTGAGGAGCAGAAAAGCAATTGGGCAAAGGGAGAGGTGGAAGTCAGCCCATGCTGCCACTCTTCTAAAAACTAGGAGAAGGCCTTTCAAGAACAATCCCTGAAGTGAGCACATTCTGTTTGTGCTCGCTCTGGTGACAGTGAGACCAGCAACAGGCAAGTGTAACCTGAGCAAGCCCCTTCCCTCTGTGACACCTGGAAGGCGACTTGCGAGGCGTTATCACTGAGCAATACTTTGATCTACCAGCTGGGAGCGAAATGAATTGATGCCACTTGTTTTTCAGGAGACTGCTTCACTCTAAGCTCTCCTGGCCCACCCAAGCCCACCTGTGACATCCAGCTCTGTCTCAGATTCCCATCCCAGCCAAGCAGCTGTGGAGAGCTGAATTCTACCTTGAAAAACAACTGAAATAAACGCAAGCTGAAGAAGAAACTTGCTTTTGCGGCAGACAGAGAGGTTTGGCCAGACAGCAGAGCCCTCTTCAGTCCAGATATGGGTAGTGAAGAGCTGGTTGAACCAACGTGACCTTGCAGGCACTGGCAAGCTCCCAGTTGGGCCAAACTGGGGTTTATCTGGTATAAATTGGGTACAGCAGGCACCAGTGTCTTCCAGACAAATGCACCCAGTCATTGAAGCTCTCACTGTAGGTAGAAGACAAGGATCTGTCAAAAGCAAAGGGTGGGAAATCCATCATATAATTACAGATCGCAATTCTTGGAAAAAGGATTTTTGCATGGAGAAATTTTGGGGTGGAGAAGGAAAAAGAGGGAGGAAAGGGAGGGTACTCACACTCTAAAACTAATAAATAAAAAAAAAATGTAAGTGATTTGGCAAAACATGTCATCATGTGACAAGGTAGTTTCTCTCACAAACAGGTGCACCACAGTTTTAGAAATATTAAATCTTAAGAGGTTTGCGTTGCACAATAGATGGCAGCTAGAAAGCATGTTGATGTTTTCTGGCGGTGTTTCAGATGTCATGGTATTTTTTTTATTATTTCTTTAAAGTTTCCATCAGCAGGAGGCAAAGCTGTGCCAAGGAAAAGGAATCAAATCTGGATGCAGCAAGTCTCACATTCAGACAGAGGCTCCCTGCCAGATGCTACGGGGCCAAATCGGAAACAACCACACTGAGTTCATTATGAAAACTGCATAATCAAAAGCCTGCAAAAGGCAAAAAAAAAAAAAATCTGTTTAATACTTAGCTAAATTCTCAACTGTTGAAGTAGATTTGGAGAAAAATTCATCATAATCCCCTCTCCTTTTGAGGAATTCCTCCCTGTTCGTGAGATGTCCATGAGATGGCAGGAGTGCACTGTCCTGCAGAGGGTGAAGGGCTGTCACAATGGTGACATTTCCACAGGGAGAATCTCACTCTGGCTGCGGGCACTGCTGACAAAACACTGACTTATCTTTCTATTTATTGCTCACGGGAAGAGATAAGGAAATGGCATTAATGGGCGCATCTTCAGAGAAGAAATTCACTGGTCTGGTTTCCTGAGGGTGGGAATGACTCTGTTTCACAGAAAGATTTGGATATTAGAAAGGACCCTAAAGTTTCATCTCTTTCCAACTGGAAGGAAAATCTTCTATTAGCCCAGGTTACTTCCAGTTTATTTCCAAGCCCCATCCAGCCTGGCCTTTCACCCCTTTGCTTTCAGCAGCCTCTGGCTTTGATTGACAGAACCCTGCTCACTGCAGACCCTGGATCTACAAACTCATCCCATGCTGTGCACGGCAATTTGTGACCAGGCACCACAAAACTGAAAGAGTGCAATGAGCAAAGGACCAGACATCTGCCAGAAAGAAATCTGGAGGATGAGATTCAGAAATCACAGCCCTCGTTTTTCTGGATGGGGATGACTGTGGAAACAAACCCTCAGGGGTGTCCCAGTTTTCAGCTCTTTCTATGATCCTGAGTTCTCCACACAAATGGGGCACAGCTGTGAGCCTGCCCCTGGTCAGACAGGTTCCATGGCAGCCCAAGTTCTGTGAGCTGGGCCAAGGGATGGAATGGCAAGATGTGCAAGTTCTTCCCTGAGCCAGGCTGCAGAAACAACATCCCAACAAGAGAGGGTTGCTCGTGTCTGAAGAGATCTCAGCTGTCTCAACTTCAAGAGGGCAGGTTGAATGATGGAGCTGCTCTTTGCATGCTCCTGGTCTTAAGCCAGGACATCTTCCTCGTTTTTGTCCACTCTGCCTGGAAATGAAAGCAAAAAGAATCAGAATGGTTCGGGTTGGAAGAGATGTTATAGATCACCTAGTCCCAACCCCACTTCTGTGAAGCACTCCATCAGTCTCACTCTGGATCCTCTCCAGCAGAGCGTGTAATTGGGATGTCACAGCCCACAGCTCTTCCACTTATCCTCTCACTGCATCTGCCTGGGGGAGCAGAACTGGAGCAGTTTCCCTGTGCTGGGAGCTCCCTGTGCACCTGTGAGCTCTCACCTACAGGCACTGCTGTGCAGGGACAGGTCTGCCCATACTGAGCAGGGGAGGGGGGCTGAGGAGCTGCTGGGGGACACCCCAAAGTGTCACTTGACCTGTATGTTTTACCACAGCAAAGGCCCATTCCCTTTCCAGTGTCCCATTCCACAGCAAGCCAGGCATTCCCAGTGACTTCACTGGAGCCTGCAAACAGCTCTGCTGCAGGGAGACACTGCCCCCTGCAATGACCAAGAGATTATTAATATTGGCTAATTTTTCACCATGCATCTTTTCAATTTCTTGCAGATGTGGCACTTGGAGACCAGCTCAGCAGTGGCCTTGGCAGTGCTGGGGGAACCATGGGACTCAATGAACTTAGAGGGCTTTTCAAACTTAGATGATTCTGTAATTCCCTACTTTCAAATTTTCAAGGCTTTCCTGTCTTTCAAATTCTGCAGTTCACAATCCCCAACATGATCTTTTCCTGGAAGATCTCTTTCCTGTTTAATTCTCTCCTCCTCCTGCATGGGACATCAAGTGATATCCCAGCTCCTGGCTGGAAAACCAGTTTCACATCCGACACACAGACCCAATGCATGCCATTGCACAGGTGAAGTAACCACCTCAAGAAGCTGAAGTTTGTCTGCATCCATGGACAGTTGATGGTTATGGGCAATGCTCTGAAAGCAGTGGGACAGGAACAGAATGAATCCATTAGTGTCAGACCTGATTAGGAAGAAATTCCTCCCTGTGAGGGTGCTGAGACCCTGGCACAGGGTGCCCAGGGAAGCTGTGGCTGCCCCTGGATCCCTGGAAATGTCCAATGCCTGGCTGCAGCGACCTGAGCTAGTGGGAGGTGACCCTGCCCATGGCAGAGGCTTGGAATAAGATGGTCTTTAAAGCTCCTTCTAACTCAAACCTGCCATGATTCTGTGATCTGGCTCCTGAGACCCCACAGTGCCCCAGGGACAGCAAAGGGGTGTCACTGGGAAACAAAAGCTTTGAAGATGAGGGGAGAATGGGGTGGGAATTGCCCCTTCCTCCTGAGGTCTGTACCATTCCCAAGGTTAGTGGCACATTTCCAAACTACATGCAAATCCACAGGTCTTGGCACTCTTCTTGAGCGCTAATCTTGAACCCTCAGCCTGACTTGAATCACTAGTGTTTAAAAAAATTATTAGAAAACCTCTCCCAAATGCATAAATCCCACCCTAATGCCCTCTGATGTCAGAGGGAAGGTGCCTGGTAATGTTGCTGGTCCTTGGATCAGGCCTCAGAAAAGCAGCTGCAAAATATAAACCCACAGGCTCTGAAATTCATCTTTGCTTTAACTTGGTCTAAACCTTTGTAAATTACTCACAATGGGTCAGAGAATTGAGCAGCTCTGATCTGGCTGTGTTCCCCTGTCCTATAAAATCAGCTTACACCCTTTGGAAAGAGGAAAGCTCACTAAAATTCACCCGCAGCGGTGGCAGCTCCCACCCCACAAACCAAACTGTTTGAGAGGTGCAGAAATCATTGTGATGTTTCTTCACCTTTTTCCCATAACAATTTCCTCCTTCTTTTGCTCAGCATTCCCCCTGCAACTCCCTTCTTACTGCCTCCCAATTGCCAAGAAAACCCTCCTGCTGCTGTGAGAAACATGAGAGTTCCTAGGAAATAGCTCCTCGTGGCATGTAAAAGCAAGGGGGGAGAGGAGCAGGGATGTTTTCTTCTAGCAGGAGATATCATGGGCAACGTGGTCATCCTGGGGCTTTAGGGGATGGGTCTGTGCTAGCTTGGGATGTGGGTAAATCATTCCATCTTCCTCTAGCTCCAGTTGTGCCAACCAGCATGATAACAGGAATTACAAACTGGATACCATTTTCCTTTGTTCTTTAAGGTGAAGTCGCAGGTGCTGTTACCTGGCTCAGCTGAGAAATTGCTCAGCTGTTGCCATGATGATCAACTCCCCACCTGGGAGAACAACAGCTCAACGGGGAATCACAGAGCTGGAAGGGAGTAAAGATGGGCAGTGATGTTTGAACACCATGTGAAGGTCTCCCACAGGCAGAAATATGGAAATTTTAGCGTGTTTTCCATTATGCAAAAGGCAGATTTCCTGTAGAGCATTGGCATATGCAGAGCAGCTGAGGAAGGTGAGGATGGAGCGTACCAAGCTGTCACTTCTGAGGAAAGCAGCCAAGTGCATTGACACTTCTCACGTAGGCTGGCTCCAAACCAAATGGCTTCACAGCAGGATTTCCAAATTACTACCTTGACCACTCCATGTGCTTCTTCCACAGTTTTAAAATCCACCTATGTGAGTCATCATTCCTTCCTTCTTCCAGGATAATTAATTTCTGCCCTAAAGCGCCACTTTCCAGTTCACATTTCTCTGCTCCCTGTGAGGACCTCAACAAGGCTGAGAAACCTCAGGCCTCCCACTGCCTTCATCGAGGTGTTGCTCAGCTGCTTGTGAATCCTCTCTCAAATCTTGGTGGGGCATCTCCACCGGAGCTTTGCAGAGTCTGAGCCCAAGCCAATTGCACTGCAGGGATGGAGGGTGTCCAAGGGCCTGCTTAAACTGCTGCTGGAATGTGGTCACACATAGTCAGCCATTTAAAATCCAGCTCCAGAAGGAATTGCAGGCAGGAGTGGTGGTGGCACGAGGTGGGCAGAGCACCTGGCTCCAGGTCTCTGTTGAATTAGGTGTCAGAGCAGACTGGACCCCAACAGCGGGTTTAGACCAGATGTGCTGCTGTTTTCATATCAGCAGGGATTATGTTGCTTAAAACCATTTATTTGATACTGACTAATCGAGGAGGGCTCAGAGGAGCAGGGAAATGAAAGGGGTAATCAGATATTCCGGAGCTCGGAGCACACATGCATAATGTTCAAAGCCAGCACGGTGCAGGTGCGTATTCCCAAATGTGGGCTGCGTTGGCAAATGACTTGGTTTTCCAGAGGAGCTACTGTGCCTGCAAAGGACTTCCCAGGCTCCAGCTGCCATCTCGTGGTCATACAAGACATGTTCCTTTTTTTTTTTTTTTTTTCCCCTCTGATTACCACCATTCATGGCTCAAGCCGTGCTTTTCCAAGATTGGTGAAGCCAAAAATTTCTATGAAATGTTTTCCCCAGGAAAGCCCTGCTCAGAAGCATTATATTCCCAAATTGCAGTGGGTTTGACCTTTTCACCACACACTAAAGAGGATACTTTATTTTCCATGGTGTGGAAAATAGTGATGTTTAGAAAAGGGGGACTTCAAAGGATGGAGGGATGTTTAACACCCCTCATCATCCTTGAAATCTCTAGGGAATTTCAAGAAGCATTCAGCAGCACCCTCAGGTTTGAATTTTGCTGCTGTCTTCCCCTGTTTCCTGACAGATCCCCTCTTGCCCACCCCCGGCAAGGAGGTTCTGGAGGGATGTAGGATCTGCAAAGCCAGTGGGCAGCCACAGCAGCCCCTCTGAGCTGGGTCCCTGCTTGTTGGCTCCTTCCTCTGACCACTTGCTGCAGCCCTGCTCCAGCAGCAGATCCCAGAGCCATGTGTAGTCCCAGGAAAACCAGGGAGCTCTGAAGAAGATCAGAGGTGCATCTGCATGGAACAGCTTGCAGTACAGAGAGTCCCAGGGTAACATCCTGGCTCTGGGGAAGATGATGGGATTTTGGCTGCATTTGCAGCAGGACCAAGATTTATTTTCTTCCAGCCTTGTTCAGTGTGACTCAGAGTGTCAGCAGGACCTACAGCTGCTCTGGGCATGAAGCAAGGCACGTTCCAAAAGCTGCTCTGGTCCAGAAATTACCTAGTGGGAGTAAACACCACGTGGTACTCTGCTCCCTTGTCATGGAATCCCAGAATGGCTTGGATTGCAAGGAAACTTTAAAACCCATCTCGTTCCACCCCCTGCCATGACAGGAACACCTTCCACTATCCCAGGGTGCTCCAAGCCCTGTCCAACCTGGCCTGGAACACTTCCAGGAATCCAGGGGCAGCCACAGCCTCTCTGGGTAGTCTGTGCCAGGGCCTGCCCACCCTCAGAGCCAAGAATTCCTTCTCAAAAGCCAAGCCAGGATCATGTCCTGGCAGGACCCCTGGACCAGCTGTTGTTACAAAATGTTCATGGCTTGTTGTGCAAGGTCCTGGGATCAGAAAAGGCCACTTTCTTTTTATACAGTGTTCTTGTTTAGAGTGGATTTTGGGTCAACCCTTCACAGCACACGACAACAGTAAAATCCAAACACTTTCCCCTGTAAAACTGGGATCTGAAAATAATAAAATTCATGGGCACCTACCAGCTGAAACAGGGCAGTAAAAGTGTAAGGAGAGAAGAGGTCACTTAAACTGACTTCTAAAGCCCCAGAGAGCTGGACTGGATTACATGTCATCAGAACTGGGTCAAATTTCTTCACACATAGAGTGGTTGGGAACTGAATAGGCTTCCCAGGGAAGTGGTCATGGCCCCAAGCCTGTCAGAGCACCAGGAGAATTTGGACAACACTCTCAGGCACATGGTGTGGCCCTTGGGATGCCCTGTGCAGGGCCAGGAGTAGGACTCCATGATCCCTGTGTGCCCCTTCCAAGTCAGGACATTCTGTGACTCTAGGAAATTTCGTTGTCCTGGTCATGTGGGCTGGAGTAAGGCAGATAATGGAGTAATTTTTGTTGATTTTAGTTTGGTATTTTGAGTACAATCAAAACATACACAAAAAAACCCAAAACAAACAAACAAAAAAAAAAAAAAAAAAAGCCAGAGACTTGGTCCCATCAAAATGCAGATCAGGTGCACCAGGTATTCTGGGGTGAGCCCTGCTCATTGCTTCTCACAGGCACCTCTGTGCAGGAGTGATGCAAAATTCCTGTAATCTCCTTTGCATCTCACGCTGGCCAACCAGTTCCTTCTTATCTCTTCTTATCCTTCTTACCTGCTTCCCGAGCAGATGAAATCATGTTTCATGTGCTTTGCTCAACTCAGAGATAAGAATCACCTGCAAGAAAGGAGGTCAGATGCCAGGTAAGCAAGGTTTGACTGAAAAAACCCTCATGACAACACCAATGAATTTGCTTCAGGAAAATATCCACAGGGATGAGCTTCAAAACACAAAATAGCAGAAAAAAGATTTCACAGGGAATTTCTGGCCTTTGGTTTTTTTTGTTCTGCCATTGGTCTTGCCATGAGACTTCATCCTCTCCTGGTGATTTCCAGCTTCTACAACAGCTCCAGGGATTTCTGAGCCACCCTCCTGCAGAGCTGAGGGGCTGGGGAGCTGAGGAGCCTCTTGGAAGACAATCATGGACTCTTTAGGGTTGGAAAAGCCCTCTGAGATCAGAGTCCAACCATTCCCCCAGCACCACCAAGGCCACCACTGACTCATGTCCCCAAGTGTCACAGCCACACAGCTTTTAAATCCCTCCAGGGATGGGGACTCCACCACTGCCCTGCACATCCTCTTCCAATGCCTGACCACCTTTTCCATGAGGAAGTTTTCCTAATACCCAATCTAAACCTCCTCTGGTACAACTTGAAGCCATTTCCCCTTGTCCTGTCCCTGTCCCTAGGAGCAGATCCTGATCCCCCTCACTGCCTCTCCTGGCAGGAGCTGTGCAGAGCCAGGAGAGCCCTGAGCCTCCTCTGCTCCAGGATGAGCCCCTGCCCAACTCCTCAGGAATTCTCCAGCCCTTTTCCAGCTCCCTCAGGGATTCTCCAGCCCCTGCCCAGCTCCCTCAGCCTCTCCTGGTGCTCCAGACCCTTCCCCAGCTCCATTGCCTTCTTCAGACATGCTCCAGCCCCTCAATGTCCTGTCATTAGGTTGCCAAAACTGGCCTGGAGGTGCCTCAGCAGTGCCTCAGCACAGTGGGAATAAGTGGGTGCACATCCCATCAGCATGTTTGACTTTGTGCATCTTAACTTGGGAGCTTAAGCAGGTGGCAGAGGGAAAATCTGCTTTTTTCCAATTCCTGTCTGGACTTGGGGTGAAGGTTTAACCAAGCACAGCTCTCTTGCAGCACTCTCCAGGTCAGTGCCAAGCCTGGGCACTGGCTCAGCAGCTGCTGGGAACCTCTGCCCCTTTCCCAGCAGGGTTGTGCAAAGGCACTGATGTTTCTCAGCACCAGTGGTGGGGAATCTCCTCCTTTCTCTGGGCAAAATCGACTTTCCTGAGACATGACCCAAGATTTTATTGTAAAACCACGGAGGAGCGAGCCATGTGGATGAATGAATGAAATTCCAGCCTGGGAATTCCCGTGCTCCCCACGCTGGTTTATGAGCTTCCCTGCCCCATGATCCCGGGGCTGGCTCATGCTGGCCCAGGCCACAGCCAGCACCAGACCCTGGGATGTAATTCCCTTCCCTTCCAGAGAGGTTTTCACAGCAGGCTGGGGCTTGCCAGGTGCCACACACTCCCAGTTCCCATGAAATTCAGAGGCAGCTCTTGGCAGCCTGCAGGGCTTGGCTCCTGCCGGATGAAGGAATGTTTCAGCATCCCTGGCACTTGGATTAACGGGCTCTGCACTGCCAAGCAGAGCCAAAGCTGACTCCTCACACCTTGGATTAGACCAGCCTCAGTCTGATTGGCATTGCCTAATAAAATAATTTCTATCTGTGGCCATTGAGCTTCAAGAAATTCCAATTTTTGCGCTGAAATACATCTACGTGCCCTTTGCAGAGTGAGGATTCAGGTGCAATTCCAATTCTTCAGGACTACAGTGTATTTCTTTTTGTTTTATGCTGAACACGATGTCTTTAGGGTGGATTATTTTAGGAAAAAAAACCTCCACACAAAGAAGGGTTCTAATTGCTTGTATATTTCTTTTCTTTCATTTAAAGGGTCAGACTCTTGCAGAGACAAAAGGCACATCTTAAAAGTGCAGATTTGTATGTGAGGCCCAGAAAAATGACCATTTTTTATAATTAGCCCTATTACTACAATTTCTGTAAGGATTTCTAAAGGCTGTAATGTTTCCTGTTTCATAGAAGCTGCATGGCATGAAAAAAAATCAGCATTTTACCAACAATGAAGCAGGACTGCCTTTCCATGAGCAGTTCTTTCTGCCAAAGGGCAGATCTGGAAATGAAAATGTGGAGATTGGATGGGAAGAAAAGCAGTGTCTCATCCTCACAGGATAAGTTTGAAAAAGCCTGCTTTTAATGACTCTTGTAAGGAGCCACAGGGGAGAGGAAGTTTAAATCTCTGATCCCTCCATCACATCCTTTTGGACAATGTTGGATGTGCAGTTGCTGCAGATGGGTTCCAAATGCTTGGGATGGACTTGCTGCAGAAAAAACACTAACCAAAAAAAAAAAAAAAAAAAAAAAAAAAAAAAAAAAAAAAAAAAAAAAAGGAAAAAGGAATAAAATCAACTCTTATGGCAGTCATTTAAACAGTTGGCAGCTTTTTATCAATCACTATTTATCTGCCACGGAAGTGCAGCCAGCTCAGCTGTACTGACACACGTCTGAGCTTGCTTTTCGTGGAGCATGGACACAGTTCCAAGCAAAACCAAGCAAACCTCCAGCCTGAGCTGGTTGGAAGGTCTGTGCCTCCATCTCCTGCCTCCCCAGCACAAATGTTCTCCCCCTGCCAAGAGGGGAGAGGACAGGGCAGGAGCAGGGCTGCAGGAGACACGAGCCCTTTCCCTCAGCCCTTTCTTTTCACCACGGTGATTTTTCCCTGATCCTCCTCGAAGAGGGGCCCTGAAGACAGATGTGGGAGAGGGAGCAGCTGTTATTTGGCTTGGGGATCCCTTCTGATCTGGATTTACTTCCAGACTCTGTCAGAGCCCATGTGCCCTCCCACAGACCATTTGATCTTTCAGTGTTTCACTTTACTCTCTGCCAGTATGTTTAAACACTTCCTTTTCTCGATTTTTTTCAGTTTCTCCTTGGAGTTTGAACATTTTGAGGAGCAAACATGGTTGCACTTCTCTGTTTGGCACCACACCCAGGCCAGTGATTCTCTCTCTTGGTTAAGGCCTTTAAATCATATATAATCATATTTCTTAAGAGCTATTAAAGCCTCCTGAACATTCTAGATATAATTTGAACAGGTATGTCTGGATCACCAGCTATGTTGTTGCCAAAAAAAGGGGTCGAGAATGATCTGAAATAAATAAACATTGCCTGTACAAATCAAATTTGACATGAAAGCTATTTCAGATCTTAAAGAAGAGTTAATCCAGGCTGAAATCAAGCCAGAAGGAAGTTGAATTTCCAAAATTTTCCTTGAGAAATCTTTGTAGTTGTGGTGGATGCTGTGGGCTTAAGGAGGAGGGGGCTGTATGGAGATGGTTTGGGTGATCTGTGCTGCTCTGCAGCATCAAGGGGTCTGCTTTCAGGGTGGCTGTGTTTGCTCTTTGCACTTCCCTGTCCTGGTCCCTGGCTCCAAGGACCAGCTTGGTCCCTGACAGCTCCCAGAGGAGCCCTCCCTCCTCCAGGAGCAGGGTCAGGAGAGGGCTGGGTGCTCATGAATCAATCCTGCCTCCACCAGGGCAGGCTGGGTGCTCATGAATCAATCCTGCCTCCACCAGGGCAGGCTGGGTGCTCATGAATCAATCCTGCCTCCACCAGGGCAGGCTGGGTGCTCATGAATCAATCCTGCCTCCACCAGGGCAGGCTGGGTGCTCATGAATCAATCCTGCCTCCACCAGGGCAGGCTGGGTGCTCATGGAGCAATCCTTCCTCCACCAGTTTCATGCCTCCAGGGCTCTGGATGGGGGATGGCTGCAAAGGGCCAGCTCTGACCTTTGCACTGAGGGTGGAGGGAAATGCACAGCAAGCTTGGATGAAGGCAAAAGAAAAGGCTCCCATGTCATCTTCCCATCCCTAGAATTGTTCTAGACCAGGTTGGACAGGGCTTGGAGCAACCTGGGATAGTGGAAGGTGTCCATGCCCATGGCAGGAGTTGGGATGAGAGATTTTTAAGGTCCCTTCCAGCCCAAACCATTCTGTGGTTCTGTGATTCTGTAATTCCAGGATTCTGTGATTCTATGGTTCTGTGATTCTGTAATTCCAGGATTCTGTGATTCTATGGTTCTGTGATTCTGTAATTCCAGGATTCTGTGATTCTGTAATTCCAGGGTTCTGTGGTTCTCCCTTCAGTGTGCCAGAGGCGCCTTAGGTACCAACAGCTGAGCAAAAGAAAGGAACAGCACACAGAAGCTCCTGGAGAGGCTCCTGCTTCCTTGACTGAACCCAGCCCTCAGAGAAGCTCTCTAATGGATCCACCTCAAGCCAAAGCGTCTTTCCACTCCAGCACTATTGACTGATTCACAGCAGGCACCTGGTGGTGACAAGGAGCTTCTCCTGTCAGCTGTGTGCAAAATGTTTTCAAACTGAGCTGGTGGAGTGACCCCAGTGGGGATGAGCTTCTTGTGAGAGGCTGAGGCCACCCCCAAAACCAGGAGCAGCAGAGTTTTTGATGACAAGGAAACACCAAGATGGTTTTTGCTCCCCAGTACTGAAGCATCCACAGGCCACATAGAGAGGAAAAGCTGGATGTGAGGGAAAGGGAGGCAGCATGGCCCTTGGAGAAAGTCACAGGGTAGAGGGTGTTTAGTTTGGATGAAATAAATGAGCTTGAGCAGACCAGGAAAATGAGGAAAAATTAATTGTCAAAGGCCTTTTGTACCAGTGTTTGCCATGAAGTGACCATCAAAGGAGGAGGGATAATGTGTTTGCAGTTTCCTTGTGTAACTGACAGAGGATCCATGGAAAAAAGCCCAGATCCCTGCCTTTCCCCTGACAGTACTTGCAATAGGCTCTTCCTTTCTTTCTACAAAAAGATTTGGTGAAAGCAAGGTAAGGAGGAATAAAAATAGAAATCACTGCTTGATTGAACTGTCATTTATAATTTGGCTGCTGGGGAAACAGATCCTTTCCCCATCTTATCAGCAGCCCTGAAACCTGACACATTTTTGCTAGCTTTGGCCTCTTTCCTGGGGTATTGCTTTTCCAGCATCCAAAACAGTTACAAAAGTTACAACAGTTGCAAAACGCGGATAGTTGGCTGGCTTTGCCTAAACCTTGAGAAAGGAGAGAAGGGAAGCATATGGAACTGATGGAGAATTTTTTAAAAACTCACAAGAGTAGTAGCAACCCTAGAATTTGAGAGTAGTGGGACTTAGAAGAGACCTTAAAGCCCATCTAATTCCACCCCCTGCCATGGGCAGGGAACCTTCCACCATCCCAGGCTGCTCCAAGCCCCGTCCAACCTGGCTATGGACACTTCCAGGGATCCAGGGGCAGCCACAGCTTCTCTGGGCACCCTGTGCCAGGGCCTGCCCACCCTCACAGGGAAAAATTCCCTCCCAATATCCCATCTAACTCTGGCACTGGGAGGCCATTTCCCCTTGTCCTGCCATCTCAGGCTCTTGTCCCCAGCCCCTCTCCAGCTCTCTTAGAGCCCCTTTAGTCACTGAAAGAGACTCTAAGATCTCCCTGGAGTCCTCTCCAGACTGAACAATCCCAATTCTCTCAGTTTTTCCCTGTGGGAAAGGTGCTCCATCCCTTTGGTCCTCTTTGGTGGACTCACTCCAAGACCTCCGTGTCCTTCCTATGCTGGGAACCCCAGAGCTGGACACAGCTCTGCCCATGAATAGGGGAAGGGCTCTCCTTGGGCAAGAGGAGAAGTTGTGCCTCTCATTTTGAGCCTTGTTCAGGTCATGGAAAAGGCAGCAGAAAGGGGTTTTTCTCACCCACCTTTTGCTGGGTGACTCTTACTGGGGTCTGGCTCAGGCAAGAGGCAGTGGAAGGTCTAATCTTCTCTCCATTTCCTTGAGGACCTGAACAGAAAGTGATGGACAAACAGACCCTCTGCTCAGGGTTCTCTCTGCCCACAGAGCCCTAACTGCACCACATCCACCTTGTCTGCCTCTGCTTTACCTCCCCAAGCCACAGCCTGGCATCCTGGCTGCCCACTCGGGCCAGGAGGGCTGGGAATACACAATGCAATGTTGGTTTTATCCTTAAAACCGCTGACTTAAAATCAGAGTGAAAAGAGAGCGAGGCACAGGACACCATGGCCTGGCTAAGGATGTTCACCTCACTGAAGCTGTCACTGCTCCTGCAGCTCGTCAGGCTGATGGCAGAGCTGACACCAGCTCTGGATGTGGCCCCGTGTCACCAGCACCTCCCTCGTGAAACACAAATCCCAGAGATAAAAGTCCCGTGGCACAAACAAACAAACGCTCAGATCAGGGCGGGAAATCAGCTCAGGTGAGAGTGACGCCGTGCTCCTCCCTCACCCACCCCGAATTCCACGCCTGCTCTGAGCCAATCTGAGAGGGCAGGTGCCTGTTTTCCAGAGCAAGCACCTCTTTGAGGAGCAGGGGAATGGTCATGAAGGACAACACTGGTCTGCAGATCCACCCTGCTGTACAAACATGATGTACATGAGTGAAAGCGTCCAACTCATCTATTGCCCTGCAGGGAGAGGGCTACTGTGACCTTTGTTTACTTTAATAAGCAACCAGCCTTTCCTTGGAAGCCTTTGGGATTTTTTAACCCACTAATGAAGGGAGAATACTCTGAAAAGTTTTGGTTACTGCCTGTGTGCCAGCCCACAGGTCCACAGGCCAGAAGCAGGAGGAGCTCAGTCTCTGAGTGGCCCCACAGGTCCCCATGCCTGGTACCCAGACAGGAGGTGTTGGAAATACTCTTGTATGTCACTATTAATTATATAAATGAGAAATTCTGGGAGTGGACATGGAAGGAAGTGAATGCAAGTTGGTGGGAAGCAAAAGGTTTCTTTCATGGTGAGATGATTGTCTGCCTCTGCAAAGAAACAGGGAGGAAATCTCCTCAAGTGACCTTTTCCATAATCTGAGTCCTTGGAAGTTTTCCACCACAGTCAGGTTTCCTACCAGAGTCAGATTTTCTACCACAGGAGGATTTTCCACATCAGATGCCTGTTCTCTCTTTTTAATTTTTTTTCCCTTTTTGATCCCTCTGTACCATATGAGCACAGACTGCCTCACTTCAGCCCATAGTATCTTGGAAAATGTGAAAGTTAAATAAGTGTAACTGGAAGGAGCTCTCCTCTCCTGACTTTCCTTGCCAGGCTCTTCACTATTTGCTAAAATAAAACTTCCACTATAAATAGAAAAGAGATCTGCTGCCTGCCCCACTGGCCTGGCTGAAGGAACAGTTGGCCCATTTGAAACTACAGCTCAATCCATCTTCCAGGATGACATAAAAGAGGGGACCTTTTAACAGTGGGAGAGAAGTGAATAAATTGGCACTGGAGGCAGAACAAATGTTCATCAAAGAGCAAAACTGGAGTGTCCTGTAGGGGCTGGAGGCTTTGGATGGGAGTGCTTCCATGTAGCAAGTGAAATATTTACAGCTGGAATGTGGTCCCATGTCAGAACCCAGGCTGTCTCTGTGCCAGTCCTGAATGATCCCAGCTCCAGCCTGGGGGCTCCAAAGCCCTGGCAGGGGGGTTGGAGACCCTGGCATGCAGCCAAGGACTCCTGGCTTTGAGTTTGATCCATGGAACAAATTACCACCTTTGAATGAGGAATGAAAGGTCACAAAAGTTTAGATGGCATGATAGTAGGAGTTGTAGAGTGAAAAGGGAAATTTTGGGATTTTTACCATGGGGGCTCAGGGGGTGAGATGCAGGGACTTGGGCATTGTCCTGTCCTCCTTCCTTCTTCTTCCCAACCCCATCTCCTTGGGGATGGTGGCATTGGGGATTGGATTGGAGTAGAATGGAACTGTCTGACACAGGTGATGGGCATTGGATCATCCCTGTCAATAACTAACAGGGAATTTGTAGAATAAACCCAGTGCCTGCCCTGGGGCAGAGAGTGTGCCTGGGGCTGCCCTGGGCACCCAGACAGAAAATATCTGAGATAAGAGACAATAAAGCATCAACCTCGAGAGCATCAGCTGAAGACTCCTGACTCATTCTTTCACAGCTGGGTTGGGAGACAGAGACTTTTACACATCTCAGGGTCATCTCCACCAAAGCAAACCCTGAGAAGAGGGGACCTTTTATCAGTGGGAGAGAAGTGAATAAATTGGCACTGGAGGCAGAACAAATGTTCATCAAAGAGCAAAACTGGAGTGTCCTGTAGGAGCTGGAGGCTTTGGATGGGAGCGCTTCCATGTAAGGAAGCTGGAATGTGGTCCCAGGCACCCCCTGAAGGTCCAGCAGCTCAGGACAGGGAACAGCATGGTGGCCTTGGCTGCTCAACCCTCCTGCACAGCCACCCACTGCAGCCCCAGGCAGCACAGGTCCCACTCTACCTCCTGAACCACGGGGCCAGACCCTGGGGCAGTGAGACAGCGTCAGATGATCCAGGGTCACTCACCTGCTATCAGGTGACTCCTCACAGAGACTTCATCTCTGCACATTCGTGCAGGCTTAAAGGTCTTCTCAATCAGGGGCTATTTCAGGCTCTATTTAAGTCATACCTGGCTTTATGTGAGTATTTCCAGTGCTGGGCTCATGCTGGGAGATATTTCCCTCGGTGCTTCCATTGAGGATGGGATGAGGAGCATTGCTGCCATGCTTTCCTAGGACACAGTGTACCACGAGGGCTGGGTAATGCATTTAATATCTCTGTGATTCATTGTGCATAACAGTCATGGCAGGTTTGTGCCAGAAATACATCCAGTGCACAGGGATCAATTGAAAATAGTAAATGTTTGGGAAGGGGAAGGATGAAGGCCAGAGAGCAGGTGAATTTTTAACTCTGCTGAAATCAATGGAAATTCTCGTGCCAGGGGCAGCAAAGCCAGGATTTCACACATGATCATGCTGACAGGGACTTCAAAGTTACTTTCAGAGCCAAGTGTTCCCAAAGTCCTGCAACTCCAGCACCACTTTTGGTTGTTTGTGTGTAACCTTCCAGGCCTTGTGACTCTGGAGGGCATTAAAATGTCATTTTTCCTCATCTGACCCCGCTCTCAAGATCCTCAGCTGTGAACTCTGGCACAGGCCCACATCCCTGCAAAACCCTCCTCAGCCTGGCCCTGTGTATTCCAGCCTTGTTCCAAGGGAATGAGGGAGGAATTTTCATTTGTTCCTTTTTTTAATCTCTGTGTGCAGGAGCTTTTCACAACTTGTAACCGTGTCTTGTTCTTGGCTTCTCAGCCACTCGTCAGACAGAGGGTTTTGTGCAGAATAAAAGGGGTTTTATTTTTCCTTGTGGTGCTTCCAGCTCTTGCTGTGTGTGTTGTGTCCTTTCAGACATCCAACAAGCAATGTGTGTGGGAGAGACAGTGACCTCTTACTCTTTGCTTCAGCATCCAGCTTCCCATTTTCCCAATGTTCTGGGATGGTTTCCTCTGGAGGATCTCAGTGCTTTGCCTCCTGGCTTAGTGGTTGGCACTGCAAAAATACAGAGCCTTTGCTTCCAGGTTTGATCCTTTCAAGTCCACAGGCACCTCTCCCTTTGTCCCTAAAAAGTATCTGTGTCGCCTTCATTCATTGTTCTTAGACCTACAAAACTAATGATTTCCCCCCTTTGTGCCCATACTCACAGTATCTCCTCTGGAAATAAAAATAACAAAAAGAAAAACAAAAATGCAAAGAGATGAGTTCACTCTCAGATTATATTTTAAGGGCTTTGGCTAAATGAAAGACCTGAAGAAAGTGAAACTTTGAGGAATTTCTGCATCCGGTTTCAACTGGTTGAATATGGGAACCAGGACATCCTTCTGACTGTCCTGGGGAAAATTTTAAGTTGTAATAATTTAGATAGAATGATAATTAGAATGTCACAGGGTGAAAAGTAGAATTTGGGGATTTTAGAATGTAAGATCAAGAGACAAAGATGGAAGAAATGGAGTGGGTCCCTGTCTTTCTTCTTTGTCTTCTTCTCCATCTTTTGTGGTAGTGTAGCACATTTTAGTTGGTCTAAAACAAAAGTACACTGTACAATAGAGTTAATAGATATTAGAGGATTGTTGTAAATAAAACATATGTAATTTCTAATATAAAAGATAACACCATCTCAAGAAGCAAAAAGTTCAGTACAACCTAGCCAGCAAAGAAGACTGTAGCAAACCAGAGCCACAAATATAAGATAAGCAAAAAATAAACAAATTTCTAAGCATGAAGAGAGTCTTAACCTCTTCTTCAAATGCTGGGCTAGGGGAAAACAGAAAGCCTTCACAGAAACAAAGACAAGTTAAGTCAAGTAAAAGCCAAGCTCATAAAAATACAAACCCCTCAAAACCCCAAAGAAACAGAAACAACATAAGAGAAAAAATCATTTTTATTTTTTATATTTTCATATTCTAAAAACCTAACAGTTGAAAACACCAGAACTGCCTTTTCTTCATCATTTTCATCCATCTATTCACCATCTCTAGCAAGGAAAATAAATCAGTGCTAACAACCCCTCTAACCCTGACAACTGCCCCAACCCCAGGGCCAGGAGACAGGTGACAAAGCTCTCCTGGAAGAGCAGGTTGGAAAGAAGGGACACATCTTGGGAGTGAGAGGGCATCACTTAACCCTGTTCACAGAGCAGCTCTTGGCATCCTTGGCCATGGGACACCCCAGTGCTCTGTGAGGAGAAGTGGAGAGGTTTGAAGGGCTTTAGGTATCTGAAGGAGGGGATCAGAGATGGACCAGGCTCTTCTCAGTGATGCTGAACAGCAGGACAAGAGGCAGGACATAAAACACATAAAATTCCATCTGAATATGAGGAAGAATTTTGCTGTGTAGACCGAGCACAGGTTGCCCAGAAAGGGTCTGGAGTCTCCCTCACTGGAGATATCCAAGAGCTACCTGGGCTCAATCCTGACTAAGAGGCTCTGGGGGGCCCTGCTTGGACCAGGTGATTTCCAGTGGTCCCTTCCAGCCTGAACCAGTCTGGGATTCTGTGACCCTGTGGTGCAGGACATGCAATCCCATTTATTTTAACCACCTCTGTGAACCTACCTCACAACCAACTTTTCTGTAGCAATCCTCAGAAAAATGCTCAAAGGGTCTTGGCTGGAAGAATGAGTGCAGCCCCACATTTGAAGCTTTTATATTTTTCACATCTTTGTCCCCTTCTTTTCAGGGGAAAATGCAGGACCATTTTTTTAGAAAAAGAGGGAGCAATAATTCACACTCCACATCTCTCTGACAATATTATTTTCCAGGTTCACACCAGAAACTCTTCCTTTATCCCATAAACTTTGTCATGTTGGCCAGGTTACCTTACTCCAAGGACAAAATCCACAATCTGGAGATCCAGGATGAGGTAAGGAGGAGTCCAGAGTGGTGGCTGAGCCCACACCAGCAGCACATCTCCAGTTCAGCCCTTCCTTTGCCAGGAATCTCTCCGTGCCTGGCTTTCCATGAGCCTCACCTGCACAAAGGTGAACTCTTAACACCAGGATTTCATCAGATCAAAACCTGAAAGGGTAAATATTTCTGTCAGGGATCATTGCTTTCTTCCTTTGTTTGCCCTGGAACAATGAGGGGGAAAAAGAAGGAAGAAAAACTTGTAGAGTTTAACAAAGCTGCATTGAGAGAGCCAGGATTTGAGATCCCAAGAATGACCCTCTCCTTGCCCCTAATCCTTGCCTTTTGGAGCAAGGGGATATTCTGCTCCTGCTTGGAGCAGGAGTAAAGGAATGTGGGTCTGTGGCTTTGGAGGAACATTTCAGATCCAGCAAAAGGCACTTTGACCTTGGCATAAGAACAGTGCCAATAGTTCTGGTGTTCGAGGAAAAGAAAAACATAAACAGAAAGACAGGTCTCACATGTCTGGCAGCAGAGAAAACACTCACAAAGGGATTTTTAAACCAGTTGACCAACATCCCTTCTAAACCAGCCACTCAGTTAATGTGCCCTGTGCAGAAATTACCACATTGTAGGCAAAGATTTTTTGGAACTCTGCTTAATCTGATGAACAACATTTTAGCAGAGTCCAGTTACCAACACTCTCTGTGTATCCAAATACATTTGGATAGCTGTGAAACAAATCAAAACAAACAAATTAAAAAAAAAATAAAAAAGTAGAAGTGTTTGATAAATATTTTCTGCCTGTATTTGGGACAAAGTTGAAGGCCATTTCCACATTATATAACGATGATGAAATGCTTCCTACCCAAGCAACTTAAAAAAGAACATCAAAGGCACAACTAACATTTTGAAGCCGGCGTGTCTAGAGGACACGTGTGTCATCATTTGCAGAGCTGGCTCTTCAGATGGCTGTTCTCACACCAGGTGGGAATGTGTGAGTTTATGAGCAGTCCAGGAGACCATTTCCAAGAAGAAAAACAGCACTGAGTCAATATTTGAAGAGCGTGACTCAGGTAAGTGCACAAAGTTTCAGGCTGGCCCATCCAGCATCACTCCTGACCCGGGTATGATGAAGTGGTTTGTACCAGCCAAGAAGGAGATGGAGAGTGGGGATGTAATGGAACAGCAATCAGAAGTTTTCATGGCAAATGGTTCCTGCCACAGAACAAACTTCATCTTGTTCTTTAATAAAATCACAAGCACGGGTGTTATCAGGAACGGTGTTGACACAGTGCTGTGCAATACACTGATCTGAGGGGGAAAAAAAATAGACAAAATCAATGGGAGTGCATAACAAATGGTTTGAAAATAGCTAATGGAAAGATCTTAAAGTGGCTTGGAAATAAAGGATTCATCAATGAATAAAGGCTGTTGCTAATGGACTCTTGCAAGCGCTTTCAGTTGTGCCATTCATTGTGCTTTACATAGGAACTGCAGGAAAATAAAAGATCACATCATGAGAGAGTTTCCAAACTGTAAATACTTTCACTACTTAAAATTGCACTGGTCAGTTTATTTGTGAACAAAGTGCTGCAACGAGGAAAATTAGGAGAATGTGGTAAAATGAGTTTGGAGTCATGGAATCATTAAGTTTGGAAAAGCCTCTGGGATTATAAAGTCCAACCATCCCCCCAGCATGGCCAAGGTCACCACCCACGTCCCCAAGTGCCACATCCACATGGATTTTAAATCCCTCCAGGGAGGAGTCCATTTTTTGCACATACGTTTTTTATTAGTAACATTAAAAATCATTGGATATTCAGAGATGACTTGCAGTGCATTATTCTTCCAGGTACACACACTCTCACTACTTTTCCTTTTCCTCTTGGACAAGGAAGAGAAGAACTCCTTAGGAAGAAATCCTTAGGAGCTTCTCATGGGCCTCCTTACTTCTTTCCCAGGAAATTCCCAACTGTATTAACTCTGCAGAGAGAATGCATAATATAAATAAATGTATAAATTTTTTTTTTTATATATATATATATATATTTTATATATATATATATATATATATATATATATATGGAAGTCTCCTGTGGAGATCTCATTATAGGAGGATCCCAGTATCCACCACTCTTAATCATAGGACAGAATATTCTGAGTTGGAAGGGACCTTGTAGTGGTTTAGGTTCACTAATCTGAAATTTTTCAGCTAATGCACTAATTTATGAGGTGGGCTTATTTTTTTGCTGTGAGATAGGATTAGGAGGAGAGAAAAGCAGGCTTAAACTTTGAGAGGTATAAAGAAAATTTTATTATTAGAACTAAAAGAAGAATAATAAAAATCAGAATAAAACCTTTAGAATACTTCTTTCACAGTTGTTTTCTTTTTTATTGATAATGTATAGAAATAATACTCAGAATTTTTAGTTTGTGTTTTACTTTTAGAATAGTCTTTTTTTAAATTCATTTAGGGAGAGGAGTATGTTTCGTTATGCTATGGAGAATTTTTAAAACTAGTTACTGATCTAAAACTAGTTACTGATTAGTTCTCTGTCAAGTCCACAGAAAAATCAAAACCAAACCAAAACTGACCTGTATGGAAATTCACAGTGCTCTATAAATGACTTTCCAAAATAAAGGTAATTTGGCTTTAAGACTTCCGCATTTATTCTACTCAAAGGAAAATTTCCTCCTCTGATGGTAAAAGAAATTTATACTTTTTGGTCTTGTTTTTCATTTCATGTAACTCTGTGCTGATGGAACCTGAGTCCCATGTCACGCCAGAAAGTTTCAAGCTCCTCCACATCTGTGAGCTCAGAGCTGCCAGAAGTAAAAACAGGGAAATAATCCAATTTTGAGCTCAAATGAGAGAAGTCTGGGCTTCCACCATCATTCATACCGGCCCACCCCAGTCAAGACCTCCCAAAATCAAAGTGAAATCCATCATAACCCTTCAGGACAGGCTCCAGGCTCTGGACTTCTCTTAATTTTGCCTTTACTAAACTGTTTTTGAGGCAGTGTGTCCCCATAGGTCTCCAAGGAAGAATGGTCACATCACAACTCTCATGCTGTGGTTCAGCTTGATGAGGATGAGGATGATTGTGATGAACATCTGGTGTTCAGTTCAGTCTAAGGTTCTTCATCCTGGAGAGGAGGAGGCTCCAGGGAGGGCTCAGAGCCTGGAGAGGCTCCAGGAGAGCTGGGGAGGGACTGGGGACAAGGGATGGGGGGACAGCACACAGGGAATGGATGGAAACTGGAAAAGGGGAAATGCAGGATAGTGGGAAGGAATTCCTGGCTGGAAGGGCAGGGAGGGGCTGGGATGGAATTCCCAGAGCAGCTGTGGCTGCCCCTGGATCCCTGGAAGTGTCCAAGGCCAGGCTGGACAGGGCTTGGAGCAGCCTGGGATAGTGGAATTGTCCCTGCCCATGGCAGGGGTAGAACTGGGTGGACTTCAAGGTTCTTTCCAACCCAACCCATTCCATGATCTGAAAGAATACATAAGATAGGAAAAGAACATTTGGAGTGCCCTTGTTAGTTTGGAAAACCTTCCCTTGATCTCAGACAAGGAGAAAAAAGCAGGAGAATTTTGAGTAGGATGACACGAAGGGTGAAACACTTGTCAGAGGAGAAAAGATGTCGAGATCACACTGGCATTGATGGAAATGGGGATAAAGAGTGAGAATCCTGCAATCTGTGTCTAAAAATCAATCTCCAACGGAAGGAACATTCCCTTCTTCTTCCCCACCGTGAAGGAAAATCTGGGACAAGGCTTCAGGGTGAGGTTACCTCGTGAAGCTCATTAAAAATGCAAAAGATAAGTTAAACAAACAGATCGTGTCCCGTTGCTAAAACAATGGGGACAAACACCCTGGCACAGCCTCCTCCCCCTGCTCCTTGCTCGTTCTGGGTTTGTCTCCTCTCTTTTCCCTCTTTCTCCATTTGAAAAGGTGGGAGAAACCTGCTCAGAGCTCCTTCGGTTGGATTCACAATTCCTGGAGTTTTAGGGCTGGGAAGCGCTGCCGATGCACCCAAGGATCCATGTGCAGCATTTCAGCAGGGTTTTAATGACTCAGGGAAACACCACGCCAGCAGTGAACAGTTTTAAGAGCTTCACCTCCCCTTCCAGCCTGAACTCAATCTGGCCTCTCTCTGGGTTTTAACACACTCCATTAACAGGATTCCCCGGCTGGAAGCGAATGGAGGAGGAGGAGCACGAGCCTATTTTTGGACATCCAACACCACGGAGTGCACAGAAGTCCCCTTGTTGCTGCAGCCTGGAGAATGGAGACAAGCAGGATGTGTGGGAGAAGGGGGAATTAGGGAACACATGCTGTGTACCCCAGGGGTTTTTGCCCCACAGCTGACAGCGGGGCTGTGAGAGGGGTTTTGCTGAAAATTCAGGAGAATCACACACACAGAATTTAGGGGTGAGGGCACAAGGATGTGCATGACACTAACACACACATTAGCTGGGGTTTTGAGGAGGGGAAAAGCCCCCCCATCCACCCAGGGCAGCACAGGGTAATTCACAGGCAGAGGTGACATCCTGGAAAGGGTGTGCAGGTGTGTGAAGGTGGGGCTGGGGGTACAGTCAGTGCACAGCTACAGCCCCTGTCAGCCTGTTGGTCACAACAACCCCACAGGCTGCTCCAGGCTGGAAAACTGCCCTGTGGGAAAAAGATTTGGAGGTGCTGGTTGAACATGAACCAGTGTGCCCAGGTGGGCAAGAAGGCCAAGGGCACTTGGCTTGTACCAGCCACAGAATGGCCACAGGAGCAGGGCAGTGACCTGTGCTGGGCATGGTGAGGCACTCCCAGTCCTGAGGGGAGTTTTGGGTCTCTCAGAACAAGACACTGAGGGGCTGGAGCGTGTCCAAAGAAGAGAATCGATCTGGGGAAGGGGCTGGAGCATCAGGAGTGGCTGAGGGAGCTGGGAAGGGGTTGGAGAATTCCTGAGGGAGCTGGGAAATGGGGCTGGAGAATCCCTGAGGAGCTGGGCAGGGAATGGAGAATCCCTGAGGAGCTGGGCAGGCTCATCCTGGAGCAGAGGAGGCTCAGGGCTCTCCTGGCTCTGCACAGCTCCTGCCAGGAGGGGCAGGGAGGGGGATCAGGATCTGCTCCCAGGGACAGGGACAGGAGCAGAGGGCACAGCCTCAGGTTGTGCCAGAGCAGGTTTAGGTTGGATATGAGGAAGAATTTCTTCACAGAAAGGCTTTTCAGAATGGTCTGTCCAGGGAGTTGTTGGAGTCCCCATCCCTGGAGATGTCCACACAAGGACTGGACGTGGCACTCAGTGCTCTGGGCTGGGTGACAAGGTGGGCACTCGATGGTCTGGGAGGTCTTTTCCAACCTAAATGATTCCATGATTCTGTGGGGTGCCTCTGGCTCAGGGGCACGGATGGCCTGGCTGTGGGGTGGGGTGGCAGAGGGGCAGGTGTCAGCTCCCTGCCCATCCAGCTGTCCCTGAGACAGCAGTATCACTCTGCCCTCCTCCCTCCTGGGCATGTTGCAAAAAAGGGGGAGGGGGGTGTCTCATAAACAGGTGACCCCACCCCGCTAAGCCAGGGCGTGTTCCTGGGAGTCTCTGCTTCCCACACCAACCCTCAGCCCATGGGAAAGGGTGCTGGGGGGGATCTGGCACCCTGAAGGTGATGCACGGCTGCCCCTCGTCAGTGGGGTGTGTGTTGGGACGGGAGTCATCCTACACAGGTGTAAATCCTGGGAACCCTCCCTCGTCCTCTGGGGCTGCCAGGTGTTTTATCACTCAGATAAGCATTGCAACACCCCGTCCTGCTGATTACCAGGCGTGGACTGGGGGTGGGAGCAACTTTCACTCTCTCACACACACAAACAAGCACAGGTGAACCCCACCTTTCTCAGTTTTGGGGGGGGGGGGGGGGGGGCATAGCGAGAATTTGGAGGAGTTTTCTCTCACACGAGGGTGACTGCAGGTGGTGGACCCTGTGTCCCTGTGCAGAGTGACAGCAGGAGGAGTTTCAGGGGGATCAGGTAGCCCCTTGGCATCAGGATGAGTGCTGGGGGTGTTTGGTACCCCACGACGGCAGCAGGATGAGTTTTAGGGGTTTCTCACCCCCCTCCTCAGTCCACCACGGGGCTGTAGGATGTGGTCCCTTACACACACACACACACACAAGGGCACAAAATGTGCTTTAAGAGCATCTGTCACCCTCACGGGTGACACACCCTGCGTGTCTTGGGGCCGTTGGGCACATCACAGAGGGTTGTGCCCATGGGCACACGGAGTGTGGGCTGTGTTTTGGGGCACACAAGGGGCTCAGGAGGTTTCTGGGGGTCTCTCCTGCTGGGAGACCCCAGGACGTGTCCCAGGCTGTTGTGACACACCCCGGGCCCCAGGCTGTGCTGCAGTGTGTCAGGGTGTGTCACCCACACAGGGCTTTGGGCCATCACCCCTGCCATGAGGCAGCAGGGTGGGATTTAGGGGTGTCACACTCATAGGGGGTTGTTTGGGGTCATTCCTGGAGCTCAGGGCTGTGATTGAGGGGGTCTCACACCAGACATGGCTGCTGCTGTGCCTGGGGGTGTCACACACACACAGGGACACAGGCTGTGTCACACACAGCCCTGGGGGTGTCACACACACACACACAGGGACACAGGCTGTGTCACACACAGCCCTGGGGGTGTCACATATGCACACACACATGGACACAGGCTGTGTCACACACAGCCCTGGGGGTGTCACATATGCACACACACATGGACACAGGCTGTGTCACACACAGCCCTGAGGGTGTCACACACACACACAGGGACACAGGCTGTGTCACACACAGCCCTGGGGGTGTCACACACACACACACAGGGACACAGGCTGTGTCACACACAGCCCTGGGGGTGTCACACACACACACACAGGGACACAGGCTGTGTCACACACAGCCCTGAGGGTGTCACACACAGATTCACACGCTGTCTGAGCGTGTCACACAGTTTTACACTGAGAATGTCACAGCTTTATGCTGAGCATGTTACAGTGTTTGAGCATCACAGTTTTACACTCTCTGAGCAAGTCACACTCAGTGTCACACGCCATCACACACAAAGTGTGATGTTGTGTGTCTGAAGATGTCACGAACTCCGTGTTACAGGTGTTTGTGGATGTCACACAGTGTTACACTGTGTCACATGCTATGTCACACACTCTCAGTGTCACACTGTCACACACTCACCATGTCCCACGCTCTGCCACAGGGTGTCACATGCTGTCACACACAATGTCCCATGCTATGTCACACAGTCACGCTGTCTCTGTCACACAGTTACATGCTGTCACACACTCAGTGTCACACACTCTCAGTGTCACACACTATGTGCCACACTCTCAGTGTCACACACTATATGCCATACTCTCAGTGTCACCCGCTGTCCATGTCACACTGTCAGTGTCACAGTCTGTGTCACACTCAGTGTCACACACTGTGCCATACTCTCAGTGTCACACTCAGTGTCACACACTATGTGCCACACTCTCAGTGTCACATACTGTGTCCCACACTCTTAGTGTCACCCACTGTCCATGTCACACAATGTCACAGTCTGTGTTACTCTCAGTGTCACACTCAGTGTCACACTCAGTGTCACACTCTGTGTCACACTCTCAGTGTCACACACTATGTCCCACACTCTCAGTGTCACCTGCTGTCCATGTTGCACAGTCAGTGTCACACTCTCAGTGTCACACACTATGTCCCACACTCTCAGTGTCACCTGCTGTCCATGTTGCACAGTCAGTGTCACACTCTCAGTGTCACACACTATGTCCCACACTCTCAGTGTCACCTGCTGTCCATGTTGCACAGTCAGTGTCACAGTCTGTGTTACTCTCAGAGTCACACACTATGTGCCACACTCTTCAGTGTCACCCGCTATCCATGTCACACTCTCAGTGTCACCCACTGTCCATGTCACACAGTCAGTGTCACAGTCTGTGTCACTCTCAGTGTCACACACTATGTGCCATACTCTCAGTGTCACACTCAGTGTCACACTCTCAGCGCCACAGTCAGTGTCACATTCTCAGTGTCACACTCAGTATCACACACTGTGTGCCATACTTTCAGTGTCACACTCAGTGTCACACTCAGTGTCACACTCTCAGTGCCACAGTCAGTGTCACATTCTCAGTGTCACACTCAGTATCACACACTGTGTGCCATACTTTCAGTGTCACACTCAGTGTCACACTCTCAGTGTCACCCGCTGTCCCTGTCGCACCCCCCGGTGTCCCCGCCCGCGCTGTCCCCGCGCTGTCCCCGCACTGTCCCCGCCGTGTGTCCGTGTCCCCCGGGCCGTGCCCGCCCCGCCCCGCTCGCGTCGCGCCGCCCGTGACGAAGCGGCAGCGGCGCCGCCCCCGCCCGCTCGGAGCCCGCTCGGAGCCGGCGGCGGCTGCGGCAGCGCGGCCGGGCCGGGCCGGCGGAGCGGGGCGGGCGCGGGGCGGAGCGGGCCGGGCCGGGCGGGGCGGGGCGAGGCCAGGCGGCCCCGCCGGGCAGGGCGCTCTGCGGCATGGATTACCCCGAGCCCGGCTCGCCGCAGGGCGCTCGGCACCTGCCCGGCCAAGCCGGCGGCTACGGCAGCGGCGGCTACGAGCGGCCGAGCCGCGGCGAGGAGGAGGAAGCGGCGGAGCAGGAGGAGGAGGAGGAGGAGGAAGAGGAGGAGGCGGCTGCCCGCGCCCGCCCGGCCCGCCGCCCGCAGCCGCTCCGCGCCGCGCTCTCCACCTCCTCCTCCGAGGGCGACCCCGAGCCGGCGGCGCCGCGGCAGCGCAGCCTCAGCGACGAGGCCGCCGCCGGCGACTTCGACTCGGCCGAGTCCGGCGCGTCGCTGCGGTACTCGACGGGCACGGGCGGCGAGGGCAGCGAGGGCGAGGGCGCGGGGCCGGGCAGCAGCGACAGCGGCGGCAGCGGCTTCTCGCTGGCGGCCAGCGCGCTGCCCGAGAGGCGGCGGCCGGGCGGCGGCCGGCCCCGCTATGAGGTGGTGCGGGAGCTGGGCGCCGAGGAGGTGCGCTGGTTCTACCGCGAGGACCGCAAGACCTGGAAGCCTTTCATCGGCTACGACTCGCTGCGCATCGAGCTGGCGTTCCGCGCCCTGGGCGGCGGCGGCGGCGCGGGGGAGCCGGCGGCCGTGGAGCCGGTGTGCGTGCGGAGCGGGCTCTACGAGGTGGATGTGGCCAGCGCCGAGAGCTACCCCGTCTATTGGAACCGTGAGTGCCGCCGTGCCGGCCGCGGGGAGGCGGCGGGGCTGGCCGGGGTGCCGCGGGGTCCCGGCGAGGGATGCTGAGCATCCCCCCGTGCGCGGGGGGACAGCGGGTGGGACAGCGGGCGGTCCTTGCTGGCACACGGACCCGGCCGCGCTCGCTGCCGCTGTGTTCCTGTATGCGGGATGTCGGACAAATTACCCAGGGAGAGAGGACCCGCGGCGCTCATCTCCGGCACGTACCTGAGCGAGGAGGGATTGGGAATTCCCCTTCGCAAAGCTCAGGGACGTGGCGCTGGGCATCGCACCCTGCCAGGGACACTTGTGAGGGAGAAGACTTGGGTATCGCTGAGAGAGGGGACGCTGGGCCGTCCACCCCCCACTCAGGGTGTACCGGGCACATCAGCCGCAGAGGGTGCCGAGCATCTTTGCCCTTCTCGCCTCCCCGTGCACACGAAGCCGAGGGAGGTGATCTGGGGCATGCACACCTGGCACCAGACGCTTGGAAAAGGGAGGTCTGGGCATCTGCTCGTTTCTTGGCGTGTGTGGAAGAATGTGGGAGGGAAGGTGGCTGAGAACCTTCTTAGGCTCTGCTTTTCCTAAGCAGAGGGTGAGTGAGGGTGGATATTTGCCTTCAGCACTCTCCCGATTCCCTCCCTGCACCCCTTTCCTTCAGAAGGAGCAGAGTGGACACATCAGTTGTTTGTCCACTCCCTCCTCCCCACAGAGATGTCTTTGATCCCTCAACTTCAGTGAGGAGTGATGGAGGAGAGGGCTGTCCTTGGCTTCCCCTTTGTGACCCTTGTCCTCTCCACTAGGGAAATTTTGATCTTGTGCTTTATATTTTTCTCATCTCCTGCCCACTGGGAGGAGGCATGCAGTGGGATTTCTCCTTTCTCTTGGAGGAATTGCAACAGGCATCTCATACATACATAATCCTTAATTCATACCCTTCCATTAGAGGGAAATTTGTTTCACTCCTTCAGCTCCAAAATGAGGTGGGAATACATCTCCTCTGCCACCCTTCCCCTGGGATTTGTGTGTCTTTTGCTGGAGACCTTGTGGAGCAGAAGTGGAAGAGGGGCAGAGACCTCATCTCCCTGCACTTTTCCTCTGGTGGGAAGAGTGCACAAGGGTCTTGCTGGGCAGGTGAACCCCTGCTTTCCTGAGCTGTGCCACTGCTCTCCTGCTGTTCCTGAGGACTCACTTTCCAGCTGCATTCCCTCAAGGGCAAGGGAGATGTGGTGGAGTAGAGTGAGCTGCAGAGCTGAGCAGGTCCTGGCATGGGCTTGGCAGAGGGGCAGGCAGGTTTCTCTCATCTTGAGACTCAGGTGGGAGTCTCAGGGGAACAGCAGAGCTCTTTCAGAGATGAAAACCAGGGCTTTCTGTTGCTTGCCCTCTTTATTTATCAGCCTCTTTACAGGAGGGAGGTCCATAAATGACAATACTGCTTGCTACAGTTCACTCGTGTGACCATTTGTCTGTCAAATCATCACGCCAGCAGAGAGACACTGAGCTCCAGGAGCAAGCAGAGGTGTCAGTCCACACAAGTTCTGAGCTAGAGGAGCCTGGGCACAGCTTCTTGGGCAGAAACTGGAGCTGCTCCTCCCTGTCACCACCCTGAAGCCCCTCCTTGCTGCTGGCACTCGGTGCATGGTTCCTGGGAAGAGAAGATGCAGGAGAACATCCAGGGGAGGAGGAAACTGCTGCCATCCCTGTGGCTGTGCCATAGGGAGAGAGGGGAAGGAGCCAGCAGAGCTGCCAGGTGAGGCAGGATTGCTCCTGGTAATGGGAGCAAGAGACTGCCCTCGTCAGCAGCTTAAAGGTTTAATTTCTTGACACTGTGCCTTGGCCATTTTGGAAGCTGATTCAGTCTCATTAAGCTCGAGGAGCAGATGTTTCAGATGACAGCATTGGCTGTGCAGAGACGGTTTCTGGTGCTGGGAAGGAGAGACTCCCAGAGGTTAGCACCAGAGGCAGGGGAGAAATAAACTCCTGGGCCTGAGCAGACTAATGAGAGGATGATTGCTAGTCCTAGGAAAGCTGATTAAGGGGAGTGCTCAAGTCTTTTCTTATTAGCAGGTGCAGTGCTTTGCAGGGCTGAGATCAACTTTTGGTGTTTCCAGGGGCTTCTGGTGCCTTCTGGTTTGACTTCTTCACCACACATTTCCTGGCCTCTATTCCCTGTGAGTGCTTTTCTCCCATTCTTCCTGATTGCAGCCTCCAGATCTGAGAAAGCAGCAAGATCAAATCCCAGGGTTCAGTCTTATCTGTGCCCCTGAAGGCCTTGCTGGAGCCATAATTCCCATATCATTCCTGTTGTAAGCCTGGATCCAAAGGGTGGCTGCTGCCCTGACGTGGAAGTGTCAGACCAGCTCCGAGTGAGGCAGGAGAATCCTCCTCTCTGACCACACAAGCATGAGGAATGATGAGCACAACTGACTTAAAATGTGCTGAGGTGCCTGTTGAAGGGTACAGAAACTACTGGCTGGTTTTGCTGATTCATGGTTCAGCTCAGAGCAAAGGTCAAAAGCTTTCCTCTTTTGTTATTTTGCCCTTTTTCCTGCATGTGCTGGACTCCAGGGGAGGCTGCTGCCACCACGCTGAGCAGTTGGTTCCTCAGCTGACAATTCCTGGGGCATCACAATGCCAGGGAAATGTTGGGTTTAGCTTGGCAGGTGCTGAAATATTTTTTTCTTATATCTCCATTTTAAGCTCGCTACAGGATTCGTCAGTAACATCAGGAATATCAGCCTGAGTTACAATTTGAGCAGATTAATTACTGAGAATTTTATCCTTACCTTGTGACCTCTGGGATTTATTTAATTAGTGCTGTAGAACCAGCAAAAAATGGTTCAAGAGGATGAAAATTATTAGTGTAGGCTTTCAGAGAAGTCAGTAATTCAGAGCAGGGCTGCTGCTTGTTTTCTGTGGAGATGACAAGTGTGATATTTTATACAAGGGTCTTCTGTTTAAATCTGAAATTACCCAGCCCTTTTCAGCCCTCCCAGTTGAAGGGGGCTGCTTTACAACCATTTTGTCACTGGAGTTTTCAAAGTCCTGTGTGAGTCTGTTAAATCCATGGCCTGTCAACTTCTGGGTGACTCTCTCCTGTTTTCTGGCTTGTGTTTTGTCCCATGCAACCATTGTTCTGTCAGGTGTTTGCTTTTTCCAGGCTTTTGGTCATGGGTATGTTGTAAGGTTACCTGTATTTATTTAAATTACTCCACTCCCAGATACAGGTTTGGTAAGGTTGGGTGTTTTTTTTTGTTTGTTTTCTTTTTTTTTAATGTATATTATTTTTCTACCCAACAGTTGCTGAAGTCTATAAAGTAAAAAGCCTATTTTTGTATTTAAAAAATTTGTTCACTAGAACCATCCCTGAGTGAAGGTGTACTGATAAAACAGATATTTTACTGACTTTAATCTGGAAGTACTTGTGAGTACAGAGCTGGGTCTTAATTTTAAGATCTCTCTGCTCAGGCTGGAGTCAGGCTGCTTTAAGAAACCATTTTAGCTCTCTTCCTGATCAAGTGAAAATTAAGGGTATGGAATCAAGAGTTTATCATTGTTTGTGACTTTCATTTGGTTTAGTCTGGTTTTGGCAGTGCTTTTAATCATTTTACAGCACACTTAGAACGTTGGTTTTGGTGTGTTGGACAGGCTTTGAACTTGGCTGATAACAATTTCTTTTAATTAAAGGACCTTTTGACTGAAGGCTGAATTCCTGAATACTGTTTTATGGCTTTTTTTTATCTTCAGGTGTGTAATTCCTTTGTCAAATAAAACACTGACAGTTTACTTCAGAAAGGTGAAACGTTGCTTTCACTACTCAAAATCTTTCTGGGTTCTCCTTTTTTTTGTGTCTCTTTTTTACTGTACCATCCTTTCAAAACCATCTTGTAGGTTTTTGGCCAATTCCTTCCTGACCAAAAGGCCTGGCAGTGTTCCTGGGCAGGGCTTGGAGCAGCCTGGGGTGGTGGAAGGTGTCCCTGCCCATGGCAGGGGTTGGAATGGGATGGGCTTTAAGGTTCTTCCCAACCCAAACCACCCTGGGATTCTGTGACCTAACACACCTAGATGAAAGAACTTTCAGATTTGCAGTGTTTATGGGTTTGTGTTTCTTTTCTCACTAGAGAGAGCTTGGGATTTTTGGGATGCTTTTATTCAGGGCTGAGGTGGCAGCACGTGGGATGTGTCTCTGAGGGCAAGTTTCTTCCCTGCCCTTAGCTTTTATCTTTTATTTAAGCAAAATTAATCTGTTGGCTTTCTCCTTTTAATGGGACCAAACTAATTCTTCAGCTGCAGCAGAGTGGCTGAGGATGGACGTGGCTTGGGAAGTTGTGCTTGTCCTTTGGTGTGGTCCAGCACTTTTCCTGCTGGGTTTGGTCCACAAGGAGGAAGGCAGAGATGTTGGGAATATTTAGATTACAAGCTGTGGGTGAGGGGGTGTTTGCTGCTGTAAGTGTGGCTGCAGGAGGTGTTTGTGGGATGAGGAGGCTCAGGAGTTCTGCTCTGACTAAATTCAGGCTTGAATATGGATTGGACAGTGTTGAGATGAAAGGAATAGGATGGGATTTAACTTGGAGGAGACAGGGTTGGATTAAGGACTGATGACAGGTGGATTTTTGTGTGTGTGATACTCTTCTAGGGAAAAAGAACACTGAGAGCAGAGACCTTGTCCAGAGCTCTCAGAGGAGCCGAGGATGTGTAAGAGCTGACACTGTGCCAGTTAGTGAGCACAAGGCCTGGATGGAAAAAAAAAAAAATAATAAATCTGCAAAAGAGCAAGAAATTAAAATAAGAAGCAGGAGCAGTCGTCTCAGAGATTTCTGAGAGGGTGAAGGAGTGGTTTGAGTGTTGGCCAGAGGAAAGGTCACTGGTGTGATGTGATCTGTGTGAGTGGCTGTGCCTGGTGTGGAGCTGGAGAGGAGAAACTCCACAGATAAATAAATGTGAATAGCAGGATTAGTGAGCACCGCGGTGATGGAACAGAGGTGCAAGGGGGATCCCAGGCAGAGAATTTTACAGTGAAAGAAACTAAAACTGTTGCCAGGAGAAGCTGTGAATCCCTGGAAGTGTCCAAGGCCAGGCTGGACAGGGCTTGGAGCAGCCTGGGACAGTGGGAGGCGTCCCTGCCATGGCAGGGGGTGAAACAAAATGATCTTGAATTTCCCAACCTATTGTGTGATTCAGTGTTTTGGGATGATCGACAGCATGGATGACTTTGGAGCACATTCTCACTTTTTATGGAGTTCCTTCTGTGTTGGACTGGAAGCAGCCCCCAAGAGCAGCCTCTCATTGCTGAGTGCTCCATTCGTAGTGAAAATGGATTAAAAACAGTTCAGGGAAAAACAGTTTTAGGCTGTTGCTGGACTATTTCAGGCAGTCTTGGTAAATCTGAGGCAATTCCATGTTTGCAGCAGAGCATTCCAGCTCTGGAGCACTGAGGCTCACAGGTTTGGCTGCTCTGCAAAGAAAATCCCACCTGTGCCAGTCTCCTGTGGAAGTCCTTAGATCTCCATGAAACTCAAACATAACACACACCCGGAATTTACAAACTGCTTCAAAATGATGATTTGTGGTGCTCAGTGAATGGAATCTCTTTTCAGCTCAGTCACAGGCTCTTAAGTTTGTGTCCCTCTGAAGTTTTCTGAGGCTTTGCCCTTGAACTCCTCTGCAGGGTTTGTTCCTTTTGGGAGAGCAGGACAGGTCCCAGTGTTTGGGGTTGAGCCAAGGGAGGTCACACCAGGCTGGGTGAACAAGTGGTTCCATTTATTTAAAAGTCTGCTGTGTTCTGAAATAACCCAGGAAGGTGTGCAGTGTTAGAATTTTTTCCTTTTTTTTTTTTTAAAAAAAAAAGCTTAAGTGTGTTATGCTAGGTAGCAAACATGAAATAATGCAATTTTAGTTTGGGGCTATTTTATTACAACACCACCATCCTCCCAGACAAGAATTTCATCCTTAACTAAATTCCACTTCTTTCAGTTTGAACTCATAGCTCCTTGTCCTGTCACTAAAGTTCCTGATGAAATATACCCAGAACATGATTTTAGGCTTGATATAATAATAGATAACAATTTTTTTTTTTTTTAATTCTCTAACAGCACCCTCAGTGTTATTCTGGAATATATTTTTATTTATTTACTCATATTTATATAGAATATATAAATATATTTACAAAGGAACTGCCTCAGGTTGCCCAGAGAAGTGTGAGTGCCCCATCCCTGGAAGAGTTTCAGGCCAGGTCTCTGGTAAATGTATGAGCACTTAATTATTTAACTGATAAAGAGTTTAAACGTTTGAGATGTCACATTTGTAGCCTCAAAGCTGCCTTCAGCTTGTGCTGATATTATTCTCACGTGCTGCAAATTGTTTGCCACCGTTGTAAGAAGGAAATCAAATTTAAGGAAATGTTACAACACCAAAAAGCAGAAAGCTGAAATCACCACACTGAAAAGCATCTCGACCTGGTGGTGTTTTAAAAGCTTGTGTTCCTTGCCTAACTTCTTGGCTTTGGCCTTGGAGAGCTGGGAATTATCAATTTGAGCAAAGCAGCAGCTTTAATTTAAATTTCTGAGCCTCTGAATATTCTATTAACCTTTTAGATCTCATTTGTGGGTAAATCATCATAAGTGTCTTGGGAGGGCTGGCTGCACACTGGAGCTTTTTCCTCTGGCTTATCTCAGTTTTTGTCACAGTTTCCTGGTCCTGAATCAAGGCAGGTGAGAAAGGCTGGTTTGAGCTGTGCCAAATTGAAATTTAAATAACCTGCCCTGCCCAGCAGCGTGGTGGGTGAGTGATGGAATTGATGTGTTAGAAGGGAAATCGAGGTAAATTCTGCTCAGTTATGACTTTGTTGTGGTGGATTAGCCAGAATTTTATTCCAATTTATGTTGGATGTGATCACAGAGTTTTGAAGATCTTCAAGGAGTAGCTGGGGTTTTTATATATATAAGCATATATATATATATACACACACATAGACCATGTGCAGTAGTTTGTGTGTTGCATACAGCTTTTATTTTAATTAATTAATCCTCGTTATTCAGAGGGCCTTGGTGATTATCATAATGCAAATCACTCATGTTCTTATCACACCATTAATTACAGCACTTGTATTCTTTTATTCTTTGGATTTTTTTTGGGGGGGGGGAAAAAAGACCCATTTGTGCAAAAATAAATAAATCCTTTGTTGCAGAGTAAATCTCTTAAACTGATTTCCTCTAAAAGTGGTAAAATACGTGTGACTAATTAAAATTAAGTGGTTTTCATCGACTTTTAATCTGCAGCATTCAGATTTATTTAGAAATTCTTTTATAAATAAGCCATGGAAAGTATATAACCAGTCAAATATGTTGATATCTTTCAGTCTGAAGCAGTGCCAGCTGCAGATTATATGGAGTAAGACTTAAGGCAGTAAAAAAATCAAGGCAAATCCTTTCCTAGGGATTGAGATTGCTGGGATAAGGATAAATTACACTTCATGTTGTAGATTTGGAATTCTGAATTGACAAAAAAAAAAAAAATATTAAATTACAACAGGATGTAATTCCAGTGTCTTTAACTCTGCCATAAAAAAGAAAGAATGTAGTTTAAGCTTTCTGAAATATCTGAGTGTGCAAGACAGGAATGAATTTATTGAAGGTGGATAAGTGAGTGCTAAAAAAATGGGTGAAATTGGGTGCTGAAATGGCACCATGGACCCATATTGAGTTTTCTGAGAGCCAAACCCTGCTGCTGGTGGCAGGAAATGTCATTTTCTGGCTTCCTCCTCCTTCCAGTGGTTTTCTCTTGAGGTTTTCCTGTAGCTCATTTCAAAGCATTCAAACCTGGCCCCCCAGCTCGTGATGGGAAATAAAAGCAGTTTGTGGGTCAGGAAATAAAAGCAGTTTGTGGGTCAGGAAATAAAAGCAGTTTGTGGTGGTCAGGTGGTTGTTGGCTGCTCTGAGGATGTGCAACTGCTTAAAGGAGGGGATGGGGAGAAAAAAAAAAAAAAGCAATTCCTTGGTCCTCCCAAAAATCCCACAGAGCTGGAGGACAGTATTGCCTCCCTCAGATTTTTCAAACCTCCATAATTGTCTTTGGGTCTGAAAATAATTTATATTTGCATATAAACACCCTTTCCAGAGCCAGATATATCAATTTATTCCTGAACTCAACTGTTCTGCAGAGATTTTCTGTTAAATTTTTTCTTGTTTCAAACAGGTTTTTTTTCCCAGAGCCAGATATATTAATTTATTCCCGAACTCAACTGTTCTGCAGAGATTTTCTGTTATTTTTTTTCTTGTTTCAAACAGGATTTTTTCCTGGCTGAGCCTTTGTGGGAAGGGCTCAGGTTATGTTTGAGAGCTGCTGTTGAGTGCTCCAGGCTGCTCCTGTAAGGAACCACTCTGGCAAAGTTTCTCTCTGGCAAAAAGAGCCTGAAAATATTTATTTTAATACTTGATGGTTAGAATTTTAAAATTCTGTAGGTGGAAATTCCCACGTGAAAAGCTTGAAGCCCTTCAAAACTGCAAAAGAGGTGTCTTGCATTCACTTAGTTTGGGGTACAAAATAGTATTAATATGATTATTATTAAAAAAAAAACACATTCCCCTGCCTGTGGAGTGAGTGAAGGGAGCCTCATCAGACTGCTTAGTCCAGAATTAAGGAATTGCTCCCAGCTTTTCCCAGTGAGGATTAACAGCTGCAGCCACAATGGGAGCCTTTATCTCCCTCACATTTCCCTTCTTCCTACAGGCAGAGCTTTGTCTGGGAGGGCAGCCTGGCTGGCTCTGTGTGCAGGGGATGGAAAAGGGGGATTTCTGACAGGTGGAAAATGTCTGGGAATACAGCAGAGGTGAGGGATTTGTCAATTTTAAGAATTGACACTGCTGTGGTTAACTCTCACTTCATGAAACCTGAGTATTCACCTTTCACCCTCCTCTGGTGGGATGGGGACTGCAAAGTTGAATTTTCATGGAATATTGGTGGGTTTGTGTATTTTACAGCCACTCAGAACTTTGGGGTTTTTTGACATTTTCAAGGATTAATTTCCACTACCCATCCATCCCCTTAGACCACTCCAACCTCTTTCTTCAAGCTGATGGATCATGAACACCCAGAGCCTCAGGAATTCAGCACACAACAAATTTTCTCCTGCCTGGAGCAGCTATTTTAGGAGGGCAAACAGCAGAAAGACAGGGAAAAAAAAAAAAGACAGAACTGGGTCTTGCACTACTTTTGAGTGTTGGTCAGGCCACAGGAGCTGGGTTGAGGGTGTTCTACAGGGGCAGAGCTTCAGGGAGGGCTTGGGGAGGGGGGAACCAGCAGGTCCAGTGCCTGGGGAGGAAGCTGGGATCTCTGGGAAGCTGGGATGGGGGAGCTGGGGATGCTCTGAGCTGTAATTTTGGGAGGTTTTCCTGCCAGCTGTGCACTGAGGGGCTGTTCTGCAGGATTCCCACTCAGGAGAGCTCAGGCAGAGCCAGGTGAGAGAAGTTCAGTGGCAATCTGGGCTCCTTTATTGGATTTCGTTCAATAAAGCTCCTTTATTCCATTCCTTTATTGAATTTTTTATTTATTGCCAGTTCTGGCAGCACCAACCTCAAGGTGCCATCACCCCTGGGTGCCCTCCTTGTGCCACAAAGGTGAGAGCTGTGGAAACTCTTTGCCTGCAAAAATGTGACACCAAAGGTTTCCAAAGTGCCTTTGGAGTGTCACTTGGGGAGATTATTTCGAGGTGATTTTCCTTTTATTTCCCTGGCTTGTACATTCAGTGCTCCAAGGGATGAGAAATTCACAGGAGTTTAGAGGTGCTGAGTAAATTGTGGAGTTGTTTGCAGCTCTCTGTCGTGGTCTCATCTGCCAGCAGCTGGTTGGAAATTAATTTTTGGGCATGGCAAGCACTTGTGGTGTGTCTGCAGCACAGGGGTTTTGGGAGCTGAGCCACTGCTTGTGCTCACAGAGCTTTGGGACCAGGCTAAAAACCACTGGGTCACCTCACCCAGCTCTGGTGACAGATCAGAGATCCCCTCTGTGCTCAGGAGCTCCAAAATCTATTGGGTCATGTTTCATTTGCACCTGAATTTCATTTACAGCGTGTTTGCATCTATTGTTTATTTCCCAATTTGTCCTTACCAGCTTTTTTTTTTTTTTTTTCCACACTCTAGATCTAGAACAGATCTTGCAGTGAAGCCTGGTTTGTTTTTTTTTTTTCCCCTCATCTCCTTTTATTTTAAGGCTTTGTTTGTGGTCGAGTTCTTATTTGCTTTGTAGAGCTGAACCTTTGTGGTCAGTATAACACACACAGGCTATTTGCTTTTGAAATCCGTGTTAATCCCATGAGAACTTGGATTTGGGATCTTTGAGGCTTGTGGGGCACAGGCACACACCTCATTTCTCCTTTAATTTTCAGCTTTAGGAGGAGAAGTTCAAAGCTGAGTTCCAGTGGATGTCACTGTCCCAGCTTGCTTGCAGGGATGGGTGTAAAAGGGGATTTCTTTGCTCTCTGTGGTTAATGTGGGCAGCAATTAAGCAGAGTTTGGTACAGAATGAGCACCAAGTTATATTTTTTTAAGAGATCTCTCCATTGCCACATGCACAGCAAATGCTGAGCCCCCACTTTGGAGAACTGAAACTGAAACAAGAACAGCAGTAACCAAAACCAGCCCTCAGTAAAACAATGATTTTAATTAAAAAAAAAACAACCAAAAAAACAAAAAAAACCCACACAAACTTGCATTTTTAAATACCACCATTTATGCAAATTGCTGTGTAATTTGGGTTGTTGGAAATGCCCTGGCAGTGTCCAAGGCTGGGTTGGGCAGGGCTTGGAGCACCCTGGGACAGTGGAGGGTGTCCTTCTCATGGCAAGGGTGCCACTGGGTGCATTTTCAGGTCTCTTCCAGCCCAACCCCTCCTGGAATTCTGTTTTTCTGTCCCTCTCTCTCACATCCACACACCCAATTGGAAAATCCACCCTCGTTAGCTCAGGTTTGCAGGTTACACTCTTATTTCCTGCTCTCAGTTTGTGACTTATTGAGTAAAAAAACCCCTCTTTTGTGTTGTTTTTTTTTTAGAAACAGAAAAGATCCCTGTAATGCGTGGACAGTGGTTTATTGATGGCACTTGGCAACCTCTGGAAGAGGAGGAAAGTAACTTAATAGAACAGGAGCATCTCAACCGCTTCAAAGGCCAGCAGCTGCAGGAGAGCTTTGACATGGAAATATCCAAACCTGTTGATGGGAAGGAGGGTAAGATTGTTCAGATCACTATAATTCGGTTTTTTGGATGCTTGGGGTCTGCTTTTCCTATGTAAGAATGTGATCTGCTTTGGTTTTTTTCATCCTGTGAAGTGGGGAGCATCAGTTTGTTCTCCAGTTTTCCAGTGTGGGATTTCCTGCTGCAGCACCTTTGGGGGAGTGCTGTAAAAATGAGAGTTGTGGAGAAACATCTTGTTCCCATAGTGTCTGATATCTTTTAATTGTGTTTGCAATCCCACTTCCCACTCCTCCACAAGAGGAGTCAGTGTCCAAAGGCAAGCTGGCTCATAGCTCTGGCCAGCATCCCTAATTCTGCCCTAAAGGGAGCAGGGTCATTTTTACAGATCACATTCCATTTTCCATTTTTATTCAGGCTGGATTTATTAGTTTGCAGCTGCAGTAAATCTTGGGCATTCATTCTGTTGGGGAGGTCCTTGCATTTTAACCAGCAGGCTGAGGATGTTCAGGTAGGGTTGATGGGAATCTTGGTCTGCTGCATGGAACGATTTTACAAACAGATTTCTGAAATTACTGCTCTGTTATTTAATGTACACAGTTGAATTGATTGCTCAGAGCAGGCATTTCACAGCAAAAATTCAGTGTTTTTTGCCCTTCAGAGTTTTGCCTGTCACTTGCTTGAACAATCTACAAACTGCAAGTACAGAGGGCTCAAGATATTTTAGCAGGGATTGGGTTGTGCTGTTCTTTACAAAAGAAACTTCATTTTCCAAGTGCAGCTTTGTGCAGAGCAGTTCCACAGTGTAGGAATGGCTGTGTTTTCCCCACGAGTTCTTCTGTGTGAGCTGCACGACCACACAAGTGAACCCTTGGCAATAAATTGGAAGCCCAGCAATACTCAGGATAATTCTGTAATTACTGGAAGGAAAACCAAAGTGTCAGTGGTTGATTTGAGGAGTTTTTTCAGCATTGCAGAGAGTTTCTAACTCTCCTTTAGAACTGGTGAGGACTTTTTGAAATTTTTTTTTTCCCTATTTGTGCTACTTTAAAAGTTCTTTTCACCTGGCCAAGGCTGCAGAACAATTTTCTGCTTCAACAGCTCTGTCAAAAAGGTGCCTGGAGTGGAGTGACCCCTGAGCCCCAGCCCTGTGCCTGTACAAACATCCTTCTGGGAGGCATTCCACCTGTATTTCTGATTTATTGTCCCACAGGCACAAAGCTCTGGGTTGGTAGTGGCAGGGATTTATGGTTTTTTACATGGAAGGCAAAGCTTTGTGGTTCCTGAGTGCTCCCAGCCTTTGGTAGTTTAATTTTGGATGGAAGGAAGGATGGTTTCAGTGGTACTTGGATTCTTCTGGTAGAGTTCTAAATAAGAGATTCTTCTCTTATTTCACAGAGATCAGGGTTGGGTTTTTTTCAGATAAAGTCTGGTCTCTGGAACAGAAATTTTCAGATTTGGCATTGAGTGGACTGGGGAGAGTGATGAGCAAGATGTGACCACTGATATTTATGAAAACATACAAGATCAGAAAAAGAAACCCCAAATTCAGGCACCAGTGCCTTCTCTAAAACCAAAGCTAAAAAAGGCAAAAAAACCCCAACAACAAAAAAACCCCAAAACCAAACAAAAAACCCCGAGCTATGTATGGCACCACTCCACTGGAATATATGTCAAGTCTCACCAGTAGGTTTGAACAGGGGTTTTTTGGTAGGAAGAGGAGAGTTGCAGGACAATTCCAGCTGGCAATGTGTGAAAAGTGAATTTGTCACTCTGATTTGCCTCTCAGTGCCTTTTGGATCCTCTGACATCCACAGTTGCCATCTGCAGTGGCGCTGGGAGAAGCTCTGCAACTGGCATTATTGCTGGTGAAATGAATATTATTAGCTGAATTCAGTTTCTAAATTTCCTAAATGCTCCCATTTGTTGTAATTGCATCCTGCATGAAGCAGTTTTTGGTGCCATGAAGGTTGACAGGTACCTGTTATTTATGAGCAGTGAAAGTTGAAATAAATCTGTAAATATCCATGGGGAAGCAAAGTGACTGTTCCCAGTGCTCTGATAAAGCATTGTGAGGGTTGAAAAACTGGCCACATCCTCTGAATCCTCAGCAAAATTAATACAAGCTGCTCTACCTGTCCCTTTGTACTCAGAATTACTGCAGTGATTAAATTTATTAATTCTGCTCCTGGATTGCAGCGTGTTAACAAGGAAATAACCAAGCTTCATCCAGAGCTTTTGGTGGTGATAGGAGGGATAAATGGCCCATTATTAAACTCTTAATCTAAGCAATCCTTCCTCTGAAAATGCAGAATTATTCAGGAAAAGGGTCTCCAACGTGCAGCCTCCAAATGACATAATGGCCACGCTGATGTGTTGTGGTTTTTGGGAGCACAAGGAGCTTGAAAAGCAGAAAGCACAGATTGCAGTGAATGATTCCCAAACTCTGTTGGCCATGGGGCAGCCTGGAGATCAGCCCTTTGCTGAGCAACTGGGAAATTTTGATTTTCATCCTTACACAGTGTTTGATTTCGTGCCTGGCAAAATGAGCTTTTTATGGTGCCAGTGACTCTTCTTGGTGCCTGGTGCCCTTCAGAGCATCAGATAAATTATTGCTACAATGGCAGGATGCAGAAATGGGGCTCTCCGTGGTCAAAAGGAGCTTGGCCAGCAGCTCAGGGAGGGGATTTGTCCCTCTGCTCTGGTGAGACCCCTCTGGAGTTCTGTGCCCAGCTCTGGAGGCAGGCTGGGAGAGCTGGGGGTGCTCACCTGGACAGGAGGAGGCTCCAGGAGAGCTGGAGAGGGGCACCTGTGCAGCAGTGAATAATTATTTAATCTGTAATAAAATTTACAGAATGACAGAAAATTTAGGATCTGAAGTGAGTTCAGGACCTATCTGAAGTAGCCCATCCAAGGAGCCGCATTATCCAGAGATTTCTGACATATCCAGGCTGTTGTAAGATAAACCAAGACCAGTTCAGTTTTTATCATCCATTACTCCGTGACATTTTTCAGGTATATTCATTTTGTGATGATGAAGTGAAGCTGAAAGCTTTATTTATGTGAAAGGAAGGTAGGAGCAGGAACAGTCCTTTGTATTGGCACAGAGAGGTGCTCAAAATTGAGCTGGAAATCACCCAAGCAACCTGATTCAGACCTGAAATTGGATCTGGCTTTCGAGTTGATCCTGATCTGTGAGGAGGATTGGAACAGATGAACCCCAGCAGTCCCTCTGCCAGAAAATATCCTGTGATCAAGTCTGTGATTCCATGAGAGAAATACAGGGGGGAAAAAAATCCTGTCAGTCGGAATTAATATTTCAGTGCATTGATTTTGAGACAGCAGAACTCTATTGGGTTTTTTTCTTACAGAATTTCAGTGTGTGGTCAAGGCCACAAAACCTCTGAAAATTGCATTTGGAAGAGCTGATTTTTTTATTATTATTTTTTGTCTTAGCTTTCAGATAGTATTTCCTCACTGCATGAAAAGTTCATACAGGTTTTTGGCACAGCTAAGTTAACCTTTAGATGGGAAATGCTGTTCCTGGAGCTGGGGAGCTGTGCAGGTCAGCAGGGATCTCTGGGGATGCTCCAGTCCTCCCTGCTCAGAGCCACGGATCTGATGAGGGCAGGATGCTCAGGGTGTTTCCTGTGGGATTTTCAATATCTCCAACAGCTCATTCCACAACCTCTCTGAGCAGCCTGTTCAGTATTTTACCATGAAAAGCAATTTTGCTTCTGCTTTCCTTGTTCGTCGTTCCTGAGGGTTGCAATCCCACAGGATTTTAATATCCTTTTAATAATTTAAAAAAATATATAATCCTAAAATATAAATAATAATTAAAAAAATACATAATCCTAAAATATTTTAAATTCAATTATTCCATGGAACCCCGGGTGCTGAAGCTCCGAGCCTGATTTTCCTTCCCCCAGAGAAGTGATGTGCAACAATAAACTGCATATAATAAATAAATAAATTTAATTTGCACCTGCTGACAGAGCTGTTGGGCAGGTGACCCAAGTGTGGAACGTCCCTCACTCTGCTGGGTCCTGGGGCAGCAGGAGGTTTTGTCTAATCTTAACTTTTAACCATCCTCTTACACTCTTAGGGGAAAAAGAAACAAAAACATTGAGTTTGGGACCTGACACTCCTGCTACAAAATCTTGTTGTTGTTTTTTTTGTTGTTTTTAATATACACATTTTAGTTGTTTCTAGAAAACGTGACTATTTTTTTTTCCTCAAAATGGTGATGCTAATGAAAAAAAAAAATGACACCCCTTTTAAAAATTTTACTTTGAAGCTCAGTGTTTTTACTTTTAGTTCTCTACTACCTCCCTCCCTTCTCCCTCCCTTCTTTGCTCAAATGGAGAGGATATAAGGAGAAATCAGATGCTGCATGTCTTAAACGAAAGCATTCCCAAGGTACAGTAATTGGAGATTTTTTTTAAAATTTTGTTTTATTTTTTTTTTTAGTAGTCCTGGTTTAGGAAGCTTTAAATCCTAGTTTGCTTGTCTCAGTTAAATGTTAGATTTACATGCTTCAGTTTTTTGAGCTGTATCCATGGCATTTCCTCCCAAGGGGAAGGAAAAAGAATCTTAAAGCTTGGAGAAGTAGAAGTGTTGTGAGTCCTAGAGAGAAGTAGATGCTCATAGTGTCAGTAATTGTTGTTAGAATTGTTTGTGACTGATTAAAAATGTCAGTTTGTTTCTTGCACTCTTTGTGTGTGGTTTGGCTTTTTCAATAAAATAAAAGCAACTTTTTTTTTAGGACTGCAGCAGGCTTGGTATGGAGATTAATTCTGTCAGAGGAGGAAGGAATCACGTGTTGTTTGCTGCTTTCTTTTGGATAATAATCTTTAAATTTCAGTTCTAATTCATTTTTGCTGCAGCTCTGGAAGGAGCTGAGTCCCTGGCCATGGGCTGTAGAGGGGAAGCTGTATGGAATCTGGCTAAAGGCTGCTGGGCTGCACAAAACAACCCTGAATTTTGCAGCAGCAAATTTATTTCAGAAAGTGAGGGGGAGATCTTACAGGAGCCATTAATGATTGCAGAAAGCTCCAGAGTGCTTGCCACTGGGCTCTCCCTGCCACCCCTCAAGCCAGCAGTGATTAAACTTTCACTGACTGCAGTTAATCTGGAGCTAGGCTTCTGAAACCTTTAATTTAAAATGTAAATGGCTCGTGGAAGGTTTGGAGTTGTTCTCCTCATGCCTCGTATTCCTGTAGCTCCTGGGGATGTTGTGAACCCTGAGAATTTGTTTTGACATGCCTAAATGTTTGCCTTTTGACAGCCTTTAATTATTTTTTTTTTTATGTGATTGGGTCCAAATGGAAAATCAAAATGTTTTGTAGTAAACTTTTTCCTGCCTCTTCTCACACGAGGATCCCAAGTCTGTTAAAGGTGAATCAGTGGAACTTGAGCACTAAGAAAGGAATTCTGCTTTTTCTTTTGTAAATTGAAATTTTGAAATTATGTTGTGCATTTTTTTCCCCTCGGATCGTGTTCAGTTGTGGTAATGAATGTGCTCGAATTAAAGTAAAAAATTAAAATCAGATAGTTGTGTGACAAATAGTAACACTGATGAATCGAGAGGTGGTGAAGTGCCATGTGAAAATGACAACAGTGTGAGACATTTTTAATTAAGAGCAGTGGCCTTTTTAATGGCTCTTCTTAAAAAGAAAATCAGTAAGAAAAAGTTTTTAAATCTCCAGGTTTATGTACCAGAACCTGAGAGTCATTTGAGAATGAACAACAGCAGCCAAATCGTTCTCTCAGCTCCCTGCACCATGTGTCAGGCTTTTGTGTGGCACCTGCTGCTTGCAAGACAGATTAATTTCAAAATCCTTGGGCAAAAAAAAAAAAAATAAAAAAGGAGGCAGGAGAGGTTTTGAGAGAGTCTGTATCCTCTTCCTGGTCTTTCTCCTGGCTGCAATGACAGTGCCTTTGTCCTTGGAGCACTTCAAAGCTGCTTTTCCCTGGATTGAATTTTGACTCCAGCACTGTCAGACTCTGGGGGGAAAAGATCCCCCCTGTGCTTTTTTGGCAGGTGGATGAAAGCAGTGAGGAGAGGAGCAGGTATTCAGCTGAAAAAGCCCTAAGAAAGGTGTTTCCTTGTGAGCAGCTGGCCCCAGGAGGTGCTGAGCTGCTCCAGCTGGGAGGATGTTCCCATCCCCACGGGTTCCTTGCCAGGAGCTCAAACACAGTGCAGGGTGTCTCCTCCTCAGTTATTCTCCATTTCTCTGACTCAAGATGAGTCAAAAGCCTAATTGAGATCAGGTTCTGCAGGGTTTTAGGAGTATCTGTTCTGGTTTATGGTTAATTTTCCAGATTTCAACTCTTTAGGGGGATTTTTTTCCCCCTCAGTGTTCATCTCTCCTGGTCAGACTGGGGGTTTTGTGGGGTAGTAACCTTTGATTTCTTCAGCTGAGAGAAATCCTTTCTGGATCCCATCTTCCATCTCCAGCAGGGCTGAGCTTTTCACATGCTCCCACTGTAGGTGTCTGTCTTGGTTGGTATTCCTGGAAAATGTTTCATTTCTAAGTCTGACTAGGAAAGAACCCAAAATTTGGCCTCATCCCCAAGGACTTGGCTTCCAATCCCAAACTAAAATCCTGAAGGGCTTGGGCTGGAAGGGAGCTTTAAATTCCATCTCATTCCATCCCCTGCTGTGGCAGGGACATCTTCCACCATCCCAGGGTGCTCCAAGCCCTGTCCAGCCTGGCCTTGGACATTCCAGGGATCCAGGGGCACCCACAGCTGCTCTGGGCAACCTCAGAGCCTCCCACTCTAAGTGAGGAATTTCTTCCTTGCATCTCATCTAAATCTCCCTTCCTTTAGTTTAAAACTCTTCCCTCTTGTCCTGTCTCCATCTCCCCATGGACAAAGTTGCTCCCCCTCTTTTAAACAGCCCCCTCCAAGAGGTGTGGGACCCCAGGCTGCTCTTCCAAAATGTGTTTATTGCAGAAAAAAAGGGGGTTTTATGCAATCCTGGGCTGTGGGTTAAAGCCAGGCCTGTGAGCTGCCAGCTCCAGCCCAAGCCATGCCTGGAGCCCCCTCTGCTCTGCTTACAGTGCACTGGAGAGTTCAGTAGATAGTAGAGATTTCTCTTTGCTGAATATCTTAATACACAACAACCAATCCCCTCACACACAATCCCTTTACCATCACCTATTCCCATCAGAACTGCTGATATTACCAGAGGATGGCAGGAACTGACCCCTCACAGCAGTTAGGATGTTATATTTTAAGCTTAAAACTTGTTTTTCTGTTTTTCTGCAGTGGAAAATTCTTCTTACTTAGTAAAAAAAATGTTTTCTGTTTGCCTGTGCTTTTTGAGATTTATCTTTACTTGGTAAAAACACCCTTTTGTTTGTAGCCAACTTATCCTGTGCTCTCAGCCATAAAATGTCTTCCCAACTCATCCCAACCTTTGTCCAGTGACAACAGCCCAGCAATCTTTATTTTCACACATCTTTTGTTCTTCTATATCCAAACTCACTTTCATTTCCCAGAGACCCTTCTGCTGAGCATTCACATTTGTAAAACTTCCCTGTTAAAATTCCATCTGCCCCAGAATTCTGGGAGGCTGCTGTCAGGTCTCCCCAGAGCCTTCTCCTCTCCAGGAAAGTTGCAGGGGATTTTCTGCAGGGTTTTTCTACATCTGGGGAAGAGGCACTACAGAGAGAGCTCTGTGGCAATGCTGTCAGTGTCAGGGAGCTGCCATGGGGGAAAAATCCAGGAGAAGTCTGGTCCAGAGGGAGATTCCTGTCCCTGTGGATTCAGGGGAGAGATGTCCTGGAGAGTCAGAGCTCAGGGAAGCTCAGCCCCATGCCAAGTTGTTGGAACCCAGGCTGTCTCTGTGCCAGTCCTGGATGATCCCAGCTCCAGCCAAGGGGGTTCCAAAGCCCTGGCAGGCTTTGAGTTTGATCCATGGAACAAATTACCACCTTTAGAATGAAGAATGAAAGGTCACTAAAGTTTAGCCAGCATGATAGTAGGAGTTGTAGAGTGAAAAGGGAAATTTTGGGGATTTTTACCCTGGGGGCTCAGGGGGTGAGATGGAGGGACTTGGGCATTGTCCTGTCCTCCTTCCTTCTTCTTCCCAACCCCATCTCCTTGGGGATGGTGGCATTGGGGATTGGATTGGAGTAGAATGGAACTGTCTGACACAGGTGATGGGCATTGGATCATCCCTGTCAATAACTAACAGGGAATTTGTAGAATAAACCCAGTGCCTGCCCTGGGGCAGAGAGTGTGCCTGGGGCTGCCCTGGGCACCCCGACAGAAAATATCTGAGATAAGAGACAATAAAGCATCAACCTGGAGAGCATCAGCTGAAGACTCCTGCTCATTCTTCCACAGCTGGGTTGGGAGACAGAGACTTTTACACCTCTTGGGGTCATCTCCACCAAAGCAAACCCTGAGACCAAGTGAGTCCCCAGGTGTGGAATTTGTGCTCCTGGAGGATGCAGCAGGCAGAGGGATGAGCAAGAAGAGATTCCCCTCACCTGGGCTCCCTCTGCCAGGCTGTGCCAAGCCCTGGTGGCCCCTGGGCACCTGAGCTGTCAGTCTGAGCCCTCTGGAGCTCCACAGGACAGTCACTGCTCCTTCTGCCCAGGGAACATCACTCCTGTCCCCTCCTCATGCTCAGGAAATGTCACTTTTCCCTCCTCAGCTGCAGTTTCACACCAGCAGTGTCAGTCCTTGGTATCCCATGCCTGCAAAGCACAGTCTGAATATTTTTCTGGGGTTTTTTTATTATTACTTGGGATGTTTCTTTTCAGACTGCTGTCAAATCCTCCCCAAAGACACATTTTTGTGTTCCTTGTCTCACTATCAACACCCCCTGGGGCTGTCAGCAGCAGAAGCTGCTTTTGGTTGAGCTCTCAAGGGTTTTAGTAATCCCTTCACTGTCAAATAATCAGAGAATCCAATCCCAGAAATGTTTAGCTTGGAAGGGCCCTTAAAGCCCACCTCATTCCAGCCCCTTGCCATGGGCTGGGACACCTCCCACTGGTCCAGGTTGAAGGTTTGTGAACCAGGGTGAACAGAAATCATAGTGTTTCTATAAATTAAAAAGTGAAGACAAGAACCTTACCAAAGATTTTTGGGTTAAAAAAAAAAAAAAAAAAAAAGAAAAGACAAAAAAGCTCCAAAGCAAAGCAGGGAATGTGTTGGCAAGCAAAATTTACAGAGAGAATCAAAATGAAATGTAAATATGTCAATTAAAATTGCAAAATTTTTTACCCTACTGGCAAATTGGTAGATTCTCTGGGAAGGATTGTCCATAAGGCTCTTCTGGATCCTGCCACCTACCTAAAGAACTCCTGATATTTTGTGGCTAAAGGAAAACTCAGAAGCAAGGACCAACAGATGAAATTGTTTTTATTTTGTTCTCTTTCTGTGTAGAAAGGAAGAGTTCACAGTCCAAGTGCTGTAAGAAATGTCTCTGAGCTTGAATGCAGTGTGTGCATTTATTGCACATCTCAGCAGTTACCCTGCTGGAGGTCACTGCCACTTTCATGTGCTGCTTTGTTAACAGTGGACCCAATTTTTAAGCATATCTTTTGGATGTGGTGCTAAATATGCAGAGAAATAGTGCTGAACTTTCCCTGGAATCCCAGAATGGTTTGGAAGGGTCCTTAAATCCCATCCAGTGCCACCCCTGCCATGGGCAGGGACACCTCTCACTATCCCAGGTTTCTCCAAGCCCTGTCCAGCCTGGCCTTGGGCACTGCCAGGGATCCAGGGGCAGCCACAGCTGCTCTGGGAATTCCAGCCCAGCCCCTCCCAGCCAGGAGTTCCTTCCCAATATCTAACCTGCATCTCCCCTTTCCCAGTTCCCATCCATTCCCTGGGTGCTGTCCCCCCATCCCTTGTCCCCAGTCCCTCCCCAGCTCTCCTGCAGCCCCTCCAGGCTCTGAGCTCTCCCTGGAGCCTTCTCCTCTCCAGGGAACATTCCCAGCTCTCCCAGCCTGGCTCCAGCCCTGCAATAATCCCTGAGCCCATTTCCCTAAAAGCTTTAACTACAAAGATTTATTTCATTCTTTCATAGACACTCCTTGCTCCAACCCCCTATTTCCCACACCAACATTTCCTGGCTCTGCTTCTCCTCATTCCCAGATTTTCCCCATTTTGGTGCTTTTTTTAGGATGCTCTCCTGGCTTTGTCCTTCCTTCTCCAGCTAGGAATTCCTTCCCAATATCCCCCCTGGCAGTTCCCATCCATTCCCTGTGTGCTGTCCCCCCATCCCTTGTCCCCAGTCCCTCCCCAGCTCTCCTGGACCCCTCCAGGCTCTGAGCTCTCCCTGGAGCCTCCTCCTCTCCAGGGAACATTCCCAGCTCTCTACTGGTGGCATTTCTTTGGATGCTGCCCAGGACACACATGGCTGGGTCCTGTTGATCTCCTCCCACACCAGCATCCCCCAAATCCTTCTCTTTGGGGCTGCTCTCAATCCATTGTCCCTCCAGCCCAAATTTGGGGTTGGGATTGCCCTGACCTAGGTCACTTGGCCCTGCTGAACTTCCTTTCAAGTCCTTTGGTGCTCCCACATCCTCATGTTGATATTCCTTCAATGGCCACGTTCAGGAAGAGCAGCATAAAAGTGAGGAATTCCTTCTGCCCAAGTGGGAATGATTAATGCAAGGTAGGGAAAAGCTACAACTTGTTCCTTTGTGTTCCTTCCAATAGAGAGGCTGGACTCGATTCCAGAAGGAATTGGATTTAATAATCCCTCTTGAGGATCACTCTTCCACAAATTGCTGTTTTTCCAGTGGTAAGAAGAGATTCAGCCACACCTCTTCCTCTTGTTTTTTTTTTTTTGTTTGTCGAGCACAACACCCTCCAAAGGCATCAACCTTCCATCCCTGCTCTGCCAGCTTCCCCAGGGTCATTCTCTGAGAGGGATTTTGCAGAATGCAGGTGGAGCAATTCTTGAAGGCCTCCTGGACAGACCATTCCTGCTCTTCAAAGCCAGCCTTATTTCCTTCCTCCTCTTGCTCTGCCAGTGTAAAACAACGATGTAATTCCAGTTATTTTGGTGAATCAGCTGTTTACCACAGCACAAGGGCTAATCCTCTCTTAATCCCTGGGTTCCTTACAGATTTTTAGTCTTTCATCAGCCTGTGTCAAGTCTGTCCACTTTGGCAAAGAAACAGAAAATATTGCAGGAGAAAGGTCACAGCATCTGGCTGAGCATGGCTGGTTTGTGCTGTAGCAGAGTTAAAATTGGAAATTGTGATGGCTCAGGCTTTCTCAGAATGTTTTCTGAAGATTATAAAAAATTCATTTGGGTGATTCAAGAAGGAGACAGCTTAGACCTCTGCTTGCCATGAAAAAAAAAACAAACCAAAGAGCCTCTCTGGGTGTTTTCCATGGCTTTGGACTTCCCAGCAAGAGCAGTGACAGTTCAGTCACCATTTCTTGGATCACAGGGCTGTTGCTGTTGTCAGCTCTCCAAATGCTCTGCACCCCACCAGACCTCAGCAGCGAATTTTGGTGAAATCCAAATTACTGAAACTCAGCTGTGGCACTGCTTGGCTCCTGCAAGCTCCAGGCCTGAAATGATTTTTGATTTGCATCACAACGTGCCTGTTGTTTAATCCTGATAGTCAGGCATGTCATGAGGTCGAGCCTGGAGCTCAATCAGTTCCAAATCTGGAAAAACACAATCAGCACACAGCAAAAAAAAAAAAAAAAAAAAAACAAGAAACAACAACAACCCAACCACTGGAGCTCTTAGTGGCTTTTGAAAGAGCTGAATTCTGCTCTGTGCCAGAAATTGCTCATTCATTGAGCTGCATTTCCAGCTCTGAGATATTTCTGAAAGGGAAGAAATGCAACTGAGCCTTCTGTGTTGGAGCAGAGCAGCTCTGACGGGAGAGAGGGCCGAAATTCCACTTTTTTTAGGGATGAAAATCCCTGGGGCAGCCACCTGGTCGTCACACCAGCCTCTAGTATTTCAGGCTCCATATCAAGAGAATATTTTGGGTGCTTCCCACCCCAGAATGAGGGTGGGAGGGGAATGATGTGAAGTGTCCTCACAGGTGGGCTCCAAACTGCTGCTTGCTCCAGCTGTAAAAATTCCCCAAGGTAAGAAACCACGCAAATCCAGTCATAACAGAGCTGTAGATTTTAACCTGTGTGTGAATCACCCTTTTCTCTCTGTCTTTGTTTAAAGAGGCTTTTTTTTCCCCCTCCCTTTTCCCCAGCTAAATTCAATGTTTTTCCCTTTTTTTGCTGCAGCTATTCACAGCCTAAAGCTGAGTCGTAACCACGTGGACTGGCACAGTGTGGATGAAGTTTATCTGTACAGTGATGCCACAACATCCAAAATTGCAAGGACTGTCACACAGAAGCTGGGCTTTTCCAAAGGTAATCCTTCCCAGGCTTTGTAAAGAATGTTGGAAATGCATTTGGAGTTTGTTGCTTTAACTGCAAGAGGATATTTCAAGTTTTAAGTGTGACCATTGCATTTTTTACTGGATATGAGCATTCAGAGTCCTTAGCTTGTGTAAATAATTGTAACTAGATGTGAATGGGTTTTGATTTTATTTATATTGCATATTTGATTTGTTATATTTTATTTTTATTCCATATTTTCATGGGTTTGGATGCAGCAGTTAACACAGCATAACAAATACATGAAAATATTACAGTGGCAGAGTCCAGAAGCTACTGTAAAATTAAAATTATTCCTGTAATAAGTACTACAGTTCCTTTTACAACCTTAATTTTACTGCTGGGTACTTACCTCTTATGATGCATTCCTTAAATACATGATCATATTTTCCTTCTCCCCACCTCCATCCAGCCTTTTTTTTCTGTTCATGAAACAGTAGTATGAACTGACAGGAAAGGGCATTTAGACAGAAATTATTTCCAGTAGGAATTCAGGCTCGTTTAAGCTCAGCAAAGCTGAGATGGTTGGAAGAGAGAGTGGTGTCTCTCAAGGAAAAAAGCAGATTATTGCCAGCCTAGAAAATGGGAGCATGTCCTGTGCAGGACACCAGAACAAGGATCTCCACATGTGGTTTTTTTCCTTGAAGGAACAAAGTCAGGGTGGAGGTCTGACTTTAATCTGCCTCACTCTGCCCTGTAATTAATGCCCTCTCACCCCCAGGACTCCTGGGTGAACACTTAATTAATGTTTCCCAAAAAAATAATATCATTCAGGCCTTCACTTCCAGAAGAAATGAAGTTTTCCTGAAAAAATAATATCATTCAGGGCTTCAGTTCCAGAAGAAATGATGTAATTTATCCAGAGCATCACTGGGAAAATGTGTAATAAATAACAGGATCTCTCCAAAACCATTTGTGGGGGAGAAATATCAAAGAGAAGCTCGCTTGGTAAACAAAACCTGTCTTGGATTAAAATTGCCCTTAGTGGGTTTGGGGTGTTTTCTTCCTCTTTAAAACCAAAATTCGTTGTTAGTTGCCGTTTTTGAGGCCAGCACTGCTGTGGCCCCCTGCGTGTCACTAGAGGGGGATGGAGGCACATTGTGCCCGTGGGTTTGTCAGCACAGCAGGGAGAAAATGCCCACATTTACCCCAGGAAAATGATTTTGAGTTTGGCCACTGAGCTGGAGAACGAGGGAGGGAGTTTCAGGTTGGATCAGCTCAAAATAAAGCAAGTTTTCCCTAACTAAATGATGCATTTTAAAGGTTTTCCACCAGCTCTCTTCGTTGGGGTGGATAAAGTGACAGCACTTTATGGTCAGGTCATTTCCATGATCCTTCCATACTGTGGAAGGAATTTCATGGATTGAGACACACAAGAGAAGGGGCTTGTGTTGTAAAAGTGGGTGCACAGTTACACAACTATTTTCTGAAGAGCTGCCCTTCAAAACACACCTGAAATTAATTCCCTTTGCAGTGGCAATGGCTGTTGATGTCACCTGGCTCCTCCAACCTTTCAGGGGGTTTCAAAGTGCCTGTATTTAAAAATAGACGTTAATGCTTTCATTTTACAATTCCCTATTACATAATCTGATTTTCAGTATGTTGGCCTGAGAAAAGCCAAGCTCCTGTCAGCTCTTGGCAGGATGTCAGTGATGTGGGCAAATGTTCTTTCTGCAGCTTCCAGCAGTGGCACCAGGCTTCACAGGGGCTACGTAGAAGAAGCCACGTTAGAAGACAAGCCCCCCCAGACGAGTCACATTGTGTTTGTTGTGCATGGGATTGGGCAGAAGATGGACCAAGGAAGGATCATCAAAAACACAGCCATGTGAGTGCTTGGGAATGTTGGAGGCAGCCTTAATGTTACTGACAGCACAGCCTTTGGTTTGGGATGAAGCTTTCCCTGTTTCCTTTCTCCTCCTCTTCTCCTGACTCTTTTCTTTTTTTTTTTTTTTTTTTTTTTTTTTTTTTTTTTTTTTTGTGGGTACACTACTTTTCATCTCTATTAGGGATGTGTGGATTTAGGGAGAGCAGCTGTGAGCCAGTAGAGCAAGGATTTATTCTTTGCTCTATTCTATCACCAGTACTTGTGACTTTTAGGGAGCTGGTCAAGGGGACAGCCTCAGGTTGTACCAGGGGAGGTTCAGCTTGGACATCAGCAGGAATTTCTCCGTGGAAAAGGTTGTTAAGCATTGGAAGGAGCTGCTCAGGGAGGTTTGGAGTGCCCTGGATTATCCAAGGAATTCCTGGAGGTGGCACTCAGAGCTCTGGGCTGGGGACAGGGTGGGGATGGGGCACTGCTTGGACTCCTTGACCTTGGGGTCTTTTCCAGCCTCAAGGATTTTCTGTGAAATTCGGTGACTTTGCTGAGCAGGGAGAGGGTTTTTTATTTGGTGAAAAGCCAGGGGAATGTTGTTTTTAAGTGGTACTGGGTGAATTAAGTGCGTGGCAACTGAGGAGTAACTCAGTAACAAAAATGAGCAGCACGTTTTTGATTAAGTGCTATGAGAAAGTTAATTTTGGGGTGGAATCTCTCAGAGCTGCTTGGTGGGAATAGTGGGCAAACAAATTGCATCCTGTAAAAGAGGGGGAGTGGGGAGACCCAGGAATGTTGTAATTCCTAACAGAACAGGAGCCCTTCATGAGTGAAACCTGGCTGTGACACTGCTGGTGGAACTCTGTGCACAGAGCCTGCCTGAAAAGCAAAATGTGACCAAAAATGCTGTGAAATCTCTTCACTGAATGTCCTTTGTGAAGAGTGCTTTGGGAATGATGTTTCCCAGAGCTGTGGCTGCTCCCACTGCCGTTCCTGGGAGTGTTCAAGGCCAGCCTGGGGCTCTGGTCTAATCCATCCTCACTCATGCCAGGGCTTGGACCTTCGTGACCTTTAAGTCCTTTCCAACCCAAAGCAATCTGATTTTAGGCACCTGAAAAGATGGGTTTGAAGGTCAGAAAAATGATGACAGCTGTGTGGGGGACAAGGTGGCATTGAGGAATCCCTCATAGCTAACAGAGGAGGCTAAGAAGGTGTTAATTCCAGGTCTGGATGGTTCAGTAGGTGTGTCCCAAATAGCTCCAGGTGACAGAACGCTGACAAACCCAGTGGCTCCCGTGGGAAGAGCTGGGATTTCGTGGTGGGAGCTTGGTCACCCTCCCTTTGCCTCCAGGGTGCCACTCCAGGTCGGTGCCTGTGTGCTCTGTGCCATGGTGTCATCAGCCTCTTGTGTGCCCACAGCTCCTGGTGCCACTCCAGTGTCCTCTGGAGTGCCAGGGTAAACCTTTGGATGTCACTTGTGTGTCATTTGTCACCTCAGAGCACCAACCCCACCCCCTTTCCTGCCACTTCACCCCTCTGTTATTCACATTATGTAAGAGCCAGCACCCCGACGCAGAGAGAAAAAGGATCCACAGCCCTTGGTTCAAAGTCAGTCACCAAAATAAGTGTGAAAAATTCAATTTTTGTGGATGGAAGCACACTGGGAAAGCAGATAGCCTCAGTATTAGCTGCTGTTTTAACAGTGATCAGAAATAAAACTTCAGCCCTGGATATCAGTAAATTTTTCTGCTTTATCTTTCTCCCTCCTCCATTTTCCATAGATACAGGAGTCATATGGATTAACTGCAGCTCAGGTCACGGTGCAGAGATGTTCATTCCATGAGTCCTGCTCTAATTGGCAGCCCAGCATATGAAATATTTTCTCAAAAAGGAGCACAGGACTTTATGTGCTTCAGTAAATCTCACTCATATCCTCAAGAAATACCAGACAGCCTTTTAAAATGCTAATTATTGGCATAAATTGTGCATTCTGCACAAAATTTGCAAATTAAAGCATCATTTTAGATTGAAGTCACTCTTTTTCTTATTTTCCTTTTTTTTTTTTTTTTTATATAACAACTTAAAACTTATCAGTGAGGAACATCCCATATGTTTCAGAAGGAATTTCTGCCAAGCTCTCACAAGCCAAACTGGCACTTTGTGTTAGCACCTCCCTCCACGATATTTGTGTGGGGTTTGGGGTGGTTTCTTTTTCATTAGGGACACAGTGGTGCCTTTTGAAAAAGAAAATTAATAAGGAAAAATGTGTTTTGACAGTTGTTCCCGCTTTGAAGTCGAAACTAAGGAGAGAAGATGTCAGTGGGGTTTGTTTTTTTCCCTTTTAAATGGACATTTTTTAGTAGGAAACTCGTAGCTGGAACCCAGCAGAGCTCATTTGACACGTGCTGTCCTCAGGTTCCCACCTTGGGAAGGAGCTGCTGCATCATTAGGCACATCCTGCTGGTTACAGAGGTGAAAACAGAACCCTTGTCCAGGGAAATTCCAAATTCCCCACGCTGGTTTCATTAAGGACTGGAGCGCACTCTCCCCATTAGCCTGGCTGGGTGCTGTGGTTGCAGGGTGTCCTGTGAGTAGGCAAATGGGAAAAATGCATTTTGTGGGTGCTTGGATGAGCAGGTCTGTGGTGGATGTGACATAATTTTGTTTCTTCTCTGAGTAGTTAAACACATTTATTATCTAAATGTAGCACGGCAGCTGGTGCAACAAGCTGCTGCTGTCAGCACTGATATTCACTGGGAGCTTGTCTGGGAAGAGCCAGTCCCTCCTCCAGGCTGCAACAGTGATTCAGCTGCCCCAGCATGAGCAGAATAATGTGCTCTGAGGATGGGTATTTAAGGGAGGAGAAGGCTTTATAATCTGTATTTCTGCCTAATACAAGCCGAGGTATTGTGGCAGAATGTATGGAATTGGAAGGGGGTTTGTTTGCCATCAGGTGCAGAATCCTGGAATTCCTTGGTTTGTGATAAGGCAGAGTTGTTAGGTTTAAAATAAATCTCTTGGGGTTGTATTTCACTGTACACACTCACATGTTGTTGTTTGGAATGTACTTTTTTCACAGAAGCTGATCTGTGGTTTTGGTGAATTTGAGGGTGAATGGGAGGGAGAGATGCTGTTGCATATATTGAGTATAATTTAGAATCATGGAATGGTTTGGGTTGGAAGGGAGCTTGAAACTCATCTCATTCCTTGGGCAGGGACACCTTCCACTGTCCCAGGCTGCTCCAAGCCCCAATGTCCAACCTGGCCTTGGACATTTCCAGGGATCCAGGGGCAGCCACAGCTGCTCTGGGCACCCTGTGCCAGGGTCTCACCACCCTCCCAGCCAGGAATTCCTTCCTAACATCTAATCTGAACCTACCCTTTGAGAGTTAAAAGCCATTCCCTGTGTGCTGTCCCTCCATCCCTTGTCCCCAGTCCCTCTCCAGCTCTCCTGAAGCTTCCCTTCCCTGCCACATTTTTGTCACCCCAGAGCCTTCTCCAGGCTGAACAATCCCAGCCTCTCCTCCTAGGAGAGCTGCTCCTCCCCTCTCATCAGCTTGGTTGCCTCCTCTGGAAGTTAGCAATGTTATTATCTGTCAGAACCCAGGCTGTCTCTGTGCCAGTCCTGAATGATCCCAGCTCCAGCCTGGGGGCTCCAAAGCCCTGGCAGGGAGGTTGGAGACCCTGGAATGCAGCCAAGGACTCCTGGCTTTGAGTTTGACCCTTGGAACAAATTACCACCTTTGAATGAAGAACTAAAAGTCACAAAAGTTTAGACAGCATGATAGTAGTAGTTGTAGGGTGAAAAGGGAAATTTTGGGGATTTTTACCCTGGGGCTCAGGGGGTGAGATGGAGGGACTTGGGCATTGTCCTGTCCTCCTTCCTTCTTCTTCCCAACCCCATCTCCTTGGGGATGGTGGCATTGGGGATGGGATTGGAGTAGAATGGAACTGTCTAACACAGGTGATGGGCATTGGATCATCCCTGTCAATAACTAACAGGGAATTTGTAGTATAAACCCAGTGCCTGCCCTGGGGCAGAGAGTGTGCCTGGGGCTGCCCTGGGCACCCAGACAGAAAATATCTGAGATAAGAGACAATAAAGCATCAACCTGGAGAGCATCAGCTGAAGACTCCTGACTCATTGTTCCACAGCTGGGTTGGGAATCAGAGACTTTTACACCTCTTGGGGTCATCTCCACCAAAGCAAACCCCGAGAATTATCCATGCTCCCAACCTCCTTTGCCAAGCTCCCCTTGTTTCACCTGACCCAGGTGAGGCTCAGACCTTTCACCTGCCTTAGGCAGGGTTCAGACCTTTAGGCTGAGCTAAATTCCATCAGCTCCTGTGCTTTTTGGAAGCTCTGCTGGGATTTTCCAGCACTGCAGCTGTGTCACTTCTGGGCTGCCCTCAGCCTAAAGCTGGGCTCTGAATCTCCCATTTGGATTCCAAAATCCCATTTGTGCTGTCTGCACAAGCACCAGCATCTTGGCCTAATCACCAATTACATTTTTATTGCTAGTCCCATTAGAAAGCATTTTAATTGTGGATTATCATTAGGATAATTACTTTGGAATAGCTATTTTGGTACATTTCCATTGATATGCAAGCCCGGGCAGAGCCTCTCAGAAGCTTTTCACTGCATTAATGTGTGCTGCTGGAATCTCAAATGAAGATTTTCCTGTAAAACCTTTTCTATAATTTTAGCTCTTCAGGTATTTGGTAGCTTTACATTCCATTTAAATGCTTACATTGCCTTTAATGCATATGAAATGCTTGTTTTTCATCCTTTGGTGCAGGTATTAATTCAGAATTAAGCACCCAGCTGGTAAATATTGGCTTACAGGTTTCAACTTGAGTCTGTCTTGCAAGAGAAGTTGAGGCCAAGAGGTAAAAGGTGATAGTTAGGGCACGAAGTGCTTTTGGAACCGCTTGTTTTGTGTGAAATTCTTAACCTAACACGTGGCTGCATGTCAGACAGGAGCTGCAGCAGCCTGTTCAGGATTTGGGTGTATCCCCAGGGCTCTTCCCATTCCCAGCCTCCCCCATCCCTTGTTTCTGCCCTTTCCCTGCCCACCCCATCCCAGCTGTGGACTGGATCACTCCAGCTGGTCTGAAATCCTGGGATTCCATCTGGATTTGGGGAGTTGGGAGAGGGCAGCAGGGCCAGGGAGTGTCTGCAGTGCTCTGTGCCAGCAGCTCCCTGCAGGACAAGGCAGGGATTGGGAAAAGGTAAAACCCATGGGTTGAGTGAGAACTGTTTAATAATTAAAAGAATAATAATAATGAGGGGAGGAAAAAAAAATCCAGAAAATTCTGTGCTTTGTTCATACAATATTTCTGTGCTTTTACTGCTTTTATGCTGAGCAGCTTTAATTTGCTGCTTGGCTAATTCCCTGCTAAATTTAACTGTTTCTGAATTCCTCTTTGCTGGTGTCAAGCTTAAACCCCAGCCTGCAGCTGCAGTGAGATGGGGAGGATTATTGGGAAAAAGTAAAACCTATGGGTTGGGATGAAGACAGTTTAATAATAATAATAATAATGATAATGATAATGATGATAATAATAATAATAATAATAGGGGCAAAATCCAGAAATTAGTCTGGGTCAGCTCTCCTGGCCATGTTCTCCCCCAAATTCCTGTGCAGCTCCTTGCTGGCAGAACATGAGACTGAAAAATCCCTGATGTAAGGTAAGCACAACCCAAACAACTAAAATACCAACATTTGTATTCTCATCCTGAATCCAAATCGTGCTGCACCAGCCACCAGCATGGAAATTCACTTAATCCCAACCAACCCCACGCCCTTGCCTGCAGGGCAAGCCTTCCTGCCCTTTGGAGAGCAGTGTTGGAAGAGAGTCTGGAGCACCTGCATTAACCAGCAAAACAGCTTCACTTCCTCTGATCATGCAAAATCCTGTTTTTCCTCCAAAGGATGAAGTGTGAATCCCAGCCCTGCTTCCTCTGTTTGCACCCTAGAGTTTCCAGCTCTGCTCTGAAGTCGGATGAGGCTTTGTGTGTGTCAGGGAGCAGCAATTTTCACAGCAATTTGCTGAGAGCTGCAGAGAACAACAGTGGCAGAACGTGACTGGTGTCTTTGCTCTTCAGAATCCACCCATAGCTGGATTTCTGCAGCTCAGCTTTGGGAAACATTTCCTCATCTCCCAGCAGGTCTCTGTTTTTATTACTCCTGCCTGCTGCTCTCACTTCAGCTTAGCAAACTCAGCCCAAGCCAGCCCTGAGTTTCCTCAATAAAGAGGTATTATTTCCTCCAAGAGGCAAAAAGTGCTGGCCATGGTTTGGGGGAACTCCAGGGAGGGGTGAGAGCAGTTGGGGAATGATGTAGAACCTCATCCCCCAGTTCTGTGACCAAAATCCAGCTGTGGATCCACATGGCTCTGCAGGGAATAGTGAGATTGAGGGGTTTATTTTTTTTCTGTGAACATCCCATTGCTCTGTCTCTTAGAATCAGGGTGATGGGATAAAGGGTTAGTGTTGCTGTTATGATAACACACACAACATAGACTTGTGAAATTTTCTTCAAAGGCTGCATAAAATAGGATCTTTTTTTGAAGAACTGGTTCTTTGATATAGATTTTCCACAGGCCACTGTGGTTGGTGAACGAGAGACAGAACTCTTCACCCACATTGGCCAAACCAGAGGGACAGCAAAAGAAAATCCCTCCCACAGAAAGAGTTCAAAACATGAATATCATTACAAAAACAATTCTGTTCTTTAGGTTCAAGCTCTGGGAACGAGTTTCAGAAAACTCAAACACCAGGAAAAACCAAAGCTTTAGAAACTCAGAAGCTTCAGGCCTGAAAACCCAGACTGCAGGTTAGGACTTTAAATGGACACAAAGGGCAGGTTTAGATGAAATATTAGGAGGAAATTCCTCACTGTGAGGATGGTGAGGCCCTGGAACTCAAGAAGAAGCTGCCCCTGGATCCCTGGAATGTCCCAGGCCGGGTTGGACAGGGTTTGGAGCACCCTGGGGTGGTGGAAGGTGTCCCTGCCCTGAATGAGATGAGTTTTAAGGTCCCTTCCAAGCCAAACCATCCTGGGATTCAATGATTTTATGAAATCAAGAGTGCACGTTTAAGGTTTAAATTAAAGACCATTCCCTATTTCTTCCTCATGCATCATCTGACTGAAGACAGTCTGCAAAGATGACTTGAAATTAAAATTAAAATAGTTTCTTCAAGCTCTCAGGCATTTTGCTCTGTTAACATCAGCATCATTCTGCAAAATTTGGGAAGCAGCTGAAGCTCAGTTTGCAGCTCCCCTCATTTTAATGGAGTGTTTGTAAATCCTACACTAAGCTAGTAGCATGAGATTAAAAAAACCCCACAGCAATAATTCTAAATGTGTTAATGTATCTCTGGAATATACTCAATTTAAGCAAGGATGTATATCTCTGAAAATAGGGAGGGGTTTATTTATTATTTTAATCAGGGAAAGGCAGCCAGGCACGTTTTATTTGTGGTGAATCTCAAAGTACCTATTTCCAGGCCATCACTTCTTGCATGGAAAATAGCAGTATGTCAGAATTCTTTCTAAGGTGTGCATTGCATCAGTGCATGAGTGGGTTTTTTTCTTAGGAAAACCATGAATTAGAGTTGTTTTATTGTGTTCCCCTGCATAGCTTCAAGTAATTGTTGCTCTGGGGTCAATATTTCAACATGCATTTATATCAGGTGAATTCTCTGCCTGTTTAGATGAGGATTTATGACTTCAGTTGGTGTTAATTTAACAAGTGAGTAGGGGGATTTGCCATCCAATAAAATTTTCAGAAGAAATTCATTTTTACGAGCCAGAAGAAGAAAACAACAAATATAATAACCCCATCTTTATAGCAGAACTGATAAGCAGGTGTTGTGTGCTGGGGTTTGCACGTGGCTGTGGCTGCATTGCCTGGAAATTACACCCGATTTTCTTCAGCATTTCTGTCAGCCCAGCTGATCAAAAACATTGGGGTTGTGGTGCAGTGCTGCCACTGGCTGTGACTGGAATTCCAGGGATTCCTGAATTCCAGTGATTCCTGGCAGCAGGGGATGGATGTGCCACTGCTGCTGGGACATTAATGACAGGGTAAGTGCAGCTCTGCCATCCCTGAGGTGACAAATTGGGTTCAAACAGAGTTTTTGTGCACTTTGTACCAGAGGAGTTTTGGGTTTTTCCTGGACCTGAATGTTTCTGTTTGTTCAGGATCATTCTAGCAGGAGAAAAAGCTCCAGGGAGACCTGGAAGTCCCTTCCAGTGCCTAAAGGAGCTCCAGGAGAGCTGGAGGGAGACTGGGGACAAGGGATGGAGGGATTTTGGTTGGAATCCAAAAATACAGAGAGCTCTCAGAATATTAAGCCAAAGCTTAATATTAAATACAGGGTTTAATTTGAGACCTTAGAAAAGGCTCCCAAAATTAGGTGTTAGAAGCAAAAACGTGGATTTGTAGTTTAAGTGAAAACATATTAAGTATTAGGAAGTTTAAAGTTTAGGATATAAAAGTAGTTGTAGAGATAATAAGTGTAGAATTATGAGTTTGTGTGTCACTAGATGATTGGTTGAGAAATCCCACAGTGCAGCAAAATGTATAAAACAAAATAACAGATTATTGGGTTAAAAAGGGAAATATTCTTGGTGGAGGTGTTTTATTGGTTAATAAATCCATAAAAGGTCTTGTAAGCAGAGGTCTTGGGACCTTCTGAACCACGAGGCAGAGATGTGAGCAGTCTGTGCAGGAAATTAGAAAATAAACTTCACCATCTGAAGCAGCTCAGAAGGTCCAGTGTCTGATTTACAGAATTCATAAATTCCCCAATAGGACAGGACACAGGGAATGGCTTTCCCACTGCCAGAGGGCAGGGATGGGTGGGAGATTGGGAATTGGGAATTCCTGGCTGGGAGGGGCTGGGATGGAATTCCCAGAGGAGATGTGGCTGTCCCTGGATCCCTGGCAGTGCCCAAAGCCAGGCTGGACAGGGCTTGGAGCAACCTGGGAGAGTGGAATTGTCCCTGCCATGGAAAGAGAGTGAGACTGGATGATTTTTAAAGTCCATTCCAACTCAGACCCTTCTGGGATTTTACAAGTTCTGGGATTTTTCAGGTCCTGGAAGGCAGGACCACAGCTGGACAACCTCAGCTTCCCCAAGGTGAACCCACATCTGAGTAAAATGAGGCTTTACATTTCCCAGAGTTCTGCATCAGGACACAAAGCCAGCACAGTTTTTTAGGTTTGTTTTTTTTTTTTCTTTTTTTTTGAAGCTTTTCCCAAAAGGTTTGGCAGAATTGCAAGGCCAGGTTATGTTCTCCAAACTCCTGTTTCTTGCTTTGACTTTTATTGAAAAAACTCTGAGTCAGTTTGTGAACAGCTTTAATAAGAACTGGACCCTTTCAAACAGCAGAAAGCTCTGCTGTAGTTATATTTAAAGATTTAGGGATGTCTAATAGCTGTTGCTCCACAATATTTCCAGCTGCTACTGATGTATAAATAATGTGGATGTTTTTTCCTGCTCTAATAGGACCAGGTTATTTACAATTTCCTTCACTTCAAGTAGTTTGAAACCTAGAATTCACTGAAATCAACCATTTGATCAGTATAGAAGGAAGTCAATCCAGTGCTTTCAAACACAAAAAAAAACTCCTAAAAATATGGCTTGAAAGAGCAGAATTTCATTTTAATTTTACATACTGAATTGGAAGGCTTGAGAGCTCCAAGGGTGAGAACCAGGATCACTTATGAGTGTTTTAACTTGCTGTGTAAAATTCTGTGCTTTGTTCACACAATATTTCTGTGCTTTTCCTGCTTTTAAGCTGAGCAGCTTTAATTTGCTGCTTGGCTAATTCCCTGCTAAATTTAACTGTTTCTGAATTCCTCTTTGCTGGTGTCAAGCTTAAACCCCAGCCTGCAGCTGGGGAGAAGAAACCCATGGGTTGGGATGAAAACAGTTTGATAATTAAAATAATAATAACAATAACAATAATAATAATGATGATAATAATAATAATAATATATAATTGGGGGTAAAATCCAGAAATTAGTCTGGGTCAGCTCTCCTGGCCATGTTCCCCTCCAGCTTCTTGTGCAGCTCCTTGCTGGCAGAACATGAGACTGAAAAATCCCTGATTTTAGGAAAGCACAACCCAAACAACCAAAATATCAACATTTTTCTCATCCTGATTCCAAATCCTGCTGTACCAGCCACCAGCATAGAAATTCACTTTATCCCAGCCAAACCCACCCCCTTGCCTGCAGATCCTTGGCAGCACCAAGGAGTTGGGGGCATTTACAAAGATCTCCTTTATTTTGCTCACTCAGGGGCTCCAGGAATGTCCCTATATTCCCTGGAATTTTATCTTCTTTATAATCTAGAGATTCCATGCTGGGGTTGAACTCCCACGTGTCCTGTTGTGTGTGGGGGTGGCAGGGAGGGTTTTGTGCTTGGTAAGGATGGGGCAGCTCAGGCCTTAAATCAACCCTGGTTTAAGCAGATCCTCTTGCTGATTTTATTTTTTTTTCCCCCCCTTTATCATGGCAAGGATATTCTGCTTTATTTGAACCTTTGCCATCCTGTTGGACAAGAGTCCAGGAGATTAGGAGTGCAATCACACCAGGCTTTAAAAATAGAGATGCTGAGCAGTTGCATTTCTTGGCTGTTTGCAGAGGCTTGCAGGAACTGCTTTGGAAAAAAGGTTGTCAAGGATGCTACTTCCCTTTCCCCCTTTTTTTCTCCCTTTCCCCCATTTTTTTCCCTTTCCCCCATTTTTTCTCCCTTTCCCCCATTTTTTTCTCCCTTTCCCCCTTTTTTCTCCCCTTCCCCCATTTTTTCTCCCTTCCCCCTTTTTTTCTCCCTTTCCCCCTTTTTTTCTCCCTTTCCCCCTTTTTTTCTCCCTTTCCCCCTTTTTTTCTCCCTTTCCCCCCCTTTTTTCCTTCCCCTGCTTTTTTCCATTTCCCCATTTCCCCTTTCCCTGGTTTTTTCCTTTCCCCCTTTTTTCCCTTCCCCCTTGTTTCTTCCCCTTTTTCCTTCCCCCTTTTTTCTCACTTTCCCCTTCTTCTCCCATCCCCCCTTTTTTCCTTTCCCTGCCTTTTCCCTTCCCCTTTTTTCCCTTCCCCCTTTTTTCTTTCCCCACTTTTCTTCCCCCTTTTTTTCCCTCTTTCCCCTTTTTCTCCCTTTACCCCCCTTTTCCTTAGCCCCTCTTTCCTTTTCTACCCTTTTCCCCTTCCCCCTTTTCTCCCCTTTTCCCCTTTTCCTTTTATTCCTTTCTCCCTTTTCCCCTTCCCCCTTTTCTCCCCTTTTCCCCTTTCCCTTTTATTCCTTTCTCCTTTTTTCCCCCTTTCCCCAACTTTTCTTTTCCCTTTTCCCCTTTTTTCCCCCATTCCTCCTTTTTTCTTTTCTTTCACCAGAAAACAACTGTCAGTGATGGAAAAGTGTTTTCACTGCCTCTCTCAAAAATGTGGTACATGATTATAATCTGCTTTTTTAGCAGCATAGTGAACTTTTCCTGGGAAGAAAACAAATGAGAGAGAAGAAGAGATAACTGTAGAAAATGTTTTAGTTTGTTGTTTGTTTTTTTTTTCCCCAAACCATTGATTTTCATGCCCCTTCCTACCTCCTCCTTCTGCTTTTCAGGGCAGGGTTTTGGCAGAGTTATCCATATATATTTTTGGATAGTGCAGCACATGGAGCAGCTGAAGCAATTCCTGTCCCAGGTGTTGGTAGTGATTTATCCTGAACTGTCTCCTTTCTCCTGAAGAGCAGAGGAGCATTAATGCATCCAAGGAAAGTGCCTCAGCTATAAGAGAGTGAGAATAAACTCACTAAAAAGCATTTGGACAGGTGGAAATGCAGGTGGAAGATTAATGTCTCTGTGCCTTTGGTTGTAGAATTAACTAAAAAGGGGGTTGCTTTGAAAATAGGGGGAAAAAAACATTGAAACACTGAAATAAATAAAAAAACTTGGTGCTTGGAACTGGGAACAGAGTGCTGGAAACCGGAGTTGGATTTGGTTTGTTGTGCTCATCTTCAAAAATGGAAATACTGTTGGGGCCAGTAAAGGAAAGAAAGGAAAATAAAACACTTCCTGGCTTTGGGTGCTGAGTGATATTGATAGAATGCCTGGATATTTAATATTTTGTCTGATTTCGTGCTGGTTTTCCTTTTTCAATGATGGGGTTTTCACACAGCACAAATAAAATCATGTTTTTAAAAAGAACATAAATTACCATTATTCCCATTTTCCCCCAGACAACAGAGAGGGTCAGAGATACTTTGGGGTTGAGGTATTTTAAGTTTTTCTAATCCCTTGAGATTGGCCAAGCTATGTTCATGTTCAGATATGCTGTAAGAATGAAAAGTCTTTTAAAAGCTTCTCCATCTGCTCCTGCAAGTTAAAACCCTCGTAAGTGATCCTGGTTCTCACCCTTGGAGCACTCAAGCCTTCCAATTCAGTATGTAAAATTAAAATGAAATTCTGCTCTTTCAAGCCATATTTTTAGGAGTTTTCTCTGTGTTTAAAAGCACTGAATTGTCCTCCTTCTACACTGATCAAGTGGTTGATTTCAGGGGATTCTAGATTTCAAAGCAGAGGTGAAATTCTTAATTTTCTATTTTCTGATTTTTCCAATTCTTTTCTAATTTCCTAATCCTCGCCTTTCACATTCAGCCCCAACCCCACCAGAATTAACAGATAACCTTTGAATTGAATTTGGGTGAATTATGTTAACCCCAAACTGTGATAAACTCAGACTCTTTTGAGCATACAGTGCACAGAATTTCTTTCATTATGTGAGAGTTTAAGTGTTTCATAATAAGAGCTTGAAACGGAGGGAATTACATGTTTTAGTCGGGGTGAAAAAACAGTAATTCAGGAAATGTGTTGTGCCAAGGGTCGTTTCTACAGGAAAACATTTTTTCTTTTTTTGTAGGATGCGAGATACTGCAAGGAAAGTGGAAGAGAAGTATTTTTCCAATCTTGCAACGCACGTGGAATTCCTTCCAGTGGAGTGGAGATCCAAGCTGACCCTCGATGGAGGTACAGGACTTGGTTCTGCTGCTGCTCCAGCAGCTGCACAGTTCTCCCCAGAACTTTCATCTGTGTTCTCTGCTTGTGCCTTGCTTGTTTTGTGTTTTTTGTTTTGTTTTGGTTTGGTTTTTTTGCATAATTTTGAACGTTTCCATCCCTGGCCAGGTTGGAGGAGCTTGGAGCACCCTGGGATAGAGGAAGGTGTCCCTGCCCAGGGTAGGGGGTGGAACTGGATGATCTTTAAGGTCCCTCCCAACCTAAACCATTCCATGATTCTCTTTTATCGTTCTCCTGGATGTAATTTAAGTTTTGGGCTGTTTTTTCCAGACACTGTGGACTCCATAACTCCGGATAAAGTGCGGGGTTTGCGGGACATGCTCAACAGCAGTGCCATGGACATCATGTACTACACCAGTCCTCTCTACAGGGATGAGGTGAGTGTGGAAAACGTGGGGTTATGCAAATTTCACTTGAGCAGGGCAAAGAGGCCGAAAAAATCTGGATTTGGGAATGTCAGGAAAGCTCCCTTCTAAGGAAAGCCTGTGTAAAAGGTGTTAATGCTTTGTAGGTTTGTCATGGTCAGGGTTTGAACAGCAGGTTTGTGCTGAGGAAGGCAGGAATGGAGAATGCAAACCCCTCCCTGTGAATTATTATAATTCTGAAATGAAGGGGCTCTCAGGCAGAGATGTGGGATAGCACTGGCAGTTCTTCCTGAGGAGAATGACAATAAAAATGCAGAGATCCAACCCCAACCCCTGGCAGAGTCAGAATCCCCCCCTGTCCCCCGTGGGTCGGGGCTGGGGCAGGGATCCTGCGGGAAGGGGTAGAGGGGCTGTGCCGGGACAGGGATCCTGCGGGAAGGGGCAGAGGGGGCTGTGCCGGGACAGGGATCCTGCGGGAAGGGGCAGAGGGGGCTGTGCCGGGACAGGGATCCTGCGGGAAGGGGCAGAGGGGCTGTGCCGGGACAGGGATCCTGCGGGAAGGGGCAGAGGGGGCTGTGCCGGGACAGGGATCCTGCGGGAAGGGGCAGAGGGGGCTGTGCCGGGACAGGATCCTGCGGGAAGGGGCAGAGGGGCTGTGCCGGGACAGGGATCCTGCGGGAAGGGGCACAGGGGGCTGTGCCGGGACAGGGATCCTGCGGGAAGGGGCAGAGGGGCTGTGCCGGGACAGGGATCCTGCGGGAAGGGGCAGATTCCCTCTGCAGAGCCCCTGGGCACAGCTGATCCTGGGCTGCCTCTGGCAATGCCCTGAAAAGGCTGCCCTGGCTGCCACAGCTCCCAGGCTGTCCTGGCAGGAACGCTGGGCTCCTGCCCTGCATGCAGCATGGAATCTGATGAGGGAGTTTTTATCTGTCATGAAATGAGACTCAGTGGCCCATGGGCAGAAGATCTCTCCTGGGTGGAAGGGATAAAGAGAAGTGCCCCAGCTGGGCATGGAGAGAGGATCACCCCAGCCCACAGCCCCTGCCCTGTTTGTGGTGGCAGAACACACACTGCTGGGCACATCCTGCACTGCAACCCAGCACTCCTGGTCACCCACAGCAATCAGAGTTTTAAGGCTGAGAGGAGAAGAAAGGCAGCAAAAAAGTACAGTCATGTCATTTATTGTTGTTGAGATAACACACACAACACAGACTCTTGGGATTTGTCTCAAGGTTGTGTGAAGGAAGAATGAATATTTTATTTTAGGGATTGTTCCCTTATATACAGTTTTTCACTGACCACTGTGATTGGTGATTGAAAGACAAACCTTTTCACCCACATTGGTTAAACCAGAGGGACATCAAGAGAGAATCTCTCTTCTCAGAAAGAATTCACCACGTGAATACTGTTGCAAAAACAACGTCCTGTTGTTTATGTTCTTCCTCTGGGAACAAGTTTCAACGAACTAAAAACATTAGAAAAACTAGTACTTAAAAACTCAGAAACTTCAGGCTTGAAAACCAGACTACAATTTGTTTAGAGCAGAAATGTCTAAAATGGATCTGTATCAACAGCTGAGAAATGGGAAGGGGTTAATGTTCTTCTGAATCTCTGCCTATTTACAGCAATGGAGCTGAGGTTCTTTTTACCTCTGACAAAATCCATGGTTATCTGTCACTTCAGTTTTGCTGTTTCTGGAGACAGATGGGATGGCAGCACGAGCAAATGTGCCCCAGCCAGTCTGGATGTCTTTGTGTGCACTTGCCTTGCAGGGAAACCAAAATGATCCCCAGTTACCCAGTTTATGAGGGGACTGGTTATATCCTGGATGCTCCCATCCCACCTTGACCCATCTGTGTAGCTGTGCAGTGACCACATTAATCAGAGGAGAAGAGACAGGAATATGATCATTAATTATAGTGGCCTGTAAATAATGACAAGCCTTGAATAAATGATATTAACCTGGATAAATGAAGTAGCCCATAAAACACAGACAGTGCTTCCCTTGTGTATCACACTGGAAAAGCCCTGTGGGGCTGTTTTAGGATTAATTTCTGTAGGAATTCTGTGCTTTTCTCTGTGTTGGCTGTGTTATGTATGGAGCAGTGCTAATTCTTTTGCAGCCTTGGTACCCTGAGCATGGTTAGACTGGGGCAAGGTGAGACTTTTAAGTCTTACCTGGATATTTGATGCTACCTTTCAGTCAAATCAGGTGTGTTTGAGTCCTTTAGGCTGGCCACACAATTTTCAAACTAGAATCTGTGCCTCTCTTCCTGCTCAGCAATGCAGAATTCATTGATCAGGGCTCTCTCAGGTTTCCCTGTCTCTTGTGTGCCTGAAACCAACATGAACTTCTGTGGCAAGCTATGGAAATTTCTCTGGCAGCTTGAAAACATATTTTTAAACTGCATTAGAGGCTTGGCATGTCTGTGGACATCTTATGGGAAATGGATTAGTGAGTAAAGTTCAGGTGTGCTGACCAGCAGTGCATGAAAATTTAATTCATTGCTCAGTAGAACTGCAGTTTTACAGGTTTATCTCCATCCCCTGGCTGTGAAAACTGACATACAAGGAATGTGCTTACATCTGATTACAAAACACTGAGTTGTTTGGGTTTTTTTTTTCATCAAATCAAATTAATTTCCTTGAAATGTTTGCAATAACACACGCAAGTTACTCTTCCTTATCCCGTTTTATTTTCTGTGCCCTAACTTTGCAGAGTTTAACACAACAAACAGAGCATTCTTCTGGATGGTTTTCCCATCTTCAGTGTGTTTTTCTTGTGGGATTTTGCACCTTCCAGCTCAGCAATGAGCCTTGTCTTTGAGGATTCACACGGCCACACATTGCTCAGATTTGATGTCCCTGCTTTATCACCCCAACACAGTTCTTTGTGTACTTCCAGTGCTTTCCACCCAAAAAAACCCTCAAAGGATCTCAAAAGGAGCTTAAATTAAACTTTCCTTTGCCTCTGGGAAATAAATTGAGGGATGTGGTGAGCTCAGAGTGGAGAGGTGAGGCTGAGGGCTCTCAGCAGCCACAGAATCCCAGCTTGGTTTGGGTTGGAAGGGAACTGAACAACCATCCAGAAAAAACACCCCAACCATGGGCAGGGACACTTTTCACCATTCCAGGCTGCTCCAAGCCCTGTCCAGCCTGGCCTTGGACACCTCCAGGGATTCAGGGGCAGCCACAGCTGCTCTGGGAATTCCAGCCCAGCCCTTCCCCACCCTCCCACCCAGGAATTCCTTCCCAATCCCACCCATCCCTGCTCTCTGGCAGTTCCCATCCATTCCCTGTGCTGTTTGTGCTGCTCTCCCCCACACTTCCCTTGTCCCCATCCCCTCCCAGCTCTCCTGGACCACTCCAGGCTCTAGATGTCTCCCTGGAGCACTTCCTCTCCAGGCTCCAGCCCGCAATAATTTCCTGAGCCCTTCCCAATAATAGCTTTAACTACAAAGATTTATTTCACTTTTTCATGGACACTCCTTGCTCCAACCCCAGATTTCCCACACAAACATTTCCTGGCTCTGCTTCTCCTCAGTCCCAGATTCTCCTATTTGGTGTTTTTCTGGGATGCTCTCCTGGCTTTGTCCCTGCCCTTCTCCAGCCAGGAATTCCCAATTCCCAATCTCCCCTCTGGCAGTTCCATCCATTCCCTGGGTGCTGTCCCCCATCCCTTGTCCCCAGTCCCTCCCCAGCACTCCTGGACCCCTCCAGGCTCTGAGCTCTCCCTGGATTCTCCTCCTCTCCAGGTGAGCCCCTCCAGCTCTCCCAGCCTGGCTCCAGCCCTGGAGCTCTCTCCAAGCCTCCTCTGGACCCTGTCCAGCAGCTTCCTCTGCTGTTGGGGTCCCAGAGGTGGCAGAGGATCCCAGGTGGGCTCTGCTGTGCCCCAGGCAGGGACAGAACCTGTCGAATAAAACACGACACAAAATTTTCTCCAAACAGCTTGGAGAGTTCAGTCTGACTCAGTTTATTCAAACAATGCCTTTCTTTTTATACATTTTCCACAGGCCAGTGTGATTGGTGAGAGAGCAACAGAACTCTTCACCCACATTGGCCAAACCAGAGGGACATCAATGAAAGTCCCACAGGAAGAATTCCAAACATGAGTTTTTGTTACAGAAACAAAACCTGATGTTTGTGTTCAGGCTGTGGGAACAAGCTCCAGAAACCCAAAACATCAGGAAAACAGAGAGTTTTGGAAACTCAGAAGCTGCAAGCCTGGAAAACCAGAGTACACAGACCCTGTCCCCCCAGAGCCAGGGGTGCAGCCCAGAGCCCTGTGGGCACCCAGGTGCTTGGGTGGGAGTTTGCTTTCCCCTTTTAAGTGTTTTCCCCAGCATAAAAATATCACAACTCCTCATTTAAAGCTCCTGACCACCCTTTAATCAGCTCACTAAGGAGTTTGCACGAGGCAAAGCAGGGGCAGGAGCCTTGTCCTGTGAGTGTCACAGGAGAGCCCCAGGAGCACTGGATCCCTCAGCTGAGCCCTCCCAGAGCCTGCTGGCTGAGCCCCTCTCTGATTTCAGCTCTTGTTTCTTCTCCAGCCTGGCAGGAGAATATCCAAAAGGTGCCTCTGACTTGTGGCATGTGATGTGATACCAGACAGGCATGAATAATTCAGCAGAGCCCCATGAACATCCCAGTCTGGGCTCAGACTGCAGCCAGCAGATCCAGCTGGGCTGGTTTTGTGGGAGAGAGCTGTGCTCTGTCCTCCTCTGTACCAAATCCCTCTTCAAACGTTACCCAGATGTAAGAAAAAAGCAATAAATTGATATTCTGATGCACATCAGGCCTGTTTCTAAATGAGCAGTCATTTCACATGCTGCCCCTGACCTCACTGGTCCATCTGTGGTAAGGTAATCTGGGGTTTAATGTCCTCACTGGGTGACTTTGTGTCACATCTGTGTCACTGTAGCTTCATATTTCTTTAATAATAAATGGTGGCAACAGAGATCTGAAAGACTAATTGTTGCATAGTAAATTCAGAGTTGTCACCTTCCTTATACCTTTTTTTTTTTTTTTTTTGCTGATCTTCTCTGTACTTACTTGCAGGCTAATTTTAATTCTGTAAATTATTGATATATGTCTTTGCAGAAAATACCTTTAGTGCAGGATAAATATAATTTACATCCACCATCCCAAGATTTCTAAGGATTTAGTGCAAATATTGCAGTATAGAAGTGGAGAAACTTCACTGTCCACCTTGGAATCATGGAATAGTTTATGTGGGAAGGGATATTAAGGATAATCTCATTCCATTATCATGGGCAGGGACATCTTCCACTAGAACAGGTTGCTCAGACCTTGGAATGGCTTCATGGTTTGCCATTATACACATATTTAAAAGGAGAATTAATGACTAACCTCTTGAAATTTGGGACAGGTATTAACTTTCACCAGAGCTTTCATCCCTCTTGGGTTGTTTTGCAGTGGAAACCATTCTTGTGTGCACTCCTTTCAGCAATAAAAGGCAGCTGGTTCAGGTGTGTTTGAATACAAGATGGGAATCAGGAAATTTTGAGCTGAGACTATTTCAGGAGTGGTTTTGCATGTCCTAATAGTGAAGGAGCTGCTTGGCAGCACTTCCATGGCTGGTTTAATTAAACTGATTGCCCTTGAATGTATTCTCAGCTTTATAAAGTGATGGATTAGTGGCTGTGCCTGAACTAAACTTCATCTTGAGCTCAGTGACTTGTAAAAAATGGGTTACACTCAGCTTTCAACAGCAAGAGGGGTCCTGGGAGAGAGACTCAGGCAGATCCACAGCTCCTTTTTCTGTATCATCCCTAAGAGACAGAGCCCTCCCCATCTGTTCCCCAGCCACATTCTGGCCTCTCATCTGTTGTTGTGACACTCCCCTGGCATCCCTCAGTGATTCCATCAGGGAATGTGACAGCTCTTGTCTCCTGGGGGGTCAGCAGCCTCACCAGCTCTGCTGGCACGTTCTGCTGGGCCACGTGGAGCAAAACCTCCTCATCTTCACTTTTCCCCCCCTTCCCAATCCTCCCTTGAGCTGCAGCTGCTCCCTTGCCTTCCAGGGACGCTCTTCCCCCTCCAGCTGGCTCACACTCCCCGTGGCCTGCTGGCTGAATTTCAAACAGGTTTGCACTTTTCTCCTGAAGTTCTCCAGACATTTGCAGAGAGCTGCTTGCAGAGCTCGCCCCTCCCCAGATCTCCTTCACGTTCCTGGCCCACAAAGCCGCAGAAAAACACTCCTGCTCTTCAGGCTGCAGAGCTCAGGTGTCCTGCACTCCCTTTCCAAAGGTCTCTTGTTTTCTTTTTCATGGGTTGTTCATGTGGAAGGATTGTCCAGTGGGTGAGGATCCTGTGGAGACAGCACAGAGGAAGGAGCAGCACTCAAGCTCTGTGTTACTGCTGTGCTCAGGTGCCTGCAGGGTTTTGTGCTCCTTGTTTGCTTGGGAAAAAAAAAAACCTCATTTCTTGGCTATTGAGAGGAAAATGTCATTTTCTACACTGGTAATTTTGTGTGTACTGAAAAGCCCCTTCAGACCACAGCCAACTGCCCACAAAAAGGATCAGGGGATGGAGTTGTGATTCTCCTTGGTGTTTGTCCACACACACATCCCAATTTCCTTCTGCTTTGCCAGGAACATGCTGTCCATGCTTATTTATGCTGGTGTCTTCAAGGCTGCTTTTCCTCAGAGGAGGTTGAACAGCTCTTTGGGGTGCTGGAATTTAGAGGTTGAACAGCTCTTTGGGGTGCTGGAATTCAGAGGTTGAACAGTTGTTTAGGATGCTGGAATTTAGAGGTTTGGATTTTTCCAGCCCAGCACAGGATGCTCCACACTAATAGGCAGCAGCTCTGGATGTTTTACTCCTCCCACAATTTATTGTTCCCATCATGATCCAGCAGTTCAGGCTTGTCCAACACCCAGGAGGTGATAAAAGCCATAATTCTGGTGCCCTTTTTATCAGTGTTCTCCAGCCTGAGGTGACAAGGCGGTGTCACCTGACTCAGAGTCCCCATCTTGTCTTTACAAAACCCAGGCCTGTGCCACCAGGATTCCTGGATGGATGGGACAGGCTGTTATTTTTTGATTTCTTGGAAGCCATGTGCCAGGCAGGCACATAGCTGGGGAAGGAAAGGACATTTTTGGCCTCATCAAGTCCAGCCTCCTTGGTCAGCACTCTGGTTTTTGGCTTCCCCCTGGAATTGCATGGCCCTCAAACCAGCTCCCTCTGAATGTGCAGAAAGGCCATTCCTTCCTCTGCCTTTAATTTGGTTTCTGGAGGAGCAGGGAGCTTTTAACCTCACTTAATCTGAATATGAGCTGCTGCCTTCTGAGCAACTCGATCCTGCAGGCTTGAGTTTCCTGCAAGGAGGATTTATTGGCAAAACTTCAGCTGATAAAGAGAGAGAATCTCGGAAGGGTTTGGGTTGGAAGGGATCTTAAAGCCCATCTCATTCCAAGGCAGGGACATTTTCCACTATCCCAGGCTGCTCCAAACCCTGTCCAGCCTGGCCTGGGGCATTCCAGTGATCCAGGAGCAGCCACAGCTGCTCTGGGAATTCCATCCCAGCCTTTCCCCACCCTCCCAGCCAGGAATTCCTCTCCAATCTCCCATCTATATTCCCCTCTATCACTGGGAAGCCGTTCCCTGTGTCCTGTCACCCCATACCCTTTCTTTGGAATATTTCAGTGTCCTCAGGCTGATGCTGAATGAGCACCGAGGTAGGAGGGTCCAGCTGGGAGTTTGGGATTTGAGACAGCTTTTCTGGAAGGAATAGGAGCTGTTCCTTGGTTGCAGTGCTTGATCTGCTCAGAAACAGACAGGTAAAGGTGCTGCATTCCCCTGCTGCCCCTGCAAGGGATGGAGGTGATGGAGCAGAGCAGCTGACAGGGAGAAACATCAACTCAATGACTGCTGCCTCTTTTATTCTTTTGTGAGGTATTTGAGCTTGCCTGGTCTGCAGGAGAAGCCTTAGGAGGTGTAAAATGGGATGAGCAGAAACTCAGGGAATCCCTAGAGGTTCCTAGGGAGGCCTGGGATGGAGAAACAGCTCCCACTGTCCCCAGAATGAGCTGGGAGCTGGGAGGGAGGATGGAAGAGGGGAGTTGGAAAGAGAGAGGGGAGTCTGGTCACGCTGCATTCCACTATTCCCACCATTCCAGGGATGTTTTGGGGTGATTCCTGCTCTCCTGTTTCCAGGCAGGTGCTGCCCAAGCACACAATAGATCCTCAACAGCTGCTGAGGTTTGGGGCTGGCAGGAGCAGCAGGGAAACCAGTGGGGAAGGGGCTGATTTCAGCAGGAATTCCTTGATGAGTGCTGAAGGGAATTCCAAGGAATTCCTTGGATGGAGGTGCCCTGGGAGCAGGAGAAGCTGGCACCCATTGCCTGTAACCCAACCATGAGAGGCAGACCTGGAGCATCCACTGGGATGTCCTGGGTTTGGGAGGCTGAGGAGGGAGCTGTTGTTTTATTTGGTTTTAATAGCAAACCTTTAATTAAGACCTTTTAGAGGGAGTAGGAAGACAAGCTGTGCATAAAAAGATCAGCTCTTAAAAAATTTATTATAGCAATGCCATTTAGGAGAGAAAATTTGATAGGCTGTCATGTTTTTCATGTTTAAATGCAACAAAAAAATTCACTGATTTTAGGCAATATAAAGCCACTTAGTGTCTTTAGAAGATATTTTTACGTGGATTTTTAGGACATAGCAAGCTGGAACTATAAAGATTTGAAAGCAGATCTTGTTGCATTTACTGGACTAAAACCCCGTTCACACCAAACTTTTCTTTCACAAGTTGGAATATTTTATGCTTTTTAAGACTAAGAAAGCAAATCAGGATTAAATCATAGAACAGCTTAGATTGGAAGGGACCTTAAACATCATCTAGTTCCATCCTCCAAATAAATATTACCTTAACTTCATATACTGCTGACCCAAACAGGTTTTAAGCTGGGACTTCAAATGAATATTCGTTTTCTTTTTGGTTTTTTTGTTGTTTTTTTTTTTTTCTTACTCTGCACCACAAAGGTTCAGTTTCTAATCTTAGGACTGGCAGGACACCAGCATGCATAAGTGCTCCCTGACCATTCACAGTGCCTGGAAATCTGGAGCCTTTCCCACAGCAGCCCTTCCACTCCACAATTACCTGAGGGATTTGGAGTTTAGCAATCATCTCCAGCAGATAATTTGGTTGAATTCAGTGTTTGGACTCTGGTCTGCAAAATTACAGGTGTGCAGCTATTTGGAAATCGGTGAACCACTTCTTAGTGATGGCCATGTTTGTGCCTGACTTCCCAGTAACAAGTTTTTAATGAAGAGGAGGATTAAAACCAGGGCTGGACTCAGTGTCCAACCAGGATTTTCCAATTTTATGCCCTCAGATTGCAAGATCAGATCTTTATAATGGAAATGCCACGATGCCAGAAGATTTTTTACCCATTCCTGGCAGGAATCCCCAAACACTTTGATTTCAACTGATTCTTGCTATTTTGTTGTGGGTTTTAATCAAAACCTTTTTAAATGGAGAAAATACCAGCCAGCCACAGCTCTTCCTGATTGACATTTTCAGTTCCAGCTCTTGCCTGTGTGTTCATGTGTGAAAATTTGTGCCCACAGTCTGTGTAGACCCAAATGGAAGAAGAGGCAGCATCACAGTCAGAAATACTTGAAAAGGGGTGTTCTGATACTCCTTTCCCCAAGCTGCTGCAAGGCTCTGTTAATCATTTCACAGTGCTTCAGGCAGAGGGTTTGTTGTGTGGATTCTCACTCAGTAAAATGTGTATCAAACACTGGCACTTCTGGTGCCATTCATATTTATATTCAGTAATGACTCAGGCTCTTGAAAAATCATGTCGAAATTATATGTTCCATGGCTTTAATTTCCCGTTGCTAACAAGGGAATGATTTGCACTCTCTTGTTTGTCCTCCTCCCTGCCACAGCCTGGAAGCATTGCTCAGTTTCCATGCTGAGGTTCACAGGCAAAGCTGCTTTTCTTTTTTCTTTTTTTTTTTTAATTTTTTTCTTTTGGTATTTGGCCAGTTCCCAAATCTCATGGTTTCCAGTGTTTCTCTCTAAAACACTTTCTGGGAAGCTGTACCTTTTTATCCTACAGTGTGGGGTTTGGAGCAGATAAGCTTCTCAGAGACTTCATGAACATAGGGCCAACATTTATTTATTTATTGCTGGGTTTTGTACTATAGGATTAGCCTGTGATGTTTAAGAACCATGTTGAACTCCTGCTTTTCCCCAAAAATCCCTCCTGGAAACCTATAACCAGAAAACTGGGGTTTTTTAAGCACTGTTTATATCAAATGTTTGAATTCTGGCTGTGTTTGTCTCTTTTTTATCCTTTTTTCCTCCTGTACCATCCTCTTACCTGAGATGAGGCTTTTTTATTTTTTACCAGCATCATTTCATTCTGATTCCTTGGGAATAATTTCCAGCAGGTGTAGGAAGGGAAGGAGGACAGGAAGCTGCCTCTCCTTTCAGCCAGGAGGAGAGTGGAAGGCCTGATGAGTTCTAGCCTACTTTACTGAGACCCAAAAGCAATTTGAGGATGTTTTCCATCCAGAGCCCATCCAGGCTCTCACTGCAGTGTCTGAGCACATCCATTTTAGGGGATTTCTCTCTTCCCAGTCCCTGTTTCTCTCAGTGACAAAGGGAGAAGGGGGTATGAGCTGTTAGCAGGGTGATGCCAAGGTTAGGGCAGAGATGTGAGTTTATTCCAGGTGGCTCAGGCTCCTTCCACCGTCCTAAAATAAAAACAAAGCAGCTGAACCTCTTGATACAAGAGGAATGCTCAATGCAGTGCTGCAGAAAATGGAAGAGAATCCAGCAAGGAGGGAAATAAACACCCCTGTGCCAACAACCACCGTCGTGCCAGTGAAATCCAGGTGTTGCTCACCTCACAGGGGGCTGTTCAGTGTTTCAGGCCCAGCTGCCATTTTTTGGAAGGCTTTATTTCACTTTGCTGCCTTGGGCCATGCAGTGCAGCTGTTTTAGGGTCTCCAGTGTCCTGTGTGGTGGCTGCTGGTGGCTCAGGAGGGCAGGATGAGCCTCTGGAGCCAGGGACCATCAGCCCGGCGGATGCTGCTGGCTTTGGGGTTGAGCTCATCCTCCCAGCCTGATCTAACAGGAACGGGTCAGTGCAGGGTGGGACCATTCCTGAACATCAGCTGGAGCAACGAGGTGTTGATCCTAAACTCTCTCTCCTCCCCTTCTTGACACAGCTGGTGAAGGGGCTGCAGCAGGAGCTGAACCGCCTCTACTCCCTCTTCTGCTCCCGCAACCCGGAGTTCGAGGAGAAGGGAGGGAAGGTGTCCATCGTGTCCCACTCTCTGGGCTGTGTCATCACCTATGACATCATGACAGGCTGGAATCCAGTCAGGCTCTACGAGCAGCTGCTGCAGAAGGAGGAGGAGGAGCTGGAAGAGCGTTGGATGAGCTACGAGGAGCAGCGTTTGCTGGAGGAGCTCTACGTAACCAAACAACGGTACCGTCCCAGCTCCCAGGGTCAGGGGAGATAACCACATCCCTTGGGGTGTTTCCAGAACCCTCCAGGGCTGGTAGCTTTGCTGGCTGCTGTTCTGCTGCTGGGGCTGGGTGGTAAAAGCTAAGCACAGCACTGGGCAGGCATGGGGAGCTCTGAATCCACAGACTCCTGGAGCGGTTTGGGTTGGAAGGGACCTTTGAGATCTTTCAGTTCCAACCCCCTGCCATGGGCAGGGACAGCTTCCCCTAGCCCAGGTTGCTCCCAAGTCTCATCCAACCTGGCCTTGGACTCTTCCAGTGATGCCTTCTGGAGGCTGACCTGGAACAGAGAGCAGGCAGAGCAAAAGGATAAAGCAGGGGTTTATTAAAAGGCCTCACTGGGTACAGCTGGGCAGCACAAGAGTCCAGCCAGACCACACCCAAGACAAACCCAAAATGATCACAAAATGGACAACTGACCACGAGGTCCCACCTTTTATAAGTTTTGGTCCATTTGCATATTGGAATCAATTGTCCAACCACAGCTTCAGGTTCTGAAGCTCCATCCTCTTTGCTTTTCTTCTCACTTCACTTTGTTTTTGTTCTCGGGCCTGAAAGTTGTCCTTGGTGCCAAACTAGAGAAGGAATTGTTTTGTTTATCTGCTTTGAGAAGAGAGCTTAGTAGCACTTAATATGAAACCTAAAACTACCCACCAAAACAGCACAGAATCTAAAAAATATAAAAGTTAAAAACTTAAGGCATCACCAGGGCTGGGGATGTCGTGGTCCTCTGAGGCGCCCATTAGAGAATCTAGAATTAGCAGCTTCAGTCGTTCAAGTGGGACATGACAAATCATGAACCACAGGTTTTTGGTTCCTTCCTGAAAGCAGTCTGAGCATTTGGTGGTGCTTGGGAAGCATTAACAGAGCAGCAGCCCTGCTGTGGTGGGAGTCAGGAGCTGTGTCACTAGGGATGGGTGCAGGATGTCTCTGCCAGCTGCAGGGCTGGACTAAGTGCAGGATTTCTGTGAAAAGGGAAGTTTAGAAACCTAATGAAATGTTGCAGTGATAAGTTGACCCTTCTGGCACATCACAAACATATAATCAGGGAGAAATGGCCATTTAGACACTGGGGCTCCAGCTCCTTAGGCATCCTCTGAAATGCTTCCACGGAAATCCGAAATATCATTTGACACTGACACTTCTGCACAGAAAGAGTGGCTTTCCTTTCAGAGAGCAGTTCAGTGTGAAATGATGGAAAATAAACTGCTGACATCCTGTAAGCTCTGGAATTTACTGGGACTGGGAACAGTTTCACCCATCCATATGTGTGTTTTCTATTGTAGCTGCTTTTTAAATTCAGGCCAACTAGAAAAGCAGGTGGACAACCTTTTTTCATGGGAGTTGAAAGGGTGGGACACCATCCTCCAGAAATTCCACCTCCATACAAAACTCTATAATGCCCAGACCATTTCCTGTGGCTTTGTTGTTATTTTTTTTTTTTTTTGGGGGGGGGGAGGTTTAAAACAAAATAAAGCAGGTGATTTGGCTGTAAAATCACCAAGGAAACAGGAGGTGAATCAGCCACTCCTGAGGAAGGAGGGTGGGCAGATGCTTGGGGTGGGGAGCAGGGGAATTGTCATGTCTTGATTGATTCCTTCTGTGGCCAGAGAAACAGGATTTGACAGACATTGATTCTTAATTGAGCTGCTGCAGGAAATACTGACCCCATCACTCTCTTTTCCCAACAGACAAAAACTGTTGGAGCCCACAGGAATGCCTGTTTGGATCAGAGAGGTTAAAGCTGCATTTTATATTGGATCTCAGAAAGATCTCTATTTTCCAGGTTGAGAGAGATAGAAGAGAGGTTACATGAGTTAAAGGCATCCACCATATCAAAACCACCTGTCTTAAAATTTAAGGTATGTATGGTTAAGAGGTTTCTACTGAATTTTCTCCTTGCTGTAAAAATACACCTGCAGTGTGAATCATTCTGCTTACTTTTATTTTTTTTCCCATGTCCCTAGACATGATTTTAACAGAAAAATTTGGCTGTTGGATGAAGTGTGTGTACATATATGTAAAAATGTTGTATTCATAGATTATTATTTATTGCAATTCTGTGTTTGTAATAAATTTTGAGCAACCTGGTCTAGTGGGAAGTGTCCCTGCCCATGGCAGGGGGTTGGAATGAGCTGAGCTTTAAGATCCCTTCCAACCCAAATCATATGTTTATATGAAATTATAAATATATTTAATACATAAACCTAGTTATTACATTATACACACAGTTCTGGGGGAAGGTAAAAAACCATTTGGCAGATCACATCAATCACATATTTTAAACAGTTTCACTTCTACTCCATTGAATAATCCATCTTCCTTGGGGACTCCTTCTAACATGTCACATCTCTGAGCAAATCTGATTGAATTTCCTCCAGGAATGGATTTTCCTTCCAAATTACTCTGCTCTGACAGTTAGCACACTTTCAGTCTCACAAAGCAGATTGCTTGCTAATCAGCTGTACAAATTGCTAGAATTCCTTATCTTTGGGAGAAGGCATTTTCCAGCTCCTGGGTGGCATGTGCAACACTTTCCAGTTGCTCAACTCCATCCTGAAGTATGAAACCATAAAAATGTGACATGATAGATGAGAGTAAAATGGATTATTGTTTCTTAACTTGCCATTTTTCTTTCCTTATGAGTTCAGAAGGGCTCCTGGAAGCCAAGGTCAATGTTGAGCCATAAAAAGAGAGGAAACCAGCCATAATTCACATTGTCACAGCCTTCTTTTCATCACTGCTTGAAAGCATGTGTCAGGCTATTATCTCTCCCATCAAGGAAGCTGGAGTCAGGCTGGTCCTCCCCCAGCTCTGGGACAGATTATTCTTCAGTCAGTTGCATTTAAACTGAAGGGTTTTTGGACAGTTGCTTTTTAGATGGAGAGGAGAAAAGAAAATGGGGAAGAAACTTTAGATAAAGAGGACTTTATCTACCTAAAGAGGTGGGATAAGTCTGTAATCCTCAGGTGACATTTCCACTGCAGTTCATCCTTTTTCTTGCCCTCACTGACAGGAAGATATTTTGTTTTTTGTGAAGCTCCACGCTGGTGACTCCCATGGCTTGAGCCAGAGCTCCAGAGGGAGAAGCTTCCCATGGAAATGATGGCAAGGGAGGATTTCAGCAGGCTGGCTGAAATAGGATTGCTCATCAGCAGAGCAGTCCAGCTCACTGAGGGTGACTGGTTTGTTGAAAGAGGACAGCCTTGTTCAGAAACCAACCACCCAGCCCTTGGCTCTTCATGTCAGCTCTTTTAGGGACTGAAAAAAAATTAGGATTCCCAGGATGGGACAGAGTCACTGGTGCCACGTGAAGGAGGGTTGAGCTTGATGTTGAGCAAGCACAAAGGTTGCTCTTGGCAAGATAAATGCAAGAAGAAATAGAGCAGCTTGCTTGGTTCGTGCTTAATATTAGAGGAAATGAAATTATCAACTCCATGGGGAGGAAAAACCCCACAAAACATGAAGATATGGGGGGTGTCGTACTCAAATAAAATATTGGACAAGCCCCCAGAGTGGGAACTTTGTCTCTCTTCCTCTGCTTCTCCTCTCAACAGGGGCAGTGGGGGTTAAAAGCAGAGCCAACCCCTCCCATTGTCAATTTGAGATTTAGAATCACAACCTTCTCCCCACCAGCCTTGGAAGAGCAGTTGGAGTTGAAGGGTGAGGGGCTGAAGAAGATGGGAACGTGGGGAATGGTGTGACACCAACCCCTTGGTGCCTCTGCTGTGTGAAAACAGGAAATTTTTTATTGTAGGATGAATTTCAGTCCTGGGAGGGAAGAGGAGAGCAGGATGTAGCTCAGCTGCTCCTTAGGACTGGAAATCCATTTAAATGTGGCCTTGCAATGTCCTGGCCCAAAAGACTTGAGGGTTCCTCAGCACTTCTCACTCAGCCAAGGCTGCAGAAACTCTTCTGGAGGAAGCTCCAGCCTCACTGCTGTTGACTTGTTCAGCTTTTTGGGGTTTTTTTTCTTACTTAATTATGAAAATACTGCAGTGCTAATTTGAATGGATGATTACTTGGCTCAGCTTCTGCTTAAAATCCAAATAAATTCATTAAGTCTTCTGTTTATGAATCATAGCCAGGAGAGGAGTGCTGCTCTCAAAGGTCATTTCATAAACACATCTCCTGTGTTGTTGAACATTTACAGGAAAAATGCCCCACTCCTGATTCCAGGAGGAACACCAAAATTAATAAATATTCTCTAGCAAGATTTTGATCTTCTGTTCCCAGCAGGTTTTATAATACAGCAGCCTGATCTCCAGCCACCTTGCAACAGCACTGACAGTCCAGTGGCTGCAGTTTAAAGGATTTGGGGTTTAGAATTGTAGAATTAAGGTTGGAAAAGACCTGTCCACCACGAAACCACGTCCCCAAGTGCCACATCCACATTAAATCCCTGCAGGGATGGGGACTGCAGCCACTGTTTGGCAATAGAAATGATGGCACAAAAGCCACACACCATGTAACCACTGAAACCAATTACCTTTGGAGGGTTTTCCCAGTCTCTTTTGAGTGTCCTCTGCAAAGGGCAAGCTGGCAGGCACTGCCTGATTCCTCCCTAAAGCAGAAAAACCCATAAAAACCATAATTGTGCCTTTCAGATGCTTGACACAGGAATATCAGATGGACAGGGTTAGAGGTTACTTATTCAGTTTAAAGGATTGCACTGGGAATGTCTCTCTCTGCTGTGTTTGAAGATGGAAAAGGTTTTTTTGGTCCAAGCTGCCAAAACACAAGGTCTGTGTAAAACTTGGGCTGAAGAAAGGAAAGGAGCTTTGCTCCAAGTGGCAATTTTAATGACAGAGCAGTGCTGTGCTGCTTGTGACATGGAATAACCTTGCTGAAGGTCTGGGTTTTTTCTTTTTCCATCAACTTGGGATTTCTTTGGTGTGGTACCAAGTGCCAGGGCAGAGGAGGAGGAATGTTTTGTGCCATCCACGAGATGAAAAGGAGCATTATTCCTATGCCCTCATTCCATGTGCTGACACACAGGGAAGGCACATGACATTCCAAGGATCCTCCACATGCATTTAGCAAGAATTCAGCAATTTCTGTTGCTGGCTGAGCATCTGACGGTGGTGAAAGTAATTTTTCAAGTAAGAAAATAAAGGTTGAAAGGTAATATTTTGGCTTAGGGAAATGTCTTTTACCACCAAGTGTTCCACTTGATGGTTTTAGGAGGTGATGCCTGAGGGCTGGTGGGGGGAGGTCAGTGTTGAATCCTGACCTTGGGTTGGTTGTAATGACCTGAAATGCAGATTCAGTGACCCCAAAATGCAGGTTCAGTGACTTCTCAGACGTGGCAGCTCAGATTCACTCAGTTGGTGTTGGAGGCAGGACTTGAGGTTGACAGCAGCTTTGGGTGACAGCAGTGGGCAGTGCCAGCTCCTGGGACATGGTGGCACTGGTGGCAAGCACCATTCTGTTCCCTTAACACCAGCTGTGTGCAGCAGGAAAACCATGGAAAACTTGGTCAGGATAAGAATGAGGAGTTCTGGCAGGTTTGGGACGCTCCAGGAGAAATCAGACTCATTTCTTTAGCGTCTCCCAAATTCCTCTTACTCCATCCTTTCCAGCACTGGTGGACCTCTCTCAGTTCAAATATCCAGCTTGGTTTTTTGTATTTATCACCCCAACACACAGCCAAGGACAGTTTAACCCTCAGTTACGGATGCTGTGATGTTCTTCCCCATTTGGACCGACCAAGACTTTGAGTCCCTCCCTTAAAACCGAAAAATCAGGCGGGGAGAGAAACCAAATCCAGCCAGGTTGGGCAGGGAGCATCATTTCCATCCTTATTAACAGGGCTTCCATCTGTCCCCAGGTTGAGAATTTCTTCTGTATGGGATCCCCACTGGCAGTGTTCCTGGCCTTGCGTGGGATCCGGCCGGGAACCAGCGGCAGCCAGGACCATATCCTGCCCAGGACCATTTGTAACCGCTTATTAAACATTTTCCACCCCACAGATCCAGTGGTGAGTCTTGAATTGCAGTCTCCAGCTTTTAACCTTGCTTGGTTTTCAAAACTCTGGGTTCTTCCAAGTGTGTGAGTCAACGTGTGTTCCAGCAGAGGATTGTTTAATGGTTACTATACAATGGCTTGGAACTGTAGAATTATATTTCCTACAAATAGTTGCCATAAATAACATATATTTTGCTTCTCTTTTTGTAGTAATAAGCATAAGATTTGAGATTATTCTAATTTTATGGGTTTTTTTCAAAGAAATAATCCTTTTTCAGACAAGGATTTGGTGTTTAACTTCCTGGCTGCTGTTAAAACATCATCTGTCCAAAGACATTTTTGCTGTTAAAAAAGGCTTCATGAGCAGTTTACTAGATAATATAGAAAATCAAAGACTGATTTTTTTCCCCAAAGGATCCTAAAAATAAAAATTTGTTGATAGCATTTGGGAGAGGATTATTGGTGTAGCTTTGCCTTTTCCTTATTCCACAGCAGCCAGTGTTGGCTGTTACCAAATCAGGTACTGAACCTTTGATCTGCATCCCCTTGGTAACATCCTTGATACAAATTTGATTTGCAATTCTGTGTACAACAGCAATTTGGGGATACTTTCCTATTTAAAGTAGCTGAATTTAAGTGTATTCAGACTCCAATCCAAACATGGTCACGTTCAGCTCCAGCAACTCCAGAATTTTCATGGATTATCAGAGACAATTGGTTCCACTCTGCAAATAGTAACTTCACTTAGTTTTAAAATAAAAGAAGTGCTGGATGTTTTTCTACATCTGGACAAAGTGGACAAAGAGAAATAAATAATCAATTAGGAAAATATTTTGAAAATAAACATAACTCATGGTTTGCACAGGGATCAACAAGGAGCCATCAAACTAAATGTTTACCTAGCCAAGTTTTCTTTATTGTGTTAGAATCACCATAACTTTACATGGAGTTTGTTCTCTCAGTAAAACCATCTGTTAGTAACCTGTGTGCTGGTAACAACTTGTAGTACAAGTGTTGTAAGACAAGTGTGCAGAGATGTGCAAAAGTGAGCTCACAAGCAACCCTGCAGCTGATAAATCTTCCAGGCTGTGAATTTAAAAGTGAGTCAGACCATAACACCCCCACTGTGTCACCTTCTAGGCTTTGCTTAGGACAGATCTTCTGGATTTGAGGTTCAGAGACTCCCAGGGTGGCAGAGCCCTGCAGGCTGCTGGAGCCCAGCCCAGCCCAGCCCCTCACCCAGCCCCTGCCCAGTGCCACAGCCAGCGTGGAAACACAGCGGGATGGGCACTGCACCCCCTGCCCGGGCACAACATTCCAGCACTTTATCCCTGTGTCCCTGGCAATCTCCTGGCTGCTCTGCAGCCCGTGCTGCTGAGGCTGAGCCCTGTGGCTGTGTCAGTGCTGCTGCAGGCAGAGCCCACCCCCCTGGGCACAGCCCCCTGCCCGGAGCTGCAGGGAGTGAGGAGGGCACCCCTGAGTCTGCTCTGCTCCAGCTGAGCCCCCCCAGCTCCCCCAGGGCTCCCTGCCAGGGTTTGTGTCCCAGCCCCGATCCAGCCCCGGCACACCTCCAACACCTCAATGTCCTCCCGGAGCTGAGGGACAGAACTGGGCACAGAGAGCTCTGGATGGGAAGGAAAAGTGATTTTTTCTTTCTCCCGCAGTCTGGACACCCAAGATTGATCTTTGCTCCACATTCCCCTTTGCAGGCCTACAGATTAGAGCCCTTAATCCTGAAACACTACAGCAACATCTCACCCGTGCAGATCCACTGGTACAACACAGCCAACCCCCTCCCCTACGAGCACATGAAGCCAAGTTTCCTGAACCCCAGCAAAGAACCTACCTCAGCCCCGGAGCCCGAGAGCGCCTCGGCAGCGCCCAGCCCCACCACATCCCCCGTGCTGCTGCGGCGCCACTACGGGGAGTCCATCACCAACATTGGCAAAGCCAGCATCCTGGGTAATGTCCCAAAGGGATGGGATGGGATGGGAGAGACAGCGTCCTCTAGTGTCCCAGTGGGATGGGATGGGAGAGACAGCATCCTGGGTAGTGTCCCAGTGGGATGGGAGAGCCAGCATCCTGGTAGTGTCCCAAGAGATGGAGATCCAGCATCCTCTGGGTAATGTCCCAAAGGATGGGATGGGATGGGAGAGCCAGCATCTTCTAATGTCCCAAAGGATGGGATGGGATGGGATGGGATGGGATGGGATGGATGGATGGGATGGGATGGGATGGATGGGAGAGCCAGCATCCTGGGTAATGTCCCAAAGGGATGGGATGGGAGAGCCAGCATCCTCTAGTGTCCCAGTGGATGGGAGAGCCAGCATCCTGGGTAATGTCGCAGTGGGATGGGAGAGCCAGCATCTTTTAATGTCCCAATGGGATGGGATGGGAGAGCCAGCATCCTGGGTAATGTCCCAGTGGGATGGGATGGGAGAGACAGCATCCTGGGTAATGTCCCAAAGGGATGGGATGGGAGAGCCAGCATCCTGGGTAATGTCCCAGTGGGATGGGATGGGAGAGACAGCATCCTGGGTAATGTCCCAGTGGGCTGGGAGATCCAGCATCCTGGGTAATGTCCCCTCTGTCCCTGGGATGGAAGATTGAGAATTGTGGATAATGTCCTTTCTATCACTGGGATGGGAGATTCAGCATTTGGGTAATGTCCTCTCTGTCCTGGGTTGGGAGATCCTCAGGGAGCTTTGCTGCTCCCTGGGGTTGGGGTGCAGCCCTAAGGAAGCTCTGGAGATGGGATGGGAGCTGGGGGGGTTCACCTGGAGGAGAGAAGGCTCCAGGGAGACCTTGGAGCTCCTTCCAGTGCCTGGAGGGGCTCCAGGAGAGCTGGGGAGGGACTGGGAACAAGGGATGGAGGGACAGCACACAGGGAATGGATGGAAACTGCCAGAGGGCAGGGATGGGTGGGAGATTGGGAAGGAATTCCTGGCTGGGAGGGTGGGCAGGCCCTGGGGTTTTCCAGAGCAGCTGTGGCTGCCCCTGGATCCCTGGCAGTGCCCAGGGCCAGGCTGGATGGGTTTGGAGCAGATGGGACAGTGGAAGGTGTCCCTGCCAGGGCAGGGCATTGAAGCTGGATGATCTCCAGAGATCCCTTCCAACCCAACCCATTCCATGGTTCTGTTCCTGTCCCTTGCACAGAACCAAAGAGTGGCTGAGGCTGGAAGGGACCTCTGGAGATCCAGATCTACTCCAACCCCCAACATCCTCTCTGGCAGAGGATGGTTTCAGTGAGTTCTGTAGATGTCTGGCTTGGTTTAATCCCAGCTGACATTTACTTTGAAATAAAAACCAGTTTATGTGCATTGGAGTCAAAGCTTGGGGGGGATGATGTAGCTCATGCAATTGCTGCCTTATTTTTGTCTGCCTTATTGAAGTAACATCCCAGTGATTTAACAATTTCCACTCTGCTTCATGGGAAAAAAAAAATTAAATTAAAGCTTGTTTTCTGATTCTGTTTTCTGGTATTGGCAAGTAGCAGAAAACTCACACCATGTAACCCATTGCAGTTACCTTTAACTCATGATTCTACAATTGGAAATTCAGGCTGGTTTAATATAAACTCTGCTCCTTTCTGGCTTTCTGAGTCAAAATAAGCCCTGGTTTAAGTGAGCTTAAATTCCCTTCACTGGAGCTTATACTTGATCATGCACTTGCAGTTTTTGTTGACTCAAGGCTTTTCTTTAGCTCTCTGTGTGGGATTTGGGGGAAGCCTAGTGCCAGGAGTCTTCCCAATCAAGCAAGAATATAAAAGCAGTTTTTTTCCTCCAGTAGAAATACGTGGTATTCCAGAGCAGAGTGGCTTTTTGGGAGGATTTCTATAGCAACTTTAATGTCTTGTCCATGAGGTGGCAGCAGAGCCGGGATAAAACCCGACAAAACTACTCTTAACTTTTGAATCCCTCATCCTGAGCAACCAAAATAATCCTTATAAAGGCTGATGTAGAATTTTTAAAGGTCTGTCAGGGCAACGGGCCCTTAATAAGAGAAATGTCTCAAATGTGCTAATGGGATTTTTAAGTGCAGAAGGCAGCAACATTTTTAGAAAGCATTTTTGTCTTAGACATTTTACGAGAGATGAATCACAACCTATCCTTCAAAATCCCAGATTTCACTCTGCAGATGTATTTCATGCTTTTTTTTCCCCCTACAGCTTCCAAATTACAGCTTTTGCTTGTACACCAGACGAGTTTGGGGATAAACAGAGCCCACTCCAGTCAGATGTCACCCCAGAAAAGCCCCAGGAGTGTTTCCTGCTCTAATTAAGGGGTGCTGCAGTGACTTTAACTCCCAGTGACAGTGACTTGATGCATCCTGAGCTGGTGTTTTTTTTTTTTTTCCCTCTGTGCTGGATGCAGGAGCTGCAAGCATTGGGAAGGGCCTGGGTGGGATGCTGTTCTCCAGGTTTGGCAGGTCCAGTGCCACCCCCCAGACCATGGAGACAGGAAAAGAGGGACCTGAGGGGGATGAGAAGAAAGGCACGACTGTTGGGACCCCCCCTTTGCCACACAGCAGCTCGGGATTCCTCGAACCCACAGGTGAGTGCTGTGGATCCAGGGAAACAGGTGGGGGGCTGGAAATGCCATAACTGCACACAGCAGGGTTTGCTGTGGTGGGTTTGCCTTAAAGTGATAAATGTTGAAGATCAAAGCCAGCATGGACAGGGCTTGGAGCAACCTGGGATAGTGGGAGGTGTCCCAGCCATGGCAGGGGGGAATGGGATGATTTTTAAAGTCTCTTCTAATCTAAACCATTCTGGGATTCTGTGAATATATTCCTGGGTTGGACTGGAAGAGATCTTAAAGCTCATCCCACCCCCTGCCATGGCAGGGACACCTTCCACTGTCCCATCTGCTCCAAGCCCAATCCAGCCTGGCCTTGGGCACTTCCAGGGATCCAGGGGCAGCCACAGCTGCTCTGGGTACCCTGTGCCAGGGCCTGCCCACCCTCCCAGGCAGGAATTTCTAGCCAGTATCTAATCTAACCCTGCCCTTTGACAGTTTAAACCCCTTTTTCCACCTAAACTCCCAGTTCCCCCATACACGTCCCATTCTGAAGCACTCTGGATTTTAGGACACGTATGACTGGAAACAGAAGCTGCCCTTGTCCTGATCTGAACCACTCAGGACAGAAAGTGCAATTTTAACAGCTGGGTTTTGTGAAAAGCAGAGGTACTTCCTCTCAGGAAATTCATCCTTGGATTTATTTCTGAGCTCCCCCTTCAGCACTGCTGCAGGACACGGGGATTTTTTGCAATCAAAGGAGTCACAAGTGTCCTGTGACAGCATTCACATGATGGATTGCTGTCTGTTCATCCGAATTTCAACAGATAACCTGTCTGAGTCAGTGTTTGAGGGCAGGAAATTTGGGTTAGACGTGAGGGAAGTGGAGAAGCAGCACAGGGAACATCACGGAGCTGCCGAGGGCGTCCTTTTTGGGGGGGGGTTGGCACACTGAGGGCTTCCTGCACAAATCCCTCCGTGCTGGAAACCCATCCCTGCTCCATAGAAGGAGACTGTGGAGCAGAGGCCAGCGGGGCTGGGAGCTGAATGATGCAATCCCCACCAAAGGCTCTGCTCACACAGGGCTGCGCTGGGGTTTGGCTCCCGCCCAAGCTCCCGTAACGGCCTCTCAGAGCTCCCTTCCTGCACAGCCACGGGGTTTTTTTGGATAAATTCACCTTCTGGGAAATGATTCTGGGTGTCTGCTGGTGTTTCAAGGCTCTGGCTGCCTGTCCTTGCTGCAGAGAGGGGCGATGCTCCTGGGGAAGCTGGGGCATCAGCGCCGTGTCTGTGCGATGCTCCCTTTCCGTGCTCCTCGAGCCAAGAATTAAAATTCCTCCAAACTGGCTTTGATAAATGGCTGCATTTTTGACTCAGTCTGGGCTTTGGCTTTTGTAGCTCAGCAGGCTTTTAGGGTGGGTTTTTTGGGGTTTTTTTTGGGTTTTTTTTTGGTCCTTTTTATTTTATTGCTCCTCGTGGAGGTTTTGTGACGGCCGAAGTGCCTTAGCAATGGGTTAAAACATTGGCCCAGTTAAAACACAGTGGTAATTGCTTTGAATGTGGCATTAATCAAAGCAGCCATTGAAATAAAAGGGTAACTGCTGAAATGTACTTGGAATAATTAGGATATTAAAAGGGCAGAGCTGTGAAGGGATGACTTTGCAGGAAGGGCTTGTAGTATTGGGTGTAGTCTCCTCTTATAGACACTAAAAATCCAAGAAATCCATTTATTTCAGAAGGTTTCCTAGTGGGGCCTCAGCATTTGCTGGATAGTTCTCTGTAGTTATCATAACAAGTATAAATAAATATATTTATAGGGTTACTACAAGGAAAACAGCTGCTTGAAAAAAACCAGTCTTTTCCCAGGTTGAGAAAACTCACACCATGTAACCCATTACAGTTCCCTTTAACTCATGAGTCTACAGTAGGAAATTCAGGCTGGTTTAATATAAACTCTGCTCCTTTCTGAGTCTAAATAAGCCCTGGTTGGAAAAGACCTCTAAGAGTGGGTTTAGTTTCCTTATTTTTGCTTTTTTTTTTTTTTTTTAACAGAACTCAGCACCACTCAGGTTTGTGCTAAATGCACGAAGTGCCTTAAAATGTATTTCTGTATTATTAAATCTTGATTTAGCCCAGTGCCCTGTGAAATGTAAATAAACACAGAGGGAGATTGCCTGTGAATCAGAACCCGAAGCACTCTGGTGTTTTTGCAGCTCTAACCTCCCTCTTGCTCCTTTCCTTGTTCGTTTTGCAGTGGAACTGGAGCACAGGATCGACTTTGAGCTCAGGGAAGGTCTGGTGGAGAGCAGATACTGGTCTGCAGTCACATCCCACACTGCTTACTGGTCATCTCTGGATATTGCCCTCTTCCTCCTCACCTTCATGTACAAGCAAGACCAAGAAGAGACTGACAAATCCAATTTAGACACTCTGTGAATTTTTTTGGGCTGGGGACAGGCGAGGAAGCTTTCACCACCAATGGCACAAAGCAGATGTTTGAGCTGCAGGACCTGTGGCACGGAGGTTTCAGGTTTAAGTGCATGTTTGGGGGGGTTTTCCTATTTCTAAAGAGGAGAGGTTATTTGTATTTCAAAGCACTTTACAGTTTTCAACGTTTTGCAGTGCTGAATTAGACCTGAAAGGATTCCAAATCCCTGTCAACGTGGACTGTACAAAGAGCCAAGACAGCATTGTGAGCAGTTGTGCTTGGGTGACATCCTTGTTAATGACCATAATTATTGCTGTTTAGTTCATTAAACTGTTAAAAAAAAAAAAAATTAGTGGATTTAAAAAAAAAAAAAAATCAACAACAAACCAAACCTAAATTGATTTCCATTAACAAAAAAAAAAAAAAATACATGTTCAGTACAAAACCTAAACCTGCCATGTGCTGATGTTTTATGTAGCTGTGAATAACGAGCAGTGGTGTCGTTTTTCCAGGACTTTATTCAGCTCCACATCCAATTATCCCAACATTGGAAGCCCATTATGACTGCTGGCTTCTGAGAGCCTATCCTACGTGACACATTTAGAAATTAATGCTGAAGAGGAAAAAAAAAAAGCAAAAAAAAAAAGCAAAAAAAAAGCATGAGGCAAATATTTGAAATACTGTAATTATAATTTATTATTCTCTCTAATCGTTTCATTTTATTCCAGTGTATAAAACATTACTTTTTTACTGATTTCTTTTGACATAATTTAAGAACCACATTTATTTTCTACAGTGTTAAGACTTTTTCTCAGAAATACATATCTTTGTACTACTATTCAAATGAATATATGGACACTGTGGCACACTTTAAGTATTTTTTCATTAAAAATAAATATTTGTGGTTTCACACAAATGACATCAGTCACGTTCTTCTCAGAGGTAAGTGCCTTTGCTTTTCCAGGTTCCAAGTGTTTCTCAGGCACACTGGAAAAGTTTGCAGAGGATCCAGCTGTCCTTTTCCTACCCTAATTAAATCCATACCACGTGTGTGTTTGTATAAAAACATATGGATGTGTATATTTATGTGCAGGGGGAGAGGAGGCACCGTAAAATAAACTTGGTGAGGCCTGAGAATACCAACATTTACATTGGGGTTGGATCTGAAATTAATTCAGAAGTCGAGAGGGAAGTGTTGGGATGAAAGGGAGTGATCTCCAAATCAAACACCAGAGGGTCCTTGCTGGGATTTTAGAACAACCTGGAAGGCTCTGGAGCACAAGTGTTGGATATTTGCCCTCAGAGCTGCCTCTGCCTGAGGTATTTATGATCTGGATGGCACATGTGGGAGCTGCAGAGCCTAAATGTCAGTTAAAATAGCCCAAAATCTCAGGCTGTGGTGTTGGGGAGGCTGTGGTGTTCTGGGTGTAAACAGATGTGGCAACATCAGCCCAGAGCAGGGGCTGGAGCTGTGGAAACCCCAGGGCTCCCTGTCTGTACAGGGTGGCTCTTCTCCCAGATTATATTTATTTGGGCTGCTCCTTCTGTGAAAGGATTGGGAGTTAGGATTCTCTGCTGGAGTCAGGGATTTAGGAATAATTCAGAAGGGGGGAGAAACAAAGAAAAAGGGAGGGGAGGAGTGGAATGGGAAGGGAAAGCGACACAAACAGCACTGCAGTGACCCAATATCAACATTCAGCTGGTGGAAAGGACCTTGCTTCGGTGTGGATCTGTGAAAAATTCCATCTGGCCTCGGAGGATTGGAGCTCTCCTGCCTGACCTGTTTACCCTGGTGGGTGAGCAATCCCAGGAAAGGAAAATAACCCCCTGAGAGGAGGAAGCCTCTGCTCCAGCAAACAGCCTTGTGTTTACAGGACTGGGCTCTCCAGATAAGTTGTTTAATCAGCTCCTCCTAATGAGGACAACTTAAACACAAAAAGGAGAATCTCCTTTTCTATTTAGAACGTGCAAAACGTTTCCAAATGTGCACGGTTGGTGTTTCAGGGCTTTAGAGCTGGGTTGTGGCGCTGCCTCCTTCTCCCTTTCCACCACTGGATCCTTTTTTAAGGGCTGTAAACAAAAGGGGTTAATTCCTGCAATTCTTGTGGTCTGTGGAAACCCTGCTGTTGTCCAGGACGTGTTTCAGATTTATGGAATAGCTGTTCCCCTGGCCTCAGAACATGCTGGTGCTTGCTGCCTGCTCTCCATATAAGGGAGGAGATCCAACTTTCAGGTCCGTGCCCCTTGGAAAATCGGGGAGAAGGCAGAGCTGAGGAGTCAATCTCATAGCTGGGAGGAGAAGGGATAATGAGAGCCACTACCTGATCATCCCTTCGTGTTTTCCCGGAGTTAATGGGTGTGTTTATTTGTGATTCTCTGCTAATTAGCAACTCCCCTGGACCACCTACTAATCTCCCAAGCTGAATTACGAATATAAAACACACCTCGGAAGAATCAGTGGAGATTTACTCTAAATTGTATGCAGAGATGTTAAACAGGCTTTCATCTTTTTAATCCTCAAAAAAATTACCCCTCGTCCTGCTGCAGAGGGGAAATCCTCTTTGCAGAGCAGATGTCGAGGGTGGTGGCAGGGTTGCCCCGTTTCTGTTGTGTGGTGCAGCACAGAATTCAAGTAGGGTCACGTCTGCTGCCTCCCAACTTTCTGCTCAGATGTTCTGTGGCATAATGTGGAGCTGGAATGTCCTGGCTTCCAATTACTGACTTGTTTTCTTCTGCAAGGACGATGTTGAGCTCTCCAAGCTGCGTGGACTGCTGGTTTTTCTTGAGAAACCAAGATAAGGGGAATGTTCCTCGCTGCTGTCAGTCCTCTGCCTGATACCGACCTGTTTTCCAAACTTGGCCTTGAGGGCTTTGGCCAACTTCGTTGCTTTCAATGGTATTGCTGCAAGGTCATTTTTGCAGATAATGAGCACGAATTTTATTATTTTTGTTAATTCTGTCCCTTTGCTCCTAATTATTCTGTCCTGGTTCTGCTGCAGCTTCCTCTCCTTTTGCATTCACTCCCTCCCTGCTGCAGTGCCAGAGTTTCTGCAGTCAGACCCCCTTTGCTTTATTTCACCACGGACAGTCTGGCTGGCCAACTTCAATTATTTTATCTCCTTTCCTAATTAGTGTTATCAGGCTGAGCTGAAACATATTTCACATTCCCATACTTCTATTTTGCCACCTGTTTTTCCTGGTTTCCTGCTGTCCTGATGCTCCTTTCCCATGTGCTTGGCTCTTGAGCTGACTCTGCTGTACCCAAATCGTTGGGAATTGATTTTTTTTTTTTTTCAAGCTGAGTTCATGAATCACTGTGTCAACTGTTTGCACTGAGTTAGTCAATGTATATTTGTGTGCCCCCTGCCAGGCGAGTTTATTTGGAATTCCTTGTTCCCTGTTTTTCTGTTATTAGCTTGGAGATGAGATTTCTGCTCCCACACATCTTTTTTTTCTGCTGAATTTGGACTGCAGGTGATTGACCTGTACAGGGGTGACCTCCCCAGGCTCTACCAAACATCTTCAGTCACCATCAGAAAGCTTTTACACACCAGGGCCCAGTTTGATCTGTATTTAATAATCACTTTCCTCCAAAAAGAAAAATCCCCAGCATTTCTCTTGGTTTGGCTTTTCCCTCCCTCTTCCACAGGTGGTTTTTGTGCTTTTCTCTCTTCCCTGCTGCACTCCAACCTGTTCTGAAGTGCTGGGATTTCATTCCTGCTGGATTCCTGCCTGCTGGAAGCAGCGTTTGTTTCGTGCTTGTCTGAGCATCCTCAACACTTTGAGGGGAGATTGGAAACCGTGTCTTGACCCCAAACAACAGGTGTACCCAAACTCTGGTGAAAGTTAGCTCAGCAGATCCCTTGGTGTGAACTCCCAGGATGGCACATTCTCTCTCTTGTGTTGCCTCTAGCCTCTGCTGAGCTCAGCACAGCACGATCCACTTCTTTGTCTGTTTGCACTCCCAGGAGCAGTGGAGCTGGGCTGGGCTCTCCCAAGGCTGATTCCTTGCTCCTCGTGTTTCTCCTGCATCCCTGGGGACCCATCTGACCCCCACTTTGCTATAGAAATCCAGTGTTTTGTGTTTCCCTGCGTGCCTTTGCAGAAGCTCCAAATCTGGCAGCACAGCTCAGAGTGTGTCAACACTTCTGCTCTTCCAAGACAAGTCCCAATCCAAGGACAGAAATACCTGGCTGTGAAGATTCAGGTCACCCTGGGGGTCAATGCTCTGGGGTGCCACTGGGAAGCAAATTCCAGCCTCAGCCTTTTCCCCTCTCCCCTCTGCAGCTCTCCAGCAAACCCTGGCCAGTCCTTCCCTTTCAGGGGTGAGAAGCTGCCTGCAAAACTGAGCTGTCCCAGGAGCCATCTCTTGTGGGTTTGAAATCCTCCATGATTTATCCAAAAAGAGAGGGGTTTCATATGATGATTCTGCGAGCATCTGCCACGGATTAACTCCTCTCTTTGTTTAATAAAAAAAAAATACCAGTTCTTGCAGCTATGCTGCCCATTCCCTGCAGCCTCACTGTTTGTGGGCCTGGACAGAGAATCCCAGCATGGGAAGGGACCTTAAAATGATCTGAATCCAGCCCCCAGTGGGGCTGAGGTGGGAGAGGGGAAGCCCAAACTTCTCCAGCACACCCACATGAAGTTTGTTCTTGCTCGTTTTATGGCTCTTCCAGTACCCCCAGAAAGTCAGGATCTCATCTCAGACTGGTCCCAGACTGTGCTCTTAAAGGGCAGCTCTGTCTCCCCATTTCACTGCTCCATTCTGGTGTTCTGCTCCTGTTCCTCTGCCTGCAAAGCTCAGGCTGGCTGGAAACCAAAGCCATGGGAAGAGGGAAAGGAGAGCAGCTCTGCTGACCTTGGGTTTGTGGTCTCTTTCACCTGCTGGTGTCTCTCACACCTTCCCAAAGCTAAAACTGAGGTTGTGCTGCCACCAGAGAATCCCAGAATGGATTGGGTTGGAAAGAACCTTAAAGCCCATCTCATTCCACCCCTGCCATGGCAGGGACACCTCCCACTGTCCCATGGTGCTCCAAGCCCTGTCCAACCTGGCCTGGGACACTGCCAGGGATCCAGGGGCAGCCACAGCTGCTCTGGGCACCCTCCCAGCTGAGAATTTCTCCCCAACATCTAAACTAAAGCTCCTCCTGTGCCCCCTCACTGTGGTTTGGGGTGGGGCTGCCCCAATCCCTGCCCTCTGTGAGCCCAGCTGGGCAGGAAAACCCCCCCAGCTCCAGGGACAGGGTTTCCTGTTGGAAATGCAAAATGGCAAAAAAAAAAAAAAAAAAACTCTGAAAGATGAGAAGAGCCAAAACATGCACAGATGTTTTATCTTCCCACCTTTCCATCCCACTCCTGCTGTGCTGAGCTGAAAGTCCAAATGAGGAACATCCATACTTTGAGTCTTAAAATGCCAATGTCCTGCTCTGATGACTTTCCAGGATGTTTATGACTGCAGGGTTTGTCAGATATTTTCACTTCATAATTACTTTTAAGCGACCAGTACTGAAGTTTAAAAATAACTTGATGTGCTTTCAGCTTTGCTAGAAGCACTTTCAGTATGGAAATTTAAGATAGAGTCATTTGCAAAGAGGGACAGACCACTTCCAAAACAAACTCCACTTTCTAGGACAAATGGGAGGGGTTTTAAACTAAAAGAGGAGAGTTTAGATTGGATATTAGGAAGGAATTATTGGCTGGGAAAGTGGGTGAGCAGCTGTGGCTGCTCCTGCATCCCTGAAGTGCCCAAGGCCAGGCTGGACAGGGCTTGGAGCAGCCTGGGACTGTGGAAGGTGTCCCTGCCATGGCAGGGGTGGCACTGGATGCTTTTTAAAGTCCCTTCCAACCCAAAACATTCTGCAATTCTCTGATTCCATCTTCCAGCTGCTTCCTCACAGCGTTTGTTCCAGCAATCCCACCACTACGTTCCACCAGCATTTTCCCAAAGAGTTTCACAACTTCTGGGCTTTGGACAAGGTGAGACCCCGTTGGAGAAGCAATCCTTAAGGATCTGGGCTGTGGCCTCTGAGTGCTCTGCAGGGAGGGCTCACACTGAGACAGCAGCTGAATTTTGTGTTTCCAAAGCCTGTTCAGATGGGATGGTTCTGTCTCTTGGCAAACTCCTGGGGAATTCTCCTTTATCCCGTCCAGGCTGCCCCTCCTTGCATGCAACTGAGCAGGAGGGGGGTTATTTTTGTATAAAACTGAGGTATTAAAAGCCAGCAGGAGACAGGGAGGGAGGTGAGGCTGCTTTGTGGTGGCTGCAGGAAAGGGAAGAGGGCAGAAACGTTCCTCCCCAGCACTGCTGTCACGGATCCACCTTCGCTCTGGAGACACCACATCTGCCCGGGGAGGGGAGCAGGGGGAGACAGCCCAGGCAGGAGAGGAGCTGATTAAATCAAGGAGAAGTTTGGCAGCGCTGGGGAACAGCCTGATGTGGATCAGCCAGCACGTGTGCAACACATGTCAGAGCTTGATGTTCCCAGCCGGAGCCCCGGGCCTCCCACCAGGGCTCAGCTCTGCCCACAGCACCTCTAACTCACAGAATCCTGCAATGGTTGGGCTGGAAGGGAGCTTAAAGCCCACCAGTGCCACCCTGCCATGGCAAGGACACCTCCCACTGTCCCAGGCTGCTCCAAGCCCTGTCCAGCCTGGCCTTGGGCACTTCAGGGATGCAGGAGCAGCCACAGCTGATCTGGGCACCCTGTGCCAGGGTCTGCCCACCTCACAGGGAACAATTCCTCCCTAATATCTGATCTAATTTTATTCAAACATATCAACCTTTGTCCCACCGATTATTCTTCTGTTATTCTACTCACTGTGAGCACACCTGAGCAGAGGAGCTCACCCAAACTGTGGATGTCTCCAGGCTTGTCCTGGTGGGATTTATCTCCTCCAGTGATCACACTCAGTTCTCATGTGCTTGGATGGGATCTCCCAGAGCCCACAGCACAGGGAACTGCTGGGCTCTGCTCCCAGGGACAGGGACAGGACAAGAGGAAACAGCCTCAAGTTGCACCAGGGGAGGTTTAAATTGGATATTAGGGATAATTGCTCCATGGAAAGGGTTGTCCAGTCCTGGCCCAGCTGCCCAGGACAGTGGTGGAGTCCCCATCCCTGAAGGGATTTTAAATCCCTGTGGATGTGGCCCTTGGGGGCAGGGGTCAGTGGTGGCTTTGGCAGTGCTGGGGGTATGGTTGCACTTGACCTTAGAGGGGTTTTCCAACCTAAACAATTCCATGATTCTGAGCCTGTCCCAGCCCTGCTGCACCATCTCTAGCCCATTTTCAGTGGGCAGCCTCTAAGGAGCAGCTGATTCCTGCCCCAGAGCCTCCTAAACCCAGGCACTGATGGATGGGCTGGTGTGGCAGCACCAGCATCTCCAGGCTGCTTTCAAGGGATTATTCCCTTCCCTTCCCAAGTCCTGGGGCTCCCTGAGAGTTACAGCTTGGACATCTGCAGCCACAGAGCCTTGGGGAAAAAAAAAAAAAAATTAAAAATTGAGGTTTCACTGCTTCTTCCTGCAGTGAATTTCAGGCCTGGGAATGCCTGGGAAATCTGCAGCCCTGTCAGTCCTGAGCCCTGCAATGCGTCCCCAAAGCAAAGCAGAGTCATATGGATTTTGCAGCAAATGTTTTGCCAGTTTGTAGCCCTCCTTCATAACCCTGATGGCATTCCTGGCCTCCCTGGGCTCAGGATTTATGGGGACACGTTCCCATAAACCTCCTGGGGGAAGCAGGAGCTCTGGCTGCAAGCTGTTCCTGGGGAAGGATCAGGCTGCTCCTGGCTTTATCCTGTGCTCTCAGGAGAAGCTGTGCGTGGAATCTGAGCAGGGATGGATTTATTTTTGTGCATCAGTTACATCTGCAGAGCACACTTGTTACTCCACAGCCAAAGCTGTGTTTCAATCAGGCCTTTTAAAGCCTAAAACCTGCTGCAAAATCTCCCCCTCTCCAAGCAATTTAGTTAATTAACCAGCCAACTCAGCTCTGGCTGGCTCTCCCTGCAAATACCCCATCCTGAACGAGATTTTTCCTTAGATTTGGATGAAATGCAATGATTGAGTCATGATTTTTTTTTCCCTGGCTCGGTTGCAGGAGCAGGGAATGTTGTTCACAATACTGGCTGTTGCCATATGCTTTTTTCATCAAGTTAAAGGGTGCAACTTTCTTTTTTGCTCCCCCCTCCACTGACTCATTCCCCAAATATGTTTCTGGTTAGGATGCTTTGTGACTTCTTCCTGACATAAGGTTTTCTAGTTTGCAGGCAGCTTTGGGAATCGCCTCTGTGAGTTCTGAAAGGTCCCAGCTCCCGGGAGAAGCATCCTGGAGAGAAGGAGCAGCAAGATGCTTTCCTGGGGTCTGGCTGCTTGCAGTCTTTGGGAGCTCTTCCTGCTCCAGAAATGGTTCTCCAGGAGCCTGGAAGTCCCACTCCGAGTCCCTTGCGTGAGGGTTGTTGTGCCTGGGAAATGCCTGAGGGAATTTGGAAGAGATCTCTCTTCTGGATGGTGTGCAGAGCCAGGAGTTGGACTGGATGATCCTTGTGAGGCCCTGCCAGCTCAGGATATTCTGTGATTCTGTGATGAGGTGAACTTGGCCTTTTACCCGTTTGCTTTCAGGAATGCTGTGAGCGAAGGGCGGGAGACGCTGCCTGAGAGGATCTTGGAGGGACAGATGGACAGACTTGTCCCCCCTGGAATTCCCTTCAGGCCACCTTGTGCTGACCCCCAGACCTTCACCACTGATGCCAAATTCCCTTGGAAAAAGTGAGTGAGGAGCCATCCCAGTGGGCAGCTCCCAGCACGTGGCCAAGGAAGGAAACAGCTCCCCAAAAAACCAGGCTACAAACCATCCCAGTGGCACATCCTGAACCTGACCCTGCACCTGTGAGCATGGCCTGAAAACCAGTGTCCCACACACAGTGGATGTGCATCCCAAAGTCCTCACAGCCCAGGAGATGCCAGAGGCTGGGGAGAAAATCCTGCCTCTCTTCCAGCTGCAGAGATGCTGAGAGTTAAGTGACTGGCCCGAAGCCAGAGTGCCTAGAAAGGAGCTCAAATCTTCCCAGGATATGACCCTGCAGCGTTCCTTGCCCTGCTGGAAATGTCACCCATGATCTCTGGAGGAGCAATCCTGCTAGGAACATCTCCTGCCTTTTTTTTTCCCCTTGAAACTGCTTTTCCTCGCAGGACAAGCCCCATCTGTTTGATCCTGGGGGATGCAGGAACACTCCAGCCTCTCTCTTGTAGCAATTCCCATTTCCTACAACCTTGCCTGGAAAGTTGACTCTGGGCTTCTCCACGCTGGGAATGTTCCAGAGAAAGCTGTTCCAGCTGGGTCACTCTGCAGCAGGTGTCCCTGGGTGGTGGGCTGGTGGCAGAAGACACCTGAGGACACAGCAGGGTGGCCCTGCCCAATCCTGGCACCTCTCCCAGGGAAGAGAAATTGGGATTCTCATTCTCCCTGCACCTCCTCGAGATATGGAGGCTGCTCTTCCCTGTGCCACCTGGGAGATGTGACCTGCCACGACCACAGGCAGGTTGGGAATGGAAGGTGGCAGCTGTAGGGTCACCTGCCAAAGCCACCTGAGCTTTGGGTTCTCCTAACAGGTTATTCATGACCAGCCCTCCCTATGGGGACCTCTCCTTGGAGACCCAGGAGTGAATCCTGCAAGATGCTGCCTCATTTCCGTGTGATTTGATGGAACTTTGGGGATTTTTACTGTGGGTTTTTTTTTTTTTCCTTATTCTTTCCAGTGCTGTTATCACTGTTTTTTCTTGTCCTGGCTCTGTCACCATCTGGTGTCATCACTTGGGACATGGAGCAGAAGGAGGCAGAGGTGTTTCCTTGCAAGGAACAAATGTTGGAATAACCCATCCTTGTTCAGCTGGCAGCATCTCCTGTGTCCCAAACAGCTGCAGAGCTGGAAGCAAAGCCTGGCCACTCCACAGCCCTGCAAGGAAGGAGAGGGGACCAGAGGCTTGGAAAAAAAATATCCTGGCAGCATAACCTCATGGATTTTCCCTTTAAGAAAAAAAAAGAATCTGGATGTGTGAGGATTTTGCTTGTTGGATGGGGTTTCCCTAAAGCAGCCAGTGCAGCAGGGAGCTTTGGGAGCCAAGCAGGGTGATGAATCCCTGACTGTTCATCACTTGACATCCCAAGGTGGGAGAGCAGCAGGGGCTTGGGTTGGCATCCCAAATCTGCTCAGTGCCCCCCGTCCATCCCTGAGAAGGCAGCACTTGTGTGGAAGTGGAACTTCCCAGTTGTTCCTTCAGTTCCTGGTCCCCAGGGCTCTCACTTGCAGATCCCAGCTGAAAGCACGACATCCATCATGGGGAATAACCACCCCCATCCTGATGGGACAAGGGTGATGGTTTCCCACTGCCAGAGGGCAGGGATGGATGGGATACTGGGAATTCTTCCCTGTGAAGGTGGGGAGACCCTGGCACAGAGAAGCTGTGGCTGCCCCTGGATCTCTGGAAGTGCTCCAGGCCAGGCTGGATGGAACTTGGAGCAGCCTTAGAGAGTGGAAGGTGTCACCCATGGCAGGTGTGGAACAAGATGGGCTTTGAGCTCCCTTCCAACTCAACCCATTCCAGGATCCTACAATTCCATGATCCCTGCCACTGCGACCTCTCCTCACCTGAACCAATTCTGTGCCATTCCCCTTCCCAAGAGTTCCTGACAGCCTGCTAAGCCACTTCAGAGCATGACCTGATCTCCTCCTTGTCTCCAGGACGTTTCCTATCCCGCTGCCACGGGCCTTGGCTTCTCCTCCCACCCTCCCAGGGCTGCGTCTCACAGCGCATTCCTCCGCGTCGGAATCTCCGCCTCCCTATCCAAGGAGCTGAAGGATAATTCCACATAGCCCTGCCAGAAAATACTGGCATCCCCCTCCATCTCCTGTCCTGCTGCACACACATCCAGCTCCTCGAGCGCTCTGATTCTCTGTCATGTTTCAACAACCGGCACTGACAGGCAGCTCTCATCCAGCAGGTTATTTTCTTTCCTGGCTGGAGGGGTTTTTTCCCCCCTTTTCCAAGCCCCAGCTGGTTCCTGCAGTTTCCTCTCTAGTGATTGTGTTGGACCCATCCTGCTGAGTGTCCATGCTGAGATTTACCTGCGAGTGGGACTGGAGCAAGGCTGTGCCTGGCATGAACTCCAACCCACCTCTGCGGAGAATCGCAGAATGGTTTAGAAGGGACCTTAAAGATCACCTGCTTCCGAACCCTGCTGCCACAGACACGGGGGCCACATGAAGCTGGAATGAAGCTGTTGCAGCTCCAGCATCCTCAAGTTCAAGCAATGAGATTCCAAATGGTTTTCCTGGCCAGAGAAGGTGGGAGAGCCCTGCTGGTACAGAGAGGGCACAGCGACCACTCTGGCTTTTCAAACCCTCTGATGGGGTCAGTCCTTCACTCCCAAACATCTAAACAGCCTCCACAAAGAGCCAGTCTGAGCCTTCCTCCAGGTGATTTGTCCATTGCTTTTTTTCCATCCCGCGTGGAAAGGCAGAACAGGGCATTTCCTCCCTCTTCCATCCCACTCCATACCTCCATTACTAAACTCCTTTTTCTTCCTTCCTTCCTTCCCTTCCTTCCTTCCTTCCTTCCTTCCTTCCTTCCTTCCTTCCTTCCTTCCTTCCTTCCTTCCTTCCTTCCTTCCTTCCTTCCTTCCTCTTCCTTCCTTCCTTCCTTCCTTCCTTCCTTCCTTCCTTCCTTCCTTCCTTCCTTCCTTCCTTCCTTCCTTCCTTCCTTCCTTCCTTCCTTCCTTCCTTCCTTCCCTTCCTTCCTTCCTTCCCTTCCTTCCTTTCCTTCCTTCCTTCCTTCCTTCCTTCCTCCTTCCTTCCTTCCTTCCTTCCTTTCCTTCCTTTCCTTCCTTTCCTTCCTTCTTTTTCTTTTTCTCTTTCCTTCTCTCTCTCTCAGGTTAAACAGCCTGAATTCTTTCATCCTTTCCTCATTGGTCACTCTCCTGTCCCACCAGGATCTGCTGAGGAACTGGCACTGGGGGTCCTCACTGGGACCCTCCAGGAGCCCACCTTTATTTTGCAGGGAATTTGGGGCTGCCCCACAGGACTCTTGGCTGCAGACACCGTGTCTCTTCCAGGAGCTCACAACTCACCTGCATTGCATGGGATTTGGGGCATTCCCAACAGGATTGCCCATCCCCAGCCAGCTGAGAGCCCACCTCCCTTTCCTAGAGGAGCTGCTGATGGCTTCAGAGTGCTCTGCTCAGAGATGAAGTTCATCCCACCCAGCTGATTCAATAACATCGACCTTATTAAACCACTCTGCCCTGCTCTGTCTCTATTTTTCCAGCACTAACTGCATTACCATCCTGCTCGCATCCGAGCTTTCCGGTGCAGGCTGGGGCTGGAAAAGCACAAAGCTCTCTGGGCATCATCTGTCTGCCCCTTCCCCCAGCACAAAGGGTTTCTGAACGTGCCACAGCTTCTGGGGGCATCTCAGGTGTCTAAGGGGCAAATAAGGTATCAACCCCTTCCATAAATGGAATTGTTTTCTAATTATGTTCCCCAAATCCCTTTTTTTCAGGTCTCTGAGAGCTGAAGGGATCCACAGGGGAGAGATGTGGATGTGACTGGGAAATCTGAGCCTGGTGTCCATCAGGGCACAACCCCCCTGTTTCCCTGCAGCCTCCCAGTGTTAATTTCCCTTCAAAAGGAAGCAATTTGGGGTTATTTTTTAACCAGCTCTGCACACGGGGGCTGTTGTGCTTTTCCACAAAGCGAACCAGCCCAGCCATCCTGGGCAGCGTGATCCCTGCTCCAGCTGGGATCTTCATCCTTGGGGGTTGTAAGTCAGTGCTGTGTGTCCAGCCTGGACTTCTCCATCTGGAAAATGGGGAGAAAATTGCTGTGATTCCCTTGGCTGCAGCCATTCCTTGCAGGATATGACCAGGGAATTTGGGTGTGCTCACACACACTCCCAACACAGCAAGAAGAGCCAGGATACAGAATTCCCTAAATCCCAGAATGGTTTGGGCTGGAAAGGACAACCATCTCATTCCAACCCCCCTGCTATGGGCAGATAGCATTGGTTTGGGTTAAAAACACAACAGCAGAGATTTTGGGGGGCTGGAGAGCCCCATGGACACCCCAGTGTAGAGGTTGTAGGGGATGATGCTGAGTCACTCCCCCAGGACCTGTGACTTGGGCTCTGGGGCAAATTGGGGTGCCTCACACAGGGTGAAAGTGTCCTTCCCCGTCGGGGCCGTGCCCCCAAACACCCCACAGAGCCCCGTGGTGTCGGTGCTTTGCTCAGGGACCTGTTATCAGCCAGCTCTCACTGAGCTCTGATGTGGAAATCGATAAAAACTCTCCTTCAGTGGTTTTCAGTCTCTGGCAGCGAATGAGCGAAGGAGGCCAAAGCCCAGCGGCTCCGTCCTTGGTGCCCTCCTCCTCCTCTCCTCCTCCCCTCCTCCTCCTCTCCTCCTTCTCCTTTTTCTCTCCTCCTCCTCCTCCTCCTTTCCTCTCCTCTGCCTCTCCTTGTCTTCCTCTCCTCCTTTTTCCCTCCTCTCCTCCTTTTTCACTCCTCCTCCTCCTCTCCTCCTCTTTCTCTCCTCCTCTTTTTCTCTTTTTCTTCTTTTTCTCTTCTCCTCCTCTCCTCCTCCTTCTCGTCCTTTTTCTTCCTTTTCACTCCTCCTCCTCTCCTCTTTTTCTCCTCTTCTCTTTCTCTTCTCCTCCTTCTCCTCCTTTTTTCTCCTCCTCCTCCTTCTTCTCCTCCTTTTTCTCTCCTCCTCCAGCCTGGCAGCTTCCCTCAGCAGGGGTGGGATTTATCCGCAGGGTGTGATTTATAGGTGTGATTTATGGGGCTGCTGCTAAACCCGGGGGTGGGGAAGGGCTTTGCAGCCTTGGAGAGCTCCCTGCACCTGCAGGGCTCGCTTCAAGTCCCTCATTCCCGAGGTTTTGGAGGTTTCTGGGATCAGGCAATGGGAACAAGAGGTGTTTCTGCTGACAGCCTCTCCTTCCCCCTGGCTGGGCTTGGGGGCAGCAGATCCCATCCTTAGGGAGCTCGAGGCCACATGGGTCCTTCTCGGGGTGCTACATGAAAGGGAGGTGTGGGATTTTGCGGGATAATTGGTCCTCAAATGTGTCCCAAGTGCTCTCCACATCTGCGTGTTCCCATTCCTCTCCTTCAGCTGCTGCTGTCATGGTCATGCATGCTACCCCTGGTGATGGGGATGAAGAATAAACCCACCTCAGAGCATTTTTGGGGCTGTGGGGCAGGGACAGGACCCCAGCACCAAGTGGGTTGGTGGTGGAACCAGCATGGAGCATCCCAGTGCCATCCAGAGGGGATGGGCAGCCCAGGCTGGGGCTCCTGGGGGTTCCACAATAGGAAAATCCATCCCCACCCTCACATCCCTGGAGCACCACTGGCCAACTCCATCCCCAGGGCTGGATTTCCTCCTCCCTCCCACAATTTGGGGATTCCTACCAAGCTCCAGAGCAACCCCAGAGTGCATCCATAGAGTGGGAGTGGTCCAGCGTGTCTCAGGGATGCCCCAGGCCTCAGCTCCCTAAAAAACCCTGCCAGACCAGCTCCACCTCCCCCTCAGGGAGGGAAAACTGATGGGCTGGGAGCCAATTTCCCGGGCCGTTGGGGAGGGAAGAGCTGGGGCTGGGGAGATAACGGTGCCAGGGCTGGGCTGATGCTGCAGCGCTCACCCCGTGGGGCTGCTGCCTGTGGGGCTGTCCCTTTGCAATCACTCAGGCTGCTGGGGACAATTTCCCCCTCCTTCACAACCTGGGACACCTGCAGGGTGACTTCCCACAGCTCCACTTCCCATCAAGCAGCTTCCCCAAAAAGGGAAGAGCAGCTGTGAATAATTGATGGTGGAATCTGGGGATTTTTTAATTTTTTTTTTTCCCTCCAGTAAGTCATTCCCAAATAGATGTTGCCCACTATCTGGCCAGAGAAATGTCAGATCCATCAGAAGAATTATTTGGGATTTTTGGTGTTTCTTCTTGCTGACTAACAGTGGATAAATGATTCAGGGTGTTACTTCTAACACGCCAGAGTCACCAGCCCCAGGGATGGTGATTGAGTGTTGCCTGACATTTGGATTTTCTTTGAGCCTCAGCTCCAAGGGAGAAATCCAGCCTTCCAGCCTGCCCTTGGTATTTGTAAAGGCAGAAGAATAGGAGGCCTTCTGAAGGAGGAGAAAAACCAGAACGGGAGTGGCAAAGGCTCAAAAAATCTGATGGACAATAGAAAGTGGTTTAATATGTTGCACATTGTGGGAGAAGAGGGGGTGTGGGAGATGTTTGAGCCTTTGGGCTGGATGGAGGCAATGGTCCAACATCCCTGAGGGTTCTGGAGATGTCTGAAAGGTGGATGTGGACAGCAGCACCTGAGAGGGACAAATTCCTGCATCCCTGTGCAACATTTACCACGGGAAGCCACAAGGTGAGGGTGATGAGTGGTCCCAAAACCATCAGTCAGGTGCAAGGGTGCAGAGGAAAATCATCAATGGGAGGGATTCCTGGGCATGGCTCTTGGGAGACACTCAGGCACCAGGCAGGGAAGTCCAGGGATATTTTGCAGCCCTGGGGATGAATCAGCTTTTAGGAGAATTTACCTGGGATTTATCCAAATTCTCCATCACATGGATTCAAGTGTTCAGCTAACAGCTCCCTTTGGCTCAAAGTGATGTTTTAGGATGCTCTAGAACCTGCCAGCCCTTCCAGAAGGACACAAAATTCAAGGACAATCCTGACAACCGACCAGAAAATGATTTGGGGCACGTTGCTTCCTGTGGAGGTCACTCCTGGCTGCTGGAAACATCAGAAGGACACAGAAAAAGGCTAAAAGGTAAATGCACAGGAATTAATGTCACCAGGAAACCAATGCCTGACACAGGCCCAGCCAGAGAACCAGCAGAGTGCTGTGTTGTGAAGAGCTGATTGCAGAGGAGAAAACCTCCCAGCCTGAGGCTTCGAGAGCTTAATTGACCCAAATACCTGGAAAGAAGGTGAAGAGGGGACAGAGAAGAGCCCTGCAGGGAGGTTTGTCCTGCAGCACAAGCCTGGCAGGCTCCAGTGCACCGTGGCTGATTTCAGGAACTGGAGGCAGGAAAATGAGAAGGGAATTTGTAGCTGTAGGGCCTCGAAACCTCAGCTTGACTTGCCAAGGAGGAGGCACCTCAATCCAGCTTTGTGCCTCTTATCTCAGTGTAGGTATCTCTTGCAGCCTAGGATTTATTCCAGATGCTGCCAGGAGAAGCTGTGGATGCCCTGGAATTGTTCCAGGCCAGGCTGGACAGCGCTTGGAGTGACCTGGTCTATGGAAGGTGTCCCTGCCCATGGCAGGGAGGGATAGAGAGAATTTTTAAGGTCCCTTCCAACCCAAACTATTCTATTCTATGATTTTGTAACCTTTGGGCATGAAGGACCAGGCTGGATGGTTGTGACAGTGTTGAATCTTGGTCCCTGGCTTCATCCCATGTGGCTTTGGCCATCAGAAAAGGGACATGGACAAGGACATGGAGTGACAGGATGAGGGGGCACGGCTTCCCACAGCCAGAGGGCAGGGTTAGACAGGATATTGGGAAGGAATCCCTGGCTGGGAGGGTGATGAGGCCCTGGCACAGGATCCCAGAGAAGCTGTGGCGGCCCCTGAATCCCTGGAAGTGTCCAAGGCCAGGTTGGAAGGGGCTTGGAGCGACCAAATCTCAATCACAACCTAGGAAGACCAAACCTCCCCATGTCCTGTGCCTGTTCAAGATCTCATCATAAATATCCTTCATCCTTTCATTACAGGAATACTGGATTAGCTCCATGCAGGACCCAGGTGGTGGAACGTTTGCAGCCACGGCAGCATCATGGCTCTGCCTTTACATCCTTTGCATTTATTTTACGTGAAAAATAGAAGAGCCACGTCATGTGGATGTTTCTGAAATGACAAAATCAGGGAAGAACCAATGTGGCCAGGAATAAACAAGGAAGCAGAGTTACCCAGCATGTTTCCTTTGCCAGGAGCGTGACCTTGTCCCTGCTGGGAAATGGTCATTTGTGAAAAGGGAGCCTTGGCTGCATCCAAAAGGCACTTGGAGGAGGAAGGGATGAAGAGGTAGGAGAGTGGAATGAGAAGGTCTTTAAGGTCTCTTCCATCTCAAACTATTCTATGATTCCCTGATTTTCTGAAGTAAAGAGCTTGCAAACCCCACGTGAAGAGTGGTACCAGTGGCAGTGGTTCAGAAGGGAGAACATGGGTGGAAAGCATTGGAGACACAAAAAGTGGAGGGAATAGCAAGCATCTGCATTTCTCCTTTTTGGCTGGTGTTTTTTTCCTGAAACTTCATCCTTTTTAAGAAAGAAGCTGCAGACAGGAAATATCAAAACCGAGGTGACAGGAGCCACCAGGTAAGAGGACATTGTGCTCGGAGCATTTGAGGAAACAGAGCTTTTGTTTACAGAGAGATTTGGGGAATTTCTCTGTGTACAGAGACAGGCCAGGCACTCAGCCCTGTTCCTCTCCCAGCTCCAGCCACCCAGAGAAGGCACCCACATGTGCAGGGCAGAGTTCCACGGCTGGTCACCCCAGGAAGAGCCAGTCTGACCGGCTTGCCCGGAGCAGCCGAGCAGGAACACGGGCAGGAACGCCAGCTGCTCTCGACAACTGCCCAGAACACTTCAAAAACCAAAAACAGAGGTCACGAGCCAAAAAAAAAAAAAAAAAAAAAAAAAAAAGGACAAAACGAACTGGGGACAGGGAAACTGTCACTCAACCTCACCACTGGTTTCCCAAGGATGCCCATGGAGCCATTCCACTGGAGCAGTATCCCACTTTCCAGGGAGAAGACGGGTTGGGAGCTGCAGCACGGGCAGGTCTGGTAGGTATCATCCCGACCCCGATGGAAGCAGCCATGCATTTCTGCACCTTATTTGGCTATTGCTGCTCGTAGGGAGCGAGGACTTGTTGCAAACAGTGGGAAGAGCCCTGGGGATGCTTGGCTGGCTCTGACGCAAGAGCTGCGCCGGGGCATTTTTGACCTTGCTTCGCCTCTCAGCCCAGCGCTGCAGCTCAGGGAGGCTCTCCCTCCGCATAGGAAATGGATCCATCTCCTCCCCGGGATGGAGAGGGGCTTCCTCACGGGGCCAGGGAAACTCTGCGAGTGGGTTTGGGAGCAGAAGGAGGCGGGCAGCCCTTCCTCAGCGTGCAGCCAGCTGTACTAAAAGGTTACCAGCTCGGCGGGGCCGTATCCAATTGCATCAGCTGGGAACCTCGTCCAACACGCCGGGCCGAGAGTAACCCTTTCTATTTATTGCCCTATTGTTTGAGGCTGGAGGAACACGGAGATACCATCTGGGAAAGCTTTGTTGTTACACACCGGCTCTCGCCTGCGCTCCAGAGCCGCCCTCTAAATCACGGCTTCCACATTTTGGGGGGATGGAATGGGGGGTTCTCTGGGATTGAGGCCCCAGGAGGGTTTGAGGGGCAGGTCACCTGCTGCAGCGTCACCCAATTTCCTTCTGGCAGCATCAGCCACCTTAGCAAAAACCCCGTGGATAAAACCTGGCTAAGTCTGACCTCAGGAAAGGTTTTATTAGTATTAAAGGTATATTAGGTATTAAAGCAGAGGAACAGCCTTTATAAATATCTCCATTATAACGGCAAAGTGGAAAAATTTTACCATCCCATTTAAGAGGTTTTGCTGCCTGTATGGCGCCAAAACAACCTGGTCTAGTGGAAGGTGTCCCTGCCCATGGCAGGGGGCTGTGTATGGTCTTTAAGATCCCTTCCAACCCAAACCATGCCATGATTCCACGGTCCTAAAGCTCCCACCGCCATTCACCAGGAGTGTGGGAGTGGTGTTCCTGGAGCCAGCGCTGGGCTGGCTGGCAGAGCCATCCCCGAGGATGCCAGGGTGGGCACAGCTCTGCCGGGATGTGCCTTCCCATCACCTGGCACGGGGCAGGACACATCCACAGCGCCGGACCTCAAACCACAGCCCCTTCCGCGTGCTGGATTTTCAGGAAGCGTGGTGCTCGGCGGGATGTGTGTATCACTGGGTGGAGGAGCTACAGGAAACGGATAATATTTTTTTTTCCTCCATTTGTGCCCGTTCAGACACTTTATATAAAGACAGTTCCCATTTCCCATATTCACACAGATTATGAGGATGGAAGGAACTAACCCGTCTCCCAGCCTCAACGGGGGCACGGGCTACTATGCCAAGGTAGGGTCTTGCCAAACGGGAAGGATTTTTCCTAAGAATTTGGGGCCAGCGTTAAAAGACACCCGAGAGGGTGCAGAGTGGGCACGGCTGCCGGCGAACCCGCGCGTGTTTGGGACGCCAAGGTTCTGCCAGCTCTTATGGATGCTCTCCGGGCTGGCCTCCGAATTTCCCCTTCGGGATGGATGCCCTGGGACCAGCGGCCACGAGCTGAGCCGGGCAAGGCTGGGATAAACTGGGATGAGCCGAGTCGGGATGAGGCGGGCCGGGCTGGGCAGAGCCAAACCAGGATAAGCCAAGCTGGGATGAGCCGGGTCGGGCCAGGATGGGCAGAGCCCAGCCGGGATGAGCCGAACCGGGATGAGCCAGGCAGGGCTGAGCCGGGATAAGCCGAGCTGGAATGGGCAGAACGCAGCCGGGATGAGCCGAACCGGGATGAGCCAGGCAGGGCTGAGCCGGGATAAGCCGAGCTGGGTTGAGCCGGGCCGAGCTGGAAGGGGCAGAGCCCAGCTGGGATGAGCCGAACTGGGAT